>JASPKZ010005287.1:117500-1595000 GCA_030220185.1 Diploptera punctata | reverse complement strand
CATTATACGAAACAAATCACTGCATTTTAAATGAACTGAACTTTATTTGAAAGAACATAAAACAATAAATACGTACTAGCGGCCATGTTATCATTAATTGTTCTCAAGGCCTGCTATTGTTTCAACTAATAAGCATTGCCCACACTGTTAAGGTGACATGGTAGGCCCTATCCCATCAATGTTAAAACATATTAATTTGAGACCCATTTTCTCAAGAACTGCTAGGTGGATTGTAATGAAATTTTTACAGCATATTAAATGAGGTTTGTAAAGACCACTAAACCTCAGTCAAACTTTTATCTAAATATTCATGTTCTATATAGTTTCTTGCCACTAGTCTCTTTTGTTTTATTTAATGATAACTTCTAAAAAATCATAAGTGAGTATCTATAAAAGAGATCATCATGACTGTGGTTCCATAGCTTTAGTACAACGTGGTTTACTGCCTGTAAAAATTCCAAGTAAATATCTCTAATAGTTCCTGAGATAATGGGGCAAATGTTCAAAAATTTTCAGTTTCGAGAAAACAAGGTTTAAAGTATAATGATATTACAGGCTGACAGCTGTTACTTTTTAAAAACTGTTCAATGCCATCCGTTTGTCATTCGACATTTCAGGTATTCTCTCCTAGCATTGGCGTATTGTAACTCATTTCTGCGGTTGGGGCGCCTGGTGATGATGCGCCAGGAGAGGCCTTAAACCTAAACTTAATCTAATGAGGTGAACATGAAATTGATGATAATGATGGCCAGATGACGTTCGGGGACCGTTTCGGCCTTAAAGTATCCTGACATTTGTCTTACAGGTGAGGAAAAACCCCGAAAACAATCTCACCCAGGAAACTTGTCCCGAGCGGGGGTTGAACCCGGGCCCTCTGCGTGACAAGGCTACCTCGAGACCACAGCGGTGGACATTTTTTTTAAAAACATTGATTAACGCACTTATAATTAGTGTTCAGTAAAAAAATAATATACAGAAATGTTCAGAAAAGAACAGACTATTAAATTATGAAAAAAATTGATTTTTATTAAATTTTGGCCTACCGTCCTACCTTAACGTTAGTCAATTGTTTATAATGAACGCAAATATTTACAACAAATATATTATTTATTATTTTGAAAACATGAACGCGAAAAAAAAATTATGTACAACGCACGTTTGTGAAGTGTTTTACAGAATCTCGGCAATTAAAAACCTCGCTATCGCTCGGTTTTTAAACATTTTTCTCGATTCTGTAAAAACCACTTACCAACCTTGCATCGTAATATACTATTATTACCTACATAAAAATCCTGACTCTGATTATGATAACGCAAGAGTATAGCTAAAGTCTATATGAGAAGTAAAAATTAATTTCATTGGGCCTTACGAGTGTAAAAGTCCACCGCTGTGGTCTCGAGGTAGCGTGCTGCCTTGTCACGCAGCGGGCCCGGGTTCGATCCCCGGTCGGGGTGGTTTTTCTGGGTGAGGTTTTTATCGGGGTTTTTCCTCACCTGTAAGACAAATGTCAGGGAAACTTTATGGCCCAAAAGGTCCCCGAAATCATATGGCCATCATCATCCTTATCATTATCATCATCATCCTTCACCGGTGTGGAAAGCAACGGGAAGCTACCGCACCTACAATTCCCTAGTAAAGCTGCAAGCATAGCATGAAAATGCTATGATTGCAGTAAAGGACCTGCCTTCGGGCAGAATTACTATGGATGGATGGATGGATGGGTGTAAAAAGTTTAATCTAGTTATTCTCTCTCATTGGATTATCGAACCCGTAGGTTCATGACCGCGTGGACGTAAGCTCTCCATACATCCCTATCCTGGCCTACCGTTTTTCAATCATTGCCTATTTAATCGACTTCCCTCAAATCATGGTTATTCCCCTACCTCATTCTTGGTCTACCAACAGTGGCGTTTTCCCTCTGGTTTTCTTACAAAAAGCTTTCATGTCTCTCTTTCATTCTCCATTCGTGTCAATGTCCTGCACATCGCAGTCTACAAGACTTAACTGTTTCCTGTAATTAAGTTATTACAAAATGTA
Organism: Diploptera punctata; assembly: GCA_030220185.1. Taxonomy (NCBI): domain Eukaryota; kingdom Metazoa; phylum Arthropoda; class Insecta; order Blattodea; family Blaberidae; genus Diploptera; species Diploptera punctata. The sequence continues at coordinate 1,592,963 of JASPKZ010005287.1, read as the reverse complement.
TTTTCAGCATGTCTGTAATTATTACCTGTGTGGCCGTTTAAAATAGAAGATTCATGTTTTTAAAGAGACTGGATGCTGTTGAATTCCGATCAGAATAATGGTTCGACAAGACTCATACCGCGTGCCGCATAAATATGCGTTGTCACTGACACCGGGTGCTTAAGAGAAACCTGTTCTCAAAGTAGATTTAAATGAACTGGGCAGAGATAAGAAAAATATTTATACGTTACGTTAACAACGTTTTAAATGTGAAACTGAAATGTAACCTTTTTTAATATATTCGCAAACAGAGCATTTTTAATCTTATGATAACAGACGTAATCAGCTGCAGAAGATTTCATTTCGTGAATAAAATAAGAATACAAATTATATAAGATATCCAGATTAAAGCAAAAAATAGTTTTGGTTAGCAATGTTCGTTGAACTCCTTGTAAAGGAATTTAAAAAATATATATAGGCCTACTTCCAGCACTGTAAACTGGTAAATGGGGATCGTTACTTATTTTACGTCTTACTTACTCACTGACACTATCGAACCCGTAGGTTCATGGCCGCGCGGACATAAGCTCTCAATACATCCCTATCCTGAGCTAGTACTTTCCAATCATTCCCTGTATAATCTACTTCCTTCAAATCACAGTTAATGTTAATCTCCCACCTCATTCTTGGTCTACCTACTGGGCGTTTTCCCTCTGACTTTCCTACAAGAAGCTTCCATGTACGTCTATCATTACACTGAGCAACTTTTGTTTTGTCTCAGAAAGAAAAATGTGTGATTCTGATAGTATTTTTTCTCCTGAATTCAAATACGATATCGGTTTTTTTTTTTTTTTTTTCCATCACGCAAGGTTTCCGAGAGACAGGCATTTATAATTTCAAACACTTTAATATTTTCTACATTCGTAACTACACAATATTCGAACATTCGAACTCGCCTAGAAAGTAAGAAATGACGATTTTATGCTTATTTCGCCTGTGGAGCATCCCTCTTGATGGTCCAACAATAATCGGCCTGCATATTAGGATTCCATTTGCCTTGATATCTCTTTCCATAGCTGAAATCTCCTGAGTTCGCTCATTTGATTTTAGTTTACAATGGACAAATGGACGAAAAAAACGTTTATTAAAAAAACAATTATTTAATCCATTAATTGAAATAAAAAGACTGTTGGTGATGGAGAAATTCTGAATACATGTTTGAAAACACGATAAAAACTGCATAAGTACAACTATTGGTACTCATGAGACAAAAATCATATTGACCAGTGTTATTTGTCGTCTTAAGCTATTATTTATTATACAGCGAATATCGCCCGACGCATATCGTCGGCGATTAACGCTCGGTGTTGTTCGTACGATACTGGTTTCACATTGAGTCAATATCGTCCATCTTGCAAGTTTATGGAATTGTAGCCAGATGGCATCACTTATATCGGAAATCGGAATTACTACTTCCGCAAATAAATTCCCAAACGTGTTTATAATAAATGGATGTAGGCTACACAAACCTGCCCTTGCATAACATGATGAAATAAATTGCATACATACAGAGTGGGGCAGAAATAGTTAGACTATTTAAATTTCGTACCACAGGCGTTTCCCGATAGGTAGCGACACAATTCTTGCATCATTTTATAGACAAATTCATATTCTTAAGTCGCCATGGAGCTTTGGAGCAGTGGCCGTAGAGCATTCGCAATGGAATGTTTATTTTTAAAAAAGTACTCTGCCACTCTAAAGCAACGTGGAGTTCAGACGCCATTTCAGTACAGGGAGAAATGGAAAACTTCCGACACGTCAAACAATTCTCAATTGGGTGAAGAATTTCAGAACTACTGCATCGGCCAAAAGCAAGACAAGCCCGGGACGCCCACCTGGGAACATCGAGAGCATACGAGATGCATTGTTGCGTAGTCCAAAGCGCTCTGCCCTCGGAATTCCGTATCGCTGGACATTTCTAACAGAAGTGTGAGACGAATGTTACATTTAGACCTGCATTTCTACCCATTTAAAATGCAGCTTGTAGACGAGTTACGTCCTCTGGATTTGAATCAACGCTCAGAATTTTGTCACAGATTGTTGGAAATGATGAACGAACAACCAACCTTCCTTCAGAGCTTAATCATGTCGGAAGAGGCGCACTTCCACCCCAATGGCCATGTTAATAAGCATAACTGCAGGTACTGGGCACCAACGGACCCACGAATGTTGCATGAATCACCTCTTCACAGTCTTAAAGTTACAGTATGGTGTGGCATTTGTTGGTATGGAATTCTTGGGCCATACTTATTTGAAAATGACAATGGACGTACCGTAATTGTGAATGCTGCTCGATATGTGTCCATGCTAAATAACTTCCTTCGACCAGAACTGCATAGGAAGTGTCTAAATGGTTTCTGGTTCCAGCAAGATCGAGCTACAGCCCATACGGCGAGTGCATCGATGGAACACTTTCTGAAATTTTTCTAGGAAGGGTTATGTCTCGTCGAGGAAATTTCACATGGCCTGCACGTTCTCCGGACCTATCTGCGTGTGATTTATTTCTGTGGGGCTTTTTAAAAGAACAAGTCTACAAAACTCCACAGCATACTCTGCAACAGTTTCAATACAAGAGATTCCGCTGCGGATGCTACGCAGGTTATGACTGGTTGCATTATAGATCGTAATATAATAGATATTATCTTTTTGATCAATTTTTTATTTAGTATTTAATATTAGAATTAATTGAGATTGTTATATTCTGATGTAATATATGTTTGTCCTGGTGAGTGAAGAGAAGGCCACATGGCCTTAACTCCACCAGGCTAAATAAATCTAAATCTAAATCTACTGTACGGCAACAACGTGCAGAACTTTGCTTGAATGACAATGGCGGTCATCTGACTGGCCTCATCATCAAGACATATACATTACATTGCAGGCTTTTGAATGTAGTTTCTTACGGTGTACGTCAATAATAATGATCTATATAATATATATACTAGCTAATGCCCGGCGTACGCTGCTACGCCTAAATAAATGATAATGTATTTCTACGTTTAGTTGAATAAGTAAAAGGAAATTTATTATTATATTATTATTTATTATTATTATTATTATTATTATTATTATTATTATTATTATTATTATTTTTAGATACCCGTGCTGATTACCCGGCATTGTCCGGGAATCTACATGTCTCGATGTATTTGGCATAAATGAGCTGAAAAACAAAATTCATTATTTCGAGTTATTCGTGCTGCTGCTCTGCTTGCCCGGGAATCAGCTTATTCCGATCTTCTTGGCATAAATGAAAGACAGAAATGGTTATTGTGAGTTATCCGTAAAAGATAAACATATGCTGTCGCGGACTTTTTGTAGAGTTTTTTTTGAGATATTCAATTCCGTGTACAATAATTTGGTGTATTTGTTATGGTTTAGGCAGCGTAAGCCATTTAAGCGTCAAAATAGGGACTTTATTTCACGATTTTCACTACAAAAAGTGATTTTTAGGGGTGAAAGGGTTGAGTATTAAATTCTCTTATATCATATGTTCATCCCCGGAAACTCCTGATTTTTTTTCAATAAGCCTCATCACAATCGGATGAACGGTATGGCAGAGCACGCTTGCCCGGGAATCTACTTATCCCGATCTTCTTGGAATCAATGAAAGACAAAAATGATTATTGTGAGTTATCCGTAAAAGGTAAACATATGCTGTCGCGGACTTTTTTGTAGAGTTTTTTTTCAGATATTAAATTCTGTGTACATTAATTTGTTGTATTGGTTATGGTTTAGGCAGCGTGAGTCAGCAATGAATTCTGATGTCTGCGATCAAACATTGTAGAGAAACCATAATTCAAAAACAAGGGGCGATTACAACGACGATGTGCGCTGGCGAAATTTGACGTAGATAAACCATACTTTTATCTAAGAATATAAAAATGAATGTTTATTTGTTTGTTTGTTCGTACTTTATGATCCGATTGTGATGGGGCTTTTTGCAAAATGTTCAGTAGATTCCCGGGATGAACATAGGCTATAAGAGTGGTGATAGTCAACTCCTACACCCTTAAAAATCGCCCTTTGTAGTGGAAAACGTGAGAAATGTAGCTTTTTGGACGACGCTTAAATGGCTTACGCTGCCTAAACCATAACAAATACACAAAATTGATGTACACAGAATTGAATATCTCAAAAAGCTCTACAAAAAAGTCCGCGACAGCATATGTTTGTCTTACGAATAACTCACAATAACTATTTTTGTATTTCATTGATGCCAAGAAGATCGAGACAAGTACATAGATTCCTGCGCAAGCATAGCAGCACATGGCGAGTATTTTTTACGGACAACTCACAATAACGAATTTTGTCTTTTAGCTCATTTATGTCAAGAAAATCGAGATAAGTAGATTCCCGGCAATACCGGGTAATCATTACGGGGAATATTAAAATAATTACGATATACTCGTACATGTATAATTATTTTTCATTTTACTTATTCAACTAATCATAAGAAATACATTAATTTTTGTCTTTCAGCTCATTTATGTCAAGAATTATCGGGATGAGTAGATTCCCGGGCAACGCTGGGCAATCAATATGGGGTATCTAAAAAAATATAAATTTATAATTGTTTTCCTTTTATTTATTCAAGTAAACATAAAAGCACATTAATTTTCATATCGTATATTTAAGCGGGTATTAGTATGTATATGTTTGTGTTCGCAAAACTCCGAATGTTCTTCACCAATCTTCGTGAAAATTTGTACATACGATTTTTACGATACGATGAGTGTTTGGCCGCTCTTTGTTATTTTCTAGAACCCATTAGGTGTAGTATTTCACCTGAAACGAAAATTCGCTCTAGCGGTCGCAATTTTCAATGTATCATAACGAAACACAATATATGCAATTGAAATAAATTGAGGTATGTTTTATTAAAAAAAAAGTCAGTAAAATCCTACCATTAAAAGTGGAGGTTTACCTGAAATCTGAAATTAAATATTTACTCTAGCAGCCGCCATTTTTAGATGCATAATATAAATTTATAATTGTATTATTAAATTCATTTAAGCGTAGCATCGCACGCCGGATATTAACTAGTGTGTATATGTGTATATAAGTATATAGTATTGCTCAATGTCAAAAAAATAATTATAACATCGATAAAGCGTCACTGCTATAAAGTAAAAATACTCTCTTTAATTTGCTTACTTGTTATAGATGGCAGTGAAGACCGAGTTCTCGCTACATCTAGTAATAATGAAAAATATTATATATAAAGAAAGATAAATGTTTGTATTAGATATGCACGGTGGTGTAATGGATAGCACGCTGGGGTATCATCCCAGAGGCCCGGTTCAAATCCCGTCCAGACATTTACTTTTCTTATCATGATATTTTTTTCTGGATTATTATATGGGAAAAGGTCTCACATACCATCATTAACCATTTTTCAGATAAATATTTGACAATTGTTACATTAGAAGCTCACTAGATGTTATTAAGGAAATTTTGTTATCTTTGTAATAATTCTTATTGTTCTTTATAACAAAGTTTTGTTAGAGAAAACGCATGCACATAAAATAGAAATTCCAACTTTATTACAATTTGCAATCTTCATAATGTTTTATTGTTTTCAAGAGAAGTGACGATGTGTCTGGAAGAAATAGTTTCAACTTATAATTACACTAGCACTAATGGCACTAATGGCATATACACTAGAAAAGTTTAACAACCTAGGAACTTTATTAGGTCATTATTCTTGTAACACGTGACAATAACTTCGTTTTATAGAAAACAATAGAACAAGTAAACAAATGCTAGATGCTCTCTTGTTGACCCTGAAACACTCTGCAGTGGACAATTGAACAGACCACGAAGTAAAACCCAGGGCTGTACAGCATTATTATCATAATTTTCTAATGAAAAATACTATCATTATCTAAGCTCACGATCTTTCTCGGATATAAAATCGTGTATAACAAAGAAAATATTTAATTAAACGATCCAAATATTTAATTAAACGATCCAAGAACATTCAACAATGCTAGAAAAGAGATTAAAATATAAAATTGAAATATTTACCTAAAAGGTCCGTCTACTCAACTTTTATTAGGTATTTGTTTGTAGCAATTTCGGGACTAGTCCCATCATCAGCAGGATTCAAAACTGCTGATGATGGGACTGGTCCCGAAAGCGCTACAGATAAACAACTAATAAAGTTGAGGAGACGGACATATTAGGTAAATATTTAATAATTCTATATTTTATTTCTGAATAATGCCTCAACGGAACTTCATCATGAATCTTATTAATGTAGAAAAGAGATGTGCAATTGGATTAGAACATCATCTGGCTTTGGTCGATTTAGAAAATTATATCCAGAAATAATTTATGGCAGATCATATGATTGAAAGCAAAATAAATACTGAAATTCAATTCTATTTTATAGTGTTCTGCCCAAGGGCAAGTCTTTCACTGAAATCATAGCATTTTCATGTCATGCTTGCAGCTTTACTAGGGAATTATAGGTGTGGTAGCTTCCCGTTATTTTCCACACCGGTGAAGGATGATGATGATGGCCAGATGATGTTCGGGGACTGTTTGGGCTTTAAAGCTTCCTTTTATTTGTCTTACAGGTGAGGAAAAACCAGAAGCTTGTCCCGACCGGGGATCGAACCCGGGCCCGCTGCATGACAATGCAATAATAATAATAATAATAATAATAATAATAATATAATAATAATATATAATAATAATGAAATAATAATAATGAAATAATAACACTGGTAACATGATTTTTTGTCTCATGAGTACCAATAGTTGTACTTAATGCAGTTTTTTATCGTGTTTTCAAATATGTAGGCCTATTCGGAATTTCTCCATCACCCACAGTTTTTTTTATTTCAATTTCAAGTAATGGATTTAAATAATTAATTTTTAATAAACGTTTTATCGTCCATTTGTCCAATTAAAATAAAACCAAATGAGCTAACTCAGGAGATTTCAGCTATGGAAAAGAGATATCAAGGCAAATGGAATCCTAGTATGCTGGCCAATTATTATTGGACCATCAAGAGGGATGCTCCATAGGCAAAATATAGCAGAAAATCGTCATTTCTTACTTTCTAGGCGAGTCCGAACGTTCGAATATATTGTGCAGTTACGAATGTAGAAAATATTAAAGTGTTTGAAATTATAAATTCCTGTCTCTCGGAAACCTTGCGTGATGAAGAAAAACTGATATCATATCTGAATTCTGGAGAAAAAAATACTATCAGAATCACATATTTTTCTTTCCGAGACAAAAAAGAAAGTTTATTTTTTGTTGCTCGGTGTAATGTTAATTGAAGAACTATTTGATGTTCATAACTATATCCTATTTTAAAGTTGGAAATGGGTTATCGAATGGAATTATCGAAAAATTTAAGGCAAGCTTGTAGCAAATCCTCTACACTTAATATTTACATTTAGAGTTGTACGAGAGTCCAGCTCTGTTGTCTTTTCCTGGTTGATGGTTTTTCGGGGTTTTTCCGTCACAAGTAGGATAAATGTCAGGAACATTTAAGGCCTAAACTGTCCCCAAACGTCATCTGGCCCATTATCGTATTCGCAATGTTTTAATATGAATATGCGTGTGAAAGGTGTGATGTTATTGTTGTGATGTCTCGGAGGACGCCCTGACATTGAGCTAATGATTCATTCGGTGAAGCCTTTCACGTCCTTGTGCGGTTAAAACAAAGTAGGCCTAAAACTACTGAGAGGTTAAACTGAAATGAGAAAGAAGAGTTTACGAGAATGGAAAAATCGATTTAGAGGAATGGGGATTTTAATAACAACGATAAAATAATTTTATCTTCTTCTTCACTTCACGGGCTAGGCAAATTGATTGTTCCGCCTCCGTCTAGCCCCCCACGGGGGCCCAAGATGAAACTAACTGGACCTCACTGGCACTATCGAACCCATAGGTTCATGGCCGCGCGGACATAAGCTCTCCATTGTGATTACAATGAATTTTAGAAATTTTAGAAATATTGTCAAGTATATTTAGACCAGGCTTAGTGAAACCAGGCATTAGAGTTGTAAATAAGTTTTATGCTACATAAAGTATTACCGGCAAGTGTTATTTTAAATGTGTGATTTAAGTACTAAAACCACGATTTCTAGTTACTTGCTAAATTGCTGTATGAAAGTGAATGGATCATTATTACGTGGAAGTAGTCACACCCGGCGGTGTCCCACACTCAATACAATTGCATTTCTCGTGATAACCCAGTAATAAATTCTACTTTATTATTACTACTATTACTATAAGCAGCACGGATGGAAGAGAACGGTCGGTGAATTGCAAATTTTAATCCTGATATATGTTCCATAAAATTAAAATCTAGACAAATGCTTTGAAAAAATTATGTTGTAAAACTATAAGCAAGCATTTCATAATACACTTCTGCGTGTGTTACAAGATGATGTTCCAAGAATTACATTAATTTATTATTCTTTATTAATAGGGCCTATTGTCTTCAAGCGTCTCTCTATCTCTCTCTACCTTAATGTTAATAAACTTCTCCCTGTATTGGTACTTTTGTCATAAGTAATGCCACGAGTGATTTCCAAATTGTCGATAAATTCACGACTCACGAAGTGTGGAGTGAATTTATCTAGAGAATTTGGAAATCAAGAGTGGCATTTGTTAGGACTATTTAACGAATAAAATTAAGCTGTTTACTCACAAATCATTATTTAACTATAGCTATTTTTAAATATTCATAAATTTAATATAAACGGCGATGTTTGAAAACAAATGAGAAACGATTGGTACGCTTCATTTCCTTCTTTTGTTCATCACTTCAACCAGATCATATTATTTATTACCAAAGAATCGCAATGTTGTAAGATATGCACCCTAGTGGAGAAATTTATAACCAACGTTAGAGGCATTAACTAATTTCTGATGTCCTATTGTAAATATGTCAATTACATTTTTCTGGAAACTCATTTCCTGGAAAATAATTCGTTTAAGAAAGTGCAAACAGTGTTTTCTTTTTTTGTGGTATAATCAATTGTTACAAATGTTTTTATATTATCTATCGCATGCGCTTTCTGCTAACATTCATGCACTATAATATACAATCTGGTAGCCGTATTTCTTTGTGAGTCAGTCACTCCAAAATAATGCTATGACCTATTCAGAATGTTAAAAGGGAGATGCTTTCTTTATTATGATAAACTTTAGTTGGTAAAATTTAGGCGAAACACGACAGTGATTGGTTGTAAATAAAAAATCATTGAAATGTGATTGGTCATTGACTCCCATTTGGGGCATGAGTTAAATAGTCCAATAATTACATTAATTTGTTATTCTTTATTAATAGGGCCTATTGTCTTCAAGCGTCTCTCTATCTCTCTCTACCTTAATGTTAATAAACTTCTCCCTGTATTGGCACATTTGTCATAAGTAATGCTACGAGTGATTTCCAAATTGTCGATAAATTCACGATTCACGAAGTGAGGAGTAAATTTATCTAGAGAATTTGGAAAACAAGAGTGGCATTTGTTAGGACTATTTAACGAATAAAATTAATCTGTTTACTCATAAATCATTATTTAAATATAGTTATTTAAAAATATTTATATATTTAATGTAAACGGCGATATTTGAAAACAAATGAGAAACATTTGTTATGCTTCATTTGTTCATCACTACATCCAGATCATATTATTTATTGCCAAAGGATCACATTATTGTAGGAATACACCCTAGTGGAGAAAAAATGGAATACATCAAACTGTTTATAACCAACATATTAATTAATTACTCATGTCCTATGATGTAAATTATATTTTTCTGGAATATAAATTCCTGGGAAATAATATGATGAAGAAAGTGCAAACAGTGGTTTCTTTTTATTGTGGTATAATCAATTACTACCAATGTTTTCCTATTATATCACCGCAAGCAGCATCTGTTTAAATTCGTGCACTATATATATATGGAATGATAAGAAAAATAAATGCCTGGACGGGATTCGAACCCGGATCTCTGAGTCTGTACCTCAGCGTGATATCCATTACACTACCAGACGAATCCAATTCAAACACTTTTTTTTTTCTTATATATGTATTATATTCTCCATTATTACTAGAAAAATAAGTGTTTGAATTGGATTCGCCTGGTAGTGTAATGGATATCACGCTGAGGTACAGATTCAGAGATCCGGGTTCGAAATCCCGTCCAGGCATTTATTTTTCTTATCATACCATATTAAGCTTGCATTGCTCAATGTTAAACATTTAATTATAACATATATATATATATATATACACACAATCTGGTAGCCGTATTTCTTAGTCAGTCACTGCAAAATAATGCTCTGACCTATTCAGAATATTAAAAAGGAGGACCTTGATTTTAAAGTGATAAAATTAAACTGATAAAATCGAGGTGAAGGTGAAAAAGACTGATTGGTTGTAAATCAAAATTCATTGAGATGCGATTGGTCATTGACTCCCATTTGGGTTATGAGTTAAATAGTTGTAAGTAATGCCACGAGTGATTTCCAAATTATCGATAAATTCACGACTTACCAAGTGAGGAGTGAATTTATCTAAAGAATTTGTATATCAAGAGTGGCATTTGTTAGGACCATTTAACGAATAAAATTAAGCTGTTTACTCACAATCATTATTTATATATATAGTTATTTTAAAATATTTATATATATTTAATGTAAACGGCGATATTTTAAAACAAATGAGAAACGTATATTATGTTTGACTTGTGCATCACAACAACCAGATCATATAATTTATTGCCAAAGCGTGACTAAATTAGTCAGGTTAAGAAATGTCCACTAGAAAAACATCCATGTCCCCACAGAGTTGATATATAAAACTTTTATTCTCCCAGTTATCAATACTAATAAAATTCATTGTTAAAACCGTTGAGGTGGAAAGTCATAAAATAAGTTAAATATACCTTCTTAGGTATATTTTAACTTATTTTATTTTATGACATCTCCCAGTTATATTATATGGATGTGAAACAGGGACTCTTACTTTAAGGGAGGAGCAAATATTACGAGTATTTGAGAATAAAGTTCGTAGGAAAATGTTTGGATCAAAGAGAGATGAACAAACAGACGAATACAGAAGACTGCAAAACTTTGAGCTACGTGATCTTTAAGGGAAACCAGATGTAATAAGAATTGATAGTGCTTGAGGGAGATAATATAAAACATTTGTAGCGATTGATTAAAAAAAAAAACACTGTTTGCACTTTCTTAAGAGCTTTATTCTCAAATACTCTTAATATTTTCTCCTCTCATAAAGTAAGATTTTACTTTTTTACATTCATATAATATAACTGGGAGAACAATAGTTTTAAATATTTTCAGTGCAATGTTTTTTTTTTTTTTTTGGAGAAGTTGAGGCGAGAAGAGTCCGTGTGATACATCTAGTAAACAAATTAAGGTATAAAATTATAATATAAAACTATATCAATTGAATGTCTGTAAGGTTCAATTTCCTCAATCTTGTTAAAACTTTTTAAAATTATATAGACCTTTCGGAACCAATGGTGATATCAGATATGTAAGGGATGCAAGAATTCATTAAAGCGGTTCTTTCCTAAATAACTTCATCGTAGTCCGTTTTCATATGCCTTAAACCGTGACACTCACTATGGGACACGTTAATCGCTATTTTCATATGTTTGACTACTTCGTCTTCGGAGAATAATCTGATGTTTCGCATTTGTTGGTCGAATTGTGCCGTCAAGCGTCTACACGCAACGAAAATGAATGAAATTACAAGTTTGCTAGGATAATAAGATTTACAGTGAGTGTAAAAAGTGATAATAGAGTGGGTGATTAGATCAATGTTTTTTTTATATTTAATGACAAGGTCTTTCCTTTGGACCACTCTTCCATAGTAATAATTTTCTCTTAAGAACTTAAGAACTGTGGAATCACTTTTGATATTTATGATACTGATTTGCATTTATTATACAACCGAATAATTATTCCAGGTTGTATCTTTCTTCTACTGTACCTTTTCTTTTCCTTTCGAACTTATTTAAGGGGGGACCTACACTTTTAGCCATTAAAAATATGTCATATTTCAATATTTTTTCCCTCAGCAACAATGCTGGTTACAGAAATGAAATTTGATATGTTATATCTATATTACAATGTAAGCATGTTTGTATACCCAAGTACAATCTAACTTCAGGTCGTTATAGTTAATTAAATATTCAAAATGTCAGTTGAAAATGTTGCATTGTCTTGCCGTTTCCCTGATAATTTCCTAAATTTCAATATATGTTAACGATTCTTGTTTTATTTTACTCATTAATACAATATACAATTGTTTATTCATATAGGGTGTAAATATTTATTTTTCATCTTAACTAGATGCATTTTCATTTTTGTTAAAATTTGCATTAAAAATATACATTTTTAAATAAAATATAATAGGTACATTACTATTTGTAGTATATTTTGTTCATGTCTGTAAACTGCATATACATGCAAAATTTCATCTCAGTATCTTGAAAAGTTTGGGAGTTATCAGGGAAACCGTTTTGAAAAAAGTAAGTTACGGAAAACAAGCAACAAACTTACCGAACTTACCTTCTAAATTAAAGGGCTCACTCGAGTGACAGCATTGCACATTTTTAAACATAACTCGAAAAGTAATAGAGATACTAATGAAAATCTTTCACTAATTTAAAGATGAAGTTTCAATCTATATAAAAAATTAAAATGAATTTTTTAACCCTCTGACAAGACAGCACGCTAACTCGAGACCACAGCGGTGGACTAAGATATATATATTCGTCAGGTCACTTTCGGTGATATGTAAAAATGTTCAATAATATTTTATGAGAACAAACTCAATAGCTTCATTCCTTCGGAATTCGTTAATAAGTTGATTATATATATATATATATATATATATATATATATATGTGTGTGTGTGTGTGTGTGTGTGCGTGGTGCGTGCGTGCGTTCGTTCGCGTGTGCGTGTGTGCGCGCGCATCAACGTATTTCCTGTTTCCTCCCTCTTCAATTTCTCAATAAAATTATATCAGTGAAGACCGAGTTCTCGCGACATCTAGTAATAATGGAGAATATAATACATATATAAGAAAAATAAGTGTTTGAATTGGATTCGCCTGGTAGTGTAATGGATATCACGCTGAGGTACAGACTCAGAGATCCGGGTTCGAATCCCGTCCAGGCATTTATTTTTCTTATCATAACATATATATATATATATATATATATATAACACACACACACACACACATACGTAATGTTCTGCCCAAAACCAGGTCTTTCACTGCAAACTCAGTATTCTCACTTTTTCCTTAACTCAGCCTTACTTTTTGTATCCGCATACAAACCATTTTAATACGGCTCTCTCTCTCTATCTGTCTCTCTCTGTCTGTCTCTCTCTCTCTCTCTCTCTCTCTCTGTCTCTCTCTGTCTCTCCTCTCTCTCTCTCTCTCTCTCTCTCTATATATATATATATATATATATGTATGTATGTATGTATGTATGTATATATAAAAATAATTGCAAATATAAAACAGTGACACAATACATTTGTGTCCCATGAATCTGATATAGTAAATTAACTAATTGACATCATTCTATAAATATAAAAAGCAAATGTATTTTACATACCTGGGTAAAAAAAATAACAATGCGGAAAGCAGGAGGAGGAATTCGAGAGGAAGATTAAAAACATTAAATGCATCTTGTTGACTGTCAGTGATGGCAAATTTACCAAGAGTCAGATAATACGTGTCTCTGAACCTCTTATCCTGTTGCTTTCAAGTGACCGCTCTCGCTACCCGAAGAATTCTTTAGCGTCCGGACTCTATTTACACTCTAGAAAAAAAAACCACAATGCATGCATGATTTCCTCGACATCATTTGAAAATTGATAAAATAAATCTAGTAGAATACTTCCTTGACTTAATACTTATTTAGTTATATGACTCCAAAATGAGATTCTAATGTGGAGAAATCTACAACTAATTCAAATTGCCTCAAATGCTACCTCAAGCCAGAAGTAAGAGGTCTCTGATAATTTTTTACGGCCCTCTAAAGCCCAGCTTTGAATTATGACACTAATGAATTGAGATTTTAAATAGTGCAGTTAAATAAAATATTATATATTATCTGTCCTGAAAAATAACTGCACAGGCGCGGAGCGCGATATACTTCTTGACAAAACCTACGCTCTGCTGCAATTTTGTGTCACTTGGCCTATAGACAATTTACTCATATGTTTAGTTACACTTATAGTAGCGTCCAGATCATAGCTGTCAGTGCTATTTATAATTCTTTGCCCGGGCCTATCAGAGGCAAAGATTGATTCATCTTTCCTATATAGATTCATTAACATATATTAATTAACAATAATTCCTTAACACACTGTAGTAATTTATGATTCCTCTTTATACTCAATATATTATTTTCAACCATGAAAGCTAGACGGGAAGGGGGGGGGGCTGATGAAACCTTGAGAAATCTCGTAGACAGGAAACGTACAAGAAAACAGTAGCATGACTAGCAAATACAATAATTAGACATTCTTATTTACTTAAAATAAGATTTAATATATATCAATTGTAAGTCTGAATTTGAAATATAAAAAATATTAAACATAAGTTATACCTGATCATTCTAAAGTTTAAAGAAAATAATAATAATAATAATAATAATAATAATAATAATAATAATAATAATAATAATAATAATAATAATAATAATAATAATAATAATAATAATAATAATAATAATAATAATAATAACAAAAGCAATAATCTTTACACACTCAAACACCAATGCATACCTTTTTTTTTAGTCCAGCATAGGGTACCCTATCCTGGCTTACCGAACCAAATTCAAAACAACACAGCTCTCCTGAGCTCACGTCCTTCAGACGATAACCAAACTGAATTAATTGAAAGAATGAATGAATGATACACTGCTTTCTTATAGCATATTCGCACGTATTATTCTAGTAACCCAGTGGGTTCTAATTTTAAAGGATGGGTGAATTACGGTGGCATTTTGAAGCCAAATAAGAGTTAATATTTTAGTGAAAAATGCTTCTTAACAAAGCGTTAGGAAACGAGTTGCAATCACTTTGAATAAATTATGCAAAACTAATCTCATCACGTCCAGAACTAATTGTTCACACTTGCATTCAATGAAGGACGCGGAAACGTGAAAATAATTACAGCGAGACGAGAATATTCATTTTGTGTATCTGATTTTAATTCCAAGTCCCGTTATATGTAATTCTGTAAAAAATAACCGTTTTTCACCTCAATCCAAAAGTTAATGTACATGCATCAACAAAAATATTTCATAAGTAATGCCACGAGTGATTTCCAAATTATCGATAAATTCACGACTCACGAAGTGAGGAGTGAATTTATCTAGAGAATTTGGAAATCAAGAGTGGCATTTGTTAGGACTATTTAACTAATAAAATTAAGCTGTTTACTCACAAATCATTGTTTAACTATAGTTATTTTAAAATATTTATATATTTAATGTAAACGGCGATGTTTGAAAACAAATGAGAAATGATTGGTACGCTTCATCTGCTTCTTTTGTTTATCACTGCAACCAGATCATACTATTTATTGCCAAAGGAACGCAATATTGTAAGAATGCTCTCTAGTGGAGAAAAAATGAAACATTTCAAACTGTATATTAATTCATTTCTGATGTCGTATGATGTAAATATGACAATTACATTTTCTGGATTGTTACCTGGGAAAAAATACATTTAAGAAAGTGCAAACAGTGGTTTCTTTTTTTGGTGGTATAATCAATTGCTACAAATGTTTTTATATTAACCCCCGCATGCGGCATGTGTTGACATTCATGCACTTTATATACAATCCGGTGGTAGCCGTACTTCTCGCGGGCTCAGTCACTGCAAAATAATGGTCAGACCTGTTCAGAATGTTAAAAAAGAGGAGCTTTCTTTCATATGGTAATTATAACACTGATAAATATTTCGTGAAACACGACTCTGATTGGTTGTAAAACAGAAATCATTGAAACGTGATTGGTCATTGACTCCCATTTGGGGCATGAGTTAAATAGTCAAAAATATTACACATCGCAAATAGTAACATTAAACTCCTGCACTGAACGGCGGTATCAGTGTTTCCAAATATTAAACGAATAACACAAAAGTAGGCATGTAGCAAGATTACCGGGTGTCCGTCATGAAGAGGGGTAAAAAATAACTTTTTGCGCGATAGTGCGTTTCGTACTTACCAGCAATACTTACTAACTAACTAACTCACTGGCACTATCGAATCCGTAGGTTCATGGCCCGCGTGGACATAAGCTCTCCATACACCCCTATCCTGAGCTAATGTTTTCCAATCATCCCCTGTATAATCTACTTCCTTCAAATCACAGTTAATGTTATTCTCCCACCTCATTCTAGGTTTTCCCTCTGGTTTTCCTACAAGAAGCTTCCATGCACGTCTTTGATTCCCCATTTGTGCCACATGCCCTGCCCATCGTAATCTACGAGACCAACTATTCTCACATCTGGCTTCCTATAAAGACCATGAAATTCACTGTTATGTAGTCTTCTCCATTCACCTGTCTGTTCATCTCTCTTTGGTCCAAAAATATTCCTAAGTACTTTATTCTCAAATACTCGTAATCTTTCCTCCTCCCTTAAAGTAAGAGTCCATGTTTCGCATCCATATAATATAACTGGTAGAATAATAGTTTTGTATATTTTCAGTTTGCGTTTTGTGAAAGGAGTTGAGACATTAAGAGTCTCTGCTATGCATAATAGCACGCATTTCCAGAATTGAGCCTATGTTTTATTTCTTTGTGCATCTCATTCCTATTTGTGATTATTGTTCCTAAGTATCTGAATTCAGCCACTTCCTCAAAATTTCCCTCATTTGTCATTAGCTGTCCATTTCCATTATATAATGAATTTCTACCTGTGACCATATATTTAGTTTTACTGATATTTACTTCCAGTCCCAATTTCTTAGTGTTACTCAATAGTGTATACGTGTTGGCTTTAGTATATCCTCGCTATCAGCCAGTAGTACTACATCATCAGCATAAACTAACAGCTTATTAATACCATTCAGTTGTAAGCCTTCCTCATTCTCTAAAGAGTTAATTGCATGCTCTAGTACAAAATTAAACAGTAGAGGAGATAGTGCATCTCCTTGCTTCAACCCATTCTGGATTTCAAAAGTGTCAGAAAACTGTTTGCCTACACGCACTCTACTCTTTGTGCCATTTAGACACATTCGTATAAGTCTAACTAACTTTTTAGGACTTCCGAACTCCAGCAGGATACTATATAACTTCACCCTTTTAATTGAATCGTATGCCTTTTTGAAGTCTACATATAGTTGATGTACAGTGCCATTATATTCCCATTTCTTTTCTAAAATCTGTCTTATACTAAAAATCTGATCTGTTGTAGATCTATTTCTTCTAAATCCACATTGATGATCTCCTAGAATCTCATCAATATAAGGAGTAAGTCTGCTTACTAATATATTTGTTAGAATTTTGTACGATGTTGAAAGTAATGAGATGCCCCTATAGTTGTTGCAATCAGTTTTATCTCTTTTCTTATAAATTGGTACAATAATCGATTCTTTCCATTCATCTGGAAGAGCTTGTTTATCCCAAATCATATTAAGCAACTGGCATATCTTGTCCATCAATTTTCCTCCCCCTGATTTGATCAATTCTGCTGGGATCTCATCTGAACCTGATGCTTTATACATCTTCAATTTTTCAATTGCCATTTCAACCTCTATTGCACTTGGTTCAGCGATTAGCATTTCTGCTGTCTCTGCAAATTATCCTCTTCAATATCCTGTTCTGTAGGTACATTTAATAGCTGATTAAATGTAACCTTTCCATCTATTTAATATACTCCTGGAATCTGCAATCATATCCCCATTTTCATTCCGAATTATGTTTGTTCTAGGCTGAAACCCTTTTTTCTCTATCCTAATTCCCTGATATAATTCTCTAATGTTCCTATTTTTGGCATTCATTTCACGATCATTAATCTTCTTTCTCAAATATTCCCTCTTTTTACTCTTTAGTAACCTGGTGGTTTCCCGTCGAATGCTACTCAATTGCTCTAAATTTACCTCATTTGGCTCGTGTAACCATTTCATTTTTGCTAGCTTTCCTATCTTTACAAAGTTGGCATATTCATCAAACCATTTCTTGTTTTGCCTCTTTTTTAAACAACCAATGCTTTCTGATGCTGACAATTTAATAGTATCTCTTATAGCCTCCCATTCTTTATTTATATCAGTTTCGTCTTCGTTTGCCACATTGTCATCTGAAGATTTCAGTACTTCAAATCTATTAGCAATTTTAATTTGGTATTCTTGCCGCATTTCATCATTTTTCAAGTTTTTTAAATCAAATTTTTCAGTATTATCTTTAGCGTTTGTTCCTCTCATTAGCGATAGCCATTGTCTGATTTTCACTCTGACCAGATGATGATCCAAATTGCAGTCTGCCCATCTAACTGATCTAACATCGATGATACTACTGTGCCAGCGTTTGTCCACTAATACGTGATCTATCTGGTTTCGAATTTCGCCATCTGGCGACGTCCAGGTGTATTTATGAATATCCTTATGCTAAAATGTTGTGCTCTTAACAATGAGATTCTTTGATGTGGCAAATGTGACTAATCTAACTCCATTGTCGTTACTATCTTCATGAAGACTGAATTTGCCTATTGTTGGTTTGAATATATCTTCCCACCCCACTTTTTCATTAAAATCTCCTAAGATAATTTTCATATGATATCGTGAAAGGCTATCAGATAAGCATTCTAATTCTTCATAGAACTCATCCTTGATCTTGTCATCTTTATCTTCTGTGGGAGCCCGTACATTAACGGTTACAAAATCATGCAGTTTACCCTTTAGAATTATGTATGATATCCTATCACTGACAAAAACTTAATATCTCGGATAGCAGATAGGATCCTTCTTCGGACTAAAAACCCCGTTCCAAATTCAAGTCTTTCTGTATCCCCATAGTATAATGCAAAGCTTCCTGATTCCTGAGTACCTTCTCATGACCATCTAACTTCCTGTTAAAGCGACTATATCCAAGGGTGATTTCTCTAATTCAGGCGTTAATACCTCTAGTGCCCCGCTATTGTATAAAGTCCTAACATTCCATGTTCCTAGGAACATGTCCCTATGTTTGAGCCTTTGGCATGGGTTCCCTGAAGCAGTCCCCACCCGGAAAACCGAATGGGGGGACTATTTGACCTCCGGAAAATTTTTACCCCAGTGGAACCCATGTCCGCATTTCTTGACGGTTGTATTTTTACAGTGAAAGATCGTCACTCTTTCGACCAAGGTACTTTTTTCGTCTGGCTTATCACCTTCGACCAGTCTGGCTTGGGTAACCTTATTGGCAGCAATGCTACTGCTGGCATAGCTCTCGGGATCATTTAAGCATCCAAGCCACTCCACCACGACAAGGTAAAGATACTACGGAGGGACTTACCAGCAATGGCGACCAGCAATGGCGACCATTATTGAAACTTCAACTTCCTACATTTCGGGGTTGCCAACCTAAATAACTATACTGTAAACATTACATTTACACCCATGTGCGGGAAGTGAAACCACTGCCCTCTATGTAGGGACTACGTACAATGTATATACAGGAAATATCCGAAAGATAGTGTTAATATACATTATACGAAACAAATCACTGCATTTTAAATGAACTGAACTTTATCTGAAACAATATAAAACAATAAATACGAACTTGCGGCCATGTTATCAATAATTGTTCTCAAGGCCTCCTGTTGTTTCAACTAATAAACATTGGCCACACTGTTAACGTTAGTCAATTGGTTATAACGAACGCAAACATTTCCAACAAATATATGATTTTAATATGCGCAAAAAATAATGTACAACGCACATTTGTGAAGTGTTTTGTAGAACTCGGAAATTAAAAACCTCGCTATCGCTCGGTTTTTAAACATTTTTCCTCGATTCGGTAAAAACCACTTCCCAACCTCGCATCGTAATATACCATTAATAAAAAATTGTATCTCTGATACTAATTAACTCATTTTTTTTTTGTGTTACTACGGGTACATTTTGCTTTGAAACTGTACATACATTTTCAAGTATACACCACTGTGATCTCGATCCCGTCGAGCTAGTTTTCTGGGTAATTTTTTTTTCGGTGTTTTTCCTCAACTTTAAGACAAATGTCAGGAAAATTTAAGGCCCACGCTGTTTCTGAACATAATCTGGTAATCATAATTATCACATGCGTCACGTTTAGTATGAATGAGTGAGTGAATGTGTTTCTGTTTTAAATATAGACCTACCTGTTGTCTTGGAGAAGGCTTTGCACTGAGCCTGTTACTCATTCAGGAAGCCCCTCCATCTCCTTGTATGGTCAAAAGTATGTGTTTGATGACCGAAGTTTAGATCTCTTGCTATTTCCATTAGTTTGAAGTTTCTTTTTTTAGCTGCAGTCTTTAGATTACAGCATCAATTAAAGGGCAAAAACTTGTTTGAAACTAAAGGTATCATATATGATAGGGCCTACCTTGAATAAAACCACCTTAAGGTAAGATGGTAGGCCAAACTTTTAAAAAATGATTTTGTTTATGATGATCTTGAAGAGATTTCCGGGCTGTAGACCGTGGTCGTGAGGCTTGTAGTTCCCCAACGTTTCGCCAGAGACTGCGTCTGGCATCCTCAAGGTCAGTCTCAAGACAACCCTTGAGGATAGTTGAATGCAGGCTTTCACGGCCGGTAATCATGATGTTGAGTGATTCCGGGTTCTGTGGCCGTGGTCCATAGTTGGTGTTGATACCAGACGTTTCGCCCTCAACTGCGGAGGGCATCTTCAGTGGCGAGTGCTTCTAGGCGTGTTTCCTGGTCGGAAGCTCTACTTAGAGTGAAGTACTCTAAGTACTCTAAGTAGAGCTTCCGACCAGGAAACACGCCTAGAAGCACTCGCCACTGAAGATGCCCTCCGCAGTTGAGGGCGAAACGTCTGGTATCAACACCAACTATGGACCACGGCCACAGAACCCGGAATCACTCAACATCAACCCTTGAGGATGCCAGACGCAGTCTCTGGCGAAACGTCGGGGAACTACAAGCCTCACGACCACGGCCTACAGCCCGAAAATCTTCTTCAAGATCATCATAGCAACTCCGGCCGTGAAAGTCTACGTGAATAAATTTTGTTTATAATTCGTCTGTTCTTTTCTGAACATTTCTGTATACGATTTTTTTACTAAACGCCAATTATAAGTGCGTTAATTTTTTTAACAATTGACAGTTGTCAGTATGTAATAGCATTATACTTTAAACCTTGTTTTCTCGAAAGTAAAAATTTTCGAAAATTTGTCCCATTATCTCAGGAACCATTAGAGGTATTTACATGAAAATTTTACAGGCGGTAAATCTAGTTATACTAAAGCTGTGGAATCACAATTATGATAATCTCTTGTAAAGATCCTCACTTATGATTTTAGAAGTATTTTTTTAAATAAAAAAGAGACTAGAAACCTGGACATTAAAAAAGGCAGATAGTAAACAAATAGAGGCTGCTGAAATGAAGATGCTGAGAGCAATAGCAGGATACCAAAGAACCGATAAAAAGAAAAACGAAGATATAAGAACAGAACTTAATATATTTAATCTCTGTGAAAGAATAAAATATTATCAAAATGCTCATCTTCAGCACGTATTACGAATGAATGAACAGCGCATACCAAGAAGAATGTATAATTATAAACCAAAAGGGAGAAGAATGTTGGGAAGACCATTGAAGAGAGGAAGGGCAAATTCGACCTATAATGGGATCGGAACAGGCCATTGGGCTTAATCCTTGTTGTTGTTGATGACGTTGATGATGATGAAAAAGAGACTAGTGGCAATATATATATATATATATATATATATATAGGACATCAATATTTAGATACAAGTTTGACTGAGGTTCAGTGATATTTTACAGGCCTCGTTTAATATGCTGTAAAAATGTCATTACAATCCATCTAATAGTTCCTGAAATAATGGATTCTCAAATTCATGTTTTAACATTGATGGGATAGGACCTACCGTCTCACCTTAAATGTCCCTTCTGCTAAAAAAAATCTAATTTGTTTTTTGTTTCTTGACAATTTGTTATTTTGACCCCTATTAACCCAATAAAATGAAAATAAAACAATAATTGACAAAACCTCATTTTAGGACTCCCATAAAACTCCTCAAAATGTTTAACCCTCCCCGAATTTTTATTTGGCTCCCTACGAACCTATTAAGCATAAAAATGAGTATTTATCTTGTAAAACTTATTTTCGAACGCAAGAGGATAGCAATAAGTGAGAGGTTAAAATACCATGGAGAAGAAGAAATTTTAATAGAAATTAAATATAAACAACATTCTAAATTCCGAAGGAAAAAATACTTGAGAGGAGGGTCAACGGTTGTAAAAGAAATATGGACTATTATCTCAAAGTCACACAAGCAGAGTTGCGTGTTGTACATAAAATCGTATGTAAATGTAAGAGCTAAGCTATAACATAAATGGTTAATTCTCACACGGTGTAACTTTCATCTCAAGAATAAGAACAAGTTTTGAAGGGTTCGATTTTCCCCTCGCTGTTAGCCTATTATAATTATTCATTCCATCGCCCAGGGCGCGTATACTTCCCTCTCGTTTTTTTTTTTTTTTTTTTTTTTTTAATATGCATTAAGTCTACTTTATCCAGGGTCTTGCTATTCGTATAGCATCATAACTTAGTATATAACTCTTAGCTTTAAATTATTTTCCTCAGTTCACTCAAAACGCATCTTAGACTGTGTTAATATACATTTATATATATTATATTCAATTGAAAAAGCATTCGACACAGTCAAGAGATCAAAACTCTTAAATATATTGGAAGACAGAAATATACCAAATTTACTTCGGCAGAACATACAAAATATTTACAAAGACACACCATGAAGATTAAATTAAATAACAGATTTTCTGAAGAAGGAATTATAAATCGTGGTGTGAGACAAGGCTGCCCCCTAATTAAATAACAGATTTCTGAAGAAGGAATTATAATCGTGGTGTGAGACAAGGCTGCCCCCTATCCCCAACACTTTTTGCAATTTATATCAATGAAGTAATATGTTGCTGGAACAAAACACATAAATTTGGAATAAGAATATCAGAAAATAGAAAATTAAAACACCTATTGTTTTCAGATGACCAAATAATAATAGCAAATTCCGAAGATAATCTACAGAAAGGTCTGTATGAACTTAACAAAATTACAGAAGAATATGGATTAAAGATATCTACAGAAAAAAACAAAAATTATGGCATTTCAAGGTGTAGATCCTGTCAGAAGTAAAATTGTACTGGACAATAACATTTTGGAGCAGGTGAATAATTTTACATATCTAGGATGCAATATCTCATATGAAGAAGAAGAAACGGATCTAAATGCAAAAATATCTAAATTTTTAAGAATTTTAGGGTTAATAAATTCTATCTTCAAGCCACAGTTAGTCCAAAAGCAATCAAGACTGAAAGTGTATAAAACACTGGCTCTTCCAACTCTTTTGTATGGTAGCGAAGTATGGACGTTGAAACAGAACGATATACAGAGACTTAGATCTGCTGAAATGAGATATCTTCGGAGGACTGCAGGATACACACTACTAGATCACAAAAAAAATGAAGACATCTTAGAAGAATTACACATGGAATCTTTAGAAAACAAAATTTCTGATTATAAGTCAAGATGGATACAACATGTTCATCGAATGGAAGATCACAGAATACCCAAACTAATGTTAAGATATCAACCTGCAGGAAGAAGAAGACCAGGACGTCCACTCAAAAGACTTCTGGATGGTGTTTCTCTTGAGGCCGAAACGGGTCAACGAATGGCCTGAATTCGTGAATGTACTATGATGATGATGATGATGATATTCAATAGGTTCACCGGTGTGGTCTCAAGGTAGCGTGCTACCTTGTCACGCAGCGGGCCCGGGTTCTATCCCCGGTCGGGGCAGTTTTTCTGGGTTAGGTTTTTATGGGGGATTTTCCTCGCCTGTAAGGAAAACTTTAAGGCCCAAACGGTCCCAGAAATCACATGGCCATCATCATCCTTATTATTATCATCATCCTTCACCGGTGTGGAAAGCAACGGGAAGCTACCACATCTACAATTCCCTAGTAAAGATGTAAGCATAGCATGAAAATGCTATGATTGCAGTGAAGGACCTGCCTTCGGGCAGAATTACTATGGATGGATATTCAATAGTGCCAGTGAGTTAAGTTGTATATTAAATTGCGGTTCTTGCTGTACAAATAATTTATTTTTATTCAATGGCCCCAGGTTGTCATTTCGACATTTCTGGTGTTCTCTCCTGGCATTGGTGTAATTGTAACCCACTTCTGAAGTTGGGGCACCTAGAAGGCGGAGCTACGCTGCCCCGATTATGCGATGGGTGATAATGATAGTGGTGCGCCAGAAGTCCTTAATCCTAAACTTAACCTAAATTCCAGACCATGGGCAACCACAGGAAAAATTCCTATGGTTTGACCGGGAATCGAACCCGGGATATTTTATGGCATTTTATTTTAAGAATTTGTGGTACTATATTATGAAACGGGTAAAAGTAGATTTCCTGAAATGGTACTTGTAAGAAGGTGTTGTCTCATACTGTACCGATTATTTCATCTAAAAAGTTGAAGTATTAAATTTCATGAATTGTTTAATTGATTCTACAAAATTTTATCTAGTATAAATATTACTACAAATTTTGATAGCGTATGCTAATAAAAAAAATGGTTCCGCCCGGGATCGAACCGGGGACCTTCTGCGTGTAAAGCAGACGTGATAACCACTACACCACGGAACCCGACAGCAAAGTTTGCCTCAGAATATTACTTCCATTCTCCTTGCGTTCATGTCGCAATATTTTGATATTGATTTCCTTTATGTTTATTTTTCTTACTCTATAAAATACATGATCATAATTAATATCTAAAAAAATATTTAAATTTCAATTACCCATTATTTAAATATGATTGATTGACTTTAATATAGAATTGATTATACAATTGTAGTAGAAATGCATAAAACCTAACCAATGTTTATTGCCGTACAGTATTTTAATATTTTAAATAATAAATCAACTACCGATCGATCTGGCATAAGCAGTAGCGTTTTGACGGTCGTATTTGTGAAGATTCGGTTTCAAATCCTGGTACCGAGCAACATGATTATTTTTCCCCCTGGGTTTCCTCAATCGTGTAAAATCAAATGCTATGTTGGAACTTGGTTACCATTATAGGGCGCATTTCAACATATTGCTGTTTTGCTTTGATAGCGGCACAAGTGAAATTATGCTATTTTTTCAGAAGCCATCATCATCACCATCCTCTGGAACATACCTGAATAAAGAAGCAATTAAAAATATCATTCATCAGCGTCGTCTTCCCCATCGTCATCGCCACCATTATCATCATAAGTATAAGCATCATCATCATCATCATCATAAGCATAAGCATCATCATAAGCATAAGCATCATCATCATAAGCATAATCATCATCATAAGCATAAGCATCATAAGCATAATCATCATCATCATTATAAGCATCATCATCATTATAAGCATCATCATCATCATAAGCATAATCATCATCATCATAAGCATAATCATCATCATCATAAGCATAATCATCATCATCATAAGCATCATCATCATCATCATCATCATAAGCATCATCATCATCATCATCAGCATCATCATCATCATCATCATCATTAAGCATCATCATCATCATAAGCAGCATCATCATCATCATAAGCATCATCATCATCATCATTAGCATCATCATCATCATTAGCATCATCATTAGCATCATCATCATAAGCATAAGCATCATCATCATCATAAACATCATCATCATCATAAGCATCATCATCATCATTAACATCATCATCATCATTAGCATCATCGTCATAAGCATCATCATCATCATTAGCATCATCATCATCATTAGCATCATCATCATCTTTAGCATCATCATCATCATTAGCATCATCATCATTAGCATCATCATCATCATCATCGTCATCATAAGCATCATAAGCATAAGCATCATCATCATCATTAGCATCGTCATCATAAGCATCATCATCATTAGCATCATCATCATCATCATCATCATTAGCATCATCATCATAAGCATAAACATCATCATCATCATAAGCATCATCATCATCATGATTAGCATCATCATCATCATAAGCATCATCATCATCATAAGCATCATCATCATCATAAGCATCATCATCATCATTAGCATCATCATCATCATTAGCATCATCATCATCATTAGCATCATCATCATCATCATCATTAGCATCATCATCATCATTAGCATCATCATCATTATTATTATTATTAAATAATAGTTTCTCAATCTAGGATATGTGAATTTGTTAAAGATTTCGGAATGGAAAAGAAAGAAAACAGATTTTTTTACGATTACATACTATTGTATAGGGCCCATATATCATACTATGTATATATTATTATTCGATTTTATTATAATGTTAAAATTGTTGGTGAACACTCGCTAATATATTTTGAAGATTTCTGAAAAAAAAAATGATTCTTTTACAATTGCATGCTATATGTAGGGTCTGTATTTTTATACTATGTGCACATTATTAGACAATTATATTATAATATATAACAATTATATTATAAACTTATTTTACAGGCTGTATTTGAATATTAAAATCCAACCAAATTCGTAATCTAAAATCCAGAGAACGCCAGATGTTTCTCCCCAATAGTCATTATGAGGTTAAAACTCGGGATATAGTTAAGAAGTCAGAGGGACCAAAAATAATAGCAGAGATGCAAAAATATGTTTTAAATAAAAACAATGATAAATAATCTTGACGTAAAAGCTCTATTACAGGTAAACACAGATACACTGATAGGCTACAAGTACCTAATCATTTATTGTTGCTATCACCTGGTGATCGATTTCACATGCCCCATCGGTTCTCGCCGATTATGAAATTACATTAAATTGAAATAATAGCATTAATCCCAAACGATTACACTCCTTGCCCATTTCGTCTTACAGGGGATTACTTTTCCTATAACCGTTACACCATTTTTAGTTTACCCATAAAATTCAACTTTTATTTATTAGTTTGTAGTGCAGTATTTCTTTTTTTTATTTTGAGTTTATTATTTCGTTATATTAAGAAGTGGAAAAGGGGAGTGCAAGTCTTCTTGTTATATTACACATGGTTGACCATGGTCACCCCTGGCGCGTGACGACCTGACTGACCTCTTCGGAACCTTCGTGCTGTAGCGCCTCTGGGAGATTCACATTTTTCGTTTCCATCCCATGGCTTCACTCTCTCGTCTTACAGGGGATTACTTTTCCTATAACCGTTACACCAGAGTTACATGGACACCGCAGTGATGTCCTGTTTTTCACGTTTAGAGTTCAAAAACTACACTATCAGCTTAATTGAAAAATTGTCTTCTACCTTTCTGCAAAATATTATCTGCAATTCTAGGATGCAAGGGAAGAAAAATGTAAGTTAAACAACATTTTACAGCAGAGTCAATTTATTGATTGTATATGAGGTGCATAAATAAATGAACATAGGCCCAATTCTGGAAATGCACGGCATCTTTTAAAAGAAATCTAAATCTATATTTGCTCTAAACTCGACTTCATTATTATCCAGTGTAAGATATATATATATATATTAATTGGTGTTTCCCGTATAATATATCATATTTATATTTATTATTATTATTATTATTATTATTATTATTATTATTATTATTATTATTATTATTATTATTATCGTATCATTATTGTTATTACCCTATAAAATGTTGTTTGTACATGACATTTACATTGCTACATTTATTGTATCTTTAACTGTTTATAATTAGTATAGTGTATATCTATATTTGTCGAATATTTATTTGTATTTGTGCTGGTTGAGTGGAAGAGAGGACCTTATGGCCTTAACTCTGCCAGAATAAATAAAGTATTATTATTATTATTATTATTATTATTATTATTATTATTATTATTATTATTATATTATTATTACTATTATGCAGTAACAGGGCTCTTGTCATCCCAACTTATCTAAAAAAAACGTTAAACTTAAAATATATGAAACTGTTATTCTCCCAGATTATGTAGATGCGAAACATGGACTCTTACTTTAAGGGAGGAGAAAATATTACTAGTATTTGAGAATAAAGTTCTTAGGAACATTTTTGGACCAAAGAGATGAACAGACAGGATGAATGGAGAAGACTACATAATATTGAGCTACATGGTCTTTATATGGAACCTAATATAATAAAAACATTTAAGTCTCATAGACTGAGAGGACATCATATATGGCACGAAAAGGGAATGAAAGAGGGACATGGAAGCTTCTTGTAGGAAAACCAGATGGAAAACGCCCAATTGGTATACCTAGAATGAGTTGGGAAAATAACATTAACCATGATTTGAGGGAAGTAGATTATACAGGGAATGATTGAAAAATATTAGCTCATGAAGGGATGTGTGGAAAAATGATGTCATGATGTCCGCTCGGCCATGAACCTATGGGTTCGACGTGCCAGTGAGTAAGTAGCCTATTTTGATTGTTTTTTATGAGGAGAGTTTTTCAAGGTGCACATAGCTAATTGTGGACTATAAAATTATAATCAAATTATAAAACCCCTTCCCAGCACTAAGGCAGTACACTTATCTCATTTTGGGCATTTTTTGGCTTACACTCTTTTCCCTAGCAGCCTAGAATATCCCATTCCACGGACATGGATGCTTCCCTAATAGGAAGTTTCTTAACCAGATGAATTTAGTTACGCTTGTTTCTCTACAGATGTCATGAATGACATGTGGTTAGCACACCGACTCAATGAGACATCTTGCCTTTTGGCAACTAAAGTATTAAGATGTGAATGATGGTCAGTAAATAGAGGCCTTTTTATTCAGGCTTTAGGATTTTTTTACGAGGCTGAAAATCTTCAGGCACGAGACCCACGGTTTAAAGTCCATCCCGGAGGACTTGCTCCCTGGATTTTTCTATCCTAAAGAAATTAATTGATCCCGGCCGGGTTTGAACCCGCGACCCTCGGGACCAGAGGCAAGGAACAGTAACCACTATTACTCCATGGCCGACATACACAAATATTGGCTGTTTTAAATATGCTTGTATTGAACCTGTCCATAGCTGTGGTCTCAAGGTAGCGTGATGCTTTGTCACGCAGCGGGCCCGGGTAAATTCCCGGTCGGGACAGGCTCCCGGATGAGGTTTTTCGGGGTTTTTCCTCACCTGTAAGACAAATATCAGGAAGTTTAGGACCCAACGGTCCCCGAAAATCATCCGGCCATCATCATTATCCTTATCATTATCATCGTCATCCTTCACCGGTGTTGAAAGCAACGGGGAGCTACCACACCTACAATTCCCTAGTAAAGCTGCAAAGCTTACCATGAAAATGCTATGATTGCAGTGAAAGACCTGCCCTCGGGCAGAAATACTATGGATGGATATTGAATCTCCCGTCTGAGGTCGATGTATTTTTTAGGATGGAATCCAAGGGACAAATCCTCCGGGAGTGAATTTTAAACGTGAAGATTTTCAGGTTCGTAAAAGAAGCGCAACTCTGAATAAAAAGGCCTCTATGAAAAATTTAACCGACCGTTATTCACCCAAGGAATACCTAGTTGCCTACTAGTCTCATTGAGGCGATGTGCTAACCACATGTCACTCATTGACATCTATATATATATATATATATATATATATAAGAGTAACTAAATTAGCTTGGTTGAGAAACTCCCGTTAGGAAATACCCGTGTCCCCATGCGGGACGTAAGACGTATCTACACACACACACACACACACACACATATATATATATATATATATATATATATATATATATATATATATATTGAACCTAAAACTGCCTATCAGGTGCACATAAGACTATATTCCCCTGAAAATGATTGTGCTATATCAAGCTATACTTTGGGGCTTTGAAGGCTTGCCCTGGAAATAAAATGAATTCTTCATCAACAT
Organism: Diploptera punctata; assembly: GCA_030220185.1. NCBI lineage: Eukaryota > Metazoa > Arthropoda > Insecta > Blattodea > Blaberidae > Diploptera > Diploptera punctata. The sequence continues at coordinate 1,562,749 of JASPKZ010005287.1, read as the reverse complement.
AGTTCTTATAATGTTAAAGCTTAAAAAACTCCATGGCGCGACAGTTCTAGAAGGCCAACCAGCCGGCCGATGCCTCACATCCACATGTGTTAATTACAGAGGGGGACGATTATCCATCCACAATGGGGGGGGAGGAATGTGGTCACCATGTAGAATCCACAGTCGTTATAGAGCTGTTCTCAACAGAGTATATACATAGTGTTCTGCTCAAGAGCAGGTCTTTCACTGCAAACTCAGCATTCTCCACTCTTTCCTTACTCAGATATCCTTTTTTTGTATCCACTTACAATTTATTTTAATACTGTCTATCATATGATGTATTTTTCTGCCTCTAACCTTGTTTCCGTTGGCCATGCCTTCTAGGGCATCCGTCACCAGGCAGTTTCTTCTTAGCCAGTGACCAATTCAATTACTTTTTCGAATTCCAGCATTGTTCTTCCTTCACCCTCTGTCTAGCACATCTTTATAACCGTGGAAAGACTCATCATGTCATGTTTGTAGCTGTTCTAGGGATATATAGGTGCGGTATCGTCCCGTTTCTTTCCACTCTCTCTTTTGCATCTTAAAATCATAAGAAGGTCCCGGGGGGGGGTCCGACTTGGAGGTGAGAAGAGTGGATTTGACTAAGTTAGACCACTCCGGACTTCACCGAAATTCACCCACAGGTTAAGTATCAGTTCCATCAGTGTTTTTGACCAGATCAGAGATCCGGAAATTCCAGTTAGCCCCTAGATAGTTAATAATATTGTAGCTACCATAATTCCTCACGATGCTGGTGTGAATCGGTTCCATATTAACCGACATTCCATGAGAAAATGCCTTGTCCCTTGGGACTCGAAGCAATGCAAGTCCAGAGGCTCTGCACCGAGACATCGTGCTTTAAACAATTATGGCGCAGGGCAGTCTTACAGCTTATAATAAAATATGTAATATTATGTTATTCGAGATATTGTACGTGAAGGGACCTATCAAGGCCTCCATACCAAATTTGTTATAAAGGGGTTACGATGAGGAATAATACAATTTATTATTTCAGAAGTATTTTTCTTTCTCTCATTTTTGAGCCTTTTTCCGCAGTAGATTACGCCCACTATTGACATTGGGTCCCTCTGGACGTTAATTGCGGTCCGCTCCATGCAAATGAAGTCTATAGTACACGTATTTTCATTATTCAGATCAAGTCACACTGGAGTGTCGATCCCCTTCCTCCCCGTGTCTTAAAAATTGTGCAGGTTTGCATGATACAAAGCGAGGCATTCTCAAACCACGCAACGCCTCATATTTTTTCACAGTTACCTTCACATGTTTCAAGAAAAGATTTTTGGTTCCACAGCTCATAGGACGAGGAAAGAATGTGAACTGGAGGTTGTTGAGCGACACTACTGAAGGAGGAAACGTTTTGAATTAAAATTTAGTAGCCTATGCATTACAACGCTGCCTCACCTATAATTAAAAAAAACTAATACGTTAATTACGGTCGGCCGCGGTGGACTAGTGGTTATGCTCCTTGCATCTGGTCCCGAGGGTCGCGGGTTCAAACCCAGCCGCGGTCGCTGGAGATTTTTTATGATGCAAAAATCCAAGGAGCAAGTCTAAACCGTGGGTCCCGAGTCTGAAGATTTTCAGGCTCGTAAAATATCCTTAAGCCTGAATAAAGTGGCCTCTAAGCAAACTTTACCGATCACAAATATCCTAGTAATACCTTAGTTTCCTGCTAGATGTCTCATTGAGCCAGTGAGTTGACCGCATGCCACGCTTGACAACTTTGGGCAAATAAGGTAACTAAAATGAACTTTGTCTATTGAAAAAGGAGAAGTAATGACTCAATAAAGGGTTACGCAATTAATCATCAATACAGTATTTACAGTTAAATATTAGATAAAAATAAAGTTAGATCTATTAAAATATACAAGAGGGTTTCAGAGCAAAAGCGGACCAAGACTAAACTTGAAAATCCTAGTTATATGTGAATTTGCTAACAAAATACAAATAATTCTTCAGAGCAATAGTGAATCAAGTACTGTAACAATTGTTCTTTTTCTCTGTAAAAAATGTTTAATTCTTCATTTGCAATTATTAAATGTATTGCAGTAAAAGCTCTTTATTCGCGGGGGATATGTTCCGCAAATACGCCGCGAATATGGTATGATAATTTGTATGGGTATATTGGGGATACGTTCCAAGATTACAGAATAAAATAAAAATTATCAAAATAAAATCAATTAATGAGAGATTTTGATCAATTTATATTAATCATTATTGTCAGGTTTAGGCAAGGACTTAAATTACTTAATAATAATTTTTTCCTGTTTTGCCGCTTTTAAAAGGTCTTTCAATTAAGATTGATATTCAGCTGTGAATTCTGCGATAGTATTCCTTATTTTGTCTTCGGATTTCTTGATTTATTAACATTTAAACAGCGTGATATAGACGCAAACGACTCGCCACGCGTATGAACGGTCAAGCATTTATATTTTTACTTTAAGCGGCAACACTTTTTTTTTCCCCTCTTCGGTACTAATTTTTCTTTCCTTTTACTCGACATTATAAACTGGGAACAAACACAAGAGACATGTGTTATTCAATCAAAATTATTGTAACGAATGACAAATTGAACCGATCATGGCGATGGAGGCATTTATCGAAGTACATATCGGCACGTGAAATACGATAACAGCTTTTAACAATGAACTTTATGGTTAGTGACAGTAAGGTTTGTTTTGTTTTGACATTTATTTGTCCATTTGATTTGAATCACTACTTGTAAAAGGCGCCTTGGCACGTGCCTGCAAAAAAAAAAAAAAAAAAAAAAAAAACTTGCCGAGGTTAAATAAAGGACACTAATCCTTCAAATTAACCGACTGGATCCGCGAATAAAGAATTTTTTAGCCGCGAATACAGGAACTGTGTCGCAATTTTTTTAACCCGTGAATAAGGAGCTTTTTCTGTACTTTAACATTATATCAATTTTTCTCAAAATAGTTCAATATGGTCTTGGTCCACTTTTACTCTGAAACCCCTCATATTCTAGAAAATTTACACTTAGGCAATAAATTTTAATAAAATTAACTGCACAGTCACTATTCAATCCCAGACGCTCTCAACAAATGAGAACTTATTTTCGATCGAGTATAGAATAGTGCGAAAAGCGAGTGTTTTGACCCTAAAGTACCGCCAGATTCACCTCCACTTAAAAACCGCCCTTCCATTTCTCCAAGTTCGCGTCCGATGAGCTGAGACACCGCCAGTACGTGGACTATAATTCTTGTCTTATTTTTTATCAGAGTTTATAGTTGCTTGAATAGGTGTGGCAACTGACGATAGGTAGATAATTCTGTAGCGTCGCAGCAACATTTGCACTGCATGAATTCTTTCCCGTTCAAATTGTACGTCACTAGACGCCACTGATGTAAAGGATCGCAAATAAGTTGTCCCACTTTAGTTGCGTGAGAAAATTTTCCAATCCGTAAATAGCATAATACCGTATACTTGTAGTTTGCGATTTGCAAGTAATTACATATTATAATACAGTGCGATGGATGATTTATGTCTGTGTATTCTACCTAAGATTTAAATAGATTTATTTGCAAATCGTGGCTTTTAATATAAACAACGTGTAAACATGATTTATGTGTCATTCTACAATATATCTTTCAGTTCACATAACTTCTTCATTGGTAAATAAATCTAAATATTAATAAATTGCTCATGCAATTCAATTTTAAGTAGTGGGTTCTTGTGTTTGCATTATGCAATTTTAACTAAATACAATGTGAATGTATGTATTTATTCCATTGCATTACCGCAGTTTAACCTCTCATCTTTAAATATACTTTAACGAGCCCCACGCCACTCGGATTTTATGGTGGTATGACCTGTTGGGAGAGGGATTTTAAACTATGGATCCCGATAACACAAACATTTTTGGCCACACAAGGACATATAGAGTTTCCCCGAATGAGTGATCAGCTCAATGTCAGGACCACCTCCGAGACAACACAATATTAAGACGAAACACACCATTCATACACACGTTCATACTAAACATGACGAATATGATAGTGATGATTGTGATGGCCAGATGATGTTCGGGGCTTAAAGTTTCCTGATATTTGCAGTGACGGAGCGTGGAATTTCGACTAGTCTTAAACCATCTGTTTATTTACAGTAATACGGATATAATAGTATGTTTATTATATTATTTCTAATAAGTAAATGAACTTGTAAAAATAACGACATTGCAATGTTAGGAGTATCAAATATAATAAACTACTGTAGGTATGGGGCTTAGGACATATCAATAGTTAGTTAAATACAGTGTGTCCCAAATTGGTGTATACACTCTTTGAAACGTTTTTTCTCCGCAACGAAATGAGACAGAAATACAGTTTTTGTTGTGTATGATCCATAAGGCTCTGGGAAAGCATAGCAACACGTTCATCGATTTTCACGTCTTTATAAACAACAATGGCGGCGAGATTATCATTCGATGAACGTAAAGTGGATACTGAAGTGTTATTGGAAAGTGAATAATGTTGTTGAAGTGCAACGACGTTGGATGATTGAATTTGGGACACCACCACTAACAAGGGTAACAATAACAAGAATCCGAGACAAGTTTGAAGACGATGGAACGGTGCAAGATGTGTTGAAAGGTCGGTGCGGAAGAAAGAGACGTTAGACTGATAACGAGAGTATTGTTGCAGTCGTGCATCGTCTTCAAACTTGTCTCGGATTCTTGTTACTGTTACCCTTGTTGGTGGTGGTGTCCCAAATTCAACCATCCAACGTCGTTGCACTTCAACAATATTCTCCACTTTCCAATAACATTTCAGCATCCACTTACGTTCATCGAATGATAATCTCGCCGCCATTGTTGTTTATAAAGACGTGAAGATCGATGAACGTGTTGCAATGCTTTCCAGAGCCTTGTGGATCATACACAACAAAAACTGTATTTCTGTCTCATTTCGTTGCTGAGAAATAACGTTTCAAAGAGTGTATACATCAATTTGGGACAGACTGTATATAAAGGAATGATTTTAAAACACACAATATATTCATCTCCACTTCCAGCTGGTTTCTAGAGCTTATATGTAAGTGTGCTCTATACATCGCGTCGGTAGCCTCGTCTTCTGTTAGAAATACAAGGGTGAGATCTCTTGTTTTATTTCATTAAATAGAGTACCTGATATAGAACATATTAAGTCGTTTTGAACATCATGTGATGTGCCAACGAACACAGTAGAAGCTTCCAAATCGATTCTTAATTTCTCATCTATAGTGCAACAATTCAATATAATTAGTCCCTACCTCTTTTGTTATACTCTAAGTTTTCTACGTGGCCCCTAAATGGCAGCTCTTGTTTGGTTAAGAAACGCAGCGTCTGTATAATTGCAACCTTTCGTGGCAGGCGTCTTGATACCTGTTTGGTTTGTCTTTCAGGCTAAATGGCCGTGGTCCGGTTTTCTTGTCACGCGGCGTTTCGTCTACTGCTGCGGTAGGCCTCATCAGGATATTCTGTGCTCTCTTTACAGGAACTAACCAAAAAGGGATCTCACAGCGTCTATTACGCAGCTAACAATGTACTTGTTTGCTTTAACATTTTCGTTGTGCATATCCGTATTAATTTTGATAGCCTGACTTCGGGACTCTTCAATTCCAGTGTTTCCAAACTTATGTAGCCTGCTGTAGTCTCAACTGAATTATTGTCATTTACTGTATAAACGTTGGCCAGACCACAGATTAGGATCCTGGGCCAGACTGTTAACGTTAGTCAGTTGTTCATAATGAACACAAATATTTCCAACAAAAATGCTTTTATAATATTATAATGATATTGTGAAAAGAAAAATTAATGTGTGAACCAGGAATCGAACCGTGGACCTCTAGTTCTCCAGACTAGTGTGCAGCCCACTACACCATTCCACACCTGGCACAAACGCCAATAATTCTTTCCACATATACAAATCTATATTTCTCGTTTCGTCCGCTGTCAGGTAGATGGCACTGCCATCGCCAACGGCCGGCTTCGTTTAGAAGTATTTATATTTGAGAATTTTACACCACCACTTTTGTAAGTAGTAAACGATGTTATTTAACATTTTCCAATACTGTTATTTTAACACAGTTCCAATAATGATCATATGATAATATTTTAATGATATTGTGAAAAGAAAAATTAATGTGTGAACCAGGAATCGAACAGTGAACCTCTAGTTCTCCAGACTAGTGTGCAGCCCACTACACCATTCCACACCTGGCACAAACGCCAACAATTCTTTCCACATACACAAATATATATTTCTCGTTTCGTCCGCTGTCAGGTAGATGGCACTGCCATTGCCAACGGCCGGCTTCGTTTAGAAGTATTTATATTTGAGAATTTTACACCACCACTTTTGTAAGTAGTAAACGATGTTATTTAGCATTTTCCAATACTGTTATTTTAACACAGTTCCAATAATGGATCATATGATAATATTATAATGATATTGTGAAAAGAAAAATTAATGTGTGATCCAGGAATCGAACCGTGGACCTCTAGTTCTCCAGACTAGTGTGCAGCCCACTATACCATTCCACACCTGGCACAAACGCCAACAATTCTTTCCACATATACAAATCTATATTTCTCGTTTCGTCCGCTGTCAGGTAGATGGCACTGCCATCGCCAACGGCCGGCTTCGTTTAGAAGTATTTATATTTGAGAATTTTACACCACCACTTTTGTAAGTAGTAAACGATGTTATTTAACATTTTCAAATACTGTTATTTTAGCACAGTTCCAATAATGGATCATATGATAATATTATAATGATATTGTGAAAAGAAAAATTAATATGTGAACCAGGAATCGAATAGTGAACCTCTAGTTCTCCAGACTAGTGTGCAGCCCACTACACCATTCCACACCTGGCACAAACGCCAATAATTCTTTCCACATATACAAATCTATATTTCTCGTTTCGTCCGCTGTCAGGAGAGGCACTGCCATCGCCAACGGCCGGCTTCGTTTAGAAGTATTTATATTTGAGAATTTTACACCACCACTTTTGTAAGTAGTAAACGATGTTATTTAACATTTTCAAATACTGTTATTTTAGCACAGTTCCAATAATGGATCATATGATAATATTATAATGATATTGTGAAAAGAAAAATTAATATGTGAACCAGGAATCGAATAGTGAACCTCTAGTTCTCCAGACTAGTGTGCAGCCCACTACACCATTCCACACCTGGCACAAACGCCAATAATTCTTTCCACATATACAAATCTATATTTCTCGTTTCGTCCGCTGTCAGGTAGATGGCACTGCCATCGCCAACGGCCGGCTTCGTTTAGAAGTATTTATATTTGAGAATTTTACACCACCACTTTTGTAAGTAGTAAACGATGTTATTTAACATTTTCCAATACTGTTATTTTAGCACAGTTCCAATAATGGATCATATGATAATATTATAATGATATTGTGAAAAGAAAAATTGATGTGTGAACCAGGAATCGATGCTTTTACTAGTATTTATTATTTTAAAAATACCATCGTGAAAAAAAAATGCAATGTTCGTATTCCTTCATTGTATATTATGTTCATATTTAATATGTTTGAAACAGCTAAATATCAGTTTATTATTTATGACTTATTATATTAAATTCATTTTAGTTAAAGTTTACATGTCTTTTCTTCGTAATTTTCTTAGGTGTTACTGTGTAGACTTAAACCTGTGTTTTGTGCTTATATCGTTCCCCTTCCTCTCATGATTGCCGTGAGCAATATAGTTATCAATCGTTAATATACAATAATATTACAAAACTTAACTATCCATACCAAGAGTTCTCAGTTACTCCAAAATAAAGTATAATATTCTTCTAACAGTTTTTCTTCTTAGTAACCAAACAGGTAAGGAATCGCTTGTTCGATCCCTGGCGTGCTGATAGAACAAAATATTTTTTTCCGACTGTTAATGATGTGAAAATCACCTCGTCGCGCCGATTTAATTTCTTAGTCATAATAGTGAAAATGTTCATACCGCGCTTTGACAGCGGCAGAACTTGAAAAAAAAAAAAATCTCTTGTATGTACGTACATTGAAGTAGAGTTCATTCATAGAGACACAAATATATAAATCTACAAATTAGTGGAATAGAATATAGTTTGACGTCAATAAATAAAAAACTTATAAAATGTTTGCAGGCTTCTCCTGAAAAAAAATAGCATAATTTCGCTTGTGCCGCTATCAAAGCAAAACAGCGATGTGTTGAAATGGGCCCTATAATGTAGTAAGGAAGTTGCAACCTAGCATTTGATTTTACAATTGAGGAAACCCAGGAGAAAAAAAAAATCAATCAGGTTGGTCGGTACCGGGAATTATGAAGGGCTTCGAGTCGCGGACATCACAAATCGCGCACACAATCCGCGCACGATCACGTCATAGGAGAGGGGAACTCGGAGGGGATAAGCAAGGAAGGGGCAGAGCGCAGAACACAATACGCGGCACAGAGTCTACTATAATACGTCACAGCATTCAGTTTTACGTCACCACGGTTCAACTTGAACGATTACAAAAATCGTTGCATATAACTATTTAGATCACATTCATGAAACCAGTTAAGGATGAAGAGGAACTCAGTTTTCTCTAACATCTACATCTACAAATGTTTAGTATTGGTAACATGAGTGACACGGCACACATTCATACGATAATCTAGTTCTTGCCACACTCGCATCAACATGGGCCTGTCTATTGTATTTACCGCAACGACGATACGCTCCCTTATGTCTGCGATATCACAAGGCACTGGTGGAACAAAACACTGTCTTTGAAATAACCTAGTAAGAAGAAGTCGCACAGTGTGAGGTCTGGTTATATTGGGGGCCTCAGCACCTGCTGGTCATCTTCAGTTGTATGTCCCATCCATCGTCTTGAAAACACATTGTTTAAGTAGATAAGAACTACTTCTTCTTCTTGTAATCTTGTAAGCCCATGTTTCCCTTAACAGAGATTTAGGCGCTCTCCCCCTACAGGGAAGAATTTGAACCATAGTAATTTAGTTACACTTGTTTTCGTATAGATGTAATTTGAGTGGTCCGTGGTCAGCGTTCCGCCTCATACTTGCATCTAGGAAACCAAGGTAGTACTAGGACGGGAAAATTCGGTAAATTTTGATTAGAGGCCTTTTCATTCAGGCTTAAGGATTTTTTACGAGCCTGAAAATCTTCAGAATCGGGACCCACGGCTTAAAGTTCCTCCCGGAGGACTTTGCTCCTTGGATTTTTCCATCCTAAAAAAATCCATCGACCCCGGTCGGGTTTGAACCCGTGACCCTCGGGACCAGAGGCAAGGAGCATAAACACTAGTCCACCGCGGCCGACGAGACGAACTTCATTATGGAAATTATGTTTCTAAGAAATGGACGTTGGGCAGTAACCACTGACCTCTTACTGTGAAATTCCAAAACACATAAGTAGCGTAGTCGTTAAGGCTCTGCGCTACAAGCCGGAAGGTCGAGGGTTCAAGTCTCGGTGGGGTCAGGATTTTTAAACTGACCCAAACCTTCTGGCGGCACTATGGCCCTGGGGTCGACTCAGCCTCTAACGGAAATGAGTACCAGACGCTTGTTCTGGGGTAAAGGCGGCCGTCACGCAGGGCTGACAACCCGGCTGACATCAAGTGCCGATTGTCTAGAAATAGTGGGAGCCTTAACCTCCCACTACTCCAAGGGCCTCCTGAGGCCTGTAGTGGGAATACTTTACTTTTACTTTTTAGAAATATATTTCATTGTAATGAGAATGGCTATGAGTTGAATACACAACCCAAGTCTAAACTCCTGTTTTACCATTTTTTTTTAATGTTTTCATTACAACCATAAAACTGAAAATGTATGACCGTTAATTCCAAAAAAACAAAAATGTCTGAATCATGATCATAGTTTCATAACAATTTCTGTGGATTTTCAGTTATTTTTATACTTGTTACAGAAACAATAAAAAAGTTGGAAAACCGGGTTCGTGGTTTAGACCTCGGTTGTGCAATCTACTCAGTGACACTGAGAAATGAAATGAAAACATTGAGCTCCTAGCGGCAGGACTGTGAACTTACTAAACAAAACATGAACACTCACAAACTGTTGTGACTTCCTCTTGCATTCTGAACTGGTTTCATTAATGCAACTTATTTTAGTTTATTTGCAATAATGTTTTGTAACCGCTCAAGTCGTTTTGAATCACGGTGTAAACACACGAGAAGATTCCTTTATTAAATGGTGACGATGCGATTTTTTAGCCTTTAGGACACACACATAATTTTATTGATAATTGTTAAATGTGTTTCAGACTGCCTTGCACCCTGGACAGGTTCCAGCGGTGCCTTTGGAGCCGAGGATGGCTCAGCTGGAGACACTGGAAGCCAAGGTGAGTCTAGCACCATTATTAAACATTTAATGTCATCTATTACCAATCCAATTAATATTTATCACAAATGAATCTACATTATAGAAACTAGACAAAGATGTATCACTTCTCAATACCTCCTCCAGAGTTAGAACTTCCGTACAGTGTTCCGCAAGCACATGCACCTTCTCACACGTGATTATAATTTCACCCTCATTTCAATCTGTCTCAATGGTCCACAGGTATGTGTTCGTTGCCTCTGGTCCGAAGAGTCGCGAGTTTAAACCCCGCCAAGGTCGATGAGAAAATACAAGTTCTCCACAGGAGGATCTTTAACTTTAGGTACCGATTTGAAGATTTTCGGGTTCGTAAATAATAACTTGTCGGCCGCGGTGAACTAGTGGTTATGCTCCTTGCCTCTAGTCCCGAGAGTCGCGGGTTCAAACCCGGCCCGGGTAGGTCGGAAAAATCCAAGGAGCAAGTCGTCCGGGAGAAAGCTTTAGCTCCCGAGTCTTAAGATTTTCAGGCTCGTAAAAGATCCTTAAGCCTGAATAAAAAAGCCTCTAAGCAAAATTACAAAAAATAAAAATAAAATAAATGAAAAAAATGTGAATTTTGTTTTTAATATCTTGGGTCAATAATTACAAGTTTAGGTACCTGTGAAAGAGATGTTCAGACTAAAATTGCAATGGCGAAAAATGTAACTAAGACAATACATGTAATAATTTGGAACAAAAATATTACAAAGGAAATTAAAACGAAAATTTATAAGAGCATAATACAGAATATTATATCATATTGAAGTTAAACTTTATCTTTGACGGAATTACAAAAGAATAAAATTAGAACAGTTGAATTTTATTATTTTAGAAGCCTCCAAAAAAACAAGACAGGATAAAATAAGGAATGAATTCCTTTGGAGAAAAATGAATGTCACTACATCTGTTAAGAGGATTGAAAATCAAACACTTAAATGGTACGGCCATGTAGGCTACAAAGAATGGAAAATGAAAGATGGCCAAAAAATGTACACCAATGGTCATCCCCTGGAACAAATAAACGTGGCAGACCAAGCTGGAAATGGAAAACCTACGTCAGAACTATAATGGATGATAGGAATTTGGAAGAAGGAGAATGGAATGATAGAAATAAATGGAAACTGAAGACGGCAAACCTATAAGTATTTACTTGCCTGTTAGATGTCTTATTGAGTCGGTGTGTTGACAGCATGCCATTCACGACATCTATGTGCAAATAAGGTAACTAAAAATTAACTTGGTCTAGTAATTCCTAACAAAGGAGAGACAATGGCTCAACAATGGGCTACGTTGTTAATAAGTAAGTAAGTAAGTAAGTAAGTAAGTAAGTAAGTAAGTAAGTAAGTAAGTAATAACTTTATTAATCAACCCTAAATGAACACAATTTAATCGCCTTTCGCATCCAAGTAGTAAATTGGTTACAGCTACAATCTGATAATGGTAATTCCATTAATCTATTCAACTTCTAAACAGAATATATAAATGCTGAAATAAAATTGTAACAGGCATATATATATATATATATATATATATATATATATATATATATATATATATATATATAATTATATAAAACTTTCCTCATTCGAGGATTGCCTCAAGGACAAAGTGATACAGACAATTAATTTTTGTAATTGATTAAATACATTTTGTAAATATATTTTTAAAAATTCAACTTGTAGGCCTAATTGAAGTATACATACTATAAAGTAATGTTGTAAATATGGTTTCTTAAAATTGAAATTGATCCTCTAATGGCAGCGATGGCAATTCTAGAAAGACACGCCCTGTCCAAATCTAAGGAATTCCAAAATTTGGCTAAGAATCCTGGTATAGTACACCTTGTCCCGATCATCAATCCTGTGACAGTTATATTATCTAGTTGGTATTTATCTTTGTAATAGTCAATTGTTGGCTCATATATGGCTTTCTTTTCAGAGTCAACTTCCTCAGGTTGGCCACTATGAGTCTCAAAAAGAATTGTAGGATCTAGTATCATACCAATTTTAGAGGATGGTCTAAATGCAATAATATCTATTCGTCTGTTACTCCCATTAGTGGCCACACCATGTACTTCCTCAAACTGTGTATCCAAAATCTCGCAAGGCTTCTGCCATCATATTTCGAATAGTGTGGTGCCGAATATTTCTCAGTGATTCTCCAAATGGACAGGCCCCAAGGACGTGTGCAAGAGTTTCGTGCTCTCTGCGACAACGTCTACAGAGGGTATCGTCCCTAGACCTGCCCGGCAAAAAACGCACCGCCGATACATTGGCTTGCATTTTAATCGCTTCTCTCCATTCGGAACAAGACAATCCCTGGTGGTCTTGAATCCATTGCTGTACTGTACTGTCTCAAAAGTTATATAATTGTAAAATAAGTTACTACTATTATTATTATTATTATTATTATTATTATTATTATTATTATTATTATTATTATTACTGTTTTAGGTTAAGCTTATTTTCAAACATTTTATATTTTATTTTCATCCATTTATATACCAAACATAATATGATTCTAAACTGATGGTCTAGTATTTACTTGCTAAAATGCAGAAAGTTACAGAACACTATATTTTTAAACACATGTTCATATTCAATTTTTACATGTGATAAAAAAGAAGAAAATACGTTCAAATTGGCCAATAAAATCAGTAGTGGTGAAAACCGGTTGAAACTTATTTTTGTCGCCTTTAACAAGGATTTATGTATCACTCCAAACCGTTATTTTGGTGTTGCGTTAATTGAATTTACAATATGAAATATAATTTATAACTTCAGTTCTATTTGTTGTAGTGTTAGATATAGATACCATAGTCAAATAATTATAAATATTCGCACGTATATCAGAAAAATTATAGTTTGTTATGGGTGGAGAAAATCCACAATTGGAATTTATTGCTTTTATTCTATCACTTAAATTATACAACTTGTGTTGTTTTAATTTACGCAAGGTCATATAATCCAGTAAATTTAACGATTTTGCTGTTTTTAATGCAGTACATTAAACAACTTTGTAATATTCAAGAGATATAAATATTAAATGCGATTTTGTGCTATGTACAGCAGCATACACTTCGCTTCGTACTCTCTACGTACACATCACTTACAAAAAACAGTCTGCTGAAAGTGTTACGAATTGAAAATAGAATATGTTAACGTCATTTATCCGCATATCGCGGAATCCGAATAACGAAGAGTACACCCTTAGACAAAAGCATGAGTCATTTCTTGAACACATATTTCTTCTAAGTCCTACTCGACACAGCGCTGGGTTCACCTAGTAAACTAGTCGTAATTGTGCAGGCCCTGAGCTACTGCGTTATGTGGCGTGAACTGAGTGAAGATACACCTGCGTGCCCTGTTAGGTCAGCGGTAAAGCGTGCATTCACTGTTTCTGTTAACGAAGGTCGCAGGTTGGCGTCCTCAATTATGTTTTTTTTTCGTGATATTTGTACTAAAATGTTTCATGAATTAAGTACATTTTATTTTGACAATTGAACTAAATCGATGTTAATGTCGTTATTGTAACAATTATTTTACCACATTGAGGGTTTGTTCTAGGTGATGTCAATGTATTGATTTTAATACACTGATGCGCACACGTTCTGCGCAAAATCAACGGCCTCTAACAAGTTTGTTCATAATGAACTCTAATTGTTCTGCAGATGCACGAAAGACGAAAGATGGCTTATGGGCACAAATTCAGGACGTCTGGGATGCTCTAGCTGAAAGTCCACGTGACTGTAGAAATTTGATTGCATCAACGCCTCGCAGATTGAGGGCGGTAATAGATGCTGAGCGTTCATACACCCGATATTAATTTTGTTAAAGTTTTAATTTTAGAAGATATTATTTTCTTTCTACATTTAATTATTAGAAAGTTTTCATTTATGTGTTTTGTGTGTGCATTAAATCCATAAAACTCAATATAAAATTAAATATGAAACTATATTACAGGCGAAATGCTATCCTAACATTCAGTAAAAAAAAGTAGAACGGGAATCGAACCCGTGAGGTTACGAACGCAGATGTTGTGTATTAAACCTCTCGACCACGGAAACTCGAGTGTGCACTGCGTTAACTAGCAAACAACACAGTACAATTACTGAATACCTGTTAATGTGAATAAGGCTTCTGCGAGTGCTCACGAAGTCCCCCGATCGGTTGATAGAATCAAGAGATTACTTTTTCTTTTTTCTTTTTTTTTTGTCTAAGGGTGTACATTGGACGGCATTGTAAAAGTACACATATCATACTAATTCCAGGCTAACTTCCAGTTGTAATGTAAACAAATTAACTGTATTACTGCATTTTTATTGATCAAATAAGTGTTTTACCATTAGGCATATTATAAAATGTAGTTCGTTCTCCAACACTCGAAATAAAGAAAATAAAACAATGAAAATATATTTATTACCTCGCACATGTCTACATATGTTATATGGGAGTATGATATACATATTCCAGCGCTCGAGGTAGCATGCTGCCTTGTCACGCAGTGGGCCCGGGTTCGATCCCCGGTCGGGACAGTTTTTCTGGGTTTTTATCGGGGTTTTTCTTCACCTGTAAGACAAATGTCAGGAAAACTTTAAGGCCCAAACGGTCCCCGAAATCATATGGCCATCATCATTATCATCATCCTTATCATCATCATCATCACCAATCCTTCACCGGTGTGGAAAGCAATGGAAGCTACCACACCTACAATTCCCTAGTAAAGCTACAAGCATAGCATGAAAATGCTATAATTGTAGTGAAGGACCTGCCCTAGGGCAGAATTACTATGGATGGAGATATATATAATTCCAGGCGTCTTTCACTGCAATCGTAGCATTTTCATGCAATACTTTGTAGCTTTACTAGAGAATTATAGGTGTGGTAGTTTCTCGTTGCTTTCCACACCGGTGAAATGATAAGGGTGATGATGATGGCCGGATAATTTTAGCGGACCGTTGAGCCCTGACATTTGTCTTGCAGGTGAGGAGAAATCCCGAAAAAAAAACTCACCCAGCAGCTGCCCCGACCGTGAATTGAAGCCGGACCCGATGCGTGATAAGACAGCACACTACCTCGTGACCATAGCGGTGGACATGTACACAATTACGATTTTAATAGATTAAGTAAACATTGTAGTATTCTTACGCATGCGCAATGCAGAACACTTGGAATTTCAGTTGCTTCTGTAGAATTTCTAACACATCGGAAAGGAAAGCATTATTATTTTGAATGTTTTCAAACAGTTTAATAAAGAACATTCCACGTTAGCCAATGAGGATATGGTGAAAATAACAGCATAATTTACATGTGAGTCAGCATAGACCATAAATTCTGCTCATAATGATATTGTACCTGTAAATAAATGATATCTATCGACATCATGGAAAAAGCATGAATGTCTAATTAGGTAGGCACTTTTGTCATAAATAAATAAGAAATGAAAGTTCCTAACTATTGATACTATATTATCTTGTATTCAGTCTTATTTCCCGTAAAATACGATGTTGCCTAAGAACATCTGGCCCATGCCTCCACCCCTTGGGATACCTCGGTCAAAGATCATACTCTCAAGTCCCAGTATCTCGTCCACGTTCAAGAGTTCTCGGCCTTAAACCAACACCTCAGGGAGAAGGTGTTGGAGTCGCAACTTCAGGGAAATTGCTGAGCTACATAGTACGACAGGTCGAGCCTACTGTCGCAGATCCACCGACCGTTTCCCTGTTCTACCTCCAGGGACGCATCCTCCAGCCGTTGTGAGACCGGCTAGGGCTTGAATCCTCAAGCCCCGCAGTGTGAGACTTTAGTACATCCAGGTGCTCATCTCCTGGTGACCCCACTAATGATTATGTTGTCAAAGAACAATGTTCCTTTCGTTGACAGTTCCATATGCAATTCAGTTATATGGCGGTTAAAAGTAGCACCACGGTTCCCCCAATAGACGGAGTCGGCGGATTAATAATACCTTATGCTTGTTTGTTTGCATACAACTGGAACTTAACTCTGAATTAGTACAGTCTACCTGTGATGATAATACTAAATGCACCAATTTTATTTTCATCGTAAAATTTAATGTTAAATGTTCAATATAACTACACAATTAAACATAACAGTTTGCTTTATGGTAACAGTTAGTAGGCCTATTGGTTGGAAAGTGCTATTAGTAAGTCATTATAACTAATGTAACGAACTTGTAAATGTGAGAGAATAAGATGCATGGGAGAGTTAATAACAGTTAATTGAGATGACAGTGCGAAGTGGCTATGTTTAATGTGTTTCTAAGATCATTCAAACAAGTCGTAACTGTTACTCAGATGGAACAAGTGGGAGTATAACAACTATGCTATACATGTTCAACTTCTGCGCGGTATAAACCACGCATTCACACACACTCACTCACATTGTACCCATGTAATTGCATCAACTTCTAATTTTTATAATGATAATTATATTTTGTTAAAGTCGCATATTTCTTCTAATACCCTAAAGGTCCATTCACATAGAAACAAATCTTAACACAATGATATAAACGTATGACATGAACACAAAATTTGCATTGCCCTAGGTAGTTTTTGCACCCAACACGCCCGCTATCCGTTTGATGCTACTGTGACGTCAGATATGACGCATTAATGACATGCATTCTTTTAGTTCATCGTTTCCCAATCTGTGGTTCACGAACCCTCAGGAGGTTCGCAAAATTTTTCAAGGGGTTCGCCAAAACTTTTTTGTAATGGCGGGTTTCGAGGTTAGGTCTATTATTGTTTCCATCATTTCTGCAGCATTGTAATAATAATAATAATAATAATAATAAATAATAATAATAATTAAGCCTATTATTATTACTATTATCATCATCATCGCCATCAAGGGATTAAGCCTATTGGCTCGTTCCGGTTTCATGAAAGCTAGAATTGTTAAAATCAGACCATCTTCTGTGTGGGCGTCCAACAATTCTACTTCCGTGCGGTTTATTATTATTATTATTATTATTATTATTTTAAAATTAAATTAACCCAATAATACCCCTTGTTACATATGTGTAATATAAGGAATTTATCACATTATTTCCACAATAAATTAATATTGCCATGAATGCTTGATTTACAGTTATGTAACAACGTTAGGAATACATTTGATTTCTCTGCAACTAAGCCTACACGTTGTGTAACTTATAAGCCGTAACTAGAGTAACTTTAGGTTTTAACCATTAAGGGTTAAGTTAATTTAAGGTTATTACTTTTGCTTGGAATTAAATGTTGTGCATGTCTGCTGTATGTTTATTTAAAAGTCAGTGGTTCACCCAACTCAGATCGTTGTGAAGAGGTTGGGAACCGCTGTTTTATATTATTTGCCACTTAAAGGGGGCTTCTCTCTCTGCCAGTAAGCAGTTAAACTTTGGAAAGCGTCGCGATCGTACGGAATTGTGAGTCCCCAGTGAAGGTGAAGACTATCAGTTGTAATTCTCCATTGTTATAAATACAATATGCTTTTCATAATAAAGTGCCTATATAGTGTATTTAAAGAGTTTTCGAAATATTTGTTTCTCTTTTCGATGTTAATTGAAGCGCTTAGTAGAAGCAAGGGGAGCAACCTAAAGTTTTGCAATATTGAGAAAAAAAAAGTTTAAAACTGAAATTGTATAAGAAAATCATAGGTAATTGAAAAATATAATCATACTTTATACACTCTTAATGCATACAGTTACGTCCTTTTACCACTAAATAAAATTATGCTTCAAGAATGTAATTAAACTAATTATGCACCAAACTCGTTTATTGCGAAAAAAAACACACCCATTTGCTTCCAATAGCTTCATTATTCTCTCAAACGAGTTTGTTTTATTCGGTTTGGCCTAAAGCAGGGCCGTTAATGAGAGTTCAGTAGGTGTGAAAAGACGACCTCCTCATATTTAACCTCGCTCCTCCTATCCAACCCTACGTTCGATAGGCTGTCAGGTTAAACACTGCTCCTCACTTGTCAGTTGTGTTGTTTCATTGGGAGTGCACCTTATTCGGGTAGGAGGGGACAGCCTTTTTCACACCTAGTGAGCAAGTTTTAACAGATCTGGCCTAACATTTGCTTTAATTAACGCACACGCTAGCCGGCAAGAGATAACGTCTCACGCTAATTCAAGGAAGTACAAGCTTGAACTCGGATTGGCTCAGCCATCAATGACGTCAGAATAGTGGCAACTGAATAGCGAACGAGTTGGGTGCGAAAATACTATTCAAATAGCATAACTCTACGGCGAGTCCCACGATTAAAATCCTTATAAAGGAGAAATATGTTTAAGACGTTTCTTCAGGAATAAACAGCTTCATTGGACTTTTGAACCCTTTGCAACCATGCCAGACATCGCCCCCATTGGTCATTAGCGTTACAATTAAAATTTAGGTGTTAAAGTGTCGATAAAATGTTGCTCAGTGTCTTTTCTTTCATGCTTCATGTTTTTTTTTTTTTTTTTTTGCGAGCCGTCCCATCAGATTTTTACCACTTGAATCCATTGATTCGGCCGATTTTCAACCCGCAAACCTTGGAATCAGAGATTGCAAGGTAACCATAAGTCCTCCATACTGAACAATACCCTATTCACTATGTGACCATTACTCAATCATAACTTCCCTTATGACAGGATACACAAGAGTTGTGAATACATATTGTATAGGATGTAGTAAGTTGTTGTCTAATGTGCTGCATCTAATACTGAAGCCATTAGCAGTCTTGCTCTCCAATACTTAGAGGTCTTAGAATCTTCATGTTTGACAGCGATACAGTTGTTCAGATGACCTTCGTCCATTTCTTCATCTGGGTGATTGCATAAAATGCATTTCGGTGAAGGCAGAACATTGACTTTGTAATGGTGTTTTGCCAGACAATCGTGGCCAGTTGTCATTCTAAAATGTACTACTTCTGTTTTTCTTGTATGCCTGGT
This sequence comes from Diploptera punctata, assembly GCA_030220185.1. Classification (NCBI taxonomy): domain Eukaryota; kingdom Metazoa; phylum Arthropoda; class Insecta; order Blattodea; family Blaberidae; genus Diploptera; species Diploptera punctata. The sequence continues at coordinate 1,543,381 of JASPKZ010005287.1, read as the reverse complement.
ATCAATATATTGAATTAGGTATTCCCATTGTTTTGTTTCTGGCCACAGTTTGAAGTCCATCGTCATTTATAATTTTGGATTTTAACTTATGTTAAAGGATGGAGTAAGTAACGTTGGCTACAGCGTCTGGTGACACAAGCAGCAGGACACGGTTATGTTAATTAGGTACAAGTCTGCTGGACGTGATGGTCCCTGCTGTGACCCTTCATTTCAATATCTCACAACATTACTTCATTATTTTCATTATTATCATTTATTATTACCATCATCATCAACAACAACACACACCTTTACAAGTTATATTTTGGCAATGAAAGAAAATAAATTTTCTTCAATTTTATTTTGGTTCGTAGAGTGGACAATTTTGAAGAAGTGGCTGAATTCAAATACTTAGGAACAATAATTATAAACAAGAATTATATTTAGAAAGAAATTAAAGATAGGCACAATTCTGGAAATGTATGCTATTATGTATTACAGGGACTCCAGTCGTCCTAACTTCTCTCAAAAACATTAAACTGAAAATGTATAAAACTATTATTCCCCCAGTTATATTATACGGACGCGAAACATGGACTGTTACCTTAAGGGAGGAGAAAATATTACAAGTATTTGGGAAGAAAATTCTCAGGAAAATTTTTGAACCAAAGAGTGATGAACAGATAGGAGAATGGAGAAGACCTCATAACAGTGAGCTACATGGTCTTTAAGGGAAACCAGATATTAAAAAAAGCAGTTCGGTCTCTTAGACTGCGATGGGCAGGACATATGGCACGGATAGGGATTGAAAGAGGAGGTATATAAACTCCTTGTAAGAAAGCCAGAGGGAAAGCGCCGAATAGGAAGGCCAAGAATGAGGTGGGAAAATAACATTAACCATGCTTTGAGGGAAGTAGATTATACAGGGATTATTGGAAAACATTAGCCCGGGATAGGAATAAATGAAGTCCGCGTGGTCATGAACCTACGGTTTCGATAGTGCCAGTGAGTTAGTTAGATGTTGAAGATCGCTCAATTATTTACTATTAAAATATAAAATTATGGAATATTCACCTGAAAGGTCCGTCTCCTCAAATTAATTAATTATTTAACTGTAGCGCTTCCGGGGCTTGTCCCATCAGTGAAACACCAGTTTTGAATCCTGCCGATGATGGGACAAGTCCCGAAAGCGCTACAGTTAAATAATTAATTAAGTTGAGGAGACGGACCTTTCAGATGAATATTCTATAATTTTATATTTTAATTTTGAATAATGGGTGCGTGTAGGCAAACAGTTTTCAGACACTTTTGAAATCCAGAATGGGTTGAAGCAAGGAGATGCACTATCTCCTCTACTATTTAATTTTGTACTAGAGCATGCCATTAAATCTTTAGAGAATAAGGAAGGCTTACAACTGAATGGTATTAATAAGCTGTTAGTTTATGCTGATGATGTGGTACTACTGGCCGATAGCGAAGAGATACTAAAGGCCAACACGCACACACTATTGAGTAACACTAAGAGATTAGGACTTGAAGTAAATATCAGTAAAACTAAATATATGGTCACACGTAGAAATACATTATATAATGGAAATGGACAGCTAATGACAAATGAGGGAAATTTTGAGGAACTGGCTGAATTCAAATACCTAGGAACAATAATCACAAATAGGAATGAGATGCACAAAGAAATTAAACATAGGCTCAATTCTGGAAATGCATGCTATTATGCATTGCAGAGACTTTTGATGTCCCAACTCCTTTCAAAAAACGTTAAGCTGAAAAATATATAAAACTATTATTCTACCAGTTATATTATATGGGTGCGAAACATGGACTCTTACTTTAAGGGAGGAAAGGAGATTACGAGTATTTGAGAATAAAGTTCTTAGGAAAAATTTTTGGACCAAAGAGAGATGAACAGACAGGTGAATGGAGAAGACTACATAACAATGAACTACATGGTCTTTATAGGAAGCCAGATATAATAAGAACAGTTAAGTCCCGTAGACTGCGATGGGCAGGACATGTTGCGCGTATGGGGAATGAAAGACGTGCATGGAAACTTCTTGTAGGAAAGCCAGAAGGAAAACGCCCAGTTGGTAGACCAAGAATGAGGTGGGAGAACAACATTAACTATGATTTGAGGGAAGTAGATTATACAGGAAATGATTGGAAAGCATTAGCTCAGGATAGGGATGTATGGAGAGCTTATGTCCGCGCGTCCATGAACCTACGGGTTCGATAGTGCCAGTGAGTAATTTTGAATAATACCTCATCGGAACACATCATGAATCTTATAAAAGTTGACAATTATTTAGTATGAGGTTGTCTCAAAAGTAATGTCGGGTTTTAATGTAATGTTGTGTGTCTGGATGTGTGGGTCACTGGGGGATTATTACAAACGGGCGTGCAGTAGATGTGGACCTTCATTTTTAACACTGGAGCGGGTTCATATAATTTTGAGGGTCGCGGTTCAAATCCGATCGACCCCATACTGCATGTAAAATCACAACAAAAATTTAAGAATTTAAACAAGAAGTAAATCATACAAGTGCCAAAGGAAAGTAAAAAAATTAATCAACGGTAGATTAGAGGATGAAGAAGGCCTACAACGCATTGGTGTTAATAAGTTGTTAGTTTATGCTGATGATGTAGTACTATTGGGCAATAGCGAGGACATACTAAAGGCCAACACGCACACACTACTGAGTAACACTAATAAATTAGGACTGGAAGTAAATATCAATGAAACTAAATGTATGGTCACACGTAGAAATACGTTATATAATGGAAATGGACAGCTAATGACAAATGAGGGAAATTTTGAGGAACTGCTGAATTCTACTACCTAGGAACAATAATCACAAACAGGAATGAGATGCACAAGCAAATTAAACATATTATGATGATCTTGTAGAAGACATCTGGGCTGTTGGCCGTGGTCTTGAGGCTTGTAGTTCCCCGACGTTTCGCCAGAGACTGCGTCCGGCATCCTCAAGGGGCGTCTTGAGACTGGCAATTTTGTCGGCTACCTGCCCTATTTATATATTTATCCGCGACGTGTATAAATAGGGCAAGTAGTCGACAACATTTCCAGTCTCAAGACACCTTTTGAGGATGCCGGACGCAGTCTCTGGCGAAACGTCGGGGAACTACAAGCCTCAAGACCACGGCCAACAGCCCAGATGTCTTCTACAAGATCATCATAGTAACTCCGGCCGTGAAAGCCTAAGTCAATATAAATTAAACATAGGCTCAATTCTGGAAATGCGTGCTATTATGAATTACAGAGACTCTTGACTTCCCAACTCCTTTCAAAAAACGTTAAACTGAAAATATATAAAACTATTATTCTACCAGTTATATTATATGGGTGCGAAACATGGACTTTAAGAGAGGAAAGGAGATTACGAGAATTTGAGAATAAAGTTCTTAGGAAAATGTTTGGACCAAAGAGAGATAAACAAACAGGTGAATGGAGAAAACTGTATAAAAGTGAATAACATGGTCTTTATAGGAAGCCAGATATAATGAGAACAGTTAAGTCTCGTAGACTGCGATGGGAAGGACATGTGGTACGAAAGGGGAAGCTTCATGTAGGAAAACCAGAGAGAAAACGCTCAGTTGGTAGACCAAAAATGAGATGGGAGAATAACATTAACTATGATTTGAGGGAAGTAGATTATACAGGGGATGAGGAAAACATTGGCTCAGGATATGGATATATGGAGAGTTTATGTCCGCGCTGCCATGAACCTATGGGTTCTATAGTGCCAGTGAGTGAGTTAGTTAATTATGATATAACTTATATGTTGTTGTTATTATTATTATTATTATTATTATTATTATTATTATTATTATTATTATTATTATTATTATTATTATTATTATTATTAAATCATAATTCAAATAGGGATAACTTTTCTCGATCTTCAATTATTTTTTGGAGAGAATTGCGGCAAGGTAGGAATCGAACTGCTACCATACCCAACATATAATCCTGATCTTGTGAGTTCATGTTACAATCTGTTTCAATCAATGCCCCATGCCCCATTTCTTGCTTTAAATTTCGAAAAATTGAAATCAGTGAAGCTGCGGAAGTGGGCTTCAACAATTCTTCATATAAAAAACCAGAGACTAATACCGTCGTGAGATAATACAGCTCGCTGAAAAGGGACTCAAGACCATAGAATCCGAGGACTCTACTTTGAAGAATAGTTTTTAATTTCATGACAGAACATAAAGTTATGAGACAGTATCTGCAATAGGACCATCTTCTTCTCCATCGCAGTTTAACCTCTCATTTTATAGGTACATTTGCATGTCCCAAGTCGCCCGGGCCTTAGATGGCACGACCTGTCGGGAGAGGAATTTTAAAAGTTGAATCACACACATACCTTTTCGGCATACAAGATATGGAGGATCTTCCCGAATGAGTGATCAGCTCAATTCAGGCCCTCTTCCGAGAAAACACAACATTTAAGACGGAAAAAAATGCTCATGTACATTCACACTAAACTTGTGATAATGATTACGATGGTCGGATGATGAATGATGACTACTGAAAGCCCAACTGTTAACCCTATCGCTTTAATATTAAGTAGTACATAAATAATGAAGGCAAGAGGGTACCCGCCTCAACTTATAGAAGGAATAAAAAGTCTGTATAATGGCACGAAAATTATCCTTAATTTAGTTAATTATTCCAAAGAAGAAATTTTAATAAATCAAGGAGTTCGACAAGGGTGTACATTATCACCTACATTGTTTAATATAGGCCTATATTTTGACGAGGTTATACGAAAATGGAAAAAAATCAAGTCCAAGAGGAATACAAATTAATAAGGAAATGTATATGAATATTTTAATCTATGCAGACGATCTGGTAATTACACAGAAGTCAGAGGATGATTTACAAAGAGCCATTTACATGTTGAATCAATTAGTACTCTATTATAATCTCAAAGTCTCAACTTCAAAAAACTAAAATTATGGCTTTTCAGGGCAAAGTGCCAGTCAGAGCAAAAATAGTCATCAATAATGAAATAATAGAACAGATAGCACACTTTAACTTTCTTGGTTCAGATATAACATATAGCTACGATTGGGATATACACAATAAATTAAACCGATATAAAATGATGTGTGGCACCATAACAAGAACCCTCCGAAAGACTCGAAGAGAAACTCAGCTCAGGTTTTATAAAATTATGGCTTTTCCTGTTCTTTTATATGGATCTCAATCTTAGGTTTAAAATCCGTAAAAGGATGTACACGCATGGATAGAATACACAATGAATCAATAAGAAATGAACTGGACATATTTTCAATAGTTGATAAACTAGAAGAGCACAAATACCAATGGAAAGAACATTTAGACAGAATGGACAATACAAGATTACCCAAAAAGATCAAGACCTACAAACCACATGGAAAAAGATCTTTGAGACGGCCAAGGAAACGATGGACTTGAGACCGGAACAGGTCGCATTGACCTAATCGTGAAAAGGAAGAAGAATTTTCTTTAATGACGATCTTTAAGGTCTCAAATTAGCGTCGCGATTCAAATCTTGATACGAAAGGTTAAGTATTTAAAGGATTCTTATTTCAGACTTGTGGTTCTTTTACTGCTATAAATCTACTATACGAGATCAAAGGTTTCTTAAGGAAGTCATATTTATACTTTTTAAACATTAAAAAACTGAAATCGAGAACCGCGCATTTTAATAGTAAAAAAACACACAATCCAAATAATACCTTATTTGCCTACCAGGTGTTTCTTTGAGGCGATGAAATAACCACTTGTCACTCGCTGACATCTGTAGCGAAATAAGCGTAACTATATAATTTTCGTTAAGTAATTCCCGCCTGGGAGTACCCTTGTCCCACATGAGGATACATGGGTTAGAAGACAAACTTCTTCATTAACGGAGAACGAAAAAAAAATATTAAGACAGTTGTAGAATGTTGAGTAACTTTCAAAATGTTGGTTTAATTTCAGGGTGTTTAAAATGAATAGCAGGTTTAAACTAACTCAGTGGTGCTATTAAACCCGGAGGTTTATGGCCGCACAGATAAAAGATTTCCATAGGCTATATCCCTTTCCTGAGCTAATGTTTTACAATCATCCCTGCTTGACTCCCTCAAATCATGTTTAATGTTATTCTCCCACCTTATTCTTGGCTACTCAACACTTTCCGTCTGTTCTTTTTTTTTTATTCACGAAGTTTCTACGTCCCTCCTTCATTCCCCATTCGCTCCACATGTCTTGCCCTTCGCAGTTTATGAGACTGAACTGTTCTCATTACATCTGGTTCCCTATAAACTTCATGTGGCTCATGTTACATAATCTCAATTCGCCTATCTGTTCGTCTCTCTTTGGTCCAAAAACTTTCCGAAGAACTTCATTCTCAAATAGGCCTACTCGTAATCTTTTCTCCTCTCTAGTAAGAAATCATGTTTCGCATCTATCTAACTGGAAGAATAACAGTTTTATATATTTTCAATTTTACCGGCCTCATGGGCTAGTGGTCAGCGTTTCTGACTACAGTTCATGAGGTTCCGGGTTCGATTCCCGGTCAAACCATGGGAATTTTTCCTTAAGGGGAATTATTCCTGTGGTTACTCGTGGTTTAGAATTTAGGTTAAGAACTCTCCTGGCGCTTCATTATCATTTATCACCCATCATATCATCGGGGTAACTTAACTCCGCCTTCCAGGTGCCCCAACCTAAGAAATTGATTACAATTCCCCCAATGCCAGGGGAGAAAACCAGAAATGTTACAAAAGACAACCTGGTGGCATTAGACAAAAAAAAATATTTTCAATTTAACTTTTTTGAGAGAAGTTGGGGTGACATAAGTCCCAATAATGCCAAAAACAATCTTCGACTGTTAATAAAGTCCTGACCTCCTTTATAGCATAAATAAATTAATATTTATATTGATAGACAAATAAGATAAGACCGTGACGTAATGTTAAAATTTTAGAGTAACACAGAACCTTGTAGATATTATAAATCAGATGTGTCCAATTAAAATATGTTATGTTCTAGTCAGGTGGAAGATCGTAGATGGAAAATAAGAGAGATTCTCCTACCAAAATTGTAATCAATAAGTACACTTCAGTTACTACTTATGAAAGATAAAATATAATTTCTTTATAAAGAGCATATCTGTTCAATGGGACTATTCGAAAACACAATTGTACTAAAGAGGGACAGAGAAGAGATAAGTAATTTCCATAACCTTTTCTTTGGTCACATGGCATGGTGCCGTTAAAAAACTTCCTCTCGCTACTAGGGGTGTTCGGTGAATAAACATCGCATCCAAGGAAGATTACACAAAAAGTATACTTATTAATAAAATGCTTGCAAACCCAGCCAAAAAAATTAATGCAAATCCCCCTCTACTATACTCTACATTAAACCCCTACAATGTTAATAGTAATTTTTCCTTTAATTTTTTAACCCCTTTATGTTTATACTACGAGGGCGGATCGGAAAGTAACGCACAATAATTTTTTTTTTAAAAGTTTAATAGTAAAAAAAAAGGAAAAAAATCACAAATGAACTTACATCTTTTATCTACTTTTCGACATAGTCACCAACTTTCTCAACACATTTTTCCCATCGTTTTACCAGTTTCAATATGCCTGGTTCGTAGAAGTCCGTTTGGTTGGAGTGTAGCCATCTGCGCACTGCTGATTTCACTTCCACATCTGTCTCAAAGCGTTTGCCGACCAGGAATTTCTTCATGGGACCAAACAGATGAAAGTCCGATGGTGCAAGATCCGGAGTGTATGGTGGATGCTGGAGCACCTCCCAACCAAATTCGGCGATTTTCTGACGAACGACAGCAGCAACATGGGGGCGAGCATTGTCATGAAGAAGTTTAACGTTAATGTTGTGACGTTTGTCACGAATGGCACGACGCAACTTCACCAAAGTTTTAATGTAGGCCGCAGCATTCACAGTGGTCCCGTGTTCAGCAAAGTCCACCAATAAAATACCATGCATATCCCAGAACACTGTCACAAGCACTTTCCTGGCAGATTGAGTCACTTTGAATTTTTTCTTTACTGGGGAACCAGCATGTTTCCACTCCATTGATGCCTGCTTTGTTTCGGGCGTGTTAGTGGTACGCCCACGACTCATCACCTGTGACGATTCCTTCCAGAAAGTCATGTCCTTGTGCGGTGTACCGCGTTTAAGTGGTCCAAGCTTGTCATCATTCGCTGGCCCTTGTGGTCGTCTGTCAGGTTCTTAGGCACCCAGTGAGCACTAACTTTACGGAATTTCAAATTTTCATGAACAATATCGTACACCGCACCATAGGAAATGTTGAACTTCTGCGATAAGGCTCGCAGTTGCACACGCCGGTCGTTCAGAATTGCCGCCTCAATGCCTCTGACATTCTGCGGGATTGCTGCTGTTGTCGGCCGGCCGGAGCGTGGCGAATCACTAAGGTTCACGCGTCCCTCTTGGAAGAATGTGCACCACCTGGAGACATTGCTACGGTCCATACAATCATCCCCATACACGCCACGCATGTCCCTGTGAATTTCACTGGGTTTATGCCCTTTGGCCCACAAAAATCGAACAACACTTCTCTGTTCCTCACAGGTGGACGACTGTAGCATGCGCGCCATCTTTGTTGCATAGTTCAAGCTTCCCTCGCAAGAGGTGCACCTGAGAAAAAAATACCATCTATAGTGAAAACGTCTAACTATATTTCTGTGAAATTTCAACATTCTAGCTGCAATACCAAGGCAGAACAAAATTATTGTGCGTTACTTTCCGATCCGCCCTCGTAGATTATTGATTTGTTCACTCAATAATTTTTATCATTATAGGTGCAGTCCCTCTCCATTGATAATTTCCTACAGTTATAGAAGGATTAAGATGAAATAATTGTTTTATTCTTATGACTATTCAAAAGATCGCCCCATTAATATTAATTTCATATACAATCAATTTTAATGGGTTTATGAACGTATTTAATGACAGTTCAGAATTGATAACTGTAGAATTAATTTCAAATGTACAATTAGTAATCAAATTACTAACAGTTTCATATGATATGCTATGAAATAAAAATTGATGCACCATGAAATAAATGACAGCTAAAAGTCTTTAAAAACTGTTTTAGTGGAAAAATGGCATTAAATCATATTACAATACGTGAGGATTTCGCGGGTCATTTGGACAGCCTTGCTATAAACAGATAATGTTATTACATAGCCGGATGGAATATTCAGTATATAAGGATGGAATACGACACGAAGAAGTATAGCACATGCATTTTTAAAGTATTCTTGAAATTTCTTAGGAAATATTAAATATTTACGATTTGGAGAAAAATACAAAAAAAAATAGATACAAGTGAATACACTTTGTGTATTTCATGAAATATAACCAGGAAGGAGTACAGTGAACTCGCCACACGTGCTCAGGATATCAAATACCGCGCGCATCTACAATTTATTCGCCATTAAAATTATCTGATAAACTATCTTGCTTCTGGAAATTTTCACATATATGCGTAAAATATACAAAGTATATATTTTATATTTATAGCACAGGTATGGACTAACTGAAATATAAAACATATATTTGAAAGTAATAATGTATTGATCACACAGGCATTTGAAGTTTTAGTACTTTCAAAATTTCAAACTATCAGTATAATTTTTCATGCTGATGATAGAACATATTTATGAAAGGCCTACATTATTTAATGTATTAAGAAGTTTTTAAGCACAAGTTTGTCTTAGTTAAGGACGACTGATATATCAGGTGCGAATTTTAAGATTTTAACATTTTATTTTAAGTGTATTCCCGGTCATACCATAGGAATTTTTCCTTAAAGGGAATTATTTCTGTAGTTGCCCATGGTCTGGAATTTAGGTTAAGTTTAGGTTAAGAACTCCCCTGGTGCTTCATTATCATTTCTCACCCTTCATACCATCAGGGTAATTTAACTCCGCCTTCCAGGTGCCCCAACCTAAGGAATGGATTACAAATCTGGCAATGCCAAGGGAGAAAGCCAGAAATGCCATAAAAGACAACCTGGTGGCATTAGAAAAAAATAAATAAATTGGTGGCATTTAAAACATGGACATTCTTCCACCTAATTCTTGGACGTCCTACTCGATGCTTTCCTGGGCAATATTTCTTTATGAAGCAGAAACAATGATATTAACGAAAGAAGATAAAAAGACCAGTGGCCTAAACAGGTGTTGGATTGGATGGTACCAGGCAGAAGGAGAAGGGGAAGAAGTAGAAGAACATGGTATAAGGGAATATATGATGTCATGATGAAAGGGGTATGGAAGATGGACAATGGGAAGATAGGAATCTCTGGAAAGCAGGAATCAAGGGCAAACTGTTGTTAAGTGGAAAGCCTGTAAAAAATAAATAAATAAAAAATAAAAAAGACGGCTGAAAACTCTGAGATGAGATTTTTGTTTTCAGTATACTTTAGGGTAAATCTTCCAAGCTCTCATAAATATATCCGCCCAAGTCGCCCTTAATGGAGAGATCATTCAACAAATGCCAAATGCCGGTAAAACCCTCATTAGTGCCAGTCACTGAAATGTCGCGAGGTTGTCAGCGTTTCTCTTTTAAATATATTTCCTCAGTTTTTGTCAGTATTTGTTTGTATACTGGGGAAGACAACTCTCAACAATTTTCGCCACGTGCTTACAAGGATATCTGTTGTAAAGGCTGGAAAGAAAGTATTTTAAGGCCCGTGTTTCACTGTAGCAAGAATTTCACGTAATGAACATAGTAAAATGAAGAGATAAGGAACAAACTTCAAATAAAAGAAATAAACCAACGTGTGAAAATTTACCAAAATAAATGGATGGATGAGCGTGATAAAAAGGAGAAAAATCCCTTCCCGAAGATAGCTTTTTAATATTATCCAAAAGGAAGAAGGTATGTTGGTCGCCCAAGATTTCGATGGAGGGAATAGGTCTAATGGGGAAGGAACGGACCTATAGATTCACACCGAGCTGTTGATGATCACACAGACGATTATAATACTTTTAGTTCTTTATTCGGACTGCGCGGGCAGACTGCCCTGAGCACCCCGAACTGATAGTGTGTTACGCTATACCAGTATACCGTATTATGAATGAATGGAATAAATAAGTTTCGTCTGTGTAATTCTTAACCTCATACCGTTGTTTCTGTTAGACATATGTTTCAAGACACGTTTGTCCCATCGTCAGTAGTTAATGAATTTTTCCCAAGTTGTCGGCCCTGGATCTCGACTTCTACTCCATCTGTCTGTGGTCCAAAGAACTTGCTAATTATGTTCCTCTCCCTGGAATTTCAAAATTCCCGTAGAGAGGAACCTAATTAGCAAGTCCTTTTAACCAAAATTACCGGGGAGAGAAACTTAATGAGCAAGTTCTTTGGACCACAGAAAGAGGGCCGACAACGTGGGAAAAATTAGTCATTAACTACTGACGATGGGCCAAATATGTCTTGAAACGTATAATGGAAGCAACGATATCAGGTAAGAATTACACAGACCAAACTTATTATCAAGAAAAACCTCATATTGTTATTTCCTATTGTATTTTCGAATGGAATGAAGTTTACTTTATGATATTATGCGAGTTGTAGATCGTCTTTCGGGTCCGGCACACCAGTTTCTTTTCCCATAACCTATTCCGTCATTTTGGGGTTGGGCACGTGGCGCGAAGAAATACAACCCTCCCGTTGACCCCTTCTACCCTTTTTTATCACTCAGGCTCGGAATCATGAGGAAGAACGCTGGTGGGCCTTCCCACTAGATCATGATCATTTTCTGTGTCTTTTACATAGGATCGATAATTATATGTAAATTTTGTTTAATCTTAGCTTCGTTCATTCGGAAATCGCTAAACAAAAATAAGAGTAATATGAAACCGATGTCATCCCTATAGTAACTGTAGAATGCCTAGATTTGACAAATGTGCTTGGGCTTTAAACTTAAGGAGGTGATAAATAATATAACTGTTGTTCAAGTTGAAACGTTGAAATGCTAATTTGGCTTGAAATTATTGTAAAAACTGGTAGAAACGCTATAATTCAAGTTCCAATTAGACTAATATAGAATGCTTGACCTAAACCGCTTTTTAAACTATGTATACCCATTCTCTTTTTCTTGAAACTATTATAATAATAATTTTACACGATCAAAGCCTGAAGGCATCACATTTAACGACCATTCTAAAGATTTATAACGTTTGTTATGTCCATAAACAAACATGTCACATGATCAACATTAAACAACTTATTGTTAAAAGAACCAATGTTACGACTAATGAGTAATACATGCTGGTGTTACAAATACATGCATTAAAAGTGCATCTGTTACTCCATTGTTCTGTCCATGAAGTGAATAGGCATGCACATTTATACAGTAACATCTGCTCCTCTGTGAAATGCATAAAGATGTTAGTAGACTTAAAAAAAAAAAAAATTTTCCTAGAATGTATAGGTACCAAATATATTTTTAAATAATCTGTGGAAATTATTGGAAACTTCAAGACTTTCTTTCGTCTTAGTGATCTAGGGAGTGTATTTGTATGCACTAAAATTTAAGACAAACACAAATTAATATAATGTTAATTTGTTGCCTCCATATTTAAGTAATTAAACATTGGAAATATTGATATCATAGATACTATTCCAAAGACTGGCGTATTCTATTAGAACATAGAAATTTTGATGATAGTTTAGAGAATTCCTCATTGATTCTGCAGGGTTTCCATAATTTCCCTTCTTATAATTTCCCTTCTTAAAATTTATGAAGTTAACAAAATTACAGAAGAATATGGATTGAAGATATCTACAGAGAAAATAAAAAAATATGGCATTTCAAGGTGAAGTAAAATTGTACTTATAATAAAATTTTGGAGCAAGTGAATAATTTTACATATCTAGGATGCAATATTTCATATGGAGAAGAAAACGATGTAAATGAAAAAATACCAAAATGTTTAAAAATTTTGGGGTTAATAAATTCTATCTTCAAGCCACAGTTAGTCCAAAAACATTCAAGACTAAAAGTGTATAAAACACTGGTTCTTCCAACTCTTTTGTATGGTAGTGAAGTATGGACATTGAAACAGGAGGATATACAGAGACTTAGATCTGCTGAAATGAGATACCTTCGGAGGACTGCAGGATACACACTACTAGATCACAAAAAAATGAAGACATCTTAGAAGAATTACAAATGGAACCTTCAGAAAAAAATCTGATTATAAGTCAAGATGGTTGCAACATGTTCATCGAATGGAAGATCACAGGATAACCAAACAAATGTTAAGATATCAAACTGCAGGGACAAGAAGAAGACCAGGACGTCCACTCAAAAGACTTTTGGATGGTGTTTCTCTTGAGGCCTAAACAGGTCAACAAATGGTCTAAATTCGTGAATGCACTATGATGATGATGATGATGATGATGATGATGATGATGATGATGAGATGATGATGATGATGATGATGATGATGATGACTTCCATGTAAATCTCATATTTTGCTAAATGTATAAATGTTTGGAATCTCCTAAGACAGGTGGATGGAGAAGACTGCATAACAGTGAATTACATGGTCTTTATAGGAATCCAGATATAATGAGAACAGTTAAGTCTCGTAGACTGCGATTGGCAGGACATGTTGGACAAATGAGAATGAAAGACGTGCATGGAAGCTTCTTGTAGGAAAACCAGAGGGAAAACGCCCAGTTGGTAGGCCAAGAATGAAGTGGGAGAATAACATTAACTATGATTTGAGGGAAGTAGATTATACAGGGGATGATTGGAAAACATTGGCTCAGGATAGGGATATATGGAGAGCTTGTGTCCGCGCGGCCATGAACCTACGGGTTCGATAGTGCCAGTGAGTTAGTTAGTTATTAAAAACTTGATTCAATGTCTATTTTAATTTAGGAATTCGAAAATTTTCCGACCGAGAATACATACTGACTGTTCCATACGCAATTCAGTCAATAGAATCGGCGGATTAATACATTATGCAAGTCTGTATACAGTACAGGTGGAACTTAGCTTGGAATTAACATAGCAAAAAATTCATAACGAAGGAATAGGAATATCTCTTAAAAATCTTATTCAGCAATTAACAACTAAAAACACTTTTCAAATATTGTTAACTGCTGTATGAGCTATTGAAAATATGTCTTACATTAGCAGTTGGCCCTAAGGGAAAACTCCCGATGCTATACTTAAAATATTAAATAATTCTAAGAGTGCCACTTTACAAACGGACTGGCACGACCTCCGCTGAAAGGATTTGCATGTCACGAAGGTTTTTTTCTGTTTACGGTATATGAAACAGGTGACATACAGATGTGACGTCATACTTCAGACGTTATAATGCGCACATGTTTTTTCAACTGGTATCAGTCCGTATCGAGTAAAGGGCAGTCCAACGTAAGCATCATTTTGGATAAAACACCTTTATTTTATTAAACCACATAAATATGCATAGAACTACAAGTACGAAATACAATGTACGCCTAATACAGATATAGCCTAAATTGCACGTCATATTATAAAAATTTGGAGACTAAGTTATGTAATTGAACATTATTCAAAAATATACTTATTTTAAAACGCATTAGGTCCTTGAATTGAATTTTAAAGAATAACTAAAAATAATTTTTAATTGGGCCATACTCAGAATTCCTAAGTGTTCTATGCAGGTTTTGGCCTTAGTTTACGTTGTAATGTAAACAGAAGCACGTGGTTAAGTGCGATTTAATTGGCCACATGAACCTAATGACATCGTTGCAGATAAATACATTTTATATATTATAACTACTATCTATGAACAAAATTATCGCAAAAACAATAATAATAGAGTAAAAAAACACAATATAACTTACGAAAAAATGACAATGGTGAACAGTAAGTATAAATTCATATAAATTTAAATACAACACCATTTCGCGCATGTCAGTTGACGAAGAGGAATATTCAGTTATTTCAACATGGCCGCTCGTGTTCAATACGACAAACATCAGATGGCGCGTAAAATAGTACAATCGCTTCACCAACCGCAGATGCCTGCAGAAGGATATCTTTTCTAACTTTGTTTACAGTACAACATAAACCAAGGCCGAATACGGTATAGAGATTAATACTTATAAAATTCATTGTAAGATGTTAAAATACAGGGCTATTCAGAAAGAAGGAACAGGTTTCAAACATTTATTTCTTCCAAACTACAAAAAATAGAATTAATTCCAACGTTCCTAGAAAGAGGAGGGTTTGAAGTTCCGATCACGGCCGCAATTGCTTGAAGTTGCGATCACGGTCGCATTGGCGCTGTTGGATTGGAAGAGGAGGAGCAGAAGATCGACTTCATCGCCGGTGGCCTCCCAGGTCACCAGACCTAACCCCGTGTGATTTTATCTGTGGGGTTACGTAAAATACCGTGTTTGTATCCTCCCCCCTATGCCTGACACTCTTGAAAATCTGTTACATAGAATTGTTGAAGCTGTGAATTCGATAACTAGAGACCAGATGATTCGTATGTGGCAAGAAATGATCCACAGTTTTGATATTTGTCCTGTAATACATGGTGCTCATATTGAATGCATAAAATGGTGAAATTTGAACTTTTCTCTTTCCAGGAACGTTGGAATTGTGTTTTTAATTTTGTAATTTGGAAGAAATAAATGTTTGAAGTCTGTTCCTTCTTTCTGACTAGCCCTGTATTTAAAATAAGTACCTGATATAACAATCGCCCTCAACTAAATTAAATTTCTGTTTAAGAAATTTTGTCAAGTAGTTAAAACTATGAAGGCCTTTCAGAATCATGTTCCATCTTCTGCATTAATTTGGTTCTGAAAGGCCTTCATAGTTTTAACTACTTGAAGTTTCTTAAGCACAAATTTAATTTAGTTGAGGATGACTGATATATCTGGTTTTATTTTAATATTTTCACATTTTCTAGAGATTTTCCTCAATGCAAATGATGGATAGTTATTCGTGATATCTAGGAGATGGCCCTGATATTGAGCTCATCCAGGGAGGTCTCCATGTCTTTGTTCAATCAAAAAAAGTATGTATGTGACACAAAAACTAAAATCCTCTCCTGAAAGGTCGTGAGTCGGCCGCCGTGATCTACTGGTTATGTTCCTTACCTCTAGTCCCGAGAGTCGCTGGTTCAAACCTGGCCGGGGTGGATGGAATTTTAGGATGGCAAATTCAAGGGACATGTCCTCCGGGAGGGACTTTAAGCCGTTTTAATATTTTCAGGCGCATAAAAGAACTGCAAGCTTGAATAAAAAGGCATCAGTGCAAAATTTAACCGACCTTCATTTATTCGCGTAATATCTTACCTTCCTACTAAATGCTGTGATTAATCAGTGTTGCCAAGTCGAGGACTTTATTTCGCGGCTTAGAGAATTTTTAACCGATAAGGATTGAGGGATTTCTTTTTTGTAGAATGTAAGGATTTGTTAATTTCTTATTTCAAACACTCTTCTTTTATTGAATTTATTTAATAGTAAATAGTATTTTATTTTTTTATGCTACCACTAATGATGTTTTTAATTACATGTTTCTGCATTATTTTATTAGATTATCATTAAGATAATTCTTTCTCCGTTGTCTAAACTTTCAGGTATTAAGTTTTAAATTGAATACATTGACCAAAAAAATGTACTAAACCCCTTTGGCTTCTAAAATAATTCCGATCTAAGTTTCAGTTGTACAGTAATCAAACTTGCATAAGGTATTTCTCCGTCAAGTCCGTCTATTGGGGGAATAGTGGTACTACTTTTACCCGCCATGTGAGTAAATTGTGTCATCGATATGGAACTGTCATCGATACAAACATTGTTCTTAGGCAATATCGTATTTTACGGGAAATAAGACAGAATACAAGATAATATGGTACCAATAATTAGGAACTTCCATTTATTTATGACAAAATTATATACGGACCTACCTAATCAAACATTTGCGCTTCTTTCATGATGTCGGTAGATATCATTAATTTGCATTTTTTATTACGAGCAAAAAATATGCTCTATGCTGACTCACCAATAAATTGTGCTGTTATTGTCACTACAACCTCAATGGTTAATGTAGGACATTTTTCATAAGACTGTTTGAGAACATTCAAAATAATTAGTTTCTCTCTGTTTTTCAAATTGTTTCTTTTCCAATATTTTAAGAAATTCTACAGAAAACTATCATTTTGAAATAATAGTAATCCCAACTTATTCTTCATTGCGCGTACGTAATAATATAATAACGCTTATTTAATGTATTGAAATTGTGATTATAGGCCTATATTTTAAGATTCTTCCATATAACTTATAGATAGATAGACATGTGCTAGATAATGTATGTTTTTATTATATTTTCTTTATTTCGAATGTTAGAGAGCGAATTGCATTTTCTTACATGCTTGAAGGTAAAACCATTTTTCGACCAATGAAAATGCAGTCAAACATCTGGTTTGTTTACATTACAACTGGAACTTGACTCGGAAGATGTATAGATGCCTTGATTATAAAAGCACATACGTGCATTGTTATGTTGGCTAACCTAGGTCACTGACTCCCCCCCCCCACATTTTCAATCAACCAACCGCCACTGCAGTCACGTATGTTCGTACAATTTAAATTAAATAGTTAAAAATTATTTTTTATTTAATGATTACATTCAAGCGTAAAAAGTTGTATTTTTACAAGAGCTAATTTATGTTATTAATGTAATGAATGTATGTATCTAATGTTCTTGATTATTCTCTTCCATGCTTTTCAATATTTTCCTGTTAGATCATGACGGATCCCGAGAGCTCTACATATTTTTAAAAATGATTGGGCATCTTGAATATACAATCTGTTAAATTTAGCAACAATTTCGTTCAGGTATTAATTCACAGCAATATACGAGGGCGGATCGGAAAGTAACGGACAATAATTTTTTTCTGCCTTGCTATTGCAGCTAGAATGTTGAAATTTCACAGAGATATAGTTTGAAGTTTTCACTACAGATGGTATTTTTTCTCAGGTGCACCTCTTGCGAGAGAAGCTTGAACTATGCAACAAAGATGGCGCATGCTACAGTCGTCCACAGGGCGGATCGGAAAGTAACGCACAATAATTTATTTTTAAAAAGTTTAATAGTAAAAAAAAAGGAAAAAAATCACAAATGAACTTACATCTTTTACCTACTTTTCGACATAGTCACCAACTTTCTCAACACATTTTCCCATCGTGTTACCAGTTTCAATATGCCCTGTTCGAAGAAGTCCGTTTGGTTGGAGTGTAGCCATCTGCGCACTGCTGATTTCACTTCCACATCTGTCTCAAAGCGTTTGCCGGCCAGGAATCACTAAGGCGAATCACGTGGCGAATCACTAAGGTTCACGCGTCTCTCTTGGAAGAATGTGCACCACCTGGAGACATTGATACGGTCCATACAATCATCCCCATACACGCCACGCATGTCCCTGTGAATTTCACTGGGTTTATGCCCTTTGGCCTACAAAAATCGAACAACACTTCTCTGTTCCTCACAGGTGGACGACTGTAGCATGCGCGCCATCTTTGTTGCATAGTTCAAGCTTCTCTCGCAAGAGGTGCACCTGAGAAAAAAATACTATCTGTAGTGAAAACTTCCAACTATATCTCTGTGAAATTTCAATATTCTAGCTGCAATACCAAGGTAGAAAACAATTATTGTGCGTTACTTTCCGATCCGCCCTCGTAATTATATTATTAATTAATGTTACAAATCGTGTTTTTTTCTCTCCAGTTTTCATATGTCTTTGTTCTAATCCTAGAATCCGCCACAGCTTAGTATTGCATCTAATTTAAATAGCAATGTTTATTTATAAAATATTTGGACTTGAATAAAAGTTGATTTGCATTATGTATAGCTAACTGGCCTATTGGAATCTACCTCATGATCATGCAGTGTCATTGTTGGTGAATCTCCAAGGTTACGCATTCATTATAGACATGGGCTTTTAATGTCAATCATGATCTTATCTCTTTGGAAAAATCCTTCCATATATTATGTCAGATTTTTTTCTCCCTTTCTTCCTTTTCTTTTTTATACTAACGCATAATCCGTCACTGAAATAATATAAAATAAACCCAATTATAATAAATTCCGAGTTCTGTATTTATATTATAATTTATAATGAATGACACCCAATTAAATCACATTCTGCAAAAAGGAACCAAGCTACGAGATAACTGAACTCATAAAAA
The DNA here is from genome assembly GCA_030220185.1 of Diploptera punctata. NCBI lineage: Eukaryota > Metazoa > Arthropoda > Insecta > Blattodea > Blaberidae > Diploptera > Diploptera punctata. The sequence goes on along the minus strand of JASPKZ010005287.1, from coordinate 1,524,135 downwards.
TGTAATTAAAATTAAATGTCAATAGATTTTAACAAATAAACAATTACTTATTACTTTTTAGATTATCAAATAGCTATTTTATGATAAACGTTTTTAATTCTGAGATTTTACACATTTTTGTTGTTTGGTTCTTTCTGCAAAATAGAGATGTGAGATATTCTGTCAGTATTTTCTTATTTGAATCATAGATGGCGCAAGAATGCGGATGATGGTTTGGATCTACTTTGCAGCACATGGAGAGATACTTTAACAATAATACAGAATTCACTCATATATTTAATATTTGTGGATTTTTCCTTTATTGCATAATAAGGTCAATTATTATATTATATTCTATCAGGCGTTTTCAAATTTTGTTCTTATTTTTTAAGATCTTAGTCATATCGCGTCTGGGATTGGCTATGTAGGTCTATGTCTGTTGTAGTATGTGCCGGTGGTCGTTTTCCTGTAGATGATAACTGATTTAGTTTGGCTATTTTATGCCACTGTGCCACCTGTAATTATTCGATCGGAGGAAAAGTGATTGTTAGCGTCATGTTGGCCTATGTGGTAACACGTTCCCGCTAGAACCAATTGCCAATTGCCAATTTGTTTACTAACATATAAGGGGACTCTATCCTAGAAGTCCATCTACATTACTGGATAAGTTGGGATGAGAAAATGGGCAAGTTAGTGTTAGTATGAGCTAGAATTAGGATGAGAAAATGGGCAAGGTAGAGTGAGAAAATCGGAAAGTTAGGGTGAGAAAATGGGAAAGTTAGTATACTAGATTAGTTTAGCGTTCACTTGTTTGTTGGCGGGTTTTATGTGATAAGTTGGCTACACTGTCTGAGCAATGACTAATACATACTTACATTGCAAATATGGCGATTTTAGGTTACTTTGAGCTCAATTTCTCACTTCATTTTAAATCATTTCTCACATTTTTTTAAAAAATCAACATGTATTTTTCTCTTAGGTAAATATTAACATACTGTAAAAATAAAATGTCTAATCTTGTAAAAAAATTTCCGGGCTTTTGGCCGTCCTCTTGAGGCTTGTAGTTCCCCGACATTTCGCCAGAGACACTATTTGTCATCCTCAAGATTTCTCTTGAGAACTTTAAGATGCCGGACAGTCTCTGATGAAACGTCGGGTAACTACAAGCCTCAAGACCACGGCCAACAGCCCGGAAATCTTCTACAAGATTATCATACTAATTCCGGCCGTGAAAGCCTAAGTCAATAAAATGCCTGTTTTTCCGCTTTTTTTATTTGAATTTATGTAGGTGGCATGTTGGCATAAAATCCACTTAAATTTCTACGATATCAGTACGGTGCGTCAGTACGGTGCTGTGGATCTTTCAAATGAAAGATAATAATATAGGCCTAGGCCTAGACCTACAGGTTCATTTTTAGAAGAGTTAGACATACTCGTGCATGAAATCAAAAGGGTTAGTTTCACAATTCCATTCTGGCTTTAAAGAGTCCGTCGCCGTGGCGTAGTCGGTAGAGTCCCTACCTTCCACTCCGGCTACCCGGGTTCGATTCCCGACAGGGTAGGGGATTTTAAATCTCCACCTTGGGCCTGGGTGTGTGTTCGGTCCGAGCGTGTATTAGTGATAATAAGATAAAGTTAACAAAAATCGTAAAACGATAAGGAAAAAAGTAATTACGTTTTGTTTATTGCCGTCGCCATGCCGTAGTCGGTGGAGTCCCTACCTTCACTCCGGCGACCCGGGTTCGATTCCCGGCGGGGTAGGGGATTTTAAATCTCCACCTTGGGTCTGGGTGTGTATCCTGTCTTGTGTTTGTATGTGTGAATAAGATAAAAGGTTAAAGTTAAACAAAAAGGAAAAACAGTGTAGACGAAAGAAAACGACAAGGAAAGAAATTTAAAAAAGGATGTACTTTTGATAGTAAACATTTATATTTAGCTATATTAAATGTCAACGCGTAATGGGGTTGGGAACATTGATAACCCGGCCACAGACTATTACAATCATGGATATAAGCTTAGGAATCGATCATGCACTTTATTTACTAAACTGGATTGCAAATAGATCGCAATAAAGACTCTGAATAAAGAAAACACATACATATACATGTATATAATTTAACAAAGAGTTAAAGGAAAAACAATACCGGGTACATAAAATATGATACAAAAGCAGCGATGCATAAATACATAAATAAATAAAAGGCTATTCTATGTCACCATTGAATCTACGATCGGAGAACAAGTTACTTTTAGCGTCATGTTGGCTTATGTTCCCACTAGAGTCAATTGCCAACATGTTTTGTCACATATAATGGGATTCTAACCCAAGAGTCCACGTACATTAGTGGACAAGTTAGGGTGAGAAAATGGACGAGTTATTAGTACACCAGATTAGTTTAGTGTTCACTCGATTGTTAGCGGGTTTTAGTGATAAGTTTGCTATAGGCCTATGTCTGAGCAATTATTAATACACATTTTACATTGCAAATATGCTGATTTTAGGTTACTTTGAGCTCAACTTCTCACTTCATGTTAAGGAATTTTTCACATTTTTTGTTGAAAAAATCAACATATGTATTTCTCTCAGAAATAATAGATTTTTCACATACTGTAACAATAAATTCTGTATTATTCCATTTTTTTTATTTGAATTTGTGTTGGTGGCATAGAGTCCCCAAAAGAAAATAAATTATTAATAACTCGAACAATCTTATAATTAAAAGATAAATATAATAATCAATCATACTTGCATATCAGTCCTTTCACTTGAACTCATGTTAATTACTCCTTCATAGCTCGGTAGACGAACAAACGAAAACGAAAATTATTGAATACGGTACGAGAAGTCAGCTTGATTCCCCGACCTAATCGAACAAAACAACAAGCAAGACTGTTGTTACCTGTCCTTAATGCTGAGACTCTTAAATAAGATGTCCATACTAAAAGACGCAATAATTTGGGGAAAAGGAATAACAAATATTAAATATAGGAAAGTAGGTAAAGTAGAATGAGCTATACAACATAGGAATAAAGAATACGCACGGTATAACATAACGCATAGTCCAAAATTATATTCCTGAAAATTACTGAAAGTTATTAAATACTTCCTGGTTATTTACAATTACGTTCATCTTCATATATATATATATATATATATATATATATATATATATATATGAAAGATGTGCATGGAAGCTTCTTGTAGGAAAACGTCCAGTTGGTAGACCAAGAATGAGGTGGGAAATTAAAATTAACTATGATTTGAGGGAAGTAGATTATACAGGCAATGATTGGAAAACATTAGCTCAGGATAATAATAATAATAATAATAATACTTTATTTATTCTGGCAGAGTTAAGGCCATAAGGCCCTCTCTTCCACTCAACCAGTACAAATACAAACAAATATTCGACAAATATAGATATACACTATACTAATTATAAACACTTAAAGATACAATAAATGTAACAATGTAAATGGCATGTACAAACAACATTTTATATGGTAATAACAATAATGATACGATAATAATAATAATAATAATAATAATAATAATAACAATAATAATAATAATATAAATATGATACATTATACGGGAAACACCAATTAATATATATATATATATATATATATCTTACACTGGATAATAATGAAGTCGATTTTAGAGCAAATATAAATTTAGATTTCTTTTAAAAGATGCCAATGTCCGGCAGCCCCTTATTTCTTGTGGTAGGGAATTCCAGTTGCGAGAAGTGGAGATGGTATATGACATGGAGTGATGTGATGTCCTATGTTGCGGTATATTAAGTAAGAGACTATGTTGTGATCTTGTGTTTAAGTTATGGTTTGAGGATAGATACTGGAAACGGGATGATAAATAATTGGGAATCGAGGTATGTAGGATCTTAAATAGGAAAATTAGACAGTGCGATTTTCTTCTCTCTTTTAGATGTAGCCATGACAATTCGTGGAATAATGGAGAAATGTGATCGTATTTTCGAACATTAAATATGAATCTGATACACATATTATGGACACGCTGCAGTTTGTCCGACAATCCGTCACTTATGTCAGTTAGTAGAAAGTCACAGTAGTCAAAATGCGGCATCACTAAAGTTTGGATTAAAATTCTTTTAAGAGTTGTAGGAAGAAAATGTTTAAGTCGCTTTAGGGAATGCATTATGGAGAAGATCCTTTTAGATGTTTGTTTTACTTGCTCATGCCATTTTAAATTAGAATCTAAGTAAAATCCCAAGTTTTTAACGACGTCGGTATAAGGAATTTGTTCATTATCTAATATGACAGCCGGCATATTATTATTATTATGTTGGCAGTGAAGACGTCGGATTATGGAAAGATTATATCCTGCGGCTATGAACCTACCGATTCGATAGTACCAATGAGTTATTTATATATATATATATATATATATATATATATATATATATATATATATATATTATTTATTTATTTATTTATTTATTTATTTATTTATATTGTGTGTGTGTTTTTTTTTGTCAACAACATAAAATTCAACAGTCTGGAAAAGCTGACGATGGTATGGACATCAAATCGAAACATGTAATATGAAATACAAATATCTATGATGATATAAGAAGCAATGGATTCACCTTATTTACGCCTTATAAATTTGATAATTGATAAATAAACAGAACTTAAAACTTTTTATTTGTATAACAAAAGTAAATTAAAAATGAAACCAAATGTAGATTTTAAGTTCTAAAACAGTAAAATATGCCACAACGGACAAATTAGACATTTCAGACATCATAAACACCTTACGAAAACGTTTAAATTTCATATAAATGTGAAGGTATTTAATTAGTTTCGGTTTATCTCTGCTGAACAATATAGGTATTTAACCTAAAAACCCCGAGGTCTGCTAGTTGGCAGATACTCAACGGCGAAAATATTAATATACATAATACAGTATAGCACATGATGATACGTCTTGAGGAAGCTGTGAGGTAGGGCTGAATGTTTATTCGCCCGGAGCGATGTTCACAACTGCTCTGTCATAAATTGTTTGTACCGTTTCGATAGATTAAGGAAGTACATTCTTCATGCATTGTTGCGTCTCCTAAGGCTCTTCTATCAAAAATGGAACAACAATCATTCCCCGGGCAAATGAAAAACATCTGTCCATGCTATGGGCCTAATTACACTGAGCAACAAAAAATAAACTTTTTTTTTTGTCTCAGAAAGAAAAGTATGTGATTCTGACAGTATTTTTTCTCCTGAATTCAAATATGATATCGTTTTTTCTCCATCATGCAAGGTTTCCGAGAGACAGGAATTTATAATTTCAAACACTTTAGTATTTTCTACATTCTTAACTACACAATATTCGAACATTCGGACTCGCCTAGAAAGTAAGAAATTACGATTTTCTGCTATATTTCGCCTGTGGAGCATCCCTCTTGATGGTCCAACAATAATCGGCCAGCATATTAGGATTCCATTTGCCTTGATATCTCTTTTCCATAGCTGAAATCGCATGATGAAAGTGTTCGCCGTTTTGTTTTACAATGGACAAATGGACGAAAAACGTTTATTTAAAAAATAATTATTTAAATCCATTAATTGAAATTGAAATAAAAAAACTGTGAGTGATGGAGAAATTCCGAATACATATTTGAAAACACGATAAAAAACTGCATTAAGTACAACTATTGGTACTCATGAGACAAAAATCATGTTGACCAGTGTTATATTTTAAACTATGTTGTCAACGTAACCTATACATATTCTCTTATATTTTACTTAATCTTAACTCTAAAGCAATTGAGAGATAATCATCATCATCATCATCATCATAGTACATTCACGAATTTAGGCCATTTGTTGACCTGTTTCGGTCTCAAGAGAAACACCATCCAAAAGTCTTTTGAGTGGACGTCCTGGTCTTCTTCTTCCTGCAGGTTGATATCTTAACATTTGTTTGGGTATTCTGTGATCTTCCATTCGATGAACATGTTGCATCCATCTTGACTTATAATCAGAAATTTTGTTTTCTAAAGGTTCCATGTGTAATTCTTCTACGATGTCTTCATTTTTTGTGATCTAGTAGTGTGTATTCTGCAGTCCTCCGAAGGTATCTCATTTCAGCAGATCTAAGTCTCTGTATATCTTTCTGTTTCAACGTCCATACTTCGCTACCATACGAAAGAGTTGGAAGAGCCAGTGTTTTATACACTTTTAATCTTGAATGCTTTTGGACTAACTGTGGCTTGAAGATAGAATTTATTAACCCTAAAATTCTTAAGAGATTATATTTTTAAAAAATCGCTTTTATCGTTTTAGGCATTCTTATAAATTACTTCAAGAATCAGGGAACTCCCCATCCCGAAGAATGAAAAGTGCATTGGAACATATTTAAAAACTCACTTTTTTTAATTCGATAGGCATATATCTAAACCTGTCAGGCATATATTAAATTTAACTACAAACACACTTTTGCAACATGTAACCTCCCAATTTTCCAAAATGGAATTAACATAGTAGTACTAATAAACCCTGCTATCACCGATTTCAAAAACTAGCAAGACAACTCTGGATTTAGAACAATTTACATTCAATAGTATATTGAAAATTTTCACATAACATATCACTTCTGTCCACCGCTGTGGTCTCGAGATAGCGTGCTGCCTTGTCACGCAGCGGGCCCGGGTTCGATCCCCGGTCGGGGCAGTTTTTCTGGGTGAGGTTTTTCTCGGGGTTTTCCTCACCTGTAAGACAAGTGTCAGTACAGTGGAGGAAATTGGTATAAAGCCACTAACTTTTAGTAGTAAAACAACCTGAAATATTTATGCAAATACCGTATGTGTGTCATAGATTACATATAATTATCTTGGACATAATTTCATACAGGTCTCCTCATTTTGTATTTATTATATATGTAAATAATACGTAAAATCTAAGAAAACGCTGTCCTAGGGGTGGAAATCGGTATAAAGGCAGGTCAACTTCTGGCTCTTACAGAGACATAAATGTAAACAAAACACTGCAATTACATGGAGACGACGTGTCTGTGAGCATCGTTCATCAGTTACAAGTCAGCAGTACGTACAATGCCACGTGGAAAGCCTCTATCAAATGAAGAGAAATCAAGAGTTAGTGCCTTCAAGGAGATGGGCCTTTCCAATAGACAAATACCTACGAAATTGGGGCTTCAAGATGTGTCATTGATAATTTTGTCAAACTGGGCTCACAATATGAAAAAAAAACGGGAAATATGGACGGACAAGAAAATTGTCTGAGCGCACTAAACGTCTCATTTTACGTAAAGCAAAAGGTAAGAGTATGTTTTCTTCTCAAATCCAGGCTGATTTGAAGTTGCCAGTAACAGCCAGACGAGTAAGACAAATTCTGTCAGAAGACAAGAACCTAAAATTAAAAAAAAAAAAGTCTTAGTAAACCACCTCTGAACAATGCACATAAGAAAGTTAGAATGACTTTTGCTGAAGAACACATGTCCTGGACCTCAGAATGGAATAAAGTAATGTTCAGTGATGAGAAGAAGTTTAATCTGGACGGGCCTGATGGCCTTCAGTATTACTGGAACGACCTCCGTACTGAAGAGCAAGTTAGAATGAGTAGAAACTTCGGTGGTGGAGGCGTTATGATTTGGGCAGCATTCTGCTTTAAAGGAAGATCAAAAATAGCATGGATACGCACCAAGATGAATTCTGAGTCCTACACTGAGGAGCTTCTGGAGTCCTAATTGATACGAATGTATGAGGAATTTGGCGAAGATCTAATTTTTCAGCCAGATAATGCTTCCATTCACGTGTCTGCCAAATCAAAGGAGTGGTTCAGGAAGAAAGAAATACCACTTTTGACGTGGCCAGTCAGAAGTCCTGATTTAAATCCGATTGAGAACTTATGGGGGATCCTGGCAAGGCGTGTGTATCGCAATGGACGGCAGTTTGGGACAGTGACTGAGCAGAAAAATTATTATTCAGGAAGAGTGGGCTTCAATCTCAGTGGAAGAAATAAACACCCTCATCAAGTCAATGCCAAAGAGAATCTTCCAAGTAATTAACAACAATGGAGGTTCAACTAAATTTTAGAACTTTGTTGTAAACTTTGCGCTCAGTCTTTTTGGTTTAATCTGTGAAATACACAAAGTGCCTTTATACTAATTTCCACCCATATGTGAGAGTGGTTTCAGTTTTCATGTACTTTTTTGGACGGAAATGGATAATTAATTTTGACATTATTTGTGTGTGCTTTATACTCAATCACGTCCTAAGTTAATATAGAAAAATTCCAGAGAAAGAGTAAATAAACTTATGTTAACCCTTTTAACAAGTGGCTTTATACCAATTTACTCCACTGTACTATGGATGGATATCACTTCTATAGTAACTGAAATGACATAATTATATAATCATCAACATCATCATTAGCTAACTCATTGGTACTATTCAACCCGTATGTTTATGGCCGCGCGGATATCAGATCTCCATACATTCCTATCCTGACCTAATGTTTTCCAATCATCTCCTGTATAATTTATTTCAATCAAATCATGGTTAATGCAATTCTGCCACTTCATTCTTGGCCTACCCACTGGACGCTTTCCCTCTTGTTTTCCTACAAGGGTCCTCCATGCCCCTTTATCATTCCCCATTCGCGTCTCCATGCCCCTCAATTATTCCCCATTCTTGTCACATGCCCTGCCTATCACTGTCTACAGGACTTAACTGTTCTTATTATATTTGGTTCACCATACATATCATGTAGCTCACTGTTTTATAGTCTTCTCCATTCACCGTCTCTCTTTGGTCCAAATATTTTCGTAAGAATTTACTAGCCTGTTCCGGCTCCAATTGCTGCAGTTTCCATCTTTGCTTTGGTCTTCCCAAACTTCTTTTTCCTCGTGGTGGATAGTTGTATGCTGCTTTTGGTATTCTATTCTCAGTCATCCTTGCTAAATGTTCTTTCCAGTTTGTTCTGTATTTCACTATTGTTGTGTTTAATTCCTCTACTTTTAAGTTGTCTTATTTCTGCGTTGTGTTTTTTGTCTGTTCTTTGATATCCTGTTATTGGTCAGGAATTTCATTCCATCAGCTTGTATTCTGGCAGATTGTTGTGTTGTATCTCGTCTAGTATGATTGAATAACATTTCTTCATCAAAGGAATGCCTTAATAATCGATAGATCGAAACTTCATTCGACCCATGGTTATCAATTAACTTGTTTTTTTTTCTAGTTGTGACGTGCGCTAGATACAGCTAGTTGATAATCAACAAGAAATCTAGGGTTTTAAACACAGCTTCGTCTAGTGTGGTTTATCACTTGCCTTAGCAGACAATTTTCTTGTCCGTCCATATTTCCCGTTTTTTTTTTTTTCATATTGTGAGCCCAGTTTGACAAAATTATCAATGACACATCTTGAAGCTCCAATTTCGTAGGTATTTGTCTATTAGAATTCATTCTCAAATACTCCTAGTATTTTCTCCTCCCTTAAAGTAAGAGATGATTCGCATCCTTTAATAAAACGGGGAGAATTATTATTATTATTATTATTCCATCCATAGTAATTCTGCCCAAGGGCAGGTCTTTCACTGCAATCATAGCATTTTCATGCTATGCTTGCAGCTTTACTAGGGAATTGTAGGTGTGGTAGCTTCCCGTTGCTTTCCACATCGGTGAAGGATGATGATAATGATAAAGATAAGGATGATGATGATGGCCATATGATTTCGGGGACCGTTTGGGCCTTAAAGTTTTCCTGACATTTATCTTACAGGTGAGGAAAAAACCCGATAAAAACCTCACCCAGAAAAACTGCCCCGACCGGGGATCGAAGCCGGGCCCGCTGCGTGACAAGGCAGCACAATTATTGTTATTATTATTATTATTATTATTATTATTATTATTATTATTATTATTATTAAACTAAACAAAATAGCAACAGAATATGGGCTATCAATCTTCATAAATAAAACCAAAACAATGGCATTTAATTATAAAAGTATAATAAAAAGTAAAATTATTATTAAGAATAAAATAATAGAACAAGTGAATACATATCGAACTATTTAGGAAACTTAATATCATGTGAAAAAGAAAAGGATATCAGCAACAAGTTAAATAATTTTACAAAAATAAAGGGAATAATAAACAATGAATTTATACCAAAAACAAAGTTAATGAAAACAAGAATTAAATTATACAATAACTTGGCGGTTTCTACGTTCAACACGGCAGTGAATCAAGGCAGCTGACGCCTCAATAAAAAGAGCACCAGATGTGATGCATACGCGAAAAACAGCAGGATACAAATGATTGGACTATAAAACTAAAAAATAAATGACAAATGAAATAGAAATTAATCCGGTGTTAGAAAAAATACAAAATTACAAAACAGAGTGGTTAATGTTCAATAGAATGGTAAACGACAGACTACCAAAAATCCTGAAGTCTTATAAACCAATTGGGAAAAGACAAGGATTATTATTGAACAGGTTTACAAATGAAGGGTACAGAAAAACAACTATTAAATCACTTTTTGTCAAAATGGTTTAAGGTGTCATTAGATTCTCCATGAAAAAACACTATTTAGAAGTGAAACAGTAAGATAAAGTTTAGCCATATGTTCATTTCCCTTCAACGTTTGATATACAGGTAAGGAAATATGGATGTAATACTTATTCTTCTTCGTCACGTTACAGGCTTATTTACTAGCCTGTTCCGGCTCCAATTGCTGCAGTTTCCATCTTTGCTTTGGTCTTCCCAAACTTCTTTTTCCTCGTGGTGGATAGTTGTATGCTGCTTTTGGTATTCTATTCTCAGTCATCCTTGCTAAATGTTCTTTCCAGTTTGTTCTGTATTTCACTATTGTTGTGTTTAATTCCTCTACTTTTAAGTTGTCTTATTTCTGCGTTGTGTTTTTTTGTCTGTTCTTTGATATCCTGTTATTGGTCAGGAATTTCATTTCATCAGCTTGTATTCTGGCAGATTGTTGTGTTGTATCTCGTCTAGTATGATTGAATAACATTTCTTCATCAAAGGAATGCCTTAATAATCGATAGATCGAAACTTCATTCGACCCATGGTTATCAATTAACTTGTTTTTTTTTCTAGTTGTGACGTGCGCTAGATACAGCTAGTTGATAATCAACAAGAAATCTAGGGTTTTAAACACAGCTTCGTCTAGTGTGGTTTATCACTTGCCTTAGCAGGCACATATCGAAATGCATTATATGCGCATGCGTGAACTCATCTGTATCGTAATAGCTGGTGTTAGTAGGGATAATATAGAGGAAAAACTCTGTTTGATAATGAGAATGGAAGAGGTTCCGCCAAGCCCGAATGTTAAAGATATCTGCTGGCGCGGCGGGAAATTTGAATTTTAATGCTCACGCATAATTGATTTGAATGAAATTTGGCAATTGTATTATTTTATTTTAATCTAAAACTATGCATATACTAATTATTCCAGTAGTGATGGGGTAGCTGGGGTTTAATGCACTCCACTGCCATCAGGTAAAATAAACAATTATTATTATTATTATTATTATTATTATTATTATTATTATTATTATTATTATTATTATTCATCCGGTATCATGGCAGCTGCCGCCGTCTTCCGGAAACCAAACGCCATTCCTCTCTATCCATCCATTGATCTTCCTCCATTCCTCTGATATTCATAGCTGCTTGTACCCCTTCTATCCAAGTTTTCTTCGGTCTTCCTCTCTTCCTCCTTTCCATTAGGATCCATTATTATTACTATTATTATTATTATTATTATTATTATTATTATTAGTAGTAGTAGTAGTAGTAGTAGTAGTAGTAGTAGTAGTAGTAGTAGTAGTAGTAGTATTAAGTCCACCGCTGTGGTCTCGAGGTAGCGTGCTGCCTTGTCACGCAGCGGGCCCGGGTTCGATTCCTGGACGGGACAAGCTACTGGGTGAGATTTTTTCGGGGTTTTTCCTCACTTATAAGACAAATGTCAGGAAGCTTAGGGCCAACGGTCCCCAAAAATCATCCTGCCATCATCATCATCCTTATCATTACCATCATCATCCTTTACAGGTGTGGAAAGCAACGGGAAGCTACCTCACCTATAATTCCCTAGTAAAGCTGCAAAGCATAGCATACAAATGCTATGATTGCAGTGAAAGACCTGCCTTCGGGCAGAATTACTATGGATGGATTATTATTATTATTATTATTATTATTATTATTATTATTATTATTATTATTATTATTATTATTATTACTTTTAAAGTGATAATTATAAAATGAACAGGAAGTCATTTTTAAAGCATCTCTGTAAATAACCCACCATGAATGACACACTGCATAACATGTAAAATCTAATTTCGCTTTATCCAAAAAGAAAAGTGACATAATGACCATTTAATTGTTCCGGGTCATCCAATGAAATTCTAATTACAATGACTTTCTGTTGTTATTATTCTTTCGTATGGTAGAATGTTGTTTGTTAATGCAGAAATACATTATAGATTTGTTAATTCTTCTCAAAAAGAGTGTAATTAATGTACAATGAATAAATTATATTGTTCTATTTGGAAAAAAGTATTACGTCACTTGTATCTTGATCGAAAAAGGCATTACATGAATCAAATTTCCATACTTAGGCCTATGTTAGTCCCAGGTTCTAAAATTACTTTCAAAATTAAAAATTCCAATACCAATGTGAACATAAAAGGTATTAATATTCTTACTTAGGCTTTCAAGGCTGGACTTCGTTTCAAAATCTGGAGATTCTTCCGGGCTTGTTGACCGTAGTCATGAGGACACAGGACATTCTGTATTTGTTTGTGGCCAATTATTGTTGAACAAATTACCTTTTTCTTACAATGGCGTTACAGGCCAATGTTGGGCCCTAGTCTCCTCTATCTTCTTCCTCGAATTCTACCTGTCCATGCTGCACTTCCAAAGAAATATCTAGAATCAATCGTCACCACATCAATCCATCTGTGTTTAGAATCTTCCAACATGTCTATTCCTGGAAAAACAGCACTTTAGGTTACCTGATATATTTTCGAAGTCCTATAGAACAACAGTGCGCATGCGCCAGAGTTTATACACCCAGCGATAACCCACCATCGAACCACGTATAGATTATCATCCTTGCCTCATATCGATTATTATCGATATCTTACTAAAGTTTATACAGCTTACGCTAGGTGGCAGAACGTCGCGTCGCTCTAAAATTTAAATGATCAATCTTTGCAAAAAATTCCCAAATCTATGTTAAGAAATATATTAATAATATTAGAATTACCAAACGTTTATTAAAAATGGATGTACTCTTACTTATCACTTCCTAACGCCGATCCAACCAGCGATAACCCAAACCAGCGATCGAAAAATCATAGACTAAGTAATATACTCTGTGGAGAAAATAGCAATCAGCATCACAATATTGTCTAACAGTGTCATAATGTTGTGATTTGCGTATTTCAATAAATACTTAAAAACTATCTAATAATGCTATAAATATATATATTTATTAAACACAATGTGTACACTAATATTATATACATGGTTTACAATTTTGTTATTAATTCGTGAATTGTTTTGGTTCTGTTTTCGCACTTCACTAAGTGATACTTTGGGCACGGTTTGCTACAGAGTTTACAGATGCAGGACTCCTCAGGTTCATGGTAACTTTGTTTATGACATATTTTGCCATGGAAGCCGTGAGCGGCGAAGCGTGTGTATATGGCGAAGTCGAAAATTTGGTCCTTTCCATTCGTCTGTGTTTAATGCTTCCGTTTCCGTGATTTCGTTCGGAATCTCTCTGGCTTTTCTCTGTCTCTCCTCGATTGCTGTTTTGTATGCCTGCGTTTCTGGTAGATCGAAGTGTTTTCGGATGTCTTCTATGAAGTAAGACTCCTTTGCTATTATGTAGGCATAGCTATTGAATTTTGAAATTGAAAGAGCCCGTTTTAGGAATCTCGCTTTTATGCTTTCAAGTTTCATGAAATTTTTGGCTGTGAGATATGTCCATATTAGCTGGATTCCATAAGTGGCAACCGGCATAACTTTGATGTTGAATAATGCTATTGCCGTTGGTAGGGATAGGTTTCGTAACTTTGGAATGTCATAAATGGCTTTTGTGGCAGCTGTAGCACGCTCTTGTATATGCATCGAGAATACTGTTCCGGTGGTCTGTAGTGTTATTCCTAGGTATTTGAAGCTGCTAACGAATTCTAGAGTTGACCCGTCGCATGTGAGGTGATCTCTCTCCTAAATTTCATAGCTTTGGTCTTTGAGCTATTTATTACCATTGGATTTTCTAGTGCCCATTTCCTGATCTTCTCCATGGCTGCTTGAAGACCAGGTCGATTGTGCTCCTCCCGTTTGGTGCCACATATGTGTAATCCTTTTCCTGGTTTAACAGGATTAGCCCGTAGTCCAAAAGAAAGTCGGTAACCGCTTGTGTTTTTGTGTCCCATTTGTCTATAATGCTATAAAAATTGTTTGAAATATTTTAAAATATTAAAAAATGCTAGTAAATATAGAATAATAGCTATAATTTACAACAATAAACTGAAAAATCAAGGGTAACGATAACTGCTGGTCAACCCTATTCCCTTATATTTTTTCTTCTTGGTTTTCTTTGCTCATACATTCTATAAATATGAACACACTTCAGAGGACAAAGTAAATTGGACTAATCCTTTGTGGACATATGTTTCGAACTGGATGCGTTACAGTTATTTTATTAGCACTGTGATAAGAGTGAGACAGTCTTTGTTACGTAATGCAAGCTATCGATTTAGTAATGATCGAGATCTGCAAGCAGATCACTTCTCACGATATGGTACAATAATTTGCATATCATTAGTTAAAATATTCTGCCCACTCCCATCGAGATCAGATTTCAGACAAACTACAAACACCTGTTCTTAATCCGTGAATCAGTAAAAAAATAAACCAATTAATAAAATAATTAATTAAAGACATGTAATTGAAAATTTATGTAATGTTATACCGTTATTTATATCGACATAATTAACTTTCGGATGCTATTGGTCACGCCCACAAACTAGGCAAACTAGGCTAATACCCGGTGTGCGCTGCTACGCCTAAATAAATTAAATTGTTTTAGTTTATTAAATAAAAGTTTAGCTTATTTTTA
Source organism: Diploptera punctata (assembly GCA_030220185.1). Classification (NCBI taxonomy): domain Eukaryota; kingdom Metazoa; phylum Arthropoda; class Insecta; order Blattodea; family Blaberidae; genus Diploptera; species Diploptera punctata. The sequence continues at coordinate 1,509,006 of JASPKZ010005287.1, read as the reverse complement.
GTTTATTAAATAAAAAGAAAAATAATTATAATTTTATATAGTAAATATTTTTAGACATACGCGCGTCTAAAAATTAAATAGACCAAACATGGCGGTTGCTAGAGTAAATTATTAATTTCGGATTACAGGTAAACCCCACTTCTAATGGTCGGATTTTGCTTATTTTTTTATAAAACCTGTATCAGTTTGTATCAATAGTATATACTGAATTCGTTGTGAAACATAGAAAATTACGACCGCTAGAATGCTATTATACATTGCAGAGACTTTTGATGTCCCAACTCCTTTCAAAAAACGTTAAACTGAAAATATATAAAACTATTATTCTACCAGTTATATTATATGGGTGCGAAACATGGATCCTTACTTTAAGGGAGGAAAGGAGATTACGAGTATTTGAGAATAAAGTTCTTAGGAAAATTTTTGGACGAAAGAGAGATGAGCAGACAGGTGAATGGAGAAGACTACATAACAATGAATTACATGGTCTTTATAGGAAGCCAGATATAATAAGAACAGTTAAGTCTCATAGACTGCGATGGGCAGGACATATTGCACGTATGGGGAATGAAAGAGGTGCATGGAAGCTTCTTGTAGGAAAGCCAGAGGGAAAACGCCCAGTTGGTAGACCAAGAATGAGGTGGGAGAACAACATTAACTATGATTTGAGGGAAGTAGATTATACAGGCAATGATTGGAAAGCATTAGCTCAGGATAGGGATGTATGGAGAGCTTATGTCCGTGCGCCCATGAACCTGCGGGTTCGATAGTGCCAGTGAGTAAGTAAGTAAGAGTGATTTTTAAATTTTCGATTCAGGTGAACTCCTACACTTGATGGTTTTGGAGAACAACAGATAGCGGTTAAACACTCGCCGTATCTGAAAACCTGTTTGTACAAATTTTCATGACTATCGGTAAAGAAATTTCAGAAATGTAAGATATTTTACAAACGAACATTTACATGTTTTACTTGTATAGATTAAACTTGCTACCTAATCAATATTGCTATTAATATCTTAATTTAAATAATAACTTGATTTCATAGCGATATGACAACAAGACCACGGATATTCAATCAACCATGTGAGGGAAAAAGCTTGAATCCCCTCCTACTGGTATCTGAAGCTCCATACAATGAAAACATTAATTGCGTAACAACTAGTGTATATTCAATATTTTATATCATCATCATCATCCGGTAGCATGGCAGCTGCCGCCGTCTTCTGGAAACCAAACGCCATTCCTCTCTGTCCATCCATTGATCTTCCTCCATTCCTCTGATATTCATAGCTGCTTGTACCCCTTCTATCCAAGTTTTCTTCGGTCTTCCTCTCTTCCTCCTTTCCATTGGGATTCATTCCATAACAATTTTTGGCAATCTTTACTCTGGCATTCTTTTGACATGACCACACCACTGCAATATTTTCTTTTCTATAATGTCTATGATGTCCGGCTCCTCTTGTACACCCATAATTACCCTTATTTCTTTATTTCTTATTCTATCCATTCTAGATTTTCCAGCTGATCTTCTTAAAACATCCAATTCTGTACTTAAAATTCTTTTCATTTCCCTGCTAGGAATTTGCCAGACTTCAGCACCATATGTTAAAATGCTCTGAATTATGGTTTGACATATTTGTAATTTTCTATTTTTTGTAATATTTTTGCTCCACCAAACAGAGTTTAAAGCATTTATTGCTTGTTTTGTTTGTGCGATTCTATTTTTAATTTCCACTGTGTTATCGCCTGAATGGTCTAATTTTGTTCCTAAATAAGTGCATTCAATACTAGGTTTTAGTTCTTCTCCATTGACATGTTATATATACCATAAATATACATCTAGGAAGTTTTACATAATTTGTTTTATTTTATTCCATGTTTTGTTAGTCTTAGCTAATATCATACCACATCCGCATTGTTTTTGTTTAGCCTATATTTTAATAATATTTTAAAATTTTAGTAAGTAAGATTCGGGAGTTGAGGAAAAACCATTCGTCTTATTTTTATGTCTGAAGACGAGGCCTAATATATGTATATATATATATATATATATATATATATATATATACACACACTTTTGGGTCACTGTAGGCCAGAAAATGGTGGGTTTTATTTGTTCTTTCTTCCCTTTTCCGACATTATTTAGCTTATTGGAAAACTAAACAAGTAATAAGCACATGCGAAATGAAAATCTTAAGATAACAACACAGAAATTAGGGAAAAATGCCATATTCAAGACAACCAAATTTATTATAGATAGACGAAAATATTGGAAGGGTCATATAGAAAGAATGGAAGAAAACCGACTTGCAAAAAGAGCTAAAGAAGATAGACCAATGGACGGGAGAAGAACGAGAGGAAGACCAGCCAAGAGATGGATAGACAGTGAATGCACATCCAATACGTCTTCCTCCGAGGAGTGATTTTTGGAAATAAACAGGATGAAAATCCTACAAATTAAGTTTAAGAAGAAGAAGAAGCCTTTTTTAGAATTTTTTTAGCCTTGACAGCTTTTCTTTGCAACTTTACCTTCTTTCGACTATATTTTATACTGTTTGTATAGCCTAAATTATGCTTCTACACATACTAATATGATTTCATAATGTTGAGTGATTCCGGGTTATGTGGCCGTGGTCCATAGTTGGTGTTGATACCAGACGTTTCGCCCTCAACTGCGGAGGGCATCTTCAGTGGCGAGTGCTTCTAGGCGTGTTTCCTGGTCGGAGGATCTCCTTGGAGTGAGCGCTGTGGACGTTGTATTAGTGGTGGGTGCAGGGTGAGTGGGCGTGGCTCTTGCTGATTGGCTAATAGTCGTCTCCTTGTTGTCCCTGGTGTTAATGCATTTATTTTCTAGTGTATGATACCAGGCCTTAGCCAGTTTGATGCCTTCAAACTGGCTAAGGCCTGGTATCATACACTAGAAAATAAATGCATTAACACCAGGGACAACAAGGAGACGACTATTAGCCAATCAGCAAGAGCCACGCCCACTCACCCTGCACCCACCACTAATACAACGTCCACAACGTCCACAGCGCTCACTCCAAGGAGATCCTCCGACCAGGAAACACGCCTAGAAGCACTCGCCACTGAAGATGCCCTCCGCAGTTGAGGGCGAAACGTCAGGTATCAACACCAACTATGGACCACGGCCACATAACCCGGAATCACTCAACATTATGATTACCGGCCGTGAAAGCCTGCATTCAACTAATATGATTTCAGTTTATTTCTCAAGGATATCCATAGTGGGCTCTCTGAACATATTGTAGGTAGGAAAAAATTATTCATTCTAAATTCTCTAAGAAATTTTAACGAACACAGAATTCCTTTTTCAAACAATGTTGAATTTAAATTATATATATAAAGTATGAAAGAAGAAGCATTTCAGTCATCAATTTTTATCGCAGTATATGTTGCATATCACTAGAATGTTGTACTTTTTAAACATTATTTTGGTATATTCATTAAAAATGCAGTTGAATTTAAAATCATTGTTCAATTTGAATTGCCTTTTACGTCCTTTTTTCAGTTTTAGAAATTTTTTAGGATATCTTTACGTCTTTTTGAAGGTCTTTTATGTGTATTTTATAGGTCCTCAACTTCCGCGGGTTCAAATCTGCCCTAAGTCGATGGATTTTTCAGGGCTTAACATTTCTGAGCTTGAGTTCCTTCGGAAGCCAAATAAAGCCGTGTGTCCCTTGTCGTAGATTTACGGCACGTTAAAGAATCTCAAGCCTGAGAAAAGAGTTCGATAATAATATATTTCATGGTAAAATTCCGTTGTAGTGTTAGAGAATATGAAAAAAAAAAAAAAAGTAATTTAAAATAATGAATGGAGTCTCCTGAATTGTTAAAATTATTAAAACATTATAGGGTTTTCGGGACCAGTTCCATCATCAGCAGAAGATTATTCATACTCTCCAGCTATCAAGGCCTACAATGTTTTAACAGTTGAGGAAACTATATACAAGGTATATCATTTTATATTATAATTTTTATATACTCTGAAAAAAGAGGCATCTGTGTACAATGTGTCAGCCCTTCCACATCCAGATTTTAATTCCGTAGCTATTGTATATCTGGCTTAACTTGGCAAAGAGAGAAATGAAGATATAAGGGTGGATCCTTGACCGCTTTCGTGCAGTTACGAAAGAAATAACCCACCCTGTTGTCAGTTTTCGTCTTCTCCCTTACCCTATTAATATCTGGTGAAGAAATAACCGACAACACTGGTGCGAGTGAGAGAGGTGAGCACAGCTGTCTCTTTCTACAAATTTCTTGCAAAGTTGAGCCAGACGAATAATATTACTCTTAGCTGATAAAGAACTTCTTTAAATAAAGTTATTGCAATTATTATTATTATTATTATTATTATGTAATATTGTTGTTGTTATTATTATTATTATTATTATTATTATGTAATATTGTTATTATTATATAATATTATTATTATTATTATTATATAATATTGTTGTTATTATTATTATTATATAATATTGTTGTTATTATTATTATATAATAGTGTTATTATTATTATATAATAGTGTTATTATATAATATTGTTGTTATTATTATTATATAATATTGTTATTATTATTATATAATATTGTTGTTATTATTATTATATAATATTTTGTTATTATTATTATTATATAATAGTGTTGTTATTATTATTATTATATAATAGTGTTATTATTATATAATATTGTTGTTATTATTATTATATAATATTGTTGTATTATTATTATATAATAGTGTTGTTATTATTATTATTATATAATAGTGTTATTATTATATAATATTGTTGTATTATTATTATAATATTGTTGTTATTATTATTATATAATAGTGTTGTTATTATTATTATTATATAATAGTGTTATTATTATATAATATTGTTGTTATTATTATTATATAATATTGTTGTTATTATTATTATATAATATGTTGTTATTATTATTATATAATATTGTTATTATTATATAATATTGTTGTTATTATTATTATTATTATATAATATTGTTGTTATTATTATTATATAATATTGTTGTTATTATTATATAATATTGTTGTTATTATTATTATTATTATATAATATTGTTGTTATTATTATTATATAATATTGTTGTTATTATTATTATATAATAGTGTTGTTATTATTATTATTATATAATAGTGTTATTATTATATAATATGTTGTTATTATTATGATATAATATTGTTGTTATTATTATTATATAATATTGTTGTTATTATTATTATATAGTATTGTTGTTATTATTATTATATAATATTGTTGTTATTATTATTATATAATATTGTTGTTATTATTATATAATATTGTTGTTATTATTATTATTATATATATATGTTGTTATTATTATTATTATATAATATTGTTGTTATTATTATTATTATATAATATTGTTTGTATTATTATTATTATATAATATTGTTGTTATTATTATTATATAATATTGTTGTTATTATTATTATATAATATTGTTGTTATTATTATTATTATTATTATTATTATATAATATTGTTGTTATTATTATTATTATATAATATTGTCGTTATTATTATTATATAATATTGTTGTTATTATTATATATAATATTGTTGTTATTATTATTATTATATAATATGTTGTTATGATTATTATATAATATTGTTGTTATTATTATTATATAATATTGTTGTTATTATTATTATATAATATTGTTGTTATGTTATTATTATATAATATTGTGTTATTATTAGTATTATATAATATTGTTATTATTATTATTATTATTATTATTATTATTATTATTATTATTATTATTATCGTCATCAACAGCTCACGAGGAATAAGACGGTGTAGGCCTACCGGGAAATGTGATTGGAATCTAATATGTGGGTTGGTAGCATTGTGATCAGGGCAGTATGTCACTCTCCATTACCTGCCACATGAATCACGATAAATACGCTAAATTATCCTAATAACATGGCTCCCACCTTTACCAAGGTTAATTTATTCAAACAATTTCACTACAGTCTGTTTTGAAAACTCTGTTCTTTATGGCACTAGTAAATCAACTGGATACATCATGCCATACAACAGCGTCAGTAAGAAATGAATAATGACCAGAAATAGAGCACATTTTGTAAATCTGACATTACTAACGTCAAATCTGTTAACTAAACAAACAAAACTCAAAACATACACAATTCTAATAAGACCTGCCGAAAACTAGATATCAAATGTGAATGGTAAGATTGTCATTTGAATTTTAAAAGACTATTTAACTCATGCCTAAATTCGAGTCAATGGCCAATCACATTTCAATTATTTTTATTTACAACCAATCACAGTCGTTTGTCACCTCGATTTTATCAGTTTAATTTTATCACTGTAAAATCAAGCTCCTCCTTTTTAACACTCAGAATAGGCCATAGCATCATTTGACAGTGACCGCACGTGGCTACAAGATTGTATATATTGCACGAATTTTAACACATAGTACTTGTGGGAGATAATATAAAAACATTTGTAGCAATTGATTATACCACCAAAAAAAAAGAAGAAACCACTGTCTGCACTTTCTTAAACGTATTTTTCCTCAGGTAATAACGTTCCAGAAAAATATAATTGACATATTTACATCATAGGACATCAGAAATTAATTAATATACATTTTGATGTGTTTCATTTTTTTTTTCTCCCACTAGGGTGCATTCTTACGCTATTACGATCCTTTGATAATAAATAATACGATCTGGTTGCAGTGATAAACAAGTCAAACAACGTTTCTAATTTGTTTTCAAACATCGCCGTTTACATTAAATATATAAAAAATTTTAAATAACTATATTTAAATAATTATTTGTGTGTATACAGCTTAATTTTATTCGTTAAATAGTCCTAACAAATGTCACTCTTGATTTCCAAATTCTCTAGATACATTTATCGATAATTTGGAAATCACTCATGGCATTACTTATGAAGAATTATTGCACTATACATGGACCAACATATGAAGCAGAAATATGGATAATTAAATCAAATTTAAAGATTAATAATATATATTAGTCGGCCGCGGTGGACTAGTGGTTATGCTCCTTGCCTCTAGTTCTGAGGGTCGCGGGAGTAAACCCGGCCGGGGTCTATGGATTCTTTTAGAACGAAAAAATCCAAGGGGCAAGTCCTTCGGGAGTGACTTTAAGGCATGGGTCTCGAGTCCGAAATGTTCAGACTCATAAAAGATCCTTAAACCTAAATAAAGAGGTCTCTAAGCAAAATTTACCGACATCAACGTCCTAGTAATACCTTAGTTGTCTGATAGATGTCTCATTGGGTCAGTGTGTTGACCGCATGTCATCCATGACATCTATGATCAAATAGGTAATAAAAAAAATTAACTTGGTTTAGTAATTCCTTACAAAGGAGAGGCTATGGTTCAACAATGGGCTACGCCATTATTATAAAATAAATAAATAAAATATATATTCAAACGAGAGTCGAAATTTAAAATTATTTATCAGAGTGTTTTGAAATTTATAGAGATTTGAGGCAGAGAGATGGTTTGTATTGTTTGCTGTTCAACATAGCCCTCAAGACGGTAGTAAAGGATCCCCAACGGAATATTAAATGAATTATTTATAACAAATCGATGCGTGGATTTTAAAATGACAGATGAAATGGACATGAGGTGCTTTTCATGCGCTCTCTCTATCTCTAGCTCTAGAGACGAGAGAGAGGGAGAGAGAGAGAGAGGGAGCGAGAGAGCGGGGAGAGAGGGAGAGAGAGAGAGGAAGGAGAAAGAGAGAGGGGAGATGGGAGAGAGAGAGGCGGAGAGAGAGAGAGAGGGAGAGAGGAGGAGAGAGGAGGGAAAGAGAGGGAGAGAGAGGAAAGAGTGAAGGGAGAGAGAGGGGGGGAGAGAGAGAGAGAGGGAGCGAGAAGAGACGAGAGGGGAGAAAGAGAGAGGGGGGGAGAGAGGGAGAGAGAGGGGAGGGAAAGAGAGAGAGGGGGAGAGAGAGAGAGGAGGAGGGAGAGAGAGAGGGAGAGAGAAGGAGGGGAGAGAGAGGGGGGAGGAGTGAGAGAGGGAGAGAGAGGGGAGGAGAGCGCGTAGGGGGAGAGATGAGAGGGAGAGAGAGGAGAGGGCGAGATCGCTAGCAGGGGAGAGGAGAGGGCGATCGCTATATGAGCGGGAGATAGCGCGGGCGCTTTCCAGTGGTTATCGGAGGGTGTAGGGGCGATGTTTCTTGTTCTCTATCTCTCTCTTACTTTCTCTTTCTTTCTTCTCTCTTGTTCTCTCTCTTTTCTATCTCTTTTATATCTCCTCTATCTCTCTCTTTCTCTCTATTTTTATCTTCTCTCTCTTTCCCTTTGCTTCTCTCTCTATGTCATGAATGCCATACAGTCAACATACCGACTCAATGAGACATCTAGCAGGCAACTAAGGTATTACTAGGATGTTGAGGTCGGTAAATTTTGCTTAGAGGCCTTTTCATTCAGGCTTAAGGATTTTTACGAGCCTGAAAATCTTCAGACTCGGGACCCATGGCTTAAAGTCTCACCCGGAGACTTACTCCTTGGATTTTTCCATCCTAAAAAAAGCCCATCGACCCCAGCCGGGTTTGAACCTTGGAATTAGAGGCAAGGAATATAACCAAAACTCCACCATGACCGACTGTTTTAGAAATACCTAATTTAACTAAAGTTAAGGCTGCTTGCACGAGGACCTACGGCTACAGCAGTGAACAAACAAACTTTGTCTATTTGTTTTGTATGACAATTTTGAGACTTTATACATCCATAGTCGACCGCTGTGGTCTCGAAGTAGCGTGCTGTCTTGTCACGCAGAGGGCCCGGGTTCGATCCCCGGTCGGAGCAGTTTTTCTGGGTGAGGTTTTTATCGGGGTTTTTCCTCACCTGTAAGACAAATGTCAGGAAAACTTTAAGGCCGAAACTGTCCCCGAAATCATATAGCCATCATCATCATCATCCTTATCAGCATCATCCTTCACCGGTGTGGAAAGCAACGGGAAGCTACCGCACCTACAATTCCCTAGTAAAGCTGCAAAGCATAGAATGAAAATGCTATGATTGCTGTGAAGGACCTGCCTTCGGGCTGAATTACTATGGATGGATGGGATACATCCATACTTCTCGTTTCACATTGAGTTGAAACAAAATGACTAAACATCCAGCATGAAGATGGTGGTCAATCAAGAAATCATCTTCTGTACAGGAGTTCAACCAAAACTGAATTTTGCCCATCTACAGCAGAATAAATAAATAAATCACGCACATGGTTGTGATAATAATGAGAATAACCAAAATATTTTAAAACAGTTCTGAAAATAATAATAAAGCACAATAAGTTATCTTCTAAGATGCAGTCATCAAAGATGGGCAGCATTTTTACTTTCTCTTCATGCATGTGCATCTTCTATTTATACCTTTGTTTCACAAGACAAAGAAAATACATAATTGTCCTTAAATTATTGTATGTAGTGCAGCACTAACTTTACTCTGACTACTCTACACTACTGTATGACAATTTGAAAGATAAAGGAAATTTCATACCTACCTCAAATGAGTATGTTTATAAAAATCAGAAATAACATATGCACAATTTATTACATTGGGTATGTAAATTTGTAATTTCCATGCAACTAACAGTTTTTCTTCTTATGTGCTTACCTTATGGTTTGTGTCCATTATAGCTTTGTTGACAAAAATGAAATAATTTCTTTGAATAGGTCTCAAAGACATAATTATGTAAATGAATTAATTATATTACCTAAAAAATCTGTATCCCATACTCCCTAATTAACAGGGATACATGAAAATTATATACCCAGTAAAAATTCCAGGGAAACTCTTTCATTTGTAACAGTTTTTATTTTGGCACCTGAGAAAGAAGTTATTTTAGGTCAGCAAGGTAAATGGGACACTCTCTATACAGTTACTTAAAATTTCTAATGATTGAAGTGGCATCCTCTACTGAGTTTTAGGTATGTTAATCTTCAGAAGAATGTACAAATTCTAACAATATACAGCACATAGAACATTCTAAAATAATATTATATAATTATATACCTTATAAGTAGTTTTCTCCACAACTCAATCAGTAGCTAGATACTAACAAAAAACCTTCTGCACAGAATGGGACTGGTCCCAATGGTCTACAAAGTTTTAATTATTTATTATAGTTATTGAGGTGACTACATAAAGAGAACATAACTTTACATCCTTTAAATAGACAAACATATTGTAATAATTTTTCCATTAAATTTATTGCTATTGAATTATGTATAAATCTTCAAAAACAGATGTAAATTTTTTACAGAGTATAAAGTTTTTTGTACATCTTCATAAGTGGATGTATATTTTCTCTACATAGCGTAACATTCCTGTAAATCTTCATAAATGAATGTATATTCTCTAGGAGTATAAAGTTCTTGTAAATCTTCAAAAATATATGTAAATTCATTAAAGAGTAAAAAGTACTTGTAAATCTACAAAAATATATGTAAATTCTATAAAGAGAAAAAGTTCTTCTAAATCTTCAAAAATATATGTAAATCCCCTAAAGAGTATAAGGTTCTTGTAAATCTTCAAAAATATATCTAAATTCACTAAAGAGTATAAAGTTCATGTAAATCTTCAAAAATATATGTAAATTCTTTAAAGAGTATAAAGTTCTTGTAAATCTTCAAAAACATATGTAAATCCTCTAAAGAGTATAAAGTTCTTGCAAATCTTCAAAAATATATGTAAATTCTCTAAAGAGTATAAAGTCCATGTAAATCTTCAAAAATATATGTAAATTCTTTAAAGGGTATAAAGTTCTTGCAAATCTTCAAAAATATATGTAAATTCTCTAAAGAGTATAAAGTTCATGTAAATCTTCAAAAATACATGTAAATTCTTTAAAGAGTATAAAGTTCTTGTAAATATTCAAAAATATATTTAAATCCTATAAAGAGTAAAAAGTGCTTGTAAATCTTCAAAAATATATGTAAAATCTCTAAAGAGTATAAAGTTCTTGTAAATCTTCAAAAATATATGTAAATCCTCAAAAGAGTACAATGTTGTTGTAAATCTTCAAAAATGTATGTAAATCCTCTAAAGAGTACAAAGTTCTTGTAAATCTTCAAAAATATATGTAAATTCTCTAAAGAGTATAAAATTCCAGTAAATTTTCAAACGACTGTTGTAAATCCTCTAATGAGTAAAAAGTTCTTGTAAATCTTTAAAAATATATGTAAATTTTCTAAAGAGTATAAAGTTCTTGTAAATCTTCAAAAATGTATGTAAATTCTCTGAACAGTATAAAGTTGTTATAAATCTTCAAAAATATATGTTAATTCTCTAAAGAGTATAAAGTTCTTGTAAATCTTCAAATATATATATATATATATATATCTATATATTATATATAGTATATAAATCCTGTAAAGAGTATAAAGTTCTTGTAAATCTTTAAAAATATATGTAAATTATCCATAGAGTATAAAGTTGTAAATCTTCAAATATATAAGTAAATCCTCTAAAGAGTAATAAAGTTGTTGTAAATCTTCAAATATATATGTAAATCCTCTAAAGAGTATAAAGTTGTTGTAAATCTTCAAAAATATATGTAAATTCTCTAAAGAATATAAAGTTGTTGTAAATCTTCAAAAATATATGTAAATCCTCTAAAGAGTATAAAGTTGTTGTAAATCTTCAAAAAATATATGTAAATCCTCCAAAGAGTATAAAGTTGTTGTAAATCTTCAAATATATATTGTAAATCCTCTAAAGAGTATAAAGTTGTTCTAAATCTTCAAAATTATATGTAAATTCTCTAAAGAATATAAAGTTGTTGTAAATCTTCAAAAATATATGTAAATCCTCTAAAGAGTATAAAGTTGTAGTAAATCTTCAAAATTATATGTAAATCCTCTAAAGAGTGTAAAGTTAGTAGTAAATCTTCAAAATTTATATGTAATTCTCTAAAGAGTATAAAGTCATGTAATCTTCAAAAATATTTGTACATCTCTAAAGAGTATAACGTTTTAGTAAATCTTCAAAAATATATGTACATCCTCTAAAGAGTATAACGTTTTTGTAAATCTTCAAAAATATATGTAAATCCTCTAAAGAGTATAAAGTTGTTGTAAATCTTCAAAAAATATGTAAATCCTCTAAAGAGTATAAATTTGTTGTAAATCTTCAAAAATATATGTAAATCCTCTAAAGAGTATAAAGCTGTTGTAAATCTTCAAAAATATATGTAAATCCTCTAAAGAGTATAAAGTTGTTGTAAATCTTCAAAAATATATGTAAATACTCTAAAGAGTATAAAGTTGTTGTAAATCTTCAAAAATATATGTAAATCCTCTAAAGAGTATAAAGTTGTTGTAAATCTTCAAAAATATATGTAAATCCTCTAAAGAGTATAAATTGTTGTAAATCTTCAAAAATATATGTAAATCCTCTAAAGAGTATAAAGTTGTTGTAAATCTTCAAAAATATATGTAAATCCTCTAAAGAGTATAAAGTTGTTGTAAATCTTCAAAAATATATGTAAATCCCCTAAAGAGTATAAAGTTGTTGTAAATCTTCAAAAATATATGTAAATCCTCTAAAGAGTATAAAGTTGTTGTAAATCTTCAAAAATATATGTAAATCCTCTAAAGAGTATAAAGTTGTTGTAAATCTTCAAAAATATATGTAAATCCTCTAAAGAGTATAAAGTTGTGTAAATCTTCAAAAATATATGTAAATCCTCTAAAGAGTATAAAGTTCTTGTAAATCTTCAAAATATATGTAAATCCTCTAAAGAGTATAAAGGTTGTTGTAAATTTTCAAAATATATGTAAATCCTCTAAAGAGTATAAGTTTTTGTAAATCTTCAAAAATATGTAAAATCCTCTAAAGAGTATAAAGTTCTTGTAAATCTTCAAAAATATATGTAAATCCCCTAAAGAGTATAAAGTTTTTGTAAATCTTCCAAAAATTATAGTAAATCCTCTAAAGAGTATAAATTCTTGTAAATCTTCAAAACATATATGTAAATCCCCTAAAGAGTATAAAGTTGTTGTAAATCTTCAAAAATATATGTAAATCCTCTAAAGAGTATAAAGTTGTTGTAAATCTTCAAAAATATATGTAAAACCTCTAAAGAGTATAAATTCTTGTAAATCTTCAAAAATATATGTAAATCCTCTAAAGAGTATAAAGTTCTTGTAAATCTTCAAAAATATATGTAAATCCTCTAAAGAGTATAAATGCTTGTAAATCTTCAAAAATATATGTAAATCCCCTAAAGAGTATAAAGTTGTTGTAAATCTTCAAAAATATATGTAAATCCTCTAAAGAGTATAAATTCTTGTAAATTTTCAAAATTATATGTAAATCCCCTAAAGAGTATAAAGTTGTTTGTAAATCTTCAAAAAATATATGTAAATCCTCTAAAGAGTATAAATTCTGTGTAAATCTTCAAAAACATATGTAAATCCCCCCTAAAGAGTATAAAGTTTGTTGTAAATCTTCAAAAATATATGTAAATCCTTAAAGAGTTATAAAGTTGTTGTAAATCTTCAAAAATATATGTAAAATCCTCTAAAGAGTAATTAATTCTTGTAAATCTTCAAAAATATATGTAAATCCTCTAAAGAGTATAAATTCTTGTAAATCTTCAAAAATATATGTAAATCCTCTAAAGAGTATAAAGTTGTTGTAAATCTTCAAAAATATATGTAAATCCTCTAAAGAGTATAAATTCTTGTAAATTTTCAAAAATATATGTAAATCCCCTAAAGAGTATAAATTCTTGTAAATCTTCAAAAATATATGTAAATCCTCTAAAGAGTATAAAGTTGTTGTAAATCTTCAAAAATATATGTAAATCCTCTAAAGAGTATAAATTCTTGTAAATCTTCAAAAATATATGTTAATCCTCTAAAGAGCATAAAGTTGTAAATCTTCAAAAATATATGTAAATCCTCTAAAGAGTATAAATTCTTGTAAATCTTCAAAAATATATGTAAATCCTCTAAAGAGTATGAAGTTGTTGTAAATCTTCAAAAATATATGTAAATCCTCTAAAGAGTATAAATTCTTGTAAATCTTCAAAAATATATGTAAATCCTCTAAAGAGTATAAAGTTGTTGTGAATCTTCAAAAATATATGTAAATCCTTTAAAGAGTATAAATTCTTGTAAATCTTCAAAAATATATGTAAATCCTCTAAAGAGAATAAAGTTGTTGTAAATCTTCAAAAATATATGTAAATCCTCTAAAGAGTATAAAGTTGTTGTAAAACTTCAAAAATATATGTAAATCCTCTAAAGAGTATAAATTCTTGTAAATCTTCAAAAATATATGTAAATCCTCTAAAGAGTGTAAAGTTGTTGTAAATCTTCGAAAATATATGTAAATCCTCTAAAGAATATAAAGTTGTTGTAAATCTTCAAAAATAAATGTAAATCCTCTAAAGAGTATAAAGTTGTAAATCTTCAAAAATATATGTAAATCCTCTAAAGAGTATAAATTCTTGTAAATCTTCAAAAATATATGTAAATCCTCTAAAGAGTATAAAGTTGTTGTAAATCTTCAAAAATATATGTAAATCCTCTAAAGAGTATAAATTCTTGTAAATCTTTAACAAAATATATGTAAATCTTCGTAAAGAGTATAAAGTTGTTGTCCCCCACAATCTTCAAAATATATGTCACCCTTTCAATCTATCCTCTAAAGAGTTATAAATTCTTGTAAATCTTCAAAAATATATTTAAATTCTCTAAAAGAGTATAAAGTTGTTGTAAATCTTCAAAATATATGTAAATCCTCTAAAGAGTATAAATTCTTGTAAATCTTCAAAAATATATGTAAATTGTCTAAAGAGTATAAAGTTGTAGTAAATCTTCAAAAATATATGTAAATCCTCTAAAGAGTGTAAAGTTGTTGTAAATCTTCAAAAATATATGAAAATCCTCTAAAGAGTATAAATTCTTTTAAATCTTCAAAAATATATGTAAATTCTCTAAAGAGTATAAAGTTGTTGTAAATCTTCAAAAATATATGTAAATCCTCTAAAGAGTATAAATTCTTGTAAATCTTCAAAAATATATGTAAATTCTCTAAAGAGTATAAAGTTGTAGTAAATCTTCAAAAATATATGTAAATCCTCTAAAGAGTATAAATTCTTGTAAATCTTCAAAAATATATGTAAATTCTCTAAAGAGTATAAAGTTGTTGTAAATCTTCAAAAATATATGTAAATCCTCTAAAGAGAATAATTTCTTGTAAATCTTCAAAAATATATGTAAATTCTCGAAAGAGTATAAAGTTGTTGTAAACCTTCAAAAATATATGTAAATCCTCTAAAGAATATAAATTCTTGTAAATCTTCAAAAATATATGTAAATTCTCTAAAGAGTATAAAGTTGTTGTAAATCTTCAAAAATATATGTAAATCCTCTAAAGAGTATAAATTCTTGTAAATCTTCAAAAATATATGTAAATTCTCTAAAGAGTATAAAGTTGTTGTAAATCTTCAAAAATATATGTAATTCCTCTAAAGAGTATAAATTCTTGTAAATCTGCAAAAATATATGTAAATCCTCTAAAGAGTATAAAGTTCTTGTAAATCTTAAAGAACTGTTGTAAATCCTCTAATGGGTATGAAGTTCATGTAAATCTTCAAAAACTGTTGTAAACCCTCTAAAGAGTATAAAGTTCTTGTAAATCTTCAAAAACTGTTGTAAATCCTCTAAAGAGTATAAAGTTCTTGTAAATCTTAAAGAACTGTTGTAAATCCTCTAATGGGTATGAAGTTCATGTAAATCTTCAAAAACTGTTGTAAACCCTCTAAAGAGTATAAGGTTCTTGTAAATCTTCAAAAACTGCTGTAAAACCTCTAAAGAGTATAAAGTTCTTGTAAATCTTCAAAAACTGTTGTAAATCCTCTAAAGAGTGAAAGTTCTTGTAAATCTTCAAAAATATATGTAAATTCTCGAAAGAGTATAAAGTTCTTGTAAATCTCCTAAAACTGCTGTAAATCCTCTAAAGAGTATAAAGTTCTTGTAAATCTTCAAAAATATATGTAAATTCTCTAAATAGTATAAAGTTCTTGTAAATCTTCAAAAACTGTTCGTAAATCCTCTAAAGAGTATAAGGTTCTTGTAAATCTTCAAAAACTGCTGTAAAACCTCTAAAGAGTATAAAGTTCTTGTAAATCTTCAAAAACTGTTGTAAATCCTCTAAAGAGTGAAAGTTCTTGTAAATCTTCAAAAATATATGTAAATTCTCGAAAGAGTATTAAGTTCTTGTAAATCTGCTAAAACTGCTGTAAAACCTCTAAAGAGTATAAAGTTCTTGTAAATCTTCAAAAACTGTTGTAAATCCTCTAAAGAGTGAAAGTTCTTGTAAATCTTCAAAAATATATGTAAATTCTCGAAAGAGTATAAAGTTCTTGTAAATCTTCTAAAATTGCTGTAAATCCTCTAAAGAGTATAAAATTCTTGTAAATCTTCAAATATATATGTAAATTCTCTAAGGAGGTTAAAATTCTTGTAAGTTTTCATAAGCAGATATAAATTTTCGTATGTGGAGGTAAATACTGTACAGAGTATAAAATTCACGTAAATCTTCTTAAAGTGGATGTAGATTCTGAAACAGTGTATACAATTCATATAAATATTTGTAAGCATAAAAATTTCTCGTGCTGCAATTTCAAGCCGATTACCAGACTGCCCAATGCTACTGTGTAGCTGCCCTGTTCGAACTCTATAAACGGCTAACTGCGAGGTTTCTATGGTTTCGGTTGCTCAGAGTACGTTCTGTGCTTCTGAGCGTATCAAACACAACAATTAAATCACTGAATAAATATCATCGTGGAATAGGAATGAGCTTGAATTAGTGAAGACTAGTTAAGTCATCCCTTTACCTGCTGAGGCTTACTTAATAATAATAATAATAATAATAATAATAATAATAATAATAATAATAATAATAATAATAGCTTTATTTTACCTGGCAGAGTTAAGGCCTTAAGGCCTTGTCTACCACTCAACCAGGTTTAAAAAAATACAAAAGAAAAGTCTTAAATCTAAATTACAATATATATATATTATATATATATATATATATATAAACGATTACAAGTTATGAATACAATACAATTAATATTTATAATGTATTTTGATTTACTCTAAAGATTAATGATATAGTATAAAAATTAAATAACTAGAGAAAAAATTACTGATTAGACAACAGCTAACTGTATAAGCGTGACTTAAAGGTGCCAAGTGTGCGGCAACCCCCCCCCCCCCCCTGATATCTTGACGAAGGAGATTCCAGGAGCGGGCGGCGGCTACTGTGAAGGAAGTAGAATAGGAGAGAGAGAGCTATGCCGAGGCCTTGTTAGCAGACTTAAAAGGAAAACAAAAAAAGTTACCACCCAACTCGTAATTTACATATCTGTAACGGGTCAAAGCGCGTTACAACAGTTGTGTCGTTAATGACGGACAAGAAGGTGGTATGAACATGACAAATGGCTGCAGGAAGTCATGTTCGGGACATTCCATATGAAATCGGCAAAAAAAATTGTGAAAATTGAACTTACATTTTTAAAAGTTTACAATTTCTTTTACAATGAAACCTTATGATATACTGAATATCTGAACCGAATTTCAAGTCTTCGCTTGGTGTAATTCAAGAGTAATAGAGCTGTCAATTTATCGTATTGTTTTAAATAGTATCTTTTATAAAATAAATTTCTCGAAGTATAACTACTCCCTCAACTTGAAAAGATAGTCACATTATAGATGATTTTATGCTCTATCGCTTGAAAATTAGTACGTTAATATTTACTTTTTCTGAAGGGCGTAAATGCAATTAATATGCAATTAACCTTTCTCACCAAAAATTTTATAAAATCAAAAAGTGCCACATTATTACTTGAACACCAGTTATTTTTTTGTAATTAGTATTAAAGTGGCGTTTTGAAAGGAAACTACCAAAAATAATTATTTTTCCCTAAAATCTCCTATGTATAGACTGCCCGCAATACCTTTCGCGTGAGTGGAGATCGCTCGCTCGTACAAACAATGACGGAGCTACTTGGTAATAGTCCTTTGCGCACTTACAAATATTTTTATTGTTATTATCATCATTACATTATTTTTATTATCATTATTACAATTATTACATTGTAATCATCTTCGCGGACTAGTGGTTACTCTGCACGCCTCCGATTCCGAGGTTCGCGGTTTCAAACTCGATAGGAATCAATGGAATTTTAAAGGCGTAACAATTCTGAATGTAGCTTTCTCCAGAGGGAAGGAAATCCGTGAGTCCGTGTCGTAAATTTATGGTACGTAGGAGAACCTCGCGCTTGAAATGTGAGTCTTTTTAATCCTAGTTTATTATATTAAACCCAATAATAATGATATATCCAGTAGTTTAAGGGATATAAAATTGATAACCATGTCTGGAAAAATTTAGGGGGAAAAAACTTGTGTTATACGTTAATATAATTTGTATTTCTTGGAATTCATATTGGCCATAGAACTTAAAATCTATGGAGAGACTATATTTGAGCACGAGAAGAAAAGAAAATATTACCTCTATGTTGTGAACTGTGTTGCAAACATTTCCCTTTACAAGAGTGCATGGAGGAAGCAAATGTGGCGCCATCAGATATGGCAGATAAACAAAAGATGGAATCCGAAAACAATGTTTAAAAATGCATTATGAAAATTTCGCGAATAGAACAATAAAATCTCCGAAATTCGTTGAAAATTTTAAATGTCGGTGTTATTTCGCGTTATTGTAGGATTTTGCATTATTTCACAATTCATAAATGCTTTTTTGAGGTTATTGGTAGTGGAGTTAAGAAATGGCACAAGAAAATGACAAAATTAGAGCATTTCGAATTATCGCGACTCCCGAATTTCACGGATCTCTCTCTACTTATATATCCAGATGATCAAGTAATAATGAAGATGAATTAAAAGTACTCAGTACAGTATCTAAATGTCACAGGTAAAAAATGAAATTGAAAATTTTCAACGCTGTTATCAAAATCTTGACTTGTAATCCTAAATTACGATAATATCTATATTGACAATTTTGTATAATTTTGTAGGCTTTCATAGGCGGTGCCCTGATTCTTAAAATTGTTTTCTGGGACTATTTAACTCATGCCCCAAATGGGAGTCAGTGACCAATCACATTTCAAGGATTTTTTATTCACAACCAATCACAGTCGTGTTTCGCCTCGAATTTATCAACCGCAGTTTATCATATTAAAGAAAGCTGCTCCTTTTTAACATTCTGAATAGGTCAGAGCATTATTTTGCAGTGACTGAATCTCTAAGAAATACGCCTACCAGATTGCATATATAGCGCATGGAAGTCAGTAGATAGCGCATGCGGGAGATAATATAAAAACATTTCTAGCAATTGATTATACCACAAAAAACACTGTTTGCACTCTCTTAAACGAATTATTTTCCAGGAAATGACGTTGCACAAATATATCCATCCATCCATAGTAATTCTGCCCGAAGGCAGGTCCTTCACTACAATCATAGCAAATTCATGCTATGCTTGCAGCTTTACTAGGGAATTATAGGTGTGGAAGCTTCCCGTTGCTTGCCACACCGGTGAAGGATGATGATGATGATGATGATGGTAATGATAAGGATGATGATTGCGATGGCCATATGATTTCGGGGACCGTTTGGACCTTAAAGTTTCCCTAACATTTGTCTTGCAGGTGAGGAAAAACCCCGATAAAAACCTCACCCAGAAAAACTGCCCCGAACTGGGATCGAACCCGGGTCCGTTGCGTGGCAAGGCAGCACGCTACCTCGAGACCACAGCGGTGGACCAGAAAAATTGACATATTTACATCATAGGACATCAGAAATTAATTAATACCTATAATGTTGGTTATAAATTTCTCCACTAGGGTGCATTCTTACAATATTGCGATCCTTTGGCTATAAATAATATGATCTGGTTGCAGTGGTGAACAAAATAAGCAAATGAAGCGTAGTAATCTTTTCCCATTTGTTTTCAAACATCGCCGTTTACATTAAATATATACATCTTTTAAAATAACTATAGTTAAATATAGATTTGCGAGTAAATAGCTTAATTTTATTCGTTAAATAGACCTAAGAAATGCCACTCTTGATTTCCAAATTCTCTAGATAAATTCACTCCTCACTTCGTGAGTCGTGAATTGGAAATCACTCGTGGCATTACTTATGATAAATGGCCTCTGTCCTATTTTAATACAACTCAAACATTTTGTCTACTGCTGCATCATTAGGAGCTGTCAGCTGAGAGGTCACAGAGGACAAGCACAGTTCATATCTACTACAGCAGTAGATGGAATACAGTAAAACTTGTTTAATCCGGAACGTGAATAATGCGGAAATCTGTCCAATGTGAACAAATTTATTCGTCCCGGCAAAATAATAGTAATTTTACATCTATTTATTTTCTACAAAACGGAATCTGTCCACCGCGGAAACGGAAGGACATTTCTACACAATTCGTGAAAGAAAATGTTTATAAGGTGGAAAGATAGAGAGAGAAATTAGTTTCCACTTCATTGAATTCCCGTTAGGCGCATTAACAATTAGTGATGATTCCTACCGCCGGGTGAAGTAGCGTTTGTATATGTGTCTGGAATTTTCTTTTGACCTCACTGCATACCCGTTTTGTGAAATACAGGTTCGTTTAACAAATATTTGGCGTGTGACATCTGCCTTTCAAATAAACAGTGCAACGTAAAATCTTAAACAGTGCAACGTAAAATCTTAAATTAGTTTAAGATCTGAGACCGATTGTGTGTATGTATCTTTCACAGGCAAAGTTCTGAATTTACGGAATAAAGATGGCTAAATCGTATGTATCATTGTCTGTAAAACGTCCACTGCCAATAAGGAAACGTAGTAGGAGTAGATGCCTGCCACAACCATTCAATGCTCTTGGCGCAGCTATAGCGCGCTAGTAAGGTTTGAAATTGCTGAGATGTTGTCAGCTGTATGTCTGCTAACTGCATACATAAAGCGGCCAGTCCCACTAAATATCCACACCGGTAACACTGTCGTGAAAACATCAGGGCCGGAGAATCAGTGATTGTAGTGTAACTATGATTTGAGGGAAGTAGATTATACAGGGAATGATTGGAAAACATTAGGTCAGGATAGGATTGTATGGAGAGCTTATGTCTGTACGGCCATGAACCTACGGGTTCGATAGTGCCAGTGAGTTAAGAGTTATAGTTTCTGTACTGAAATAGTGTATGTAGCCCAAATTAAAAGAAAGTAAACTCATTGTACAATTTATAAGCAATTACAAAGTGTAATCATAACACCGTTCTGAATTTTAAAACTTGTTTCTTTTTTTTTAATCTGATAGGTGATTCTAGATGGATTTTTGTGCTAAATTCGAAAATGATCTCCATTTTCTCCCATCACATCAGGTTTTAAAATATTCATGAATAACTAGAAATTAAATTGTAGCTATGTAAAACGTAATAAAAAATACTTTCAACAATAATTTTGTTTGCCTATTTAACTCATGCCCAAATGGGAGTCAATGACCAATCACGTTTCAATTATTTTTTATTTACAACCAATCACAGTCGTGTTTCGCTTCGAATTTATCAACCGAAGTTTATCATAATAAAGAAAATACCTCCTTTTTAATATTCTGGTCATAGCATTATTTTGCAGTGACTGACTCTCCAAGAAATACGGCTACCAGATTGTTTATATATTGCATGAATGTCAACAGAAAGCGCATACGAGAGATATTATAGAAACTTACTTACTTACTTACTCGCTGGCACTATCGAACCCGTAGGTTCATGGCCGCGCGGACATAAGTTCTCCATAAATCCCTATCCTGAGCTAATGCTTTCCAATCATTCCCTGTATAATCTACTTCCCTCAAATCATAGTTAATGTTGTTCTCCCACCTCATTCTTGGTCTACCAACTGGGCGTTTTCCCTCTGGCTTTCCTACAAGAAGCTTCCATGCACGTCTTTCATTCCCCATACGCGCAACATGTCCTGCCCATCGCAGTCTACGAGACTTAACTGTTCTTATTATATCTGGTTTCCTATACAGACCATGTAGTTCGTTGTTATGTAGTCTTCTCCATTCATCTGTCTGTTCATCTCTCTTTGGTCCAAAAATTTTCCTAAGTACTTTATTCTCAAATACTCGTAATCTCCTTTCCTCCCTTAAAGTAAGAGTCCATGTTTCGCACCCATATAATATAACTGGTAGAATAATAGTTTTATATATTTTCAGCTTAACGTTTTTTGAAAGGAATTGGGACATCAAAAGTCTCTGCAATGCATAATAGCATGCATTTCCAGAATTGAGCCTATGTTTAATTTCTTTGTGCGTCTCATTCCTATTTGTGATTATTGTTCCTAGGTATTTGAATTCAGCCACTTCCTCAAAATTTCCCTCATTTGTCATTAGCTGTCCATTTCCATTATATAATGTATTTCTACGTGTGACCATATATTTAGTTTTACTGATATTCACTTCCAGTCCTAATTTCTTAGTGTTACTCAATAGTGTGTGCGTGTTGGCCTTTAGTATCTCCTCGCTATCGGCCAGTAGTACTACATCATCAGCATAAACTAACAGCTTATTGATACCATTAAGTTGTAAGCCTTCCTCATTCTCTAAAGATTTAATGGCATGCTCTAGTACAAAATTAAATAGTAGAGGAGATAGTGCATCTCCTTGCTTCAACCTATTCTGGATTACAAAAGTGTCAGAAAACTGTTTGCCTACACGCACCCTACTCTTTGAGCCATTTAGACACATTCGTATAAGTCTAACTAACTTTTTAGGAATTCCGAACTCCAGCAGATATTATAGAAACATTGGTAACAATTGATTATAACACAAAAAAAAACACTGTTAGCACTTCCTTAAATGAATTAATGAATTATTTTCCAGGAAATGACGTCGCAGAAAAATATAATTGACATATTTACACCATAGGACATCTATAACGTTGGTTAGAAATTTCTCCACTAGGGTGCATTCTTACGACATTGCGATCATTTGGCAATAAATAATATTATTTTCTGGTTGCAGCGTTGAACAAAAGAAGCAAATGAAGCGTACCAATCGTTTCTCATTTGTTTTCAAACATCGCCGTTTACATTAAATATATAAATAACTATAGTTAAATAATTATTTGTAAGTAAACGCTTAATTTTATTCGTTAAATAGTCCTAACAAATGCCACTATTGAATTACAAATTCTCTAGATAAATTCGAAATCACTCGTGGCATTACTTATGAAAAACTAGGCCAGAATTTGTCATTTGCTACTCATTAATCATTACTTAATAATGATAATAATAATAATATTAATAATTATAAGCATTCCAGACATACTTCACTTTTCGACTCATAGTATTCTCGAACTGACTGCCCATCATCAGTTTTTTAATTTGTGGGCCAACGATTACAACAGCTCAAATTGTTTCATAGGATAATGAAGGAAATGTAGCGCAAAGGTATTCAAAGCACTCACTGTCTTCATCTAGAGTTTTCACAAATTGATTCATTGAACCTAATTTTACATGGAGAGGTGGCAACAATACTTTTGAGGGATCAATGAAAGGTTCATTTCTTATATATTTTTTTTCGCTCGGTATTAAATTAGTCCTACGTGGCCACTGTTCCCTTTCCCAGTGTTCTGACCTACCTCTGCTATCCCATTCACATACAAAAACAAGTGTATTTTGTGAAACCAGCTTGCTGACCAACTAATAGTCCAATAATCATGAAGTCTCCACAAAACTAGCATAGGTGGTTTTCGTACTGCAGTTTTTGTAACAAAAACTTTACATTTTCATATGTCTGCTTTAACCGTGGAACCTGATGGTGGGGTCTTGGTGACCTCTATTCATCTCAACATTGGTAATTTCGGTCTCACTTTTTCAGAGCTTTGTGAGAATTCAGTTCTAACCTTGTTCTTTAAGTGGTGAGAGTTTTGTAAGTTTTCATTAAATAGTTTACAAGAGGGGGAGGGAAATATTTGTTGTGGTAGTAGTTGGGGTCATACAAACCCCACCGTCAGGTAATAATCTGTGTTTTTCTTCAAACTGAATTTCGTGATTAGGCCCACAGGCTGTCAAGTCTTTCAATTATATAGTAATTATCTATGTTAGTTCAAACAGTAATTTCTTACATTTTATTTTATTTTATTTTTATAATGGCATTTTCAAGTGAATGGCTCACAAGTGATGAAATAAGTGAACTCGTAAACAGAAGTGATAGTAAAGTGAAGTAAAAGTAAAGTGATCCCACTACAGGCCTCAAGAGGCCCTTGCGGTAGTAGGAGATTAAGGCTCCCACTTTTTCTGGACAATCGTCACTTGATGTCAGCAGGGTTGTCAGCCCTGCATGACGGCCGTCTTTACCCCCAGAAGAAGCGTCTGGTACTCATTCCCGTTAGAGATGACTCGACCCCTGGGCCATAGTGCCGCCAGAAGGTTTGGGTCAGTTTAAAAATCCTGGGGTCCAACAGAAACAGGTGCATAACAACATGACAGAAGTTGTAGCTTTCAGTGGAAGAAAAATGTGCAATTTCTGCCCTAGAAAAAAGATAAGAAGTTAGCTATGGAATGTGTGGACTGTAATAATCCCATGTGGAATGATCACCTTTGTGCTTCATGTAGTCAACTGTCAAAATAACATTTCATTGGTCTGGCGTGTGATTACAATGTGAGATAGTTATATAGTTATGTAGTCCCTGGCCCTCAATGGTCTGCTTAATGCTATTAAATGTGGGAGTTTAATTTACTAGAATACATAATATGATAAAATAGAAAACCATATACAAATCCTATTAAAATAAACACGTTTTAAAAATGAAATTATGTGAGGGGTCACTGAGACCCCACAATCAGGAATATTGATGCAAAGTTTAACCGCCAGGTTCCAGGGTTAAAACAAGAGTGGGCCACAGGATCAATGTTTCCATTATGAAGCAAAACATCTTTAAGACTTTTTTTTTTAGAAGAATCTATGAAGAACCTCCACTCTTTGGAATTATAGTTTATGTTATACAATTTTAAGACAGTCCGGAATGCCTTGGCAATACACTAAATTTTCTTCTTCAGAAAAAAAAAGGATGTTCCTTCTCACGATGCCTGTAACATGAAAATTATGTACTCAGCCAATACTTTCTTTACTTTTAACCTAGAGCCCAACAGTTCTGCTGATTCTTTAGGCAAATTTAAACAACTCACTAAATCATTAAGCTCACTTCGATTAAAACATCTATCGTGATCAGAATTATATGGTTCATCACCCACAGGAGATTCAGTTTCGGTGCAAACGGCAATGTATCTGATTCAAGGTGTAAGGAACCGGAATATCAGGACCATGAGGTACGGGCCGAATAGCAGAAGAAATGTTAGGATATACAATATATTTCTTCTTTTTTAGCATTATATCCTGCTACCTTAACTGTGCAAAATAACAATTGTCTCAAAGATTTGTACATTCCTTCCAAATCAAAGGGCAATGACTTCTTTTTTTTTTTTTGCATTTTTCCATCTCCTCAACTCTGCAACACAACTACTACACAATATGTGAGGGCACCACCATTTATCCTGGTCTCCTAACTTAATGCCAAAATAGTGAATGTAAATTTTCTTTACAAAAACAGTTATATTCTTTATTTTACTAACGTATATGACCCACACACACATATATAGCAAAACAGATTTGAATCATTTACACAACCATCATCATCATCATAATTGGCTCGACAGCCCCATGTGGGCCTTGGCCACCTTCAGAAGCTTATGCCAGACTTCCCTGTTCTGCGCTTCATTCTTCCAGTTTTTTTATTTTTAAAATTTTAATGTCTTGAATTATACCATCCTCCCATCTTAATTTAGGTCTTCCAACTTTTCTGGCCAATAGTGGTTGTTCATTGTAAATTCTTTTTGTAATCCTTTTGTTGTCCATGCGAATAATGTGTCCAGCCCATGCCAATCTATTAACTTTAACAAAATTCAAAATATCTGGCTGATTGTACAATTTATACAATTCATTATTGTATCTCTTTCTCCATGCATTATTTTCTTTCACGGCACCAAAAATGGATCTCAGTATCTTCCTTTCAAAACGCCCTAATAATTCCTCATCAGATTTCACAACCACACATTTTTATACGGACCTAGGGTGGATGTAGTTAGTAGATGTTAATAAATATAAATATAATTTAAAATATAAATATAATAATAGTTATATTATTTCACATTTTAAGTAATAAAGTTCAAATTATAAACTGTTGGGCCTTTCTAACAAACGACAAGCACACTGTAATATTACTACAGCACGTACATTACGAAAAATATTCAAAACATAAAATGTTGAATTGTAAAAAAAAATCTGACGTGATACACAAAAACGGATTTCTTTTTTGCAATTAGTGTGAAATTGTGATTCAGAAACGCTCATTATTTAAAAAAAAAATCCGTGCATAACAGTGTAATCATCATGATGAAGTTTGAATATGTTATTATAGAAGATTGTAAAATAATTGCTAGAAAATGTGCATGATTTTTTTTTTAATTTGCTGAACATTCTAGAACATAGAGCTATACAATTCTACATGTTCCTATCATGGTTAAATAACACAACTTCGAAAGGAATGAAGAATGCCTGGTTTTTGATGTTAGATTTCATATGGAATGTTCCAGTGGCAACTAGTTTGTCTTATTGAACATAATCCAACTCACAACTGTCTTGGAAAATATTATACTTATTTTGCCAAAATATATAAAAATACAGAAATAAAATTTTAAAGTGAGGAGAAAACATTCAAAATCTTAAATTATAAATCAGAAAAAAAATCATAACTCTGTAAATTAAAAAATAGAAAAGATCACAAATAGCTAGAAAATAGGAGTAGACCTTCACAAACCTAAAAAGAATCAACATGAAATTTGTTTTATTGAAAAGTTCACCGTCAGATTTTAAATGTTTCTTCTCATTTATATTAAAATATTATTAATAATATTACTAAATTGATGCTAGCTTACCCTATATTCTTCTAGTATGGAAGCAATTGTAACAAAAATTTTATCAAGTTCTAAATGAGTGAAATCAGTATGTTACCAGGAGACGCACGTTTAATAGTTTCTCATGGTTACAATATCACTGTGTTGTAACGCTGTCACCAGGCGGCTAACTAGAACAAAGAACAGATATTTAAAGCTGCTAATATTACGAAACACTAGCTAATACCCGGCGTGCGCTGCTACTGCTAATAATGTGTTTTAGTTGAATAGGTAAAAGGGAAAAGAAATATGAATCTATATCGTTATTATTTTAGATACCCCGTGCTGATTACCCGGCGTTTCCCGGGAATCTACGCATCCCGATGTACTTGCCATAAATGAGCTGAAAGACAAAATTCGTTATTTTGAGTTATCCATAAAAGAATACCCACCGTGCGCTGCTTGCCCGGGAATCTACTTCTCCAGATCAATGAAAGACAAAAATGGCTATTTTGTGTTATCTGTAAAAGATAAACATATGCTGTCGCGGGATTTTTTGTAGAGTTTTTTGAGATATTCAATTCTGTGTACATTAATTTTGTGTATTTATTATGGTTTAGGCAGCGTAAGCCATTTAAGGGTAAAAAAGATACTTTTTCACGTTTTTCACTACAAAGGGTGTTTTAAGGGTATAGGAGTTGAGTATCTCAACCCTCTTATAGCCTATGTTCATCCCGGTAATCTCCTGAACATTTTGCAAAAAGCCCAATCACAATCGGATCAACGGTATGGCCAAGCATAAAGTACGAACAAACAAACAAACCAACAAACAAACAAACATTTATATATATTAGATAAATTATAAACACAGACATAAATAAATAGTCTAGAAATTAGAAACCGGAAATCAGTGTACTGCCTTATTATGAATCTACAGATTACATATTTATTAATTAAATAAAAATAAAACTTAGTTTTATTTGATTTTCTTATTTATTAAGATACAATTTAGTGACAGCTGTTTCGGTACACTGTACTTTCTTCAGACATGTTAACAAATTATGGATTGTGTTATTATAGTACATATCAACTGATCTAAGCAACTGCGCCGCACGCGATCCTTCCTTTTTATTACATTGAGTTTGAAAGTTTTGAGTGACTATATCCACATTCGTTTGCCCGGACCCATAGAAGGCAAAGATTAATCCACCTTTCCTTAGTAAATTATTTAACATATAGTACTGAATGCTAAACAGTATTATAATCGTGGAAGCCAGAAGGAAAAAGGGGATTAATTTGGCTTGAGAAAGTTTTAGAATATATATCAATACCAAACATGACTAGCTACGTAATTAGTAAACATACGTTAACTAAAAAAAGTACATTTAATGATAATCATAAGTCAGATAATACAAATAATTTAACAAAAAATGCATCTTCTTGACCGTCAAAAGATATGAATAAATTAACAAACTCGGTCATCAATAATTCAAAAAGTCAATAATAATAATAATAATATTCATACACACACACCGCAATCCAGTCCAGCCGAGGGCTAGGGTTCACAGTCCTGGTTGCTCTATCCTGGCTTGTGGGACTGATGAAACCAAAAAGCTCCCTCGAGCTACCGTCGACCTGACCACGACGATTCCAAAGTTGATGATGGCCCTGATACTAACTTGCACAGCTTATTTGAGGCTTTCGATAACGAGGGGAAAATGCGCAGTCACACGCAGCTATGTAGAAAGAATTGCTTTCATGTGTTACAGAAGTCTGTTATCGATGTTCCTATATTTTTACACTGTAATAGGTGATATCGGTCGCAGTGCGACCCACACAGTTTGCGCTTGCACTTTTCTTCTGGGTTATGGCGCTTCACTGTTGTACATATTCTGCGGTGGAAACCATGGACCGCGACTCTTGTCACGGTGTGTCTGAGGTCGTATCTGGCTGCTGTCCATTCTCTGTAGATCATCGCATCCGTTGCGTAGAACGCAGGCCATATCTGTTCTCTCATCTCATTGAGTTCCCTCAGCAGTTCTTTGTAGGCATCTGTTGCCGGCACGAGAAGATTCAAGTGGAGCTCTTCTATAATAAAATAAGAAATGCGCACAACGTGCAAAGAAGATTGTTCTCAGTCACTGCAGAGTTTCAACAACGATTCTGATCTCATTCTACAGTTTAACACATGATATTTCTCGCATGTTCGCCACATCTTGAACACACGCAGTCTGGACCGGGCTCGTGGAATCTCTGGTTGCTGCACAGCTTGTGGGTGAAATCCATGCACAGCGAGTCTGGTCACGGTGTGGCGCAATTCATATCCTCCCTGAGTCCATTCACGGTTTGTCATGGCGTCAGTAATATAAAATTCTTCCCATATTTTGCGTTTCTTCCCGTGGAGTTCTTGCAGGAGGTTCTGGTAAGCTGGTGTCACTGGTAGTAGGAACTTTAGCCTCAGCTCTTCTATGTAGAATGGTTCTCTGGAGAGTTCATAAACAAGTCGTGAGGGCGTGTATCTGGAGAGACAGAGCACCATTTTTAGGTATGTGGCTTTTAGTTTCTCTAATGTTTCTAGGTTCGTTTTCTTTAAATAGACCCATATATTCTCTAACTCATATGTTGTAACGGGATCAACTTTAAGTTCAAAAAGTTGTCATTTACATGGTGTGTAAACACGCTTCCCTGTGTTTGGAAAGTGACTCCCGAAAAAGGGTTCCTTTGTCAGTATGTATGTTTGGCGTGAAGGCGTGTATTTTGATACGCTTAGTGCCTATTTTGAAATTTTTAAGTGCCTAACATCCGGACTCTAGTGATAACACGTGTTATTAAACATTTTTAAAAACCTAAAATGGTGTTTTAAAGTGTTCAAAATCTGTTTTAGGTGCCTAAATATACTTTTTGAAACAGAAAAATCCGAGGTATATTTATTACTAATTAAAATGCTACGTTTTTTCTTGTTATTAAAAATATTGAGCAGAACTTCTTTATATACAATTACACTGCTCAACATGATTTGTATCTCATGAGTACCAATAGTTGTAGGCCTACTTAATGCAGTTTTTTACCGTGTTTTCAAATATGTATTCGGAATTTCTCCATCACCCACAGTTTTTTATTTCAATTTCAATTAATGAATTTAAATAATTATTTTTTAATAAACGTTTTTTCGTCCATTTGTCCATTGTAAAATAAAACCAAATGAGCTAACTCAAATGGTTTCAGCTATGGAAAAGATATATCAAGGCAAATTGAATCCTAACATGCTGGCCGATTATTGTTGGACCATCAAGAGGGATGCTGCACAGGCGAAATATAGCAGAAAGTCGTCATTTCTTACTTTCTAGGTGAGTCCGAATGTCCGAATATTGTGTAGTTACGAATGTAGAAAATATTAAGTGTTTGAAATTATAAATGCCTGTCTCTCGGAAACCTTGCGTGATGAAGAAACCCCGATATCATATTTGAATTCAGGAGAAAAAATACTATCAGAATCACATATTTTTCTTTCTGAGACAAAAAAAAAGTTTCTTTTTTGTTACATAGATCATCGGTTGATTAATGTCTTTGACATCGTCCGATTCCTAATAGCCAATTTTGTCGGTCCATCCAATCTCCTGGTTGTGTATGTTTCTCCTTCTCCTTTGTTGCTCAGTGTAATTTTCCTTGCACTTATACTAGAACATAATCGACATGTATTAATACAAGGCGAATCTCTAAAAGCGTGCAAAAATTAAACAAGGCATGGGGGTTGCTCCATTTGAGATAGGGAACCTAGGGTCCGAGAAGTCAGCTTAAGAAGATATGGGAGTAAACTTGAGGTCCACTCAAAACCGACATCACGCTGGAATCAAACTCCAAGAGATGTCATTACAAAATCTACAGAGTGCACAGTGCCAGAAGAACAAAATTAAATCAATGTTTGGACAAGAAAAATAAAAAATGAACTCTTGAAAAATATAAAAACTGCTCAAAATGTTATGTAATTATGTGCTATATCTCTGTAAAATTTACAATTTATTATGTTTAATAAATGGTAGTTGGTGCTGTGCTTTTTCCCTTGGCTTGCAACCACAATGTCAAATTTGACAAGGTCCCGGGACCGACTATTTCAATCAGGGTTTTCTGCGGTTTCCCTTATTTCAAGAGCAAATGCTGAAATAGACCAAAAAAAGATGGCCGCAGCGGCAGTAAGAAACTAATAAATCCTAGCGCTGCTCCCGTAAACGACTCGGGGAGCTAGCATGCTGGATATCATGCCATTTCCGTCAACAAATATACCACAACCAGTTTGAAATTACTACCATTCAAAATTTAACGTAATCGAAATTACAAAATCAAAATATTTCGAAATGAACAAATTTTGGTAATCACAAACAAAATCACTTAAACAAACCCACAGGGACAATCAATCCTCAAAATTACCGGGACAAATGGACATTGTCTAGGAACCCGGGGTCCACTTGTGTAAGTGGGCGAAGAACTGTCCACCACCTGTACGCGCAGGTCGCAGGGCAGCTCGCTCTCTCTCTCTCTCTCTCTCTCTCTCTCTCTCTCTCTCTCTCTCCCCTTCTCTCACCCTCCCCCTCTCTCCCTCTCTCTCCCCCTCCCCCTCTCCCTCTCCCTCTCCCTCCCTCTCTCTTTCCCTCTCTCTCTCTTACTCTCTCTTCTTACTCTCTCTCACTCTCTCTTCTACCTCTCTCTCTTACTCTCTCTCTCTCTCACTCTCACACACACACTCTCTGTCTCCTCTCTCTCTCTCTCCCTCTCCCTCTCCCTCTCCCTCCCTCTCTCTTGCCCTCTCTCTCTTACTCTCTCTTCTTACTCTCTCTCTCACTCTCTCTTCTTACTCTCTCTCTTACTCTCTCTCTCTCACTCTCACACACACACACTCTCTCTGTCTCCTCTCTCTCTCTCTCTCTCTCTCTCTCTCTCTGTGTCAGAGGGAGTAAACATAACTTTCACATTACTCTCAAGTCCTTTTTATTTACATTATTCATCAATTAACTGCAAGTACCATCATTAACACAATTTACGTACCATTTAGTATCTTATAAATTACAATAGTTGCTCAAACTGACGGCCACCAACATCAATGCAAGCATGACATCAGCGTACAAGATTCTGCCGCACACTCTGGTGTGTTTCGAATCAGATCACAGGCAGCTACAATCCTGGCAACCAATTCTATATTCATTTTCACTGTAGTCTCCAACACAAGTGACTTTAGATATCCCCATAGAAGATAATCAAGTGTAATCAGGTCAAATCTTGCATCATGATTTCCTAATCATCAGGCTCTTCCTAAAGGATGTAGTACATGTAAATAAACAGCGCTGTGCATGTAAACTTGTATGCACATTAGTTGTGTCCCGCGCCGTAGCCGAGTGGTTACCTTGGCGCAGAGCTACGGGACTTGCGCTGGTTCGGATCTCGATGGGGGAAGAAATTTTCTCATGAAATTTCAACCAGTATGGGACCAGTGCCCACCCAGAATCGTGAGACATTTGGGTAGCTACAGTAATAAGTAGCGGTTCCAGTTTGAGAAAACCAACTATAACAGTTGGGAACCCGACATGCTGACCACATGTCACCCCTACACTGACTGGATGGTCGTTTACCTCTGTCATTAACACATGTGGGTGTGAGGCCAGTAGCCGACTGGTAGACCAAGGGTCTTCTAGGCCTGTCGCGACATGGAGTTAGGAGCACGTTAGTTGTAAATCAGCTGGAGAACAGTAATGCTAGACAATATGATATACAAGTTTACTTCTACAGGGCTAGCTCGAGGGTTCGAGTCCCGGTGGGGCCAGGATTTTTAAACTGACCCAAACCTTCAGGCAGCACTATGGCCCTGGGGTCGACTCAGCCTCTAACTGAAGTGAGTACCAGACGCTTGTTCTGGGAGTAAAGGCGGCTGTCACGCAGGGCTGACAACCCGGCTGACATCAAGTGCCGATTCTCTAGAAAAGTGGGAGCCTTAACCTCCCACTACCCCAAGGGCCTCCAGAGGCCTATAGTGCGATCACTTTCCTTACTTTACTTCCATAGGCTGGCTTTCTCGGAACCTGGGTTCGCTACCTCAAATTGTTCAGTGAAGCATCCATTTTTCCCTATTTAATTTTTACACGATCTTAAAGATTCACTTTGTAAAATTGTTGTGAGTTCAGAGTTTGCGTTTTGAAGAAGCAATCATTATTATTTGCACATATTTTCAGCTCTAGTAGTTCTGAAGGATCATCACTTCAGAGTTTCAATAGCATCGTACAGATCATTTCCATCAACATTCCCCGTCAAATCTTCAAGTACCGCTATATAGAATGTAAATTCATGCCATGATTGTTCGGAATCATTGATATCTTAGAGAAACATATTCTGTACGAATCGATATAACACATGCATTTATTGTATAGTGAAACTCTGTTGAAACGCTTTTCAAGGGACAACCTAAATACTAAATTTTAGAGCATAGTCGGGAAATGATAAAATTATAACTTATATTGCTATATAAATATCAATTAAACTAAATATAAAAGTTTACACATAGAAATACATTATATTGATTGATTGGAAAATCAGTGAAAATGAGGGAATATTTTAAAGAAGTGACTGAATTCAAATACACAGGAACAATAATATTACAAAGAGGAATGAGGCGCGGAAAGAAATTAAACACGGAATCAATACCTGGAAATGCAAGCTATTAATACGTTAAATTGAAAATATATAAAATAGTTATTCTACCAGATATATTATGCGGATACGAAACAACTCTTACTTTAAGGGAGGAGAAAATATTACGAATATTTGAGAATAAAGTTATTCGATAGCCGTAGCCGAGCGGTTAAGGTAGGAAGCCTTGGCGCAGAGCTACGGGACTTGCGCTGGTTCGAGTCTCCATGGGGGAAGAAATTTTCTCATGGTATTTCGGCCAGTATGGGACCAGTGCCCACCCAGCATCGTGAGGCAATTGGGTAGCTACAATAAGTAGCGGCTCCAGGTTGAGGAACCAGCTATAACGGCTGGGGGACTCGACATGCTAACCACATGTCACCCCTACTGGCTGTTGATCATCTACCTCTGTGATTGACACATGTGGATGTGAAGGACCAGTAGCCGGCTGGTAAAAGGGCAACCGCTGAAAAGTGGAAAGACCCTCAATCGGATCGGAGGTAAATTTTTGGACCAGAGAGATAAACAGACAGTTGAATGGAGAAGACTTCATAACAGTGAGTTACATAATCTTTATGGGAAATCATATGTTATAAGAGGAGTTATGTCTCGTAGACTACGATGGGCAGGGCATGTTGCACAAATGGGGAATGAAAGAGGGGCATGGAAACGTTGGCTGAGGATAAAGATGTATGGAGGCCTTATGTCCGCGCGGGCATGAACCTTCGGGTTCGATAGTGTCCGTTAGTTATAAAAATGTGAATCCTGATTTGAAGAACCAAACAGCAGCAGCACTGGTCAAAACATGGATTATTTTATATTTTTATCGCATTTACAGCACAAAGCAGGTATTTACCGTTATTACTAGGGTTAGGGTTTCTATGTAAATACATACTTGTTTTTACATTAGTTAAGGCTAAAATTTAATTACATGTTTACGAATTAGGGTAATTTCAGTGGTTTAAGACACACTTGCTTTTCCATATTTGTCCATATTAGGACATATTACATATATTAATATAATTTAAAACACATCACATATTTTTAATTAACTAAGCATTTTATTTTAAATAGATCTATGTTCCATATGTTTGAGTTTTCAAAGTTATTCTTCCAGTTTTCAAGTCGCCTCTGCTATCTACTAGGATCAGGCTAACGCTATATCAAGCTGTGATCCGCAGCATGTTGCTGTATGGATGTGAAGCCTGGAGTATCCTCGCCGCTGGCCATAAAAAAGAAAGTACAAATTGTACAAAACAAATGTTTTAAAAATCGTCTTTTCGGCACCGCTACGCATGAGGATTACAGCGCTTCACAATCTGGCACAGATGCCCTATATTGCTGACACAATTGAACATAGAGTCAATGATATGCTTCGTCATATCAACAATCGTGACAATCCAATTGTTCGCAATATAGGGCGTATGCTACAGCGACGTGCTGTATACCGAAACATATTTACCAGAGACCCCGATGATGGTCCACCGCCATGATATGTGTGCTGGATTCGAGCTAGAGTAGTGTGGCTCCCTCCACGTTGCCGGCTTTCGGACTCTCTGCTTGTCCGGCGACGTAGTTTATGATGACCCTGCTCTAGTGAGGAACCATCCTCATGTCATCCATACCTGCTACGGTAATACGGCTAGACACATAAGCCGCGAGACACGCAATGATTAAGAAACAAAACCATTACTGAACATCACAATGGTATTCGGCCGCCAAGGGACCTCAACTGGTTCCCAAAGAAGCGGCACACTGGGCAATGCTGGTCATTGCCACAAACCAGGACCAGGAAAGTTATTCTTGCCAGAAAATATTTTAAAATTTTTTTATTAGCATCTGTATTTTAAATATGGATTCTTTAATTAATGGAATGTCGAAAATGAAATTATTTTCTTTATTGCTGAGTCTCTTCTTTGGCTTTGTCAATAGTCTTCTTTTGATAATAGAATGTCTTATAATTGACCATGTAATTAGCAGTGCCACTATACAGGGTGAACATTATTTAAACCGACAAACTCTGGGAGGTTGTAGGGGACACCAAAACAAATATTTTTCCCTAATGTCATTTTTTCCTATGAGGATTATTTAAACCGGTAGAGGAAGATTTCTCTAGCGGCAAATTAATTAAACCAACAAACACTTTTGCATTTTTTATTACCAACAGACAACACATTAACACAACGCAATTACTTAAATTACAATAGAGGTTCAAAAATGCCTCCATTGACATGTAAACAAAGGTTACACAGGCGGATCATGTTCTAACACGGGCAAAAACTCCAGGAGTATCGTTAATTGCTCCTGCTGCTTCTACTATGCAGGCAACCAGATCCTTTTCTGATGCAACAGGAGTTGTGTATACAAGGTTGCGCATCTCTCCCCACACAAAAACAAATCCAAAGGGGTCATATCTGGGGATCTAGCAGGCCATGGTACAGGACCACCTCTGCCAATAAACTTTTCTGAAAACCGTTGGTTCAAGAATCGACGCACATGACGACTGAAATCAACTGAAATGTGCCGGCGCCCCGTCATGTTGGAACCATATGCGTTGTCTTGTAGGAAGCGGGACGTCTTCCAGCAATTCTGGCAATGCTCTGGCGAAAACATTGTAATAGTGCCTGCCATTTAATGGCCTAAGTAGGAGATATGTCCCAATTAAACAGTCCGCAACACCGACCCACACGTATCAGTGTATTCACTCAAGGTGTATCGCTGTAATACAATTCACTACTACACTGGTGGACAAAACAATTCCTACCATCAACATCAGTTGCAGTCATGACAACTGAAGAGCGTAATACGCCCTCTACCGGTTTAAATAATCCTCATAGGAAAAAATGGCATTAGAGAAAAACATTTGTTTTGGCGTCCCCTATAACCTCCCAAAGTTTGTCGGTTTAAATAATTTTCACCCTGTGTGTGTATATATATCACAGGATTCAAAGATCTGTATTAAAATGTTTTATTCAGTTTCAATACTCCTATCAACAGTTATGTATGAGATTTGAGTATATCTTCAATGTAGTTTATATATTTGTTCATTCGGTATATTAATGAATTAAAATACCACCAGGTCGTAAATCGTCATCCATAGAATTATTATTGAATTTAAGTGATTTTTCAAATCAAGCATATTAACAAATGGTAAAATAATTATTGTTGTAATTCCTGCCAGATAATGTTTGCACCAGTTACATAAAAAGTTTCAGTCTATATGTATATCACTCCATATTTTCAGAATCCTTAATCCATATATCCATCCATCCATAGTATTTCTACCCGAGGGCAGGTCTTTCACTGCAATCATAGCATGTCCATGCTATGCTTGCAGCTTTACTAGGGAATTGTAGGTGTGGTAGCTTCCCGTTGTTTTCCACACCGGTGAAGGATGATGATGGTGATGATGATAATGATAAGGATGATGATGATAATGATAAGGATGATGATGATGATGATGATGATGATGGCCATATGATTTCGGGGACCGTTAATCCATATATATAATCTAAAATAGTAAACTCAACTTTCTTTCGACAGTGATGGTTTCTCGCTAGATGCAATACCCGCCATAACTAGCCTAAATAAAAAATCCTAATTTTTATTTATTAACAATCTGTTAAGTAATTAATTATATAACAGGTACGCTAAAAAGAACTTTGAAAAATAAAGCCAGGAAAGACTCTATAATGAAATTATACAAGACAATGGCAGTGCCTATTACTACTTATGGATCCGACACATGGACACTGATAACACAACAATCTGCCAGGATACAAGCTGCCGAAATGAGATTCCTCAGACCAATAGCAGGATATCAAAGAACAGACAAAAAAAAACACAGAAATGAGACAACAACTAAAAATAGAGGAATTAAACTCAACAATAGAGAAATACAGAACAAAATGGAAAGAACACTTGGCAAGGATGACTGAGAATATAATACCAAAAGCAGCATACAACTATTCACCACGAGGAAGAAGAAGCTTGGGAATACCAAGGAAAAGATGGAAAGAGAAGCAATTTGGAGCCGGAACAGGCTAGTAAATAAGCCTGAACCGTGAAGAAGAAGAAGAAGAAGAAGAAGATGTTAAGTAATTTCGTCAAAATAATTAAATTAAGTTACATATGAGTAACCAATTAACTAATTCACTATCGAACCCGAGGTTCATGGCCTCGCGAACATAAGCTCTTCATGCATATCTATCCTGAGCCAACGTTTTCCAATTCTTCCCCATATAGTTTACCTCCCTCAAATCACGGTCAATGTTGTTCTCCCACCTCATTCTTGGCTTACCTAGTAAACACTATGTCTCTGGTTTTCTTACATGGAGTTTCTATGCCCATCTTTCTTTCTCCATTCGTCACCACATGTCCTGCCCATCGCAACTGTTCTTATTACACATTATTTCCATAAAGATCATATAACTCACTATTGTGTAGTCTTCTCCATTCACCTGTATGTTCGTCTCTCTTTGGTCCAAAAAATGTTCCTAAGAACTTTATTCTCAAATATTCGTAGGCCTAATATTTTCTCATCTCTTAAAGTAAGATACTTTGTTTGGAATCCATATAACTGGGTAAATAGCATTTAAATACAATTTAAACAATCGTATTGGGACCACAAAAGTCCCTGCAATGCGTAAAAGAATGAATTTCACAAATTCAGCCGATGTTCAATTTATTTCTGCACCTTATTCCAGTTTGTAATTATTTTCCTAGTTTCCACCCATTTCTTCAAAATTTCCATTTTTCAAATTAGTCAAATTAAGTTACTTAAAAAACTATTAATTTACGATACACTTTAAACCAGTTTCATTTTAGAGGATTTTCAGACCAATTTAATTTTAAGAAGCTTTTGGACAGTGATGATTCTTTCTTTAGATTGCAATGTCTGTTATAACTATAAGATAAAGTAGCAGTATTAAATACAAATATCGATTTCTAAAAAATATTAATAAGTTTAAACGGTCGTGTGCAAATAATTACATTGAATTACACATAAGAAAATAATTTACAATTGAATGTTCATATAAAAAAAATTATGTCAGGTGTGGGGTTCGAACCCACGCTCCCTTACGGGAACCAGAACTTAAGTCTGGCGCCTTAGACCGCTCGGCCAACCTGACTGCGATGGTGCTGCTTGCTTTAATAACATATATAAATATGGGAACGTTAAAACAAATTTCGCACACTGCTTATAACTACTTAGTATTTTGTAAGTATTCATTCTTTTAATGTTAATATAAACATGCAAATTATTAACATTGAATTTGACGTATATTAAAAATATTTATCAAAATAACTAACTATATTTTATTAGAAAATGTCTGCAAAAACAACTATACGTCATAAACCTACACGTGATGTAACGGAAATATGAATCATTCATTGGCGAGAGTTTTTCAAACTGCATTACGCAAACAATATATCACTCTTGTACTTGTTATAATAAACGATAAGCATTATATTATTTGTAACCTGTTATTAATGTTATTATCTAATGTGTACAAATTGTTTTGTCACTCGAGTTCGTCTTACAGCAATCGTACCTTCTTCTTCTTCTTCTTCTGATGTTCTGACATTCCTATTCATTATTTTATTCCCAGTTCCGCAGTCTGCACTTCATCAGAATTCTACCATTTATTAATTGATTTTAGATTTAGTACCTTATACTCGTGCTCACAATTCGGCAATATAAGCAAATAAAACACTCCTCGCATCCAGTTTACCGGCACTTCGAGGTTACGTTGTTTCAGCTTAATAATAAATACTATCATCATCATCCAGGGATTAAGCCTGTTGGCTCGTTCCGAGTTCAGGAAAACTAGAATTGTTAAAAATTGTTCAGACCATCTTCTGTGTGGGCGTCCAACATTTCTCCTTCCGTGCGGTTTATAAATTGGCAATAATTTTGGAAATCTTTCTTCTGGCATTCTATCAATATGTTCTTTCCAGTCGTTCCTGTATTTAATTATTCGGTCTGTAAGTTTGAAAATATTTAGTTCCTTTCTTATATCTTCATTTCTTTTCTTAATAATAAATACTAAATAATAATGATTATTATTATTGTTATTATTATTATTATTATTATTATTATTATTATTATTATTATTATTAATTATTATTTAAAATATTGGAATGGTGTCCACCTGGAAGAAGAAAAGGAAGACCTTGAAACTCGTGGATGCAAGAAATAAGAACTGGAATGAGAACAAGAAGACTGGAGGACATGGAATGGATGAATAGGGAGGAGTGGAGAAGAAAAATAAAACTTTAGACACAGGAAGATGTGTAAAAACATTGAAAATCTGTATATAAATAAAATTTATTTAAAAAGGCAAATACTTGCAGTTAAATGTAATACGATGATTCATTTTGGCAGATTGGGCTATTTCAAACCGATGTCAGTTTTTTTTCGCTTCATTCACAAAAGGTTCTCCACAACTCCCTGTTATCCACTTCTTCCAAGTGACCTCTTCCTGTGAGATCTTGATACATGTGGTCTTTCCAACGTAATTTTGATTTGGCCAAAGGTATTTTGCCTCGTGGTTAGCTTCCATAGCTATTTTTGTTACTCTTGTGTTCTCCTCACATCTAATATATAAAAATGAATGTTATGTTTGTGTTTATTGGTTTGTTTGTTTGTTCGTGCTTTATGCGCGGCCGTTGATCAGATTGTGATGGGGCTCTTTGCAAAATATTCAGAAGACTCCCGAGATGAACATAGGATATAAGAGAGTTGAAATACTCAACTCCTAAAAAAGTAAAGTGATCCCACAACAGGCCTGGAGGCCCTTGGGGTAGTAGGAGGTTAAGGCTCCCACTTTTTCTAGACAATCGGCACTTTATGTCAGCCGGGTTGTCAGCCCTGCGTGACGGCCGCCTTTACCCCCAGAACAAGCGTCTGGTACTCATTTCAGTTAGAGGCTGAGTCGACCCCAGGGCCATGGTGCCGCCAGAGGGTTTGGGTCAGTTTAAAAATCCTGACCCCAACGGGACTTGAACCCTCGACCCTCCGGCTTGTAGCTCAGTGCCTTAACCACTACGCTACGGCGTGCCCCCTACATCCTTTAAAAACACCCTTTGAAGTGAAAAACGTGGAAAAACTCCCTTTTTTACCCTTAAATGGCTTACGCTGTCTAAACCATAACAAATACACAACATTAATGTACACAGAATTGAATATCTCAAAAAACTCTGCAAATAAATCCGCGACAGCATTATGTTTATCTTTTACAGATAACACACAATAACCATTTTTGTTTTTCATTGATGCCAAGGAGATCGGGATAAGTAGATTCCCGGGCAAGCATGTGCTGCCATACCATTCAACCAATTGTAATGGGGCTTTTTGCAAAATGTTCAGGATTTTCCCGGGAAGGTTATAGGTTATAAGAGAATTTTAATGCTCAAATCCTTCACACTTAAAAATCATCTTCTGTAGTGAAAAAACGTGAAAAATGTCGCTTTTTTGTAAGCTTAAATGGCTTACACTACCTAAACCATAACAAATACACAAAATTATTGTACACAGAATTGAATGTTAAAAAAAAACTCTACAGAAAAGTCCGCGACAGCAAATGTTTATCTTTTAAGGATAACTCACAATAACTATTTTTTGTTTTTCATCGATGCCAAGAAGATCGGGATAAGTAGATTCCCGGGCAAGCATAACAGCGCACAGCAGGTATTCTTTTACGGATAACCCAAAAATAACGAATTTTGTCTTACAGCTCATTTATGCCAAGTGCATCGGGATGCGTAGATTCCCGGGCAACGCCAGGTAATCAGCACGGGGTATCTAAAAATAATAATGATATAAATTTATATTTATTTTTCCTTTTACTTATTCAACTAAATGCAAAAAACACATCATAATTTATTTAGGTGTAGCAGCGCACGCTGGGTATTAGCTAGTAATATATCCATCCATAGTAATTCTGCCCGAAGGCAGGTCCTTCACTGCAATCATAGCATTTTCATGCTATGCTTGCAGCTTTACTAGGGAATTGTTGGTGTGGTACCTTCCCGTTGCTTTCCTCACCGGTGAAAGATGATGATAATGAAAAGGATGATGATAATGAGAAGGATGGTGATGTTGATGGCCATATGATTTCGGGGACCGTTTGGGCCTTAAAAGTTTTCCTGACATTTGTCTTACAGGTGAGGAAAAACCCCGATAGAAACCTCACCCAGAACCCGGCCCGCTGCGTGACAAGGCAACACGCTACCTCGAGACCACAGCGGTGGACTAGTAATATATAAGAGTACGAATAAATGTTATTCACAATTATATTTTGTACGCAGTATGATACCCGAATGAGCAATTGCTCGTGCTCGGGTGCTGTTCAGTTACAAAGATAACATAAATACAATATTACAGGCTATATTGGCAAGTTTTAGTTAAAATACATAAATTAGGAGCCATAAAAATAATTCAAGAGAATATAAAATAAAATAAATAGAATAGATTAATACCAGACTGACGGAGATTATTAAAGAGATTAGGAAATTATATAAAGCAAAAAAAAAAATTAGAAGAAAGTTTCAAAATATAAAAAAGCATTCTGGCACACACAGAATTAATGCAAAGGAGAATGATATAATCAAAACATTATAACCTATAACATGACCAAACCACCATTAGAGAATAAGAATAGAAATTTAATTGACGCCAGAAGATCAAGTGAAATATCTTGGAGTGCTTGAATGAAACTGATACAGAAATTATGGATACTCTATGATAGGAGTCCACTGTGACTGAGAAATGACTCTTAGCCAGCATGAACATATACAATATACATTCCCAGTATCTGATTGCTGTTTTTTTTTATATATTTATTCACTCAATACTAAACCTTTGTAACACATAATATTTTGTACTAATTTTATTTCGTTAGTTGAGAAAATGGACAAGTTAATGTATATCTAGCACCCCATGAAGTTAAGTTGCCTATTCTGTTCGAACAATGATTAGTCTATGTTTTCCATTGTAAATATGGCTATTTTAAGTTGAAAATACCTCAACTTCTATTCAAGTTTAAGGTATTTCTCAATTTTTTAAAAATCAACGTACTTAATACGTTCCTCTGGTAATTATTAATACTGCAATAATAAATGTATGCATTTTCAGTTTTTTTTTTTTCAATCTTACTTGTATCGGACTAATAGTATTATCCGAGAAAAAATGAATTGTAATGGTTTGAACGAGCGAAGAGGATGAATGAAGGTAGATTGCCAGTTAGGAATTTGGAGTAGATTCAAAATCGGATGAAAAGAAGAGGGAGACTAATAAGACATGGATAGAGGGAATTATGAATTTGATAAAGGAAATGGTACTGCAGGATTGTGACCGGAAGGGAAGATATGAATGGAGGAAGAGGGTCAAAACTTAATGTCGGGACAAGGTGTTGTAGCCCTATACATTAAAAACCTGTTAAAGTAAAACATTTTAATGTAAGTAGGTGGTGGACTCTTGGGATAGAATCCCCTAAATTATAAATTGTTTTTAGAATACACAAGGGAAAAAAGACAATTGGTTGCCTAAATTCAGTTTTCAGGGATAAAAATATATCCAAATTGATTAAAAATGGGCTACCGTAGTAGAAAGAAATAAGGTAGAAACAGTTGTCTACTACGAGAGTGAAACACGGTGCATTAAGGAATCAACTAAGAAGAGAATATTGGTGCTGGAAATGGACAAAATTCCATGTCAGTAAATAACAAATAAGACGAATGCAGAGGAAACAATCATCGAACGAATTGAACAAATATCATTAAGATGGTTGGGACATATTTAATAAGAATGAGTGGTAGTAGATGGCTGAAAATCTTTAATTGGCAACATCCTGACAGAACAAAGAGAGGAAGTGCAAGATCTAAATTTAAAAAAATACGAGGGATGAAAACAAGAGAACTGAATTTGAAAAACCATTGGATATACTAGTAGTGGGAAAGCGGCCCCAGTAGCAGTATCTCCTATCTACGGGTATTATTATTATTATTATTATTATTATTATTATTATTATTATTATTATTATTACAGAATATATTTCATCGGACACAACAGATGAGCTAAAATGTAATTCAGGAAGAATACGTAATGTTAAACATTTTAAATATTTAGGATCTATTTCAGATAAAAGTGAGAATTCAACTACATAAATTGAAAGAAGAATAACTGATGGAAGAATAATCGTTGTTATGTTGAACTCAGTGCTTTACAATATAAATATAATATATAGAACGAAGAAAACTATATTTCAAGTTCTGTTAAAAAGCATTTTATTATATGGGTCCGAAATCTGGACAGTAAATAGAAAACAAGCCAACAAACTGTTAGCAGTAGAACAGGAATTTTGGAGGCGATCGACAAAAATTTCAAGAAGGGATAAGGTCAGAAACAGTACAATAAGGGAAATTATGCAAGTTGAAAAAACATATTAGGAAAAATAGAGGAAAAACATTTGAAATGGTATGGACACCTCATAAAAATGGAAGAAGAGAGAATACCAAAGAAGATCCTTAATTTGAAAGCTAATGGAAGAAGTGGAAGAGGCAGGCCTAGAGAATGATGGATGGATGGAGTGAAGAGAAGTATTGAAGCTAGCGATTTGAGGGAAGAAGATGCTTTAAACAGGAACCTCTGGCGACAAATCACTTTGGGTTGAAGGAGAAACACTGTATTGTGGAATATTTCTAAATAAAAATTATTATTATTATTATTATTATTATTATTATTATTATTATTATTATTATTATTATTATTATTATTATTATTATTATTATTATTATTATTATTATTATTATTATTATTATTATAGGGCATTATAAGCTACATCTGCGTCTCGAAGAAAACTTTAACAAGATATATAAGCCTACTCATTTTTGTTCTTAATGGGTTTCTAGGGAGCCAAATAACAATTTTTTGGGGGTTCAAAAACTGGGGGGGGGCTTTTATAGAGGACCTAAACTGAGATTTTGTCAATTATAATTTTATTTTTACGT
Organism: Diploptera punctata; assembly: GCA_030220185.1. NCBI lineage: Eukaryota > Metazoa > Arthropoda > Insecta > Blattodea > Blaberidae > Diploptera > Diploptera punctata. The sequence continues at coordinate 1,464,258 of JASPKZ010005287.1, read as the reverse complement.
TTAATGGGTTCAATAGGGGCTATTTTAGTCTCTTTTCAAGAAAAAATATTGATAATTTAGGGGGGCACTTAAGGGAGTTTTATGCAAGATATCATATATGATACGTTCGATCTAAACTAAAATTGAGCCCTTTAATTGATGCTGCCATATAAAGACTACAGGTGGAAACAATATATATATCAAATCGCGTCCAGGCATTTATTTTTCTTATCATGTCACATATATATATGAGCTTGAAGCTCTGAAGCAGGACTCTTAATAAGTGCTTACTACACATATACAGAAGCACTCGAAATGTAATAATAGAAATAGCAAGTAAATAGCAGCGTCTTACCTTTTCAGCCCATTTGACCTAGAGTCAGATTCAACCCAGGAAGTTACTGTGTGTTTAGAATAGGGAACTGGGTTGCCATTTTAACAGTATTTTCTTGAGAGAAATCCTTAAATAAAACTGTAAAACTGAAGATTGCAACACAGCAGGTACATAGTTGTAAGTTGTAGCCGTCCAAGCCACCACCTCTTAAAGAAACAGAACAGTTACAACTTGTCACTGAGCTCGTGCAGATCTGTACTATCCTGTGTGAAAGTGTCGACTCTCGTATTTATTATAAAACTAGTTTGCATGCCGTAAAAAAACTATGTTTTTTAAATATATATTACATAGAGTTGGAGAAAGTACTGCTAATCTTGCCCCTCCACCTCTCCCTAAACAAACAAATACCGTTATTATGAGTTTGGCAACATCTACCCTCTGTAGGTAGGGGGACACTGGCATAGCCCATAAGGTCTGTAGTAACTTCCTGGGTTGAATTAGAGTGTAGAGTTGAATAGGAGTGAGCACTCATTAACAGACCTGCGTATGAAGGTATCGTATATGATACCACCGATCACAGTGAGTTGGAGTTATTTCCGAAGCGAGAAAAAATAAAAAAAAATGCCAAAGATATGACATATGGTACCTAGGGATGAAGGAGGTTAAATGTTTAATCGCCAATATTACGCCATTTATATTTTACTGACTGATAATTTCCCAATTATTTAAGCTCATTTTAAATTACCTGCCCTTTAAGTTGGAGGTTGGTTGTACTTTGAGTAAAGATCGTTTTTGAAGAGTTGATAACACATTATTAATATGAACTTTTATTTGCAATATAAACTCGATAGCTTCAAACTAATTTTTAATCCTAGTATAACTTATCCCAAACCTAATCTAACCTAACCAATGTAGGTTGTAAGATGTCCCAATAAAGATTTCCTCGTTAATTTCTAGTCGCACTTGATTAATTTTCCAGATGGCTAGTATTGAAGTTTCTTTGTCCACCACCCCACGCCGGAAGAAGAACGGCAGTATTGGTGGAAATGGAGGCGGCGTCATAACAGCAGGAAGTGGCAGCGCCCCAACCTTGCACCGTACTTCCGCCACCAAGGACATCTCTAAAGAATTGGAAGTTCTGAGAAACGCCCTTAGAGATAAAGAAAACATGATACAGAGGTATGTCTTTACATAACTACTAACTCACTGCCACTATCGAAACCGTAGGTTCATGGCCGCGCGGACATAAGCATCCCTATCGTGCGTGACCTAATGTTTTCTAATCGTTCCCTGTATAATTTACCTCGCTCAAATCATGTTTATGTTATTCTTGGCCTATCTAATGGGCGCTTTCCCTATTTTTTTCCTACTAAGCGTTTCCATGTCCCCTTTCATTTCCCATTCGTGCCACATGTCCTGCCCTCGTAATCTATGAGACAACTGTTCTTATTATATATTGTTTCCAATAAAGATCATGTAGCTTACTATTATGGAGTCTTCTTCATTCACCTGTTTGTTCATCTCTCTTTGGTCCAAACATTTTCCTAAGAACTTTATTCTCATATATTTGTACGTGCAGCAATTGTAATTTGCTGTTACATATTAAACACCATTTTGACTAATGATGTAAGTTCTACACTGTTTTGTTTTATTCCATTGTTGTAATTTGAATAATTGCCTTTCCAACGGTAATTTCATATTTCCTGTAATGGTAATATTTTCATCACACAACGTGATCAAACGTATAGCCATATTTATGATTCACCCCGTACTGTATTTAGTTTTATTGAGTTTACTTCCATATCCAATTTCTTAGTGTTACTCAATAGAAGGTGCGTATTGACCTCGCTATCGCCTAATACGTAATGCTACATCATCAAAATATACTAACAGCTTATTAATACTATCGTTTCATAATATCAGTGAGAACCACTCGATTTTTTACACAGATTTTTTTTTTAAATTTCCTATAGAAAACATGAAATCAGTAAAGTATGTCTAACATCTGGAGGAAACTATGAAACCACTTTCATTTGTCTGTTTTCGATTAAATAGATCGTTTACTATACGTAGGTAAGAGTATGAGTCAGCGCCCTCTTTTCTGCATTTCCGTTTAACACATGACTGGGAAATGGCTAGATTATAAAATGCATTCTAACTTACACATGGGACATAAAATACGAATATTTATACAAATATAACATAATTACAACACAGAGGTTTTTAAAATTATGATCACGTAAGTTTGCTATTTGTTAAAATTAAAATTATTAAATTACACAAAAAAAAATCACTACCGGTATCTAAAATGTTCGTACTATTTTAAAAATTTCCGATGGATTATACAATGGTTTTAATTTCGCCATTCCCCTGGTCACAAATGGGACCATATATTTTTCTTAAAAGTTTCCTTTCCAGGTAGGCATATTTAGCATAATAACTCGTTCAGATAGAGACCAGATCTCACTTCCATAAAGATCAGGTATAATTATAGCTCTATAAATTCTTATTTTTTACTTCCCTGAAGATATATCTGGTCTTAATTAGTTTATATACGGCTCTAAGACAACGATGCCTACTGTTATTTTTTTATTTAATCTCCGCTATAATATTATTAATATTTGTCATTATAATAAGATAAAAGTTAAAAATTAAAATGTACCTTTTGGCAGGTGCCGTCGTCCTCAACTTGTTAAAATGGTGTATATAAAATTAACTGGAGCGCTTTCGGAAGTTAACTTCCATCCTCGGAAGGTTGAGCTTCCGCTACTCGTTGTTGTTTACGATTATGTATACTCCAACTGTTTCTAGCAGCAACTGACTTGGTTTTGGCGATCTCGCATAATGGGTTTGACTGGGGTGCGTTCTCATTAAGAAGTGAGGTATTGTTTATTTCCTTTAGAATTTCGAGGTCTTCCAATATATTTATCCTAGCTGGAATGTTTTCTATGTGTATTATTGTGAGAGTATTTTAAATTGTGTTCATTTGGTGACCTGCGTTAATGAGATGTTTAGCATAGCTTGATTTATCACCCGCGTGTATGAAATCTTTAACATCTCTTCCGCCCTATGTCAGAGACTGTCAAACTATAACATCCTTCAAAAACAAATTAAAGAATTATTTAATAACAAACTAACTTACACACCTCACTGATAGTATTCTTTTAACAATTAATAAATTTAATTATCTATGAAAATAATATTAAGATTAACAAATATTTTCTTTTGTTTTGTTTTAAATATTGTATTGTATTGTATTGTATTGTAAGCCTATGTTTTCCCTTTACAGAGATTTAGGATTGTACAAACGTAAAATTAGTTTTCTATATCTCATTATTTTTCTTTGTTTTATATATACATTAGACAGGGACAATTTAATATGTCTTGATTGTATACATTTTATTATTAGTTTTAGTCTTAATTTTAACTAACATTAACTAGTTGCATTATAGATCGTAATATAATAGATATTATCTTTTTGATCAAATTTTTATTTAGTATTTAATATTAGAGTTAATTGTGATTGTTATATTGTGATGTAATATATGTTTGCCCTGGTGAGTGGAAGAGAAGGCCACATGGCCTTAACTCCACCAGGCTAAATAAATAAATCTAAAAAAAAAACGCAGGTCACCAAATGAACACAATTGAAAATACTCTCACTATAATCCACAGAGAAAACATTCCAGCTAGGATAAATATATTGGAAGACCTCGAAATTCTAAAGGAAATAAACAACACCTCAGTTCTTAATGAGAACGCACCCCAGTCAAACCCATTATACGAGATCGCCAAAACCAAGTCAGTTGCTGCTACAAACAGTTGGAGCATACATCATCGTAAACAACAACAACGAGTAGCAGAAGCTCAACCTGCCGAGGATGGAAGTTAACTTCCGAAAGCGCTCCAGTTAATTTTATATACATCATTTTAACAAGTTGAGGACGACGGCACCTGCCAAAAGGTACATTTTAATTTTTAACTTTTATCTTATGACTATTCACCTCAACGGAATTTGATATGAATTTTATTAGTATTGTCATTATAAAGCCTAATCTTAACTTTTAAAACATAAAAATAATTTTCCAAGCTATAAGTTATTGTTAACAATATAACAGTTAGGTGTTATAATTACGAATTTACACATATCAGACTTGATTTTAAAAAAAAGCTAACTAAAGTTACTCAAACTTTATAATTACTCTTTTTTGTCTATAAGTTAGGTAAGATTTCAGTTGGGTTTTAATATTGCATGGTTTTAAACAGAATAACTGGATAGCTGTGAGCTGTTATTATAACTTATGACTGTTTTCATAAATTACCCAATATATCTGTATATGTACATTATTTATAATTACTCGAATTTCATATTAGTATATATATATATATATATATATATTAATAAATAGAATTATCTCAACAAATATTTAAAAATCATTTATGTTCCAGTTTAAAAGGGCAGCTGTGCAGCACTTTAAGTATTAGCAGATTATCAGCCACGTATCTAAGACAAAACAATGGGCAACCACTCACAGAGAAGGAACGCCGTGCCGCAGAGGAACGCTTACAGAGACTTCGGCAAGACATGGACAACAAGAGACTGACTATAAAAAATCTTAAGATGGCGCTCGAAAGACTAGATATCACAGAGTAAGTAACAAAACATCTTACAGGTCTAAACTTGATATCAAGTCGCAGAGTTATGAACATTCCTCATTCTTACAGGTAATCAGAAGGAAACCAAATAGGTCCACACAAAGAAATCCATCTATACTCGGTTTACACAAATGCAAAATTAATAAATTCTCTAAATTATATTAGAAATTAAATAGCCTCCGTGACTGATGTATGGCAATCATTAGTCCACCAGGACTGACATGTGGTTAATGTGCTTGGAAAGTATCATAAAGTAATAGTACAAAACCCTCTTATTCATAGCATAGTCAAGGTGTTAGATGACAGGGAAATTAACATTATGACTATTATTAAGGAAATTATGCAATTTTTTTTTATAAGCCCATGTTTCTCTTTACAGCGATTTAGGCGCCCTCCCCCTAAAGGGAAGAATTTGAACCATATTAATTTAGTTACACTTGTTTTCGTATAAATGTCATTTTTGAGTGGTCCGTGGTCAGCGTTCCGGCTCATACTGACATCTAGGAAACCAAGGTAGTACTAGGACGGAAAAATTCGGTAAATTTTGCTTAGAGGCCTTTTCATTCAGGCTTAAGGATTTTTTACGAGCCTGAAAATCTTCAGACTCGGGACCCACGGCTTAACTTAAAGTCCCTCCCGGAGGACTTGCTCCTTGGATTTTTCCGTCCTAAAAAATCCATCGACCCCGGCCGGGTTTGAACCCGCGATCCTCGGGACCAGAGGCAAGGATCATAACCACTAGTCCACCGCGGCCGACAATTATGCAATTAAAGTAATAAATAATAACTATTACACTTTTATATGACTTCCATATGCATGTTATAACGTATCACAGGTTACGAACGGCTGCATGTTGTAAACTATGTCGAATGCTATCGATTACATGGCTAACTAAGTTTGTGGTACCCGTATCAACATGTTCTTTCTTTTATTGCGATATCTAATGACATCTTTCTTTACTACGTCCTACATTGGGTAGTAGGATTTGGATAAGTAGATTAGGATTTGGGTAGGGTAACTATATTTAAATTTGAAGAGAAAAAAATGTTTTCGCCCAGACGGGACCTGAACCCGAGACCTTTGGTTTGCTGTACCAATGCTCTACCAACTGAGCTACCTGGGCGAGTTCCGATCTAGACGCAATCTTTTCTATTATATACGTTGTAATTCCCGCGCACCAAATGCTTGAAGTCTTTGCTTCTATCATTGCAAATGGCGGCTTCTTAGTTAAGAAGACTTTTATTGGGAATTTAGACACTACTTTAAAAAGCCAGTAGGGCTTCTATTGACTATATTTAGTTTACATTACGAAATTTATCGTAATTGTTTTTCTTTGGATAGTTTGATTGACGTTACTCCACCACACCACATGCCGATGCAGTAGGAAACAGTGTTATTACCTAGTGAAGCTATGTGGCAGATCTGTAACATGAAATTAGAAATTTTGTTTTTTCAATGATTCAAGTTCTCTTTGCAGGATCCATATTATTTATATCAAGGTCTTTAGGTTATTTTATGTAAGATTCTAATTTATTTTCCTCAATTTGTAAAATATATATACAGTCAATATGCCCATTTCACCAATTAATGTTTTAAAATGGTCAACAAGTTTCTACAGCCAAGCTGTCATTCTCAAGACCAGATACCAGTCAATATCTGGTCTTGAGAATGACAGCTTGGCTGTAGAAACTTGTTGACCATTTTAAAACATTAATTGGTGAAATGGGCATATTGACTGTATATATATTTTAATATTTTATCACCAAGAAGATCACTTGTGTATTAAATCAATTTGTAAAGTTTTTTTTTTCTCGCTAAGAATTACATATATAATATATAAAATATTTTTTCTCGCTAAGAATCATATATATAGGCCTTTATATATACCTCAGGTCGCTAATGATGTTCTATAACACACAACAGTGACATGTCTCTTTTTTGGCGTTTTTTTTAATTGTGTTAGTGCATCATTTCCTTAACAATTCTCTAAGTTTATTGTAGTGAAACGTTTTACTACCCAATATCTATAAATTATATTTAACTGGACAGACAAGAGATAGGTTGTTGTATTTCAGTGACTAACTCATGCCCCAAATGGGAGTCAATGACCAATCACGTTTCAATGATTTCTGTTTTACAACCAATCAGAGTCGTGTTTCACGAAATATTTATCAGTGTTATAATTACCATATATTAAACAAAGCTCCTCCTTTTTAATATTCTGAACAGGTCTGACCGTTATTTTGCAGTGACTGAGCCTATAAGAAATACGGCTACCAGATTATATATATAGTGCATACATGTCAACATTTGTAGCAATTTATTATACCACCAAAAAAAGAAACCACTGTTTGACTTTCTTAAATGTATTTTTTCCCAGGTAATAATCCAGAAAAATATAATTGTAATATTTACATCATACGACATCAGAAATGAATTAATATACAGATTGATGTTTCATTTTTTCTCCACTAGAGAGCATTCTTACAATATTGCGTTCCTTTGGCAATAAATAATATGATCTGGTTGCAGTGATAAACAAAAGAAGCAGTAGAAGCGTACCTATCGTTTCTCATTTGTTTTCAAACATCGCTGTTTGCATTAAATATATAAATATTTTGAAATAACTACAGTTAAATAATGATTTGTGAGTAAACAGCTTAATTTTATTCGTTAAATAGTCCTAACAAATGCCACTCTTGATTTCCAAATTCTCTAGATAAATTCACGACTCACTTCGTGAGTCGTGAATTTATCGATAATTTGGAAATCACTCGTGGCATTACTTATGATATCTTATGTAAAGACAATTGCCGACTGCATCGTTTCACTTTGTATAATACACTATAGGTAGGCCTACATAAATTCAGATTTCACTATTTATATTCGTTTTACATTAATTTCTACAATCGTCTTTATTGTAGATCTAATTCCATTCAGTCTTGTCACCATGACGTAATCGGTGAGCTTTCTATATTTCACTCGGGAACCCAGGTTCGATTCGATTTAATAAGGGATTTTAAATCTCCAACTTAACTCTGGGTGTGTATTCCTTCTCTTGTGTGTTTTTAGTGATGTCTCTGGTATTCTGCTAATCACAAACCAAGATCCACAGGCGAGACCAGCCAGTGTGTAAGCTTCTTCTTCTTCTTCTTCGTCAGGCTCTACGACTTCCAGTGGAATGTCTTGGCCTTCTCAACAAGTTTACGTCACTTCTTCCTATCTTGTGCAGTAGATTTCAAATCAAAAATCCCCATCTCTCTCAAATCTTCAATTACGTCATCTTCCCATCGATCCTTGGGTCTTCCCCTTGGTCTTGTTCCCTGTGGCTTCCAATTCAAAATATCATTCGGCAATCTTCCCTTTGGCATTCTTAGTGTATGTCCAAACCATTGTAATCTTTTGGATTTGATGAAACTAACTATATTTTCTTTATTATTCTTGAGGTATAATTCGTCATTCCTTCTCAACCTCCAATTTCCATTTTCCTTTACTGGACCTAACACTCTTCTAAATATTTTCCTCTCAAACGTTAATAGTCTTAATTTATCTGCTTCTTTTAGTAACCAGGTTTCAGCTCCATAACATATGATTGGTCTTATTATTGCTGTATATAATTTGAATTTAACATTTTTTGATATTAATTTGCTTTTGAATATATCGAAATTAGCAAAATATGCTTTATTCCCTTGCGATATTCTTGTTTTGATTTCTTCTTCAACGGTATTATTATCGTTTAGTATTGAACCTAGGTACTTAAAGGAGTTCAGTGTGTAGGCTTAACTGTCTAATACGTGGTTCAGAGTTTCTGCTCACTGGCAACAGTGAATCCCAAGTCGTACGCAAGGAGATAGGATAAGATAATAAAGGCAAAGAAGTAATTTCAATCAGATTATAATCTAAACTGTTGACGCAGTTTATTTGTTATACTTTCAGTAGACTTCAAAATATTTAGCATCTGACCTGTTTTCTACATTGGTATACTAAAATTACAAGAAATGTTTCCTTATACTACATAATATAAATTAGTACATGGCGAATAAATAAATGAAATCGAAATGACAAGGCTGGGTCGCAAAGACCCACACATGAGGCGGGGCGCCGCATTCCTTAACATAAATACATAAACAAATATTTAATTAACTTGCCGTGAACATAGTTTGTCGAAAATTCAGTATGCATTTCACATAGTTTCAGCCCCGTCCAAGTCGCTAGATACAATTAGTGTGCGAAAATGACAAGCCCATCAAAAGTTTCATTTAAAATGCATTACGTCACATAGGCATTATGCATTCGTCCAAGTTTTGCAAGTTTACATGGTGTATATTATACAATACCTTAGGTTACAGATGTCACAATACGATTATACATGAGCCTTTGAGTATTAAAATAGACCATCTCCATTTTTGCTTCATTAACAAGTGAACAAACCTACCGATAGCTCAAGAATATATTTACGTTTATAATTGTATTTTTCTAGTATTACCAAGTGTCTTACTTACTCACTGGCACTATCGAACCCGTAGGTTCATGGCCGCACGGACATAAGCTCTCCATACATCCCTATCCTGAGCTAATGCTTTCCAATCATTCCCTGTATAATCTACTTCCCTCAAATCGTAGTTAATGTTATTCTCCCACCTCATTCTTGGTCTACCAACTGGGCGTTTTCCCTCTGGCTTTCCTACAAGAAGCTTCCATGCAAGTCTTTCATTCCCCATACGCGCAACATGTCCTGCCCATCGCAGTCTACGAGACTTAACTGTTCTTATTATATCTGGCTTCCTATAAAGACCATGTAGTTCATTGTTATGTAGTCTTCTCCATTCACCTGTCTGTTCATCTATCTTTGGTCCAAAAATTTTCCTAAGTACTTTATTCTCAAATACTTGTAATCTCCTTTCCTCTCTTAAAGTAAGAGTCCATGATTCGCACCCATATAATATAACTGGTAGAATAATAGTTTTATATATTTTCAGTTTAACGTTTTTTTGAAAGGAGTTGGGACATCAAGAGTCTCTGCTATGCATAATAGCATGCATTTCCAGAATTGAGCCTATGTTTAATTTCTTTCTGCATCTCATTCCTATTTGTGATCATTGTTCCTAGGTATTTGAATTCAGCCACTTCCTCAAAATTTCCCTCATTTGTCATTAGCTGTCCATTTCCATTATATAATGGATTTCTACGTGTGACCATATATTTAGTTTTATTGATATTTACTTCCAGTCCTAATTTATTAGTATTACTCAATAGTGTGTGCGTGTTGTTCTTTAGTATCTCCTCGCTATCGGCCAACAATACTACATCATCAGCATAAACTAACAGCTTATTAATACCATTGAGTTGTAAGCCTTCCTCATTCTCTAAAGACTTAATGGCATGCTCTAGTACAAAATTAAATAGTAGAGGAGATAGTGCAAGTGTCTATTAAAACTAATGACATATGTATTATTTGTATTACTATTTATATTATTTAAACTAGTATTTAGAAGAAAATTATGTGTTATTGAAATATGACATAATGAACATGGCCTATTTTAATACTTAAGGGTTCATATAAACTAGTATATTTGATACAGAAATTTAGACTATTTAATTTGACTATTTAACTCATGTCGCAAATGGTAGTCAATGACCAATCACATTTCAATTAATTCTGTTTTACACCAATGACAGTCGCTCTTTATCGATTTCTCTTTATCAGCTCCTGCTTTTGTGATAAAGAAAGCTCCTCCTTATATAATATTCTGAACAGGTTAGACCATTATTTTTCTCCAACAAATACATTGAATATAGCAAATAATGAATAAATTAGTGATTTTACTGAGTTGTTTATTCAAAATATAAATGATTAACCTATAATGTTGATTATAACAGTTTGATGTGTTTCATTATTTCTCCACTAGAGTGCATTCTTACAATATTGCGATCCTATTTGGCAATAAATAATATGATCGAGTTGCAGTGAATATACATAATTTCACATTTCTAATTTGTTTTCAAACATCGCCGTTTACATTAACTATATACATATTTTAAAACACCGGTAACTATATTCAAATAATTATTTTTTAGTAAAGAGCTTAATTTTATTCGTTAAATAGTCCTAACAAATCCCACTCTCTATTTCCAAATTCTCTAGATAAATTGGAAATCACTCGTGGCTTACTTATGAAAAATAATAAAGGAGAATACTGCTCAGCCATCTTTACAAAACGTTTGAATGCTGAGATTCAAACAATCCGAATGACGTCACGATTATATAACTAATAAACTAGTAGTTCTGTTGTCCTTCCTTATTATTACTTTACCCATCGTTCATACACCATTCGTTACTCATAATTAAGTGTGCGATCCCACAACAGGCCCGGAGGCCCTTGGGGTAGTAGGAGGTTAAGGCTCCTATTTTTTCTAGACAATCGGCACTTTACGTCAGCCGGGTTGTCAGCCCTGCGTACTCATAATTAACCTGAATTAAATAAACAATATAGAGGTATGGAACAATAGTATGATATGCGCGTGCAAAGTTTCATGCAGTGACATTATGGGTTAGCACACCACTGATTTCGTGACACAGATTGTGTATCTCTATCACTGAACTGTTATCAGTAGCTTCCGAACCAATTTTTTTGTAAATAATGTAACCCATAATTTTCAAAATGTTGTTTATTGTGTACGATACTATTAAAAAAATTCTACTCCCGAAACAGTAATTAAACATATCAACACAACATAGTATGCATTTCACTATTTTAACGCAAAATTATATATATATATATATATATATATATATATATATATATATATATATATATATATCGGCCTTTCTAACGCAAACAAGTTTACGATATTAAAATAACACTTAACCATAACATATAACTAACTCACTGGCACTATCGAACCCGTAGGTTCATAGCTACGCGGACATAAGCTCTCCATACATCCGTATCCTGAGCTAATGTTTTCAAATAATTTCATGTATAATCTACTTCCCTCAAATACACAAAATTAACAAGTATAAGATTCGGGTGAGTTATTTTAATTTTGATGCGATTATTTTAGTTTTAGCTTATTTCTGTAAGTTGTACCCATAATTAAAAGTATCTTCCAACGTAAAGTACTATTAATATAGCGTTTTTGTGTTTCTATCCCAATCCCAAGTTCTCATTCAAACTTCAGGTATTTCCCGTACTTTCTTCAGACAAAAAAGTTCTCAAGTCGTTATTTACATACTCCTATTATATATATATATATATATATATATTATATATATATATATTATATATATATATATATATTAATTTTTTGATATTGTGTGCCAGGAGTGTATATGTGATTATTGCAAAGGAGAACAAATGCTAGCGCCGTATTAGCCAATTATAATGCACATTTTCGCTATCAGATTGCGGTTTATATAACTAATCACTCATTACCAAGTGCATGAATACTCGGACCAACAGATATGTGCCCCAAAAGCGCTGACACCGTTCTTAGGAAAGTACACGTCAATACTCACGCCATTTCACAGCACTCCCTTCCCACTACGTCAAACAGCAGCCACAGTAACTTCTCGAGTAGGGATGTTTCCAAACTTCCCTTAATGTCATGACTCTTGAATATTAAATAATGTAAGTTTGGATTTGAGTTCACAACACTGGAGTGCAAGTGCAAGACAGAGATAGAAAAGAGCGAGAGATAGGAATGCAGGGAGGGAAATAATTTGCCGAGGCAGAAAAGGAAGTAGGCTTTAGTTTGCATATCTTACGGGGGCACAGATCCGTTGGATAGACAATACTACATAATATTCTTAATTTATTTTGTTAGATGAGAAATGGGCAAGTTAGTGTACACCAGATTATATTTACAGTTTAATGGATAAACTGGCGCCCCATTAGGATAATTTGGCTATTCTGTTTTGAACAATGATTAATCCATATTTTCCATTTGTAAGTACAGCGATATTAGGTTATATGTACTTTAATTTTTCATTCGATTTTAAGGCATTTATTATATTATATATATATATATATATATATATATATATATATATATATATATATATATACTGCGATGGGCAGGACATGTTGCACGTATGGGGAATGAAAGACGTGCATGGAAACTTCTTGTAGGAAAGCCAGAAGGAAAACGCCCAGTTGGTAGACCAAGAATGAGGTGGGAGAACAACATTAACTATGATTTGAGGGAAGTAGATTATACAGGGAATGATTGGAAAGCATTAGCTCAGGATAGGGATGTATGGAGAGCTTATGTCCGTGCGGCCATGAACCTACGGGTTCGATAGTGCCAGTGAGTAATGTAAGTATATATATATATATACACACGCATGTTCTTCAGGTAATTATTCGCGTACTGCTATAATTACACTGAGCAACAAAAAATAAACTTTTTTTTTGTCTCAGGAAGAAAAATATGCGATTCTGATAGTATTTTTTCTCCTGAATTCAAATATGATATCGGTTTTTTCCTCCATCACGCAAGGTTTCCGAGAGACAGGAATTTATCATTTCAAACACTTTTATATTTTCTACATTCGTAATTACACCAACATTCGAACAATCGGACTCATCTAGAAAGTAAGAAATGACGATTTTCTGCTATATTTCGCCTGTGGAGCATCCCTCTTGATGGTCCAACAATAATCGACCAGCATATTAGGATTCTATTTGCCTTGATATATCTTTTCCATAGCTGAAATCTCCTGAGTTAGCTAATTTGGTTTTATTTTACAATGGACAAATGGACGAAAAAACGTTTATTAAAAATAATTATTTAAATCCATTAATTGAAATTGAAATAAAAAAAACTGTGGATGATGGAGAAATTCCGAATACATATTTGAAAACACGATAAAAAAACTGCATTAAGTACAACTATTGGTACTCATGAGACAAAAATCATGTTGACCAGTGTGTAATTTGTGCGGTTTCAGTTTTTTTTATTTCAATTTGTGCAGACACACACCTGATGTACAATCCCCCCTTTGTTTTTTTAATCACTGTAGATTGTAATTTGTTTAGAATACCCAAAATCACAACTTGGGCCATAAGATTTCTACCTGAAAATGTTCGTCTATCTTCGAAATGTACGCGCATGGCACGCTATAAATGATAAGTTTTGTTAATTACAATAACTTAATCTATTACATTTTGAAACACATTAAATTAATATATATTCACATGTTTACATATGGACATTACAATCGTGTGTTCAAATAGCAAAGACTATAACTTACTAATGTGAAATAATAAAACACTTAAAGCTCAATGTAAACAATCTGAAGTAAGTATCAATCTCACATTCACCATTCTCCTCCACCACCGATACCAAGGCGTTATCTGGTCTTTGAGCAACAAATATATCGTAATGAAATAACCCAAAATAACTATTATAAGGAAAAATGCAATAGCACCTGTTGACCACATCTGCGTAATTCCAAGTTTTGTACCTTCTTGAACGAAATACTGAAGTCCTATAAGACAAACCATGATGAGTCCCATTGTTACAAAAAGTAAGTAACACAATGATAAAAATATCAGCTTGTATATAACTTCGTACCCTCGGATGTCTCACCCACATTCTGAGAGCTTCCGACATCCGATATCTCGGGGTCTGTATCACGTTGAATGTGTATTGGCAAAGCTCGCAAGAATTTCTTCCATTCACGTTTAGCCATCTTTCCAAGCATGATAAATGAACATAGGCTAGAGTTCCTTTGCAATGACAAGGAGATATTAGGCATTCATTACCTTCGTTCAGAAGACATATACGACATCGAAACGAACCAACAGTTACCAAATCAACAGGAATTTTAAGACTCAGTTCCGAATTCTCCAAATTTCTCATGGAGAGGCTATCATTACAGTTTTCACGTTGATAATTAATTTCTTTTCTTCGAATGAGATGTCAACAGCATGTTCTTTTGACAACATAGCGAGATAAACACTTTTCATGAAAAGCTATTCACTCACTACTTTGATGTAAAATCGAATTCAGAATAAACTGTTTTAACCACAGACCTATTATTCATGAACAAACACAAACATCCTGAAATAAATTATAACCACACTACATTGTTGTAGTTACGTCATTTGAAATTATATAATAATAAGTAGAATTGCGCACAAATGTGCATTAAAAGACTTTCTTACTGTAATGCTACGGTTTATTATACAGCGTGTCGCGCCCGACGTGACGCATTCTCGCGTTACGCTCGGCGTGATACTGGTTTCGCATGGAGCGCATACGGTATAGCGCTTATGTTTGTGGAATTGTCGCCAGATGGCACCACATATATGGGAAATCAAAATGACCAACGTTCATAATAAATTTCCAAATGTGTTTACAAAAATTAATGTATACAACCTGTCCCTGCATAACCTAATGAAATAAATTACATACATACTATTTAATAAACTATAAACTAATCTGATGTACACTAAACTGACCCATTGGAACCTAACAAAATGAAGTGATTGAATATTTATTTCTTAAAATATGGTTTGGAATTAAATGCAAATGTTCGTCATTCACACATACAAGGTGATTACAAATGATTGGAGCGATTTCATGATTTTATGGTAGCTGTAGTATTCGACATATTTTCACGAACTTTTACAGATACATAGAGCAACTTCCCAGGTTTTTTTTTAGATGTTACAGGTGCTCCATATGCTCCCCCTTGGTGATTCTGCAGATATCAAGTCTGTAATCAAGTTCGTCCCATACTCGACGTAACATGTCCCTATTAATTTGTTCAAAGGCATTGATTATGCGAGCTTGCAGTTCTGGTAAGTCTACTGGTAAAGGAGGCACAAACACTGAATCTTTCACATACCCCCAAACAAAAAAATCGCACGGCGTCAAATCGGGGGAGCGTGGAGGCCATGACAACAATTTCTGATCATTCTCTCCACTGCGACCGATCCATCGGTTTGGCAATCTCATGTTTAAAAATTCACGAACATCGTGATGGAAGTGTGGTGGAGCACCATCCTGCTGGTAGATGAAGGTCTCACTGTCGGTCGTCAGCTGCGGCATGAGCCAATTTTCCAGCATGTCCAGGTACACGTGTCCTGTAACGTTCTGCTCGCAGAAGAAAAAAAGGGCCATAAACTTTGAACTGAGAAACCGCACAGAACACACTAACTTTTGGGGAGTCGCGAATGTGCTGCACAATAACGCGGGGATTTTCTGTGCCCCAGATTCGCACATTGTGTTTTGTTCACTTTGCCATTCACAAAGAATGTTGCTTCGTCACTGAAGACAAGTTTCTCACAAAAACCATCCTCATCCATAAACTGCTGCATTTGTGTACAAAATTCAAACCGACTCACTTTGTCAATGGGCGTAAGGGCTTGTAGAAATTGCAAGTGGTAAGGTTTATGCTTCAATCTTTTCCGCAAGATCTTCCAAACGGTCGGTTGTGGAATGTTCAGCTCTCTGCTCGCTTTTCGTGTTGATTTCTGTGGGCTACGTGTGAAACTCATCCGCACACTCTCAACCTTTTCTTCACTCACTGAAGGACGACCCGTTGATTTCCTTTTACAGAGGCATCCTGTAGCTTTAAATTGCGCATACCATCGCCGAATGGAGTTGGCACTCGGTGCATCTTTCTCGAACTTCGTTCTGAAGTGTCGTTGCACAGTTATCACAGATTGAGTTGAATGAAATTCAAGCACAGCATATGCTTTCTCCTCGCCTGTCGCCATCTTTGATAACTGCTGCGCTCTCTCGGTTTAAAGCTGAAACACGGCTGCGAGAGAAAACAAAAAAAAACCTTATGAGTTTTTATACATAACTTTAAAGTTCTGTGAAGATATGTCAAATAAGATCGCTACAATAAAATCATGAAATCGCTCCAATCATTTGTAATCACCGTGTATGTCCTGCCATCTGGTGGATTTAATTTTATAAGCGTTCACGTATGCCAACTTCAATTCTAATAAAGAACTTTGAAAATAAATTGAGAGGAAAAGTCATAATTTGTGTACATAGATAAACATATTAAAGTTATTTATAAAAAAGTTTTAAGAATCGTTGCAAAACGTTTAAAATAGTACGAAATATTAGTAAAGACAGAAAAAGTACCTAGAGCAACAGCATCATATGAATGTTGTATGGAAAAGTATAGGATAAATTATTCTTTAGTTCTTATATAACATATGGTTGATGAAAATACCAAATTTTAGAATACTTCAGATTTTCGCCTGAGCAGTTTTATCAGGTTTTGAATTTAATAGAAGACAAAATTTATGTACATCCATAATATTCCCAAGATACAATACAGGGTGGACCGCTCGAATGGACCTAATTTCAATTGCTTGTTACTGGCAAACGGTTGAAGATAGAAACTTAAAACAACGTTCATATTACAGAAAAACTCACCAAGTTTTGATATCCAGATCACCACATCTCTATATGATCCCCAGCAGTCACTGTGACGATATCAAAGCGATGAACAATTTCTTGCCAAGTACGTTGGAGTATGTCTTCTGGAATGTTCTCAATAGCCTCTATGATGCGCTCACGAAGATCACGAAGGTCTTTGACTGGGGTGGTGTAAACTTTATCTTTGACATAGCCCCAGAGAAAGAAATCCAGTGGTGTTTAATCGGGAGATCTCGGGGGCCACGCGATTGGTCCTCCCCTACCAATCCAACGGCCAGGGAAAATGTTGTCCAAAGTCGTACGAACTTCATTGGACCAGTGGGGAGGAGCACCATCTTGCTGGAAAACGATGTTAGGCTGCAGTTGTTCAATTTGTGGAAAGAAGAACTGCTCCAGCATGTCAAGATATGTGGTACCACGAACAGTTTTTCTCGGCGAAGAAAAACGGTCCAATGACCTTATTATGTGACAAACTGCACCAAACATTCATCTTCGGACTATCACGAACATGCTCTTGAATAGCGTGAGGATTCTCCGATCCCCAGATCCGCACATTATGCCGGTTTACCTTGCCTGGCAAATGGAAAGTGGCTTCGTCCGAGAAGAAAATCTTGGTCATGAAGTCAGGATCAGCGCCGAGACGGTCCAGCATCGTATTGGCGAATTCCACTCGTTTCGGCATGTCATTCGGCTCCAGACGTTGCACTAACTGCACTTTATATGCGTGCAGTTTGAGGCGTTTGTGGACAATCCGTTGTAATGTCGATTTTGGTATTTGAAGTTTCCCGCGAAGCTCTTCTTAATGACTTCCGGGGGCTTCGCTCAAATGCGGCTTGAACATTTGCTACCATTTCATCGGATGCTCTGCGACCACCACCATGCTTCTTCAACACAGATCCTGTAGCTAATAATGTATCACGCCACTTCTTTATGCTTCTAGCAGTTGGAGCATCACGGTTAAACACACGCCGGAACTCCCTTTGAACTCTAATGATTGATTTAAACTCCGCATACCACAAAACAGCTTGCGCTTTCATCTGCGGAGTCGCCATTTTCACAAACAATTAAATCTAAGAACGAGAAACGTATCTTTGTGCCATCTACCGACAGGATTCGAAACTTGGTGAGTTTTTCTGTACTATGAACGTTATTTTAAGTTTCTATCTTCAACCGTTTGCCAGTAACAAGCAATTGAAATTAGGTCCATTCGAGCGGTCCACCCTGTATTTACAGCTTTTATTTATCTCTTGACCAGGTTCAAGACACAATAACTCTTTTTTTCTGTACATCTCTGTACTCCTTCATGCTCATATTGTATAGAACTCGATGATTTGCAACAAAACTATCTAACTTTGGTTGTTAAAATTGGGAAGTTATAAAACAAGTACTGTATTTCCCACATTTTGTCATAAAATCTTTGTTTTTAGCAATTACACCAATGAGTACGGGTAATATCTTCTATATTCTTTGTTTGGCTGGCAAATTGCGTCCCGGATTCAAGAGATTCAAATACACGACGCGACATGTCAGCGCAAAATTTTTCGCGCCAGCAATTTGCGTTGTAGATAAACCACATCCATTTAAATACATGGGGAGCAATTTTTGCGCTAGCGCTTTGCGTCGTAGATAAACCATAGCGTAATGCTACGGTTTATTATACAGCGTGTCGCGCCCGACGTGACGCGAATTCGCGTTTCGCTCGGCGTGATGCTGGTTCAGCATGGAGCGCATACGTTACAGCGCATATGTTTATGGAATTGTCGCCAGATGGCACCACATATATGGAAAATCAAAATGACCAACGTTCATAATAAATTTCCAAATGTGTTTACAAAAACTAATGTATACAAACCTGTCCCTGCATAACCTAATAAAATAAATTACATACATACTATTTAGTAAACTATAAATTAATCTGATGTACACTAAACTGACCCATCGGAATCTAACAAAATGAAGTGATTGAACATTTATTTCTTAAAATATGGTTTGGAATTAAATGCAAATGTTGGTCATTCACACATATGTCCTTCCATCTGGTGGATTTAATTTTATGAGCGTTCACGTATACCAACTTAAATTCTAATAAGGAACTTTGAAAATAAATTGAGAAGAAAATTCATAATTTGTCTACATAGATAAACATATTAAAATTCTTCATTAAAAAACTTTCAAGTGTCGTTGCAAAACGATTAAAATAGTTCGAAATATTAGTAAAGACAGAAAAAGTAACAGCTTTTATTTATCTCTTGACTAAGTTCAAGCCACAATAACTTTTTTCTGTACATCTCTGTACTCCTTCATGCTCATATTGTATAAAACATATATAGAACTCGATGATTTGCAACAAAACTATCTAACTTTCGTCGTTAAAATTGGAAAGTTATAAAACAAGTACTGTATTTCCGACATTTTGTTATAAAATCTTAGTTTGTTTTTAGCAATTACACCAATGAGTACGGGTAATATCTTCTATATTCTTTGTTTGCGCTGGCAAATTGCGTCCTGGATTCAAGAGATTCCAAAACACGACGCGACATGTCAGCGCAAATTTTTTTGCGCCAGCAATTTGCGTTGTAGATAAACCACCTCAATTTAAATACATGGGGAGCAATTTTTGCGCTAGCGCGTTGCGTCGTAGATAAACCACAGCATAAGCGTTTAAGCTTTTTGTGCAAAGTTCTAAATGGTATTGGCTGCATTTACGTCCGCACAGAGAACACACACAATATTCGTCCGCTTGGTGAAAACCTGTTTTTTTGCAGATTTTGTGATGAAGCCACGTATAGAGAATCGAGTAAGTGCATGCCGCTGTGGTTGGTCAGGGTTCGATTTATCATTGCTTCTGTGGCGTAGAAGTCCGAATCAATCTCGCTTCTTTTCCTCACTCTTTCCGCTAGAAGGTCGTCATAATGAATTGTTGCCGGTAGTTGTAGCGATATCCTCAGCTCTTCTATTAGTATATAAGTCGAGATGGAGTCTTTTTTTTTTAAATTATATAAATGTAGATATTATAGGCGTACAGAGGGCTTTGGTTTGTTGGGTAACGGCCTATTCGATGGTGAAAATGGATGTTTATTTCAGAAACACTTTTAAATGTAATTTATAGACTCTTTTAACAAGACCAGCCTTATGACCAGCGTTTCTGACTATAGTTCATCAAGACCCGAGTTTGATTACTGATCAGAATATAGAAATTTTTACATAAAGGAAATTATTCCTATGGTCTCATTGTCTGGAATTTAGATTAAGGACTCTCCTGGTGCTTCATTATCATTTATCGCCCATCATATAATCGAGATAACATAACTCTGCCTTACATGTGCCCTAACCTAAATAATGGATTACAATTCCGCTATCGCCAGGAGAAAAATACATATGTCAGAAAGACAACATGGTGTGGCATTGGACATGAAGAAAACTCTTTTAACATCTTAGTTGAATTTATGGTTCAATTTCCTGATTTAAGGGATATATAATTATTTCTTTTGTTAAATTGGACAAATTCTATTTCTGATGTCAGTTTATTTTTTTAACACTACTCTGAAATAGCCTGGTAATAAAATTTCAATCTAGCATTTGCCCTGACGACTAAGAAAAATCAAAATAAAACTCCAGTTCAGTCCGTTCCAGAACCTCCCAAATACAAGTCTCAGACTCTAAAACACTCGTCGAACTCACTTGGTGCTATATTATTATTCTGTGAACTAAACTTATCTCTAAACTGTTTTATTATTATTATTATTTATTTGCGGTCTTGTCGGCCGAATTTCTACAGACTAAATTCTTATATCAAAATATCAGATTAAAATGTAAAGTTAAACATAACACCACAGACTCAGTATCTAACAGAAATGAGGACCAGCCTTTTATTTTGGGGGTAAAGACGGCCATTATGCAAGGATGTCATCTAGTGCAGACTGTTTAGGAAGGTGGAAGCCTGAACTTCCTACTACCCTAAGGGCCTCCTAAGACCTGTTAGTGGGATCACTTTAACTTCACAGAGGCAGTCACAGATAATGATTGGCATGTGATTTTATCTAACAAATAGAATAACAAAGTTTTAGTAAATGTACGTTATAAATCAAAATTTATCATCATCATCCAGAGATTAAGCCTGTTGGCTCGTTTATATATCCATCCATAGTAATTCTGCCCGAAGGCAGGTCCTTCACTGCAATCATAGCATTTTCATGCTATGCTTGCAGCTTTACTAGGGAATTGTGTAGGTGTGGTAGCTTCCCGTTGCTTTCCACACCGGTGAAGGATGATGATGATGATAATGGTAAGGATGATGGCCATATGATTTCAGGGACCGTTTGGGCCTTAAAGTTTTCCTGACATTTGTCTTACAGGTGAGGAAAAACCCTGATAAAAACCTCACCCAGAAAAACTGCCCCGACCGGGGATCGAACCCGGGCCCGCTGCGTGACAAGGCAGCATGCTACCTCGAGACCACAGCGGTGGACCGTTTATATATAAGATCATATAATTAAATACGGATTAATAACAAATATATTTACTATAAGCACATAAATAAGTGAAAGCTAGAATTGTTAAAATTGTTCATACCATCTTCTGTGTGGGCATCCAACATTTCTCCTTCCGTGCGTTTTATAATTTTGGAAATCTTTCTTCTGGCATTCTATCAATATGTTCTTTCCAGCCATTCCTGTATTTAATTATTCGGTCTGTAAGTTTGAAAATATTTAGTTCCTTTCTTATATCTTCATTTCTTTTCTCATCCAGCAGAGTATATCCTGCTATATTTCTTAAAAATCTCATCTCAGCTGCTTCCAATCTTTGTTCTTGTCTTTTAGTGATCGTCCAACATTCTGATCCTTACATCAATACAAGAACAGCCATTACCTTATAAAATTTCATTTTTATTCTTTCTTGTGTGTTTAAGGGTTCTTTTAATAGTGCCACACATGAGGTTAAATTTATTTATTTTGTCATTAATATCTTCAATTTTTAACATATGATAAATTGAAATCTGGATATTTAAAACTGATCACCTGCTCTAAAATTTTCTTATCAATTACTATTTTAGCTCTTAAGGAATCATGTCCTTTAAATGCTAAAATTTTAGTTTTATTCTTTGAATTTTTTAAAATTGTAATTGGCACTTACTTTTTCCAAATTAAAAATAGCTCTTTGTAGATCATCTTCTGAACTGGAAATCTCTACTTGATCATCGGCAAATAATATTGTAATATATAAATCAAAATTATATTTCAATTTTCTTGGCGAAAACAATAAATGCTGGAGGGGGATCTTATCTGTTTTTCTCTTTCATTAGATCCTTATGTCACTATATAATAATTTTAAAATCAATGTATAATAATTTTAAAAGTCTGTTTTATATTTCACAACGTATCATCAATCAGATATAAAATAATAGAAAATTTGAATTTGATATGTTTGTTATTTTCAGTAATATTGATGTAAGGATTCAGCAAGCAGAATTAGAATATCAACTTGGGAGAGAAGAACTCAATCTTCTAACTCTTCTGGAGGAGAGTCGAAATCTTCAGATCTGTCTTGAAGATGAACATAATCGCAACAAGAATGATGCCTCTACCATTTACAGGTACTTATTTTCAATTTGTTTATTAAATTCTTTCGATATCTCCTGGATTTATATATATATATATAAATTAGGGATGACACTAGTATATGAAAAATTTTAAAGACACCAAAACTTTTTTTTTTTGGAAATGTATATATACCAATTCCGTCCCGCGCCGTAGCCGAGCGGTTAAGGTAGGAAGCCTTGGCACAGAGCTACGGGACTTGCGCTGGTTCGAGTCTCCATGGGGGAAGAGATTTTCTCATGGTATTTCAGCCAGTATGGGACCGGTGCCCACCCAGCATCGTGAGGCAATTGGGTAGCTACAATAAGTAGCGGCTCCAGGTTGAGGAACCAGCTATAACGGCTGGGGGACTCAACATGCTAACCACATGTCACCCCTACATTGGCTGTTGATCATCTACCTCTGTGATTGACACATGTGGATGTGAAGGGCCAGCAGCCGGCTGGTAAAAGGGCAACCGCTGAAAAGTGGAAAGACCCTCAATCAATCGGAATAATACCAATTCCGAGTTAAATTCCAGTTGCACTGTAAACAAACTTGCACAAGATTTATTTTGCCGACACCATATATTGGCAGAACCATGGTGCTACTTTTACCCACCATATGTATGGAACTGTCATCGATAGAAATATTGTTCTTAGACAACAACATATTTTAAGGGAAATAAGACTAAAAGAAGATAAAATGGTATGAATAATTACAAATTTCCATTTCTTATTAATTTATGACACAAATTTCACTGCAATCATAGCATTTTCATGCTATGCTTTGCAGCTTTACTAGGGAATTATAGGTGTGGTAGCTTCCCGTTGCTTTCCACACCGGTGAAGGATGATGATGATAATGATGATTTTCGGGGACTGTTGGGCCCTAAGCTTCCTGACATTTGCCTTACAGGTGAGGAAAAACCCCGAAAAAACCTCACCCTGGAGTCTGTCCCGACTGGGAATCAAACCCGGGCCCGCTGCATGAAAAGACCACAGCGGTGGACAAGGCAAATATTAATGATTATTATTATAGCCATATGATGTTTGAGGACATTTGGGCCTTAAAGTTTACCGACATCAAATTATCTAAATATAAGTTTCAAAAATCAAATTAAACATGAAACTTTAACACTGATTTAAATATGAATTTCAAAGGGAATAAACTTTCAATCAAAATATAGAATATTTCAAATTACCCAACATCAAATTAACCAAAGTTCACTGCTTATATACTGTAATCTTGCTCATTTCAGTTGTGTCAGTGGCTGTAACTACGTCAGCCTGCATGCTGTCGAAATCAATTACGATGCCAAAAGTCCAAGGTTTGGTGCTGGACCACGCGAAGATTCACAGGGATTATATGTTGAATGGGCAACTGAAGACTCTGGCATGACAAAGGGTGACAGGTAAGATTTCCTATTATCAATCTCAACTTCTAAATATTGAAGCATTTGGTCAGACATTTGCAAATGTACTCATACAGTTCATTTAAGATTTATTAATGTTAATTAAATGTAAATTACTTCAAATACTTTTCTTTATATTCGATCTTTCCAAAATGCAGGTATTTTCAGAAAAAATAAATAACAATTTATATTATATTTGAGGTATATGAAATGAATAATAAAAACATCAAAAGAATTTATATAATTCATTACTAACTCTTTTTTAATGTCATTTGTATATGATTCTGTGGTTTTATTGATTTTTATATGCAATAATGCAGATATTCAGAGTCAAAATAATGATAAATTTATCAATATAGGCCTATTAGGCTGATTAAGATTCTCTAAGTCAGAGCTGCCCAAATTTATTTGTATTGTAGGCCAAATGGAAGAAACATCAAGTGGTGCAGGCCATAAAACCTATTATAGCTGTTGTGGATTACACTGAGCAACAAAATAAACTTTTTTTTTTGTCTCAGAAAGAAAAATATGTGATTCTGATAGTATTTTTTCTCCTGAATTCAAATATGATATCGGTTTTTCTCCATCATGCAAGGTTTCCAAGAGACAGACATTTATAATTTCAAACACTTTAATATTTTCTACATTCGTAACTACACAATATTCGAACATTCGGACTCACCTAGAAAATAAAAAATTACGACTTTCTGCTATATTTCACCTGTGGAGCATCCCTCTTCATGGTCCAACAATAATCGGCCAGGATTCCATTTGCCTTGATATCTCTTTTCCATAGCTGAAATCTCCTGAGTTAGCTCATTTGATTTTATTTTACAATGGACATATGGACGAAAAACATTTATTAAAAAAATAATTATTTGAATCCATTAATTGAAATTGAAATAAAAAAACTGTGGGTGATTGAGAAATTCCAAATACATATTTGAAAACACGATAAAAAACTGCATTAAGTACAACTATTGGTACTCATGAGACACTTGTCTCAGAAAGAAAGATATGTGATTCTGATAGTATTTTTTCTCCTGAATTCAAATATGATATCGGTTTTTCTCCATCACGCAAGGTTTCTGAGAGACAGGAATTTATAATTTCAAACACTTTAATATTTTCTACATTCGTAACTACACAATATTTGAACATTCGGACTCACCTAGAAAGTAAGAAATGAAGATTTTTTGCTATATTTCGCCTGTGGAGCATCCCTTTTGATGGTTCAACAATAATCGGCTAGCATATTAGGATTCCATTTGCCTTGATATCTCTTTTCCATAGCTGAAATCTCCTGAGTTAACTCATTTGGTTTTATTTTACAATTAATTTACAAATGGACGAAAAAATGTTTATTAAAAAAATTATTTAAATCCATTAATTGAAATAAATAAAAAAAACTGTGGGTGATGGAGAAATTCTGAATACATATTTGAAAACACGATAAAAAACTGTATTGGTACTCATGAGACAAAAATCATGTTGACCAGTGTTGTTATGTAAGCGTTTGTTGATTTGCTATTTATCTTGTTATGTTATAACATATTTCACAAGTTATTGTTACAATACTGATAAACTAACATTATACAATTACCTTTAGCATATTTCAATTCATTAGAATGCTACAGGCCTGCAGGGACTGAATAGAAAGTGATGGAGGACCATAGTTTGGGCATCCCTGCTCTAAGTGAATGAATTGAATTGGCTCATATCTCTCTTGAAATACTTTTGAAGGAATATCGTCGTAATCTTCAGCCCACAATCAACTGTGCACATCCTTCCCCTCTGGAGTTAGGCAAATAAACCTCATGATCAAATTAATTTCAAAATCCATTACCTTGTCTATTTTTCTAAATGTAGATGTTCTCCCTAACTGTGAGTACTGCTGGTCCTCCCAATTATTTCAGAAATTTTGACTTCTGAATTCTGTGTTTTCTATTCACTTATGAACAGCTATTGCCGATTTTTCAATTTCTCCACATTTTATTTTTCTAAGTAGTCTTTAATTTCTTGTAGTTTTTCCTACATTTTATTTGGTAAATTCCTGATTTTTATCATTTATTTTTCTGTTTTGATTAATTTATTGATACTGAAATCATTTTTGGCAGAAGTCTGATATTGAATTTTTGAATACTTCTATCAGAAGATAATCTGCAGAAAGGTCTGTATGAACTTAACAAAATTACCACAAGGTGGCCAAGCTGAGCAAAACATTTCTTCCACTTACTTGTGTTTTGCACTCTTTTAACTTTACTATCTAACCTCTCTTGATTAACTCTTGTTTTTCGACCCTGATGCTATTAGGGCATCCGAGGGCTAAGGAGTCTTTCCTTTCTTCCATTTCTTCTTTCCTTTATTTTCTTTTCTTCTCCAGAAAAGCCTGACCAGAGGCTATAAGATGGCAGGCCCATCACTGGTCTTGCCTTCCTTTGGCCAGCAACCAATCGAAGGGACTATTATTATGCTTTCAAGTCTTACACGAGAATTTTCCGGAAGACGCTGGAGGGAAAATTTTCTATAGGATCGTAACAGGCCTTGGCCTAATACTTGGAAGGAAGAAGAAGAAGAAGAAGACAGAAGAATATGGATTGAAGATATCTACAGAGAAAACAAAAATTATGACATTTCAAGGTATAGATCTTGTCAGAAGTAAAATTGTACTTGACAATAAAATTTTGGAGCAGGTGAATAATTTTACATATCTAGGATGCAATATCTCATATGAAGAAGAAAAGGATGTAAATGCAAAAATATCAAAATTTTTAAGAATTTTAGGGTTAATAAATTCTATCTTCAAGCCACAGTTAGTCCAAAAACATTCAAGACTAAAAGTGTATTAATCCAACTCTTTTGTATGGTAGCAAAGTATGGACGTTGAAACAGAAGGATATACAGAGATTTAGATCTGCTGAAATGAGATACCTTCGGAGGACTGCAGGATACACACCTTCTAGATCACAAAAAAAAGAAGACATCTTAGAAGAATTACACATGGAACCTTTAGAAAACAAAATTTCTGATTATAAGTCAAGATGGATGCAACATGTTCATCGAATGGAATCACAGGATACCCAAACAAATGTTAAGATATGAACCTGCAGGAAGAAGACCAGTACGTCCACTCAAAATACTTCTGGATGGTGTTTTTCTTGAGGCTGAAACAGGTCAACAAATGGCCTAAATTCGTAATTTACTATGATGATGATAATACTTCTAAAAATGTATTGTGTGCCAAAGATTGATATACAAATTTCTTGAATTTTGACTTAGTTGTATGTTAATTTGTTACAGGTTACTAGAGGTTAATGGGAAACTTGTGTTGATGAGGAGTAAGGAAGACATGCTGCGCTTGTTAGCTGTGTCTCCAGATCCTGCACAACTTGTGGTTATGCGTACAAAACAATCCAGTTCCAGCAGTCTGCTGTCTACAACATCAATCATCCACCCACATGATCACTCTCGAGAACTTTCTGTACTACGAGAAGAACTTGGTGCACTTCGTGGACGTGCAGAAGATGCTGAGCGTGCCAAAGATAGTTTCCGCACGGACAATCTTCGTCTCACCCACAGGATCTCCTATCTTGAAGAACAAGTTGCAGAACTTTACAAAGAACAAAAGAAGATGACAATGTTTATAATACCATCAGCCATTCTCAGAATCGTCCTTCAACGACCACTGTATTGACAAATGGAAATATCAGTACAAATCCATCAAATACTCCTGTGAAAACACCTATTAAACCAGATGTACAAGTTTTCCAGAAAGGTCCACAAGTAACTGCCATAGTGGCTAATCTGCCAGGCCTGGAGGTTGGTTCAAACAGTCCTGCAGAATCTCGACATAGTTTACCTACGGTACGGCCCAAACAGAACTCCACAACTCAGCAAGTCAAAAATCAAGATGCACGAAGTACAAAGTCTCTCGATTTTGGTTCAGATTGTTCATCTTCTGGTCTTCATCATCATCGTCATGAGAAACATTCTCATCGGCACCACCATCATCACCATTTGCAAAATGCCAGAAGTACCAACTCTCTTGACATGAATAAACTCGATGGCACAGCCAGTCTTCAACATAAGAGTAAACATCATTCACACCACAGACTTTACGAAGCAGGGTCATCAGAAATGGAGAGCAAAGTGGATATGATTACAATTCAGAAACTTCTTCAGGTATGGAGCAGTCTAGAACATACCATCGAAAGTATGCTGATTCCCAACAAATCCTCCATGACATGAAATCTAAGTTAAGTGCACTGGACTCTAGTGAGAGTTCATCCGGAACTCAAGCATTTCCAAAATTAAATGACGCTAGAAGTGTCAAATCCCTGGACATTGATTCAGAATCTTCATCAACACAGAATCATTACAGTCACAAAAGCAATCATCATCAAGATGCCCAAAGCATTAGATCTCTTGATTATGGATCTGAGCCCCAAATTACCATAATTACAAGAAGCATCACAATTACCAAAATGGCAGCAGCAGCTGTTCGAAGGTAAGCCACAAAGACCTACACCACCAAAGAAACCTTTAAGATTATCCTTACATCGGGCAACAAGTCTGCAATCCGTCACCGTTGCTCCCACAACACCTCCTTCTCCTGGAGACAATGCATTGCAAGGGAGTAAGAAACCAACAAAGAGGAATCACAAGGGTGAAGCACCTCCTGCACCTATTCAATTTAATAAAGATCCTCCACAGCCTCCTCCAAGGACTCCTTCAAGAGCAGAATCCTGTCAATCTGCATTGAGATGGCCCACTCCGACAGCTGCTCTCCACAAGGCTGTGGCACTCAAGACAGCACGTAACAGTTCAAGGTTATCAGGTGTGCTCATGAATGAGAAGTGGTGTAATAATAAATACTAATTCTGGAATTTGTGATAGTTATGGAAATTATATTAGAAATAAAAAAACTGAGAGCCAGTTCCAGATTTTTTTTAGGGACATACAGAACTGGTTAGTGATGATTGATCTCTGACTTTAATTATCAATCTCTTCTTCTACAAATAAAATTAATACATTATTTTTATTTCTCATTAATATGAAGGCATGAGAAAGGAGATGATAAAGTACTTAGAACAGGGTTTTATACGAGAGACAAAAATGTCTGTTTGAGCTAGAAGTCTTAGGTCAAATTTCTGGTTCAGGCAAAAATGTCTCTCTTCAAAAAATAACTTCAAACAATGTTCAGTTGAATTTAACCTCCAAAGAAATCCTAGCACTTATTTTAAAGGAGCTAAGTGAATCTTATTTCAATAAACATTAGATGGAAAGTAACACTATGAGGTAATTTACAATTTATATAAATGAATTGGAAATTAGTTTTACATCTCACCTCATAAAACTCCATGATTTTCACAGGATTGGTATTTGAAGTCATCCCTTTTATCCTAAGCCAAAACTCCGGCTGTCAAAACTTCTGCCGTCACCACCAACTTTCCAACTGCCACTTGATGAACTTCGAGATCAAATCAAAAATTCATTTGAGTTTGAAGTTTCTGGTGAGCAAGATTTGGTCTCTTAAGTTCATGAAACCAGCACCAGTTGGTGGTGACGTCAGAAGTTTGACAGTTGGAGTTTCGGCTGAGGATAGAAGGGTACCTTCAGAAACTGGTCCTATAAAAATCATGGAGTTTATGAGGTGAGATTTAAAAATAATTTCCGCTTCATTTATATAAAGAGCGAATCAACTATTCTGGTATGCCATGAAATGAGATGAAGATTCTATTATAAACTATAATGTTAGTTGACCAGAACTACATAAAAATTTCATATCAAATTAAACAGAAAGTAAAGCGTGAAGTTCAAACGGAGAAAGAAATACAATGAAATTTCCAATAATTTCCCAATATGATATAAAATGCTCTAAAGATATAAACTATATAAGGTTACACAAATAATAATTATGACTTACTACCTACCATTCAAAAATTGACTCTTGTAATAAAATTCTTATTAAGTTAATGTAAAAATGTTTTAACTGTATGAACATATTTATTACATTACTACTTGGATTCTACATTCTCAATTCAATTAAATACTTGTGTAAACTTATGCCTAAACAATTTTAGAATGAAAAATACAAGCATGAACTGGGCTTTCTCATTTTTTAAAGGTGAAAATTAAATTATGATTATGAATAATTCATTCCAAATTATGATTTTTTTGACTTGATACGCTGTATGATTACAATATAGGGTTTTATAAGATTCATGATGTGTTCCGTTGAGGTATTATTCAAAATTAATATAAAATTATGGAATATTCAAAGTCCCGAAAGCGCTACAGTTAAATGATTAATTAAGTTGAGGAGACGGACCTTTCAGGTGAATATTCCATAATTTTATATTAATATAGGGTTATATGAAATAAATTTCTTACTATCTTTGAGAACACATATTCCCTTTTGTACCTCTATGTATGAATTGGTAGATTATATTATTTAGAAAGATTGTATGACATCATTAGCAAAGGCATATAGATTCAGATCCTTGAGATAGAATCAAGCCCAATTTAACAGGGTTACAATACCATGAATTCAGATATAATGTAGAGGGAAGTGTGTCCCCAATAAAATAACAGTATTAATTTTAGTAGAAATGTTTTTTAAAAATTAAAGTTAATAGATACTCTGTTGTACAACAGCCTACATAGTTCAAATTTTGCAGTACTAATTTAAGATAAGAAAAACAGTGCTTTAGCCACCCAAACAAAGCTTACAGACTTTTTTTTAAGACAGCTCAAAATTAGATTTAAAATTAAGTGTAAATAGCATTCTGTATGTTTTTTTAAGTTTCATGGAGTAAATTACATTCAGTAATTTTTACACATTGTTTATATTTTGTGTATGAGAGACGAATAGACAGGTGAATGGAGAAGATTATATAATAATGAGCTACATGACTATTATGGGAAACCAGATGTAACAAGTTGACTCTCATAGATTGTGAAGGGCAATAGAGATGAGCCAAATAATTTGTCTGCGAGATGCGTGAACGGGAGTGGTTTAGTGATGTTTAACAGTAGTTGGCAGATGAGTGACAAGGTAAGGGAGCAGTGTGGATAGAGACACGAGTGAGTGCAACTCTAGATGAGAGAATATCCTTGAGATAATGGAGGGGAAGAAAGAGAGAGACTCAAGATCTAGAGGTAATAATGGAGATGTGTTTTGGACGATAATGTGTTTCTGTGATGCAGACAAATTATTTGGCCTTACCTCTACATGTAGCACGAATGGAGAATGAAAGAGAGGCATGGAAACTCCAAAAACCAAGGAGCAAGTCCTCCAGAAGGGACTTTAAGCCATGGGTCTCGGGTCTGAAGATTTTCAGGCTCGGAAAAGATCCTTAAGCCTGAATAAAGATGCCTCTAAGCAAAATTTATTGACATCAATGTCCTAGTAATATCTTAGTTGCTTGTTAGATGTCTCATTTGGTCTGTGTATTGACCACATGCCATCCATGACATCTACGAGCAAATAAGGTAACTAAAAATTAACTTTGTCTAATAACTCTTTATAAAGGAGAGGTTATGGCTCAACAATGAGCTATGCCTTTATAGGTAGATATTATAATGCAGGGATGAAAAATGTCCTCTGAACACTGTGTTGTATTGAATTTTCACTGTAGTTTATAACTAGGGCTTGGAAATTGAGGACCTATAAAATACCTAAAGATATCCTACAAAAGACCTAAAAATTGGAAAAAGGACGTAAAAATGGTTGCAGTTGCTAACAAGTGGATAAAGACAACCTCGCTGCCTTCACCTCTGCTCGAGGTAATTTTCAGAAAGTGACAACTTCTTACAAAACTTGAAGTCGAAATATAAAATGTTCAGGCAGTCAATAGGCTGGTGGTTAAAAATAACATGATTTTTGTGAGAATTCAATAGTCTCTCGTGGAACAAAAGTCTTTAGAGAGTAAAACTAGACAGTGTTTTTAAAAGAAGTTGGAATTGAGACCAGACTCTGCAGAGTCTCGTATTATATACAAATGGTACAAATGTAGTCAAAAGAAGGTAAAGGTACAAAAATTAGCCTTAAGACCTAAAAAAAGGACAAATAAGCCAAAAAAAAGTGGAGAAAGGACACATAAAACCCACCATTTTCTGGCCTACAATGACCCAAAATGTTTATCTATTATGTTGTGCCTCATCTTTAGACATAAAATAAAAAAAAAAGGATTTTTCTTCAACTCCGAGCTCTATTTATAACATTGTTCTCAGAATAGCAAAAAATCCTAAGTTTTTAATTAGCAATATGAAAGTATGTGGCATGCCAGATTATCCCAGTATATGCAGTTATTCTGTAAAGCTCAAAGTTTGTGTAAGTCATAAATTAATTATGGCAAATAACATAAGATTTTCAATTAATAAAAATTAATTAAAAGAGTCATATCTCACCCCATACTTCAAGTACAGAAATTGCAGTTTTCAAGAGGAATCTCTCCCATCTTCAACCATCATCACGATTGTAGAATTTCGGTCTATATTTTCATCTACAAAGTTGCCATATGGTGTTAATTTAATGAACCTGAGATTAAATACTGTTTGCGAGGAACTTAAAAATTCATGGATCTAAATTTGTTCTTCTGAACATATATCTTTTCTCAAACTGTCAATTCCAAAGTTTTTACAAAATTTTTTAAAAGTTTAGCTTCTTTTTCAATGTTATGACTCTCCAGCAAACTTTGAACTGCAATTGCTGATTTTTCAATGTAACATTTTTTAATATTTTTTTTAATGCCCCAGGTTTGTCTTTTGACATTCGTGGTTTCTCTCCTGGCATGGCATACTTGTAACCCACTTCTGAGGTAGGGCGTCTGAAAGGCAGGGCTACGTTGCCCTGATGATATGGGTGATGATGATAATGGTGCGCCAGGAGAGTCCCTGTCCCGCGCCGTAGCCGAGTGGTTAAGGTAGGAGGCCTTGGTGCAGAGCTACGGGACTTGCGCTGGTTCGAGTCTCCATGGGGGAAGAAATTTTCTCATGGTATTTCGGCCAGTATGGGACCGGTGCCCACCCAGCATCGTGATGCATTGGGTAGCTACAATAAGTAGCGGCTCCAGGTTGAGGAAACCAGCTATAACGGCTGGGGGACTCGACAAGCTGACCACATGTCACCCCTATACTGGCTGATTATCACCTACCTCTGTGATTGACACATGTGGATGTGAGGCCAGCAGCCGGCTGGTAGGCTAAGGGCCTTGTAGGCCTGTCGCGCCAGGAGTTTTTTAGGAGAGTCCCTAATCCTAAGCTTAACCTAAGATGAATATGAATGATGATGATTGCGATGGCCATATGATTTCGGGGACCATTTGGGCCTTAAAGTTTTCCTGACATTTGTCTTACAGGTGAGGAAAAACCCCTATAAAAACCTCACCCTGAAAAACTGTCCCGACCGGGGATCAAACCCGGGCCCGCTGCATGACAAGGCAGCACGCTACCCCGAGACCACAACGGTGGACTTTTTAATATTTCTAAAGTGTTATTTTGTGCAAGTGTCTAAATTCCTTCTGGTTTTTCCTATGTATACTTTATTGCAGACTTTACAACTAATTTGATAAATTTTAGATTTTTTACTATGTGTAAGTCAATCACTGTGTTTTTTTTTAGGTTTTAATACAAATTTTAACATTTGCAGTGATGGAAAATTATTATTTTGAAAAGAAAAAATTAATGCCTGAATTGGAAATTGTACCCAAGACTTCTAGCTTTATGTGCTAGGTTCATCCACTGGCACCGTTCAGGCATCCCAATGCAAATGTTAACTTTTCTTGTTCATAAACTATTCTCTCTTTCGTCTGAGACAGATAACCATCTCTACCAGTGTCATCCGACAGCTTCTAAATTGAAGACATTTTTCTAATGAGGATTTACTTACCAATATAGCAGTAAAGAGAAACATTTAGATTTCATAATGCAAATTTTAATGTTTTTAATGAAAAGAATTCTCTTTTCAAAATTATAATTGTCAATCATTGTGAATGTTAAAATTTGCATTCCATCCATCTATAGTAATTCTGCCCAAGGGCAGGTCTTTCACTACAATCATACTATGCTTTGCAGCTTTACTAGGGAATTATAGGTGTGGTAGCTTCCTATTGCTTTCCACACCAGTGGATGACGATGATAATGGCCAGACGATTTTTGGGGACCGCTGGGCCCCAAACTTCCTGACATTTGTCTTACAGGTGAGAAAAAACTCCAAAAAAATCTCACCCAGGAGCCTGTCCTGACCAGGAATCGAACTGGGGCCCACTGTGTGACAAAGAGTACGCTACCTCGAGATCACAGCAGTGTCCAAAATTTGTATTATAAGATCAAAATATTAAGCTTTACTGCTATAATGGTTATGTAAATTCTCATTGAAAAAAATGTCTTCTTGCCGTCAGATAGCACTGGTAGTGACAGTTATCTGCCTGGACGAAAAATAGAATAGTTTATGAAGAAGAAAAATTAGCATTTGCATCAGGATGCCTGAATGGTGCAGCAGTAGCATACTAGCGTATAAAGCTAGAGATCTCAGGTTGAAGTCCTAATTCAGGTCTTAATTTTTCTTTTCAAAATAAATTACGACATTATGTAAACAAAATGTTGAAAGTGGACATTCAACAATTGTGACATTGTATTAGTATTTAATGGAAAATGATACAACAGCAGTGGTATACGGAAGATCTGTTATAACCTATTATCCACAAAGTATATGTATGTGTTGAAGTAAATACTTGTGTTTCCAATGAGTTCTCATTGTTATATGGTTGTGTTATACAGTGAATGTAGAACGGCTAGAATTAGAAACTTATAAAACTTGATGGATTAGTGTTAAAAATGTGAACTGTGTTCCTGAAGTTATATTGGTTACCTTGTATTTAAATATCAAAGGTATATCATAAAATTCTATCATTACATAGAAGAATACATAATATTAAAATGAAAATTCAATGTTATTGATTTGTAGGAAAAGCATGTAAGTCAAAATAGTGAATTAAACATTTTTTAAAATTATCTTCAATATATTCTATTAAATAATATCAATAAACTGTGATTGGAAGTAAATATTAATAAAACTAAATATATGGCCGCCTTGGCGCAGAGCTAAGGGACTTGCGCTGGTTCGAATCTCCATGGGGGAAGAAATTTTCTCATGGTATTTCGGCCAGTATGGGACCGGTGCCCACCCAGCATCGTGAGGCAATTGGGTAGCTACAATAAGTAGCGGCTCCAGGTTGAGGAACCAGCTATAACGGCTGGGGGACTCGACATGCTAACCACATGTCACCCCTACACTGGCTGTTGATCATCTACCTCTGTGATTGACACATGTGGATGTGAAGAGCCAGCAGCCGGCTGGTAAAAGGGCAACCGCTGAAAAGTGGAAAGACCCTCAATCGGATCGGAAATATATGGCCACCAGTAGAAATATATTATATAATGGAAATGGACACTTAACAAAAGAGGGAAATTTGAAAGATGTTAAAGAATTCAAAATCTAGAAATAACAGTAGTGAAATTACTGAAGGTGGAACCGATAAGGTTTCAAAACCGGTCTAATTAGAAGAAAGGATGAGGTGAGGTGATAAAGAATTTATCTTAAATTTAAAAATCTAGAAATAATATTACAAACAAGAATGAGGTGCAGGAAGAAATTAAATATTAAGCTCTCAACTGTGGGAATGCATCATGCTATTATGCATTACAGGGACTCTTGTCATCCCAATTTCTCTCAAAAATATTAAACTAAAAATATATAAAATTGTTATATTTACAGTTACATGGATGTGAAACATGGTCTCTTACTTTTTTTTAGAGAAGTAAAGATTACGGGTCGTATCTATGAACGCATTAGACCATAAAAGTCGTTCTCTGCTGAGAAAGTTGCATCCAAAGACGTTTTTGCTTAATCAAAAATCTGTTCATACGATAATAATTGTCGAAATTCCTAAGCTACCTGGCGAGGTGACTTTGCAGAGAACAAATCGTGAGCAACCCAATGGGAACCGATGTAGTTTGAAACCTTGCTGCTTTATGCAAGATGTCGGACCTTGAAGACTTCGATCATGTTTTCGGTATACGCAGAGAAGAGGAATTTGATAGAGTGTACCAAAGAATTCAACTGGAAGAACAGGAGAATCGGTGTAATATCGTGTGATGCAGACGTTGTCGTATACAGTATTATTTGCGGGACGCAAACGTAAATGCATTCCTCTAGCAGATGAAAATAACGGAAGTGGTTTTATCACTGAGAATTCTGAGTAATTTCTTGCCAATATTACGAAAAAAACTACTTTCATGCATGACCAGTCAGTGACTCGCTAATTCGAACTTTGCACGTTCTCACGGAAAACTCAACTCACCAGAGATTAATGTATTTGCATGCGGGCCTACGAGTATTTTAAAATAAAGTTCTTAGGAAAATTTTTAGACCAAAGACAAAATACAATGGACAGGACATGTGGCACGAATGAGAAATGAAAGAAAGGCATAGAAACATCTTGTAGAAAAAACCAGAGAGAAAGCACTTAGATAGGTCAAGAATGAGATGGGAGAATAACATTAACCATGATTTGATGGAGGTGAATTATACAGGGAATGAATGGAAAACATTAGCTCAGGATAGGGGTGTATGGAGAGGTTATGTTCACAATCATGAATCTTCAAGTTCAATAGTGCCAGTGAGTAGTTATAGTCATGTAGTCAGATCTAGGTCACTGCTTAGCTGATACATTGAATCCAGTGATAACTTGTACGGTATGAGGAGTTACATGGGTTGGTTAGTAATGAAATACATGGACTACAGTTAGAACTGAAATACAATGGTAGTATAAGTATTGTTATTCACCTATGGGTGGCAAATTTTCAGATTACACTATGTGCTTAGACTATAATGTGTAGATCAACTTGTAAATTAATATAAAAAACAAAACATCACACTATTTTTTACTTATGTGCTTTTTCCTGTCAAAGATATAAATTCATGTAAATTCCAAGACTTTCTAATTTCCTTCTTCCTACAAAAGCTTTACCTCATTTCTTTTAGTATTGTACACATATATTAATCTTGAAGTTTTATATCACTATGAGATTTAATTTAAAATAAAATTCTGTTTACCTCACTTCATATCCCGTCTTCCAATCAGACTGCAACGACAGAACATGTTATAAATTTACTGATGATGAAACCGCCTATTTTTTTTAAGCCCATGTTCCCCTCAACGAGATTCCCCTACAGGGAAGAGTATGTTAAAATTTTACTTAAAATATTTCATTTTCTTTTATTTTGAAGTTTTACCATACTAATTTAGTTACACCTGTTTTTCGTATAGATGTCATTGGAGTGGTCCATGGTCAGCGTTTTGCCTCATACTAGGAAACCAAGGCAGTATCAGGAAGGAAAATTCGGTAAATTTTGCTTAGAGGCCATTTTATTCAGGCTTAAGGATCTTTTACAAGCCTGAAAATCTTCACACTCGGGACCCATGGCTTAAAAGTACCTCTTGGAGGACTTGCTCCTTGGATTTTTTCATCCTAAAAAATCCATCGCACCAGCCGGGTTTGAACCTGCGACCCTTGGGACCAGAGGCGAGGAGCATAACCACTAGTCCACCGCAGCCGATTCCTATGTTTTTACACTGGTCTAATTGGACTGGGATATGAGGTGAGGTAAAAAGAATTTTATTTTAAATGTATTAATCTATTAAACCAATAATGAAGAGTGGACTTCTTTGCAAAGAAAGGCTCCAAAATCAAACTAAAGACAACAAATGAGATATCCCTACAAAAAAGACAACAGGAGCTAAAACAAAAAATGCATCTCAAAAGAGAACAGAATATAAAAGATCTCCAAAGTAAGAAATATGAAGACAGCAAATATGCCAAAAAAATTAAACATCTCCCTAGAAGAACAGCAGTAGCTCTCTTCAGATTAGAAATGGGCCATGACTGTCTGGATAACCACCTTCATAGAATGGGGATTGTCCCTAGAAATATTGGATGCTCCTTGTGTGTAAAAAATGTTCTCCTAAGCAAGGAATACTTGCTATACTGCAGGTGACTAGACCCCGATAAAAAGGACAGGAAAAACATCGCAGGACTTTATTGGGAAGCAAGAAGACTAATGGTGTAAATCAAGCTCCAGCCATTTGAAAACAACATTATACCAGTGGTAGTAAACCTTGTCCCTACTGTCCATTATTGGGTGTTGCAGTTTTCATGGTGGGCAGTAAGGGTTATAAAAAAATTTCATTAGGTTTTCGTAAAATTCCCCATGACAATTTAAATTTCAGAAAATATACCATTTGTATCAACCGCATATAAATTTAGTTCACATTACGTATCTATCTACACTTTTGAAATTCACATTAAAGCACCGTTGAGGTTATGTAATAAGATGTTAATTATATAATTTTTTATGGTGAAATTAAATGATTCTTACCTCTCGAGAAGAATACACCACCAAACATCTGGAAAGGAATGGGAAAATCTTCAAGCTTATGACATTACTACATTACAAAGAAAATCTGCAGTAGCAACATTCAGACTGCTAACGGGACATGACTGCTGGAATAAACACCTACACAGAATTGGCATAACAGATTCACCTAAATGCCCTTTTGCAATTTAAATGAAGATATGGAAAGAAACCATCTCCTCCGTTGTCCAGCTTTTGTAGAAGAGACCAGCCTTTCTGCTAAATATTGGAGTGCAAGAGAGCGAATGATTTCATTATCAAGTGCTCGACATTAGATACCAACCAACCAACCAACCACCTTCCTCATATAAATTTTCTAAGTAGATCGCGATTTTGAGACCACAACGGTCTCATCTTCAGCATTTTCTTGGCAACTGGTGTTATGTCGATCGGAAGAAACTATTCTTCCCTCTGTTGGTGGACCGATGAACCTCTGGATCAGGTCAAAATTTGTGGGAATTAAACAAATAGACAAACAAAAGGAACTCATGGTTTGGGAAAGGATCCACATTCAGAAAAACAAAGGAAAACTTATGAACTTTGAAATTCCCGCAAATTTTGACATGATCCAGAGGATCATCGGTCCACCAACAGAGGGAAGAAGAAGGTTTCTTCCGATCAACATAACATCAGTCGCCAAGAAAGTGCTGAAGATGAGACCGTTGTGGTCTCAAAATCTCGATCTACTTAAAAAATTTATATGAGGAGAGGTAAGAAACATTTAATTTCACCATAAATTAAACCTCATTGTGATTAATTCCTATAAAAGTTAAATATAAATTAAATGATTATACCTCATAATTTAATCAAAATCAAAGTGGGAGGTAACACTATGAGGTATTTACATTAATGAATCAGTTGGAGAAAATGCTTCAACATTTCACCTAATAAAGGTGAGTGTCTTCATGATACCAACTGGAGTTTGATTGAAGATGAATTAAAATTATACTTTTGAAACCGGTATACCTCATCAATACCTCATAATATTTATTTCATTAATTTAATATAGTTTCCAGTTAATTCATTTGTAAATCTGTAGCAATGTTATACACAAATTTCAATAATATTCCCCACCTAAGAAATGAACTCTAGGCTCAAAATGTTAGAAACAAGAATATAGGACAGATTCTAAAAGATCTCCATGAAAATAGTGATTTTTTGAAGAAACATTTATATTGACGATTTTATTATTAATTTAACACTTCTCATAGAAGGATAAATTATATTTGAAGAGAAAAATTTTCGCCTAGACCGGGACTCGAACCCGGGACCCTTGGCTTTCCGGGCCAAGTGCTCTACCAACTGAGCTACCGAGGCGAGTTACGATCTAGACGCAAATTTTTCTCTTATGTACGTTGATAATTCCCTCGCGCCAAATGCTTGAAACCATAGCTTCTATCTTTGCAAATGGCGGCTTCTTAGTTAAGACTTGGCCCGGAAAGCCAAGGGTCCCGGGTTCGAGTCCCGGTCTAGGCGAAAATTTTTCTCTTCAAATATAATTTATCCTTCTATGAGAAGTGTTAAATTAATAATAAAATCGTCAATAGAAGCCCTACTGGCTATAAAGTAGTGTTAAATTCCCAATAAAAATGTCTTCTTAACTAAGAAGCCGCCATTTGCAAAGATAGAAGCTATGGTTTCAAGCATTTGGCGCGAGGGAATTATCAACGTACATAAGAGAAAAATTTGCGTCTAGATCGTAACTCGCCTCGGTAGCTCAGTTGGTAGAGCACTTGGCCCGGAAAGCCAAGGGTCCCGGGTTCGAGTCCCGGTCTAGGCGAAAATTTTTCTCTTCAAATATAACATTTATATTGTTTAGTTTGGTACTAACAATATCTTCAACAAGTGCATCAGTGGAACACAGTTTCTCTTGCCTTAATAGGTTGAAAACATTTTCACGATGTACAATTCACAGTGCCAGTTTTCTTCATTGGCAAACATTTCTATATATCAGGAGCTTTTGTCAAAACTCATTGAGAGTCAACCTTTTTATGAGGACATTACGGATAAATATGCCACCCTAAAGGACAAGACGACAGACTTAATATACAAGAAATAGGGTGAGTTTAGATAATTTAATTTGCTTTGATTTTTGTTGTAATGATTACAGTAACAATAATCAGTTACATTGATGATGATAATAATAGGTTACGTATTATTATTGTTAATTAATAGGAGTTAGATATGCACGACTCATCTCATATTTGTAAATTAGTAAAAAAATCAAGAAATTTACATACCATCTTTTGGCATATACGTTTCAAAAAGTTTTTAGAAAATTTAACATTAAATTTGTACCGAAAAATTATTACAGCCTGAATAGATTTATTAAATCGCAAGACCAGTATTAAGATATGGTAATGAAGCATGGACAATACAAAGAAGAGATGAAAGCCGAATAACAGGAAATGAGATGTGATTTATGCGCCGTACAGCAGGCTATACAAAGTGGGACCATAAAAGAAATGAGGAAATTATGGAAGAGTTGGATGTAGAACCAACCCATTCTTCACCATAAACAAAACTACCAGAACAACTGGAAAGCCCATCTTCAATGAATGCCATCTCATAGAATTCCAAAAGCCATGCTTCGTTACTGCCCCCAAGGCAAAAGATCGCTGGGACGTCCAAAAAAGCGCTGGATGGAAAACTCCTTTTGAGACCGTAGCAGGCCACACGGCCTAATACTTGCATGGATGATGATGAAATTGATTGCAAAGACTGAAAAAAAATACATAGGAAAAACAAAAGGAACTTGAATACAAGATTGAAAGAATACCTTAGATATGTTAAAAACGGAGAAATAGAAGAATCTGCATATGCAAGTTCAGAAAAACACAGAATGAAACAAAAGCCAAATTACCGGAACAGTTACATAAATCTAAGGAATTCATAGTTAAATATGGGAAATAATATGGGAGTCATAATGTCGGTTGAAAATGAGAGAGATCCTTCTCTTGAAAACTAGTTCCTGTGTTTAAAGAAACATAAAATATGAGGTAAGATGTGAAAAAATGACTCATTAATTTACGAAATCTAAGGAACTTACAATTTGGGAGAAAATTTACATCCACAAAAATTGAAAAAAATTTTAAATTCCTGAAAAAAAAAATCTGATTTGTTAAGTTCAACAGTCAGCCAACAAAGGGAGCAGAAATTAACCAACAGGATCACCAACTGCCGATTCGACAGTTAGCATGAATTGATAATAATGCTTAAAGCATTGAAACCCGGGTCTTCAAGAAATCTATAATTAAAAATTAAGTGAATCGTGCATATCCAACTCCTATTATTTAAAATAAACCTCATAGTGTCACTTCCTTCAAATATTAAATTATTATAATTATTATTAAATATCTCATCATGTCATCAGTTCACCTGTTTTTCAGCCTCCACTGGTTTAAACAATACCACAATCATTTCTTTTATTCAGTGCCCCAGGTTGTCATTTCGACATTTCTGGTGTTGACTTAATTATAACCCACTTCTGAAGTTGGGGTGCCTAGAAGGCGGAGAAACGTTACCCCGATGATATGATGGGTGATTATTAGCAGAGAAAAAAAACCAATCCACCCATCAATGCCATCAGTGATCTTTTACAATTGCTTAATTGGATTTAATACAAAAGTAGAAATTCGTATCTGAAATTGAAGATTCACATTTTCACTGTTTTATTTTAAAAAATTGCATTACATTACTATGAACTTTCAGCAAATTCTGCTGCAGCCTGACAGAACCTCCCTAGCAACCCAGTCAGCTGAAGAAGTGTAGTAATACCATCCACTATTCTCAAATGTGTAAGTCCAATTTCCTGCAATAATGTAATTTCACATAATTTTACACCACCATTTTTAACTAGTAAATCTGAGAGACTAAAGCAAATATTGCATCAAGTATACATGACAATAAATAAGGTGAATCCAAGTCATCTTACCTCATAACTGTTGTGTTCTACTTGAATTAGTTTCAGTGTATCATGTATACCACCGTCAGCATTTCCAGACTGTTGAAATTTACATTGTCTACCGTTATGTCAGCTCATACTCCATATTTTGGCTGACCGAAGAACTTATAAATTAAATTATTTTTGGTCTGGACATCTTACCTCAATATTAATTAAGATGTTAATTAATATTGAGGTAAGATGTCCAGACCAAAAATAATATAATTAAAATAACCTCAAAATATAACTTCCTAAAATTAAATATTATAAATTAAATCTTTTTCCCCAGAAATTTCAAAATTTATAATCTTTTTTCTTTCTTTATGTAGATCTCTCAAACGGTAAGTTCTTTTGTATTATCTGAACAATTTTTATAACTTTGTGTTTACATAAATTTTATGCTTTTGTGACCAAACATGAACAGCAACTGCAAATTTTTCTATTACTCCAATTTTTAAAATTTTTAATGTGTTCCTTCATTCTAATGGTCAAGTTTCTTTTTGTTTTCTGTATGTATATCTTATGATCAGCACATTTTATCTGGTATATTCCTGATTTTTTTTCCCTTCTTCAAAATTTTTATTTTGTTAACTTTAATTAGTTTATATTATTACTAAAAATAATATAATTAAAATAACCTCAAAATATAACTTCCTAAAATTAAATTTAATTAGTTTATTTGGGTTGTAACCATTTTTTGGCGCTAACTTGATATTACCAAAAATCAAGACACCCAATACAACAGAAAATGAGTACCTTCATCAGCCAAATCAACAGAATGTTAAAGCTACCACTAAACAAAACAAACTACAGAAAAGAACTAAACTATATAAAATCCCTAGCACATAACAATGGATACAAAGAAAAAATGATCAACAAATTAGCCAGAAAACAAAAAGAAGAATCAATTTAACAAATATAACAAAACTAGAAAAAGAATGTAACACAAATACAAACAAATGGATTACACTAACTTATACAGGAAATGAAATGACCAAATTAGCTAATTCGATCAAGAAACAAGATAAAAACATTAAAATTACCTTTAAAATTAATAATAAACTCAACAACATAA
Organism: Diploptera punctata; assembly: GCA_030220185.1. Lineage (NCBI taxonomy): Eukaryota > Metazoa > Arthropoda > Insecta > Blattodea > Blaberidae > Diploptera > Diploptera punctata. Next base: position 1,420,391 of record JASPKZ010005287.1, on the reverse strand, counting down.
TTTCTAACAAAACAGAAACAACAAATAAGTACGAAAATAAAGGCATCTATAAACTAAAATGCAATAGTTGTGAAAAATTCTACATATGCAAAACAATAAGAAACTTTAACACATGATATTCGGAACATTTCATAAACTTTATTAATAATGAAGAAAAATCAAGTTTTGTCAAACATATACTAGAAACAGGTAATTGATTTTTAAAAATTTATAACTCTATGTCAATACTACACAGAGAGTATAATAATAGGATCAGCATCCTTGAAGACATAAAGTAAAGTAAAAGTAAAGTAATCCCACTACAGGCCTCGGGAGGCCCTTGGGTAGTAGGAAGTCAAGGCTCCTACTTTTTCTAGACAATCGGCACTGATGTCAGCCGGGTTGTCAGCCTGCGTGACGGCCACCTTTACTCCCAGAACAAGCGTCTGGTACTCATTTCCATTCGAGGCTGAGTCGACCCCAGGGCCATAGTGCCACCAGAAGATTTTGGTCAGTTTAAAAATCCTGACCCCACCGGGACTTGAACCCTCGACCTTCTGGCTTGTAGCGCGGTGCCTTAACCACTACGCTACGGCGTGCCCCCCTTGAAGACATAGAGATTCTAAAAGAAGCAAAGAATAAAGACCTAATCAATGAGAACATAACCGCAGACATAAATCCATTATACAACCTATATAACACCATCAGTTCCCATTAAAACGCAACAAAAGATGAAACATTGTTTTCGATAGGCCTTCATATTAGAATAACTTGAAGTTTAATAATTTAGTTAATTTTAAATATTCTTCTCCACTCTTGTTGTCGATATTGTCTTTGATCAGCCAACTGTACAAAATTTCCAATGTTTTTTTCCTTTGGGACACTGATAAACAATGTTGTGACATAAAAAAAACTATTATATTTGCGGGTTCTATTTTTACCTTTTCTAATTTTCCACTAGTTGGAGAGAATTTTCAATGACTAGATTTTCAAAATTTTTCACTCCTTTGAATTATATACAGGGTGTAACAGGACCTCACTGACACAATGATAGGGATGATAGGCCAAGCAGAGGGGATAATTTTTTGTGAAGGAACATATAGCCCCAAACACGTCATTTATGAGTTATGTGCAGGTAAAGGTGATTGCCCATAAGGGTCAGAATTGAATACAAACAATTGTACATACGTCATTTTATTGAAAAAGCATGTTTTTACAATAAGTATTCAAACAGTCGGCCCTATGCCTCATTGCATGTTTGATATCATTGCAGCAAACGATCGGCCAAGACAGCTGAGCATTCTGTTTGACGTCGTCAAATGCAGCACTTAGTCTGTCAATCAGTTGAGCTCTGGTGGCTACTGGAGTTACATAGATCATACTCTTGACATGCCCCCAAAGAAAAATCAAGGGGCATTAAATCAGGAGAATGCGCTGGCCACGCAACATGTCGTCCTCATCCAGTCCACCAGTCCCCATAATCAACGGTCAGTTGTGCTCGAGCATTGACACTGAAGTGTGCTGGGGCTCCATCATGCTGGAACCAGAGATTGCAGCACACAGCAAGTGGTACACTGTTTAGCAAGTCAGGAAGGGTGGTCTGAAGGAACTGTAGATAAGCTGCCCCAGTTAACCTTGCTGGCAGAATTACATGTCCCAGCAGATGAGTACCAACAATTCCAGCCCAAATGTTGATGGAAAACCTTTGCTGGTGATTTTGAACAGCAATTACATGTGGGTTAGTGTAATCCCAGATTTGACTATTCCTACTATTGTATCTATCACACATAAAATAGGCCTCATCTGAGAGTAACACCTGTATAGGAAAGGCAGCATCATGAATAGTCTGATGTAGAAACCACTGTACAATGTTATATGGGGTACAAAATCTTGTGGTCCCATTGCCTCCACCTTTTGAAGGTGGTATGCTTGCAGGTTGTACTCCCTCAATACTTTCCAAATGGTAACTTACGTTCATAGCACGAGCCATAGCACGCATACTGGTTGAAGGTTCGACGTAACTCGCTTGACCATAGCGTCCTCACATCACACCTCTCACTGCTAACAGCCTGAGGACAAAGATTCCCCGTTTCTCCAAGGCGTGGATGAATTGCAGAAAATATAGTATAGTTGTGGATGTCCCATGTTGGTATACCGCTGCTCGTAATGAACGAGCCTCTCTTCCATTTCACGCCATTTTCTTCAAGATCTTCAGGAGTTTATTCCAATTTACTCTGTCAAAGGCCTTTTCCAGGTCAACAAATACTGCACAAACGTCTTTATCTTTTTCTATATATCTTTATCCTATTGTTCGTATCAATCCAATTGCATCTCTTGTACCCTATCCCTTCCTGAAGCCAAACTGTTCTTCTTCCAATTCGCTTTCCATCGTAGAACGTAAACGTCGATTCAATAAGGTAGAATATTTTTATCACTCACCTCATATTGTTCTTCTTATTTGATTATAAACTAGTTTCGGAACATAGTTTCTGTTCCATCCTCAGTACCGTCACGACCGTTGTTCTGTCGTCTTGAAGAGCTGTCCTTCTCTCCTTCCATTGGCTCTTCAAGACGACAGAACAACGGTCGTGACGGTACTGAGGATGGAACAGAAACTATGTTCCGAAACTAGTTTATAATCAAATAAGAAGAACAATATGAGGTGAGTGATAAAAATATTCTACCTTAATGAATATACCTCATAGTGAGAATTCCTAAAATAAGTCGATTCAATATTCGCTGGAGAATTTGCAGAGTGTGATTTCAAGCTGATAGTCCTGAACTCCTTACATTTCTTTGCATTGTTTTTCTTCGGTATTGGTATTAACACTGTCTCAGTCAATTCTTCGGGCCATTCAGCTTCTTTATATATCTTGTTGCATAAATGCAGAATTTCCTTCTTTCCTTCACCCAAGCATTTAACCAATTCAATGGGGACTCCATCTACCACTGTTGCTTTCCCATTTTTCATTTCCTTAATTGCTAGTTCAACTTCTTCCTTCAGAATTGAAAATCCTTTTTCATCTTCTGATACGTCTTCTTCATTTTCTATATCCAAGTTAGCTGGACGATTTCTTGTCTCATACAGCTCTTCTACATATTTTTCCCATGTATTCATAATTCTCTGTTATTTCTTCATTATTTTCGTCCTCAATCAGCCACATAGTTTTCCTGCTCTTCTTTCCATAGTCCAAGCTTTTAACTTCCTGGTACATTAAATCATATTTTCCTTTCCTCTCCAGATTCTCTAGTTCTTCACATTTCTGCTTCATCCATTCTTCCCTTTCCTTGTCAGTTTCTCTTCTAAGTTCGTTGTTTAGTTTTCTGTAGTTTCTTTTGGCTTCTTCTGTATTGCTACTTTTCCATTTTCTTCTTTCCTCCATCTTCTCTAACATTTTTTTCTGTGACCCAAGGTTTCTTAATATTCTTGCTCTCTTTGTATCCTAGTGTTTCCTCTGCAGCTATCTGTATAGAGGTTTTCAAATGACTCCAGTGTTCCTTGGTATTGCCATATGAGATTTCCATGGTATAGGCTTTCTCCTGAAAATTTTGTTGGAATTTTCTCCTTTCCTCTTCAGTTTTGAGTTTCTCCAAGTCAAACTTCTTTGTTGATCTTCTTCAGGCAAATATCTACTTCGCCTGTTAGTAAGACACGGTCTGAATTGATATCTGCCCCTGGTAGGGTTTTCGCATTTTTCAAGCAATTTCAGAATCTCTCCTGTATCAGTATATAGTCGATCTGATATTGTTTGTTGTCCATAGGGCTTATCTATGTATATCTTCTTCTTTTATGCTGTTAAAACATTGTATTTCCAATTATCATTGAATTCCTTTTACAGAAACTCACCAGTGATTCACCTCTCTTATTCCTTTTTCCTAATCCATATCTTCCAACTGTACTTCCAAGCTGTCCTCCTCCAACTACAGCATTCCAGTCACCCATTAGGATAACACATCCCCTTCTTCTCTCTCTCAACAATCTTTTCTATCTTGTCACATTCATGAAAAATTAGACTCTCTGCATGGTCTATCATTTTGTCAGTAAGGTCCTGTTACACCCTATATATTCTGCTTTCGTCCCTTTAAAATCTGCACTAAAATACTGGGTATTTAAATATTCATATGGACTATAAGTGTTAAAATTTGCCATATGATAAATTATTTGATAAATTTTAAAAACACCCTAATACTTTAATAAAGTCCATTTTCACTTCTGGAATTTGCTTATTTTTGGAAACACAGAAAATGTTACCTAATACCTTAATAAAGTCCAATTTCAATTCTTCTGGAATTTGCATATTTTTGGAAACACGAAAAATGTTACCAATGATATCTTCTGCAGCATAACCAAGTTTCCACAAATGTGCCATAATCTGTAAGAATCCCACATATTTTAGTAGCAATTCAAAAAACTGATTATGGAAAAAAGTTCAAATGAAAGAATTCTTATCATAAAGCTTGTTAAATTTGTGTTACCTTATAAGCTTTTGAGAGATCTCCATCTACACAATGTTGCAGCATGTCTCTTACAAGTAATGGATGTGGTTCATCACAAACCTGGAAATGAATACAAATAGTAGTATTCAAATGTTCAGAAGCTCTTGATTTGTCATCATTCGCTTGACTAATGAATACAAATATATAAAATAGATTTAATATTGAGTGGAGAACATATTTTTAATAACTCACCTCATACAATTTCGAATTTGAGACCATTGGTTTTGAATGAATTTGAAATTGTATGAGGTGAGTTATTAAAAATATGTTCTCCACTCAATATTAATCATATAACCTCATACTGTTTACTTCCCAACACTATTTTTAATATATAAAATAGAGTTCCAGATTCTTATGTAATTACATATTTTTTTCCCCTTTATATGTTCTTTTGTCTTCTTCTTCCTTCCAAGTATTAGGCCAAGGCCTGTTATGATCCTATAGAAAATTTTTCCTCCTGTGTAATAAATGAAAATGTTGATGATACACATAAATCTGGAAGCTTATAGACAAGTTTTATGTTTTATTTTAGAAAGATAAATTACATTCAAACCAGGAGTAGAACCTCGGACCTCTGACTCTGTACGTCAGTGCGATAACCGTTACACCATTCGAACTCCTGATAGGAATGTCAAATTTCTTTCTACTTATATAATTTTCCTTTCATCCGAAGGCCAATAGCCATCGCTATCAACAACGCCATCTGACAAATTATTTTCAAAGTATATTTTATTGAGAACTTAAAGATTAATTTTTAAGCGGTTAAAGCTACTATTTTGATGTTATATTTTAAATTAACATGTTCCAGAATTGGATATAGTTTTATTTTAGAAAGAAAAATTATGTTCGAACCAGGAGTTGAACCCTGGACCTCTGACTCTGTACGTCAGTGAGGTAACCGTTATGCCATTCGAACTTCAGATAAGAATGTCAAATTTCTTTCTACTTATACAATTAATTCTCCTTTCATCCGAAGGCCGACAGCCATCGCTATCAACAATGCCATCTGACGACTTCTTTTCAAAGTATATTTTATTGATAATTTAAACAATAATTTTTAAGCGGTTGAAGCTGATGTTATGTCGACAAGAAATTACTGAAGATGAAGCTGCCCAGGCTTCAAAACCGGTATAATTAGAAGACTGGATATGAGGTGAAAAACCTCATAGCGATTTTTTCCTATAAAAGTTCAATATTGTATGTATCTTGTGGCACACTGAGCAACAAATAATTGTTGGAAGCAACGAGATACTATCTCTTCTACTATTAAATTTTATACTAGAGCATGCCAACATCAAATCTTCAGAGGATGAAGATGGAATACAACTCAATGGCATTAATTTGTTAGTCTATGCTGATGATGTTGTATTATTAGGCAATAGAGAGGAGATACTAAAGGACAACACACTCTATTGAGTAACACTAAGAAATTGGAACTGGAAGTAAACATCAATAAAACTAGAGATATGGTCACACTTAAAAATCTTCTTGTAATCTTGTAAGCCCATATTTCCCTTAACAGAGATTTAGGCACTCTCCCCCTATAGGGAAGAATTTGAACCATACTAATTTAGTTACACTTGTTTTCGTATAGATGTCATTTGAGTGGTCCATGGTCAGCGTTCCGCCTCATACTGACATCTAGGAAACCAAGGTAGTACTAGGACGGGAAAATTCGGTAAATTTTGCTTAGAGGCCTTTTCATTCAGGCTTAAGAATCTTTTACGAGCCTGAAAATCTTCAGACTCGGGACCCACGGCTTAAAGTCCCTCCCGGAGGACTTGCTCCTTGGATTTTTCCATCCTAAATAATCCATCGACCCCGGCCGGGTTTGAACTCGCGACCCTCGGGACCAGAGGCAAGGAGCATAACCATTAGTCCACCGCGGCCGATACACTGAGAAATACATTATTTAATGGAGATGGATAGTTAATGACAAATGAGGGAAATTTTGAAGAAATAGTTGTATTCAAATACCTAGGAACAATAATATTACAAATACGAATGATATCCACAAATATATTAAACATAGGCTTAATTCTGGAAATGCATGCTATTATGTATTACATAAACTTTTGTCATCCCAACTTCTCTAAAAAAAACTTTAAACTGAAAATATATATAACCTTTATTCTCCTAGTTATATTGATGAGAAAAATGGATTATTTTAAGGGAGGGAAAAATAATACAAAAATTTGAGATTAAAGTTCTTAGGAACATTTTTGGACCAAAGAGAGATGAACAGGTAGGCAAATGGAGAAGACTACATAACAGTGAGCTACATGATCTTTATAGGAAACCAGATATAATAAGAACAGATTCTTGCAGAATGTGATGGGTAGGACATGTGGCACAAATGGGGAATGAAAGAGGGGCATGGAAGTTTCTTGTTAGAAAACCAGAAAAACGGCCAGTGATGTATGGAGAGCTTATGTCCACATGGCCATTGAACCTATGAGTTCCATAGTGTCAGTGAGTTAGTTAGTTATGTCTATTTACCTTGAAAACATTCTCACTGCTGATGTGCTTGAATCCATTATGCGTTGATTGGAGATTGTTGAGGGCCTGCCTCATGTCTCCTTGAGCAGTGAAAACAATGGCTTCCAATCCGTCTTGCGAATATGACAACTATAACAATAACACAATATGTCACAGAAAGAAACACTTTTTTCAATTATATTTAAAAATATTGATATTGGATTGAGGACATCACCCTAACAAAGGCATATGATTGAATATGATCCATCCATCCATAGAAATTCTGCCCGAGGGCAGGTCTTTTACTGCAATCATACCATTTTCATGCTAATGTTTTGCAGCTTTACTAGGGAATTGTAGGTGTGGTAGCTTCCTGTTGCTTTCCACACCGGTGAAGGATAATGATAAGGATGATCTTCTTCTTTTTCTTCACTTCATGGGCTAGGCAAATTGCCTGTTCCGCCTCACAGTTGTTCTGTCCATCTTTTCACTGGCCTTCCTACATTCCTTGAACCTCTTGGCTTGTAGTTGAATGCTGCTCTTGGTAATCTTGATACATTCATCCTTTCCATGTGTGTAAACCATTTCTCTCTATATTCTCTGATTTTCTCATCCAATGGATATTTATTTAACTCTGTTCTTATATCTTCATTCCTTATCCGATCCAATCTTGTGCAGCCTTTTGTTCTTCTAAGGGAGTTCATTTCTGCGCTTTGTATTCTACTTTGCAATTTTTTGGTCATTACCCAAGTTTCGCTCCCATAAAGTAATGCAGGAACTGCCATTGTTTTATAAAACTTCAATTTAGTATCTCTTCTTGGATAAGGATGATGATGGCCATATGATTTCTGGGACCGTTTGGGCCTTAAAGTTTTCCTGACATTTGTCTTACAGGTGAGAAAAAATTCAGATAAAAACCTCACCCAGAAAAACTGTCCCAACCGGGGATCGAACCCGGGCCTGCTGCATGACAAGCTACCTCGAGACCACAAATGATCTGAAATAATTGAGTATTAAAATTTAGTACATTACTTTGGTCCAAACTTATTCAATTGAAGGAAAATGGGACTATACATCTTGATATACATTACTCATTAATATAGAAATACATTTTAACAACATATTATATAAAAATAATAGTCATTTTCTTTCATTTCTGCATACAACATTTTTAGGGTGAACATACAAGTTGAATGGAAATTTTATTATTTTACACAATTTTACATAGAAATAATGATTGTAATGAGGAACATTGTCCAAAGTTTTGAATGCATCCCATTTAGAACACTAGCTCTCTCAATGTTTTGAACTAAATATCAAATGCTAAATGCAAAATGGAACTGTTCCATGAAACTGAATATGGTTGCATTTCTTTTCAATAAGATGAAATAAATAATAAATTAATGAGTCATTTTTACATCTTACCTCATATTTACCTCATATTTCATGTAAAAATGACTCATTAATTTATTAATTAAGAACCTCATAATGTGTTTCCCATTTTTAACTTTGAAGATGAAATAACTTAACGATATTCTTTATCAGTTTCCACTGTCAAATTTTTTTTGCATCTAAATGCTGTATAAGCCAAAATTTCAGTCAAATTGTTAGAAGCTAAATGGCCTCAATTGGAAATATGTGCAACATTTTGACATGTGCACTTTCGAAAACTAAGAAATGAATGTAATAAATTTAACATTTTTATTCTGGCCCCCAGCCCATCTCTAATGGCATATTTTTATTAGTAATGTTATATTTATAGGCTAATTTTTTCATTTGTTGCCTTCCATAGTTTCAGAATTATTATGAAATCACAGCATTTTTAATACAACTCACCTACACATGCACAAGCACAAACTACTGTATGAACATCTGATCACCAACAAAACTGGTGCAACGTGGTACACTTCTACTATTTCTACAATTGTGCCATCTAGTCAGCTCGGATGTACACAAAATTGTAATATATGTTAGAACAAGATCAGTACTTCAAGGATATGCAATAGCCCTAAAAAATGGGCATATACTGCCACAAGTCATTAGGGTGATGTCTTCAATTCTTTAATATGATCTACTTACTTGTTCTTTCTGACAGACATCAATAACTTTTGCCAGTACTTGGGCATCTGTAAGACGACCATAGCGTAACATTGCACATCTGGACTGGATAGCTTCTATAATCTTTTCACTGTTATTACAAGCCAAAGCAAATCTCGTAGTGCGACTATACAATTCCATGGTACGTCTCAGAGCTTGTTGAGCACCGTCAGTCATACTGAAACAATGCAAATGCCAACATTAATAACAAATATAATTATAGGTCTAAAAAACCATTATAGCTATAGGATTTAAATTCCTGTACGGGGTGAATCATAAATATGGCTATACGTTTGATCGCGTTTTGTGATGAAAATATTACCATTACAGGAAATATGAAATTACCGTTGGAAAGGCAATTATTCAAATTACAAAAATGGAATAAAACAAAACAGTGTAGAACTTACATCATTAGTAAAAATGGCATTGAATATGCAACAGCAAATTACAATTGCTGCATGGGCAATAACGTATGCTAATGATCGTGACGGGCAAGACGTGAGTTTAACTTAGCATTACAGCTGTAGACTGTGGGGAAGTGGAGAAAATGACTGCTGGAAACGGGAAGGATGCAGAAAATCAAATCTCCTGGAAGGCCTCGCATTAGCACGGATGCAGAAACAATGAAGACAATTGTGGAGGCATTCGACGCTAGCCCACAAAATCAACCCACCAAGCCGCACGTGAGCAGTGATTTGTTCTATTGTTGTAATTTGAAGGATTCCCTTTCCAATGATAACAACATATTTCCTTTAATAATAATATTTTCGTCACAAAATGTGATCAAACATATAGCCATATTTCTGAATCACTCTGTACAATTTCTATCTTATATACATTTAAATTGTTTACGTATTTTAATTTTTTTTTTAATTTGTAAAACATTGTAATTTTCATGTTGAACTTTAAAAAGATGAGTCTGAATGTTGCAATGAAGAACAAATGACTGTTAGCATCATGTTTGCCAACATGATAAAACACATTCCCACTAAAGCCAATTGCCAACATGTTTATTATAACATCAGATTGAGGTACAGTACTAAATTTATTTTATTAGCTGAGAAAATGGACAGTTATACCAATTCTCAAGCTAAGTTTCAGTTGTACTGCAAACAAACTTGTATAATTAACGATTTTATTATTAATTTAACACTTCTCATAGAAGGATAAATTATATTTGAAGAGAAAAATACGTACATAAGAGAAAAATTTGCATCTAGATCGTAACTCGCCTCGGTAGCTCAGTTGGTAGAGCACTTGGCCCGGAAAGCCAAGGGTCCCGGGTTCGAGTCCCGGTCTAGGCGAAAATTTTTCTCTTCAAATATATTGTATAATTAAGTTATGTAGATAGGAAATAACACTATGAGGTTCTTTAATATTGTTTATTTTTTATTATTTCACTCACCTCATACTTCATAATTCATAGCAGACCCTGGGTTTCTTCACATATGTTGTGACATTGTCAATGCTGCGTCACGTTCACAACTGACGTCCAACGGCCTTCTATCCTGCAGACCGACCTCCGCGCCATCTGGTGGCCGACCGAAGAATTTCCAAATCAGTCCTCTTTCTTTATAACCGGGTATTTCAAAATTCATAGTTGTATTTTCATTCTTGCATATGTAAATTTTTTCCCAAATTGTGAGTTCCTTCGGTTTTTCCAATTGTTTAAGTAATTTTGTTTTGGTTTCTATTCTATGTTTTTCTGACCAGGCATGTGCAGCTATTGCAGATTTTTCGGTTTCTCCATTTTTAACATTTCTGAGGTGTTCTTTTAATCTTGTATTTAGATTCCTTTTTGTTTTTCCTATGTATATCTTTTCACAATCTTTACAATTAATTTGATAATGTATTACTTTGCCGACACTATCTATCTGGGGAACCGTGGTGCTACTTTTACTCGCCATATAACTAAATTGTGTACGGAACTATCATCGATAGAAACATTATTCTTATGCAACATCATATTTTACAGGAAATACAACTGTATATACAAGATAAGATGGTACCAATAAATAGGAACTTCCATTTCTTATTTATTTCTGACAAAAAATTATATATGGTCTTACCTAATCAGATGTTTATGCTTTTTCCATGATGTCGATAGATGTCCTTTATTTGAAATTTCATTATGAGCAAAACATATGCTCCATGCTGACTCACCTGTAAATTCTGCTATTATTTTCACCACATCCTCAATGGCTAATGTAGTATATTTATCACTAACAGTTTGAAAACTTCAAAATGATTATTTCTCTCTGCTTTCCAAATGCTTTACTTTCCAATGCTTTATAAATATACAAAAGGGACTATTTTAAACAACTGAAATTCCAACATATTCTATACTGCGCATGCATAAGAACATAAAAATGCTCATTTAATATTTGAAAATTGTAATTACATATTTTAAAATTCTTCTATATAACTTATACAGACATATGCTATAGTAGAGCCGCTGTTAAAACCAGCAGCAAATCATGCCACAGCTTTTGGTCAGCTGACAAGCTGCTTCACTAACAGTGGTTGTCGCCATAGACACACGTGATGCTATGGTATTGCCAAGTCTACCCTTGTACTACGGGTCCATCATCGCTAAGAGAACATCCTGTCATATATACAGTGTCAAAACTATTATTCAGATCATTTGTTAAAGCTAATTTTATTGTGTAATATCTGAAAATGTTACTTACTTACTGGCACTATCAAACCCATAGGTTCATGGCCGCGCGAACATAAGCTCTCCATACATCCCTATCCTGAGCTAATGCTTTCCAATCATTCCCTGTATAATCTACTTCCCTCAAATCATAGTTAATGTTATTCTCCCACCTCATTCTTGGTGTACCAACTGGGCATTTTCCCTCTGGCTTTCCTACAAGAAGCTTCCATGCACGTCTTTCATTCCCCATATGTGCAACATGTCCTGCCCATCACAGTCTATGAGACTTAACTGTTCTTATTGTATCTGGCTTCCTATAAAGACCATGTAGTTCATCATTATGTAGACTTCTCCATTCACCTGTCTGTTCATCTCTCTTTGGTCCAAAATTAATTTTGATCTGAGGGAGAAAAATGTTTAACAATGAAAATCAACCATTTTTACTAAAAGCTCTCAACCCGGAAGTGGTAGTGTGGTGGGTTTTCGGACCCAATATGATTTTAACTTAAAATAGTTGGTATTAATTCTTAGAATATGTCACTCTGTACTCGCATACCTTTCACTGCATTCTTCCTCCCTTGTTTGATGTCAATAATCTCAACACCATGAAGCACAAATTGTAAAGATAGGAGTAAAAATATCCAGTGGTGTGGTGTCAGGGTCGCTTTCTCCATAAAGACAACTCTTATATTTGTATAGATCAAAGTGAAATTGTTTGTAAAAAAACTTACTTACTTACTCACTGGCACTATCGAACCCGTAGGTTCATGGCCGCACGGACATAAGCTCTCCATACATCCCTATCCTGAGCTAATGCTTTCCAATCATTCCCTGTATAATCTACTTCCCTCAAATCATAGTTCATGTTGTTCTCCCACCTCATTCTTGGTCTACCAACTGGGCGTTTTCCTTCTGGCTTTCCTACAAGAAGTTTCCATGCACGTCTTTCATTCCCCATACGCGCAACATGTCCTGCCCATCGCAGTCTACGGGACTTAACTGTTCTTATTATATCTGGCTTCCTATAAAGACCATGTAGTTCATTGTTATGTAGTCTTCTCCATTCACCTGACTGTTCATCTCTCTTTGGTCCAAAAATTTTCCTAAGAACTTTATTCTCAAATACTCGTAATCTCCTTTCCTCCCTTAAAAGTAAGAGTCCATGTTTCGCACCCATATAATATAACTGGTAGAATAATGGTTTCATATATATTTACAGCTTAACGTTTTTTGAAATGAGTTGGGACATCAAGAGTCTCTGCAATGCATAATAGCACGCATTTCCAGAATTGAGCCTATGTTTAATTTCTTTGTGCATCTCATTCCTATTTGTGATTATTGTTCCTAGGTATTTGAATTCAGCCAATTCCTCAAAATTTCCCTCATTTGTCATTAGTTGTCCATTTCCATTATATAATGTATTTCTACGTGTGACCATATATTTAGTTTTACTGATATTTACTTCCAGTCCTAATTTCTTAGTGTTACTCAATAGTGTGTGCGTGTTGGCCTTTAGTATCTCCTCGCTATCGGCCGCATTTCATAAATAAATTACCATTGTTCTCATGCTCTAAAATAATATCTAACGTTAAGAATTTTTCTGGTTTGCTAATTGACAGTCTTCTGACTAGTCTGCAGCATTATGAGACTTAAAATTCACAGATAACACCACACTGTAATAATACTGGAATTGATTTGTCCACCACAAGTCCATACTGATTTGACAACACTGCTTTGTTTTGTAAACCACGTGCAGCAGACCTGCCAAAATCGGGTAGGCATAGCCACACTGGAAATAATAACAGCTCAACTGTACACAATACATTTTTCGCCTCTATTTTGAGTATTAGAGAGGGAATTACATTTTCTTACATGCTTAAAGGTAGAATCACTAATGAAAAGACATCTGCTTTGTTTAAATTACAAATAAAACCTAGCTTGGAAGAGGTATAGGTGAAAAAGTGGATAAGTTGGTGTACATCAGATTAATTGGATTACTGTGATCACATTCATTTCTTATCATGTTTCTGATAAGTTCATTATTTTGTTTGATCTACGACTAATGCATATTGTCCGTTGTAAATATGGCAATTTTAGGCTACTTTTATCTCATAACTGCTACAATAATTGTGCATTTTTTGGTTTTTTATTTGTATTTATGTAGACTCATACCTGGCATAGAATCTCCAAAAAAGAATGCTAAGGGTATTGCAATAAGGAAAAATTAAAGAGAAAACAGTAATTCAAAATGTTTAAATTATCATACATACAATTTTTCCAATCCTAAGAACACTGGGTTTTATCCTCTGAGAATTAATTTCCAATAGAAAATGTATTAATTGCATTTAATCAAATTACAGTGGGAAGTAACACTATGAGGTAATTTTCAATTTATAAATAAGTACATAAAGTTTTGTGTTTTCATGATACCAATTTCAAAGTCCATTTGCTTTCATCTTCAGTCAAACTCCAACTGTTGAGAAAAACAAATATAGAACCATGAATTTTGAAGTTCCTGGTGAGCAAAATTTATTCTCCAAGTTCATAAAATCAGCACCAGATGGCAGTTCAGAAGATGGTGATAATGCCAAAATTTCAACAGCTGGATTTTAACTAAAGATGAAGGCAAATAGCCTTTGAAACTGGTATTGTGAAAACATGGGACTTTATGAGGTTAGACATAAAAACATTTTATCCAACTCATTTACAAATTAAAAACATTCATCATAATTCAAACATGGATCTACACACATTCAGTAAGTTGTTTGCTATATCTTTCCACCATTAAAGGGCAATAACATATATTCTTACTTATAATAACTTATGTATACAAAACTTTACACAAATTGGCATATAAGAATATAAAGGCAATAGTTATATTATCAATCCTATAAATAGATTAAAAAAATGCAATACAAGCACTATTTGAAAACATTAGCAAGAAATGAGAATACTCACTCAACTTTTAACAAGTTTAGATAAACATATTTTAGGCAACTTCCAGTGGAATCCAGTATACATAGGAATGGGATTCAATAATGCTTTACATCTTGATGGGAAAAAAATTGAGGGGCACATAAAATTATTCCATAAAGAACATAAATACTGAAATCCACCAACTTTTTTTATGTATGTTAGAAATTTGAACTGAAATTAACTTTTAAAAATTGCTAATAAACTAATTCAATTTATGATGATCTTGAAGAAGATTTCCGGGCGAAATGTCGGGGAACTTCAAGCCTCAAGACCACGGCCTACTGCCTGTAAATCTTCTTCAAGATCATCATAGCAACTCTGGCCGCGAAGGTCTAAGTCAATACATAATTCAATTTATTTTGCTTACTTTTGTTCTTGTCTATGATGTCAAAAAAATTACCTGTCTGCTTCATCAAGGATGATTATTTTATGTTGTCCTGGTGGAAGAGTAACTTTCTGTTGAGCAAACATCTTTATCTTGTTCCTCACTACGTCAATGCCTCTATCATTTGAAGCATTCAACTCAAGAACTGCTGAGCTAAATGCTGGGCCTAGAAGAATACGTGCCAAGCAGAGAATTGTCGTAGTCTTACCAACACCTGGTGGACCCTAGTAAATGTAACACCATAGAGAATTATTCATAAGTAATGCCACGAGTGATTTCCAAATTATTCGTGAGTCATGAATTTATCTAGAGAATTCGGAAATCAAGAGTGGCATTTGTTAGGACTATTTAACGAATAAAATTAAGCTGTTTACTCACAAATCATTATTTAACTATAGTTATTTTAAAATATTTATATATTTAATGTAAACAGTGATGTTTGAAAACAAATGAGAAATGATTGGTATGCTTCATCTGCTTTTGTTTATCACTGCAACCAGATCATACTATTTATTGCCAAAGGAACGCAATATTGTAAGAATGCTCTCTAGTGGAGAAAAAATGAAACATATCAAACTGTATATAATTCATTTCTGATGTCGTATGATGTAAATATGACAATTATATTTTTCTGGATTATTACCAGGGAAAAAAATACATTTAAGAATGTGTAAACAGTGGTTTCTTTTTTTGGTGGTATAATCAATCGCTACAAATGTTTTTATATTAACTCCTGCATGCGTTATGTGTTGACATCCATACACTATATATACAATCTGGTAGTCGTATTTCTTGCAGTCAGTCACTGCAAAATAATGGTCAGACCTGTTCAGAATATTAAAAAGGAGGAGCTTTCTTTAATGTGGTAAATTTAATATTTGGTGAAACACGACTGTGATTGGTTGTAAAACAAAAATCATTGAAACGTGATTGGTCATTGACTCCCATTTGGGGCATGAGTTAAATAGTCAATATAATATACAAGATTGGCAATCATATTGACTTACTAGCTAAAAAGAAAGTAATGTTAAAAGAATAATAAGACATTGAAAATATTGAAAATTAAGCTATCTATAAAGATAGTGTTAAGATCTCACTATATTTCTTCTACATATCTTTAGATGTCACAATACAACAAAAAATATGTTACCTCAATCACAGTCAGTAATGTAACCAATATGGTTTATAACCTGTGGAATGTTCTAAAATGCATATACTGCAGCCACTGATTCTCCGGCCTTGACGTTTTCACGACAGTGTTGCCGATATGGATATTCAGTGGGAGTGGCCACTTTATGAACGCGGTTAGCAGAAATACAGCTGACAACATCTCAGCAATTTCAAACCTTACTAACGCGCTATACCTGCATCAAGAGCAGTGATTGGACGTGGCAGACATCTGCTCTCACTACAACTATTTCCTTATTGGCAGTAGAGGGCGAATTCTCCCTTTAGCCCTCATATAACATAAACTTCAGAGCCAGAGATATAGTGGCTGGGGTATAGCATATAATTTTCCTAAAAATAGTCAAAACTTCAAACAAATACTGTACAAATGTCTAATAACATGGACTTGCTCCTTCTCAAGCTATGATGATATAACATTTGCACCACTAATGTTTTAATTTAGCACTTTTTATGGACCCATGTGTCAGAGAAATACCATCATATGAAAGTATCAAGACACTAGAGCCAACTGTTCATAGTGCATACAACAGTAATGTTCTAAATTAAACATTAAAATAAATTTAAAAAATACTGATAATGGGGGAATTTTAAAAGTCTTACAAATGTATAAGATGTTAAAAAAACTTTTAATTTTTAAACTCTACTAATTTATGAGTCAAAAATGGATTTTTTTCTAACAGGGTGGATTTTTAAAATATCAGTGTGTGCTGATTAGACTATAGGGCAAGCAGCCAGGTTAAATGTAACACATTTCCTATATAATCTTGGTGACTAGGTAACTCCCTGTCTCAAACCTGGTCATAAGGTGCAAATACCAACTCTATACTAAAATAAGCTAAATATCAGTGGCATGCATTCAACCCCAGCACTGCTGAGGTAATTAGCATATTCATAATTTTGGATTTAAATAAAATAATACATTTATCAGATTTCATTCAAATCAATTACGCATGAATATTAAATTTCAAATTTTCCGCCCTGCCAGCAGACATCTATCACCTCCTGTCTTCACATTACCCCTTCTAACACCAGCTACTAAAACAGATGAATTCACGCATGTGTATATATTTCGATGTGTGGCTGCTAAATCATTGACAATCCACACTAGATCAAGCTTGTGTTAAGAGCCATTGATTTTTTTTATTGATTACCAGCTAGCTGGGCCTGACATCACAACTTGAAAGCGAAATGAAGTTGATCGATAACCATAAGGTCGAATGAAGTTTCAATCTATCGATTCATGAAGCATTCCTATGCTGATGTGAGACGAGAAATGTGATTGGCTGATTTGGAAAGCACCAGTTCAACAGTAATAAAATTTTTTGAATTCATATTTTTATATTTGAAGAGAAAAATTATACGCTCAGACTGGGGCTTGAACCCAGGACCTTTGGCTTTCTAGGCCAATACTCTACCAATTGAGCTACCTGAGCAAGCTCCAATCTAAATGCAAATTTTTCTTGATTCATGCTTTCATGTCTTTCGGGCTAAATGGCCGTGGTCTGGTTTTCTTAACACTCAACATTTTAATATATTATAATTAGAGCAAGGTATTTTAGGTGCAAAATTTTGGTGAAAAAGGTGCGTTAATTTAGCAGAAAAAGGTGCAATTTTTTAAATAGAAGGTACAAATTTCCCACGTGAATTATCATTAGAGAGTATCAAAACCAATTACATTGAGTAACTCACGACACAAAATTCAGTCATGTTGTCATATATTAAAAAGTTTGAGTAAGACAAGTCCCAGAACATTATGTTATTGAAATCACAAGTTCAGAAAACCGTTAAAGCAGATATTATTCAACAACTCAAATGTTTAGAACATATTTAAAAAAGTTCAATATCTCAACTATCAGTGGTATCGTCTAACTCTAATGTAAAATATACCGGTTTTCACCTTCTACTTGACTGACCTGTTTTAATTTTTCTTCATACAGAGGTTGAAGGTATGATTTTCATCTGGGACAGACTTCCCAATATATTTCTCCAAATATGCTTTCATAATATGGTTGTTAAATTTGGAAAGAGGAATACCACATGCCACAAATGTCTTTGCTGTATCATTAAAAAAAAGTCTAATATTTAATTTTAGGAAGTTATATTTTGAGGTTATTTAATTATATTATTTTTGGTCTGGACATCTTACCTCAATATTAATGTTGATTTGTTCTTGGACATGTTTCAAAACAATTCTCTGTTTTATCTTCAGCTTTCCCAGACTGGTTTTATTTATGTTGCATTATGTTGCACCACCTGGATGTCGATGTCAGCTCCATCCTGTGGTTGGCCAAAGAACCTCCAAACAAGGTCACCCTCCATCGGAATATCAAAATTCATAACTCTGTTTCTGTTCTTCTGAATATAAATTTTTTCCCAAATAGTCAGCTCGTTTGTATTTTCTAACTGTTTTAATAATTTAGTGTCTGAATTAATATTATGTTTTTCAGACCAAACATGAGCAGCAACTGCAGATTTTTCAATTTCTCCATTTTTAATATTTCTTATGTGTTCTTTGGTTCTAATTTTTAGGTTTCTTTTTGTTTTCCCTATATATATCTTTTCACAACCCATGCATTCAATTTGATATATTCCTGACTTTTTATTTTTATCAGTTTTTTCATTTTTGTTGGTTTTTATTAGTTTATTTAAACTGTAGTTATTTTTGGTGCTAATTTAATATTAAACTTCTCAAATATATTTTGAAATTTATTATGTACCCAGGGGTGATATGTGAATTTCCTATATTTTTTCATAGGTGGTTCTTCTTTTTCAAGATTACTTCTGTTTATCATTTTTTGTTTTTTATACTTTTCTATCCTTTTATGTACCATTTTTTCATCAAACCCATTTTCTCTTGCTACTTTGATTATGTGTTTTTTCTCATGTTTGAAATCTTCTTCGTTTAAGGGTAAGTTTACCAATCTATGAGTTAAACTATTAAATGCTGCTAATTTATGTCCAATTGGATTGAACCCTGTTGATTTTATAAAATTTTCCGTATGAGTTTCTTTTCTATGAATCCTGAATTCAATTTTTCTTTTTTCTTCGTTTCTGACCAATTTAAGATCCAAAAAAGGTATTTGTTTATTGTCTTCTATTTCTTTGGTGAATTTAATGTTTGTACTCTGTAAATTTAATAGTTTTAGGGAATCTTCTACATGTTTTTCTTTAACAATACAAATTATATCATCAACATATCTACTCCAAAATTTAAACATTGTGGGATGTGCTTTAGTGATTTTACATTCAAAATCGCTCATAAATAAATTTGCCAGGAAAGGTGATAATGGGTTTCCCATTGAGAGCCCTGATTTTTGTCTATAGAAACTCCCATTGAATGTAAAAAACATTTGATCAATGCATAACGCAGTTAATTTCAAATAATCTTCTTTGATCTCTCTGTCTATGTTGTTTTTTCTTAACCAATTGTTCAATATCTCCAAAGTTTTTTGTTTCGGTACATTTGTGAATAGTGAAACTACATCAAACGAAACCAACCTATCTGTGGGTTCAATTTCCACTTTTTCTAATTTCTTAACTAATTCCAATGAATTTTCAATCTGCAGACTTTCAAAATTATTAATTCTTTTAAATTGATTATTCAGCCATTTCGAAATTTTGTAGGTTGGTGATCCAATATTGTTAATTATTGGCCTCATTTTGTTTCCCGGTTTGTGAATTTTTGGAAGTCCATGTATATTAGGGTATCTTGGGTTGCTTACTTTTAATTGAAATTTTTCTTTCTTGGATAGAATTTTAACATTTTTAAAACAGTTTTCCACTTTTTTTATGGTTTTTGGTAGGGGGTCATTCTTAATTTTTTCATACTCTTTTTCTTTCAAAAGTTCTTCCATTCTATTTTGATAATCTTCTTTGTCCAGAATTATAATTTGGTTACCCTTATCTGATTTTGTATATACAACATTTTTGTTATTTATTTCTTTGAGTGTTTTTAAATTCTCCTTACAAACTGGGTTTTTATTTGTATTCTTTATTTTATTCAAAATTTCTTCACATTTTTTTCTGATGATTATTTTTTCTTCTGTAACTAACCCTTCTATTGAATTTTCAATGTCCACTATGTATTCTTCTATTCTATTGGAATAATCTATTGCTGTTTTTAGACCGTTTTCTAACAATTTTGTCTCTTTTAGGTTAAAGGTTGCCTTTGAAAAATTTTTAACATAATTTCTGGTGGATTCTGATTTTTCTTCATTTCTGGTTTTATTCTGATGTTTGATTTTATTTGATGTATTCTTCTTTCCCTTTGATTTAGTTAACAAATTATTTATCTTTGTCTTTTGTTTCTCAATTTTCTTTTTCATGGTTATGTTCAAAAAAGTGAAAAATTTATTTTCTAGGTTTTCCCACATGATGTTTCCTAATATTTTAGACAATTTGATATGTAACAAATAAATTTCAATATCCAGATTACTGATCATTTCAAAGTGTTTATTCTTTTCTAGTTTTAGTAATTTGTTCTCCAAAATTTTTTGTTGTTTGCTGTTATTGTTATGCTTAACGGTTTTTCTAATGAACATGGGAACCAATTCTAATTTTAGACATTGGTTGATGAATTTAATGTCTGCTAATCTTTTAAATTTCTTCTCTCTTAATTTTATAAACTTTTTGACTTCATATTTTGTTTCGAAAAAATTGTTATTGAAGTTGAGTATGGAGGACGCCATCTTGTTTTCGTAATTTATAACACAAACACAATTTCTGGTTTTGTTTCTTCCTTGTAACTTAAGAAGTTGTAATTAATATTTAATTTTAGGAAGTTATATTTTGAGGTTATTTTAATTATATTATTTTTGGTCTGGACATCTTACCTCAATATTAATGTTGATTTGTTCTTGGACATGTTTCAAAACAATTCTCTGTTTTATCTTCAGCTTTCCCAGACTGGTTTTATTTATGTTGCATTATGTTGCACCACCTGGATGTCGATGTCAGCTCCATCCTGTGGTTGGCCAAAAGAACCTCCAAACAAGGTCACCCTCCATCGGAATATCAAAATTCATAACTCTGTTTCTGTTCTTCTGAATATAAATTTTTTCCCAAATAGTCAGCTCGTTTGTATTTTCTAACTGTTTTAATAATTTAGTGTCTGAATTAATATTATGTTTTTCAGACCAAACATGAGCAGCAACTGCAGATTTTTTCAATTTCTCCATTTTTAATATTTCTTATGTGTTCTTTGGTTCTAATTTTTAGGTTTCTTTTTGTTTTCCCTATATATATCTTTTCACAACCCATGCATTCAATTTGATATATTCCTGACTTTTATTTTTATCAGTTTTTTCATTTTTGTTGGTTTTTATTAGTTTATTTAAACTGTAGTTATTTTTTGGTGCTAATTTAATATTAAACTTCTCAAATATATTTTGAAATTTATTATGTACCCAGGGGTGATATGTGAATTTCCTATATTTTTTTTCATAGGTGGTTCTTCTTTTTCAAGATTACTTCTGTTTATCATTTTTTGTTTTTTATACTTTTCTATCCTTTTATGTACCATTTTTTCATCAAACCCATTTTCTCTTGCTACTTTGATTATGTGTTTTTTCTCATGTTTGAAATCTTCTTCGTTTAAGGGTAAGTTTACCAATCTATGAGTTAAACTATTAAATGCTGCTAATTTATGTCCAATTGGATTGAACCTGTTGATTTTATAAATTTTCCGTATGAGTTTCTTTTCTATGAATCCTGAATTCAATTTTTCTTTTTTCTTCGTTTCTGACCAATTAAGATCCAAAAAAGGTATTTGTTTATTGTCTTCTATTTCTTTGGTGAATTTAATGTTTGTACTCTGTAAATTTAATAGTTTTAGGGAATCTTCTACATGTTTTTCTTTAACAATACAAATTATATCATCAACATATCTACTCCAAAATTTAAACATTGTGGGATGTGCTTTAGTGATTTTACATTCAAAAAAAAAAAAAAAAAAAAAAAAAAAAAAAAAAAAAAAAAAAAATTGAATTCAGGATTCATAGAAAAGAAACTCATACGGAAAATTTTATAAAATCAACAGGGTTCAATCCAATTGGACATAAATTAGCAGCATTTAATAGTTTAACTCATAGATTGGTAAACTTACCCTTAAACGAAGAAGATTTCAAACATGAGAAAAAACACATAATCAAAGTAGCAAGAGAAAATGGGTTTGATGAAAAAATGGTACATAAAAGGATAGAAAAGTATAAAAAACAAAAAATGATAAACAGAAGTAATCTTGAAAAAGAAGAACCACCTATGAAAAAATATAGGAAATTCACATATCACCCCTGGGTACATAATAAATTTCAAAATATATTTGAGAAGTTTAATATTAAATTAGCACCAAAAAATAACTACAGTTTAAATAAACTAATAAAAACCAACAAAAATGAAAAAACTGATAAAAATAAAAAGTCAGGAATATATCAAATTGAATGCATGGGTTGTGAAAAGATATATATAGGGAAAACAAAAAGAAACCTAAAAATTAGAACCAAAGAACACATAAGAAATATTAAAAATGGAGAAATTGAAAAATCTGCAGTTGCTGCTCATGTTTGGTCTGAAAAACATAATATTAATTCAGACACTAAATTATTAAAACAGTTAGAAAATACAAACGAGCTGACTATTTGGGAAAAAATTTATATTCAGAAGAACAGAAACAGAGTTATGAATTTTGATATTCCGATGGAGGGTGACCTTGTTTGGAGGTTCTTTGGCCAACCACAGGATGGAGCTGACATCGACATCCAGGTGGTGCAACATAATGCAACATAAATAAAACCAGTCTGGGAAAGCTGAAGATAAAACAGAGAATTGTTTTGAAACATGTCCAAGAACAAGATCAACATTAATATTGAGGTAAGATGTCCAGACCAAAAATAATATAATTAAAATAACCTCAAAATATAACTTCCTAAAATTAAATATTATTACAACTTCTTAAGTTACAAGGAAGAAACAAAACCAGAAATTGTGTTTGTGTTATAAATTACGAAAAAACAAGATGGCGTCCTCCATACTCAACTTCAATAACAATTTTTTCGAAACAAAATATGAAGTCAAAAAGTTTATAAAATTAAGAGAGAAGAAATTTAAAAGATTAGCAGACATTAAATTCATCAACCAATGTCTAAAATTAGAATTGGTTCCCATGTTCATTAGAAAAACCGTTAAGCATAACAATAACAGCAAACAACAAAAAATTTTGGAGAACAAATTACTAAAACTAGAAAAGAATAAACACTTTGAAATGATCAGTAATCTGGATATTGAAATTTATTTGTTACATATCAAATTGTCTAAAATATTAGGAAACATCATGTGGGAAAACCTAGAAAATAAATTTTTCACTTTTTTGAACATAACCATGAAAAAGAAAATTGAGAAACAAAAGACAAAGATAAATAATTTGTTAACTAAATCAAAGGGAAAGAAGAATACATCAAATAAAATCAAACATCAGAATAAAACCAGAAATGAAGAAAAATCAGAATCCACCAGAAATTATGTTAAAAATTTTTCAAAGGCAACCTTTAACCTAAAAGAGACAAAATTGTTAGAAAACGGTCTAAAAACAGCAATAGATTATTCCAATAGAATAGAAGAATACATAGTGGACATTGAAAATTCAATAGAAGGGTTAGTTACAGAAGAAAAAATAATCATCAGAAAAAAATGTGAAGAAATTTTGAATAAAATAAAGAATACAAATAAAAACCCAGTTTGTAAGGAGAATTTAAAAACACTCAAAGAAATAAATAACAAAAATGTTGTATATACAAAATCAGATAAGGGTAACCAAATTATAATTCTGGACAAAGAAGATTATCAAAATAGAATGGAAGAACTTTTGAAAGAAAAAGAGTATGAAAAAATTAAGAATGACCCCCTACCAAAAACCATAAAAAAAGTGGAAAACTGTTTTAAAAATGTTAAAATTCTATCCAAGAAAGAAAAATTTCAATTAAAAGTAAGCAACCCAAGAAACCCTAATATACATGGACTTCCAAAAATTCACAAACCGGGAAACAAAATGAGGCCAATAATTAACAATATTGGATCACCAACCTACAAAATTTCGAAATGGCTGAATAATCAATTTAAAAGAATTAATAATTTTGAAAGTCTGCAGATTGAAAATTCATTGGAATTAGTTAACAAATTAGAAAAAGTGGAAATTGAACCCACAGATAGGTTGGTTTCGTTTGATGTAGTTTCACTATTCACAAATGTACCGAAACAAAAAACTTTGGAGATATTGAACAATTGGTTAAGAAAAAACAACATAGACAGAGAGATCAAAGAAGATTATTTGAAATTAACTGCGTTATGCATTGATCAAATGTTTTTTACATTCAATGGGAGTTTCTATAGACAAAAATCAGGGCTCTCAATGGGAAACCCATTATCACCCTTCCTGGCAAATTTATTTATGAGCGATTTTGAATGTAAAATCACTAAAGCACATCCCACAATGTTTAAATTTTGGAGTAGATATGTTGATGATATAATTTGTATTGTTAAAGAAAAACATGTAGAAGATTCCCTAAAACTATTAAATTTACAGAGTACAAACATTAAATTCACCAAAGAAATAGAAGACAATAAACAAATACCTTTTTTGGATCTTAAATTGGTCAGAAACGAAGAAAAAAGAAAAATTGAATTCAGGATTCATAGAAAAGAAACTCATACGGAAAATTTTATAAAATCAACAGGGTTCAATCCAATTGGACATAAATTAGCAGCATTTAATAGTTTAACTCATAGATTGGTAAACTTACCCTTAAACGAAGAAGATTTCAAACATGAGAAAAAACACATAATCAAAGTAGCAAGAGAAAATGGGTTTGATGAAAAAATGGTACATAAAAGGATAGAAAAGTATAAAAAACAAAAAATGATAAACAGAAGTAATCTTGAAAAAGAAGAACCACCTATGAAAAAATATAGGAAATTCACATATCACCCCTGGGTACATAATAAATTTCAAAATATATTTGAGAAGTTTAATATTAAATTAGCACCAAAAAATAACTACAGTTTAAATAAACTAATAAAAACCAACAAAAATGAAAAAACTGATAAAAATAAAAAGTCAGGAATATATCAAATTGAATGCATGGGTTGTGAAAAGATATATATAGGGAAAACAAAAAGAAACCTAAAAATTAGAACCAAAGAACACATAAGAAATATTAAAAATGGAGAAATTGAAAAATCTGCAGTTGCTGCTCATGTTTGGTCTGAAAAACATAATATTAATTCAGACACTAAATTATTAAAACAGTTAGAAAATACAAACGAGCTGACTATTTGGGAAAAAATTTATATTCAGAAGAACAGAAACAGAGTTATGAATTTTGATATTCCGATGGAGGGTGACCTTGTTTGGAGGTTCTTTGGCCAACCACAGGATGGAGCTGACATCGACATCCAGGTGGTGCAACATAATGCAACATAAATAAAACCAGTCTGGGAAAGCTGAAGATAAAACAGAGAATTGTTTTGAAACATGTCCAAGAACAAATCAACATTAATATTGAGGTAAGATGTCCAGACCAAAAATAATATAATTAAAATAACCTCAAAATATAACTTCCTAAAATTAAATATAATTACAACTTCTTAAGTTACAAGGAAGAAACAAAACCAGAAATTGTGTTTGTGTTATAAATTACGAAAAACAAGATGGCGTCCTCCATACTCAACTTCAATAACAATTTTTTCGAAACAAAATATGAAGTCAAAAAGTTTATAAAATTAAGAGAGAAGAAATTAAAAGATTAGCAGACATTAAATTCATCAACCAATGTCTAAAATTAGAATTGGTTCCCATGTTCATTAGAAAAACCGTTAAGCATAACAATAACAGCAAACAACAAAAAATTTTGGAGAACAAATTACTAAAACTAGAAAAGAATAAACACTTTGAAATGATCAGTAATCTGGATATTGAAATTTATTTGTTACATATCAAATTGTCTAAAATATTAGGAAACATCATGTGGGAAAACCTAGAAAATAAATTTTTCACTTTTTTGAACATAACCATGAAAAAGAAAATTGAGAAACAAAAGACAAAGATAAATAATTTGTTAACTAAATCAAAGGGAAAGAAGAATACATCAAATAAAATCAAACATCAGAATAAAACCAGAAATGAAGAAAAATCAGAATCCACCAGAAATTATGTTAAAAATTTTTCAAAGGCAACCTTTAACCTAAAAGAGACAAAATTGTTAGAAAACGGTCTAAAAACAGCAATAGATTATTCCAATAGAATAGAAGAATACATAGTGGACATTGAAAATTCAATAGAAGGGTTAGTTACAGAAGAAAAAATAATCATCAGAAAAAAATGTGAAGAAATTTTGAATAAAATAAAGAATACAAATAAAAACCCAGTTTGTAAGGAGAATTTAAAAACACTCAAAGAAATAAATAACAAAAATGTTGTATATACAAAATCAGATAAGGGTAACCAAATTATAATTCTGGACAAAGAAGATTATCAAAATAGAATGGAAGAACTTTTGAAAGAAAAAGAGTATGAAAAAATTAAGAATGACCCCCTACCAAAAACCATAAAAAAAGTGGAAAACTGTTTTAAAAATGTTAAAATTCTATCCAAGAAAGAAAAATTTCAATTAAAAGTAAGCAACCCAAGAAACCCTAATATACATGGACTTCCAAAAATTCACAAACCGGGAAACAAAATGAGGCCAATAATTAACAATATTGGATCACCAACCTACAAAATTTCGAAATGGCTGAATAATCAATTTAAAAGAATTAATAATTTTGAAAGTCTGCAGATTGAAAATTCATTGGAATTAGTTAACAAATTAGAAAAAGTGGAAATTGAACCCACAGATAGGTTGGTTTCGTTTGATGTAGTTTCACTATTCACAAATGTACCGAAACAAAAAACTTTGGAGATATTGAACAATTGGTTAAGAAAAAACAACATAGACAGAGAGATCAAAGAAGATTATTTGAAATTAACTGCGTTATGCATTGATCAAATGTTTTTTACATTCAATGGGAGTTTCTATAGACAAAAATCAGGGCTCTCAATGGGAAACCCATTATCACCCTTCCTGGCAAATTTATTTATGAGCGATTTTGAATGTAAAATCACTAAAGCACATCCCACAATGTTTAAATTTTGGAGTAGATATGTTGATGATATAATTTGTATTGTTAAAGAAAAACATGTAGAAGATTCCCTAAAACTATTAAATTTACAGAGTACAAACATTAAATTCACCAAAGAAATAGAAGACAATAAACAAATACCTTTTTTGGATCTTAAATTGGTCAGAAACGAAGAAAAAAGAAAAATTGAATTCAGGATTCATAGAAAAGAAACTCATACGGAAAATTTTATAAAATCAACAGGGTTCAATCCAATTGGACATAAATTAGCAGCATTTAATAGTTTAACTCATAGATTGGTAAACTTACCCTTAAACGAAGAAGATTTCAAACATGAGAAAAAACACATAATCAAAGTAGCAAGAGAAAATGGGTTTGATGAAAAAATGGTACATAAAAGGATAGAAAAGTATAAAAAACAAAAATGATAAACAGAAGTAATCTTGAAAAAGAAGAACCACCTATGAAAAAATATAGGAAATTCACATATCACCCCTGGGTACATAATAAATTTCAAAATATATTTGAGAAGTTTAATATTAAATTAGCACCAAAAAATAACTACAGTTTAAATAAACTAATAAAAACCAACAAAAATGAAAAAAACTGATAAAAATAAAAAGTCAGGAATATATCAAATTGAATGCATGGGTTGTGAAAAGATATATATAGGGAAAACAAAAAGAAACCTAAAAATTAGAACCAAAGAACACATAAGAAATATTAAAAATGGAGAAATTGAAAAATCTGCAGTTGCTGCTCATGTTTGGTCTGAAAAACATAATATTAATTCAGACACTAAATTATTAAAACAGTTAGAAAATACAAACGAGCTGACTATTTGGGAAAAAATTTATATTCAGAAGAACAGAAACAGAGTTATGAATTTTGATATTCCGATGGAGGGTGACCTTGTTTGGAGGTTCTTTGGCCAACCACAGGATGGAGCTGACATCGACATCCAGGTGGTGCAACATAATGCAACATAAATAAAACCAGTCTGGGAAAGCTGAAGATAAAACAGAGAATTGTTTTGAAACATGTCCAAGAACAAATCAACATTAATATTGAGGTAAGATGTCCAGACCAAAAATAATATAAAAAAAAGTCTATTTATTAAACTTGAAGAAGGCAGCATCTCGCCAATAAACTGTTGTCGCAATACACATTTACTGCTTTGTAGTACCTTATTTTTCGTGTTTTGCACTACCCATATGCTACGTAACACGATTGTGTTGACGTTTTTCATCAATGGTTATTCAAATATCACAAAGAATGCACCTCATAACAGATTTGTCACTCTGAATTCCATCTGCACTAAACTGTTTTACAAAATCATGTAGTTTGTAGGAGTTCACATTTGGTTTTGGCAAACTGTATACTGGTCACTCAGGAAAATAGCAACTGAAACATTTGTTTATGCACTCAACAACTTCCCTTGCTTAAACAATAGCTTTTACATAACTGTGGTGCAAGAAGGTGCAAACTAATTTAAAAGGAATAGCCTAACGGGGACTGCACTAAAGTGGAAGTAATGTGACGTGGACTGATACCACACATCGCTACCAATCCTTGAAAGCATATTTGAAGAAATGTAAAAAAAAATGCACATTGTTTTGGGAATACAATGCTGCTAAGAGACAAAAAAGGTTTTAAAAAGTGCAAAATGTGCTTGCATTGATAAAAAAGTGCTAGCATTGAAAAAGGTGCAACTAAAACACATTTAGGAGCATTTATTTAATGTTTTTTTTGCAAGACAAGCTAATTTGAGCATTGTAGTAACAAAATAGAATTAAGGTGCAGCACCTAAAATTCCTAGCTCTAATTATAATGATATTGTGAAAAGAAAAATCTATAATTCTCGTTTCGTCTGCTGTCAGGTAGGTGTCACTACCATCGTCAACAGCTGGCTTGTATATGTGGAAAGAATTGTTAATGTTTGTGCCAAGTCTAGAATGGTGTAGTGGGCTGCACACTAGTACGAAGAACTAGAGGTCCACGGTTCGATTCCTGGTTCAGACATTAATTTTTCTTTTCACAATATCATTATAATATATTATAATATGATCCATTATTGGAACTGTGTTAAAATAACAGTATTGGAAAATGTTAAACTCAATGTTTTGTCTACTACTGCGGTAGATATCCTCAGGAGATTCTGCGTGCTCTATGACCCCCTAACTCTTCAACTGTCGGCTGCAGACTGGCTAATTTTTCCCTTGGCTGTCAATTCCCATGCACCAAATGCTATGAAACCTTTAGTTCTATCTTGCAAATGGTGGCTTCTTTATTAAGAAGACATTTATTTGGGAATTATACATTACATTATAAAGCCAATATGGCTTTTGAATATTTTTATATTCATGTTTGATTTAAGCAAGTTCTATTTTTACAAAACACAGACAAAGAAGTTATCAGTTTTCAAATTTTTTTTCAATAAATTATGAATATAATCAAAATCAAAGTGGGAGGTAACACTATCTTTACAACATTTCTACTTTATAGTATGTATACTTCAATTACAATTTGAAATTTTTAAATGTATATCATCAACTTCGAAAATTAATTTCTGTATCACTTTGTCCTTGAGGCAATCCTCTAATGAGGAAAGTTGTATGTAATAATATTTACATTTATGAATGAGTTGGAGAAAATGTTTTTAATATCTCACCTCATAAAGTTGCATGTTTTCATGATACCAGTCTCAAAAGTATAATTTTACTTCCAACTTCAGTCAAACTCAAACTGTCTAACTAGTGATAATCTAGACAGTTTGAGTTTGACTGAAGATGGGAGTGAAATTATACTTTTGAAACCGGTATCCTGTTAACTAATAATAAATGTAATACCCCAGACAACAAAAAATCTGGAATTTATCAAATTGATTGCAAAGATTGCAACAGGATATATATAGGAAAAACAAAAAGGAACTTGGAAACTCGTAAAAAGAGCACTTCAGAAACATAAAGAATGGAGAAATTGAAAAATCAGCTATAGCAGCACATAGTTTACTAGAGCATCATAGGATTGAAAAAGAAGTAAAACTTTTAAAACATCTATCTAAACCTTTGGATTTAACAGTTTGGGAAAAAATATATATTCAAAAGAACCATACTAGAACGATGAACTTTGAGATTCTGGACGAACCGAGCTTGATTACAAAGTTCTTAAAAAATACAACAGATAGCAGTTTAGGAAATGATTCATTCAAAATAACACCAGATGGCGGTTTGAAGAGTAATTCCTTCAAAAGAACACAAGATGGCAGTCTAGATAATTACCGGCAAAAGGGAAAAAAATTGACAGTCGTGAAAACAGCTGATGATGACGACGTGTCGCCGATACTGCAGTGCTGTGTTAAAAAAAACATAGAAGTATGAGGTAAGAAGAAAATCACGATTCATTTAATTATTATTAATTGAACCTCATAATGTTAAAAATTCCCAAATTTAATATATAACTTATACTTATTATATTAATATTGAGAAGCTAAAGATATTACTATCATAAAAATAAGTAAATTAATGAACACAATTAAATTATTGTAAATCAATGGTAAAGAGAAAAATTTTTGCCTGATCCGGGAATTGAACCCCGAACCTTTAGCTTTCCGTGCTAATGCTCAGACCACTGAGCTAATCCAGGCTTCATTCCCATCCAAGCAGAAATCCTTCCTTTACCTTACTCTACTGGTCCCACATTCAATTGCAATGAATCATCATTCACAAATACACAATGAATGGCTTCTACCTGAAGAAGACATGAAGGGACTCCACACAGCTATAGCATTATTTATTAAATTAATATTGAGAAGCTAAAGCTATTACTATCATAAAAATAAGTAAATTAATGAAAAATATTGAATGTGGGACCAGCAGAGTAAAGTAAAGGAAGGATTTCTGCTTGGATGGGAATGAAGCCTGGATTAGCTCATTGGTCTGAGCATTAGCACGGAAAGCTAAAGGTTCGGAGTTCGATTCCCGGTTCAGGCAAAAATTTTTCTCTTTACCATTGATTTACAACTTATACTTACTGCAATAATGATATTTGGTACATTTCCTGTTTTTGCAAAAACTTCCAATCTTGATACAGTGTCTTCATTTCCTACTATATCTTGAAAGGTATGTGGCCGATACTTTTCTATCCTGCATGTAAAAGAACAAATAATATTAGTAAGAAAGCTAAGTCTTAAAATAAGGGATCGTAGCTTAGATGACTTGATAAAAAAAAGACAAATCACTATTGGAGAATATAAGCAACCCAAGGAATGTATAATATCTAATAATTAAATTAATGTTTTTATTACCTCACCTCATATCCTTTTTCTTCTATACTGCAGTTTCGGAGCTTATCTCCATCATCAGTAGCCTCTGGTCGACCGGTGTTATGTCGTTTCTTGGCGGTTTCCTTCTTACTTCTATCGGTGGACCGATGAACCTCTGGATCAGGTCAAAATTTGCGGGAGTTTCAAAATTCATGAGTTTGTCTTTTTTGTTTTTTTGGATATGGATTTTTTCCCAGACTGTGAGTTCCTTTAGTTTATCTGTTTGTTTGATTAGGCTAGCTTCTGTATCAATTAAATGTTTTTCAGACCAAGCATGGGCTGCTACTGCTGACTTGTCCACTACACCCTTTTTTACATTTCTAAGGTGTTCCTTCAATCTAGTTTTTAAATTTCTTTTTGTTTTTCCTATATAGATTTTGTTGCAATCTTGACATTTGATCTGATATATTCCTGATTTATATTCTTCTCCAATTTTTTCATTTTTGTTGGTTTTAATTATCTTGTTTAGGCTGTATTCATTCTTTGGGGCCAATCGAATGTTAAACTTATTGAAAATTTTCTGGAACTTATGGTGTTTTACAGGATGGTAAGTGAATTTTTTGAATCTTATGTTCTCTTCTGTTTGTTTTTTAAGTGTGCTTTCATTAATTAGTTTTTGCCTTTTAAACTTATTTATTTTCTTGTGTACCATGTTCTCTTCATAACCATTTTCTATTGCTACTTTAATTATGTATTCTTTTTCTTTTTCATATTTTTCACGGTTCAGGAGTACATTCACCAATCTGTGTGTTAGGCTATTGAATACAGCTTCTTTGTGAGCGAAATGGTTGAATCCTGATGCCTTAATGTAGTTATCTTTATGTGTGTTCTTTCTGTATATTCCAAAACCAACAAAAATGAAAAAATTGGAGAAGAATATAAATCAGGAATATATCAGATCAAATGTCAAGATTGCGACAAAATCTATATAGGAAAAACAAAAAGAAATTTAAAAACTAGATTGAAGGAACACCTTAGAAATGTAAAAAAGGGTGAAGTGGACAAGTCAGCAGTAGCAGCCCATGCTTGGTCTGAAAAACATTTAATTGATACAGAAGCTAGCCTAATCAAGCAAACAGAAGAAACTCACAGTCTGGGAAAAAATCCATATCCAAAAAAACAAAAAAGACAAACTCATGAATTTTGAAACTCCCGCAAATTTTGACCTGATCCAGAGGTTCATCGGTCCACCGATAGAAGTAAGAAGGAAACCGCCAAGAAACAACATAACACCGGTCGACCAGAGGCTACTGACGATGGAGATAAGCTCCGAAACTGCAGTATAGAAGAAAAAGGATATGAGGTGAGGTAATAAAAACATTAATTTAATTATTAAATTAAACCTCATAGTGTTCTTTCCCTGTGAAAGTTAAATTGTATAATATCTATTACACTATATATGGTTGAAGTTTCCAACAAGTGTCGGCACATTTTAAAATACCTTACACACATTGTAATCTCATTTTCTTTCACGGGTTAATTTTTTAAATATTAACTATCACTTAAAACCTAGGCTATTTTAAATATTTGGCTGTGCTTTCCTTTAGGTCCGAAAAATTTTTCAATTTTATATCTTATTCCACTGATGCACTAAACACTCTTAAACACTTTCAAAACATTTTGCAACACTTTTTAACACATTTTAAACATCTTCCAATGTTGCAACGAGGTTTTTTCATATTTATATATTTGCGTAAAACACGGTTTGCTACATTGCTTACTTCCCACTCTTTGTTATTTTCCCTCCACTTCCTATGTTGTTCCAGCGTTGCCACCATCAACAACCCGAACTTGCTTTTTAAATGTGATTCCACATTCCCTGGATTTCACCTACGTTAGAGTAATTGATTTGTGTTACAGTAATTGATTTAGGTTTGGTTAGCTTTTAGGTTCCTTGCTTTTTAAAAGTGATTTGATATGTAAAATAAATTATACATTTTTAGACAAGTTCTGGGATTATTGTGTCAATGTTGGTCATACTGACTTCTCATACAGATACCGCCAACTGCTGGAGGTTGCATTTATCTACCTGGGATAATTGGAGCACTAGCGCATGCGCACTGCGATTCTATAGAACTTAGAAAAATTTTCTCCGGACCTAAAGGAAAGTATATCCAAATATTTTCTAAATATGATGATCTTGAAGAAGATTTCTGGGCTGTTAGTTGGTGTTGAGGCTTGTAGTTTCCTGACATTTCACAAGAGACTGCATCCGGCATCGTCAATGATTGTCTTGAGGATGCCGGATACAGTCTCTTGCAAAATGTCGGGAAACTACAGGACTCAAGACCATGGCCAACAGTGCAGAAATCTTTTTCAAGATCATCATACTAACTCCAGCCGTGAAAGCCTAGGTCAATATATTTTCTAAATATATTTCCATTATATTTTAATATGCTAGGCTCAACTATAGAATAGCTCTCACTATGCTGCACCATGCAATATTCATTTGACACTGTTGAACTGTTTACTTTTTTCAGTTTCTGTCATTTCCTACTATTTTAACATTTTCTAACAATTTTTAAAATACTTTTTACAATTGTTAAATATTTATTTATGTATGCAAAATTTCTCTTTTAAGTTATACATAATCGTAGTGTGCGTCCTCGTCAAAAGATAGCGGTCCAATATGACCAACCTTCAAATAAGAAATTGCACACTTTTTTTTATTTTGTTAGGTTTAGAAGCCATAAGTTAATGTAGACGGAATTAGTTTATAGTTTATTGAAAAATATGTAAATGATTTACTTTGTTACATTACAAATTGTGTTAATGCACACTTATCAAAAAAAAAAGAATGAGCGGCTTCAAAACGCAGAGTCCCTGTTACGACCCACTGCGCATGCTCAAAGAGCTAAAGCTGTGGTTCATGAGGTAATGCATTGTTAAATGTTTTAAATACACTGTATTTGGTTTTAATCGTCCTAAATAGTTAAGAGCAGTGAAGAAGACATGCTTCTAGATATTTACGAGTGTCCGATGTACCTATAGAGTATTACTCAAATTGCGACATTTCAAATAAAGTTTAACTCTCGTGCATAGTGTAAAAGTAAACAAGACAACTAGGTTAATATTATTCGTTTTAAACATCTTAATGATGGACAAATTATATCTTCTTCTTCACGGTTTAGGCTTATTTACTAGCCTGTCCCGTCTCCAAATTGCTGCTCTTTACATCAAATTATATTTGAAAAGAAAAATATACGCCTAGACTGGGGTTTGAACCCAGGACATTTGACTCTCTATGTCAGTGCTCTTCCAAGTGAGCTATCTAGGCCTCCAATCTAAATGCATATTTTTCTCTTCTACATAGTTAACTCCCTAACCCCAAATGCTACGAAATCGTAGCAACAAGGTACTGCAATTTAACCCATGCTAACAATTTAAATGATTCTCTACTTTGCATGAAACAAATAATTAGAGTAATGAATCATTCATACCAAGGTAAATTATGCTGACTTTTCTTGCCTTCTGGTTGTTGTAATACACTGTCAGTCTTTGATGTAGAAGGCTGACTTTCGATGTCAACTTCCATAATTTCCGAATTACACTCCTTTTCCGCCATTTTACACGCTTTTTGCCGAAACCCCGGGAAGTTAGGAAATATTCAATTGGTTCTCTAATTTCATGAACGGTCCAATCAACAAGGAAGTTTAATTGTATGTTCTGAAAGTTAATGTTACGCCAAGGATTATCCTGTTCTGTTTTTACGCTGCAAATCTGTACGTGTACCTTTGCACGTTAGTGCGCTTTCCAGTTATTATTAATCTGTACCCAGCGTAACCCTCCAAGTTGCTCTGTGAGTCGGTTCTCTATGGTGCACTAGGGATTGTATTTTCTTAATCTTACAATAGATGGCAGTAAAGTGAGTAAGTGCATGTGTTACGGTAGATTTCATTGCAGTGTTTTATTAATTTTAAGTGATATCTTTATTTAAAAGCGTTTTGAACTATATCAAAACACCTGGTTTAACTCTTGTTATTCACCAGCACATCGTTTCTTTAAGGTAAAGTAAATTTATATATAATTATGTGCTATTATGGAATATTGAACTGAAAAATAACCTATACGCAATTACCATTTGCCAACCTTTGAACGATAAAAATATACAGTTGTGTTAATCAACACGTGTATATTTGAAAAGAAGCTGCTTATCAAGTTTTGGTTTTATATTCTGAACATTAATAATTCAATCATATTAAAGCTATGAAATAGGGTCAATACCAACACACTTTTTTTTTATATAAGTGTTTATTAAAGGAATTATGTTTTGGATGACAACTAACTTGCTGACACCATGAAACCCGTAGGTTCTTGCCCGTGAGGAGATAAGCTCTCCATACATCCCTAACCTAAGCTAATGTTTTCCAATCATCCCCTGTGTAATCAATTATTTCAGTTCCTTCCCTCAAATCATGGTTAATGTTATTCCCCCACCTTATTCTTGGTCTACCTACTGGGCACTTTTCCTCTGGTTTTCCTACAGGGAGTTTCTAAGCCGTTTTTCATTCCCCATTCATGCCACATGTCTTGCTCATCGCAGTCAACGAGTCTTAACTGTTATTATATCAGCTTTCCTAAAAAGATCACGTAGCTCACTACTATTATGCAGTCTCCTATACTGTCAGATTCAACCCAAAAAATTACTGTGTGTTTGGAGTAGGGAACTGGGTGCCATTTTAACAGTATTTTCGGAAATACTGCACTTAAACTGTAGAACAACAATGCGCATGCACCAGAGTTTATAGAGCCAGCGATAATCCACAATCGAACCACACATTGATTATCATCCTCGATTACTATCTGTCGCTATGAAATTTAAATGACCAGTATTTGCAATAAATCCCCAAATCTATGTTAAAAAAATATATTAATAATATTAAAATTACCAAACGTTTATTAAAAATGGGTGTACACGTACTTATCGCTCCCTAATGCCAATCCAACAGTGATAACCCAAAACAGCGATAGAAAAATCATAGACTAAGTAATATACTCTGTGGAGAAAATAGCAGTTGGCATGACAATATTATATAACAGTGTCATAGTATTGTGATTTGCATATTTAAATAAATACTTGAAAATTGTGTAATAATATTATAAAAATGGTTTGAAAAAGTTTAAAATATTCAATAATGTTAGTAAATACAGAAGAAGAGCTATAGTTTACAATTATAAACTGAAAAATCAAGCGTAAGTAGAAGTGCAGTTGAGCCTATTATTTTTTCTTTAAAAACCACATTTTATTTAATATCATGTTGCAAGTGTAACTGTTAAACTCTCTAGACTTTAAACAATTTTGAGTTGACATTGAGGAAACATTCTGCCATTCTTCCAGAAGAACTGTCTTAAGTTAATTTTTGCTGTAGGCCTATGGCTTACATTCTTGAATTTTTGTCTCTAATTATCACTATAGATTCTCTGTTGGATTCAAATCTGGAGACAGGTGGAGTTTCAAGCCATTTTGACTTTCTATACGAGAACCAGGATCATTAGACAATTAGATTATACCTTATCCTTTCTTAGAGTGATCCTAATATAAACAAATGCTATAGCAGGATTTTAATATAATAAGTATGGAAGTTAAAGTTAATAATTTTATACTTTAAAATTCTATTAATATTTAAATATAACTTAAATAAAGAAAAACATTAAATAATTCATTGTTGAATAATGTCAGTAACAATTAAAGAAATTGTATTACATAACAGTCTTTCTTAATAATGCTTTTAAAATTGTTTTAAGTCATTGTTGTCAGAATTATAAAGCTTTCTGTTATAACTGTAATAATTATATAAATGGATTGCGCACAAATGTGCAAAGGTGGTAACACAGCTAACAATCACTAACACTAACTTGGTCTTGCGTAATCACAAATAGTTTTTGTTCTTTGTGTACATGTTTCGATGTGATATCTTTCGCATTTCTGTTCACATAACTGTAATAAGAACACGGAAAACCACGTCGGAGCTGGATTAGTCGTAGAAGAAAATCCTCATCTAGGAGATATGTGGATGGCGACCACAAGGTGCCCAAGCTGAGCAAAACATTTCTTCCACTTACTTGTGTTTTGCACTCTTTTAACTTTACTATCCAACCTCTCTTGGTTAACTCTTGTTTTTTTCAACTCCGACACTATTAGGGCATCCGAGGGCTAGGGAGTCTTTCCTTTCTTCCATTTCTTCTTTCCTTTATTTTCTTTTCTTCTCCAGAAAAGCCTGACCAGAGGCTATAAGATGGCAGCCCCATCACTGGTCTTGCCTTCCTTTGGCCAGCAACCAATCGAAGGGACTATTATTATGCTTTCAAGTCTTATACGAGAATTTCCCGGAAGGATCAAAATGCTGGAGGGAAAATTTTCTATAGGATCGTAACAGGCCTTGGCCTAATACTTGGAAGGAAGAAGAAGAAGAAGAAAATTCAAAAGAAATTTACACTGAGTCACGTAGACTGGACAACGAATGCTCTATATTTCAAACAGAACTTATAGGCATCCAAATGGCAGTGGACTGGATCCAACAACAAAGTAATGTAAACACTTCCTATGCAATACACGTGGACTCGCAAGCAGCACTTCTGGCCATCTCTAACAAAGGAACTACACAACCAATAGCAGTCAACACCAGAAAGAAAATTATCACTCTGAAGAAGACAACTCAAGTCTCACTAAATTGGGTCAGAGGACATACAGGAATCAGAGGTAACGAACGAGCCGATTATCTAGCAAAAATAGCTGCCAACTATAAAAATACTGTAACCTATAACTCCATACCTGTTTCTCGAGCCAAGCAACTTCTGCTAAACTATTACATCAACATATGGAATGCAACATATACCAACTCCGAGGTATCATTTCACACCAAACAGTTCATTCCCTCTATTCACCACCGGCTCTCTATATCCCTATGGCCAAACTTCATCCTTACACAATTCCTAACCAACCACGGACGCTTCCGTACATATCTTCACAGGATCAAAAAATCACCATCTCCCCTATGCAACTGCCCCGAAAGTCCACCACAGACAGCAATACATCTTCTGACAGAATGTTCACTGTACTCAAGAGACCGGCCTCCTGTTCTAACAACCCAAACTCTACCTCAGATACTACAGCACCACATCAACACCGTCACAGTGACGAACTTCATCACCAACATCTTCCGCTCACTTCAAGAATAAACTCATGAATAATCAATCTACAGCAAAACAAAATGTAAATGTATGTAAATAACTGTAAATATCCCGTGATATGCCCATGGTAAAACACGGGTTGAAATTATAATGTAATAAAATAAAATAAAAATAAAAAAAACACCTGCTTAACTTCATATTTTTAAATGAAAGTAAACTTAACTCTGATTGGATGTTAAAACAATTAACTTTTTGATTTAACAAATCAAATTTAAACCTGGTATTTAATGGGCTATTAACCAATAGAATTTAAATATAAAATCATGTGATGTAATAATGTTCTTTAAAAATTATAAAAGAATTACACTTATCATTCTGCATACAACTTTCAACAAACATAAAAGCAATAAGAGTTCTCCTGTTAAAATGTGATAATTAATACAAGAAGAATAGTTGATTCAAGAAAAGAAAAGAATTTTATTTTTAATTGACTGTGAAGAATAATACCACTTACATTTACTTAATGTGCTGGGAA
The DNA here is from genome assembly GCA_030220185.1 of Diploptera punctata. Classification (NCBI taxonomy): domain Eukaryota; kingdom Metazoa; phylum Arthropoda; class Insecta; order Blattodea; family Blaberidae; genus Diploptera; species Diploptera punctata. The sequence continues at coordinate 1,380,973 of JASPKZ010005287.1, read as the reverse complement.
CCTACAAAGTTAATAAATGTGAAAATTATATCTACAAGAAACAATTTTTTTATGATTGTGAAGTGTTTTCCTATCCTATGTACCAACTTCCGACCCTAAGAACAGAATCCAGCTCTACCGAAAATTAAACCCAACCTGAACCAGTAATTCTTTTTTGGGACACCAATCCTTCAAAATGTTACTACAACATCGGGCATGAAGAGAATTAGCTGTTTCAAAACGTCGCCACAACATGGGAAAAGAATTACTTCTTCAATGCCAATTGTATCCTTCCACCATTCATGCCATAATTACTGTCACATTGACAGGGAGCACTTGTGAAATAAATTTAAAACAACTGTTTTTTGACCACTAGTCAAAGGTTTGCCAGACTTGTGTTTTAAAAATTTAGATGGCGACACAACAACATAAGACTTGATACCTTCAGGCATTTTGTTGCATCAGAATTGACTGAAGCATGACTCAAAGCATCATCCATATGTAATAAACTATTCTAAGTTGTAATTATTGATTAGGTATATTTTTGAATATTTTCTATGTTTTGAATACTATTATTTTTATTCACAAAGAATAAAATGTATATTCAGAGGACATGTATTTAATTTAATGAAGGGAACTATTTTTTTTCATACTTGTTGCTTCTACATTGTATGTCGGTGTCCATAACGAATGAAAAGCGAGCAGGTCACATGATTTTGTTTGGTTGAGGATCACTTAAAGAGTGCCTTTAGTAAACATGGGTTCAGGTTTTTTTAAGATCCTAACACAGCAACCTCATTTTTGGTTCATTGAGTTATCAATCTTTACTTTATGGAATGAATGAGATGAAATCTACTCTTTGGTGTTATGTAGACTGTTATAGTATTTATAGTTCAACATTCATCAAGCATTCACACATGCATCATACTGTCATTTATTTGGCCTGGGTCCAAAGCTTCGAGGCAGGGCTGAAACCCTCCCATTTCCTCTATTCAGCCTTAAGTTGACACGCAAGTTTGGAGTCATGAGGAAGTACATAAGTGTGCCTGCATTACATCATCACAACCATACATTTTAACACCTATGACTATCTTTTTTACCTAACATGAGCTGAGGTGAAAGATAATATAAAATGAATTAATGAAGATGACATGACATGAAGAGAAAGGGAAAAGGAGTGGAGAGTGTTGTTGGGATGAACCCTGAGAAACCCCAAAAAATTCCAGTTTGCCCCTCCCTCTGTGGAACTGCCAGGATTCAAATCTGAGATTCCAGTTGGAACAACTGTGCATGCTAGCCACACATCTGCTGAGATGACAGGATAATACTATCATATGCATTAAGCTTAGGGTCATTATTGAACTTTTATAAGAATATAAATCACCATGAGGTTTAATTTAAGATAAAATCAAATGTTTCAAACTTCTCCTTATATTAATCTTCCATAGCAGTCCCATCTTCAGTATCATCTTGACAACTGTTGTTATGTCGATCGGAAGAACCACTTCTAAGTTCTTCCAAACTACGTAACATCATTCGTCAAGATGGTACTAAAGAGGGACCGCTATGGTCTTGAAATCACGAACTACTTAGAAGATTAATATGAGGAGAGGAATGAAACATTTGATTTTATCTTAGGGTCATTATCTTGTAAAACTCTGCAAAAAAATCTGAAGCCTAAATGTTCTGCATTAACTTGGCCATTTTTTCAATCTGTTGAGATATAACATTTTGTCTGTATTCCCTTAAAAGAATTAGACATACTCTTGAAACATAAATGCAGATTGTGGACAATCACCATATTTCCCTCATTCTTCATTGTTGGACATAAGTGTTAATTTTGAATCTCTGTATTTAGTCTTCTCCATACAAAATTGTGTCCATCAGATTCAAATACGAGGTGTGATCAATAAGTTTCCGGAATGGCTTCAAATCAATTATGCCATTGAGGAGTTTTTAATTTTCACCCAGGCTGTACACTCAGAATTTCCTTGTGATGAATTTGAGGGGTCGCGCGACCTTCTCTGACCTTGCAGTATGCTGATAGAAGCTCTGAAGTGAAGACGTGTTTTGTGCATGCGGCGATTTCTCTGTGTAGCAACAATGCGGGATTACGAGGAACAAAGAACATGCATCAAATTTTGCTTTAAACTTGGTAAAACTGCAACAGAAACATATCAAATGTTAAGAACAGCTTATGGGGAGGAAGCAATGGGCAAATCTCAAGCATTTGAGTGGTTTTCGAAATTTAAAAGGGGCGTGACATCGGTTAAGGATGAAAATCGTCTGGGACGACCAACTTCCAGCAAAACCAATAAAAATATCGATCGAGTGAGGGAAATGGTATTAAATGATAGGCGCATTACAATACGAGAACTGTCTGATGCACTAGCACTCTCGTTTGGAAGTGTTCAAAGCATTTTGAAAGACGATTTGAACATGCGAAGAATTGCTGCGAAGTTCGTGCCCCGCCTCCTTTCAAATGACCAAAAGGAAAGTCGTGTGATTGCCTGCACAGATCTTAAAGAACAGCTTAAAAATGACCCACGGTTCATGGAAAAGGTTATTACTGGTGATGAAACATGGATTTATGGCTACGATCCAGAAACTAAACAACAGTCTTCGCAATGGAAGAGTCCTGCATCTCCACGCCCCAAGAAAGCCAGACAAGTTCGATCGAATGTGAAGTCAATGATGATTGTTTTTTTTGACATTAATGGAATTGTGCATAAGGAATTTGTACCACGGGGTCAAACAGTGAATCAAGTGTACTACAAACAAGTGTTGCAAAGATTGAGGGAGAATGTGCGACGCAAACAGCCAGAGAAATGGAGGACTGGTGACTGGTTCCTGCATCACGACAATGCGCCCGCGCACAAAGCAATTTCTGTCCGCCAGTTTTTGGACAAAAATAGGATGAGTACTGTTCCCCATCCAGCCTATTCTCCAGATCTGGCTCCAGCAGACTTTTTCCTGTTCCCATGGCTAAAAATTCGGCTCCGAGGACATCGTTTTGAGGACATTGATGTCATCCAGCGCGAATCGCAGAAGGCATTGGACACATTTAAAGAAGACGACTTCCAGAAGTGCTTCCAGCATTGGCAGAAGCGCTGGGACAAGTGTATCAACTCCCAAGGTGACTACTTCGAGGGTGACAGTGCTGAATAGAAACTTTGAAGTGTTGTGTTGTGTTTATGGCCTCATTCCGGAAACTTATTGATCACACCTCGTAGATTGAATATACTTTCATCGCTGAAAATAACAATTTAAGAATTCTTGTACTCTTTTCAACTGTAGAATTGAGTAGATGTACCCGTAATGAGTTTGAGAGCCAATAAAAAGTTCTGAGGTCAGATAGGTTTTATTCACATCTGCCCTATTCTTTAGTTGGAAAGAGTATAAGCGTAATTGTGTTATTTAATGAACTGTAAACTTCTTCTCACTCTACTAATACAGGGCTTCTTTTTAGCAACTCCATCATTGAAACAAGATCTTTGCAATTTTTTGTGTAGCTTATGCTGTACAGAACTACCAGTTTCAGAACATACTTCTGAAGCCAGTTTTTGAAAGTCCTGGCAAGGATCAAGTCTGTTTCTTAATAGCCTGTATAATAATAATTCTCATCTATCTCAGAATGCATTTTTGTCCTTTTTTTTTTAATTTCCATAATTTGTACTAGAGCATGCCATCAAATCTTTAGAGGATGAAGAAGGCCTACAACTCAATGGTATTAATAAGCTGTTAGTTTATGCGATAGTGAGGATATATTAAAGGCCAACACGCACACACTATTGAGTAACACTAAGAAATTGGGACTGGAAGTAAATTTCAATAAAACTAAATATACATAAAAATGCATTATATAATGGAAATGGACAGCTGATGACAAATAAGGGAAATTTTGAGGAAGTGGCTGAATTCAAATACCTGGGAACAATAAACACAAATAGGAATGAGGTGCACAAAGAAATTAAACATAGGCTCAATTCTGGAAATGCATGCTATTATGCATTACAGAGACTCTTGTCGTCCCAACTCCTTTCAAAAAGTTTTAAACTGAAAATATTATTCTACCAGTTATATTATATGGATGCGAAACATGGACTCTTACTTTAAGGGAGGAAATGAGATTACTAGTATTTGAGAATAAAGTTCTTAGGAAAATTTTTGGACCAAAGAGAGATGAACAGACAGGTGAATGGAGAAAACTACATAACAGTGAACTACATGGTCTTTATAGGAAGCCAGATATAATAGGAACAGTTAAGTCTCGTAGACTGCAATGGGCTGGACATGCGGCACGAATGGGGAATGAAAGATGTACATGGAAGTTTCTTGTAGGAAAACCAGAGGGAAAATGCCCAGTTAGTAGACCAAGAATGAGGTGAGAGAATAACATTAACCATGATTTGAGGGAAGTATATTATACAGGGAATGATTGGAAAACATTAGCTCGGGATAGGGATGTATGGAGAACTTATATCTATGCACCCATGAACCTATGATTTGATAGTGCCAGTTTTATATATATATATATATACCATATATATATATATATATATATACCATATATATATATATATATATTTTTTTTTTTTTCCATGAAAAAAGAAATAAATGCCTGAACTGGGATTTGAATCTGTGATCTCTAATTGAATACATTAGTGACATACTGGTAACCACTAGCACAAACATTTATTTTTTTCTTCGTATATGGGTTATTCCATTGGTAGAGGAGTGACAAAATACAATTGTCATAGGCTACAGAAACAATTTTTTTTTATTTTTACCTTATTAGTTTGTTAAACAATGTGAATTGTTTATAACAACGCTAGTATTTATGTTGTTTTGATTTTAAATGTTTGAGGTTCTATTTTTATATCTATCTATAGGGGGGAAAAAAACCTAATTGTGTTATGGATGTGACAAAAATTACCTCTCTGATCAGTAAGGTGCAGATTTTTAGACCTAAAAATAAGAAAATATGCATGCATTTATAACCCAAAAAGAGAAGAAATTACCTTATAATTTAATGAATGTATTTAACATTTTATACTAATTGTTTATTTGTAAACATTTTCCACCTTTCATTAGGTAAACAATTATTCTCCATTCTTAATTTAGATTATGCAATCTGTAATAAAAATTATACATCAGTGGAGAAAAATAATATAAATTATTGTAAATAAAAAAAATAAGATCAATAAAGTATTCATACCTGGGTTAGTTTTCTGTGGCAGCAAAATTACAGTGTGTTCACAAAGTCCTGACCAAAACAATGTAACTTAGTTCGTAAACTATTTGAGATAGAGACATGCGGTTTTTTGCAATGTATTCTACATCTCTCAAAGTTTTGTCTACATTTGTTGCAGATTGTGATTTGCATGACAATGACGACACCACAGGAAAATACCCAATGTGTATGGTGGTATGCTGAGTCTGGTAAATCACCAGTACCCCCATATCCGAATGTTACAGTGGTTAACATGTTTAGACACAAAGAAATTTGTTTCATCAGAGAACATCACCCTCTGCAGGTACTCATTGTCTTCATCAATTGCATTCAACATGGAATCAGCAATTTCTGCACGCCGAGGAAAGTCAGTTTGGCAGCAACATTTGCGTAATTGGCAGCCACTTATTGAGGACTTTATGAATGGTTGATTTTGGTAAATGCAGTTCCCATGAAGCATGATGAATACATTTTTTAGGTCTGAGTTGAGATGCAAGTTGCCCATTGTCGATAGTTTCTTGACTCACACCTGATCGTCCACTCCATGGCAAGTCCATTACACTGCCAGTCGCTAGAAATTTCTTGGCCCATCTAATTATGGACATTTTGGATGGAGGATCTCTTCCATATTGCCGGCGGAAATTTCGCTGAACAGTTACTGATGATTTACCAGACTCATTGGGCCTTTTCCTGTGGTGTCATCATTGTCATTTAAATCACAATAATGAATGGATGAAGACATTCATTTGTAGGTTATCGAAATTGAAACTTCTGTTGTCTGATTGGATGTTTTTTGTATCCAGAGAAACTGCACCCAACATCACATGGGGTTATTGGAGCAAATGAGTTAATTCATCTGGAGAAAATTCTGACTCAAAATCTTCAAATTTTGCAATAGGCTTATGTCCACAAGGAATGTCACTAATTTTGAAAAGGATAGAATAACTTACATTATTCACCAACACACTTTGCTGTTTCACATTAATGTTTACAGCCACTTTACATTTTGCTCGTTTTAAGGACCACAAGGTGCCCAAGCTGAGCAAAACATTTCTTCCACTTACTTGTGTTTTGCACTCTTTTAACTTTACTATCTAACTTCTCTTGGTTAACTCTTGTTTTTTTGACCCCGACGCTATTAGGGCATCCGAGGGCTAGGGAGTCTTTCCTTTCTTCCATTTCTTCTTTCCTTTATTTTCTTTTCTTTTCCAGAAATCCTGACCAGAGGCTATAAGATGGCAGCCCCATCACTGGTCTTGCCTTCCTTTGGCCAGCAACCAATCGAAGGGACTATTATTATGCTTTCAAGTATTATACGAGAATTTTGTGGAAGGATCGTACTATTTAGGCTGGAGGGAAAATTTTCTATAGGATCGTAACAGGCCTTGGCCTAATACTTGGAAGGAAGAAGAAGTAACTTTCATTGTCTCATAGTTAAATATGAGAAATAACATTATGAGGTTCTTAATTAGTAAATTAAGGAGTCATTTTTTTACATCTTACCTCATATTTTATGTTTCTTTAAAAGCACAGGAACTAGTTTTCAAGAGAACCATCTCTCTCATTTTCAACCGACATTTGCATCTTACATTATGAGTCATAATGTCGGTTGAAGATGAGAGAGATGGTTCTCTTGAAAACTAGTTCCCGTGTTTAATGAAACATAAAATATGAGGTAAGATGTAAAAAAATGACATTAATTTACGAACTATCATTTTGTTTCATAATTTGTAGTGCATCACTAAGTGAAAATCGTACACTTTCAATATGAATAATTGCACCTGATATTCTACCAAAATTAGATTTTGTATTTGCCAAATTCAGCCCAGGTTGATAAACAAAAAGAATTGTACAATCTTAATGGATGATGAATCAGTATAGTCAAATTATTGGACTATCCTTTCTAAAAAAATTGTAATTATTACAATAATATGTAGCAACATCAAGCCATGTCACTCATCGAGCCAAAACAGGCTGAGGAGGAAGACCTAGAGTAGAAGCAATTTATTTGAATTTCTGTATTCTGAGTGGAGCTTTCAAAACATTTTCTTCCCATTAGAAATCACTCTATCTAAATCAAAGTACTGTAACTTCTGGCACTTTATGTAAACCGTGTGCAAGACATGTAACATTAACTGTTTTAGGGTAAAGTAATATTAAGTCTTTTGGCTACCTTAGTCATATACAAAGTAGCATCAGTTACATAAAATAAATTGTTCTCTCATTTTACACCATCTGGCCAGATAACTTCGATTCATCAAGTACTGCAAGAGTTGAATGATTTACCTTTTGTAGAACTTAACATGTTTAGAGAAACACTTCACCAGCCTATCATCTTTTAGCCAACATTTACATTGGCTATGTCACTTGTTTCATGCATGGAAACCCATATCTTGCCATTAGTGATAGTAGATCCTATATTTTATACATAGTTTGTCCTCAGAGGATTCATTGGAATTTTGTTGAATTATATATATTTTTTAAAAATACTTAAAGTTGGCACTGTTTACTTATCATAAGAGAATATTTGAAGTTATAATTTTACAAAGAATTTTACAGATTGCGAAGGAATACTGATATATGGTGAAGTTGCATTTGAAGACTGTCTTAAAAAACAGAAGCTGCCTTTTTTCTTTGGAGGCAACTGTTGTTAAATATTTCTGATGCTTAGCGGTATCACAGTGTTGTATATTAAATTGCTTATGAGCTGATATTTTCGCTTCACGGATTTTACAGGTCCCGCGCCGTAGCCGAGCGGTTAAGGTAGGACGCCTTGGCGCAGAGCTACGGGACTTGCGCTGGTTCGAGTCTCCATGGGGGAAGAAATTTTCTCATGGTATTTCGGCCAGTATGGGACCGGTGCCCACCCAGCATCGTGAGGCAATTGGGTAGCTACAATAAGTAGCGGCTCCAGGTTGAGGAACCAGCTATAACGGCTGGGGGACTCGACATGCTAACCACATGTCACCCCTACACTGGCTGTTGATCATCTACCTCTGTGATTGACACATGTGGATGTGAAGGGCCAGCAGCCGGCTGGTAAAAGGGAAACCGCTGAAAAGTGGAAAGTCCCTCAATCGGAATCGGATTTTACAGAATAAAACAACAGCATCCTGACTAAAAACCTTCTCGCCAAATTCTTAACGAACAAAATTGTTTAATTTTACACTTTAAGGCATGGTGAGAGTTAACTGAAGTTAAATTTCTGTTACATTTATTATCATTAATATTATTATTATTATTATTATTATTATTATTATTATTATTATTCTATAGTTAATTATAAGGCATTAGGTTTTACTTTACCACCCAATGTCATGCAGTGAAAGACTAAATACTTTAAGACTAAAATAGTCTTCAAACACCATCTGCCCATTTTAATCACCCATATCATATCTGTCTTGTTTAGTATGAATAATTGGTGTATCTTGTCTTTTTTTTTTTTGTCTGATGCCACCAGGTTGTCTTTTATGATATTTCTGGTTTTCTCCCCTGGCATTGGCGGAATTGTAATCCATTTCTTAGGTTGGGGCAACTGGAAGGCGGAGTTACGTTATCCCGATGATATGATAGGTGATAAATGATAATGAAGCATCAGGAGAGTTCTTAACGTAACTTCCAGACCATGGACAACCACAGGAATAATTCCCTTTAAGGAAAAATTCCTATGATTTGACCGGGAATTGAACCCGGAACCTCATGAATTGTAGTCAGAAATGCCGACCACTAGCCCATAAGGTTGGTCATCTTGTCATATGTAATATTCATATGTAATAAATAATAGCTTTATTTTACCTGGCAGAGTTAAGGCCATAAAGCCTTGACTACTACTCAACCAGGTTAGAAAAAAAAACAAAAAAATATTCTTAGATTTAAATTACAATAAACAAAATTATGATGGTATATCTACAATGCAATTATTATTTACAATATATTTTGATTTACTGTAGATTTAATGAATTTAATATATAAAATATACAAGATAGAAAAATGAGAAAAAATGCTATTAATGACATAGAACAAATTTAGTTCTGAAGAAAAATTCATCGAAGATATAAGAACAGAACTTAATATATTTAATCTCTGTGAAAGAATAACATTAATTAAATAAAAATAAAACGTAGTTTTATTTTTATTTAATTAATAAATATGGATTTTCATCAAGTAAACACCAACTCAATTGATTAAAGAATAACATATTATCAAAATGCTTATCTTCAGCACGTATTACGAATAAATGAACAGCGCATACCAAGAAGAATGTATAATTATAAACCAAAAGGGAGAAGAACGTTGGGAAGACCATTGAAGAGATGGAAGGACCAATTCGACCTATAATGAGATCGGAACAGGCCATTGGGCCTAATCATTGTTGTTGATGATTAAGAAAAATTAATTATTTAACAAGTGATTGTATAAGCGTGCCTTAAAAGTATCAAGTGTGCGGACCCCTGATATCAAAGATGCAACGAATTGCCTTGCGACTGGATTAATCTGTATTCCAATGGTGGATAAATTCTTTGGTCCGTCTCTTGAAGAAAGTAAAAACCTGGGTTCCAATGCTTGAGCCCATTTGCCCCGGGTTGTTAAATTTTGAGTGTTAAATTAGTAGCTAATGCTGCTGTGGTGGTTTTTGGGCCTATTTCGGCATTTGCCTTTGTATCAGGGAAAACCGTAGAGAACCCTGGTTGAAATAGTCGGTCCCGGGACCTTGGTCAAATTTGACCTTTGTTTTTGTGACCATAAAGAAGGTGCAGCTCCCAGTCCTTTATTTCTAAAAATAGTATATACAGTGAAAGTTTAATTACAATTTAAAACAATACAATATAATTTTTATGTTCCCAAATATATATATATATAGGTCCACCGCTGTGTTCTCGAAGTAGCGTGTTACCTTGTCACGCTGCGGGTTGGATTCCCGGTCGGGAGAGGCTCCCGAGTGAGGTTTTTTTCGGGGTTTTTCCTCGCCTGTAAGACGAATATCAGGAAGCTTAGGGCCCAACGGTCCCCGAAAATCATCCGGCCATCATCATCATTCTTCACCGGAAAGGAACGGGAAGCTACCACACCTATAATTCCCTAGTAAAGCTGCAAAGCATACCATGAAAATGCTATGGTTGCAGTGAAAGACCTGCCCTAGGACAGAATTACTATGGATGAAAAAAAAAAAAAATATATATATATATATATATATACACTGCTTAAAAAATAGGGGATATTGTAGATTAACCTATTAAGACTATGTTTTTTGGAATAGTATTAGATTCAACCCCTTTCTATTACTCTAAGATAATGTAAACAAGAGTTTGAAGTTGTTACGTAACCTCGGTACCACACCAGAGGGCAGTGTCTGTACTGGTGGTGTGGGGGTGAATGTTTTGTTGCTGTTTTTAAATCCAGTCCAGTTTTCAGTTAGTGAATGACTTGCCTTAGGGACAGTAATGCCTCGACAACGTGATTTACCTGAACCAATGGCTTGGAGGGCCATAGGAAGGATGGAAGCTGGACAGACACAACAAGAGGTGGCACAAGCCATTGGGGTGTCTCAAAGCGTGATTTCCAGACTTTGGAATCGTTTTCAAAGAACAGATACTGTTCACAGAAGAGCCGGACAAGGTCGACCATGAGCAACAACTGCAAGGGATGACCGTTACCTCTTGTTAACAGCCCGGCGGAATAGACAGCAGAAAGCAACTCAACTGCGAAATACACTTCAAACAGCAACAGGACGCAGGGTGTCAACTCAAACTGTCCGTAATCGACTGCATGGAAGTGGTCCCTATGCCCGTAGGCCCATGATGTGTACCAGGTTAACTCCACAACACCGTAGAGATCGCAGAAACTGGGCGGAGGAACATCGTGGGTGGAGGCATGCCGAATGGTGATCAGTTCTTTTTTCTGATGAGTCGCGATTCAACATGGAATGTGATAGTCAGCGTGTATTCATCTGGAGGGAAAAAGGGACACGAAACAATCCAGCTTTTGTACATGAAAGATCCCCATATGGTGGCGGTGGATTGATGGTGTGGGCAGGAGTCAGTAGTGGTGGACGTACGGACCTCTACGTCATCCAAGGTGATACTTTGACTGCGGTAAGGTATAGAGATGAGATTCTCCGACCTTTTGTCGTGCCTTATGCTGGTGCCATAGGTGATTCTTTTCTTTTTATGGACGATAATGCACGACCCCACAGAGCTGGCTTGGTGGACGACATGCTGGAAGTGGAGGGTATCGAGCGTATGCAATGGCCAGCTTCCTCCCCGGACTTAAATACGATTGAGCATGTGTGGGATGCATTAGGCAGGCGCATTGCAGGCAGACCAACACCTCCCACAACTGTTCCAGAGCTGCACATTGCTCTTATGGAAGAGTGGCCACGTATCCCCCAAGAACTCATTGCTAACCTCATTGCATCGATGCCACACAGGTGTGAGGCAGTGCTGGCCGTTCGAGGAGACCATACACCATACTAAAGAAACATTTTCACCCATGTTAATGTTGCTTTGTTTGTTTGCCATATTCCTAATCAGGATCTCTTTGACATCTGGTGTGGTACAGAGGTTACGTAATGACTTCAAACTCTTGTTTACATTCTTTTGGAGTAATAGAAAGTGATTGCATCTAATACTGTTCCTAAAAACATAGTCTTAATAGGTTATTCTACAATATCCTCTAATTTTTTTAGCAGTGTATATATATGACATGAAAAGAAAAATAAATGCCTGAGTTCAAATCCCGACTCAGGCATTTATTTTTCTTTTCATGTCTTAGTTGCCTTCATTACTTCATTACTAAGTGTCAAAAATATAGTTATAACATCTAAATATATATATTTAAAATATTTTTAGTCCAAATGTCTGATTTATTAACTTTCACAAATATCACTGTACTTCATTATTTTAATCATCTTGTGTTTGACACCCCTGATAGCTTGAGGAAGGGAATTCCAGGAGCGGGTAGAGGCTACTGTGAAATAAGTAGAATAAGAGGAAGTGCTATGGAGAAGGGTTGTTAACAGACTGTTATCTTCTGCACCTAGTGTCAATATTGTAGCAGACGATAAATTCTAAAATCTGGACGCCAGGTAATTAGAACTGTAGGAATTCAGAAGCTTGAAAAGACGTGGAAGAAGTGCAATATTTACGTCTGTCACTAAGACGGAGCCAAGAGAGATTATTGAAGTGTTCAGAAATGTGATCATAACGGCGGATATTGAAAATGAATCGAACGCAAGCATTATGAACACGCAGCAGTGCAGTGTCTGCGACAAGTCTTAGCGTAGGTTATAATAATATAACGTCTCAATAATCGAAGTGCGGCAACATAAGATTCGGCTCAAGGGTTCGTGTTATCTCGAAGATGGTTCTGAAATTGAGCTGGCCCTTCATCCCTCTGTGTGATCATGAAAGTAGTATTTTATCCAGAGTTAAAAATCCACTCTCGACAAGTCATGTATTTTAAAGGCCCGGGAGGCTTGGGACGTAGAATAACCCACTAGAAGAGAAGGCAGAGATTGAGAGTGACTATTGATCTCTATAAATTGTTATTATTCTGATTAAGACATTCTGTCATATAGGTTTGTTATGTAAAAAATCTTTAACTCTATATATATAAATCTTTCACCCAGTTCCTTGACACACTATATCCTATTTTTCTCAAGAAGGAGGACAATCGATATCGTGCCAATCGATATGCGTCGATTTGAGATTCATATTCCAGGAACTAATTTTCCTTCTTCTGAGTGGATAATTTTCTTAAGAAAAGAGATTATGACTGATGATCAAATAATATTATCAGATTCCGAAGCTAGCTTACAAATAGCAGCATATCAATTATTCAAAATTGCCAGCAAATATAATATGAAAATTTCCACATCAAAATCCAAAACAATGGCAATGTGTGGAAAAAACATACAACGGGTGAAAATTGAGATTGATGGAAAAATTATAGAACAAGTGTCAGATTTCTCTTACTTAGGAAGTGTATTTGCAGAGTATAAGAGTGACATTGATTCAAAATTACAAAAATATAATAAAATGAATGGGGTAATACGAAGACATTTTGGTAAACAGATGAGGACAGAGACAAAACTAAGATTACATAACGTCTCATCAAAAGCTGCTCTAAAATACGGAAGTGAAATTTGGATTTTAAATAAAAGAATCTCTCATAAATTTCAAGTAAGCCAGATGCGCTTCTTACGATCATTGTTAGGAGTTAATAGACTGGATCACCAAAGGAACACTACTATCAGAGGAAAACTTGGAGTAGCAAGTTTAAATGAAGATATCCAAAGATACCAACAAGAATGGAAAAATCATCTGAGAAGAATGGCAAGAAATAGACTTCCAAAATTGGCATTCCAATATACCCCAACTGGACATAGGGACCAAGGAAGACCAAAACATCGGTGGAAAGATCAAGACCATCTTCGCTAGGTTTACCGTACAGGCCACATGGCCTAAAACGAATTTGTTCATGATGATGATGATGATGATATTACTGAACGAATATTTTAATGGCGTAGCATTGACGTGTTAGCGAATTCCTTCGAAGGAATGAAGCTGTTGAAGTTGTTCTCGTGAAAATAATGTTTGTAGATCTTCACCGATCCTATCTAGTAGACACCGAAAATGACCATGACCGAAAGTTCTATAGGCCCTATACATATACTTACGTGTGTATTTCGTTAACGATATAACTGACCAACTCATTGGCACTATGGAACCCGTAGGTTCATAGCCGCGCGGGCATAAGCCCTTCATACGTCTCTATCCTGCGCTAATGTTTTTCATTCATTCCCTATATAATCTACTTCCCTCAAATCGTGGTTAATGTTGTTTTCTCACCTCATTCTTGGTCTGCTAACTGGGTGTTTTCCCTCTGGTTTTCTTACAAGAAGCTCCACGCCCCACTTTCATTCCCCATTTGTGCCACATGTTCTGCCCATCTCAGTCTACGAGACTTAACTGTCTTATTATATCTGGTTGCTATAAAGTTCATGTAGCTCACAGTTATGTAGTCTTCTCCATTCGCCTGTCTGTTCATCTTTCTTGGTGCAAAAAAATTCATAAGAACTTTATTCTCAAATCTATAGCGGCCGCATTTTCTTTTATCAGAATCAAACTTGGCATTCGCAATTTTCGATAGTTCGCAACGGAAGTCCGTGTATGATATTAAACTAAAAGGAGGAAGGAATTCTCAAAAAAATTAGCGAAATCTGACCATTAGAAGTACAGAACCACAGGCAAGGAGACCATTTAAGTATAAAGAATAAAAATTAATATAATTAACTAACTCACTTAGGGCTAACAAATATATTAGTAAGCAGACTTACTCCCTATATTGATGACATTCTAGGAGATCATCAATGTGCATTTAGAAGAAACAGGTCTACAACAGATCAGATTTTTAGTATAAGACAGATTTTAGAAAAGAAATGGGAATATAATGGTACTGTACATCAACTATACATAGACTTCCAAAAAGCATATGATTCAATTAAGAGGGAGAAGTTATATAGTATCCTGCTGGAGTTCGGAATTCCTAAAAAGTTAGTTAGACTTATACGAATGTGTCTAAATGGCTCAACGAGTAGGGTGCGTGTAGGCAAACAGTTTTCAGACACTTTTGAAATCCAGAATGGGTTGAAGCAAGGAGATGCACTATCTCCTCTACTATTTAATTTTGTACTAGAGCATGCCATTAAATCTTTAGAGAATGAGGAAGGCTTACAACTGAATGGTATTAATAAGCTGTTAGTTTATGCTGATGATGTAGTACTACTGGCCGATAGCGAGGAGATACTAAAGGCCAACACGCACACACTATTGAGTAACACTAAGAAATTAGGACTGGAAGTAAATATCAGTAAAACTAAATATATGGTCACACGTAGAAATACATTATATAATGGAAATGGACAGCTAATGACAAATGAGGGAAATTTTGAAGAATTGGCTGAATTCAAATACCTAGGAACAATAATCACAAATAGGAATGAGATGCACAAAGAAATTAAACATAGGCTCAATTCTGGAAATGCATGCTATTATGCATTGCAGAGACTTTTGATGTCCCAACTCCTTTCAAAAAACGTTAAGCTGAAAATATATAAAACTATTATTCTACCAGTTATATTATATGGGTGCGAAACATGGACTCTTACTTTAAGGGAGGAAAGGAGATTACGAGTATTTGAGAATAAAGTTCTTAGGAAAATTTTTGGACCAAAGAGAGATGAACAGACATGTGAATGGAGAAGACTACATAACAATGAACTACACGGTCTTTATAGGAAGCCAGATATAATAAGAACAGTTAAGTCTCGTAGACTGCGATGGGCAGGACATGTTGCGCGTATGGGGAATGAAAGACGTGCATGGAAACTTCTTGTAGGAAAGCCAGAAGGAAAACGCCCAGTTGGTAGACCAAGAATGAGGTGGGAGAACAACATTAACTATGATTTGAGGGAAGTAGATTATATAGGGAATGATTGGAAAGCATTAGCTCAGGATAGGGATGTATGGAGAGCTTATGTCCGTGCGGCCATGAACCTACGGGTTCGATAGTGCCAGTGAGTAAGTAAGTAAGTAAGTAAGTAACTCACTTAGGGGTTTACCCGAAACCCGAAATTAAAAAAATCCCTTGCATCATGCATGCTTTGTCGCAATGTATCTGTATATAATATAACTTAATTAACCCTTAAATTGGAAATATGTCCAATAAGATGCATAATTTATTTAATATTTTTAATTGGTCCACCGCTGTGGTCTCGAGGTAGCGTGCTGCCTTGTTACGCAGCGGGCCCGGGTTCGATCCCCGGTCGGGGCAATTTTTCTGGGTGAGGTTTTTATCGGGTTTTTTCCTTACCTGTAAGATAAAAGTCAGCAAAAGTTTAAGGCCCAAACGGTCCCCGAAATCATATGGCCATCATCATCCTTATAATCATCATCATCCTTCATCGGTGTGGAAAGCAACGGGAAGCTACCGCACCTACAATTCCCTAGTAAAGCTGCAAGCATAGCATGAAAATGCTATGATTGCAGTGAAGGACCTGTCCTCGGGCAGAATTACTATGGATGGATTTTTAATTGGACGCTCTCGGAAGAGACAGTCTTAGATCTATCAGTGAGGACGGAACAGACAACTAATGCCTAAACCAGGAAGTGAAGAAGAAAAAGAATAATAAAGTAATAGAAAAAATAATCAATAGACATTATTTAAATTAGTGTCAAATTACGTATTCATAAGATAATAATCTATGATACGTTTGTTTCCTTTGCAGCCCGAAACATATGAATAAGATAGCACAAGACATTGAGTTTCTCCAATTTAACTACAATATATATATATATATATATATATATATATATATATTCCGTAAACAAGGTAAATCGGACCATAACTTCGATTTACTGAGGAATTCGCTTAGTTTACGCAGTTCCTGCGTGAGGGAGTTTTCTGCTTACAAACTTGTATTGAGGGAGTCTTAAGCTATGTGAATTATTCCACATGAATGGATTTGACTTATTTAAACATTTACAATAAATTTAAGCATTTTTCCGCTGTGGTTTTGGGGTAGTATCGCTGCCTCGTACGCAGCGGGCCCATTTTCGATTCCCGATCGGGACACGTTCCATTTTTTTGTCATCATAATCATCCTGCCTTATTCGCCTTGTTTAGTTTGAATGTGTAAGAGGATTATATATCTTGACTTAAATCCTGCCTTATTCGCCTTGTTTAGTTTGAATGTGTAAGAGGATTATATATCTTGTCTTAAATGTTTGTGCTGTCTCGGAGGTGACTCCGCATTGAACTTATCCCTCATTCTGGGAGTTTCTCCATACCCTTGTGTAGTCAAAAAAATATGTATGTGATCCAAATGTAAACATAATCTCGCGACAGGTGGTGTCACTGTAAAGCTCAGGTGGCATTTGACACGTAAAATTACCTAATAGGGAGACATTAAACAAAGAATAACAAACATAATATCATGTAATATTTGTTTTTAATTTACCTCGGTGGTCTAGGGGTTAAGGACCTTCCTTCTGGTCCCGAGGGTCGCGGATTGAAACCCGGCTTGAGCGGATGGCTTTTTTTTTAGATAGGAATAATCCAAGAAACTATCTTCTGGAGATATATATACAGTCAATATGCCCATTTCACCAATAAATGTTTAAAATGGTCAACAAGTTTCTACAGCCAAGCTGTCATTCTCAAGACCAGATATTGACTCAATATCTGGTCTTGAGAATGACAGCTTGGCTGTAGAAACTTGTTGACCATTTTAAACATTTATTGGTGAAATGGGCATATTGACTGTATATATATTTTAATATTGTATCACCAAGAAGATCAATTGTGTATTAAATATCTTCTGGAGAATCTTGGATTCTAATGCGAAAATTGTTGGACTCGTAAAAGAACATCAAGCCTAAATTAAGTCTGAGCAAAATTTAATCGCCTTTCTCCATCTTGATGTTTTTGAGGCGACGAACTAACTTTTTGCCACTTTGTTGACATCGATAGGGAAATAAATAATTATCTTGGTTAAGTAACTCCGCTAGGGAGCACCTTTGTCCCTCATGGAGATAGAGGCCTAGGGTATACACAGATATGCCAATCTGTTTTTAGATGAGAGAGAGAGTTATGTAAAGAATCCCTTGTGAGTATATATGTAACCTGAATCTTTTATATATAAAAGAACTTCCATAAAAGATTGTGTTTGAACAACCCTCTCGAGTAAACAAACCAGCCATATTTTCCTTGACAAGACATCAATAACGTAAGAAACAGGCTCCGACCCGATCTGACCGTTTTCTACAACGTTTCTGTATAATCATATGAAGGTATGCGTTCACAGTAGCATAATAATATTCTTCTTTTATATAGAGTGTTCAAGCGTATGTAGTATTTTTAATTAAATTAATTTTTTTGATTTGTTATGACATGGGCAACAAAGCTTTTATATATTCGATATTTTCTGGAGACTTCTTATTTTCGTCGATTAATTCCGATCTAGATTTAACGTTGTCCTTGATTCTGGTTTATAATTGCGACAGATTCGTAAACTATAGAAACATCTTAACAGGATACCTAGAACAAGGATCCCTGGAGCCATCACCGCATGACAAGATGTCATTGGATTGCCCAAGGAAGAGAAGGCTCGGGAACACCTGCGTTTGATTCAGACCATAACAGATGTAACAGTTCTTGTCGATTAATACACGGAACGATAACGATAAGTATACACAATTATGATCGTGATTGAGATTATGTTTTGGAAATTTACTCAATAAAACACTTACTCACTGATTTTCAGACCTTTATAGATTGATGGAACCTTACAACTATGATAGTAATCTTAGGCTGAATTCTGGAAATGCATGCTATTATACAGGGTGTTTCTAGATTAGACCAACAAACTTTGGGGGCAGATGGTTAACCTTCATCGAAGCATATTTTGTTAAGAAACCTATAAGCTGTGATTCTTCGTTTCAGTGCAAGAGGGGTGTCAGAGGAAGGGATAGAATGAAGTAGGTACGTGCAAATCATCATCATCGATGCGAGTATCCATGCAGGCAACCGTGTGGCCTGTTACGGTCTCAAAGAGGAGTTTTCCACCCAGCGTTTTTTTTTTTTTTTTTTTTTTTTTTGACGTCCCAGCGATCTTTTGCCTTGGGCAGTAACAAAGCATGGCTTTTGGAATTCTATGAGATGGCATTAGTTGAAAATGGGCTTTCCAGTTGTTCTGATAGTTTTGTATATGGTGAAGAATGGGTTCTACGTCCAATTCTTCCATAATTCCCTCATTTCTTTTATGGTCCCACTTTGTATAGCCTGCTGTACGGCGCATAAATCGCATCCAATTCTTCCATAATTCCCTCATTTCTTTTATGGTCCCACTTTGTATAGCCTGCTGTACGGCGCATAAATCGCATCTCATTTGCTGTTATTCGGCTTTCATATCTTCTTCGTATTGCCCATGCTTCACTCACGTGTAAACAAGTCATTTTGTGTCACATAATTCTCTGTGTTAATCTAAATACTTTACAGGCAAGCAGAAACAAACCTTACTTAATTCTAATAAATATAATAAAATAAAATAAAACACTCACTCCAGTGTTGCATTGTCAGGATGGATCCAGTTTATTGTCCCATCACAATAAGTGCTGGAACACATGTCCATTGACGTCTAGACAAACAGTGCATCAGTGTGCCATATTTTGACTATCCTTCCAAAGATGCTAGGGGTTTCCCTTATTTCAGCTGCAGCGCTGACAATACGTGCTACAAAATCTTCTGAGTCAATATTGGTTTAATAAACCATTGCCTTCATTGAGCCCCACAAAAAAAAAAAATGTAGGCAGATCAGGTCAGGCGAGCGTGCTGGCCAGGCAGTGGCCCACCCTTACCTATCAAAAGATCATAGGTTCCGAATGCTACTGAGCTCCGGAAGTAAACAAACAAGCGATAGTAGTAATGACAAACCTCGCATGGACTGAATGAAAGCAGTGTTTATCCGTTGCTTTTTTTTTTTTTTTTTTTTTAGCTTTTTGTTAAACACTGTTCTTGTTTTACCTGTTTTGCTAACTTTCTGTATTCTCACATATAGACACAAGGACAAGACACACACCCAGACCCAAGGTGGAGATTAAAAATCCCCCTACCCCGCCGGGATTCGAACCCGGGTCGCCGGAGTGGAAGGTAGGGACTCTACCGACTACGCCACGGCGACGGACAAGATCTTCTATCCCTTCCTGTGTAACATCCCTCTAGCCCTGAAACGAAGCGTTTCAGCCCATAGGTTCCTTAACAAAATATTCTTCAATGAAGGTTATCTACCTGATCCCAAACTTTGTCAGTCTAATTTAGAAACACCCTGTATATTGTCGTGTCTACTTCTCTAAAAAAGTATAAAACTATTATTCTCCTAGTTATGGTATATGGGTGCGAAACATTGGCTTTTACATTAAGGGAAGAGAAAAGATTACGAGTATTTGAGAATGAAGTTCTTGCATTTACGTAATCACACTTAGATTTAAAAGACAGTTACTGAAATACTTGTCATACTGTAAGGAAATTCTTAACAATGGTATAGATTTACATATGCTATAATGGGCGTAGCCCATGTTGAGTCTTAGCCTCTACTTTGTTAGGAGTTACTAGATCAAGTTAATTTAGTTACGCTTATTTGCCCATAGATGTCATGAATGGTGCAGTCAACATACAGGCCCAATGAGATATCTAGTAGGCAACTAAGGTATTATTAGGGTGATGAGATTGGTAAATTTTACTTAGAGGCTTTTTTTTATTCAGACTTAAGGATCTTTTACGTACCTGAAAATCTTCATAATCGGGATCACGGCTTGAAGTCCATCCCGGAGGACTTGCTTCTTGGATTTTATTACGAATACATAGATTATTTTACATAGGTATTTAATTATTTAATAGATTATTTTAATTATTCCAAATAAAAACAGTTCTTGAAATATAAAGCATTTAGACATATTCCAGGACAGAATTTTGACTTACAGCAGGAACAAAGTTTTCAAGGCTAACTGTAAAATCTCTGCATTTAGACTGTAGGAATGTTTAGTACAGTTAGTTATAGCTGGAAGGAGAGAAGCTTAGTATATAAACCTTGCAAAATATGGGACTCGTGTCTGTTGAAGCAGTATTCTGATAGGTAAGTCTATACCATTTTTTTAAATAAAATTTACGATAGTTAGAAATGAAATCACATATCTTAAATATTTTAATACTATATTTCAAAGTGTAAGAGTTATTAGATAATTATTAAAATGTAAATTAGGGTAGATTTATAAACCCCCATCTCCCTCTCTCGAAACTCAAGAAAGTTAGAATGTAGGTTTTCTTAATATAAGCTTAGATTAGTTATTTAGGGTTATTGTAATCATTATAGTTACAGAAATAAAATAGTTAAAATTAAGAATCCATTTATTTATGTTCGAACACATATGCCTTTATAACTAATACATCCACATATTAACGCTCGGCTAGAATCTCAAGCTACCAAAATTCCAAGACCCGAAGGTCCTTTAAGTCCTAAGAAAAGCCAACAAATTTGTAACTGATTTTTTCATCCTAAAAAAAATTCATCGACTCCGGCCGGATTTACACCCGCGACCCTCGAAACCAGAGTCAAGGAGCATAACCACTACTCCAGCGCTGCAGACATTGGTATAAATGCTATAAGGAAATTCAACTCGACCGAAAATCAAACGCCGTTACGATGACCAGATAGGAGATAACCTTCTCTCTATTTGCATCATACTATCGGCATTTATAAATCATTTTGTTACTCCTGCTTCCTGACACATGCTAATGCACGCTGTTCCAGAAGCAATTGGAGCTGCGCGTTCCTTAACAACACAAGTCTACTTTTTTTATGCGAAAACAGGTCAAAAGGCCTAATTTCATGAAAAAGAAGAAGACATTATGAGTTATATCGGTGTAATCGTCTAGGTCAGAACCGCCCGAAACTTATTTGTGTCGCGGGCCAAATGGAAGAAACATGAAGGTGTCGCGGGCCATAGTTCATATTATAGCTGTTGTGGATTGTTATTTTTATTTATTTAGCAGGTTTCACATCTTCCTGCATCCAATTAATCTACTGTCATTCTCCTCCACATCTCTGTCATTCCAATCTCCATCATCCGATCCTTTTTCTTTCATGATGCTCAAAAGACCACCAACCCACGTTATTTTTGACCGTCCTCTTTTTCTTCAACAAAGTAGTACCCATTCTAGTATTCTTCTTGGGTATCTGTCTTCTGCTATTCTTTTTACATGATCATACAATTTTATTGTTTATTATTATTATTATCATCATCATTATTGTTATTATTATTATCATCATTAGTATCATTATTATTATCGTTAGTATCATTATTATTATCATTATTGTTATTATTATTATTATTATTATTATTATTATTATTATTATTATTATTATTATAAGCGTGTCTACTTTTCTTATTATGTCATCATATTCAACAGTTCTGATAGATTAATAATACAGATCTACCTCTATAATATTTTAATTTATCAGAATGCTACAAGCCTACAAGGGCCGAGCAGAGAGTGATGGAAGGCCGTAGTTTGGACGGCTCTGGTCTAGGTATATCTGCCTTAACTTGGCAAAGAGAGAGATGGAGATATAGAACCTTAACCGCTTTCGCCCAGTTACAAAAGAAAAACCCACCCTGCTGTCAGTTTTCTTCTTCCCCCTTACCCTTATTAACATCTGGGGAATAAACACCGGCAACACTGGTGCGAGTGAGAGAGGTGAGTACTGCTCTCTCTTTCTACCAATTTCTTGCAAAGTTAAGCCAGGCGAATAATAGGTGAGCTCTATCGTTTAACATTAAAAACAACAGAAGTTAACGTATCTTCCGCATGTTACTGACGTGTTGAGTTTCATTAGCACACAAGTCCATGGGTCTGTGTTGTTCTGGAAAGCAAACAGCCGACATGAGTTTAGTGTGCCCTGTGAATCATAACAGCACAACGTTCCAGATTTGACTACATTCGCCATGTGTACCCAAACAAAAGATTATTCATACATTGCATGTGATCGAGACTTCGCTCAAATAGAGCTAATTAAACGTAAGAAGCATGTTGTATACACACCTGAAGATTGGATAAAAATCATACAAAATATATCAAGAAAAATTAATATGGTTAAAGTGGAACAAAGTATGATTAAAGATTTTAAGCCTGGTTTTTCTTAAGTTAGATAACCGTCTCAACTTACTAAAAAAAAAGAAAAATGGGAAACGACATTTTATAAAATAATTGAATACATATCAAAAACTATAACTGCAAGCAAGACATCAAGTGTCTTACTTACAAAAACATTCATGATGACAGGAAAACAAAATTTGACGAGAAAAACTTGGAGAGAGCGTATAGAGCTGAAATTCCCCTGAAAGCTGCTAAAGCCAGGGATATTGAAAAATACCAGTCAATTTTACCTGCAGAGCAACCGTACTTTCACAAACTTCTGGACCAGTGTGGTAAAGATCAGACCCCAGTGCTGAGGATTCAGGAAGTGAAGTGTGGGATTCTGATTAATAGGTGAAGGAGATATACACTGGTATCCAAAAGTTTAGGATAATTTGTAAAACGGAAAATCAAAATGCTTAAAGAGGAGCAAGGAGTAAAAATTATTTATCAAAACGTTTCTCAGTACATTTAGTTTAGTTTACATGCTAAATTATAATCTCTCTTCAACAATGAAAAAATTAATAGCAATTATAAATGAAAATTGCATTGTTGCAGTTAAGCCCTGTTCCATAAATCTTCATTTTTAAAGAGAGTTATGATATAATCAGATGTAGTGTAAGAACAGATTGCAGTAAAATGGCACAAAGACAACATCTGGACCCTCTGCTTCGGGGTACAATTATTGGGCGGCTAGAAACAGGACAGACACAAACTGAGGTCTCCATAGCACTTAATGTGCCACAAAATGTTATATCTAGGTTATGGCGACGGTTCCAAGAGACCGGAGACGTTAGGCGAAGACCAGTGGGAGGTCGTCCAAGAGTTACAAATCCTCAGCAGGATCGATATCTTGCGTTAACTGCAAGAAGAAACCGAACAATGTCTGCCAGACAACTGAGTTCAGAACTTGCGGCCGCCTCAGGTATCAGAGTATCCAGACAAACTGTCTATAGAAGACTCAGAGCTGCTGATCTGTATGCTAGACGGCCTGTAGTGTGCGTCCCACTCACCCTTGATAACAAGAGAGCACGTTTACGGTGGAGTGAGGAACATCGCGACTGGACTCTAAATCAGTGGAGCAGCGTGCTATTTACAGACGAGTCCAGATTCAGCTTGAACTGTGATTCGCATCGCGTGACTATCTGGAGGGAGCAAGGAACTCGTTACAACCCCATGAACATCATGGAAAGACATCCATTTGGTGGCGGTGGTCTCCTGGTATGGGGAGGTATAATGATGAATGCACGCACAGAGCTTCACATCTTCGCAGGTGGTACTGTTAATGCTCAGCGGTATAGAGAAGAGATCCTGGAACCTCATGTAAGACTTTTCAGGGGAGCTGTGGTGTCCAGAATTCATATTCATGGATGACAATGCCCGACCTCACAGGTCACAACTGGTGGATGAGTTTCTTCAGGAGGAAGATATCCAGCGTATGGAGTGGCCAGCGAGGTCTCCGGATATGAATCCTATAGAGCATGCATGGGATGCCTTAGGGAGACAAATTGCATCTCGTCAGCCTCCTCCGAGGACACTTCAAGACCTTCACATTGCTCTTCATGAGGAGTGGAATTTGCTGAGCATCGAACTCCTGAACAACCTCATCACTAGCATGCCACGTCGATGTGAGTCTTGTGTAGCTGTCAGGGGTAATCACACCCCATACTAATCATTTGAACCATTGTTGTTCAACTTTTATGTTCGAATTCTGAAATGCAGTTTTCGTTTGTTGTGAAAATGACAAGTGAATGACGTATCCATGCCATTGTTTCTTTCGTGCCATGTTTCTAATTATCTGTGACATACCCTTACCAAATTTTGTATTATTCTGACAAATGCTTTATAATAAGTCGGCAAATGAACTAATTATCCTTAACTTTTGGACACAAGTGTATAAGTAAACTAAATTTGTTTGCTGTATTAGGCTACTCAAAATAGAAAATCTGAAAATCTACAAATTGATGATATACAAATTAACACAGTAGAATCATTTAAATACTTAGGTACCAAAGTAAATGGACATAATACATTAGAAGAGGAAATTAAAGAAAGATTGGTAAATGAGAATAAAACCTATTTTGCAAATAGAACCTTATTTAAAAGCAAATTAATATAAAAACCTGGAAAAATAAGGTTATACAAAACCCTCATTAGACCAGTAGTTACATATGCTTGTGAAACTTGGGTCCTAAAAGAAACAATAAAACAGAAATTACTAATTTTTTAAAGAAAAAGTTTAAGAAGAATATTTGGACCAAATAGAGGGTCTGATAACTGTTGGAGAATCAAAACAAATAACGAAATAAACAAATTAATAAAAAATCAGAACATAGTGAACCATATAAGATCTCTCAGAATTGGTAGGCTTGGACATTTGATAAGAATGGATGATCAGAGACTGGTCAAAAAACTACAAATGGAAACCTATAGGAGGCAGAGCTGTAGGAAGACCGAAGATCAGATGGGAGGATGACACAATGAACGATCTAAAGAAAATGCAAGTGACTAGTTTGAATATGGCAAGAGACAGATTGGCATGGAGGAGGATTGTTGAGAAGGTCAAAACTTTCACTTTTGAAGTTGTCGTGCCTTAAGATGATGATGATGATTAGGCTACATTATTGTGAATATGGAGACCGGGTTTATTCATAGTGACTATTTTGTTTCATTTCCTGATATTATTGCTTAAAAATAAGTATATTCCTTTTTCAAATCAGACTTCTAACATCTTACAGCAATTTAACAGACTAATGAGTTCCATAATAACACAAGACCAGCATTTTCATTATTTTATTAAAGACAATTTGTTTGTAATACTTGTTATTTTAATACTTAGTGACGTTTGTAATTCAGTAAAGTGTAACTATGAAAAAAATCAGATTTGTAAGTTCAAAGTTCCAAGAAATATGCAGTTTGTCTTGATTTTCTCAATATCTATTCAGCTGGACTTGTGTGATTATGGAAATCACGGCTTCAGTAACTCGTTTAAATTGTATTTATTATATACTATATATATTTTTTTTTAGTCCACCGCTGTGGTCTAGAGGTAGCGTGCTGCCTTGTCACGCAGCGGGCCCGGGTTCGATCCCCGGTCGGGGCAGTTTTTCTGGGTGAGGTTTTTATCGGGATTTTTCCTCACCTGTAATACAAATGTCATGAAAACTTTAAGGCCCAAACGGTCCCCGAAATCATATGGCCATCATCCTTATCATTATCATCATCACCATCATCCTTCACCGGTGTGGAAAGCAACGGGAAGCTACCACACCTACACAATTCCCTAGTAAAGCTGCAAGCATAGCATGAAAATGCTATGATTTCAGTGAAGGACCTGCCTTCGGGCAGAATTACTATGGATGGATATATTTTTTAAAATGTTTCTAATACTTGTATCGTTTGATTTTGTTAATTGGTGGATGCTCATGTCTGGCAGTCGAGATAAGAAGCTCTTAAATTTATAATTAGGACAGAAAAATGTTTAGGGCACGATGATAAAACAAAATTGAAAAGAAAAAGAGACTAACTTATATAATTTAAATGAGTAATTGCTTCTGAAACACCTTGCATTAGCACGTGTCTGGAAGTAAAAGTTAACAAGAACGTGCTCTCTAAATGCTGGTAATGACCACTCTTACCCTTTTCGTGTGAAATGAATAAAAAATAGTGTCAACGTTTAAAGGTCAGAAACCTGCTATTCTTTTTCCCTATATCATAAAAAATGCACTCTTTTTAAAGTCAAGAGTTCAACGTTTTTCTTTTGAACAAGATAAACATTAATTTTAAAAATTTACCTTCTGTACATTCAAGAGTTGCAGAAAAAATTCTTGGTTACCTATTAAGTTGGGAGATTTACATATTTTATACAGATCATTAGTATGTTAATTACATTTTATAATGATTAGTAATATGTATATATTATACCTATATATGACATCATAAGAAAAATAAATGCTCGGACGGGACTTGAACCCGGACCTCTGGATTGATACCCCAGTGCGCTTCCGATTACGCCACCGAGCGAGTCTAGTACAAACAATAATTTTTCTTTTCATATATTCTTATTATAACGAGATGTAGTGGGAACTTGGTCTCCACTGCCATCTGGTAGCTCCTATCACAAGTAAGCAAATAAAATATAATATTTTTACTTTATACGCTTTATCGATGTTATAATTAATTTTTTGACATTGAGCAATGCAAGCTTAATATGACACGATAAGAAAAATAAATGCTCGGACGGGACTTGAACCCGGACCTCTGGATTGATATCCCGGTGCGCTTCCGATTACACCACCGAGCAGTCTTGTACAAACATTCATTTTTCTTTTCATATATTCTCATTATTACGATATGTAGTGGGAACTCGGTCTCCACTGCCATCTGGTAGCTCCTATCACAAGTAGGCAAATAAAAGAAAATATTTTTATTGTATAGCAGTGACGCTTTATCGATGTTATAATTAAATTTTTACATTGAGCAATGCAAGCTTAATATGACATAAGAAAAATAAATTCTCGGACGGGACTTAAACCCGGACCTCTGGATTGATACCCCAGTGCGCTTCCGATTACGCCACTGAGCGAGTCTTGTACAAACATTAATTTTTTTCATATATTCTCGTTATTACGAGATGTAGTGGGAACTCGGTCTCCACTGCCATCTGGTAGCTCCTTATCACAAGTAAGCAAATAAAAGATATTTTTACTTTATAGCAGTGACGTTTCATCGATGTTATAATTAAATTTTTGACATTGAGCAATGCAAGCTTAATATGACATGATATAACTTACGTATAATCAGTTAAAAGGACATTATTGTAAAGTTTATCCATGTTTCACGTAATGTAATTTAGTTTAACATAAAATGAACTGAATAATATTTGTATCTTACATTTTTTTTTGTCTCCCTGTTATAACCTATATAGTAATAATTTCAACTGAGTTTAGCATAAAATCCATACAGTGTTCGTTATGGATATTTGAATGTAAAAATGTATCTTCATTCTAGTAATTCTATTCTATAGTGTTCTGTCCTAGGACAGGCCCTTCATACAAAACTTTGCAGTTTTACTGGGGAATTATAGGTGTGGTAGTTTCCCGTTTCTTTCCACACCATGGGTGATGATGATGATGATGGTCAGATGATTTTCGGGGACCTTTTGAGCCTCAAAGCTACCTGATATTTGTCTTACAGGTGAGGAAAAACCCCCAAAAAAACCTCACCCAGGAAGTTTGTCGCGACCGGTGATCGAATCCGGGCTTGCTGCGTGACAAGGCAGCACGCTATCTCGAGACCACAGCGGTGGGTATTCTAGCAATATAGGCACCTTATTATCCTCCAAGCCGAAGTTAATCTAACAGACGATGTTTTTTTATTATTAGGGTGCGGTCTGACCCATATTTAAGAAAATTTGCCATGCATGTAGATTAAATGAAATTTGATGTTTTATGCACATTTTATAGTGGGCCCCACCCAGTCTTCCGTGACCATAAGCAATTAAATTAAAAGGAAAATAATGATTGGAGATAGCTGTAGTCTGTTCTGGATGTGTACATGTGTACGTTAAAAAAAAAGAGGGCAAAATGTATGTCGTTAACATGCTATGAAGTTTCATAAGGGCGCGAAAGCAATGATGTACGATACTTAACAAGCGGCATGAGTAGATAAGCCCTTCGCTCCGACTGATTTTATTTTCATGAGATTTTTTTTTTGTATTCAATGCCCCAGGTTGTCATTCAGACATTTCTGATGTTCTCTCCGGGCATTGGCTTAATTGTAACCCACTTTTGATGTTGGGACGCCTAGAAGACGGAGTTACGTTACCCCGATTATATGATGGGTGATAAATGATAATGAAGTTCCAAGAAAGTTCTTAACCTAACCTTGACCTAAATTCCAGACCATGGGCAACCACAGGAATAATTCCCTTTAATGAAAAATGACCATGGTTTGACCGGGAATCGAACCCGGGACCTCATGAGAAGTAGTCAGAAACGCTGACCACTAGCCCATAGAGGCTGGTCATTTTTATGAGATTACATTTATTAATTTTATGGGAGCTGAGTGAGCCCATTGACTGGATACAAGTGAACATCATCTGCATTAATGGATTAGGTCTGTTGACCCGTTCCGACTTCAGCCCACTCTTTCTAGGTCTGCCCACATCTCGGATGCCTTTAGGTTTGTATTTTGTTATTTGTTTTGGATATCTATATTCATTCATTCTGTCTATGTGTTGCTTCCATTTTTGTCTATATGCATCTATTTTATCAGTTATTGCAAATATTTCAAGTTCCTGTCTTATTTCTGTGTTCTTGATTCTGTCTTCCTTAGTGCACCCTTTAACAGATCTCAAAAATTTCATTTCTGCTGCCGTTATCCTACTTAGATCTTGTTTTTTATGTATCCAGGCTTCTGATCCATAGAGCAGTATCGGTACTGCCAATGTTTTATAAAATTTCAATTGGGTCTCTCTTGTTTTGTTATTTAGTGATCGTTTTATCGTACCACATATTCCCTGGAATTTTGCTATTTTATTAGTTATATCATTATCATAATTAAATGAAATGTCACATCCTAGATAATTGAGATGGTTCACCTGTTCTATAATTTAGTTTCCTATTACTACTTTGGACAAGTGAACAATGAATAATATTCACACCTTCCACTACCTGGGATCGATCTCGGGTTGTCTACCCGGTAGTCTTGCAGTCTGAGATATATGACCCACTGACGAAAACTAGCATTGAACAATACATATTGCTCTCCAAAGTAAGAATCGACTTAAGTTAAGGACGATCTTGTAATTGCGGAGGAGGGCACTCTTGTATAAGGGCTTCGTAATATTAACACTACTGTTTTATTTGTTGATAATACCCCTAACATAATTATATACTTTTTTCTATACTTAGTTTTAAAAATTTATTTGCAGACGATCAAGTGTTGATAGCTCAGAGTCGTGAGGATGTAAAATACATGATGAGAAAACTTCGAAATGCCTTTGAAATAGGAGGATTAGAGTAAACATGAAAAAAAACTGAATATCTTGTAGTAGGAGGAAGTGGACGAGATATATCCCTATCCCAAGGAATTATTAGAGCTGTTAAAAAATTTAAATATTTGAGATCACTTATTGATGAATCAGGGAGTTGTAAAGCTGAAGTAGATAGCAGGTTAGTACAAGCACGAAGAGCCATAAAAATGTTGAATGGAGTACTGTGGAGTAGGACCATGTCAAACCACACGAAAAAGAGGATTTTGAAGTCTGTTGTGGAAAGCATAATGACTTATGGTGCTGAGGGATGGACTTGGATAGAGCGACAAAAAAATAAGATCTTGGCAGTGGAGATGGATGGAATAAGACGCAGTGCCAGGTGTCCAGGTTGGAAAGAAGAAGAAATGAAGAAGTGAGGCAGATGATGGATATGGAGGAGACAGTGGTGGAAAGGACCGAAAGACGGGCTCTTCAGTGGTATGGCCATGTCAGGAGAATGGAGGATGATAGGTGGCCCAAAACTCTTTTGGAATGGTTACCTTCTGGTAGAAGGGAACGGGGCAGGCCAAGAACAACTTGGAGAGGAGAGATCCATAGATTGATGAACGACCGAGGTCTGGAGGAGGATGAATGGCGTGATCGGCAAGAATGGCGAATGGGAATACAGGGTAACCGCGGAAAAGTGGAGAGGCCCACAAAAGTAAAAAAAGTAAAGTAAGTTTTAAAAATTGCGGAGTAACGAAAGAAGAGTTTTTCAATTATTATAAAAATCTTTGGTCTGACAATTCTTATGAAGATAACATTTTCCGAAATAATAATGAGATAGTTGATTGAAGGCTTTCGCTGCCGGTGATCATAATGTCAAGTCATTCCGCGCTATGTGGCCGTGGTCCTTTACTGGTCCTACCAGACGTTTCTCCCTCAACTGCGGAGGGCATCTTCAGTGGCGAGTACTTCTAGGTGTTGTTTCCTGGTCGGAGGCTCAACTGTGAATGGATGAGGGAGAAACGTCTGGTAGGAACACTAGTAATGGACCACGACCACATAGCTCGGAATCACATGACATTACAATAATAATGAGATAGGCTCCATAATATCATTGGAATAATTGATCGGTAGTTTAAAGAAAATGAAAAATGGGAAGACGACTGGCACAGATGGCTTCAATTCGGAATTATATATATATATATATATATATAAAAATGAAAAATGGGAAGACGACTGGCACAGATGGCTTCAATTCTGAATTATATATATATATATATATATATATATATATATATATGCAGGCAGAAAGTTCCATAACAGATTATTGTCTTTTTTTATGTATTCGAACATGCAGATATACCACAAGAATGGAAGACAAACGTTGCTATATATATGCAGGCAGAAAGTTCCATAACAGATTATTGTCCTTTTTTTATGTATTCGAACATGCAGATATACCACAAGAATGGAAGACAAGCATTGCTATACCCCTGTTCAAGAAAGGAGACAAGAGAAAAAGGGACAACTATAGGGAATCAGTTTGTTAAACACATGCTAAAAATGTATACAAAAAAATTAAATGAAAATTTGAGAAGTTTCAGCGATTTTTTTATGGAATATCAAAATAAATTTAGAAAGGGACGATCTTGTATTGATTCAGTATTTTCTGTTAAACTTATTGCTTGAAAAAAGAAGAGAGTTTAACCTGCAAATGCATTTTTCGTAGATTTTGAGAAACCATTCGACACAGTCCAGATATCAATATTTTTCAATATATTGGAACACAGAAATATACTAAATTTAGGCTTACTTCTGCAGAACATACAAAATATTTACAAGACAGCACCATAATATTAAGTTAAATAATGGACTTTCTGAAGAGGGAATTATAAACCGTGATTTGAGACAAGGTTGCCCCCTCTCACCAACACTTTTTGCGATCTACTTATATATCAACGAAGTAATATGTTGTTGGAACAAGACGTACACATTTGGAATAGGACTATCAGAAAATATAAAATTAAACACCTTATTGTTTGCAGATGGCCAAATAATAATTGCAAATTCAGAAGATAGCCTATATAATAGTCTGTCTGAACTTCACAAAATTACTGAAGAATATGGATTGAAGATATGTACAAGTAAAGCAAAAATTATGGCGTTTCAAGGCGTAGATCTTGTCAGAAGTTAAATATTGTACTTGGCAATAACATTTTGGAGCAGGTGAATAATTTTAAAAATCTAGGATGCATTATCTCATATAAAGAAGAAAAGGATGTAAATGCAGAAATATAAACTTTTTTTTAATGATTTTAGGGTTAATAAATTCCATCTTCAAGCCACAGTTAGTCCAAAAACATTCAAGACTCTTCCAACTCTTTTGCATGGTAGCGAAGTATGGATATTGAAACAGAAGGATG
Organism: Diploptera punctata; assembly: GCA_030220185.1. Lineage (NCBI taxonomy): Eukaryota > Metazoa > Arthropoda > Insecta > Blattodea > Blaberidae > Diploptera > Diploptera punctata. Next base: position 1,348,605 of record JASPKZ010005287.1, on the reverse strand, counting down.
TACAGATACTTAGATCTGCTGGAACGGGATATATTCGAAGGACTGCAGGATACACACTACTAGATCATAAAAAATAAAGATATCCAAGCAGATGTTAAGCTATCAACCTGCAGGAAGAAGATGATCAGGACGTCCACTCAAAAGAATTTTGGATGGTGTTTGTATTGAGGTCGAAACAGGTCACCAAAATCTAAATTCGTGAATAAACAATGATGACAAAGAATTTTAAAAATTGAAGCTGCAAATTTTTAAACCAATAGGGCATAAGTACTAGTATTATTGTAAAAAAATCACAATGTATGATAATTTAATAAGGTAGAAAAAAATATTTCTGTATGATACAGTGGAATAGAGAAGACAACATAACAGTGAGCTACATAGTCTTTATAGGAAACCAGATATAATAAGAAGAGTTAAGTCTCGTAGACTGCGGTGGGCAGGACATGTGGCACGAATGGGGATTGAAAGAAGGGCATGGAAACTTACTTTGGAAAAAAACAGCGGGAAAACGCCCAGTAGGTAGATCGAGAATGAGATGGGAGAATAACATCAAACATGATTTGAAAGAAGTTGATTATACAGGGGGATGGTTGGAAAACATTAGCTCAGGATAGGGATGTATGGAGAGCTTATGTCCGCGCGGTCATGAACCTACGGGTTCGATAATGTCGGTGAGCTGGTAATTTAGAGTATGAACTATTTAAGGGTTGTAAATCGTTGGTTCTGTTTCAATGTATCTCTTCCACGTTACATGACACCTGGAACACTTGAGATATTATCGAACACTGTTTAACTGGAAAGATGATAAAACGCACTGATGGTATAATTTTGCTGTAGGAACGATATGATTCACGTCAGGAGTGAAGAATGTCGCGCATTAAATGAGGTCGAGAGGTGCAACGACCCAGATAACGAAGGAGGAAACTTGAGTCTTTCCACATGAAAACATCGCAGTAAAAAATTCGTTAGCCTATATTACTCTTTTTTCAGTCAATCGATGTTTTTTCACCCTAGAAATTTATTTCAGAAACTTCGACATTGTTCATCATATCGCGTCTAGGATACTTGTGGGTCTACAGTGATGGCTGGCGTATGTTTCGTGTTTGTGAAAATCGACTTACTAATTTTTTAATGAGGTTTGGAATGATGATTTAGTGTGAAATAGATCTTGGTAATAAAATTCCAACTCAGAATTTCGTCTCTTAAACCAATCTATAGTAAATTAAGACTTATTTCCGATTCGAAGAATAAAATTAGTTAATCTTATAACATTAGAGGAAAATTGAGAAAAAAACATGAAAAATCTGTCGGTTCAGTTGGCCTCGAGATTTCATCTCGGGACCTCGGAATAAGATCAAAATTTGATTTATTGTTATAAAAATATATTTGGTATTAGTCTAATTCTCCTATTTAAGATCCCACATACCTCGATTCCCAATTATTTATCATCCCGTTTCCAGTATCTAACCTCAAACCATAACTTAAACACAAGATCACAACATAGTCTCTTATTTAATATACCGCAACATAGGACATCACATCACTCCATGTCATATACCATCTCCACTTCTCGCAACTGGAATTCCCTACCACAAGAAATAAGGGGCTGCCGGACATTGGCATCTTTTAAAAGAAATCTAAATTTATATTTGCTCTAAACTCGACTTCATTATTATCCAGTGTAAGATATATATATTAATTGGTGTTTCCCGTATAATGTATCATATTTATATTATTATTATTATTATTACTATTATTATTATTATTACTATTATTATTATTATCGTATCATTATTGTTATTACCCTATAAAATGTTGTTTGTACATGACATTTACATTGCTACATTTATTGTATCTTTAACTGTTTATAATTAGTATAGTGTATATCTATATTTGTCGAATATTTATTTGTATTTGTGCTGGTTGAGTGGAAGAGAGGGCCTTATGGCCTTAACTCTGCCAGAATAAATAAAGTATTATTATTATTATTATTATTATTATTATTATTATTATTATTATTATTATTATTATTATTATTAGTCTTCTGTACAAGCAATTACGTCGCTCGTAGATGTTGTTCAAATACTTCGAAATAAAGATAAAATATGTCTCAAATCTTGAATTTATTATGTTTTGTTAAATTATTACAATGTATAACTCTGTCTATATACCCCATTCTTCTCCATGCGGGGATTAGGACGCTCCCTAGTAGGAGTGTTAATCCTTCTTGATCTATGTGTTGAACCAAGCTAATTTAGTTACTCTCTATTCCCCACAGTTGTCAACGAGTGATATGGGATCGGCATATCGCTTCATTGAGACACCTAGTGGGCAACTAAGGTATCATTAGGATTGGTAAAGGTCGATAAAACAGAGGCCTCTTTATTCAGGCTTGTGGCTCTTGTACGTGCCTGAAAATATCCAGACTCTGGACCCCGGAGGACTTTTTATTTTTTTTTTACATTTAATTTATTTTTTATTTTTTCCTACTAAAAATCCATAAACCCCGATCGAGTTTGAACCCACATACTTCGGAACTAGAGGCCAGGAATATAATCACTAGCCCTCTGCGGCCAAGAGAAATATAGGTCCCTATACACGAAGATCTCCAACTTTATGCGCTGGCGTTCTACCTTCCAGGTACTTAGCCTCACCTCCCAGAGCAATAATTACATTTCTCCTCCCTTTAAGTCCCCTTAGACCCCCGTAAGCAGGGAAACTTGTGTTCACAAGACTTAACGGGAATGCTTCTACTACGAGAAGCCATTATGTTGGGATTTCGCTGAAAAATCAGATAATTATGAACCTTATATGGAAATTAATGTTTCCAGAAAAGCTGTCTGTAGACAATAGTTAATATAACTATAGAAAAAAATATGTATGTGAACGGGATTTGAACCCAAGATCTCCAGTTTTGCGCGCTGGCGCTCTACCTTTGAGCACAGATTCTCCTCCCTTTAAATCCCTAGTTAGTATACTTTTTTTTTTCATTAACTCTTTAGACACCAGGGTTAACAACTTGTAACATTGCCTTCTCCGAGTAGTAACGAAAACACTGAACGAACTTTAGTTTTGAAGATAGCGGCCATTTAAATTTGTGTCAGATGTACACTGACCGTTTTCCCGCAATCTACCATTTATACTAAATTATTTTTTCCACACAGAATTGCCATCCATCCATCCATAGTAATTCTACCCGAAGGCAGGCCCTTCACTGCAATCATAGCATTTTCATGCTATGCTTGCAGCTTTACTAGGGAATTGTAGGTGTGGTAGCTTCCCGTTGCTTTCCACACCGGTGAAGGATGATGATGATGATGATAAGAGTGATGATGATGATGGCCATATGATTTCGGGACCGTTTGGGCCTTAAAGTTTTTCTGGCATTTGTCTTGCAGGTGAGGAAAACCCCGATAAAAACCTCACCCAGAAAAACTGCCCCGGCCGGGGATCGAACCCGGGCCCGCTGCGTGACAAGGCAGCAAGCTAGCTCGAGTCCACAGCGGTGAACCAGAATTGTCATGTTTTACTTAAAGTCATTATTGAAATTGCTCGCTATTGATTTGAAAACAAAGATGTCATCTGTGTATCAGTAATTATGCCGGTATTATACCAGTGAGTTTGCGATATGACATCCAGCTGCAGTAACACAGGTAATTGATTATTTTTTCCTATCTACACGGATGCTGATCGTCTTGGTCGATCACGATGGACTAATGGTTACCATACTCGGTTCTACTTCCAAGTTTCACGGGTTCAAACTCGGGCAGGGTCGATAGATTTTACAAGACGGCAACTAAAATAACCTCAAGCATTATAAAATATGTTCCCGAGCAAAACTTGCTCCCCTTTAATGCCCAGATTTAAATTGCAACACTAATCACCTTTAGCTGTTAAAGAAAAAAATATTCAGTTGCGTGACAGACCTAGAAGGCCCTTGGCCTACCAGCCGGCTACTGGTTTCACATCCACATGTGTTAATCACAGAGGTAGAGGATCATCCAGCCAGTGTAGAGGTGACATGTGGTCAGCATATCGGGTCCCCAGCCGTTATAGCTTGTTTTCTCAATTGGTAGCATTGTTAAATAAATGGCTAATGCGTCTGGCACAGAACTGGACTGATCAGTGATCACCAACATATGACTTCGACCTAAATCATAATGTGCTACCAGAATCATAACCGATTCACTGTACATGCGCCGCCAGCTGCAAAACCCATTCTGTGTATAACAAAAGTTAGGGCGCTTTTACACACACGGGCAAAACCGGAACCGGTGACGGTGCCATTGCCTGCCAAGGGACATTTTCACACACCGGCAAAACTGGAAGCAGTAACGGCCAGATGTCTTCCTTCGACCGTTTATTAGAGTCTATTATTACCTATTTTCATTTTTTTTTTGTATTTTTGTTGGAAATCATCTCAAAATGCATACTCTTCATTTCACACTTTTTGTTTTATTTTATCTTTAAAACAATCAGCTGTTTTATCCTATATGCAAGGTTCGCTCTCCACAAGGTCTATCGATGTCACAACATCGTACTTGAACAATTTACTCACTTTCGCAATATCACAAATACAGGAGACCAATGAAAGACCGATCGCGGTGAGAACAACTGCAATACTGATGTATAGGGCAAGCCAATTAATGATTTTGCATCTTTATTTTATGAAGGTTAAAACATTGCTTGAATATATGAAAATGTATGGCATTAAAAAACAGATTAAATAAAAGCAATTCGTTAGGGCATTTTCTTAACTTCTTTAGGGATATGTCATTTTTTGGCAATTTTAGGTCATTTTGAGCATTTTTACACGTTTCCGGAAGGCTGTGGCATTATTTGTATTTGATTTAAGATTTTTATTATAATTCAATATTTTTCCTTGACAATACAATTTCTTGGAATTAAGTAGTTGCTTTGCTAATTACTACCCCTATTTTTCAAGGTATGTGCATAATGAACTTGTCCACTTCTAGAAATTTTATTCAATTTCTTAGAGTTTATGCTAGCTTCTACTCTTATTCTGATTGTTAACTGCAATTCAAAATAGTTGTAAAAGTGCACTGTGTAATTGAAATGGATTTTTTGCAATAAAAGGTACTGTAATATGTATTTTTTAATACTTTTCTTTCAATATTCTGATGTTAAGTTAAAGTTTATGTAATTCAGTAATCAAGTGAGTACTTAATCTAATAAATAGCGTTTTTATTGGCAATTCTTAACTTTTTATTCATTTCTTTATTTTATTGGTAATTTTTTGCATTTTTTTAGGTCATAAATGCATTTTTTATTTTTCATTTTTTACCAGTTTATAGGTCATTAAATGCCTTGCCCTACTGATGTCTAAATAAACCACCAACGCCTCTTCGGCGTCCGAATTGTCGAGTTCAATTCCGACTGTATTTGGCAGTGTCGGCTGCCGGACCGGGCTATGTGTGAAAGTTCTCATTTGCTTGCATTGCATCCGGTGCCGTCACTATCGCCGACTCTGGTTTTGCCGGTGTGTGTGAAAACGCCCTTATTCTTTGTCTATTCGTCAATGCCCCAAACGTTGCAAACAACCTTTCGCACCACTCTGTATATGTTTAAGTTAGAGCAAATTCTCGCTAGTATTGAATACGTTAAGTTACATTTACTGGACGCGATTGCTTGGATATTAAGAATAAATTGTTTGATACTGTTGCTGTAGAAGTGAAGTCAATAAATTGATGAAACGGATGTTCTAGAAGTGAAGTGACATTACTTATTGTTGGACATTTCTCAACGGACATAGAGTTAGGGAATATTTTCATGTTCACTAGCTGGCAGTCACTTGGGAAATTTTGAATATTGTGACATTTCTTATGCGTATAAATATTTCAAACGTTTTCTTATAAGAGGAATGCGCGCTCATAGCTTTAAGTAATTCCTGTGAAAAGTTTCTTCAGAAAACATAGAGCTTATTTTAAATGAATTTATTACACCAAAGACTTGAAGTTTAGATAATTATTGCGATATAAATGCTTAGGTAAATAAGTGCAATTTCCAACCATGCATGAGGGGTTCAGAGCAAAAATGGACAAGTCCAAAAATTGAAAATCCTAGTTATATGTGAATATGGGTTCAAAATATCAATAATTCTTCAGAGCAATGATGAACCAAGTATTGTATTTGTTCTTTTTCATTGTAAAAAAATAATGTTTAATTATTCATCTCCAATTAGGCTAAATGTATTACTTTAACGTTATCAGTTTTTCTCAAAATAATAAAATATGGACTTGGTCTACTTTTTAAAGTTTTTTTTTTTTTTCTCTCTGATTCATATAGTATATTTTTTCCTAAAATTGAATATATTGACTTATGGCCGTTATGCCGCCCATTATTTAAATATAAGTATGAACTAGGTTTGGTATCGTATTAGTATAACTATGTACTCGAACTAGTATAACTATTTACTAGAATTATACAGGATGTTTCTAAATTAGACCGACAAACTTTGGGAGCAAGTAGTTGACCTTCTTACTTACTTACTTACTCACTGGCACTATCGAACCCGTAGGTTAATGGCCGCGCGGACATAAGCTCTCCATACATCCCTATCCTGAGCTAATGCTTTCCAATCATTCCCTGTATAATCTACTTCCCTCAAATCATAGTTAATGTTATTCTCCCACCCCATTCTTGGTCTACCATCTGGGCGTTTTCCCTCTGGCTTTCCTACAAGGTACCATCATTGAAGCATATTTTGTTAAGGAACCTATAGGCCGTGACGCTTCGTTTCACCACAAGTGGGGTCTTAGAGGAAGGAATCGAAAGAAGTAGGTACGTGCAAATACTCTTATCAAGTCACTCTGTGTCATATAATTTTGTGTGTTAGTCCAAATACTTTACAGACAAGCAGAAACAAAACGTATCTAATCCTTAATAAAAAAAAAAAGAACTCGCTCCAGTGTAGCATTGTCGGGATGGATCCAGCTTATTGTCCCATTACAACAAGTGCTGGAACACAAGTCCATTGACATCCAGACAAACAGTGCACAGACCTGCCATACTTTGTCGTAGATGCAAGGGGTTTCCCTTATTTCAGCTGCTGCGCTGACAATCGTGCTACAAGATCTTGTTCAGAGTCAATATCGATTTCATAAACCATTGCCCTCATGTAGCTCCACAAAAATAAATCTAGGGAGGTCAGTTCAGGCGAGCGTGCAGCCACGCAGTGGGCCCACTCCTACCAAATCCAACAGATCTTACCAATGGATGTAAACAAACTTGCTATAATGTGTTCCGAATGCTACTGAGCTCCGGAAGTAAACCAAGCGATAGTAGTAATGACAAACCTCTCTTGGACTGAAAGCTTTCAAGTTAGGTAAGTTACCTTCTTTGTTAACTTGTCTCAAGAGATCTGGGTAAAGTAAAAAGTAAAGTGATCCCACGACAGGTCTCAGGAGGCCCTTGGGGTAGTAGGAGGTTAAGGCTCCCACTTTTTCTAGACAGTCGGCACTTGATGTCAGCCGGGTTGTCAACCCTGCGTGATGGCCGCCTTTACCGCCAGAACAAGCGTCTGGTACTCATTTCCGTTAGAAGCTGAGTCGACCCCGGGACCATAGTGTCGCCAGAGGGTTTGGGTCAGTTTAAAAATCCTGACCCCACGGGGCTCGAACCCTCGACCTTCCGGCTTGTAGCGCAGTGCCTTAACCGCTACGCTACGATGCGTACACAGCCTTATTTTATTAACTTAAGCAATTTAAAGGATCATCAGTTATAATTTCTCATAGTTATTTTCATATGAAGATATTGGTTGTATGTTTTGCATTTGTTTTTAAATTCCGAGATTCTGTAACACTTCATAAAGGTGCGTTGTACATTATTTTTTGCGCGATGGCGTTTTCAAAACAATAAATAGCCTAATAGTAAAATAATAACTTCTTTGTTGGAAATATTTGCTTTCATTTTAAACAACTGACTGGCGTTAACTGTGTGGGCAATGTTTTATTAATGAAAACTACAATAGGCCGTGACACCAATCACTGATAAAATGGCGGCAAGTACATATTTATTGTTTCAAATAAAGTTCAGTTCATTTAAAATGCAGTGACTTGTTTCGTATAATGTATGTTAACAATGCCTTTTGGCTATATTTTTGTTTATACCTTGTAATTAGTATACATAGAGGGCAATGGCTTTACTTCCCAGACGTGGTTTGTAATATGTAATATTACTGTATAGTTATTTAGGTTGGTAACCCTGAAATGTAGGAAGTTAAACTTTCAATAATGGTCGCCATTGCTGTAAGTACGATAAAACGAACTATCGCGCAAAAAATAGCATTTTCACATATAATAATCATGACCCAATTATATATATATATATATATATATATATATATATATATATATGCATACATTATTTTAAGGAAGGTGATATTTAAAAGTTGAGATTATTAGCTTCGCAATTTAACACTGGGCGCGAAAAGGCCCATTTTTTCTCGGAGACTTTTTATTTCAGGCTCGAGGTTGTTGTACGTTTCATAAATCTACTAAGCGAGACTTACAGCTTTACTTCCCTTCCAAAGAAAGTAATACTCAGTATTTTTGCATTCTGAAAAAAGTCCATGGTAATCGGAGGAAATTCAGAAGACCTACAAATAAATAACACAATAATCAAACGTGTTGAAGAATTTAAATATCTTGGATCTATAATAGATAAATCTGGTACTTGTGAAAAATATATTATTAATAGAGTAAATTGTGCAAGGAAGGCGATTAGATCCCTGAATGGTCTTTTATGGAATAGAAATTTGACCAGAAAAACAAGAAAAAGAGATTATACAGACAATAATAGAAAGTATACTTACATATGGATCAGAAAGCTGGACAATAAATGAAAGGATGCAGAAAAAAATCTTGGCGACAGAAATGGATGGATTACGAAGTATGAGAATATCCAGGCTACAACATATTCAAAATACATACATCAGACAAGAAATAGACGCACGAGAAACTGTTATCGAAAGAATAACAAAGAGAGCTTTACAGTGGTATGGACATGTACAACGGATGTCGGAAGACCTGTGGCCTAAATATGTGTTAGATTGGATGGTACCAGGCAGAAGGAAGAGGGGGAGAAGTAGAAGAACATGGTATGAGGGAATATATGATGCCATGATGAAGAAGGGTATGGAAGAAGAACAATGGGAAGATAGGAATCTCTAGAAAGCAGGAATCAAGGGCAAACTTCTGTAAAGTGTATTAAATATTAAGTAAGTGAAAAAATCCATCAACCCTGGCTGGTTTGAACCCGCGAACTTGGGGATCAGAGGCGAGATGGTAACCTCAAGTACAACATGACCCATTCCAATTACACTGGCCAACATGATTTTTGTCTCATGAGTACCAATAGTTGTACTTGATGCAGTTTTTTATCGTGTTTTCAAATATGTATTCGGAATTTCTCCATCACCCACAGTTTTTTTATTTCAATTTCAATTAATGGATTTAAATAATTATTTCTTTAATAAACGTTTTTTGGTCCATTTGTCCACTGTAAAATAAAACCAAATGAGCGAACTCAAATGATTTCAGCTATGGAAAAGAGATATCAAGGCAAATGGAATCCTAATATCTTGGCCGATTATTGTTGGACCATCAAGAGGGATGCTTCACGGGCGAAATATAGCAGATATTCGTCATTTTTTACTTTCTAGGTGAGCCCGAATGTTCGAATATTGTGTAGTTAGGAATGTAGAAAATATTAAAAGTGTTTACAATTATAAATGCCTGTCTCTCAGAAACCTTGCGTGATGGAGAAAAACCGATGTCATATTTAAATTCAGGAGAACGAATACTATCAGAATCACATATTTTTCTTTCTGAGACAAAAAAAATAGTTTATTTTTTGTTGCTCAGTGTTATAGTTAATCTAGCGATCTTAACGTATGACGGTTCAGAGCAAAAGTGGACCAAGTCCATATTTTACTCTTTTGTGTAAAACTGATATAAAGTTAAAGTAATACATTTAATTGCAGACGAGGAATTAAAACGAACAAACACTATACTTGGTTTACAATTCCTCTGAAGAATTGTTGATATTTTGAACTCAAATTCGCATATAACTAGGATTTTAAATTTTGGACTTGATTCATTTTTGTTCTGAATCCCTCATATTGTCTATTGCATGAGTAAAATGATACTCTAACGAAAATTAAGTATTTAGAATGTTGCATTTCTTCATATTGTTATTCTTTTACTTTTTATATCATTATGAAATGTCACAACTGTACTCTTTTTGCCTCGTGCATCATCTTACTATTCCACTGCAGAATTATTTAAATTCGGTGTATATAAACAGTATATATTATGATAATGTTAATAATTATATACGTTGAAATTTACGTACATTTGTTTTTCAAATGGTATGCCTCCTGGTGTTTCATAGATCCCAACTGTAACTCAATGCTTTAATTGCTTTATTCAAAATAATATAATTTCACATTTAATGGGGAAAGCTTTTACGTAAAGATAGGTTTACAATTTCATTTCATTATTTAGTTCTTTATTCAAACTGAGCGGGCCGACTGCCCGCGAACTGAAAGATATATCGCGCTGTCCCAGTATATTATGGATGAATGATATGAAAGTTTAGTCTACGGTGTTATGTGAGTTGTAGATCGTTTCCGGGACCAGCTCACCATGTTCTTTTCTCGTGGCTCATACAGCCATTTTTGGGTTGTGCCCGTACCGCGAGGGAGGACTGCAACCCTCCCCGTTGGCGGCTTCTGCCCTTCTCTATTGCTTAGGCTTGGAGTCATGAGCCAGCACCTTGGTGGACGCTCCACTAGATCCCCGCAACCATATATTTTCAACACCTGTGGGTGCCAACCAAACTTTTTCCTAGCATGAGATGAGATGGAACTGTTTTATGAAACGAATTAATAAAAATGATAATGTTATGAAAGGGAGAGCGTTGGCGCGTTGAAATTCGGGAAACGGGAGAATCCCGAGAAAAATTAGAAATATCCCCATATGGTCCACTACCAATACCCGTCTGAAACCGCGGATTTGAACCTGAAGTACTATTCGGGGCACCCGCGCAGCTGCCTACTGAGACAGCGTCATTTGATTAAGTAATGCATGTTCGCATTTATCTAATTTCGTCTTTTAGAGAATTCCGAAGGAATGAATATGTTGAGATAGTTCTCATGAAAATATTTTTTGAAAAATGATTATAGATCTTCCTATCTAGTAATCGCCGAAAATGATCATGACAATAACGAGATTCCCTCTGTCCCTATCTACTATCCAAATCCATTTATTGAAATTGAAATAAAAAAACTGTGGGTGATGGAGAAATTCCGAATACATATTTGAAAACACGATAAAAAACTACATTCAGTACAAGAAACTCAATGAATAAAAGATCATAATATTAATATCGAAACGTGGCGTTCGTCATATTTGCTTTAGGCCAATATTGACCTTGACAATGCTTTAAATGTTTAATTAATATATTTAATTTTTTCTCCACCACATTCCTATTTTTAAGTATTGTTCTTAGGTATTTGAATTGTGCCACTTCAAAATTTCCCTCATTTGTTAAGTATCCATTCCCATTTAATAATTTATTTCTTAGCGTTTTTAATATTGTGTGTATGTTGGTGTTTAGTATTTCTTCGTTATCGCCTACACGTAATAATACATCAGCAGCATGTACCAATAGCTGATTAATGCAGAAACGTGTTTGCTTACCCGCACACTACCTCTTGTGCTGTTTAGACACATTCGAATAAGTCTAACTTTTTCGAAATTCTATTCGTTATACTCTTAGAGTCTGCAATTCCACCACGAACAAGGTAAAAATACCATCGGGGAATAATTCCAGAGGTTCAGTGATGAATTACATATTTAATTATTTATATACTAGCTAACACCCGGCGTGCGCTGCTACTCCTAAATACATGTTAATGTGTTTTTACCACCTGCCATGCGCTGTTATACTTGCCCAGGAATCTGCTTATCCCGTTCTTCTTGTCATCAATGAAAGGCAAAAATGGTTATTGTGAGTTATCCGTAGAAGATAAACATATGCTGTCGCGGACTTTTTTGTAGAGTTTTTTTGAGATGTTCAATTCTGTGTACATACATTAATTTGGTGTATTTGTTATGGTTTAGGCATCGTAAGCCATTTAAGCGTCAAACTAGAGACTTTATTTTACGTTTTTCACTACAAAGAGTGATTTTTAGGGGTGAAGGGTTTGAATATCACGACTCTCTTATAGTACGTTCATCCCCGGAGTCTCCTGAACATTTTTCAAAAAGCCCCATCTCAATCGGATGAATGGTATGGCAGAGCACGCTTGCCCGGGAATCCACTTATCCCGATCTTCTTGGTATCAATGAAAGACAAAAATGGTTATTGTGAGTTATCCGTAAAAGGGCATTTTTGTAGAGTTTTGTGAGATATTCAATTCTGTGTACATTAATTTGGTGTATTTGTTATGTTTAGGCATCGTAAGCCATTTAAACGTCAAAATAGGGACTTTATTTCACGTTTTTCACTACAAAGAGTGATTTTTAGGGGTGAAGAGTTTGAATATCACAACTCTCTTATAGGCTATGTTCATCCCGGGAATCTCCTGAACATTTTGCAAAAAAAAACCTCATAATCGGATCAACGGTATGGCCGCGCATAGAATATGAACAAACAAACAAACATTGATTTTTATATATTAGATTATTATTTGCTACTCCTTGTATTAAACCCATTCTCTTTAGAACACGAATAGTAACCAATTCAATTGGTGAGAGTCCTGGAGGCATATTAAAAAAAATGTTTAATATTTATTACATGATTTTGATTTTAAAATAATATAGAATTCTGTGGATATGATTCAAAATATAGATAAAATAAATTATTGTTCTCTGTTCAGTTAAATAAGTACCTAATTTATTAATATATATATATATATATTATTTTAGTCCGTGATCCATTAATTAATTAATGTGGTTGGTGCCTTCTTATGAACCTTGGACTCTTCAGTGCTTGGATTTTTTTTTTTTGCCTCTGGACATTTAATTAAGCGTAGATGATAGAAAAACGTCGGGGAACAAAAATCCATGCAATAAAACGCCGCCGGAAACACTCCCGAATATTCTGTATACAGATGAGAATGTGACGTCGAGGAACAAAAAACCAAAGATTTTTCATGAGAAGAATACACAGTAAAATGAATTAATTCATGGGTTAAGACCTTCAAGCGCAGAAATATTTCACATTGCCATGTTATTCAATTTATCTGATTTGTCACCTTAGAAAATCTATGATAGGTATCTAAGTAATAATAACCAAATAATCAGACTAATTAGATGTGGATCCATCCATCTATAGTAATTCTGCCCGAAAGCAGGTCCTTCACTGCAATCATAGCATTTTCATGCTATGCTTGCAGCTTTATTAGGGAGGGAATTGTAGGTGTGGTAGCTTCCCGTTGCTTTCCACACCGGTGAAGGAGGATGATGATGATGATGATGATGATGATGATGATGGCCATATGATCGGGGACCGTTTGGGCCTTACAGTTTTCCTGACATTTGTCTTACAGGTGAGGAAAACCCCCGATAAAAACCTCATCCAGAAAAACTGCCCCGACCGGGGATCGAACCCGGGCCCGTTGCGTGACAAGGCAACAAGCTACCTCGAGACCACAGCGGTGGACACAAGGATGCCCTTATTCAACTTAATTAATTACCGTCCCAATTCAAATCTTGGCGTGAGAAGGTCGACAATTTTATTTTCGGAGGCCACTTATTTCAGACCTGAGATACTTTCATGTGCCATAAATCTACGACACAGGATACAAGCTTTCCTTCCCTTCCGAAGGATTTTTATACTTTTAAAAATTCATCGAGTCCCGCGCCGTAGCCGAGCGGTTAAGGTAGGAAGCCTTGGCGCAGAGCTACGGGACTTGCGCTGGTTCGAGTCTCCATGGGGGAAGAAATTTTCTCATGGTATTTCGGCCAGTATTGGACCGGTGCCCACCCAGCATCGTGAGGCAATTGGGTAGCTACAATAAGTAGCGGCTCCAGGTTGAGGAACCAGCTATAACGGCTGGAGGACTCGACATGCTAACCACATGTCACCCCTACACTGGCTATTGATCATCTACCTCTGTGATTGACACATGTGGATGTGAAGGGCCAGCAGCCGGCTGGTAAAAGGGCAACCGCCTCAATCGGAATCGGAAAAATTCATCGATCCCCGCTGGTTCACTAACTCGTTAAATAACCGATGGAAAAGTTTGTGCAGTTTGCCTTATTATCATACAAATGAAAGAAAAAATAGTTACGTTAGGCATTAGGGCCGCGAGAATTTGCAGTCTGTACGCATTGCTATTTTTATATTAGCTCCTGCAAGCGCCATGTGTTGACATCCATGCACTATACATACAATCTGGTAGTCGTATTTCTTATAGGATCAGTCACTGCAAAATAATGGTCAGATCTGTTCAGAATATTAAAAAGGAGGAGCTTTCTTTAATATGGTAAATTTAATATTGATAAATATTTAGTGAAACACGACTGTGATTGGCTGTAAAACACAAATCATTGAAACGTGATTGGCCATTGACTCCCATTTGGGGCATGAGTTAAATAGTCTGTGTAAATGTTTTTTTCTATCGGTATTTGTGCTCTTCTAGTTTATCGAATATCGAAAATATCTCCATTTGTTATTGACTCATTATGTAATTAACCATACGTATACATCCTTTTACGGGTCTTAAAAATTTATTTCAGTGGCTTGAATGTGTAAGATTTTTTTTGTAAGTGTCCAAGATTCAGATTCGTATAAAAGAACAGGAACAGCCATAATTTTATAAAACCTGAGCTGAATTTCTCTTCTAGTCTTTCGGAGGGTTCTTCTTATGGTAAATAATAAAAAAAATATAGGCCCTATTACTCAGAAGTCTCAAGTGCGAATACGAAACCCGCGCAGATTCCATGGACAGACAATATAGGCATCTTTACCAAAAATGCTAAAATATTCTTAAATAAAAATAAATTCTAATTCAACTTACGCAATGAAAAGGCTATAGACAGTTATTTTAATACCAAATAGTAATAACTGGTCCTTTGAGATCCCACATGCGATTGCTGTTCGATATCACCTACAAAGTTATTCCGTGAACATTTTGGGCTAAAATTGTTGCTATTCGTCTGCCAGTAAGGTTAACTGGAGCAGCTCACCTACAGTTTTTGCAGTCCGCTCTTGAGGAACTCCTGGACAATATAGCGCTTGCTGTGCACAGTAACCTCTGGTTCCAGCATGATTGACTCCCCAACACTCTATCTATAGTATTTATAAGCGAGCACAACAAACTTAGAGTTTGGGGATCATGAGCAGAAGCTGTTGGTGGACAGCTCGTACGCCTGACTCAAGGCACAACTTATTTATTTATTTGGGGGCTCTCAAAAGTAAGGTGTTTGAAACTCAAATTGCCATCGGAGCTCAGCTGATTGCCCGAATCAGTGATGCGTTTCAACCACCTAAAACATAATCTTGTCATGCTCGACAGAGTTATACGGTCTTTACTGCGAAGTTATTGTGCATGTTATGAGGGCCAGGATAGACTGTTTGAATATGCATTTTAAACTGCCAGAACATTTATTTGTGTACAATTTATTTTGTATTTAATGCCTGAATCTGAAGGTCGATCACTTTGACCAAAGCGCAGAACATACAACGACATGTTCGATAGTAGGCTGTATGTTCCGTACAAGGGAACTGTCAACCATTGCATGCCGAAACCTACCTTGAAATTTCTCCCAGAGAAGCGTTGTGATGTACCAAGGCAGTGTCCAAAAAGCTATCTGCCACATTTAACTGCAAGGCACAGAAACCGAAACCAAAATATAAGAATGGCAACCCACTATGGGAAGCATGTGGACGACCCTGCGTGAGTATAGTGGAGTGAGGCGAGACGCGGCGCTAGGGTAGGTTGTCAGCGTTATCCAATTAATCAATTCAGGAGTTGTATTACTTCCCAGTAGTTTAAAATAGAGATTTGGCGCTGGAGTTTAGTCCTTTGCAGTTAAAAGCGGTAGATAATGTTTTTGGACACAGCCTTGGTATTTCACAACGCTTCTCTGGGAGATATTTCAAAATAGACTTTGGCATCCAATGTTTGACTGTCGTCAGTAAAAAAAAAATGTATATATAATTTCTGTATGATAAATCTTTCCTAAAAGTTTGCCAATTCCTGTAAAGCACTGTATAAACAAACTGGTTGCATTATTGCGTTTTAAATGTATTTCTATTTACACGTTTTATAAAATATTTGCTGAATAATTTGATTAAATTGGGTTTTTAAGCGAACTGCATTCCACCTTTTACTGGTTTGTGATTTTTAAGAGAACCGCGTTTTTTTTATCTAGCAATTTACATTTATATATATATATATATATATATATATATATATATATATATACACACACATACACACTATAAACAAATGTAAACAGACGTAATATTATGATAGTGTTTAGACTATACCATCTTATATAAGAAATTTGTCTACGTCAGTTTCTTGTAATGGAATTTAAGGTAGAAACATGGGATAATCCCCTGAGAGGTAGGCTAGCTGCGTGACACACAAAGTGTGCGT
The DNA here is from genome assembly GCA_030220185.1 of Diploptera punctata. NCBI lineage: Eukaryota > Metazoa > Arthropoda > Insecta > Blattodea > Blaberidae > Diploptera > Diploptera punctata. The sequence goes on along the minus strand of JASPKZ010005287.1, from coordinate 1,331,969 downwards.
GTCTGAGACTCTCATAAGGCGTTTATATACTCCCTTGCAAAATTCTTATCATCAGGTCGATAGGACGCTGAAGGTCAGTTCTTAGGCTATATGATAATATAAATTTAAATGAACTGTAGGTCGCTGATTCATGCTGTAATCATTCTACAAATCTGATAAAAGTAAAGTAAAGTGATCCCACTACAGGCCTCAGGAGGCCCTTGGGGCAGTAGGAGGTTAAGGCTCCCACTTTTTCTTGACAATCGGCACTTGATGTCAGCCGGGTTGTCAGCCCTGCGTGACGGCCGCCTTTACCCCAGAACAAGCGTCTGGTACTCATTTCAGTTAGAGGCTGAGTCGACCCCAGGGCCATAGTGCCGCCAGAAGGTTTGGGTTAGTTTAAAAATCCTGACCCCACCGGGACTCGAACCCTCGACCTTCCGGCTTGTAGCGCAGTGCCTTAACCACTACGCTACGGCGTGCCCCTCTACAAATCTGATGGCCTTCATTAATGAAACGCTAGGAGTCCTAGGAAGAATTGAAGATATCATTTTGCAGATTCGTCAGAAATAGCTCCAGTATTTAATCATCATCGTCATCTTCATGGTAGGCCGTCGGCCTGTTCCGCTCTCAGAATTCATCTTCCCATCGTCTTCTAGGACGTCCCACATCTCTATAGCCTTGAGGTTGGTACAATAGTGCATGTTTTGTTAGTCTAGAAGAGTCCATTCTTAAAATACAGTTAGTGCACAAAGTATTGATAAACTTAAAAATATCACAGAGAGAAATAAATAATTTAATTATTTCTTCACTATATAAAAAAAACAAAATTATTCACCTTTACATTGCACTCTATAAAGTTAAATAAACGCAGTTTCCTCTGTTTTAACATAATTACCGAGTAAAAAAATAATTTATACACGGACAACAAAAATTAACAAAAAAAAAGTATTGATACAGTCTCGTATTATAACTGTTTCGAGTCTATACTTTTTTAGTTCAGTGCTTGGTTGGGAGCTCCTTTGATTTCAAGATGGCTTGAGGACGACGTAGCATCGACCCGACTAAATTTGAAGTTACTGAAGAAGGTATATTTCTCCATTCTTCTTCCAAAGCGTTTCTTGTTGGAAACCTGCCTTGAACGAATTCTCCTTTTCAGATGTTCCCATAAATTCTCAATGAGGTTTATGTCCGGAGACTAGTGAGGCATTTCCATGTACTTTGGTGTGTTATACAAAATCCATAAACGCGTATTGAAACCGATTACCTTGCATAAATACAAAACCTTGTTTGATCCCCATTTCCTCTGCAGAGTTATGAAGATTGGTCTTCAGTATGAATATAATACAGTATATATTCATATACTGTTTGTGATCCATCACACCATCGATAAAATGCAAGGTCCCCATACAAATAAAGAATCGCCACTATGTTCCACAGAGGGTTGGAGATTTTGCTTTTGTAGCTCTGTATTTTAATTCTTCCGGACTTTTCTTCTTCCATCCGAACGGAAACTGTTGATTTTAGGCTCGTCAGTATAAATTACTTTTTTTTTTTACAAAATACTTTGGAGCTTGTAAGTATTTTTGAAGTGTGCCCTGAGTACGCTACTAACGTTCTGCAGGGTTAGTCCTTTGGAGGGCTGCCTCCTTAAAGCCTTTGGACTTGCTTCCTTGTGTTTTATCCCCACAAGGAGGGTTGCCTCTTCCGCCTTCTGCCGTTGAGGACTTCACTCTTGTTTCCCCGAGCTGGGTCTCTTATTTCATCCCCAGAGATTGGGTTGCCACTTCCGCCATTTTCGCCGTTCCGATATTTATATCTCCGCCATGTCTGCCGTTGTGGGAAGACCAAAGAAAAGATGGAAACAGCAGCAATTTGGAGCCGGAACAGGCTAGTAAATAAGCCTAAACCGTGATGAAGACGAACACAAAATTCTTTGGGGCTGTTTATGTAAGTTTTAGCGAAGTTCAAATTTTTCTTTCAGTTTTCACTTATTAAGCATTTTCTACGGGCTGTTTTCTCATGCAGTTCGTTAGCCCATAGACTGTTACAAACATTGCTAGCAGAAATACTCATATTAAAGTCATTCTTGATACTAACTGCTAATTTAGAGGCACAACTTTTAAGTTTTTGCTTTACTTTTCACATTAATTATTTTTTTAACATTAACATACAGTTTTCTAGGACGTCCTGATCTGTGGCTACTTTCGAAAGATTTTCGTTTGTCAGCACTATCAATTATGTACTGAATGTTTGGTTTGGACTTCCAATAATTTCACTAATGCCATTTAGCAATTTACACTGATATGCAAACCAATAATTATTTCGCTTTCTTCTACTGTAGACTTTCTACCTTTGCGCCCTATTCCTGCTTAATCTGCAGTCAGAACACACACAACTGCACGGCAAAGTACTCAAGGCGTGAATAACAACACTACCAGACCCACCCCAACTTGACTTCATGTGAACATTCTGTTGACCAAAACTTAGTAATGTATCAATACTTTTTGTTTGTTAATTTTTGTTGTTCATGTACAAATTATTTTTTTACTCGTTAATTGTCATATTAAAACAGAGGAAACTTCATAGAATTCAATTTAAAGGTGTTTATTTTTGTACATAGTGAAGAAATAATGAAATTATTTATTTCTGTCTGTGTTATTTTTAAGTGTATCAATACTTTCTGCACTAACTCTATGTTCATGCCATTTTTGTTTATAGTTCTGTATTTTTTAATTTAAATTAAAATTTTTGAGTTCATGTCTAATTGTTTCACTAGAAATATGGTCTCTTAGAGTATATCCTGCAACGTATCTGAGGAACTTCATCTCTGATGTTTCTAATAATCTTTCTAGTATTTAGTACGTCACAAAATAAAAGTGTATAAACAAAAATGTTCCTTGTTATAGCTTTACCACATAAATAATCTGGTAATTATAGTACATAAAATTTATCCGTCGGATGAGGATGTTAAGCTGACGGCTCCTTGGTGTTTTTCGACAATGGTAGGCTACGTGCCGTCACTGGGTTTCCACCTTTTCCCTTCTCTTCATCATCATTCCTCATATAACGCAATTTACACAACCATGTCCGGTTAAAAATTGAGTTAATATGAAACTGAGAACTATATTTGGACATTTAAGTCTATCCTAGATTGTTGGGAAAAATAATTCTCGAGTTGTCATACCATTGTTAGTATTTTGCCACAATATATCCCATTCAGCAATAATATACTCTTTGATTTTCCACTTTATATAAGTGGAAAATTTCAGGCATATTTTCACAAATTTAAAGTATAATCAAATGCAACTTGTAAATGTGGTGAAGATATTCAAACAGTGAAACATATTGTATTTAATTGACCAATGTTGTGGTTTGAACGTTATAAACTTGAAACATACTCGTATTTGAATTTTAATGACAAAAATTATTCTAGTCCTCTTTGTCATATTCTTAACGATAAAAAATCGTATAATTACTTCTTTTCTTTTGTAAATAGTGTTTATTCTCAACTATAATTTAATTTTACTGTTTTCATCTTTGTTAAAATATTGTTATATAATTGCCCTCTGTTGTACCCACATATTAATTTACTTGTTAATGATACATAATTACAACCCTTATATACAGTAAGGTAAAAAAGGATTTTAATATTTGGATATATATATATATATATATATATATAACCATACATTCATCCTATACTCCTCTCTATACACAATACAAGAATACACACAGTGGTTTACCGAAGTGATCCGTAAATTGAAAATATACCACATTAACGCCATCTATCCGCCCAGCGCGGAAAATAAAACTCGAAAAGTGCAGTGGGTGAAATTAGAACATACACATGTTATGATTATATAATACATTATGAATATGTATATACCCAATACGTCCCAGGAGGGGACACGGGTACTCCCCAGCGAGAGTTTCTTAACAGACTAATTTAGTTATGCTTATTTACCTATTGTCCACCGCTGTGGTCTCGAGGTAGCGTGCTGCCTTGTCACGCAGCAGGCCCTGGTTCGATTCCCGGTCGGGACAGGCTCCTGGGTGACGTTTTTTCGGGGTCTTTCCTCACCTGTAAGACATGTCAGGAAGCTAAGGGCCCAACGGTCCCCGAAAATCATCCGCCCATCATCATCATCCATATCATTATCATCGCCATCCTTCACTGGTGTGGAAAGCAACGGAAGCTACTTATGTCCATCCATAGTAATTCTGCCCGAGGGCAGGTCCTTCACTGCAATCATAGCATTTTCATGCTATGCTTGCAGCTTTATTAGGGAATCGTAGGTGTGGTAGCTTCCCGTTGCTTTCCACATCGGTGAAGGATGATGATGATGATGATGATGATGATGATAAGAATGAAGATGGTGATGATCCATCCATAGTAATTCTGCCCGAAGGCAGGTCCTTCACTGCAATCATAGCATTGTCATGCTATGCTTGCAGCTTTACTAGGGAATTGAAGGTGTGGTAGCTTCCCGTTTCTTTCCACACCGGTGAAGGATGATGATGAGATGAGAATGATAAGGATGATGATGATGGTGGCCATATGATTTCGGGGACCGTTACGGTCTTAAAGTTTTCCTGACATTTGTCTTACAGGTGAGGAAAAACCCCGATAAACCCTCACCCAGAAAAACTGCCCCGACCGGGGATCGAACCCGGGCCCGCTGCTTGACAAGGCAGCACGCTACCTCGAGACCACAGCGGTGGACCTGATGGCCATATAATTTCGGGGACCGTTTGGGCCTTAAAGTTTTCCTGACATTTGTCTTACAGGTGAGAAAAACCCCGATAAAAACCTCACCCAGAAAAACTGCCCCGACCGGGGATCGAACCCAGGCTCGCTGCGTGACAAGGCAGCATGCTACCTCGAGACCACAGCGGTGGACTCTACTTATGTCAATGATATAATAAAGTATGCGCGATGTCACATTCAATCCCTCTATAGGTTGTTTCGATTTATGTGCGTTGTCATATTAAATCCCTTTGTAGGTTGTTTCAGAAAAGGAATAGAAGTGTAGTTTATTTTTCATTTTATTTTCCTCTGAGTTGTTACATTAATAAGTTTGTAACTTTGGTGTGCTTTGTATTCCAGAAGGCTTAGAAATTAAGTCTGAAGAAGAAACTCCTCTTAATCTGGGTAATTTGTATTTGCATTTTGCTGAAGGGTAAATTGCATTTCATATTGTTTTATGCCTAGTAGTTATATCAGAGTACATTCATGTGTAAGAAATTTTAATGTATTCTGCAAGTTTAAAAAAAATGTGTGCAGTTCATATTAAAATAACACTGAGCAACAAAAAATAAACTTTATTTGTCTCAGAAAGAAAAATATGTGATTCTGATATAGTATGTTTTCTCTTGAATTCAAATATGATATAGGTTTTTTTTTTCTCTCTCTCTCTCTCCATCACACAAGGTTTCCGAAAGACAGGCATTTATAATTTCAAACACTTTAATATTTTCTACGTTCGTAACTACACAATATTCGAACATTCGTACTCACCTATAAAGTAAGAAATGACGATTTTCTGTTATATTTCGCCTGTGGAGCATCCCTCTTGATTGCCCAACAACAATCGGCCAGCATATTAGGATTTCATTTGCCTTGATATATCTTTTCCATAGCTGAAATCATTTGAGTTAGCTCATTTGGTTTTATTTTACAATGGACAAATGGACTTAAGAAAATAATTATTTAAATCCATTAATTGAAATTGAAGTAAAAAAACTGTGGGTGATGGAGAAATTTCGAATACATATTTGAAAACACGATAAAAATATAAAATAGTTTATAAAGCTAAGACAACAGGCTTTATTACAAAACCGAACTAAAAATTGAAAAATAATGTTAATTTTCAACACGCTTGGGATAAACTTAAAGTGGTCAACAAAAAAATCATCAGCAACACATCTAGAATAAAACTAGAGTTATCTAAAAAAATAATAATTTTACCATCAAAAGCGTGGGGTGCTCTATATCAATTAACACATTTGATAATAAACATATATTGGTAAAAGTAAAGTATCTAAGAAGAAAACGTAAAGACCATAAAAAGCATCCCACGCTTTTGATGGTAAAATTATGTTTTTTTGTAGATAGCTTTAGCTTTATTCTAGATGTGTTGGAGATTATTTTTTTGTTAACCATTTCAATTTCATCCCAAGCGTGTTGGAAATTGAAATTATTTTTCATTTTTTAGTTCGGTTTTGTAATAAAGCGTGTTGTTTTAGTTTTTTAAACTATTATATATATTTTATTTTTTAGTTTGGTTTTCTAATAAAGCGTGTTGTTTTAGTTTTTTTAAACTTTTTTACTTTTAGTTTAATTGATTGTCATAAACCGGAATCCCATGAAAATTTAATTGCTTAATACTCTTCTAAAAAAATCATCCGAGCCGGATTTGAACCAGCGACCTATGGATTACTGAAATTATATACCACTACAGTCCACCGCTCTACCAACCGAGCTCTTGCAACAATTGACTAAAAAGTCGATAATTCCGCTACCTATTATACCGGTTTTTCTGTTTTTGATTTTATGATGATTCTGGCCAGGATTTTAGAAAAAAAAATCATGAAATTATTGTATTGTCTTGGGTTCTTTACAAGTATACAAAGTTTCAAGTCGATCCAATGTTTTTAAGTGGGTGAAAATCATGTTCAAAGATTCAGTTACATAGATACAGGTCCTTTATATAGATACAGGTGAAGCTAATATAAAGCGTGTAAAAACTGCATTAAATACAACTACTGTACTCATGAGACAAAAACCATGTTGACCAGTGTAATCAAGCACATTATACATTCCAAGCAACTATAGTGTAATTTCAATTGTGTGACCCTATCTGCTAAAAATTAGAGGGATATATACACTAATGAAGTATTATACCGAGGAAGTGGTAAAATGTATTTAGACAGACGAGATAATATAGTATACTGCATTATGAAACTGAATTTTTGATGTCATGCTCTAGAAATGCTAACTCTTTATATCATAAATTATTTTTGTAAATATTGATTATAATTACAAAAAAGGTTAAGAGCTTGAATATTTTTGAATGTTTGAGCTTTCTAAACGCATTAACCCTCATACATCACGAAATCTGCGGGCCATATTTTATGCCAGTGGGCGTGCATTTATTCTAAGCATTTGAACCGTCTGTTAAAACATTAACTAAGAACAGTTGAAGGAATTTAGCACGCAATCACTTCTTACCATATTTGATTCATGTGATATAACAGTTAATCACAACATGGGTTTATTGAGATAAGTTAATTATACATTGCTACATAATTATAAAATTAAACATAAGCTTACTTACTTACTTACTTACTTACTTACTTACTCACTGGCACTATCGAACCCGAAGGTACATGGCCGCGCGGACATAAGCTCTCCATACATCCCTATCCTGAGCTAATGCTTTCCAATCATTCCCTGTATAATCTACTTCCCTCAAATCATAGTTAATGTTGTTCTCCCACCTCATTCTTGGCCTACCAACTGGGCGTTTTCCCTCTGGCTTTCCTACAAGAAGCTTCCATGCACGTCTTTCATTCCCCATACGTGCAACATGTCCTGCCCATCGCAGTCTACGAGACTTAACTGTTCTTATTATATCTGGCTTCCTATAAAGACCATGTAGTTCATTGTTATGTAGTCTTCTCCATTCACCTGCCTGTTCATCTCTCTTTGGTCCAAAAATTTTCCTAAGAACTTTATTCTCAAATACTCGTAATCTCCTTTCCTCCCTTAAAGTAAGAGTCCATGTTTCGCACCCATATAATATAACTGGTAGAATAATAGTTTTATATATTTTCAGCTTAACGTTTTTTGAAAGGAGTTGGGACATCAAAAGTCTCTGCAATGCATAATAGCATGCATTTCCAGAATTGAGCCTATGTTTAATTTCTTTGTGCATCTCATTCCTATTTATGATTATTGTTCCTAGGTATTTGAATTCAGCCACTTCCTCAAAATTTCCCTCATTTGTCATTAGCTGTCCATTTCCATTATATACTGAATTTCTACGTGTGACCATATATTTAGTTTTAGTGATATTTACTTCCAGTCCTAATTTCTTAGTGTTACTCAATAGTGTGTGCGTGTTGGCCTTTAGTATCTCCTCGCTATCGGCCAGTAGTACTACATCATCAGCATAAACTAACAGCTTATTAATACCATTGAGTTGTAAGCCTTCCTCATTCTCTAAAGATTTAATGGCATGCTCTAGTACAAAATTAAATAGTAGAGGAGATAGTGCATCTCCTTGCTTCAACCCATTCTGGATTTCAAAAGTGTCTGAAAACTGTTTGCCTACACGCACCCTACTCTTTGAGCCATTTAGACACATTCGTATAAGTCTAACCAACTTTTTAGGAATTCCGAACTCCAGCAGGATACTATATAACTTCTCCCTCATAATTGAATCATATGCTTTTTTGAAGTCTACATATAGTTGATGTACAGTACCATTATATTCCCATTTCTTCTCTAAAATCTGTCTTATACTGAAAATCTGATCTGTTGTAGACCTGTTTCTTCTAAATGCACATTGATGATCTCCTAGAATGTCATCAATATAGGGAGTAAGTCTGCTTACTAATATATTTGTTAGAATTTTGTACGAAGTTGAAAGTAATGAGATGCCCCTGTAGTTGTTGCAATCAGTTTTATCTCCTTTCTTATAAATTGGTACGATAATTGATTCCTTCCATTCATCTGGAAGAGCTTCTTTTTCCCAAATCATACTAAGCAACCAGCGTATCTTGTCCATCAATTTTTCTCCCCCCTGATTTTATCAGTTCTGCTGGGATCTCATCTGAACCTGATGCTTTATACATCTTCAATTTTTCAATCGCCATTTCAACCTCTAATGCATTTGGCTCTGCGACTAGCATTTCTGCTGTCTGTAACTTATCCTCCTCAATGTCCTGTTCTGTATGTACATTTAATAGCTGATTAAAGTAACCTTTCCATCTATTTAATATACTCCTAGAATTTGCAATCATATCCCCATTTTCATTCCGAATTATTAAACATAAGCTTAATTCTGGAAATGCATGCTAGTATGCATTACAGGGACTCTTGTCGTCCCAACTTCTCTCAAAAAAATAAACTGAAAATATTTAAACTGTATCTATAACTGTAACTGTAATATATTTGCCAGTTATATTATATGGATGCGAAACATGGCCTCTTACCTTAAGGGAGGAGAAAATATTACAAGTAATGGAGAATAAAGTTCCTAGGAAAAATTTTGGACCAAAGAGAGATGAACAGACAGACGAATGGAGAAGATTACATAACAGTGAGCTATATTATCTTTATGGGAAACCAGATATAATAAGAACAGTCTTGTAGACTGGGATTGGCAGGACATGTGGTACTAATGTGGAATGAAAGTAGGGAATGACAACTGCTTTAGGAAAACCAGGGGGAAAGCATCTATTAGATAAACCAAGAATCCGATGGGTGAATAACATTAACTATGATTTGAGGGAAGTAGATTTTAAAGGGGATTATTGGAAAACATCTCAGGATAGGGAGATGAATGGAGAGCTTATGTCCGCGCGGCCATGAACCTATGGGTTCAATAGCGCCAGCGAGTTGATTAGTTAATTAATTATATAATTATAGAATCTTTGTTATTATTTCATTCCATTAACTTGGTTTAACCTCTCACCTTATAGGTCTTTTTTATATGCCACACACCACCCGTGCCTTACAGTGGCACGACTTGTCGGTGTAGGGATTTTAAACTACATACATACTTTTTGCCCACACAAGGACATTGAGATCCTCTCCGAATGAGTGAACAGCTCTCGCAGGGCTTCCTCCAAGACACCATGAAGACGAATTACATCATTCTCGCTCACACACACACACATTCATACTAAACATGTCGAATATGATTATGATGTTTATGATAGCCAGATGGTATTTATTATTGTTATTATTATTATTACTTATTTATTTAACGACGCTATTTTAACAAATTTGACTTTTTTGCGTCGTGATTAGAATTTGGACATGAAATAGCCGACAGATTTTGCACAGAGACCTTTTACTTGAAGCTAGAGGTTATTTTAGATGCGTAAATCTATGAAACCAGACCCATTGTTTTATTTCCCTTCCGAAGGAACCATGTTCATATTTTTACTCGGCCAAATTTGAATCCGCGAACTTCGAAAACAGAGATGAGCGTGGTAACCGCTAGTCTACCAGGATCGGCATTATCTTTGTTCTTGACCTTTATATTTTCTCTTCTTTTTCATGAGAGGTATTAATTTTAATCCAGGTTACATATCAGGAGACTTTACTATAATGTTTATACCAGCAGTGTAACAATATTTCTAAAATTAAGATTTTTATCTTTTCAGGTGTTTTCAACTCTGATCTTCCCAATAACTACTACATTTGAAGTGCATTCTCAGGTTAGTTTGTATTATTTCAGCATTTCAGTTAATTTCATCAATCCAAGGTATCATTAACAAATCCTGTGCTTATTTATTTTTATACATTTTTTACCTATTCATACATTTTACGTAAGTTTATGTTTGCTACATAATTTAATTGAACGGATATTAATAATAATATTATGTTTAAAATTATTTGACATTTGCTAAAATACGTGTTTTTGTATTTAATACTATGTGTGTCTTGAAGAGATCAGTTGTAGGCTGCAGTGTTTATATTTATAATCGCAATTTGAATAACTGCTACATGTAGAACTTTTCAGTTGAATAACCGCTCAAAACAAGGTTGTAACCTTCTTTTTTTAAATCAATTTTTTACTCACGGTTAATGAGCTTTTTTGTTGTCAAACTCAACTTAAAAAAGTGATACAACCTTGTTCCGGTCGGCTATTTGATTGTATCAAGATTGATTGTATCAAGATTGATTGTATCAAGATTGATTGTATCAAGATTGATTGTATCAAGATAGTTATAATAATATTAATGTCAAATAATATTTACTCTTATAAATTAGATATTTGTGGACAAGAACTTAGACTTAGGGTGGTCAAATTTGAAAACTCGAGCAATCATTTTAGTGAAAGATAATTTAGAAATAATTAAATGTTTACTCTTAGCGGCTCGTACTCTGGAAAAGCTAAACCTTTTCAAGTTGTAGGCTATGTTTCAGTGAAAGATGGACAGATCAATTCTATCATGAGATTGGATCAGACATTAAGATCTAATTCTTGTTGTTGATGATGCCAATTTAGAAGTAACATAGCCCTACATTGTACAATCGTTCTATTTGTACAGACAAATTTGCTGAGGAATTCGCTATTTTACGCAGTTCTGCGTGACGGAACTTATTTTACTTTGCATTTGATATAGTGTTTTCTCTTTTATTTAGAATCTTTTCCTTTAGTTTCTTGTGTGAATTTTTAATTGCACCATTATATTAGCTACTTGTGAATTGTAAAATATGGTTTATTCACAAATTCACCAATTTGTGTCGTTGAAATAATCCTCAATGATAGATTAAATATTGTTTCTCAGCTCATAACATTTAGCCATTCTAAGAGTGCTGATCAAGTACTGGATGAAGAAAATCTATCTGTTTATCCCCTAACTCTACTTCCATAGTTGTAAACATATATCTCTCCGTAGTACAGGGTGTCCCATTCAAACCTCCCACATTTTAATTAATCATAAATAACAAAGTATGTGAAATTATGGAATGAAGCCGGTATTAAACGAAACAGAAACTCAAAGAATTTTCATTTCCACACACTAAGGCACCTCTACATGTGCATAATCAGTAGAACGAACAATATCAAGTCTGTATTCGATTTCATGCCACGTTTCTGTCCAACATGTCCATTAGTACTGTTGCAATTGTGTCAAGGATACGGGTTCGTAAATAATGAAGATCTTGTACTGGAGTCGCAAACACTCAGCATTTTACATACCAGAAAACAGATGGTGCTCGTTGCTGAGGAATCGCCATATTGTTTCATGTCATTATTGTCCCAACATGCGACAGATGAATTAGCTGCAACAATGAAAACAAACATTCTTTGAGTTTCTTTTTATTTTGATACAACCTCATTTCATAATTCCGCACACTTTGAGAGTTATGATTAATTAAAATGTGGGAGGTTTGAATGGGACACGGTGTATGTTTTATTTATTTGTACCTTATTATCTAGGTCAGAATAACTTTTGTGGGTGTTGATTAATATCCAGTATTATAACTTTTTGTCTGTACCCATACTTCCCCACGTGGGACAAGGGTGTTCCCATATGGGAGTAACTTTAGTTACTCTTATTTCCCAACAGGGAAGTGACAAAAATTGTTATCGCATCACCTCAAAGAAACACCTAGTAGGCAACTAAGATATTATTGGATTAAATGTTGCTCTCACATGCACTAATTTAGGCTTAAGGTTCTCTTACGAACCCGAAAATATTCAGACACAGAGCCGTGGTTTCAAATCCATCCCATTGGACTCCTAAAATAAAATCCATCGACCTCGGCTGGGTTTGTAGCCGCGGTCTTCGCGACCAGAAACAAGGAACTTAACTTATCCCCGAGGCCGATAATATTACAATAACATATAGCCTAATATTTTATGTTCAAGTTCTGTTTACATTGAAAAACTTCATACTAAGCGTAATTATTATTTTTCTTCTTCTTCCTTTCATGCGTTAGACCTAGCGGTCTGTTACGGTCTCAATCCAACGTTTTTATTACTTAGCGTAATTAATATCTACAAATAGAAATGTTGCACATTGTGCATTATTATTAAAAATTGTTATAATTAAATTTGAATGTACTAATCATGATCATAAGAAATACAAGTCGATTTCTCAGTATTTCTGAGTGAAGGATTCATAGTCAAATATCTTATGAGTAAAGTTGAATTGCTTTTAGTTTGACTACGACGACAGTACGGAAATAACCATTACAGATTACATTGCAAATAAAAGTTTGTTTCGTGTTTTCTGCGACCTTCTCTAAGTGCTGTCACCAAGAGTTCTGCTTGTTCTGACATTGAAGACAAGCCATCTCTAATGCTATCTTTCTTTTGCCATAAAGTTTTCTTCCATCTTTTATATCTCTCTTGCTTTTCATTCTTGTCGTTAAGTTTAGTTCTTTCTCAAGTTTTGTTTTTCATCTTTAAATTGCAAACCTTTGTAAATTATGCTTCAGCATGAATTCACAATCTCCTATTATATGTTCACATAGAAATGAATTAAAACTCTTGAATGTATTTTCAAGCAGAAGAGTGTTCTAATTTTATAGTTAATTACCTGCCCTTGGGCAGAAACTATTCTATTCTATAGTGTTCTACCCTGGGGCAGGTCTTTCCCTGCAATAATTTCATTTGCATGCTATCCTTTGCAGATTTACTAGGGAATTATAGGTGTAGTAGCTTACCGTTGCTTTCCACACCATGAAATGATAAGAATGATAATTAGGATGATGACGGCCGATGATTTTCGAGGACCGTTGAACCCTAGACTTCCTGGCATTTGTCTTATAGGTAAGGAAAACCCCGAAAAAATAAAACTCACCCAGGAGCCTCTCCTGACCGGGAATCGAACCTGGGCCCGCTGCGCGACAAGGCAGCTCGCTACCTCGAGACCACAGCGGTGGTCCAGTAATCTATAATGAATCTATATAACCTACATACTAATTGTTGTATGCAGGCTTTCACGGCCAGTAATCATAATGTCAAGTGATTCCGGGCTATGTGACCGTGGTCCATTCATTGCTGGTGTCACATAGCCCGGAATCACTTGACATTAAATATAATAAATAAATAAATAAAGCCTGATATGTCCCTTTAGGGCAAAGGCCTCCCTGTACAGGGGTTAAGCTCTATTTGAGAGTGTCACCCGGTGAGCTACTCCGTGGTGAGAAGTTGACTTGGATGTAGCACTTGGTTTGTATACACTGTCTGTTCTGTGATTAGTTAATACACAGTTGTCTCTCCATCGTTCTCCAGCTTTTCCTGCATCTGGCGACTCTGGACCATTGCGCCCCTGCTCGTTCTTTGAAGATGTCAGCCCATCGTCGTCTTGGTCTTCCGCGCTGTCTCTTGCATGTGTACGGGTCCCACATGGTTGTTTTTATTGTCCACCTGTCGTCCTGTATTCTTGCGACGTGGCCTCCCCACTTCCATTTTTTCCTGATGGCTTGTTGTGCGGGATCAGTTGTTGAGGATATCGCTTGAAGTGTTGTATTCGAGATTCTGTCCTTCAGATTTATGCCTAAGATTTTCCTCTCCATTTTCCTTTGGCATACTTGGAGTGTGTACTTCAGTTTGGCAGTAAGATTCCAAGTTTGGCAACCATATAACAGTGTTGGAAGAACACAGGTTTGTAGTGTTTCCATTTTGAGTTTCCGGTTGAGTGACTTGTCCAGCAGTATAAATTTCAGTGACCAGAACGCCTTCCAGGCGAGAGCTATTCTTCTGCTTATTTCCTTCTCTACTTTCTGATGGAAGGAGAGCAGTTGTCCTAAGTATATGTACTCGCTTACATATTGAAGATCCATTCCATCGACTTTGATTGGGTTTTCCGGACCATTAGACATAATTTGTGTCTTGCTTTTGTTCATCGAAAGGCCTGCAATTTTGCTAGTTTCTGAGAGCTCTTGTAGCATTGATTGGAGTTGTTTAGGGGATCTGGCGAACAATACCACGTCGTCAGCGAATCTTAAGTTGGATAGCCTGCTCCCGTTTATATTTACTCCGTATTTCTTGTTCCAGTTTAGTTTTCGAAATATATCTTCAAGCACGCATGTAAAAAGTTTAGGAGAAATTGGGTCGCCTTGTCTTGACATTATTACATACCAATTATTATATTCAGAACCCTATAAACTATAGTGTTGGCATTAATATCGGTAGTTTTCGATTATTTTTACTTGACACCGTCTGTCGTCTCTCCCATGGATGTTAGGTGTATCTTACCCCCCCTCCCCCAGGTTTCTATTCCATTGTAAATAATACATGAACCGAGTTTGGTTGAAATTGTTAAAGGTGTTCCACATATAGTGGAGAAACATTTTATTTTACATGTCACTCCCTCCCCTTTGGGATCTCTTAGCCCTTAAATCCACTTTTCCAAAGTGTAATTGATGTGTGTACCAAATTTGATTGATATTGCTGAAGATATTCGAGAGTTACGCTGGCACATAGACCTACTACATACACATACATGAATAATAATAATAATAATATTATTATTATTATTATTATTATTATTATTTTATGAAGTCCTAACATTCCATGTTCCTAGGAACATGTCCCTATGTTTGAGCCTTTGGCATGGGTTCCCTGAAGTAGTCTCCGTCCGGAGAACCGAATGGGGGACTATTTGACGTCCGGAAAATTTTACCCCAGTTGAAGCCATGTCCGCATTTCTTGACGGTTGTATTTTTACGGTGAAAGATCGTCACTCTTTCGACCAAGGTACTTTTTTCGTCTGGCTTATCACCTTCGACCAGTCCGGCATGGGTAACCCTATCAGCAGCAATGCTACCGCCGGCATAGCTCTCGACCAAGAATGAGGTGGGAGAATAACATTAAGTATGATTTGAGGGAAGTAGATTATACAGGGAATGATTGGAAAACATTAGCTCAGGATAGGGATATATGGAGAGCCTATGTACGCATGCCATGAACCTACGGGTTCGATAGTGTCAGTGAGTTAGTTGATTATTATTATTTTATACTATATCTTTGGGATTTTTATAATACGGTATGTAAAAATAACAAGAAAAGTAACCTGTAAGGCAGAGAAATCTTGTCAAAAAAAAACAAAAAAGTTACCTTCGCCGATATGTAGAGACAATATTGTTTTTTTATTAAATATAATCAATAATACCCAAATCACCAAACCAAAATGTTAAAACAATAAACACGTTTTGATAGTGAGGGTATCATTATCAAGACTAATTACCGGTTGAATTTTTATTCAATCAATAACTCCACTCCACCTCATGCGCGACAGGCCTAGAAGGCCCTTGGCCTACCAGCCGGCTACTGGCCTCATAAATCAATAACTAGCCTTGATAAGGATAGCCTCGCTATCGATACGCGTTGACTGTTTTAACATTTTGGTTTGGTGATGTGGGTTTTATTGATTATGTATAATATAATTTTATTATGCCTAAGAAGATCCTATTTATTAAAGTATTTTCAGTTCCCTAATAGATCGGAAACTCATTAGACATCAGTATAAGATTTAGTATTGTCTGCGTTCCCTTGCACAAGGCGCATAACTATCTGCGCTCATTTCAACATCTCATAAGCATTCTTTGTAGTTTAAGTGTTCGACAATTCGAATCAATTCACGATTAAATTATTTCGTTTAATTGAACGAGGTTTCTTATTGATTAATTATGCAGTTAACTACATTTCCTAGTGCAATACATTGACGTCCCAGAGAAATCAAAGCGTAGGCCTATATTTTCAGAAGGGATTCTCCCTCTTAAAAATTCGCACCTATCACATACCGATACCGGGTGTTATCGATATGTATAAATATTCTTTATTAGACCTAACCCTTATTTGCATAGGCGTTGGTTTTCATTAGTGTTTTTTTTAAGCAATTAAAGAAAGAAGAATTCGAGCATTCGTGAGGCGCAGAATGAAGTATACATTAGTTTCCGCTTTTGAATAAGAACTGAAAAAGAAGATAATTATTACTTGAGAAGCTCTTTTCTCAAGGTCTTGGCATAATGCGGATTGTTATCTGCTAATTGCACCCTCTAAGTCAAAATACAACTAAAATAAAACATCACTTTCCTTACAAAATCATTATTACACTGAAATCTGCAAAGTAGATGAATTGGCCTTTGTTTATGCATTATTATAATCGAAGTAAAGGCTGTCACGAGCATTCTAGCAGAATTCATATAATTTAAATGTGTGAGATGTAAGTAAATAGAAGCAAATTTAATTTTATTTGTCATTTTAGAATTAATCCTATTCATTTCTGCATTATTTGATCATAAGTATCAAATTGACATTTTATTGATTTTATAGGGACACGCGGTAGCGTAATTAGATAGGGCAATGCTCTACAAGCCGGAAGGACAGGGGTTCGAGTGCGGTAAAGTCAGGGTTTTTAAACTATCCCAAACCTTCTGGCGGCTCCATGGTCCTGGGGACGTCTCAGCTTCTAACGATAATGAGTACCAAATGCTTGTTCTTGGGGTAAAGGCAGCCGTCACGCAGGGCTAATAACCCGGCTGACATCTCATGCCGATTGCCTAAAAGGTGGCAGCCTTAACTTCCTATTACCCCAATGGTCTCTTGAGGCCTGTAGTGGGATCGCTTTAATTTTGTCGGCCGCGGTGGTCAAGTGGGTTTGTTCCTTACCTCTGCTCCTAAGGTCGATGGATTTTATGATGAAAAAATCCAAGGAGCAAGTCCTGTGGGAGGGACATTAAGCGTGGCTCCCGAGTCTGAAGATTTCCAGGCTCGTAAAAGAACCGCTAGCCTGAATAAAAAGCCTCTGTGCAAAATTTAACCGACCTTGAACCATACAAGTAATACCTTGGTTGATTATATGTCTCATTTAGGTGATCCACATATCACTTGTTGACATCTATAGGCAAATAAGCGTAACTAAATTAGCCTGGTTAAATCCGTGTCTTCACCCGGACGGATATGTGTGTGTGTGTGTTTGTGTGTGTGTGTGTGTGTGTGTGTGTGTGTGTGTGTGTGTGTATGTATGTATGTATATATAAAGGGCCAGACCAAACTTGGAAAATCAAGACAAATAGTGAATTAAATAATCTTCTTGTATCTTGTAAGCCCATGTTTTCCTCAACAGAGATTTAGGCGTTTTCCCTCTATAGGAAAGAATTTGAACCATACTAATTTAGTTACACTTGTTTTCGTACAGATGTCATTTGAGTGGTCCGTGGTCAGCGTTCCGCCTCATACTGAAATCTAGGAAACCAAGGTAGTACTACGACGGAAAAATTCGGTAAATTTTGCTTAGAGACCTTTTCATTCAGGCTTACGGATCTTTTATGAGCCTGAAAATCTTCAGACTCGGAACCCACGGCCTAAAGTCCCTCCCGGAGGTCTTGCTCCTTGGATTTTTCCATCCTAAAAAATCCATCGACCCCGGCCGGGTTTGAACCCGCGACCCTCGGAACCAGAGGCAAGGAGCATAACCACTAGTCCACCGCGGCCGATATATATATAAAGGACCAGACCAAACTTGAAAAATCAAGACAAATAGTGAATTAAAAAATAAAATTAAAAATCAAAATATAATAAATAATATCAGATCTCTTATGATTGGATTGTTCGGTCATCTGATGAGAATGGATCAACAGAGATCAGTTAAAAAACTATATAAATGGAGACCTACAGTAACTAGAGTTGTTGGTAGACCTAAGATGAGGAGGATGTTTGGAAGGATTTGAAGATGATGACTGTGACAAACCTGAAATTGGCAGAAGATGGAAAAGTCAGGCGGAAGAATATTGAGAAGACCTTAAGATGATTATATATATATATATATATATATATATATATATATATATATATATATATATACATATACGTCCACCGCTGTGGTCTCAAGGTAGCGTGCTGCCTTGTCACGCAGCGGGCCCGGGTTCGATCCCCGGTCGGGGCAGTTTTTCTGGTTTTTATCGGGGTATTTCCTCACCTGTAAGACAAATGTCAGCAAAACTTTAAGGCCCAAACGGTCCCCGAAATCATATGATGATGATCATCAACATCCTTATCATTATCATCATTATCCTTCACCGGTGTGGAAAGCAACGGGAAGCTACCACACCTATAATTCCCTAGTAAAGCTGCAAGCATAGCATGAACATGCTATAATTGCAGTGAAGGACCTGCCTTCGGGCAGAATTACTATGGATGGATATATATATATACACACACACACACACACACACACACACAGGATATCCTTGTTGTATATGCTGGCATTACAACATCGCATTTTAATAAAAATCTAGTTTTAAAAACAGCTACATTCAGTATTACAATGACGTGGCATTAATGAAAATGTGTCTTTATTTAAATTAAGCATTGCAATAAAACAAAGTAATATTTTTAAATAAATATTTCGCAGGCGCTGTCGTTATTAATCAGGTTAATTAAAAAAAACTTATAACAAATCTAGGTATTTCGCAAACCGGCTTCCATCATCATCAAAAGGATATGCACTGGTAATTGTTGTTTTGTTACTCTTTTGACATCGGCGGCCCTCCAGCGTCGTCCTCGCTGATATCAAAAGCTTGGCAAAACAACAACAAAATCCGTTAGTGGTGCATATCCTTCTGTTGATGATGGAAGTCTGTTTCGGAGAGGCCTACAGTTGTTAAAAGTTGTTTTAAAAAATGTACCTAGTTGAGGGCGACGGCACCTGCCAGGTATTTATTTTAATATTAATATTAATTTAAAAAAACTTATACGAAATCTAGGTATTTCGGAAACCGGCTTCCAACTGTTGTTGTTTTGTGACTCTTTTGACATCAGCGGTCCTCCAGCGTCGTCCTCGCTGATATCAAAAGCTTGGCAAAACAACAACAAAAACCGTTAGTGGCGCATATCCTTCTGCTGATGATGGAAGTCTGTTTCGGAGAGGCCTAGAGTTGTTAAAAGCTGTTTTAAAAAATGTACCTAGTTGAGGGCGACGGCATCTGCCAGGTATTTATTTTAATATTTTTCTTTGCGATTATTTACCACAACTGAATTTTAATATGAATTTTATCGGTATTAAAAGAAAGTAAAACAGTCTTACACAAGATTTTATAAGCTTTGGATAGGGTTTGAAAGAACATTGCGATCCATAATACGTGAACTCTCGCTAATGTAAGAGGTCAATCTCCGAATTGCAATCAGTTGCCGCTCTATAATGACCATAGAGAAAGAGAGAGAGAGCCTAGTGTGTTGAGAGAAGAGAGAGACAGGTCAGACATTTATCGTATGGAGAGGTTGGTCTCTGAGTTGGCAACTCTAGAAAGACCAAAAAATCGATAATTCCCTCCCGAACAGAGTCGACGGAGGCGTCGCTGATTTCAAACATTCCTGCCTGTGTTATCCTCCAGTGTGCTTGGCGTACGAGCGCGCGTCGGACGTGGTATGCAATGTCTGCGTGCACGGAACGAGATGGCACGGCGTCCAACATGCGTAATAACAGTGCGTGAGCAGGATCATGTGACCTAATTTTACTTCCCTTATTTGTTTTGGAAACTACTGACAATGCGTGGGGTTATCTAACGAGTAAAATTGAATACCAGACGATGATGTTGAATTTAGCGTGTGTGGAAGAAAAAATAGAGTGGATATACGACATGTGTGGTACGACCAACATTCTGAAATTTAATTGTGTTTGAAGCCCCGAAGTATCTGAATAAGTGTTTCATCATGTTACATAATCGAAATATTGCTTTATTCAGAAGTGACCTAAGAGATTACACAAAATGTATGAACGGATTATTTCCTTCTTTATATTAACAAGTAGCGAATTTCATATTTTCGTATAGATTTTCTTTAAAAACAATTAAATTAGATTTTGTCACCGCACGTTGTTAGTATAGATCAAATTAATTTTCTAATTAAAAAATCAACTTTTAGAGTTATCTTTAAGTATGTTTTATGTCGAAAATTAATGTAATAGCCTTAAAAATTGAGACAAATTGAATGTATAGGTACCAATTTATTCACATCGCAACTCATATTTAATCAGGTTTTCGTTTATTATATAATCAGTTGTAAAAATATATGTTAAAATTCTGGTTATTAAAAAAATATGATTGTGATATCAAAAGTTATGCGATAAAGAATTGTGACTATTTATGCTGAAAAATATGATTCCTTTTTATATTTAGTGATACTATAACTATGGACAGGAAAGTAGAAAAAACAATTCAAGTTAATAGATGGCGCCGAGTAATTCAATCCGGATGGTGACCGCAGTAGACTTTTGGCTCTTAAGTCAACAACAAAGGCGTCGTCGGCTACGACGGCGACGATGATGAACGAGGCCGGCGTTATAGTATCGTGCTGCTCGTTCCAGAACCGCTTGGGTCCTCCAGAGTACCGAAAGTGGCGCCGAGTGCACGGACTGCAGCTCCCTCTGCACCCACAGCAAATTGCAGGATGGTTTGTTCTTCTTGGGTTTGCAGCGGCCACATTTCTGGTATTGGTACCAGCCCTGGGTTCCACTCTGCGATCTCCTCTTCTCATAGTACTTTCTTGTCTCTTCCTCATCCATGTGTCTTCCCATCTCACTGCTCTCTTACTGGATCCTGCTGATCCTCATCTTCGTGCACTCAAAGTTTCCATTGCTGTGCCAGAGTTCGATCGTTCAAAACACGCGCACGTCATAGAAAACGGTCGTTGCCACCTGTGTAATATTCGTACTTCAGGTACACGAACTAAGCACTGTAGCGTGTGCAACAAGTGTGTTGAGCGATTTGATCACCACTGCAAGTGGCTGAATCATTGTGTCGGTGGTAGGAACTATGTCGCTTTTGTGGTGTGTGTCGTGTCTGCTGTTGCCGCCTCACTCGTTGTGGTTGCAGTCTCTATTGGCGAGCTTGTCTTCTATCACATAGATCCAGCTTGGCTCTCTCTGTGGGAAAACTACAATACTACCAATTTTGAGGAGCCGCCTCGACTTGTTTCCATCGCAGTGTTTCCAGTGAAGGACACCATATTTTTAGCTGTTATTGGTTCTCTAGGAATTCTGGCTGCAATCACTGCAGGCCTCCTCCTCCACTTGTGTCTCTTCCATGTGTACATAACGTTCTTGGGTATTACCACTTACGAATATATCCGGAGTTATCGTCAAGTTTCCGGAAACAATTCAGTAGCACCTGCTGGACAGCTGAACCCTAATTCTGAAATATTACTCCGTAGACAAAGGAGACAATACAAATTCTTCCAGTGTTGTGGAACGTCTGTGACCACGTCTTCCAGAGCCAGTCCCAACCCCGTCGCTATGAATACTGATCAACATAATCAGCAGAGTAGACGAAGATTATGTTGTCATCGTACTACACCACCACCTTCTCCTTCAAGGAGGAATGGGACGTTATCTGACGGAAACTATTTGCAAAGGAGATCTCATACTCAAAGATTCCCTTTCTTTTCTACAAATAGGAGAAATATGCTGTGTTGGTCTACTGATGAAAGCGAGCCAAGTACAAATGATAGTTCTCAGTCTAGCAACAGTGACAACGATACTAGGAACTATGAAGGCGAACACCATTCAGTTTATTTTAAAACACCAAGTACTCGTAGAGACACAAAAACAGACAGTGAGAGTAAGGGAAGTAGGAAGAAGTGTTCTTCTTGTTGTCATACTGCTGTCGAACCAATGGATGAGAGGAAGACTCCTGACATATCTCATTCAAGTAGTGACGATAGACTAAGGTCATTTAAAAATGGAGAGACAGAACCATGCCAACATAGGCTGCCACCATCTACTCTTTGCGGAAATATTTGGACTTGCATCTTACACCAAACTCATGAGACTCAATCGGACACATCGAGACAAAATATACGTAGCAATCAGGCGATGCCCTCGGCGGGCGGGTCCCCTTATAATAATCCACAGCCCCAGCCTCTCTTAGTAGTCTCAGCTCTAGAAGAGAACATCCTGAAAAGATCACCAGATCTGACGCCCGTTGCTAAGGCTGCTACTCTTCCGGCGTTGGCACCGCCTACACGAAGAAGACGTTTGAGGAGCGTAGCAGACTTGAAAAAGTTAAGCGATGCTTTAGCTATGGTGCAGGAACCTCAGCAGAAAGTACCAGACGTCGAGACTTTGAAAGCAGCTTTTCTTGCAACTTCTCAGCGTAGACAAAGAAGGAGAAGCATTCATAGAACGAGATCACCAGCTCTATCTCCCATACGAGAATCTGGCTTATCGAACCCATCTTCTCCTCAGTTATCGATGCCAGGACACTCTAGCCCACTATCCACAGAGGAATCTACATTTAGTTGTGGCTCGGATAGACGGTGCATACGGAGGACTCAGAGTGATGACGACGTTATATTTACAGTGAGGACTCCTCGGATAAGATCCGGACTTTGGACTTCAGTTGATCAACCGTGCCAATAAACCTATGGTAAAGTACCTTTGAATTTCAATAAATAGTTTGTCTAAGGAAATTTTAATATTACATAGTTTTATTTTCTGATTTTGTATACGAAATAATTTTCTTCTTAAAAACTGATTTCAAAATTCAAGAAATGTTATTACAACAGTAGTAGTAGAATGAATGACTGATGGACCAATGTGAATAAATGTTTTAAAAAGTGCCCAGCCTTAGGCATCTGCATTGGAAGAATAAAGGTATACACTCAATGTCTTTAAAATGATTCTTTTTTTTATCTGGTTTTACAGGGACACAATTTGCCGGGAGATGATTTTTATCTTTGGATTACTTATATTACTTAGGGTCTATATAGTTTTTGTCCTGATCATGGAGGTCCTCCCCGGGACCATCTCCGAGAAAACACGAACATTTAAGTCAGAACACGCCACCACTCATACATGAATACTAAACAAGACAAATATATGGATGATTATAATACCCTGTAGGCGTTCAGGGACAATTTGAGCGTTCAAGTTCCATATAATTTGTTTTATCGGTGGGGAACAGACCCGAAAAAAAAACTTGACCGGAAAGTTTCTCCCGCTCGGGATCAAACCCAAGGCCTGTTGCGTCCTATGCAACTACATTACTACTAAATCTCAACGCTGTACGATAAAACTCCAGTTATATTTTCATTTCCACAGTATTGCCTACTTTTAATGATTATTGTAATTTCTTAAGGCACAGTATTTGTAAACTACTCATAACTGCCCTTTTTTCAAATTTGCGGTATCTTAGACTTGATATCACGTCAGACTTTCTAGATTTGAGAAATGTTTGACATAACTTCAGAATTGCGTGCATTTAAAATTGAAATAGACGTTAGAGATCAAATGTTGCGTCTACCAAGGTACCATTTCATTCACGTGTTGACGAAACTTTCCATCTACAAATTCCAAAGAAAACATGAATTCACTAGACTTTAAATCAAGTTAGGTACAGGTTGAATATAATATTCTTTTCAACCTTACGTGCGAGTGTATTGAATTCAAACTTTATTCCAGAAGTTTCTAGATCTTGAAAATCTTCTTTCATTCTATTGAATAATTCAGTATTCGAGACTTTTTATTATTCCAATGTGAAGGGGTGTCCCGGTAATCTCTTTCATGTTTATTTAATTTAAAATCGATTAATTTTATCTACTACGACAAAACATCTAATGGAAAAGACAGTATTATTGTGTTTTAGTGGATAAATGCAGCAAATTGTTCATATTTCACGATATCATAGTATGATAAACGATGCGATATCACAATTTTTATCAACAATGGCACCACAGCCCAAGATGGCCCTTCACCTTCCTCAACATCGTCTCTAGTCTTCTGTGCCGTAGCTTTTTCTTTCCAATTCCTCAAGTTTAACGGCTGTTAACTGCCTTATACAGCATAACACAATTTTTCCTAGGATTTGATACAGGTTTTTAACCAAATATTTGCCCTTCCATGACCGTTCTTAGAGAGCTTTGTCCATTCTCTATAAATGTCCAACATATTGTAACATGTTCAATTTAATTATTGTTGACATCTCAGGTTCTCTATACAAGTCATATGATTCATTATTATATAATTCTTCAATTTCCTCTGTCGTTGATAGGTCCAAAGTACTTTCTTGGTTCTTCCCTCTAAAATATATTTAGCATATATTGAGTTTTGTTTATTATATTTTATAACCCAGGTTTCACTTCCATATGTTAGTATCGGTCTTAAACTGACCCAAACACTCTGGCGGCACTGTGGCCCTGGGGTCGACTCAGCCTCTAACTGAAATGAGTACCAGACGCTTGTTCTGGGGGTAAATACGGCCGTCACGCAGGGCTGACAACCCGGCTGACATAAAGTGCCGATTGTCTAGAAAAAGTGGGAGCCTTAACCTCCTACTACCCCGAGGGCCTCCGGGCTTGTTGTGGGATCACTTTACTTACTTTACTATGTTAGTATCGGTCATATTATATTTTATGTAGATTAATATAATATTTTGTCCGAGGATGCACGCTTTTATATTTAAACATAGATAATAAACATAATCGGCCGCGGTGGACTAGTGGTTATGCTTCTTGCCTCTGGTCCCGAGGGTCGCGGGATTTTTTAGGATGGAAAAATCCAAGGAGCAAGTCCTCCGGGAGGGACTTTAAGCCGTGGGTCCCGAGTCTGAAGATTTTCAGGCTCGTAAAAGATCCTTAAGCCTGATTGAAAGGCCTCTAAGCAAAATTTACCGAATTTTCCCGTCCTAGTACTACCTTGGTTTCCTAGATGTCAGTATGAGGCGGAACGCTGACCACAGACCACTCAAATTACATTACACGAAACATGCGTAACTAAATTAGTATGGTTCAAATTCTTCCCTTAGTGGGAAGCGCCGAAATCTCTGTTAAGGGAAACATGGGCTTACAAGAAGAATAATAATACATAATATGTCCTATTTAATAATGCTATATTTACAGAGACATACATTACGTTTTATTAACTACTGTAACATTAACCTAACATACTTTTGTGTTATTCCATGAATATCCGGTCATTATTATCCCAGTTTTTGTTACAATAACTTAAAGTAGTTTTATATTAATTTAACCGGTATTAGTGAAAATATGTAATCAAATCTGTTTATTAGATATATCATGGAAGAAAGATGTATACAATATTACAGAGCGAAATATTATTTTATTTTTTTTCAAAAGAAGACGACTTTTTCCGGAACTACTGTACTCAATCTGTACTGTTCACTTATCTGAAAGCATCTAATGTAAATTAGATCATTATTATTGGTTGGTGCAAGGACTTGAATCGTAGGAATGGAAGTCAGAAATATTCAGAACGCAGGTAGAGTAAAAAGGCGACTAAAATAAATCAATATATCTGTGTTCCGAAGCAATCTAAAATAAGAAGAAACTTAGAATAAAATTTAATTATGGAACTTTAAACTTCAAATGGTATTTAAAAAGTTCAAGGAAACCGTAACATGTAATGATAAAATAAAATAAATATATAGCTAAAAAAGTTCTTAACTAACATTTATATAATAGAAAGCTTACATTTGTGTATGTGTATAAGAACTTTATAATTTCGCAGAAATATAGTATTATTTTTTCATTTAGTTAGACAGGTATTAGATTATTTAACGACGCGCATTAACACACCATGCAATTTGCGTCACAATTCAAATTTAGCCGTGAAAGGGCTGATACATTTTGCTAAGAGGTAAATTTTCTGCTTGAAGTTTTTTTACTTTCCGTAAATTTATAACCCGGGCCCAGACCTTACTACCGATGCAAGTATTTTTACGTCCTGAAATAATCTTCATTTGGTGTAAGATATTGCTCTACTTTTGAACAGAAGTATTCCAATTCGAGCTAAGTTTCTCCGTGTTATTCCATAATTTACCTTTATAATTCTCATTGACAACTAAAAATTAAAATATAGTAAATAGTATTTTAATGAATTATAAAATGATTTTATAAATGAAAAATGCTAATCAGCATTGTTTCTTACAATTCTATGATGACGTAAACATATATATAAGAGTTGAGTTAATTTAATTTTAAAAATCCTCCCCCGTTTACATTTAAAGATTTGGTAGAAACTCTTATTAGGGATTGAATAAAACCCAACAATTAAGAAATAATTTATCTTATTTCCAGTATTTAGCTAAAGGTCTGAAGCCATCGCATTGCACTCTCTACCCCTATTTAATTTCAGTAATGGATTATGAATATCAAATGTATACAACTTTAATCATTGATTACTCCAGAGCTCGGCTTTTAGCCACAATAAACAATGCAGTGTTGTTTAAGTACGTCTGCTTCACGTACTGATATGGTGTAATTATTGTCACTTTGTATTTGAATGCATAACGACTGATTTTACATGATTTCTCTTTGGAGGCACTGTGTTCGATTGATTTACCGGTGAGTGTCATCTAGTGTGTAATAAGTTATATTTGATTATGTAAAATTAGGAGCAAATTAGATTACATCACGTTAGTTTACAAATGAGTGACTGTGAGTATAGGCGAATTAATATTTTTGAAGACATTTTCGAAAATTTCATCCTATGATGGCATCGATTACACTACCGAATACATATTTATTCATATATCCACTACAAAGATGATATAAAATTGTAAAATTGTAACTCAGTATTGACACCACTATAAAAATAAACGATTAAAAAATTGATGTAATTTTGTTAAATGTCATGATAATATTCTATCACCTAAGGTTAAAGAAGTATGCCATAAGAATATTCTATCACCTAAGGTTAAAGAAGTATGCCATAAGAGTATTCCATTACCTAAGGTTAAAGAAGTATGTCATAAGAATATTCTATCACCTAGGGTTAAAGAAGTATGTCATAAGAATATTCTATCACCTAAGGTTAAAGAAGTATGTCATAAGAATATTCTATCACCTAGGGTTAAAGAAGTATGCCATAAGAATATTCTATCACCTAAGGTTAAAAAAGTATGCCATAAGAGTATTCCATTACCTAAGGTTAAAGAAGTATGCCATAAGAATATTCTATCACCTAAGGTTAAAAAAGTATGCCATAAGAGTATTCCATTACCTAAGGTTAAAGAAGTATGCCATAAGAATATTCTTATCACCTAAGGTTAAAAAGTATGCCATAAGAGTATTCCATTACTAAGGTTAAAGAAGTATGCCATAAGAATATTCTATCACCTAAGGTTAAAAAAGTATGCCATAAGAGTATTCCATTACCTAAGGTTAAAGAAGTATGCCATAAGAATATTCTATCACCTAAGGTTAAAAAGTATGCCATAAGAGTATTCCATTACCTAAGGTTAAAGAAGTATGCCATAAGAATATTCTATCACCTAAGGTTAAAGAAGTATGCCATAAGAGTATTCCATTACCTAAGGTTAAAGAAGTATGTCATAAGAATATTCTATCACCTAGGGTTAAAGAAGTATGTCATAAGAATATTCTATCACCTAAGGTTAAAGAAGTATGTCATAAGAATATTCTATCACCTAGGG
Organism: Diploptera punctata; assembly: GCA_030220185.1. NCBI lineage: Eukaryota > Metazoa > Arthropoda > Insecta > Blattodea > Blaberidae > Diploptera > Diploptera punctata. Next base: position 1,303,843 of record JASPKZ010005287.1, on the reverse strand, counting down.
TTAAAGAAGTATGCCATAAGAATATTCTATCACCTAAGGTTAAAAAAGTATGCCATAAGAGTATTCCATTACCTAAGGTTAAAGAAGTATGCCATAAGAATATTCTATCACCTAAGGTTAAAAAAGTATGCCATAAGAGTATTCCATTACCTAAGGTTAAAGAAGTATGCCATAAGAATATTCTTATCACCTAAGGTTAAAAAAGTATGCCATAAGAGTATTCCATTACCTAAGGTTAAAGAAGTATGCCATAAGAATATTCTATCACCTAAGGTTAAAAAAGTATGCCATAAGAGTATTCCATTACCTAAGGTTAAAGAAGTATGCCATAAGAATATTCTATCACCTAAGGTTAAAAAGTATGCCATAAGAGTATTCCATTACCTAAGGTTAAAGAAGTATGCCATAAGAATATTCTATCACCTAAGGTTAAAAAAGTATGCCATAAGAGTATTCCATTACCTAAAGTTAAAGAAGTATGCCATAAGAATATTCTATCACGTAAGGTTAAAGAAGTATGCCATAAGAGTATTCCATTACCTAAGGTTAAATAAGTATGCCATAAGAATATTCTATCACCTAAGGTTAAAAAAGTATGCCATAAGAGTATTCCATTACCTAAGGTTAAAGAAGTATGCCATAAGAATATTCTATCACCTAAGGTTAAAGAAGTTCTATCACCTAAGGTTAAAGAAGTATAGGCACATTTAATACTCACATTTGCAGTTTCGAATAACACATTTTATTAGAATAGTTATGATATTATAATGTATTTATGTTACATCATATTAAGGAAACATACATTTAACTTGGTTTAAAAGTGTTTAGTAGAACTCCTTGTCTTGTATTCTGTCTAATTTCCCTCACATGAAACCAATAATATTAATCTACCATCATTACAGGACCCTTAAGACTTGATACATTTTCACATCATAGAAATGTCTTGATGAAGCTATCTCCTTATTCATTATGTCATTACCAAGATTTGTCAAGATAATATTTATATATGAATAAAGTAAATGACTCTTCAAAATACATTATGACAAATCATGCTTTTATAGCATTGCTACAAATTTGCGTTTTCGAAATGGCAAAGCACAGCACTTTTAAATGATTACCAAGAGGTTACTTTCGTCTTTGTAATTTTTTCTGAACGGTTTGTCTCAATATTTTTTTTTATTTTATTTTAAAAAATAGGCCCTAAGTTTCGCAAATTCATTGGAATCCTCATTGAGTGCCTTAACAAAATTCTCCATCAATCATCAGCCAGGTTTATGTATAAGAGAGGAAGAAGAACCTTAACAGGCAGAACAAATACTATTTCTTTTACGTTACTTATATTTCCGCTTGTTGCACTATTTTGCCACTTAATGTTATTTTTTTCTTTCTTTTTAGCATGGTTGTCCCACAAATGCAAGAAACAAAATATACAGAATGGAAGTAATGTAAGTTCGCAGATTTTAAATACGGGACAATCCATATCAAATCGGACAACAAAAAATCTTGAAATTTATTTTTTTAATTTTATGTATCCCTAAATATAGTGAATACATTTATAAACGTATTAATACAGAAATTTAATTTGTATCATTTATAGGTTCATAGTTATGATGATCTAAAATTATCGTAAATATGATAAACTAAAATGTTTACTAACTGATATTTCTGAAACAGTAAACAGCAAAAATTTGTTTCAAACATATTTATATAGGTGATATCATGTAGTTTAAGGGTGTTATTTTTATAATTAGGATATTTTTATTTTCGGTGTCAATTTTCTATTTTATGGCGGTTTACTGCAGTACATATCAAAAAATGAAAACGGCAAAAATACAAGATACTGCTCACGTAATAAGGATTAATTTCCAGCAATTACCTTTTTGGAGAGTTGAATATTTCAGACAATATAAATGTTTTTATTCTATTTTCGTAAAAGAACTCGCAGGTCCACGGCGCAGCAGATTCATTTCACGACCAAGGTCGCGCGCGTACTTTATTGAAAGAGCTTCGTCAGTGACTTTTTCAACTGCCATTAAATCGAATAGATTATTATATGTTCTGTTCAATGGAACAGTACCGTAAATTTATAAAAGTGGCGATATTTTAATTCTTACGCAGTATATGTTTATTTATCAAATTTTATTGCTGAAGTGAGAAGTAAAGAGCTCAGTTACTTACGTTTACTGTGAATTATTAAACAAATTATTTATAACTAACTCACTCACTGGCTCTGTGGAACCTATAGGTTCATTGCAGAGCGGACATAAGCTCTCCATACATCCCTTCTCGAGCTAACGTTTTCCAATTATCCCCTGTATAATCTACTTCCCTCAAATCATGTATAATGTTATTCTCCCACCTCATTCTTAGTCTTCCAACTGAGCGTTTTCCCTCCGGTTTTCCTACCAGAAATTTCCAAGCACCTCTTTCATTCTTCATACGTGCCATATTTCCTGCCCACCGCAGCTTACGAGACTTAACTGTTTTTATTATATCTGGCTTCCTATGCAGATCATGTAGCTCACTATTATGTAGTTTTCTCCATTCACCTGTCTGTTCATCTCTTTTTGATCCAAAAATTTTCCTAAGAACTTTATTCTCACTTACTCGTAATCTTCTGTCCTTTTTTAAAACAATTTTGTTACAAATTTTTCATTACAGTTTAAATGCAATATTATATAATAAAAACTATTTTGTCATTAATTGAATAAGCTGGTATAATTTTTTATTATGTTATAATTACTAATTTCAGTCTTAAAATAACTTTTTATTCAGTGTATTGTACCCTGATAACTTTGACGAAATAGTATTGTTATAAGATATCACTTCCAAATAAAACCGAATGTTTTAATACTCGTACTACTTCCTACCAAACGATAATAATGCAATGTCAGCAAGTCTTCCTTAAACATCTGTTTTACATCAACAATTCTCAAGTTCAGATTACATACTAGACAGTTGATTTACATCAGTGTGTTTGTTTAATGCATCTCGTCATTTTAAGTGTCACAGTCAAATTAAAAATAATATCTTATTGTTTTTAACTAACAAGTTTGCAGATCTACAAAGACTGAATGGTGAGTTAGAAGTTAAATATAATTTTAATTATGCATATATTAGTATACAATAGTTATTAACAATATTATGTGTTAATATATAATTTTACAATTTCTTAAATGTTTCTGGAATGAGAGAATAATCGTAGAGATATACATTTTGTGTTATAAAAGGAGAATAATGGGAAGTTTAGACATTAAATTAAATACTATAATAATTTAGCTTATAATAAAAGCTAATATTATCGTGCATTTTAATATCATCTTAGATATGTCATGAGTAGGGGATGCAAATAAGTAAGTGATACCAAGCCAATAAAATATATTTATACCTCTTAAATATTACTTGTAACAGCATGAAAATTGTTATAATTATTATCGATAGCTTAACATACTCTGCAATATTCAACATCAGACATTGGTGAGTAGGGGATTGCAAGTACACAATTATACAACACATTACAAAACTACTATCTAGATGAAGAAAATATAATAGGCCTACCAGCTTGAATTCGTAGGTGCTTCGTAATTTAAAATTAAACTATTAATTATCCAAAAGCAGCAAAAAAAAAATTAACGCCCGACTGAATCTATCAATAAAAGACTTGTTAAATTTAATGAAGTTTATTATGTAGCAATTTATTTCAAGCGCCAGGTTCTCCTGCGTACCATAAATTTACGACACGGGACTCGCGGATTTCCTTCCTTGTGGAAAAAGCTACATTCAGAATTGTTACGCCTTTAAAATGCCATTGATTCCTATCGAGTTTGAACCCGCGAACCTCAGAATCGGAGGCGTGCAGTGTAACCACTAGTCCACGATGATGATGATGATGATGATGATAATGTAATAATTGTAATAATGATAATAAAAATAATGTAATGATGATAATAACAATAAAAATATTTGTAAGTGCGCAAAGGACTATTACCAAGTAGCTCCGTCATTGTTTGTATGAGCGAGCGATCTCCACTCACGCGAAAGGTATTGCGGGCAGTCTACACATAGGGGATTTTAGGAAAAATAATTATTTTTGGTAGTTTCCTTTCAAGACTCCACTTTAATATAATTACAAAAAAATTAACTGGTGTTCAGGTAATAATGTGGCACTTTTGATTTTATAAAAATTTTGGTGACGAAGGTCAATTGCATATTAATTGCATTTACGCCCTTCAGAAAAACGTAAATATTAACATACTAATTTTCAAGCGATAGAGCATAAAATCATCTATAATGTGACTATCTTTTCAAGTTGAGGGAATAGCCATACTTCGAGAAATGTATTTTATAAAAGAGACTATTTAAAACAATACGATAAATTGACAGCTCTATTACTCTTTAATTACACCAAGCGAAGACTTGAAATTCGGTTCAGATATTCAGTATATCATAAAGTTTCACTGTAAAAAAATGGTAAACTTTTGCCGATTTCGTATAGAATGTCCCATACTTATTCTTTGCGTGGAATACAAAAAAATATTCAGTAACATTTTGGTGTCAAATTATTTTCTTTAAAAAATGTTTTTCCCTAAACTTTAAATGGCGCCTGATAAATATTTGCCGTATAAGTTTAATATTTACTATAATTAAAAGCGAATAACAGGAATTTTCGTTCCTTTACAGTTTTGCAATAAAATTGATATTGTTGTGCAAATTAAATGAAAACTTGTGACATTTTGAAATAAAAAAACGAGAAATATAGGAAATGCAGGTAAGAAAAGCTATCTGTATGTCTCGTCACAAGAATCACGCGAATATTACGTGCGCTGTTATTACGATTTTCTGGAAGTTTGGTCTTAAGTATTTCATTAATCGTGGGGTTAATCACAAAATGAAATAGAGAAGCTGTGTTTCTCTTATTATAATTTAACAATTCCTTGAATTAGCGCACTTATATCACTTCCATCCTGTATATTCGGATACTGAATAATAATAAAATGATTGCGCACAATCGTGCAAAATTAATTAATTGGCTTATTGCACTAATGACATTGTCACTTTGGAACACAATTTCGGATGATATCTTGTACACTTTAGTCCGCACAGTTTACATCTGCAACTGTCTTCGATTTGATGGTGACATTCACACACACTTTGTGATGCAAGCCGTGGATTGCGTAGCGGTTTATCTGGTGCCTTAGTTCCTTGTTTGGTCCACACCAGCTCCTATCTATCATGGCAGGCGTACCGTAGAATTCTTCAGGAATGGCATCCCGCTTCTGTCTTCTCTCTTGCATCTGTTGTTCGTACGCTTTAGTGGATGGCAGGTAGTAGCGCATTCTGAGGTCTTCCAGGAAGAACTGTTCTCTTGCTAGTACATAGACCAGTCTCGAGGGAGTGAATTTAGAGACTGCTAGAAATTTCTTTAGATAGGAGGCCTTGACGCTTTCCCAGATTTTTAAGTAATTTATCTTCAGATGTTCCCAAACTATCTCTATCCCATATGCGATTATTGGCATTATTTTTGCATTGAAGAGTTGCACAGCTGTGTCTTTGATAGTAGGGCAGGTGATTTTATTTCATTCATGGCTCTTACAGCCGCTGCTGCTCTTTCTCCGACATGTAGGATACTGAATAATGTACTTTATTTATTTTCACTAGGCGTGCCAGTTATGTTTATTGTGTAGAAGTTAATATGGCTTGTTAGTTCTCTCCACGCCACAGGCTACCAGCAAATGTTAATATTTAGAGTTTTCCATATAACCACAATCTGTATTTGTCCTACAAGTGGTACAACATTATTCAGACCATTGGTTTTCCTTGTAACAAATTTGACATTCTAAGTATAGAGAATCTGCACGTTTAATAGGCCTAATGTTATATACTTTATTCTGTGCTTTTGGCGTAAATCGTTCACAAATGTGACAATTTATTATCCGGTTATTTTTTTACAATTCCGACGAGAATTAGCTCTTTGCATTCTACCACTAAAACATTCAATTACTACTGAAAATATATACTGAGTGAAAAATAGGATCACAACATTATACTATGCTGTTGTTAACACATGCACAATGAGATTCGTTTTACTGGTAGGCGAATCACCTCGGGCTAACATTGTATTTTCCTGCAGGAATATTTCCAATATTTCGGTTTACCAATGATTTTCCGTTTTTTTTATGAATAAAATAGTTAAATGTTGTTTTATGAAGGAAATAATATTACTCTACATCCTCAGGAAAAATCGAGATTGGTCTCTGCTTGGACCTCTCTCTTTATGGTAACTGATTCTAGAAGAAAAGACATTATCGGTATCCTGAAAGCTGACAAAACCATTGTTAAATGCAACAACGAATAACTTATTTTCATCTTTACATTTTATAAGTAATCGTGTAGAATTTCGAACCTGTATGACACGCGTGTTATTTGGTGATGTGCGAATCAATTTTCAGTGTAGGATATCTACAAAGTTACGCCATGTGTTATTTTAGGTACTGTTTTCAGATTTAATTTTGAAGAGAAACATATACGCCTAAACCAGGGTTTGAACCTAATGTACCTGGTTCTGTACACCTGTTCTCTTCTATCTGAGCTATTAGGCTTCCGATTTATTCGCAGATTTTTCTCTATATTTAATAGGATTCCCGCGCGCGACAAAACTGAACATTCGTTCCATTAACGGCAGAAATTACATTCTGTATTTAGAATTTGCACTTGAAAATGAACTAAAAACATGAATTGTCTTCACGGAGGTAAAATCCATGGTATAGCAGTAAAGTATCTTTTGAACTTAGTACAAGAGTTGTGACTATCAAATGTACACCTTTAGACAAAAAAAAAAATGAGTCAACTCTTACATTTCTTTTAAGTCCTACTCGGCACAGCGCTGGGTTCAAACTAGGAAACTAGTCATAATTGTGCAGTCCTTGAGCTAGTATGTTACGTGGCATGAACTGAAGACATTCGTACGTGTCCTATTAGGTCAGCGGTAAAGCATGCAGTCACTGTTTCTGTTAATAAAGGTCGCGGGTTCGCGTCCTTAGTTATGCAGTTTTTTTCGTGATAGTTGTACTAAAATGTTTTACGAATAAAATACAACATTTTATTTTGACATTTGAATTAAATCATTGTTATATTTACCATATTCAGGGTTTGATCTATGTAATTTCAATGTATTGCATTCAATAGACTGTGATACGCAGACGTATGCGCAAAAGCAACAGCCTCTAACAAGTTTGTTTATAATTAATCATATCGAGTTTTACTATGGATCAGCGCACACACAAGGACATAAACACAAGGCAATCTCAATGCCCCGCAGATTGAGAGCGGTTAACATGCTGAGGGTTCATACACCCGATATTGATTTTGTTTTTGTTAAAGTTTTCATTTTAGAAGATATTATTTTCTTTCCTCATTTATTTATTAGAAGGCGGTTTTAATTTATGTTTTTGTGTGTTTTGTGTGTGCATTAAATCCATAAAACTCAAATATAAAATTAAATATGAAACTATATTACAGGCGAAATGCTATTCTAACATTCAGTTTTAAAAAAAGTAGAACGGGAATCGAACCCGTGAGGTTACGAACGCAGATGATGTCTGTTAAACCTCTCGACCATGGAAACACGCTAAGCCAAGCTCTCTCTTTCATGTTGCTTAAGTGTGTGCGGCGTTAACTAGCAAACAAACAAATACAAATACTGAAAACGTGTTGATGTGAATGCGGCTTCTCCGAGCGCTCACGAAGTTCCCCGATCAGTTGATTGAATCTGCGGATGACTGATTTTTTTGTCTAAGGGTGTATTATAAATAGTCACAATTTAAATAATTGCTACAAATTGGACTATGAAGATCCTGTAAATAGGCTAAAAACCAGAGTAAAGGTCATTTGGCTGAAAAGAATTGCGTTAGATAATTCTGATTATTTTTTATCTGAAACTTTAGGTTATCTCAAATTGCTTGTCAAAAATCGGGTTTAAGTTGTTTAAATTATGTATATAAATGTGAAGCAATACATATAATTGGATAAGATTTGATTATTTCTTTGAGGTCTTGTAAAATTAAAATACTTACTTGCTGGAACATTTGCAAATTTTAAGTTGCTCACTATCGTATTTGTTCAAAGTTATCAGCTTACTTCGTGAATGTTTCTTTGAGTAATGATAATTTTACATCTTGGAAGTGAGTTACTAGCCCTTTTTCTTCGAATCATTGCAGCAAAATATAACATGAAAATCTCAACAAACAAAACCAGATCAATGGCAACATCCAAGGACCCACGACGTGTTAAATTAGAAATAGAAGGGAAAAGTATAGAACAAGTCATGAAATTCAAATATTTAGGAGTAGAAATTAATAGCAGCAACAGAATAACAGATGAAATCCTCCATCAAGCAAATAATGCAAACAAAATATCGTGATGTTAAAACAATACATTTTTGGAAAAATAAAAATTTAAGAATAGATACAAAAGTAAGAATTTACAAATCTGTCATAAGACCAGTTCTAACATATGATTGTGAATGCCGAACAGAAACTCATAAAACAAAACAGATCAATGAAACAACCGAAATTAAAGTTTTAAGGGAAATCGTAGGAAAATCGCTGAGAGAGAAAATTCGCAGCTCTGTTATTAGAGAATGTGAAATTGAAACCATCATAGAGAACCGAATAGAGTGACCTCTCTGTGTTAAATTTTGGACGCAATTTTCTACCGCTGCGCCGTCTTAAGATGACCTGGGTACTACATGCTACTACTTTGGCCGGTCACGGTGGCTCAATCGGGGTGTCGGTGGCTCAATCGCAAGAACAGTACCCTACCCTTTCCATTCATTTAAAAATAAAATTGTAAGTTCAACACAAGTAATGCTACTTTGTGAACAATTTTCGCATGTTTTATTCTTACTCTCATCAGTAGAAAATTACAAGAACTTTGCCAACTTTTCAGATGTCTTTAACTATATTATTTTCATTTTTCTTTATTTCAAAATTCATCAATTAGTAAGTTGACTAAAATAATTTACACAATTTCCCAAGTGTTTATTAAAAAACAATTTCACTCTTAGATGAACACAGTGAATATGGAAAATCACTATTTATTACAAAGTAATTGAAAATGTTAGACATATAGAACAAAAATATTGGCAAAATTTTTGTAATAATTTTCTGAAGTAAAAATAAAAAATGCAAAATTGTTTACAAAGTAACATTTCTTGTGTTATTTCCATTAAGAAATATCAAAAAGGATCTGGATAATGATATGCTATGGCGGCACCATTTGACGAGCCTGGTCTAATGAGTAATGATATGCTATTTGTTTTTAGGAGTTTTAAGAACCGAAACCATAAAGTAATTTAAGTTCAAGTTTTTAAATATTCTTAAAACGAAAATTTATAAATACCTTAATTTGATAAGAATGTAGCAAAAATAAATTCAAACTAAAACCTATGCATTGTTTCACTATTCTGAACTACTCACATGTGAATGCGTGCACATCAACTCTGTTTAGTAACCAGACTTGTCTTGATGAGTTTGTTTGCTTTTAAAAATGAAATAACATGATTCATTTATTGCCTTGTATTAAAATTAATAATTTCAAAAAATATATACATTTTATAGTTACTGCAGGATGTACATTATTCAAGACGAACAGAATTTTCTCAATGAAACTTAATTCACATACATAGTTAAAGATTCAATAAACATAATTATTTTATATGTAATTTTATAAGAAGACTATTTGAACATTTATTTACTAGCTTTCTATTACCCCAAGGGTCTTCCAAGCCCTATAATGAGAAAATCCGATAGTTCATTAGAAAAGAAACCATATTATGTATATTCTCCAAGGAGCAACACATTGAGAATGCCCTTGGCCTACCAGCTAGCTGCTGGCTCAACATTCACCTGCAAGAAAAATCCAAATTGACTTTTAGGCTTAAACATTTATTTAAGCCTAACAGAAATGCCTACCTTGATTATTACCAGGAAATCACTGAATAGTTGAAGGTTAGGACTAATTATTTTTGTTAAAAGACATCAGTTTTGTTCTCTAAGTAATTACCAACACTTCATAATAAGATATTTTTTGCACATGTTAAATAAATGTTATAAAAGACATAGAAAGTTCTTAATGAGGTAGAAGTACGGATGAATTGAAGTTTACATAAAACAATGTTAACTTAATTTTAAAATTTGTAATTTAAAATATTTCCTGTAATAGTTCAATTAAAAATTTGGGCTCAACTGCATTTCTACTAGCGCTTGATTTTTCAGTTATATTGTTGTAAACTATAGCTCTTCTTCTGTATTTACTACCATTATTTAATATTTTAAACTTCTTCAAACAATTTTTATAACATTATTAGACAATTTTCAAATATTTATTTAAATATGCAAATCACAATATTATGACACTGTTAGACGATATGGTGATGCTAACTGCTATTTTCTTCACAGAGTATATTACTTAGTCTATGATTTTTCTATCAGTTTTGGGTTATCGCTGGTTGGATCAGCATTAGGGAGTCATAAATAAGTGTACACCCATTTTTAATAAACGTTTGGTAATTTTAATATTATTAATATATTTTTTAACATAGATTTGGGGATTAATTGCAAATATTGGTCATTTAAATTTTGTAGCGACGGATCGTAATCGAGGATGATAATCAATATGTGGTTCGATTGTGGATTATCACTGGCTCTATAAACTCTGGCGCATGTGCACTGTTGTTCTATAGGACTTAGAAAATATTTCACGCTAGTTTAAGTGCAGTTTTTCAAAACTTGTTTTTAATAAAAAACACACACAAACACTTTTCTGTATAGTCTATAATGTACTGGTATGTTCTTGCAATACACTTGTAGATATTCTTGAAGCGCAACTTCAGTAATTTAAAATATTTGCTATAATAGTTCAATTAAAAATTTTTTTAATAAAAAACAAAAACACTTTTCTGTATAGTCTATAATGTACTGGTATGTTCTTGCAAAACAGTTGCAGATATTCTTGAAGCACAACTTTATTACATCTACTGTAGAGTCTGAAAAAAAAAAATTAAATAAATAATATATATATATATATATGTACAGATACAGTGGTTTCACTTGACCTGCGGCCGATAGCGGGAAAAATGACTGCAAGCATTGAGTCATCAACTCACGCTACCCACATAGTGTCTTCGCTAGTGGGTCGCAAGTCAAGTGAAAGTCAATGCATTTGTCAGTGTCAATGATTTTTTCGAAGGTATGTATATTTGTTGTGCATACACACGAATGCTTAAATGAACATCCACTAAACGGTGGAGATATCTGTGAAATTGGAATAACCAACATTCGAAAATATGTTTTAAAAAATGGATGTTCACTAAATTCATTTTGTTAGGTTCTGATGGGAATAGTTGGTGAATACTTCATTAAATAATATGCATGTAAATTATTTAGTTAGGTTAGGCAAGGGTAAATTGGTATACATCCATATCTAATAAATGTTGGGGATTTATTGCAAAGGTTGGTCATATCGATTTCACATCTACGTGGTTTCATCTATCAATTCAACTCTATAAACTTTTTATACATTTTTGCACATGTTCACTATTCTGCAGGACTTAGAAAAATTATTAGGAAAGGTAAACTGAAGTTTTTCATTTTTTTGTCACATAATGGAAACTTTATCCCTAAATTTCGGTTATCTTTTAAGATTTTATTTTTAGACTTACAGGTGTTCTAGATAATGCTACCTCACTCATAACTTAACCTACACAAGAAATTTAATCTATAAAAATATGATAGGGTAATTTAGTTTAGCTAACTTTTATCAGGTTAAATCAATTTAAGGTTAAACACCCGAGTTAGTAAAATGAAGGTAGAAGCATTAGATCCACTTACCTAAAATTATATACGTATGTAGACTTCCCAATCACTGTTATAAGGAAATACGCCCATACGATTTGATCTTGACAGCCTCATTTATTCTGTGAAAGAAATATTGATGAATAAGTACACACATTACAGACCAAGATATAAAAAATAATATGAAATATAAACAAGCTTTTTTTAAAGGGATATTACAATTCAAATACAAACATTATAATGTCACGATGCAAACAAAATGTAAGGCATGCCAATTTACATAGTTCACAGTATTATTTGAAAACACGATTTTGAAAAGTGGACCAAATTTTTGAGGGAAAAAAATGTCATATGTAATCATTCTCTTACCTTCCATTAGCTGTATTTTCCAGCTTCACTTTCTCCTTCAGATTGTAGAAAATTAATCAATTTAATAATTAACTTCGATGCATTAACAATATTATATTATATTGAACCTCAAATTTCTCTTCGAACAGTACATAATAATTCTACCGTTCATTTTTCAAATTTAGTTCGACATTCAATTTTACATTTCGATTTGTTTGTCATAACCTTCATAACGTACGTATCAATTCTACCGTTGATTTATTTAAATTTAATCCACATATAGAGAACCGTAGAGAACGAGATCATCATCATCATCATAGTACATTCACGAGATCGGACGAGATAAAATAGCGACGGTGGCGCAGTCTTAAGATGACCCGAGTACTACGTGGAAAAAAAAAAAAAAAAAAAAATTCTGCGTCCAAATCTCCCTATAATGATTCACTGGCCTGGTCACCATACCCCGGACCTGTAGTGAATGAACACGCAGCAAGCTGCCAGCTTTCATGCGTAGAGGAAGAAGAAGAAGAAGAAGACTACCGTATTTGAAACAATAAAACGTTTTTAAAGCCTTTATAGTAGAACACCATACTCTTTTTTTTTTTTTTTCCTGTTTATTTCGAAATATCAAGTAATCATCGGACCTTCTTTTCTTTTAGTGAGATCATATAAATAATTGTTCCAAAAACTAGAGGAGTTATTGTAGCTATCGTAATTTATTTGTAATTTGGTAATCATAACTTCTGATTTAGAAGCTTACTGTCATAAGAATGGGAATTTATCAATCTATTGTCATAAATACATTAATAAAATAATTATAACCTATATGATAATCATATGGAAGTGTCATATATTTCGATCATATTTATTGTTCACAAGCGTAGAGTTTGCAAATACTTTTGTAACCCCTGACACGGATTTACGTCTATTGTCAGGCGGTAGTTTTTATTGGAAACTTCTCACAGTGCCATGTCACGGGATTGTGAAAATCTGGAGAACCGGTTAGATTTTTTCTTTCTTTTGTAGAATTCAAAGTTTTAATATAAAAATCTTACTAAATTAACACATTATCTCAGGATAGGGAGATATGGGGAGCTTATGTCCGCGATAGTGTCTATGAGTTAGTTAGTTGGTTAGTTATATAGAATCTTACTAGATTTCCGCCACTAAATTCAGTCCCTTGGAAGTCTAGGAGTTGTTCATTGGCTCTAGTTCCGAGGGTCGTGTATTTATACCGGCCGAGGTCATAACTTTTTCTTAGGATGGACGAATCTAAGGAACTAATCCTTCGGGAAGGACTTGGGTCCCGATCTGAAGATTTTCTGGCTCGTAAAAAAAACCTCAAGCCATATGTATTATTAATTATATAGGTTCTGAGCTATATTCTATCGTCCTTTTCGTCCAAGTAATAAAGTCACTATGAGGCGATAAACTGACAACTTGCCACTCGTTGACATCTATAGTGAAGTAAGCGTAACTAAATTAGCATACCTAACTTCGCAAGGGAGCATTCTTGCCTCATATGGGATGTACGGATATACTTACTTACTGGCACTATCGAACCCGTAGGTTCATGGCCGCACGGACATAAGCTCTCCATACATCCCTATCCTGAGCTAATGTTTTCCAATCATTCCCTGTATAATTTACTTCCTTCAAATCATAGTTAATGTTATTCTCCCACCTCATTCTTGGTCTACCAACTGGGCGTTTTCCCTCTGGCTTTCCTACAAGAAGCTTCCATCCAAGTCTTTCATTCCCCATACGTGCAACATGTTCTGCCCATTGCAGTCTATGAGACTTAACTGTTCTTATTATATCTGGCTTCCTTTAAAGACCATGTAGTTCATTGTAATGTAGTCTTCTCCATTCACCTGTCTGTTCATCTCTCTTTGGTCCAAACATTTTCCTAAGTACTTTATTCTCAAATACTTGTAATCTCCTTTCCTCCCTTAAAGTAAGAGTCCAAGTTTCGCGCCCATATAATATAACTGGTAGAATAATAGGTTTATATATTTTCAGTTTAACGTTTTTTTAAAGGAGTTTGGACATCAAGAGTCTGCAATGCATAATAGCACGCATTTCCAGAATTTATACGGATATAGACAAACAAATACAATACATTCCATTTAAATTATAAAAAAGTACATTTTCATCTTGTTCTTTACGGTTGAACTGCAAAATGTTCATTCCGGTCTCATGCAGAAAACTGATATCTCCATGGTGCTCTTCGCCATCCCACACATCTATATCTCTCTGGCTTATATGTAAATTACTGCTTTGTTATATGTTCCTCGACCATTCTTTTTGAATGTGGTAGAACCAATTTTGTTTGTATTCTTTGATCTGTCAGATAAGCTGAATATGTTAAACTCTTTCCTTATATCTTGAGAATCTTATATTTTTTATCTCACTACATAGTGTCGGCCGCGGTGGACTAATGATTATGCTCCTTGCCTCTGGTCCCAAGGATCTCGGGTTCAAACCCGGCCGGGGTCGATGGATTTTTTAGGACGGAAAAATCCAAGGAGCAAGTCATCCGGAAGGGACTTTAAGCCATGGGTCCCGAGTCTGAAGATTTTCAGGCTCGTAAAAAATCCTTAAGCCTGAATGGAAAGGCCTCTAAGCAAAATTTACCGAATTTTCCCTTCCTAGTACTACCTTGGTTTCCTAGATGTCCGTATGAGGCGGAACGCTGACCGCGTACCACTCAAAAATGACATCTATACGAAAACAAGTGTAACTAAATTAGTATGGTTTAAATTCTTCCCTGTAGGGGGAGAGCGCCTAAATCTCTGTAAAAGGAAAACATAGGCTTACATTACAATACAATACTACATAGTGAGGAAACTGATTTCTGCAGATTCTATTTTTATAGTTGATTTTTAGCCATAGTACAATTTTCTGAGCCATATAACAACACAGGAACAGCCAAAAAAATGTTTATTCTAATCTCATCAATCATTCACACATTACCTTATTTAATAAGTAATACTTTTAAAAATTAACTAAGTCCAGATCTGCAATGCCTTTGGCCAACCAGTCGTATACTGACCTCACATCAAGATGAATTATTTAGACATGTGGACGATCGTACAGCCAGTATAGGGATATATGGTCAGAATATTGGGATAGACAGCAGTTATAATTGGATTTTTCAACTGGAGATGCCACTTATTGTAGATACCCAAATTCCTCACAATGCTGGTTAGGTACTGATCCTATTCTCGGCAAAATTTAATGAACAAATTTATTTCTCCTGAAACCAGCGCATCTTTCGTAGCTCTGCGACAAGGTATGATGTTTTAGACTGCTTCGCAAAAGCGCAAATCTCTAAATATGTTGCACTGTAAAAATTAAAATTGCAAACCATAGACTATTGCAATTTATCAGAATATATTATGCTTATTTTTTTTCTTTCCACTCCGATCTGAAGCTGAATTAATTCGGTAGTTTAAATTTAACATTCTCTCCCTTTATATTGACTTAAGGCTTTCACGGCCGGAGTTACTATGATGATCTTCTAGAAGATTTCCGGGCTGTTGGCCGTGATCTTGAGGCTTGTAGTTCCCCGACGTTTCGCCAGAGACTGCGTCCGGCATCCTCAAAGATTGTCTTGAGGATGCCGGACGTAGTCTCTGGCGAAACGTCAGGGAACTACAAGCCTCAAGACCACGGCCAACAGCCCGGAAATCTTCTATAAAATCATTCTCTCCCTTTATTTATTGTTTTCTAATATTGTGTTTAGATATGGAATATATTTATAGCCCATACCACAGAACAGCATACGAGGAAAATATTACGTGCGTCGTTAATGAGTCAGGATAAATAGATTAAGTTCAACTTATATAGAAATCAATCTTAACAATAATTTTATCTAAGGAGATTTTTTTTAAATATACCACAGTTTGACTACAGTTCATGGGGTACCGGGTTCGATCCCTGGTCATATCACAAGGTTATTTTTAACGGGAATTATTCCTTTGTTCGTCCATGGTCTTGGACACCTATCATATCATCGGGGTAATGTAACTCCGCCTTCCAGGCGCCCCAACTTAAGAAGTAGATTACAATTGCACCATGCCAGGAGAGAATACCAGAAATGTCATAAAGACAACCTGGGTAAAAATAATTAAAATGTGTGTATTGTTAATAGGCCTATGTTAAAATTTTCATTAATGCATTTTTTTATTTTCTTGTATTTTGTGTCATGAGTAAACTCCAACGTGGTCAGATAAATTAATAAAAAAAGTACGCAGTAAGTGGGAACTCCATGGCGCAATTTGTTAGTCACTTGCCCTCCAACTCTTGGTTCCTAGTTAGCGCCTCGGTTACCTCAATGCAGGGTTCATGGTGAACGATTCGGAGAAAGGACAGACTTTTTTTTCGGCGTTTCAGCCCTTTTCCCCTGTCAAAGCCTTCATTCCACCACTTTACATACTCATCCATTTCATCTCATTTCAAATTCATGCTTGTATATCACGGATCTTTAATAATAAGAATCTCATCTCATCATCATAGTACATTCACGAATTTAGGCCATTTGTTAACCTGTTTCGGCCTCAAGAGAAACACCACCCTAAAGTCTTTTGAGTGGACGTCCTGGTCTTCTTCTTCCTGCAGGTTGATATCTTAACATTTGTTTGGGTATTCTGTGATCTTCCATTCGATGAACATGTTGCATCCATCTTGACTTATAATCAGAAATTTTGTTTTCTAAAGGTTCCATGTGTAATTCTTCTAAGATGTCTTCATTTTTTTTTTGTGATCTAGTAGTGTGTATCCTGCAGTCCTCCGAAGGTATCTCATTTCAGCAGATCTAAGTCTCTGTATATCCTTCTGTTTCAACGTCCATACTTCGCTATCATACAAAAGAGTTGGAAGAGCCAGTGTTTTATACACTTTTAATCTTGAATGCTTTTGGACTAACTGTGGCTTGAAGATAGAATTTATTAACCCTAAAATTCTTAAAAATTTAGATATTTTTGCATTTCCATCCTTTTCTTCTTCATATGAGATATTGCATCCTAGATATGTAAAATTATTCACCTGCTCCAAAATTTTATTGTCCAGTACAATTTTACTTCTGACAGGATCTACACCTTGAAATGCCATAATTTTTTTTTCTGTAGATATCTTCAAACCATATTCTTCTGTAATTTTGTTAAGTTCATACAGACCTTTCTGTAGATTATCTTCTGAATTTGCTATTATTATTTGGTCATCTGCAAACAATAGGGTGTTTAATTTTCCATTTTCTGATATTCTTATTCCAAATGTATATGTCTTGTTCCAGCAACATATTACTTCATTGATATAAATTGCAAAGAGTGTTGGGGATAGGGGGCAGCCTTGTCTCACACCACGATTTATAATTCCTTCTTCAGAAAATCTGTTATTTAATTTAATCTTTATGGTGTTGTCTTTGTAAATATTTTGTATGTTCTGCAGAAGTAAATTTGGTATATTTCTGTCTTCCAATATATTTAAGAGTTTTGATCTCTTGACTGTGTCTAATGCTTTTTCAAAATCTATGAAAGCAAAATGTGTTTCTAAGTTGAATTCTCTTCTTTTTTCAAGCAATAATTTTACAGAAAATACTGAATCAATACAAGATCGTCCTTTTCCTAAATCCATTTTGACATTCCATAAGCAATTTTTCACTGAAACTTTTCAATTTTCCATTTAAAATCACCTGGCAATACGCCTGACACAAGTAGAGGGTTTCCATTACATTACAAGAACGAAGTTATTAATGAATGTAATGTTAACTTTTCGCTTCAATTTCGAGTTTTATAACTCTCATTATCCTGTTTCACTTTACTTATTCTGTTCTTATTTTCTTTATTCTAATAACTAACTCACTGGCACTATCGAACTCGTAGATTCATGGCCGCATGGACATAATATCTCCACATCCCTATGCTGAGCTAATATTTTCCAATCATCCCCTGTATAATGTACTTCCCTCAAATCATGGTTAACGTTATTCTCTTACCTCATTCTTGGTCTACCAAATGAGTATTTTCTCTCTAGTTTTCCTACAAGAAGCTTCCATTCCCCAATCGTGCGACGTCCTGCCCATCTCAGTCTATGAGACTTAACTGTTCTTATTATACCTGGTTTTCTATAAAGATCATATGTAGAAATATAAGGTATATTCCATATTGATCCTAAAAAACTAGTCACATTAATATAATCTAAAGATTTAATTCTATTACCAACATTTAACTTAGCTCACTGTTGTGCAGTCTTCACCATTCTCAGCCGATTGGTAAAAGTACAATTGTAAATCATTGATTAAGGCTATGTGACTGTTCAATAACTAGTAATATCGATAATTACCGGGTTACTAATTGGATTTATAAAGTTGCACCGAAAATCTTCTCTTTTGCATTGAGGAAAACCTGTAAAGTTTTTATACTCAGAATAAATTGGAGATTTGATTTGCACATGGAGAGAATTCAGAACTGTGTAAGTTTGAGTACGCTCTCCATTTCGAAGTTATATTAATTAAAGTTGGACGTGGGAATTGGGGTATGTAACCTCTGGGTGTGCAAATATTTAAGTCCTATGCTTAACTCTGTGCTGAAATATTATATGTAGGTAATAAAGGTAATGCTATTTTGGATAACACGCACTATGAATAATAATGCGTTTATGATCTTCCACATTAATCTCTATTCAAACTACGACCATTCAGCAAAACAAGGCCTTTAACACACATGTTTCTTTCTACAGACTCTGGATGCAACAAGAATTGCCTGAATAAACAAAAAGTTACTGTATATATACCATCCGTCCATAGTAACTCTGCCCGAAGGCAGGTCCTTCACTGCAATCATAGCATTTTCATGCTAAGCTTGCAGCTTTACTAGGGAATGTGTAGGTGTGGTAGCTTCCCGTTGCTTTCCACACCGGTGAAGGATGATCGTGATGATAATGATAAGGATGATGATGATGATGGCCATATGATTTCGGGGACCGTTTGGGCCTTAAAGTTTTCCTGACATTTGTCTTACTGGTGAGGAAAACCCCCGATAAAAACCTCGCCCAGAAAAACTGCCCCGACCGGGGATCGAACCTGGGCCCGCTGCGTGACAAGGCAGCACGCTACCTCGAGACCACAGCGGTGAACTGTATATATACGTTGATTCGTAATTAGGCCTACAAGAATTTTCTCCATGTTGTTGTAAATTATGGATGAATAGAATGAAATATGACCCACTTTTGGGTTAGGCCCATGGCCGCGAGGAGGGTTTACAAACCTTCCCGTTGGCCCTTTCTGCTCTTTTTTATTTCTCTGGCCTGGGGTCATGAACCAGCACCTTGTGGTCATCCCACTAGATCCTGCAGTCACATCTTTTCAACTCTTTTGGGTGCCAACCAAACTATTTTTCCTAACGTGAAATGAGGTGAGGAGAAGGGAGAGTGTTGGTGAGATGAAATACTGGAAACAGGAGTACCGCGAGAAAAAGAAAAGGGAAAATTCCGGTATGGCCCAACACAAATATCCTTCTGGAACAGCCAGAACTCCAACCT
Organism: Diploptera punctata; assembly: GCA_030220185.1. Taxonomy (NCBI): domain Eukaryota; kingdom Metazoa; phylum Arthropoda; class Insecta; order Blattodea; family Blaberidae; genus Diploptera; species Diploptera punctata. Next base: position 1,284,101 of record JASPKZ010005287.1, on the reverse strand, counting down.
GGGATCTCGAAGCAGTCGCGCGAGCTAGCCATGCGGATACCGATATGACAATTGAAGGAGTAGTAGTACCTCAATAAAGTATGTTTATTGACATGCGGATACCGACATGACAATGAAGAAGTAGTAGTACCTCAGTAAAGTATGTTTATTGACACAGGTGCATAATATTTATTTATTTTATAATAGGAATAGGCCTATTATATTATTAGTCTCCCAGTTATATGGATGCGAAATATGGACTCTTAGATTAAGGGAGGAAAGGAGATTATGAGTATTTGAGAATAAAGTTGTAAGGAATTTTTTTTGACCAAAGATAGTTGAACAGACAGATGAATGAAGAAGACCACATGACAGTGAGCTGCATGACCTTTATAGGAAATAAGATATAATAAGAACAGTTAAGCCTCGTAGACTGCGATGGGCAGGGGCATGTGGCACGAATGGGGAATGAAAGAGGTGCATGGAAGCTTCTTGTAGGAAAACTAGAGGGAAAACGCCCAGTTGGTAGACCAAGAATGAGGTGGTAGAATAACATTAACCATGATTTGAGGGAAGGAGATTATACAGGGAATGATTGGAAAAAAATAAATCAGGGTAGATATTAATGAGCATATGTCCGCACGGCTATGAACCTTCGTGTTCGATAGCGCCAGTGAGTTAGTTAGTTAGTTAGAGAGGAATATTTTATGCAGACTGTTTGTCTTTTGATCTTCATATGTTACATTTTTATAAGTAACTAGACTCATTTTATACACGGTTATACATTGTTGAAAAATAATTGTTTTCGTAACAAACTATGTTTTTTCGCGATGGTGTGTTTTGTTCTACTTACAGCAATGGAGACCATTATTGAAAATTCAACTTCCTACATTTCGAGGTTGCCAACCTAAATAACTATACTGTAATAAAAATGACTATACTGTAATATTTTATTACATATGACAAACACGCGTATGGGAAGTAAAACCACTGCCCTCTATGTATACTACATACAATGTATATACAAAAAATATCCAAAAGTTAGTGTTAATATGCATCATACCAAATAAATCACTGCATTTTAAATGAACTGAACTTTATTTGAAATAATGTAAAACAATAAATACGTACTTACCGCCATTTTATAACTAAATTAGTCTGACAGCCTCCTGTTGTTTCAACTAATAAACATTGCCCACACTGTAAACGTTAGTCAGTTGTTTATAACGAACGTAAGTATTTCCAACAAATATATTATTTTACTATTATTTTGAAAACACCTTCGCGCAAAAAATAAAGTACAACGCACGTTTGTGAAGTGTTTTACAGAATTTCGGAAATTAAAAATCTCGCCATCGCTCGGTTTTTAAACATCTTCCTCCATTCTGTAAAAGCCACTTCCTAACCTCGCATCGTAATATACTATTTAGACCTGATACTGCGTTTTGCGGAGAAATTGTATAAATATTTTGTAAACAGGACCATGAACAGACTGTGTAACAATCCGATATTTTCCTCTCCCCCATTTGATTTCATTCATGACAGCAAATTACATAAGCGGTGGGGATGGTAATGTTATGAAAACAACGCATTTCTGTTGCCTCTAATTTAGCCATTAATGTGGGATAAAACGAGATATTTCAGATGCGAAAAAATCAATAAATGCCAATCAAGTTCACTGGCTGAATTCATATAGAATAGCCTACAATAAGTCCCTAGGGACATACGGATTTCAAAACAAAGTGTAGATAGAGCCATAATATCAAGCCCGTTAATAAATTAACCAATAATTATTTGATTCATTTCGAGGTGATATACATTTTTCAATAACGTAAATCAATTTTCAAATACGGTTTAGGTAACTCATTGATATCGCACTCGCCAATCTCGAAGATTACGGACGCAAATTCGGCCCAAGTAGTTGGTAGTCTGCGACGACAACAGTAAATAAGAACAAAAATTGTAAATGTGTTATTACGAAATCTAATATATTAAAATGAATGTTTATCTGTTCGTACTTTATGCGCGGCCATACCGTTGACCCGATTGTCATGTTTTTTTTTTTTTTTTGCAAAATGTTCAGGAGATTCCCAGGATGAACATAGGCTATAAGAGAGTTGATATAATCAACTTCTACACCCTTAAAAAACATATTTTTTAGTGAAAAACATGAAAAAGTCCCTTTTTTACCCTTAAATGGCTTACGCTACCTAAACCATAACACATACACAAAATTAATGTAGCCTATACAGAATTGAATATCTCAAAGAAAAAACTCTACAAAAAAGTCCGCGACAGCATATGTTTATCTTTTACAGATAACACACAATAGCCATTTTTGTCTTTCATTGATGCCAAGGAGATCGGGATAAGTAGATTCCCGGGCAAGCATGTGCTGCCATATCATTCATCGATTATCATGGGACTTTTTGCAAAATATTCAGGATTTTCCCGGGAAGGTTATAACTATAAGAGAGTTTTAATGCTCAAGTCCTTCACCCTTAAAAATCACCTTCTATAGTGATAAGTTTATATGGCTTATGCTGCCTAAACCATAACAAATACTCCAAATTATTTACACGGAAGTAGCCTAAATATCTCAAAAAACTCTAGAAAAAAGACCGCGACAGCATATGTTTATCTTTTAAGGATAACTCACAATAACCATTTTTGTCATTCATTGATGCCAAGAAGATCGGGATAAGTAGATTCCCGGGCAAGTATAGCAGCGCACGGCGGGTATTCTGTTATGGATAACTCAAAATAACGAATTTTGTCTTCCAGGTCTTTTATGCCAAGTACATTGGGATGCGTAGATTCCCGGGCTGTGCCGGGTAATCAGCACGGGGTATCTAAAAATAATAACGTTATAAATTTATATTTATTTTTCCTTTTACTTATTTAACTAAATGCAAAAACACATTATCGTTTATTTAGGTGTAGCAGCGCACGCCGGGTATTAGCTAGTTTTTTATATATAAAACTGATATTCTCTCGGTTATATTATATATTGATGCAAAACATAGACACTTACTTTAATGGAGGAGGGAAGATTACAAGCATTTGAGAATAAAGTTCTTTGCTAGTAAAAGTAGTAGTAGTAGGAATTTATTAGACAAAAAGTAAGATATTTACAATATTATTTACAAATATGGGTCGCACGGGCAGTAAGCCGTACGTGCTGTTGACAGTCCGTTACAATAAAGTAATAATTGGTACTAGTGTAAAGAAAAAAATAAACAACAAAAACAGCAATAACATTACAATTACATAAAGAAAACACAATAATAATATTACAATTAAATAATAACACAATAGCATTATACACTAAAAACATTAACATTACAATTACATAAAGAAAACACAATAATATTACAATTAAGTAATAACACAATAGCATTATACACTAAAAAAACATTAACATTACAATTACATAAAGAAAACACATTAATATTACAATTAAATAATACAACAGCATTATACGCTAATTAATTTAAAGTTCTATGTTAGTAAAAATGTTTGACCAAAGAGTGATGCACAAACAGACGAATGGAGAAGACTGCATAACAGTGAGCTACATGATCTTTATGGGAAACCAGCTATAATAAGAATAATTAAGTCTAGTATATTGCAATGGGCAGGGCATGTGGCGTAACGCTATAGAGCGACAGTACTAGAAGGTCCTGGCCTACCAGCCCTTCGCTGGTCGCATATCCACATACGTTAATGACAGAGATTAAATGATCATGCAGGCAGTATAGTGGTGACATATGGTCAGCACATCGGATCCATCAGCCATTGTAGCTGTTTTTTTCAACCTGGAACCGCTACATATTGATGCTACCCAAATGTCTCACGATGCTGAGTGGGCACTGGTCCCAATCTGACCGAAATTCCATCAGAAAAGTGTCCCCCCGTGGAGACTTGATCGTTGTAAACTATTTTTTTTTTTTACTTTTTAAATAAAGGCTACGGGGGCACGCCGTAGCGTAGTGGTTAAGGCACTACGCTACAAGCCGGAAGGTCAAGGGTTCAAGTCCCGGTGGGGTCAGGATTTTTAAACTGACCCAAACCTTCTGGCGGCACTATGGCCCTGGGGTCGACTCAGCCTCTAACGGAAATGAGTACCAGACGCATGTTCTGGGGCAAATGCGGCCGTCACGCAGGGCTGACAACCCGGCTGACATCAAGTGCCGATTGTCCAGAAAAAGTGGGAGCCTTAACCTCCTACTACCCGAAGGGCCTCGTGAGGCCTGTAGTGGGATTACTTTACTTACAAATAAAGGCTACCTTGGAATTTCATCGGATCGTGTGTCTTAAACAATGCAGTATTATGATGGTAAGGTTTAGATAATTGGGACGTCATTTGAACAATTTATTTTTTTAATATATTTAAAGCATTTAAGTTATGGTACTTACTCAGACGCCAAGCACCGGGGCGCCTACTAGAACAGACAGACGCCACGATCTTTTAGTTTTTTTTTTCTTTTCTTTTTTCTCCAGTTAAAGCTGGAATCATTACTGGAAATGTCATTAAACCGACGCATTTACTTTTAACCTTTGACGTGGAATCTTGAGTTTTCATTAGGAGCGGTGAAGCGTGCACTGTTCTTTTTCTCATTTCTTCCAAATTTCTCAAATCTTCCAACTAATGAATTTATTATCTTTGTTTTATTTTACACTATAGAAGCTCAATCAAATATTTCCATATGTCAGAGAGTCTTTATGGAATCCGGAATGTTCAATATCGATATTAAAATATATATAAGGTGCAAGTGGGCCCGAGTTCGATCCCCGATCGGACAAGTTTCCTGAGTGAGGTTTTTCGGGGTTTTTTCCTCACCTGTGAGGTAATTGTCAGGAAACGTAAAGGCCCAAACAGTTCGCGAATGCCATCAGGCCATTATTATTATCATCATTTATCTTATTCACCTCGTTAGATTAAGTTTAGGGTTAAGATCTCTCCTGGTACATCATTGGCGCAGCGTAACGTCGCCTTCACGCGCCCCAACTTCAGAAGTGAGTTACAATACACCAATGTCAGGAGAGAATACCAGAAATGTGGAAATGACAAACTGGTGGCATTGAATTAAAAAGAAAGTTTTCAGATGATATTTACCCAAAAAAATGCTGGTAAACAATTTACCAAAGGGATGCGATGGTCAAGTGGTTATGTCTCGAGGGTCGCGGGTTCAAATCTTGAAGGGTCGATGGATTTTTAGGATCCAATGGATAAGTCCTCCAAAAGAGACTTTTAAGCCATGGGTCCCGTGTCTGGATATTTTCAGGTACGTAAAAAAACTGAAAATCTGAAAAGAAAAGCCTCGTCCAAAATTTGTCATCCATTAAGTAATACCTTAGTTGCCTACTAGATGTTTCATTGAGGTAATGTGTTAATCACGAGTCACTCATTGACATGTGTAGATAAATAAACGTAACTAAATAGCTTGGTTAATAAACTCCCACTAGGGAACACCCGTGTATCCACGCGGGACATACGATACACACACATGTTCAAAGTAAATTGTGTGTCTCAATATCAGCGACTGCATTATTTGAGCCTACGGGTTTCGCGCTAAGCGGATAAGTGGAATTAATGTAGTATATTTATATTTTACACTAGCTAATATCCGGCGTGCGCTGCTATTTCTAAATAAATGTTAATGTGTTTTTAACACCAGCCGTGCGCTGTTATGCTTGCCCGGCAATATGCTTATCCCGATCTTCTTTAAAGACAAAAATGGTTATTGTGAGTTATCCGTAGAAGATAAACATATGCTGTCGCGGACATTTTTATAGAGTTTTTTTTAGATATTCAATTCTGTGTACATTAATTTGGTGTATTTGTTATGGTTTAGGCAGCGTAAGCCATTTAAGCGTCAAAATAGGAACTTTGTTTCACATTTTTCACTATAAAGGGTGATTTTTAGGGGTGGAAGGGTTGAGTATTACAACTCTCTTACAGCCTATGTTCGACCCCGGAATCTTCTGAATATTTTTCAAAAAGCCCCATCTCAATCGGCAGAGCACGATTGTCCGGGAATCGACTTATCCCGATCTTCTTGGCATCAATGAAAAGACAAAAATAGTTATTGTGAGTTATCGGTAAAAGATAAACATTTGCTATCGCGGACTTTTTTGTAGAGTTTTGTGAGATTTCAATTCCGTGTAGATTAATTTGGTGTATTTGTTATGGTTTAGGCAGCGTAAGCCATTTAAGCTACAAAATAGGGACTTTATTTCACTTTTTTCACAACAAAGGGTGATTTTTAGGGGTGAATGGGTTGAATATCACAACTGTCTTATAACCTATGTTCATCCCAGGAATCTCCTGAACATTTTGCAAAACGCCCCATCAAAATAGGACGAACGGTGTTGCCGCGCATAAAATACGAACAAATAAACAAACATACAAACAAACGTTAATTGTTATGTATTAGATTTACGCACCGTTTCGGCAGACCACGTTACGTAGGTGATGAGCACAGAGAGGAACATAGGATGAACGTATGTGTGCTTGTGTAATGTAAGTATTTTTCTGACGGATGACGATGAAGAAAGGGAGACGGGTGAAACCCGGTGCCGGCATATAGCATACGTTTATCGAAGAGCACCAAGGGGATCGCCGTCCTCATCAGACGGACAGATCCGTATCAATCCTACCACATGCCTTCTCAACATATGTAGGCCTAATGCGGAGGAGTTTTAATCCTACTCCTTCCAGAGTCTTGAAAAACGTACCTCGCACTATCACGTCTGTGTGAGGGGCAAGTTACAACATTTCCAACTGTTGCCACGTTTACTATATCCCTGTCTCAAACAGTAATCATCTCATCATATAAGTTCTCGTAGGCAGAAAATTGGCAACGGTTGATTTCAGAGGAATCGGCTTCTGTCCCTTTGTTGGCTATGGCCCTAATGTAAGTTGCGCTCCTGTCTGATTTATGGGCTACCTGCTTGCCGAGGATTTTATTGTTTCTGAAAAGAGTATAATCTAATCCAGGGACCAGGTAGATCAATAATTTCCAACTGATCAAGTTGTGATATCAGAGGATGTTTCCTCTCTCGGAACCAGAGATACAGAGACAGGCTGAAAGGAAACTGTCAACAGTTTCATGACGAAACCTAGCTTGAAGTTTCTCCCAGAGAATTGTTGCGATGCACCAAGACCGTGCCCAAAAAATCATCTGCCGTTTTTAACTGCAAGGCACAGAAGTTGAAGCTAGAATCCAGCAATGGCAATCAATTGTACGGAACAGATGGAATCTCTTCATTAATAAGAGTGGAGTGAAGTGAATTTTATAAATTCCTCTGGCATAGTGTGTAAGTTTATAAAATGTGTGGTGAATCCGTAGTCTTGCATAGAAGCAGGTAGTGAGTGTTATCCAATCTACCAATTCAGGAGTTTTTCTCTTTTCTATGCTAAAATGAGAGCTTTGATGCTGTATTTTAATGCCTTGCAGTTAAAAGCGACAGATTTTTTTGGACACTGATTTGGTACAGCACAATGCTTCTCTGGGAGAAATTACATGGTAGGTTTCGGCGTGAAACGGTTGAAAGTTTCCTTTTGAGATAAATAAGTATACTTTATATATATATTACAAAAGTACTTCAAATTCCGCACATATAAATCATGAGAAACGAAAAAGCTTAGCTTAGGTAAAATATGACATTCATTACTTGGAATGCTCCATATATACATTTTAAAATGCTTTATTGATCAATTGGTAAACATTCACATGTTTCTAGGGCATGTATATTTGAGCTCTTCCTGAGAATACACAATAAATGGATTATTGTATAGCGTAATACGTCATATTTTGCTGTAGTTCTGGCTTTCCGATTTTCAGTAACTTTTTTTTATTAAATGTTGCTTGTTCACTAACATGAAAATGTTTTTAGGTAGTTCACAACAATGGTGTTTCGGTTGATATAAATATTCTAATTTACATTTTGTTCGGATGCTCATTACAATAAAAGTAACACCTTTAATATTTCGTAGAATCGTAGAGAATAAAAATAATTTTGTGACTTTACATTTAAAGTATAAATCTTATATATAAAAATGAATGTTTGTTTGTTTGTATATTTGTTTGTTCGTACTTTATGCGCGGCCATACCGTTGATCCGATTGTGATGGGGTTTTTTGCAAAATGTTCAGGAGATTCCCGGGATGAACATAGGCTATAAGAGAGTTGTGATACTCAACTCCTACACCCTTAAAAATCGCCCTTTGTAGTGGAAAACGTGAAAAAAGTAGCTCTTTGGACGCTTAAATGGCTTACGCTGCCTAAACCATAAGAAATACACAAAATTAATGTACACAGAATTGAATATCTCAAAAAGCTCTACAAAAAAGTCCGCGACAGCATATGTTTATCTCTTACGGATAACTCACAAAAACCATTTTTGTCTTTCATTGATACCAAGAGTCCCTTATCTCTTACGGATAACTCACAATAACCATTTTTGTCTTTCATTAATACCAAGAGTCTCGCGCCGTAGCCGAGTGGTTAAGGCAAGAAGTCTTGGCGCAGAACTACGGGTCTTACGCTGGTTCGAGTCTCTACGGGGGAAAACATTTTTCTTATGGAATGTCGGCCAGTATGGGTCAGAAATGAAATCTAGCTGGGGGGGAAAAAAAAGCTGTTTTGACTCACTCTCATCAATTTATATATTTTTTTCACTCTAATATAATTGTTATATGACGGTTCTTAGCTTATCTGCAAAGGAGGGTACAATTCTAATGTTCATGACTGTGACGTCATCATTCACACTTCTTGAGCCACAACAGAAGGCTGTAAGAGGTTTTCTTGCGAACTTATTTAATAATATCTAATTATGTCCTAATTTCTGAATTTTATGGTAAAAAGTAACATATTTTTATCGTCCGCCCATGAATGAGAATTGAACGTTCGGGCAGGACAACGTCTGCCGGGTACGCTAGTACTTTATAAAAATATATGCGTCTGTTCGTATTTTATAGCTTGAATGATTAAGTAAATGCCGGTATATTCCTTTTTCTTCACCGGAAATTCCCATTAAATCTTCTTGTAAGCCCTTGTTTCCCTCAATGAGATTTAGGCACTCTCCCCCTACAGGGAAGAATTTCAACTATGCTAATTTAGTTACATTTGTTTTCGTATACATGTCATTGGAGTGGCCCATGGTCGGCGTTCCGCCTCATACTGACATCTAGGAAACCAATGTAGTAGGCCTACTAGGACGGGAAAATTCGTAAAATTTTGCTTAGATGCCTTTTTATTCAGGCTTAAGGATCTTTTACGAGCCTGAAAATCTTCAAACTCGGGATCTACGGCTTAAAGTCCCTCCCGGAGGACTTGCTCCTTGGATTTTTCCATCCTAAAAATCCATCGACCCCGGCCGGATATGAACCCGCGACCCTCGGGACCAGAGACAAGGAGCATAACCACTAGTCTACCGCGGCCGATAATTCCCATTAAATAAGTTATGTATAAAAACTCTGTTTATTTATTTGTTTATATATTAGGTTTAACACACATTTCTGCTACAGGGCTACTTCTAATCGAGTGTCACACGGTGAATCCCTACACCTGTATATGTCAGGAAAGAGTATGTTTCGACATTTCAACACATCTCAATAATAATAGACGACTAAGATTTCTTAATTTCTATCGAAGGCGCGTCCTTCCATGCCCGGGATTCGATATACATCCTTAGAATATCAAGAAAAGCACATTATGCCTTCAAAACAAACAACTTGTATACATGAATGTACGTGTGTTTTAAAAAACAACACTGGTCAACATGAGTTTTGTCTCATGAGTACCAATAGTTGTACTTAATACAGTTTCTTATCGTGTTTTCAAATATGTATTCAGAATATCTCCATCGCCTACAGTTTTTTTTTATTTCAGTATCAATTAATGGATTTAAATAATTACCTTTTTAATAAACGTTTTTTCGTCCATTTGTCCATTGAAAAATAAGACGAAATGAGCTAACTCAGGATATTTCAGCTGTTGAAAAGATATATCAAGGCAAATGGAATCCTAATATGTTGGCCGATTATTGTTGGACCATCAAGAGGGATGCTCCACAGGTGAGATATAGCAGAAAATCGTCATTTCTTACTTTCTAGGCGAGTCCGAATGTTCGAATATTGTGTAGTTACGAATGTAGAAAATATTAAAGTGTTTGGAATTATAAATTCCTCTCTCTCGGAAACCTTGCGTGATAGAGAAAACCCGATATCATATTTGAATTCAGAAAAAATACTATCAGAATCACTTTTTTTTTTTCTTTCTGAGACAAAAAATAAAGTTTATTTTTTGTTGCCCAGTGCAATTTTAGCTAGGTCTTTGAACATTCCTCTAAAACTGGGTGACACAACTGTGCGTTAGTTCAAATCACGTATTTAACCTTGGACATATGCACTTTGCCTTTCTTTGGGTGGAGAAGTATTTAATGTTTTTAAACCTAATTTATTTTTTCTCTTGGGTTGAATGCTAGAAATCATTACAAATTTTATGTACTATAAAATAAATACAATATAAAACTATTGATTTATAACATTCAATTTTCTTTAGTTTCATCAATATATTCTTTGTTATTATTCAACTGATATGTGACTAATGAATTATTTATTATATAAATTTCACTTTCGCGTGAAATATTAGCAGAGTTCTGATGCAAACACAAAACCGCAGAGTCAGGAATCGATCCCTGTATCAGATGTGGGAGGTATGATGTGTCATGTCCAGGAATGAGTAACCCACACGGAGAATTAAAAAGAATGTTAAATAGCATTTCCTATTTATTTTACAGCAAAGATAAATATTCATATTTAGTTAACCTACTTGTAAAATTTTTAAATTAAATTCTATAAACAATCATACTTGTTATTAAGCAGTCGAATTTTATTTAACGAAGCATCCCAATCCAAAGCTGTTTTAATGAGACCGACAATTTTGTACAGAGGCTCCTTATTTTAGGTCTGCGGTTCTTTAAGTATCTTAATGCTACGGTTTATTATACAGCGTGTCGCGCCCGACGTGACGCGAATTCGCGTTTCGCTCGGCGTGATGCTGGTTTCGGCATGGAGCGCATACGCTACAGCGCATATGTTTATGGAATTGTCGCCAGATGGCACCACATATATGGAAAATCAAAATGACCAACGTTCATAATAAATTTCCAAATGTGTTTACAAAAACTAATGTATACAAACCTGTCCCTGCATAACCTAATAAAATAAATTACATACATACTATTTAGTAAACTATAAACTAATCTGCTGTACACTAAACTGACCCATCGGAATCTAACAAAATGAAGTGATTGAACATTTATTTCTTAAAATATGGTTTGGAATTAAATGCAAATGTTGGTCATTCACACATATGTCCTGCCATCTGGTGGATTTAATTTTATGAGTGTTCACGTATGCCAACTTCAATTCTAATAAAGAACTTTGAAAATAAATTGAGAGGAAAAGTCATAATTTGTCTACATAGATAAACATATTAAAATTCTTCATAAAAAAAGTTTCACGTGTCGTTGCAAACGATTAAAATAGTTCGAAATATTAGTAAAGACAGAAAAAGTACCTAGAGCAACAGCATCATATGAATGTTGTATGGAAAATTATAGAATAAATGATTCTTTTGTTCTTAAATAAACATATGGTTGATGAATATACCAAATTTTAGAATACTTCAGATTTTCGCCTGAGCAGTTTTATCAGGTTTTGAATTTAATAGAAGACGAAATTTATGCACATCCATGATATCCCCGAGATACAATATTTACAGCTTTTATTTATCTCTTGACTAAGTTGAAGCCAGAATAACTTTTTTCTGTACATCTCTGTAGGCCTACTCCTTCATGCTCATATTGTATAAAACATGTATAGAACTCGATGATTTGCAACAAAACTAACTTTCGTCGTTAAAATTGGAAAGTTATAAAACAAGTACTGTATTTCCGACATTTTGTTATAAAATCTTAGTTTGTTTTTTAGCAATTACACCAATGAGTACGGGTAATATCTTCTATATTCTTTGTTTGCGCTGGCAAATTGCGTCCTGGATTCAAGAGATTCCAAAACACGACGCGACATGTCAGCGCAAATTTTTTTGCGCCAGCAATTTGCGTTGTAGATAAACCACTTCCATTTAAATACATGGGGAGCAATTTTTGCGCTGGCGCGTTGTCGCAGATAAACCACAGCATAAGTCTACGGCACAGGGCGTATGGGTTTTAGGGGAGAGGGGGAATGGTAAATGATGATGATTGATGGCGTAGCCCATTGTTGAGCCATAGCCTCACCTTTGTCAGGAGTTAATAGATCATGTTCATTTTAGTTACCTTATTTCCACAAAGATGTCATGAGTGGCAGGCGGTCAACACACCGACTCAATGGGACATCTAGCAGCAATTAAGGTATTACTAGGATGTCTGAGAACGGTAAATTTTGTTAGAGGCCTCTTTTTTCAGGTTTAAGGATTTTTATGAGCTTGAAAATCTTCAGACTTGGGACCCACGGCTTAAAAGTCTCCCGGAGGACTTGCTCCTTGGATTTTTCCATCCTAAAAAAAATTCATCGGGACCAGAGGTAAGGAGCCTAAACTCTAGTCCACCGCGGCCGACGAATGATAAACACTTAAAGAAAATTTACACTTTTACTCATTTTGTTAAATAAACTAATATTTTATTTGTTCAGTATTTCATGTTGAATAATTATTTAAATATGCTGTGTGTTGTGTTATACTTAATTTTACATTTGAAACAAATATACAGCGTGTCCACTAATATAGTATCATACTTTAAACTACTACTATGTCGCTTTGGATAATTGTATATAAATGAAATTGGTGACAACCAAAAGAGAAACTCAAAAGGTTTTTGCTATACCTCATAGACATTGAATGTGTCCCCCACGAGTGACGCTGCAGACATTCACACTTAACCTGTCTGCTAAATATTGAAGTAATTCTTTCCCCATGTTGTGGCGATGTTTTGAAGCAGCTAACTCTTCATGCCCGATGTTGTAGTAACATTTTCAAGGATTGGTGTCCCAAAAGAAAAAGAATTACTGGTTCAGGTTGGGTTTAATTTTCGGTAGAGCTGGATTCTGTTCTTAGGGTCAGAAGTTGGTACACTGGATAGGAAAACACTTCACAATCATAAAACAAATGTTTCTTGTAGAAATAATTTCACATTTATTCACTTTGTAGGTTCCCAGCAGATTAAGTAAATGTAGGTGGTATTATTCTTCACCGTCAATTAAAATAAAATTATTTCAATTTCTTGAATCAACTATTCTTCTTGTATTAAATATCACATTTTATCAGGAGAACTCTTATTGCTTCTATGTTTGTTGAAAGTTGTATGCAGAATGACTAGGTAATTCTTTTATAATTTTAAAGAACAATATTACATCACATGATGTTATATTTTTAATTCTATTGGTTAAAAGCCCATTAAATACAAGGTTTAAATTTGATTTGTTAAATCAAAAAGTTAATTGTTTCAACTTCCAATCAGAGTTTAGTATACTTTTATTTAAAAATATGAAGTTAAGCAGGTGTTCTTATTACAGTTATAATAGAAAGCTTTATAATTCTGACAACAATGGCTTAAAACAATTTTAAAAGCATTATTAAGAAAGACTGTTATGTACTACAATTTCTTTAATTGTTACTGAGACATTTTTATTCAACAATGAACAACATTGAATTATTTAGATGTTTTTCTTTATTTAAGTTATATATAAATATTAAAAGAATTTTAAAATACAAAATTATTAACTTTAACTTTTATATTTATTATGATATTAAAATCCTGCTATAATATCCAATAATGAATCCATATCGACAACAAAAAACATGATTAAATTTAGTTTAGTTTCTGTATTATCCATTGTTAACATGCACAAAACGTTTTGAGTTTCTCTTTTGATTGTCGCCAATTTCATTTAGATACGATTATCCAAAGCGACGTAGTAGTAGTTTAAAGTATGATACTATATTTGTGGACACGGTGTATTTTTTTAATGCAGTAGTGTGGGTAATAGCGAAAACTTTTGTAGAACGTACAAAAACGATGATTTAAGGGATGTGAATTATACAAGGGATGGTTAAAAAAAGCTTTACCTGAGGAGAGGATGTATGAAGAGCTTGTGTCCACGCAGCCATGGACCTCCGTAATCAATGGTGTCAACGAGTTAGCTAATTATAGCCTGATAACTTCAAGTAAAACCCTGACTTAAACCCAACCGCGCTGTGTCAAGAACACTAGAGAGAGAGGTTAGTGAAAGAGACAAACATACCAATGCCTTATTGCCATATCTACTTACTGACACCTGTATTGCTCACAGGGACTCGTGAACCATTAGTGGGGTAGGCAAGAGTTGAGCGCCTTGTCGTAATATTTGCTCATCTGTTGGAGCTTGCGAGCTCCGTGCTGGCCCACAACAGCTGCAGAAGGCGTCCCTGGGAGCACACCAGGGCTCGGCTCGGACCAGTGCAGAGGGGAGCAACTGTACTGGTTCCTGGCTCGGCCTACGGGCCCGTCGACAAACTGTGGGGTCGCCAGGAGATGAGCACCTGGATGTACTAAAAGACTCACACTGTTGGGCTTGTAGCCCTAGCCGGTCTCACAACGGCTGCAGGACACGTCCCTGGAGGCAGAACAGGGGAATGGTCGGTGGATCTGCGACAGCAGTCCTCCCGGCTAGGCTCATGGAGCCCGTGGACCAACTGTGGGGTCAATCAGGAAGGAGCGACCTGATGTACTATGTAGCTCAGCAATTCCCAAGAACTGCAAACTCCAACACCCTCTCCCTGGGGTGTTGGTTTAAGGACCGTGAACTTGAACGTGGACGTGAACATAGGATAGGGAGGACTAGAACTAGGACTTGGGAGTATGGTCATGACGACGGAGGTATCCCAAGGGGTGGACGGATGGGCCTAGATGTATTGCTCACAGAAGTGAGCTATACTCTAATTCAACCCAGGAAGTTACTACAGACCTTACGGGCTAAGCCAGTGTCCCCCTACGTACAGGGGTTGCCAAACTCGTGATAACGGTATTTGTTTGTTTAGGGAAGGTGGAGGGGCAAGGTTAGCAGTACTTTTCCAAATCTATGTACTATACATTTAAAAAACATTATTTTTCTTTTACGGCATGCAGACTAGTTTTGTAATAAATATGAGAGTCGACACTTTCACACAGGAGAGTACAGGTCCGCACGAGCTCAGTGACAAGTGGTATCTGTTTTTTTTTATTTAAGAAGGGGTGGCTTGGACTTACAACTCTGTACATGCTGTGTTGCATACTTCAGTTTTATTTAAGGATTTCTCTCAAGAAAATACCGTTAGAATGGCAACCCAGTTCCCTATTCCAAACACACAATAACTTCCTGGGTTGAATCTGACTGTAGAATTATTTTAGCAACGTAGATTTTCCTTGCGTATTTACGAGCACCTCTACTGACAGTTTACCAAACCTAATAAAAAATTGGCGATCGACAAGTCTGCCCCAATGCTATTGTTATGGCCCCTCTTCTCTTTTTTTTCGTTTATACTAGTTTTCCTTCTCGTTTTACCTTTTTATTTTTTTTTATTTTTACCTGTTTGTTTACTTTCTTTTAATTCTCACATAGACACAAGGACAGACACACACGCCCAGACCCAAGGTGGAGATTTAAAATCCCCTACCCCGCCAAGAATCGAACCCGGGTCACCGGAGAGGAAGGTAGGGACTCTACCGACTACGCCACGGCGACGGACCTTTTTTTTCCCTCTGTTTCGTTTACACTGTTTTCCTTCTTGTTCACGTTTTTGTCAACTTTCTGTTATTCTCACATATAGACACAAGGACAGGACACACACCCAGACCCAAGGTGGAGATTAAAAATCCTCTACCCCGTCGGGAATCGAACCCGGGTTGCCGGAGTGGAATGCATTCAAGGAAGAAGTGAAGTAACCGTTCTTGTGGTAATACTATATAAGGGTTTATTTTATTGGCTGTGAAGGTTATGCACCCCCTCAAAGGTATTGATGCCTCACGGAGTGAAAGAAAGAGAAGATCTGTTGTTTACATATTTTCTCGATTTCTTCAGGCTGAAGTTATTTATACCATTTCTATTAGCTTTATCGAATGCCAAATTATGGTTTAATATTTATTTCATTACTGGTATCAATTTTAGGAGTAATTTAATATTGCAATTCAGTCTTGATTCAATGTTCAGTATCGTGGCATAATGCCGAACACTCAAGAGAATGTTCACAATACCCCAAAATGCGTCACTAATTTATTTTAGTGCTATTCAAGATAGCACTTGCACATACACTCTTATTACATTTGTACACAATAATTTATATATGTGAATTCTTTAAAACATTACAGCCAATTAACCTTATTTTATTCTAAAATGAATTTACTAATTATAAGAAATATCAGTTAAAAGAATAAAACAACCTCATAGATAAACAATGAATGTTAGAATAATGAGAAATCAAGAAAAGTGTTGCAATAGTATATTACGATGCGAGGTTGGGAAGTGGTTTTTACATAATTGAGGATTTTAATTTCCGAGATTCTGTAAAACACTTCACAAACGTGCGTTGTACATTACTTTTTGCGCGATGGTATTTTCAAAATAATAAATAATAGTGAAATAATAGCATCTTTGTTGCAAATATTTGCGTTAATTATAAACAATTGACTAACGTTAACAGTGTGGGCATTGTTTATTAGTTGAAACAACAGGAGGCCTTGAGAACAATTATTGATAATATGGCCGCAAGAATGTATTTATTGTTTTATATTGTTTCAAATAAAGTTCAGTTCATTTAAAATGCAGTGATTTGTTTCGTATAATGTATATTAACACTACCTTTTGGATATTTTTTAACACTACCTTTTGGATATTTTTTGTATGTACATTGTATGTAGTATACATATAGGTCAGTGGTTTTACTTCCCACAGGCGTGTTTGTAATATGCAATATTACAGTATAGTTATTTAGATTGGCAACCCCGAAATGTGAGTCCCGCGCCGTAGCCGAGCGGTTAAGGTAAGTAGCCCTGGCGCAGAGCTACGGGACTTGCGCTGGTTCGAGTCTCCATGGGGGGAAGAAATTTTCTCATGGTATTTCGGCCAGTATGGGACCGGTGCCCACCCAGCATCGTGAGGCAATTGGGTAGCTACAATAAGTAGCGGCTCCAGGTTGAGGAACCAGCTATAACGGCTGGGGGACTCGACATGCTAACCACATGTCACCCCTACACTGGCTGTTGATCATCTACCTCTGTGATTGACACATGTGGATGTGAAGGGCCAGCAGCCGGCTGGTAAAAGGGCAACCGCTGAAAAGTGGAAAAACCCTCAATCGAATCGGAACCCCGAAATGTAGAAAGTTGAACTTTCAATCATGGTCGTCATTGCTGTAAGTACGACAAAATTCACTATCGCTAAAAATTACATTTAAAACCAGTGTGACATAAAATGAGTGTAATATTCAAATTAATACGATAAACCTCACTCGATAACAGGAATCTGTACCAACTAATTTAATTTGTTGTGTGTAGTTCAACGGTATATTTCTTAGGAAAAGTATTAGACCAAAGAGACTGGCCAATGGTGAAGACTACTTAACAGTGAGCTACATGCTCTTTACAGGAACCAGGTATAATCAGAACAGTTAGGTCTCGTAGACTGCGAAGGGCAGGGCACCTGGCACGATTACGGAATGAAATAAAGGCATGGAAGCTTGTTGTAGGAAAACCAAAAGGAAAACACCCGGTTGATAGACCAAGAGTGGGGTGGGAGAATAACAACCATGATTTGAGGGAAGTGGATTTTATTAGGGACGATTGGAAAACATTAGCTCAGGATAGGGATGTATGGAGAGCGTATATCGGTGGGTCATGAACTTATGGGTTTGATAGGGCCAGCGAGTTAGTACAATGGTACAACAATCGCCATGTCATTGCTAACCAATGGTATTCGAGGAATCCACCTACATGTTAAGTCAACACTCCTCATTCCTTACCAGGTATAAACATTTCTGGCGCGGGAACTTTTTTTCACTTGGAGTGCAGTACCTACAATACTTCCTCTATTTTTTGTCAAAGAACTTGGAGTAGAAGGTTACCACTTTTACAATATAAGACCATAACTCATACCCTTATAATTAAATCAAATAAAAAGCAAAACAGAGACAACTACTAACAGAACTCGTACAAAACACACCTCGTTATACAGTACTTTCAAAACTACAACAACTTGCATAACTAATACATATCTCACACAAAAGACATAACTGACGCAATGAAGCAGAAAGGCTAATGCTTTCTTCCCCATACGCCCAAACCCTAATTCTCTACCTAATCCAATCTCCCGATAAATTGTTCACTTCTTCGTCGCATGATTACTTAAGTATCGATCCCATGAAACTCATCTCCGAGGATCAGAATAAACTTGATCGGACAAACCAACTTTAACCAATCTTTACGTGATAAGACGTGTGCTACCAAATTAAACAACTCCTAAATAACCAAACATACAGGAACAACCCCTGAAAACATTGAAGATATAAAAGATAACAAAATAAGTTCCCAATCTATCGAGTGTTCGCAAGGACACTCAAAATATTATTGACTTGAACCCTATAAGAGTCATGGTCATACAACTTTATTTTTTCGTCGAATACTACCCATATCATCATCATCACCATCATCATAATAGTCCATTCACGAATTTAGGTCATTTGTTGACCTGTTTCGACCTCTATAAGAACACCGTCCAAAAGTCTTATGAGTGGACGTCCTGGTCTTCTTTTTTCCTGCAGGTTAATAGCATAAAATTTGCTTGGATATCCTGTGATCCTCCATTCGGTGACATGTTGCATCCATCTTGATTTATAATCAGAAATTTTGCTTTTTAAAGGTTCCGTGTGTAATTCTTCTAAAATGTGTTCATTTGTTATGGTCTAGTAGTGTGTATCCTGCAGTCCTTCGAATATATCTCATTTCAGCAGACCTAAGTCTCTACCCTATAAGATTATTGCATTTTTGTAGAACATTCTGTATAGGGCTAATGATAATTACGGTGTCTATTAAATGTTTAATATGTAATCAGTGGTGTCTCCTAAACACATAAGGTGAAAAAAAAAAATGTTAACATGACTAATTTGTTTGCTTTAACATGCAGGGAGTTTTAGTTATTCAAAGAGCGGGAAAAAAGAAAGTTTACAATAAACAAGGACCGAAGAGGTTATGTGTATGTTTCTGCATTCACGTAAGCATTGATTTAAGATAGAATATCCTACATTAGTCTACCGCTGTGGTCTCGAGGTAGCGTGCTGCCTTGTCACGCAGCGGGACCGGGTTCGATCCCCGGTCGGGGCAGTTTTTCTGGGTGATGTTTTTATCGGGGTTTTTCCTCACCTGTAAGACAAATGTCAAGAAAACTTTAAGGCCCAAACGGTCCCCGAAATCGTATGATCATCATCATCATCCTTCACCGGTGTGGAAAGGAACGGGAAGCTACCACACCTACAATTCCCTAGTAAAGCTGCAAGCATAGCATGGAAATGCTATGATTGCAGTGAAAGACCTGCCCTCGGGCAAAATTACTATGGATGGATCCTACATTAATTAGATACCGGTATCGTTCTACAGAAATGTTGGATGTAATTCATTTCAGAATTTTACATTGTTTTGAAGATTGAATTTACCCAATTATAAGTTAATGGCAAATTGTCAGTTTGCCATTTGGCAAAGTGTTTCATTCCCTGATTGCTCGAGAAATTAGATTAACATCGTTATAAAATATAAATTTCCACTCATAGCTATTTGGATAAATGGTAACCTATAATGAAATTAAATTCATGCGAGCAACAATTCTTCTCTCGCATATTAATTATCTTTTGAAAATAGGTTATAGAGACAAATTTTATTACATGTGTAGACTCCTTATTCATTATTTTATTAGATAGGAAAAGTTCATTAACCTAATTGCATCGTGTTAAAAACAGTAATCTGATTTTCTTTTCTTGTTTTGCGTGAGTTGTGATATTATCACTGAATGGTTGGTTTATGTATTTGCAGGAGGAACTACAGTGCCCTGTATACTTGTTTCATAGGTTAATTTATTACTTTGTCCTTACGAAATTTTCTAAAATCTGGATTACATATTATACTAGAGTTATAAATCAGATCCCAACCAGACCATGCAATAAAATCAGTTTTTTAATACCCTGGTTTGAACTGTCTACTCTAATGGTTATTATTTATCAACAAACAAGCTTGCCATTTGGGAGATGTTTTATGAATTTTTGTCTTTGTTTATATAGACGATTATTAACCTATTCAGAGTGATTTATTCCCAATATTGGGGAATGGAATGGAAGGGAAAACAAATTACTTGATTTTCAATTAATGTTGAATTAGCAGCTTTACGCATCAATCGTAGTGGCGTGGTCAAGAGAAGTTCCTACCGTTCATTTCGGCAGTCGGGGTTCGATTTACCGGAGTGTATGACATTTTAAATCTCCACCTTGAGTTTGGATATCTATCCTATCACCATCCTCGTCATCGTCGGTACTACAGCTCATAAGAGTTTAGCCTTGACTTCCAAAACAACAGCTCACCTTTATGTTCTGTCCTTTACATTTTGCCTCCAGTTACAGCTTCCGTTCTTTTCAAATCACGCCCATTGTCATCTATTCATCAAATCCTGGGTCTACCACGTCATCCTTTAGAGCAAAGTTTTGCATCCAGTACTACCTTGGGGGATTCTATATAAATGTCCAAACCATTCAACCCTTCTGACTTTAATATCCCCTGTCGTATCTATGTATTTATATAATGCCTGTAGTTTCCGGTTTTTCTTGTACCGAAATAGAGATTTCGATACAGGGATTACGTCATGCTGTGAAAACTATACGTCATCACGTCTCCATTTCGTGTGCGATCTTGGTGAACAGTGCCAAATGCTCCCCCGCCTACCCCTTCCCTTCCTAGTACGCACCGTGTACTATCGCGCATTCTCCCCTCTCCTTGTGAACTCTCATAAATAGCTGTGTTTTGTAACATCGCATCATCATCTGTTGAGTGATCGTCGGAGTCTGGTTAGTGTAGCTCAGAAGAGCTAGTTTGGTTTGTTAGTCCTGTAGGCCAGGGTGGGGACGCAGGAACTGTATACCCCAACCCGAGGCTGGACTAGTATGAACGTAAAAGTATGTATGTTTGTTTATATATATATATTTTTTTTTGTATAGATGATCAATCATAGTATTCTTTTCTCTGTTAAATTAATTATTTATTCATTTATTTTCATGTTATGTCTGACTATACTTTTGACTCGCATTAAAACTTTAGTTGTGCATTTTAAGTCCCTTTTTGCCTGTTCATTTAGTAGTTAGCTTATGTCAGACATCAAGGTAAAATTCCAAATCTTGCTCAAGCGTGTGTTAGTTCCTCTTTCCTTAAAGCTTCCACGATTATAGCTTGTAGTTCACTGCACATTACATGTTTGAAAATTTAGTAAGGAAAGTTGAATTAATCTTTGTCTTTTATGGGCCCGGGCAAAGGTATCTTAATTTGAGCAATCTATGTTTCAATCTATTCAAAATATTTATCAACAATAACGGTTTGATCCAGCACCTATACGGTGCATTCTAATTCACCAAATAGTTCAGTGGACAATTCCCTGTGTCCTGTTTAATTTTTGCACACTCATACAGAATCATTCTGTATATTCACTAGTATATAGTATGATTACTTAAAGAATATGTTGTACTTTTAAAATAATACTGCCAAGTCGCTCGTTCGAAGCCCCTAGTTGATATACTAGTTAAGTAAATTGTATTCTTGTTAAATGTCCAGGAAAAATAATATTGAATATCCAATAAAGATTAAAATAGCAACTCTGTGTGATGGCTAATGTATTTGTACAATAATTATACAATTGCTGCGTCGTATTTTATATTGATGTTTCCTGGAATTAGTGGAACGGTTTTCCTCTTGCAATGTACAGTGCGTCTGGCTCAAGCAGTTCATACCATGTTATAAACATCCCGCATAACACAAAGAATACCGTCTTATTATTGAAATGTTTACGCTCAATGATCTTGTGTTGAAACAATAATAGCAGCTTATATTAAGCGTAAAAAAAGTAACAGTTGTCATATCGACGACACCTGTTTAACATAAACATATGTGACGTTGACGATAATTCGTTACATTCACATGAAACAACCCCTGTTTCCACCTGCGAAACCACTCAGTGGTGACTGCATATCTCGATGGCTATCTGGTTGCCTAACCATAAACTGAACCGCTTGAGTCAGATGCCCTATACAGTTTTTTAACATTAGTAACACCCACTATTTTAGTTATTATTTTGTTTACATAATCACGATTATTTCTGATTTGGCATAAACTCCCGGGATTTACCCATTATTATTATTATTATTATTATTATTATTATTATTATTATTATTATTATTATTATTATTATTATTATTATTATAACATAGTTTCTATATATATTGCCGTTCTTCCTTTATAAATATAATGAAACTCTACGGATACATTATGAATTTTTATGAACTTACTATGTCAAGAGAATATTTATTCCAATCCTCTATAGACTATTGTCATGCCATCTTTAGGTATCCATCCTCGGCTGCTCATTGCTTATGTTATTTCATTTTCCCCAAGTTTTCTTGGTCTCCCTTTCCCTTGTCTTCTCCAGTGTTACCATTGGTTTATTAATTTTAGCCATATACCCTCTCCTGATCTCATTACAGCCCAAATCAATTTGAGGATCTTGCTTTCAGTGCACTTGTAAGTATGGTTCTTCTGCATTAATTTTGTTCCTAATTTCTGAATTTATTACATGTTCCAGTCTGGAAATTCTAGTCACTTATTTATTATTATTATTATTATTATTATTATTATTATTATATATTATTGTTATTATTATTATTATTATTATTATTATTATTACATTTTATATTATAACAAACACAATAGAAGAAATTAATATTATTATGTTGTCAGGAATTGTAAAGGAGTAAGTTTAATGAATATGTGAGACAAAATACATTCTAGAATTTGAAATAATTGTGGACTCTCTAATTCTAGAAGAAAAGTGGAATCGCAGTGAGCCACTCTGTAGCGATAATATTTTGGCAATAAAGCAATTGATAGAAAAAAGAAGACAGTATATCTTAGAGACCCGTATATTCTTTAAAAAAATAGTAAAACCTCTTGATTATTAAACGATGCGTATTAATGGAAATATTAAAATGGGGCGGATATCTGTTTCATATTATGTGATGCCTTCAAAATATTTATAAAAATAGACAGGTTATTATAGAAACAGTCTATGGATAATCATAGAAGTTTAATAAATTTAGGTTTAAGGCATGAATCTATAGCGTATCATCTACATTTTTTCACATACTGTTGAATAAAAGTATTAGGATAATTGAGTTTATCATTTTAAGATCAGCCCTATATATATTAAAGATAGATTTCCAGTTTTATTAACATAAATATTTTTACCTAATATGGAAGTACTTTACAAAATGTGACGCGAAAAATTGTTTAAGTTCCATTCATACATCATGCACATGCGCCAACAAACGTGAAGCGGTTTACACTATGGAATCGCTGGATGAAGCCAACATATACACGATATTTAACGAACCTAAAAGCCAACCTAACACAATTTAAGTACTCTAACCTGTGAAAGACCAACCTAAAAGCTAACTTAACGCAATTAAACCACTCTAACTTGTGAAAGAATGCAACGTCCAAAAGTTAATAGTAAGTTCTGAAATTCTGGTATAGCCTACAGTTAATTAGTACATACTCTTTGTTGGCTGCACTGGAACATGTATTTATTATTGCTTAGAATATTCATTAAAATCAAGATAGCTGCCACGTCTTCATGTTACGTATGTAGTTAAATATTATAGAAAAAATATATTGAAAGATTATATACAACAATTCTTCTTCCTCTTCTTCTTCCTTTCATGTGATAGACCTAGTGGTCTGTTACGGTCTCAATCCAACGTTTGAAGGATCTGCCCAAAGATATCTTGCCTGGTGGCTGGTAATTTAAGATCTGACGTGGTATTCTTGTTCTGCTCATTCTTCGTACGTGAGATTTCCAGTTGTTTCTGTACTGATTCTGTATGTAATTCTTTGAGAATCTCAGAATTCCTTTTATGGTCTGTTCTTGAGTAGCCCGCAGTACATCTCATAAATTTCATTTCTGCCGCAGTTAGTCTTTGTTCATCTACACTGCGAATTGTCCAGGCCTCACTGCCGTAACATAATATGGGTCTGGCCAGTGTTTTATAAATTCTAGTTCGTGTGTGTTGCTGTACTGTGTTTGGCTTGAAAATATTATTTATAATTCCTGTTACTCTGTTAAATTTTATAATTTTTTTGACTAAAATCTTTTTCTTCTTCGTATGTAACTTGGTATCCGAGATAGTTAAATGTGTTGGTTTGTTCTAATATTTTATTATTAATAACAATTTTACTGCGAACTGGGTATTTTCTTAGGAAAGCCATGACTTTAGATTTTTCTGTTGAGATTTCCATGTTGTAGTTTATTGCAATTTGGTGAAAAGAGTGGACTGAACGTTGTAGATCATCTTCTGAATTCGATATAATCCTTAATTACATAAAAATCAACTTTTCTCTTAAAAATATGGCAAAAGTACTCGTAAAGTATACACAGGTATATAAAAATAGAATATCAAAGTCTAATTAAAACATTACAGTAAGATTTTAAATAACTCTTTCTGGGAATAACTTCTTTCAATCGGGCAGGCATAGAATGAACTAATTTCTCGGTTACATTTTGTTCCATTTTATGCCAGTCCTCCAGAGGTATATGTTTGAGCTGGCCTTAGTGGTTATGTGGAATTTCCGTAGTATTTTTGTACATGCTATTCCAGATTTCTCTTCAGTTGATCCCATAAATGTTCTGTAGGATTTAATTCCGGATATTGAGTTGGAGTCTGGGAAGTGTGAAGCGTGAGGTGTGTTCGCCGGACTATAATGCCGGAATGCTTCGGGTCATTGTCTGTTGGAAATAGTAATCCCCAGATAGATCAAGTTTTCCAGCACTTTGCTGGGTATTATTTTCTAATTGTTTTTCCTATCCTCATTTGTCCACTCTCTTCTATGAAAACAAGTTAACCCATTCCCGATGCCGCCATACACTCGAAACGAAGAAGCTAATTATTTAAATAATAAAATACTCCAAATTTTGGAAAAACTGCACTTAAACTAGCGTGAAATATTTTCAGTCCTATAGGACAACAGTGCGCATGCGCCATAGTTTATAGAGGCAGCGATTACCCACAATCGAACCACATATCGATTATCATCCTCGATTACTATCCGTCGCTATGAAATTTAAATGCAATACATCCCCAAATCTATGTTAAAAATATATATCAATTATATTAAAATTACCAAACGTTTATTAAAAATGGGTGTACACTTATCACTTCCTAACGCTGATCCAACCAGCGATAACCCAAAACAGCGATAGAAAAATCATAGACTAAGTAATATACTCTGTGGAGAAAATAGCAATTAGCATCACAATATTGTCTAACAGTGTCATAATATTGTGATTTTCATTTTTAAATAAATACTTCAAAATTGTCTAATAATGTTATAAAAATTGTTTGAAAAAGTTCTTCTTCTTCTTCTTCCTTCCAAGTATTAGGCCAAGGCCTGTTACGATCCTATAGAAAATTTTCCCTCCAGCGTAAATAGTTTGATCCTTCCGGAAAATTCTCATATAAGATTTGAAAGCATAATAATAGTCCCTTCGATTGGTTGCTGGCCAAAAGAAGGCAAGACCAGTGATGGGGCTGCCATCTTATAGCCTTTGGTCAGGCTTTTCTAGAGAAGAAAATAAAATAAAGGAAAGAAGAAATGGAAGAATGGAAAGACTCCCTAGCCCTCGGATGCCCTAATAGCGTCGGGGTCGAAAAAACAAGAGTTAACCAAGGAAGGTTAGATAGTAAAGTTAAAAGAGTGCAAAACACAAGTAAGTGGAAGAAATGTTTTGCTCAGCTTGGGCACCTTGTGGTCGCCATCCACATATCCTCTAGATGAGGACCCCTGAGGGTGTTTGAAAAAGTTAAAAATATTAAATAATGTTAGCAAATACAGAAGAAGAGCTATAGTTTACAACAATATAACTGAAAATCAAGCGCTAGTAGAAGTGCAGTTGAGCCTAAATTTATAATGTTATTGTAACAGCTCATGCTTTATTATGATTTTCTTTATACTTTTTTTCCCCCGTTATATGTAGGAAGTGATTTTCTTTATAGTGATACTAATTTTAATCGGAGGGTTCGGTAACTGATTAGTCCCATTAATACTGGGGGCACCTGACATGGCCTTCCCTCGAATAAATAATATAAGATTTTGACTTCTTCCGTCTTCTCTCACTCTTCTTCTAGCAATAATAATGGTTCAAAATGGGGCAGGTACAGGGTGAACTACACTAAAATATAATTATAGAGGAAAAGTAAGCTAAATCAAGCTAATGGGTTCATACCTCATTTATAGAGGAAGGGCCTCTCTTCTCTAATCTCTAATAATTCAACTAAAATCCTTTTCCTTACTACATTGATTGGTGGCCTTCAAATCGACTAATTAAACAATTCAGTATAGGGCAGTAATACGCCACTTTGGGGCAGTAATTTTAGTGGCAGTAAATGTCACTGGGTCGCTATTTTAATTGATATTGATTGTTGATTGCCCTAGCTCGGTAGCCAGTCGGTTTACTTGTTTTCGGATAGAGCGCTGAGATTGTTATCTACAGAGGGACCGGAAAGAGAATTGCGTGGAAAGCAGACAATAGTTTTTAATTAAATTACTTTATTTCTTTTAGTTGGCAATCTTAAATGCACTTTACACTTGATCAATAAAAAATTACTCTTACGGACATTCAATATCCCAAACTTACGAGGACTCGAGCTATCTGATGAATTAGAAATCGGGGAACATTCGTTGTAATTGTTACTTCAAGGCTTTTTTTTAGATAAATACAGTTTAGACCTTCTCTCGGCGAACTATTAAGTGCAAGTGTCGTTGGTTTGTCCTCGTGAGTATGGTATCGAAGTCAGGACCCTTTATTTCCATATATGGTTGTACATCCTAACTCTGATTTTTATTGGCTAGAATTTTCAATTACATGTCTCCTAGAGGCGTAACTTCATTAAAATGTCACATACATTTGTGTTTACCCAGCTGTAAATTTTGAAGTTTGAAGTTTCTCCAAACATGAGATTTGCAAACAAATCCAGCGTAAGGATTTCTAGTCTAGTCGAAGGCTACATATTTATGGGACTTGACGCTTGAAATTTTCCCCAAATAAGATCTTATTTAATTTACTTTGTTCCAAATTTCACATTATTTCAGTTTATTAATTAATTTTATTTATTAATCACTGTCCTTGTATTTGGGGGTCACAATATTACCGTTACAAATATGACTTGAATAAAAAGGCCAAAATAAATAATTGCCCTCAGTTTGGTTTTAATCCAAGATTTGTAGGTTAAAAACCTACCGTTTAACAATATTTATCACTACCTACATACAATATCATATACCTCTCAGCCATGTATGACCATTTACATGGAATCACACTCTATGCAGCCACGTGAATTGAAAGATCGTCCCCAGGGTGACCAACAGTCGGGAAAATCTAGAAAACCGGGAATAAGTCGCAAATTTGAAAGCAACCGGGAAATAGACCGGGAATTCGTAAATTGACATGAATCTACCTTGTATTCAAATCAAAAGAATCCAAATCGTTAAACAACATTCTAAAATTGCATACAGATATTGGAATATTTTTTGGAAGAAATGTTTATGAAACTATAGCATACGTTTGGCGGAGTCAAGCTGTCGTGCTAAAGAAATGGCGGCCGTTGCTAACACGATAACGTACTACAAAACAATACTTGAGCAACACGTAGTTCAATAAGCCAGATCAACTCGGACTCTAGGCAATAAGCTTACAGTCAACGTAATAATAATAATAATATAATAATAATAATAATAATAATACTTTATTTATTCTGGCAGAGTTAAGGCCATAAGGTCCTCTCTTCCACTCAACCAGCACAAATACAAATAAATATTTGACAAATATAGATGTACACTATACTAATTATAAACAGTTAAAGATACAATAAATGTAGCAATGTAAATGTCATGTACAAACATTTTATAGGGTAATAACAATAATGATACGATAATAATAATAATAATATAAATATGATACATTATACGGGAAACACCAATTAATATATATATATATATATATATATATATATATATATATCTTACACTGGATAATAATGAAGTCGAGTTTAGAGCAAATATAAATTTAGATTTCTTTTAAAAGATGCCAATGTCCGGCAACCCCTTATTTCTTGTGGTAGGGAATTCCAGTTGCGAGAAGTGGAGATGGTATATGACATGGAGTGATGTGATGTCCTATGTTGCGGTATATTAAGTAGGAGACTATGATGTGATCTTGTGTTTAGGTTATGGTTTGAGGATAGATACTGGAAACGGGATGATAAATAATTGGGAATCGAGGTATGTAGGATCTTAAATAGGAGAATTAGACAGTGCGATTTTCTTCTCTCTTTTAGATGTAGCCATGACAATTCGTGGAATAATGGAGAAATGTGATCGTATTTTCGAACATTAAATATGAATCTGATACACATATTATGGACACGCTGCAGTTTGTCCGACAATCCGTCACTTATGTCAGTTAGTAGAACGTCACAGTAGTCAAAATGCGGCATCACTAAAGTTTGGATTAAAATTCTTTTAAGAGTTGTAGGAAGAAAATGTTTAAGTCGCTTTAGGGAATGCATTATGGAGAAGATCCTTTTAGATGTTTGTTTTACTTGCTCATGCCATTTTAAATTAGAATCTTAGTGAAATCCCAAGTTTTTAACGACGTCGGTATAAGGAATTTGTTCATTATCTAATATGACAGCCGGCATATTGCCATTGTTTATGAGGTGTAATAGCCTTGGATGTCCGATAATTATTGCTTGCGTTTTTGTTTACATTTAGTTTCAGCCCATATTGTCTGGACCATAAAGATATATGCCTGAGGTCAGTGTTTACTTTGTCAATATATTTATTAATTTCGTCAGGCCTAAAGTGTGTGTAAATCTGTAGGTCGTCGGCGTAAAGATGATGCTTGCAGTTTTGTAGTTTCTTGGTCACGTCATTAATATAAATCGAGAAGAGAAGAGGAGCGAGGACGCCGCCTTGAGGTACCCCTTTCCTCACCAAGCGCCAGGAAGAAATGCGATTATTAACAGAAACTGATTGCTGACGATTAGTGAGGTAAGATGCAAACCAATCGAGGCAGTTTTCCGACAGATGTAGTGTCTTTAGTCTCGCTAGCATTAAGTCTATATCTACTGTGTCAAAGGCTTTGCTGTAGTCGAGTAGGATTATTGCGGTGAGTTTGCTTTTGTCCATTGAGTCTCTTATGTCCTCTACAATGTCAAGTAGTGCAGTACTTGTGTGATGTCCTGTTCTAAAACCAGACTGATGTTCATCAAGTAAGTCGTGTGTGGTGAGGTAGTCTGTTAACTGTGAGTGTATTATGTGTTCCAGTGCTTTAGATAAACAGGGAAGAATACTAATTGGTCTATAATCATCGAGTGTTGTGGGAGTGTTTGATTTCGGTGTAGGACGAACTAGAACCATTTTCCAGAGTCTGGGATAAGTCCCGGTCATTATAGAGGCATTAAAAATGTGGGTTATTGTTGGGAAAATAATGTCTATTATTTTTTGCAGGAGAGTTATTGTTATATTGTCTATTCCTTGTGCGTTAGATTTAATACGTAATACTGCTCTTTTGGCGTCATCAGGTGAGATATAGGAAAAATAGAATTTGTCTCGGGTAGATTGGGAATATGACATTAGTTCATCTATTGTCTGTTGTTTGTGTTGTGAGGTGTTGTCAGAAGGGAGGCGGGTAAAATGGTCATTCAACTCATCTAGTGGTAGGTCAGCTGTTTCTACCTGTAGTTTATTTTGACAGAGGCCTGTTGATTTTAAATTTTTCCACATGTCAGCTGAGTTGGACATAGATTGTGTAATAATAGTATGGGCATATCTTAGTTTTGCATTCCTTATAGTTTGGTTGACTTTATTCCTCAGATGTTTGTATGTCTGTAAGTCTGTCAGTTCTTTGTTCCTCCTGTATTTCCTGAATGTTACGTCTCTCTCAGTCATAAGCAAGCGGATATTATCAGACATCCAGGGTGCAGGTGGTCTGTTTACGTCTAGTCTTGATAGGTGCGTGTTGTCATGCAATTGTAAAATCATTTCATTAAAATTTTCAACTTTCTCGTCTACAGTTCTAAGTGTCCATATGTTGTTCCAAGGTAGTTTTGCAGCGTCATCAATTAATTGCGCATAATTTATATGTTTCAAGTCTCTGTATGTTACAAGTCTAGGTCTACGTTTAGAGCAAAGGAGTGAATACTCAATGTATATTAAGTCATGTGGAGAGATGCCTGGAGCTTCTATCTGTCCACTAGTTATAACTTTTTGAGGATTATTTGTTATAATTAAGTCTAGTAGTGTGTCAGAATACCTAGTATGATGGGTTGGTTCTGAAGGCAGTATTGTCATATTGCATGACTGGAGCATTGTCTGTAGTTGTATAGTGTTGTAAGAATTTGTGGCTAATAGGTTAGTATTGAAGTCTCCTAGTACAATTACATGTTCATAAGATGGTATCAGATTTTGGAGAACTGTTTCAATGTCATGCAGTTGACCGACATTTGGGGGCTTATAAACTACTCCTAATAAACATTTCTGCATTTTCATTCTAATTTCTATAAATAGGTATTCGGGTCGAGACGAGTATTCACTAGGCGAATGGGATACAATTTTCGGTTGTAGATCGGAACGTATATACATCGCCACGCCGCCATTGAATACAGGAATTTTTAACGTAACTCTCAGCGAGTGTTTTTCGCTCCGTCTTTCGCTTTTTGTTTGCAGTCGACCAATTCTTCCTCTTATTATAAATATTTTATTGAAATCTATACAAATTGTCAAACGGTTAAAAAAATAAAATATAAATAAATTAATTTTAATGCGATATTGTTTGAAATGGTTTATGGTAACATAGTTTATTTTATTTCTATTTTTATTTTTTTATTTTACGTGGTGGAGTTAAGACCGTAAGGTCTTCTCTTCCACTTCACCAGGGTTAAATTATACATACAATAAAAATTATGATAAATGATACATAATAGATAATTATAGACTACACAACATAAAGTTGACAAGGAAAAGAAAGAAAAATAATAATAATAATAATAATAATAATAACCTATAGTTAGATTAAGTAAATGGCTTAGTAAAGAAAGTTTAAATATAAAGGAATAATAAAAGTATACATGGAACTAATTATATTGTTATATATTATATGGTCTAAGGAAATATGAAGTGAGATTCTTTTTAAACTCTTTTTGAGTCGGGCAGGCCTTGATATACGAGGGGAGGGAATTCCAGTGTCGGGTGACTGAAACAAGGATGTTCAATGTAGAGGAACAGTTAGAGTAAAATTTTCTCTCGATCGTGTGTTCAAGTTACGGTGGGAGGATAGCGAATGAAAGCTAGTAGAAATATAAAGGGGTGATTAGGTTGACAATGTATCTTCCGCCTGTCTTCCAATCGGAGCCAAGACAACATTTCAAGAACTGGAGTTATGTGGTCTGATTTACGTAGGTTGCATATATAACGTGAACAAGCCTTATGAACTCGTTGCAGTCTTTGTCCGGATGTGGTAGGTACTCATGTCAGTTAAGAGTAAGTCACAATAATTGAAATGCAGCATAATCACAGTTGAGACAAGTACTTTTTTCAATGATGAAGGAAGGAAACGTTTTAGAGAATGGAAGATTGAATATATTTTTTTTACAAGTTTCTCTTAAATGAACCTGCCAACTAAGAATTTGATCGAAATACTTACGACGATTTTTCACGGAGGGTTTAAATGGAATTTCAGTTTGATTTATATTTACAGAATTAATCGATGAATTATCAATTTTGTTTAATAGACTTTGATGGCCGATGATAATTGCTTGTGACTTCTCAGGATTTATATTAAGGTCTGTTTGTTTTTTCCACGTTGCTATGGAGTCAAGGTATTTTTAATTGATCATGCTCAAATAAAAAAAAACAGTTTGCCATTCTTATTCAAGCCCTTACCATAAAAATAGATCATGTTTTTATCACTTGCACATATTTAAAAAAGGTTTTTGCAAAATTAGCTTTACTAGAATTAATTCAATTTAGCACTAAAACTCGGAAATTATTTGTTAATGTCATGTAAAGAAAACCGAGAAATAGTTAGGAATTTCATATATGTAATTTACTGGATATCCTGATCCCATAAAATGCATTGTTGCCTGCAATTCCAAAAATAAACAAATTAGATGTGCCAGTTTTATGTGTGGCTGTGTCTGTATTAATAGTCAATGTATCTTACAAGAATTCCGTAAGTTCTATAATCCATTTCGGGTTGTGCTATAACCAGTTTCATGAAAATTATGAAATTCGGTTTCGAAATCCGAAATTAAAATATAACTGTGTCACGCTATATAACTCTAAGCATTGTCTGATAATGACAGAAACCATTTCTTAATATCACAGAATAAGTGTTGTACAGCCCTGAGTGTTAAGTTATAAAGTCATATGTTCTAGAGAACTTTAAAGACTTGAAAAAAGTTCTGTTTTTAAAGGTGTAATGATCTATGTTTACCCCACTTTCCTACCAGACATGAATATTTCTTGAGGCTGTGGTTGCCTGAGGGTTAACAAATTCAGCCAACTTTCCGGACTGGGTTAAAGTAGTAATATATAACCTGCTTTAATATTTAAGTGTCTTACTTCCCCAGTTCAGCCGCACAATTCCCTTGTGTGTATATTCTAGCCTCGTGGGATAGGGAAAGGCGAGGACTTTAAGAATTTAGTTTTTTTTTATTTTCTTTCTTTACAAATTTAGGATCTATATCTCAATATTGGACATTATTCCATTGGTAAAGTAATGATAATGGCTTCGAGACGAGTCTAAAGTCTTTACTTCACTAAGGTACATAGAATCTTTGAAGAGCGGGGGGAGGGGAAATACAAACGCTAGAGTAGAAAAATTAGGCAATTTATTAAATGTAATATACAGGTCTGTTTAGAAAGAAGCAACAAACTTCAAGCATTTATTTCTTCCAACCTACAAAAACAGAAACACAATTCCATTGTTCCTGGAAAGAGAAATGTTTGAAGTTCCGATCACGGCCGCATTAGCGCTGTTGCTTATCATGCTGATTGATTGTATCAAAATGGTGACACATTAGGACGTTGGATTGGATGAGGAGGAGCAGAAAATCAACTTCATCGCCGGTGGCCTCCCAGGTCACCAGATCTAACCCCGTGTGTTTTTTTATTCTATGGGAATACGTAAAAGACCATGTTTTATCCCCCTCCCCTATGCCTGACAATCTTGAAAATCTGCGACATCAAATTGTTGAAGCTGTGAATTCGATAACTAGAGACCAGCTGATTCGTGTGTGGCAAGCAGTGAGCCACTGATTTGATATTTGTCGTGTAATACGTGGTGCTTGTATTGAATGCATAAAATAGTGAAATTTGAACTTTTCTCTTTCCAGGAACGTTATAATTGTGTTTCTATTTTTTTTTTTGTAGTTTGGAAGAAATAAATGTTTGAAGTCTGTTCCTATATTATACACACAACAGTTATTAGGTCAGTACATTAACTATTAAGAAAATATGCTGACATCGTTGTAATACTATTTTCACTTCAAAAAAACTATTGTTTGCGTCGGATAGTCAACATTAATAAAATTCATGATAAAATTCCGTTGAGGTATTAGTCATAAAATTAAAAGTATAATATTAAATTATAAAGTTATTACCTAATATGTCCGTCTCCTCAACTTTGTAAATTATTGATTCTCTGCAGGCCTTTCGGTACTAGTCCCATCATCAGCAGGAGTAGGATATAGGTCAGCAGATAAAAACCTATCTCCTGCTCCTTCTGCTGATGATGTGACTAGTCTCAAAAGGCCTACAGAGAATTAATAATTTACAAAGTTGAGGAGACAGACCTATTAGGTAACAATTTTATATATCATTTTAATTTTATATATCGGAGTAGGTAATTGACATCATAGGCACAGTGGAAATTTGAAATGTATTATCTACAATGTCGGTCGCCGGGTCTAGTGGTTATGTTCCTTGCCTCTAGTCCCGATGGTCTCAGGATCAAACCCGGCCGGGTCAATGGATTTTTATTGTGGAAAAATCCAATAGACAAATCCTCGGGGAGGGACTTTAAGCCATGGGTCCCGACTCTGAAGATTTTCACGCTCGTAAAAGAACCGCAAGCCTGAATAAAAAGGGCTAAGCAAAATTAAACCGACCTTCATCCAATGAAGTAATACCTTAGTTAATGAATTGAATTGGTGTTTGCTTGATGATGTATTTCGATTGAGGGTCTTTCCACTTTTCAGCGGTTGCCCTTTTACCAGCCGGCTGCTGGCCCTTCACATCCACATGTGTCAATCACACAGGTAGATGATCAACAGCCAGTGTAGGGGTGACATGTGGTTAGCATGTCGAGTCCCCCAGCCGTTATAGCTGGTTCCTCAACCTGGAGCCGCTACTTATTGTAGCTACCCAATTGCCTCACGATGCTGGGTGGGCACCGGTCCCATACTGGCCGAAATACCATGAGAAAATATAAATTTCTTCCCCCATGGAGACTCGAACCAGCGCAAGTCCCGTAGCTCTGCGCCAAGGCTTCCTACCTTAACCGCTCGGCTACGGCGCGGGACCATGATGTATTTAATAAATAAAACTACGAGTATCAAAGTTTTATATAGTTTTCATAAATATTTATTTTATTTGACACTCGTAACAGCTGTTTCAGTACACTGCATCTTCATCAGACGAATGTTATAGACACAAATGAAATAAATAATAATTTCAAACCTGAAGAAGAGGCCTCTGGCAAAATTAATTGGCCCAAACGCCCAGATTTGAATTGCGACATTAATGGCCATAGGTGTTAAAAAGCGTCGTTAAAAATAACAGCATTGTTTCTATGATTGAACGTGCTGTCTGTTTACATATAATTTAATCTCAAGTATTATATATATATATATATATATATATATATATATATATATGTCATAACAATATTTTTGGCATTTAGCAATGAAGGCAAGTATGACATGAAAAGAAAAATAAATGCCTGAGTCAAAATTTGAACCCGAGTCTCTAAACTCTACGTTTAGCGCTCTAAGCATCTGAGCTAACTCAGCAATCCTAACACAAAAATGTATTTTTCTTATATACATAGTATTCTCAATTTACATGAGAGGTAGCGGGATATCGTACCAACTGTCATCTAGTGGCCACTATAACAAGTAAGCATATTTAAAGAGAATATTTACTTTATAGCACTAACGCCTGTATATCTAGATGTTATAACTATATTTTTGACATTTAGCATTGAAGGCAAATTGGTATGGGCATGTACGACGAATGCAACAAGAAAGGTTACCCAGAAAAAAAACACTGGAATGGTGTCAACTGGGAAGAAGTAGGAATGGAATACTTTGAAACTCGTGGGTGGAAGAAATAAGAACTGGAATGAGAACAAAAGGACTGGAGGAAATTGAGTGGATGGATAGAGACAAGTGGAGAAGGAAAATAAAACTTTAGGCACAGAAAGATGTGTAAATATTGAAAATCTGTATAAATATATTATTATTATTATTATTATTATTATTATTATTATTATTATTATTATTATTATTATTAATTTGTAATGAATATTTAACTCATGCCCCAAATGGGAGTCAGTGACCAATCACAGTTCAATGATTTTTTATTTACAACCAATCACAGTCGGTGTTTCGCCTCGAATTTATCAACCGAAGTCTATCATATTAAAGAAAGCACCTCCTCCTTTTTAACATTCTGAATAGGTCATAGCATTATTTTGCAGTGACTGATCCTCTAAGAAATACGTCTACCAGATTGTGTGTGTGTGTGTATGTATGTATGTATATATATATATATATATATATATATATATATATATACTCGTATATATATAGTGCATGAATGTCAGCAAAAAGCGCATGCGGAAGATAATGTAAAACATTTGTAGCAATTGATTGTACCACAAAAAAATAAACCACTGTTTGCACTTTCTTAAACGAATTATTTTGCAGGAAATTACGTAGAAAAATATAATTGGCATATTTACATCATAGGACATCAGAAATTAATACCTATAATGGTTATAAATTTCTCCACTAGGGTGCATTCTTACAATATTGCGATCCTTTGGCAATAAATAATATGATCTGGTTGCAATGATGAACAAAAGAAGCCAATGAAGCGAACAAATCGTTTCTCATTTGTTTTCAAACATCGCCGTTTACATTAAATATATAAATATTTTAAAGTAACTATAGTTAAATAATGATTTGTGAGTAAACAGCTTAATTGTATTCGTTAAATAGTCCCAACAAATGCCACTCTTGATTTCCAAATTCTCTAGATAAATTGGAAATCACTCGTGGCATCACTTATGAGTTGACTATTTAACTCATGCCCCAAATGAGAGTCAATGACCAATCACATTTCAATGATTTTTTTTATTTACAACCAATCACAGTCGTGTTTCGCGTAGAATTTACCAACTAAAGTTTATCATAATAAAGAAAGCGCCACTTTTTAACATTTTGAATAGGTCATAGCATAATTTTGCAGTGACTGACCCTCTAAGAAATACGACTACCAGATTGTATATATAGTTCATGAATGTCAACACATATAGCATGCGGGAGTTATTATAAAAACATTTGTAGCAATTGATTATACCACCAAAAAGAGAAACCACTGTTTGCACTTTCTTAAATGTATTTTTTTTCCCAGGTAATAACATTCCAGAAAAATATAATTGACATATTTACATCATAGGACATCAGAAATGAATTAGTATACAGTTTGATGTGTTTCATTTTTTCTCCGCTAGAGTGCATTCTTACAATGTTGCGTTCCTTTGGCAGTGATGAACAAAAGAAGGAAATGAAGCGTACCAATCGTTTCTCTTTTTTTTTCAAACATCGCCGTTTACATTAATTATGTACATATTTTAAAATAACTATATTTAAATAATGATTTGTGAGTAAACAGCTTAATTTTATTCGTTAAATAGTCCTAACAAATGCCACTCTTGATTTCCAAATTCTCTAGATAAATTCACTCGTAGCATTACTTATGAGAATTTGGAAATCAAGAGTGGCATTTGTTAGGACTATTTAAAGAATAAAATTAAGCTGTTTACTCACAAATCATTATTTAAATATAGTTATTTTAAAATATTTATATATTTAATGTAAACGGCGATGTTTGAAAACAAATGAGAAACGATTGTTACGCTTCATTTGCTTCTTTTGATTATCACTGCAACCAGATCATACTATTTATTGCTAAAGGAACGCAATATTGTAAGAATGCTCTCTAGTGGAGAAAAAATGAAACACATCAAACTGTATATTAATTCATTTCTGATGTCGTATGATGTAAATATGACAATTATATTTTTCTGCATTATTACCTGGGAAAAAATACATTTAAGAATGTGCAAACAGTTGTTTCTTTTTTTGGTGGTATAATCAATTGCTACAAATATTTTTATATTAACTCCTGCAAGGGCTATGTGTTGACATCCATGCACTATATATACAATCTGGTAGCCGTATTTCTTATAGGATCAGTCACTGCAAAATAATGGTCAGACCTGTTCAGAATATTAAAAAGTAGGAGCTTTCTTATAATGGTAAATTTAACATTGACAAATATTTGGTGAAACTCGACTGTGATTGGCTGTAAAACAGAAATCATTGAAACGTGATTGGTCATTGATTCCCATTTGGGGCATGAGTTAAATAGTCTAAATAAATTCACTCCTCACTTCGTGAGTCGTGAATTTGTCGATAATTTGGAAATCACTCGTGGCATTACTTATGATAAGAATAGGCGTAGGCTATAATAATGATAACGGCGATAACATAAAATACAACATAGGATATGTCTAGACCTATAAAATTAAGTAACCAACTATCTAATCCGTAAGTCCATGACCGCGCGGACATAAGCTCTCCATGTATGCCTATCCTGAGGTAATATTATTCAATCATCCACTGTATAATTTACTTCCCTCAAATCATGGTTGTTTATCTCGCACCTCATTCTTAGCCTGCCTACTGAGCGATTTCTCTCTATTTATCCTACAAGGAGCTTCCATGTCCCATTTTCATTCTTTATTCGTGCCACATGTCCTGCCCATCGCAGTCTACAAAACTTAACTCTTCTTGTTTATCTGGTTTTCCATGAATATCATATAGCTCACTGTTATGTAGTCTTCCCCATTCGCCTGTATGTCCATCTCTCTTTGGTCCAAAATTTTTCCTAAGAACCTTATTGCCAAATACTCGTAATCTTTTCTCCTCCCTTAAAGTAAGAGTCCGTGTTTCGCATCCATATAATATAACTTGGAGAATAACGGTTATAAATGTTCAATTTAATGTTTTTGAGAGAAATTGGGACAAGGGTTCCTTAATGTATAATAGCATGCATTTCCATAATTGATCCATGTTTAATTTCTTTCTGCATTTTATTCCTAATTGTAATTATTATTCCTAGATAGGCCCTATTTAAATTGAGCCTCTTCTTCAAAATTTCCCTCATTTGTCATCTATAAAATAAATACTTTTCATAATTTTAACGCTGTTTATCTCAAATAGAATGTTCAGAATGTTTTTTAATTTACAATGCAGTTGTGAATGGCATAAATTAACATCAGACTCCTATTAATTAATGTGATTGTTAGTTAAAAATGGCACTATCTGGACAAATTATACAATATGCCTACTCACGTAAGTATAAATTAAATTGTTTGTTTGCTGAGCTAACAAATCATTTTACAAGAGGTTATGAATTAGACATTGAACTAAATGGAATGGAAGTGAGGTACATCGATCCCGTGTATCGATATGTTGCAGAGGGAAATGTTGAATAATGGATCCCTGCATTACCAGGAACGAGGCGATAGTGACAGTGAGAATAGTACAAAGGTTTCCCCCGGGGCGGGGGCTCGATTAGTGGTTGTTGCCACACTTGTAGTTGTACAACTTTACCTAGTTCCATGTACAGTATTATTGTTTCCACCTGCAGTCAAATTACACGAACTAGCAATGTTGAAGACAAAACCCAGTATGTCTTAAATGTAGAATTATTACGCTATATTCATTCACTGGCAAATTTTCAATTACATACAACTTACTAACTCACTACACTATCGAACCCCTAGGTTCATGTTCGTGAGGATATAAGCTCTCCGTACACCCATATCCTGAGCTAATGTTTTCCAATCATCTCAGTATATTCTAGTTATTTTCTTGAATATTGATTAAATATGTGCCAACAGTTGCGGTTATACATAGAATGAGAGTAATATTTTTGGATAATAGTTAGTCTTAATGGCACAAAGAGTAGGATGCGTGTAGGCAAACAGTTTTCGGACACTTTTGAAATCCAGAATGGGTTGAAACAAGGAGATGCACTATCTCCTCTACTATTTAATTTTGTACTAGAGCATGCCATTAAATCTATAGAGAACGAGGAAGGCTCACAACTCAATGGTATTAATAAGCTGTTAGTTTATGCTGATGATGTAGTACTATTGGCCGATAGCGAGGAGATACTAAAGGACAACACGCACACACTATTTAGTAACACTAAGAAATTAGGACTGAAAGTAAATATCAATAAAACTAAATATATGGTCACACGTAGAAATGCATTATATAATGGAAATGGACAGCTAATGACAAATGAGCGAAATTTTGAGGAAGTGGCTGAATTCAAATACCTAGAAACAATAATCGCAAATAGGAATGAGATGCACAAAGAAATTAAACATAGGCTCAATTCTGGAAATGTGTGCTATTATGCATTGCAGAGACTCTTGATGTCCCAATTCCTTTCAAAAAAAACGTTAAACTGAAAATATATAAAACTATTATTCTACCAGTTATATTATATGGATGCGAAACATGGACTCTTACTTTAAGGGAGGAAAGAAGATTACAAATATTTGAGAATAAAGTACTTAGGAAAATTTTTGGACTAAAGAGAGATGAAAAGACAGGTGAATGGAGAAGACTACATAACAATGAACTACATGGTCTTCATAGGAAGCCAGATATAATAAGAACAGTTAAGTCTCATAGACTGCGATGGGCAGGACATGTTGCTCGTATGGGGAATGAAAGACTTGCATGGAAGCTTCTTGTAGGAAAGCCAGAGGGAAAACGCCCAGTTGGTAGACCAAGAATGAGGTGGGAGAATAACATTAACTATGATTTGAGGGAAGTAGATTATACAGGGAATGATTGGAAAGCATTAGTTTCAAGATAGGGATGTATGGAGATCTTATGTCCGTGCGGCCATGAACCTAGGGGTTCGATAGTGCCAGTGAGTAAGTAAGTAAGTAAGTAAGTTAGTTAGTTAGTTAGTTACTTCCTTCAAATCATGGTCAGTGTTATTATCCTTCCCCATTCTTGGCCTACCAAACTGGGTTTTTTTTCCTTTTGGTTTTCCTACAAGAAGTTTCCATGTCACTTTTTAATTCCCATTTATTGACATATGTCGCGCCATGGAATTATATATATATATATATATATATATATAGGCCTATGTGTGTGTGTGTTTTCCTCACCAGTAAGACAAATGTCAGGAACACTTTAAGTCCCAAACGGTCCCATCATCATCATCCTTCACCGGTGTGGAAAGCAACGGGAAGCTACCATACCTACACATTCCCTAGTAACGCTGCAAGCATAGCATGAAAATGCTATGATTCCAGTGAAGGGCCTGCCTTCGGGCAGAATTACTATGGATGGATATATATATATATATTAATTTTTCCCCACAAAATGCGAGGAATGCCTTACAATTGAACGAGAAGTTTAGGTGAATCAGTCAGCTGATTTAAGAAAAAAGATGAGCGAAGGGCGATCTTTGTTCCGTGTGAAACCGGTATTGAATGAACAACGCCGAGCGATGATCATTGACGATGTCCTTAGATCGATCTTCGCTGTATAATAAAACAGAGCTTAAGAATAGCCGTTACGACCTTGGCCTACCATATATCTGATATGATCAAACTTGGTGGGACATGCCATGTATATTATTTAAATTAATTTTGATTAAATCTTGTTGCTAGGTTACCTGTAGGCCTACGTCATTCTCATCAGTAAGTGTCACAAGTCTTAAGACGTTAACCTTCTATCCTTTCTAAGTTTAACTTCTCCTTTTATGTGGTCCCTGCCTCCCGAGCCTTACAGAGACCACATACTTTTTTGACCGCACAAATGCATAGGTATCTTCCTGGATGAGCGATTAACTTAGTAATATGGTTGTAGCCTACTCCCAGAGAAATAAAATCCCAAGAAAGAATGCGGCTGAGCCGAAAGCCACGCGAGTATAGGTTGTATTGTACACTTCGAAAACATAGTTTGGCAATGCGCTGAAAGCATAATTAAGAACTAATGTTACAACATTTAAAACTAGTGTGACGTCATATGAATAAAATAGTCATATTAACACAATACATCTTTCTCAATAGCAGAATCTGTACCAACTCAACTAATTTGTTATGTGTATACAACGGTACAACCATCACCAGCCAGTACAATCGTTAGTGCTATTCGAGGAATTCACCTTGATGTAAACTCAACATCCCGTAAACATCTATAAAACTAAATATAGAAATACATTTTATAATGGAAATGGACAGTTAATGACAGAGGAGGGAAATTTTGAAGAAGTGTCTGAATTCAAATCCTTATGAACAAGTCCGTCGCCGTGGCGTAGTCGGTAGAGTCCCTACCTTCCACTCCTCGGCGACCCGGGGTCGATTCCCGGCGGGGTAGGGGATTTTAAATCTCCACCTTGGGTCTGGATGTGTGTCGTGTCTTGTATTTGTTTGTGTGAGTAAGGTAAAAAGGTTAACAAAATTAGAACAAAAAGGAAGAACGGTGTAAACGAAAGAAAACGAGAAAGAAAAAAAAAACAATAATTACAAACAAGAATGATGTACCGGTACAGAAAGTAAATTAAACGTAGGCTCAATCCTACAAATGCATGGTATCATGTATTAGAGGGACTCATCTTCCCAACTTCTCAAAAAAAAAATTTAACTGAAAATATATAAAACAGCTCTTCTCCCAGTTATATGCATGGTAAACATGGACTCTCACTTTAAGGAAGGAGAGAGGAATACAAGTATTTGAGAATAAAGTTCTTAGGATTTTTTTTATCCAAATAAATGAACTGAGAGTCGAGTGGAGATGACTACATATCAGTCAGCTACATGAACTTTATAGGAAACCATATAATAAGTCCCGCGCCATAGCCGAGTGGTTAAGGCAAGTTGGCTTGGCGCAAAGCTACGGGACTTGTGCTGGCTCGAGTTCCCATATGAGAAGAA
Source organism: Diploptera punctata (assembly GCA_030220185.1). Classification (NCBI taxonomy): domain Eukaryota; kingdom Metazoa; phylum Arthropoda; class Insecta; order Blattodea; family Blaberidae; genus Diploptera; species Diploptera punctata. The sequence continues at coordinate 1,241,422 of JASPKZ010005287.1, read as the reverse complement.
ATGTTCTCATGTAATTTCGACCGGTATGGGACCGGTACCCACCCAGAATCGTGAGGCATTGGGTTAGCTAAATAAGTAGCGACTCCAGATTGAGAAGACCAGCTAATACGGCTGGGGGACCCGACATACTGACCATGTCACCCCTACACTGGCATATGATTGTCTACCTATGTGATTCACACGTGGACGTGAGGCCAGCAGCCGGCTGATAGGCCAAGGGTCTTCTAGGTCTGTCGCACTTGGAGTTTTTTTATATAATTAGAACAGTTTAAGTCTCAGACTGCGATGGCAGGACTTGTGGCAAGAATGGGGAATGAAAAATAGGGATGGAAGCTTCTTGTATGGAAAGCAGAGAAAAATCACCCAGTTGGTAGACCAGGAATGAGATGGGAGAATAACATTAACCATTTTTGAGGGAAGTAGATTATACAGGGGATGATTGGAAAGTGGATAGTGATGTATGGAGAGCGTATGTTCACGCGGCCATTAACTTGCTGTTTTGAATAGTGCCAGTGAGTCGTATAACAACGTCATTGTGTACGTTATTATGAAATAGAAGTTGAGCCCAGTTATAAGGCCTTGGTACTACCTGTACAGTCTACGACTACGCGGCCTCTGATTATTTTATGCATTTCCTTACTTCAGATCAATAGGAAGACTCTCTTTGATCTTGCATTAAGTGTGTTCAAACATATTATCAACCTATGGCAAAAACCGTTATATAATTTGAACGTGTTAAAAATTTAGGCGAGTTTATGTAGTTAAGAATCACAAATGCTAATGATTTTTTAAAAATAATTTACAGAAATTATGTTATTCTATAACTATTTTAGATGAAAAGTACCGTATCCAATCTTTAAAAGAGCCACCCTCAAGAAACAATGCAGATTTGTTGAACACCAGATTAAAGAATGTTCATAATAATCGTGAAATAATATGAAACAGGAATCATTTTTTAACTCATACCCATATATTACGTCGGTCTTATAAAATATCGTTACCACTGATTTACATACTGTACTCCAATATTGCTATTTTAACACAGTTCCAATAATGGATCATATTATAATATTATGATGATTTTGTGGGGAAAAAATGTCTGAACTAGGAATCGAACCGTGGACCTCTCGTATTCCGTACGAGCGTGCAAGACCACTACACTATTCGAGACATGGTACAAACATTAACAATTCTTTCCACATACACAAATCTGTAATTCTCGTTTCGTCCGCTGCCAGATAGATGTCACTACCAACGTCATCGGCCGGCTTCATTTAGAATTATCTATGTTTGAGAATTTCACACCACCACTTTTATAAGCAGTAATCGATATTATTAAACTTTTTAACGCAGTTCCAATAATGGATCATTAATATTTTAATGATATTGTGAAAAGAAGTGGTGTAAAATTCTTAAACATAGATACTTCTGATTTCACTCTTCCCTGGGAAAAACCAGGTAAATCCACAACTGGCACAAATAAGATGGATCAATATATATTTTTTTTCAGGGAACTTCCACCTTTTAGACTTATTTAAAACAAAAAATTGTATATTATAGCTAATAAAATGAAGAATTGACTTTGTTTTACCACATAAAGCGACGAACAGTATCAATTAAGAAAAAATTGACTTATCTGTTTTTTTTCTTCCCCGGAGATGAGTGATTTGTTACGTGTGGTACAATGTTGCAATAATCGACACGTCTTCATTAGCCAATGCTATTCGAGGAATCACCTGCATGTAAACTCAACACCCACCGTTCCGCACTAGACCGTTATCCCCGCGCGGCGACTTTTTTTTTTTTTTTTTTTTTCACTGGGAGTACAGTAGATGTCTTTATCAAAGGTCGTCTCAATTTAAGATTTTTAAAACCTATTGACAAATTAGTAGGCCTACAATTAAAAATTATTCATGAAAATCAGGATTTATATAACTATGATTAAATTTTAAATATCGAAAACTGGAAGTTTATGTCGTTTTGTCAGTAAAATAATTATTTGTTTTAAATAATAATTCCGCCTGTGTAAAAAGTAGTTTAATGTCTCCTAAAGAAAACTGCATTATTTGGATTAATGTAAGAAAGAGAATGTTAAAACGTGGCAGTTGGAGCAATAATTGAGTTCCATCTTTTAAAGTTGGAGGAATTGAAAAGGAAAATAATAGAGTATTCATGATCTGTTATCATATTTAACCACGTTCTTTAACAGCTAAGGTCATTATCGTATAGTAAATCTACGAAAAGGTACCCACGCCTTTAGTTGCTTTCCTAAGGGACCATATATAGGATTTTTATGCCCTGAGAAATCGTAGACCCGGCTGGATTTGAGCCCTCCAAACCGTGAAACCACTAGATCGGCGGGACAAACTATAGTGTTGATGGCGATTATATATAGTGTTCTATAAAATATTCAAGTGTCATAACAAAGGCTCGAATTTTTGCCTAAAAATATTTCAAAAAGATCTAAAACATGGGAAAACATTGTAAAATGAACTGAAAACTTTTTAAAAATTGACCTCTTATTTGCAGTTCGACTTTGCAATATCTCTCTTTTTTTATTCCAAAATGTCAGAAGTTTTCATTTCATTTGCATGAAAACTATCAGTTTTATTGCAAAACTGCAAAGGAACAGAACATTCCTGTTTTTGCCTTTAATTATTATCATAAGTAATGCCACGAGTGATTTCCAAATTATCGATAAATTCAGGACTTACGAAGTGAGGAGTGAATTTATGTAGAGAATTTGGAAATCAAGAGTGGCATTTGTTAGGACTATTTAACGAATAAAATTAAGCTGTTTACTCACAAATCATTATTTAAATATAGTTATTTTAAAATATTTATTTATTTATTTATATATATTATATATATATATATATATATATATATATATATATATATAATGTAAACGGCGATGTTTGAAAACAAATGAGAAACGATTGGTATGCTTCATTTGCTTCTTTTGCTCATTATTGCAATCAGATCATATTATTTATTGCCAAAGGAACGCAATATTGTAAGAATGCACTCTAGTGGAGAAAAAATGAAGCACATCAAACTGTGTATTAAATCATTTCTGATGTCCTATGATGTAAATATGACAATTATATTTATCTGGAATGTTATTACCTGGGAAAAAATGCATTTAAGAAAGTGCAAACAGTGGTTTCTTTTTTTGGTGGTATAATCAGTTGCTACAAATGTTTTTATATTAACTCCCGCATGCTCTATGTGTTGACATTCATGCACTATATATATATATATATATATATATATATATATATACATACAATCTGGTAGCCGTATTTCTTAGAGAGTCAGTCACTGCAAAATAATGCTATGACCTATTCAGAATGTTAAAAAGGAGGTGCTTTCTTCATTATGGTAAACTTTAGTTGGTAAATTCTAGGCGAAACACGATTGTGATTGGTTATAAATAAAAAATAATTCAAATGTGATTGGTCATTGACTCCCATTTGGGGTATGAATTAAATAGTCTATGTAAATATTATACCTGTACGACAAATAGTTGTTAGGCGGTATTTAATATTTAGGTTAAACATTATTTTTAATGAAAAGTATTTGATAAAAAAATGTTACTGAACTTCTTGTATTCCACCCAAGGAATACGTACTTAAAATATGCGCAATTATATTACTTCCACTCTTATAGGCCTACTCGTTTAAATAGTACGAATTTATTTTTTACGTAATCTCGAATGGAATACAATGATGTGAAAATTATTACGTTTGTGAGTCATGCAAATAAAATAATTAAATATATATATATATATATATATATATATATCACTCGTATTTGTGAATAGAAGCACTCATAGTCACAGCCAGCCTGAAGTATGAATTTTAGTTCCTGTGCCATTATACGTAATCCAAATGCTGCCCCTTCCACTTATAAAACCCTGATTTGTAACAATACTTCTACTTTGAAACATTTCTAAAGAATGCAATTTTTTCAAAAGTGCTCGTAAGGGTAACCCCGTTTCAGCTTTAGTTAATTCTTCTATCCTTGTTACAGCAGGAGTATATTTATTAATTCGATTAAGTACTTCTTTGGAGGATTGACTAAATACTTTTCTTTTAATTATTTCTGGGTTTTACAATATTTATAGCTGGTCTTGGTGCTAACTTTGAGTATGATTTAAAGAACATTATTGCTCTTTCTAATTTAAGACAAAGAAATTAGTTCGTTAACCCAAAACTTTGGATATTTAAGTGTTTATTTATCGGTCGGCAGCGGTGGTCTAGTAGTTATGCTCCTTGCCTCTTGTCCCGAGGGTCGCGGATTCAAATCCGGCCGAGGTCCATGGGTTTTTTTAGGGTGGAAAAATCCTCCGGAAAGGACTTTAAACTGTGAGTCTCGAATCTGAATATTTCCAACCTCGTAAAAGAACCTTAATCCTGAATAAAGAAGCCTCTAAGAAAAATGTAGGCCTACCGACTTTCTTCATCCTAGTAATGCTTAGTTGCCTACTAGTTCTCTCATTCAGTCGGTATGTTGACACATACCATTCATGACATCTTTAGGGAAATAAACTTAATTAAATTAACTTAGTCGTTAGAGTAGCTCCTAACAACGGAGTAACATTGGGTTGTTACGCCATTGTAGATGAGCTAGACTAGATAGAATCAATGAAGATCTGCAAAAACTTTTCAAAATATTTCCATGAGAACAATCAATAGCTTCCTTCCTCCCTCATTTCCTCCCTTCCTTCTTACCTTCCTTCCTCCCTTCCTTCGGAATTCGCTAAATGTGAGGGCTATGATGATGGTAAAGTGATCCCACAACAGGCCCGGAGGCCCTTGGGGTAGTAGGAGGTTAAGGCTCCCACTTTTTCTAGACAATCGGCACTTTATGTCAGCCGGGTTGTCAGCCCTGCGTGACGGCCGCCTTTACTCCCAGAACAAGCGTCTGGCACTCATTTCCGTTAGAGGCTGAGTCGACCCCAGGGCCATGGTGCCGCCAGAGGGTTTGGGTCAGTTTAAAAATCCTGACCCCAACGGGACTTGGGCTTCGACCCTCCGGCTTGTAGCCCAGTGCCTTAACCACTACGCTACGGCGTGCCCCCGCTATGATGATGGTATACCTGCAAATTTACAGCGTTTAAGTTGCCTCAAAACAGGGCATGACGTCAAAATTTGGGACTCTACTTAATATTAATATTTTAACCTATATAATTAACTATTATTTGTAAAAGGCAAAAGTAACATTCGTGATTTTTAAAGCACGTGGATAGTAATAAAAATATATTGCTAAATTACGGGGTTATTGAGGCCACGTGTTGGTTCGTGCGTGAGATTTCACAGGTCACGTTAACTTCTTATTACACCGAGACTGCAATGATTTTCTTCCCAGACGTCCCACTTTTTGGGAATTAACGTAAGTATTTATTAGAAGACTTCAAAGAAAATTTCAGCCATATGAATATTGTGAACGGCTGTTTTTCTAGTAGGTATAATAATTTATCCACTACCCAACTTTAAAAATTCCACGAATCAAATAATTCTGAATTTAAAAAGTTTATATTTTATAATCAGGAACTCTTGTCCCAACTTTTCTAAAAAAAACGTTAACTGAAAATATATAAAACCGTTATCCTTTCAGTTACGTTATATGGATATGAAACATGGAACTCTTACTTTGAGGGAGGATAAAGGATTACGAGTATTTGAGAATACAATTCTTAGGAAAAATTTTGAACCAAAGAGAGAAATGAACACACAGGCGAATTGAGAGTAACAGTGAGCTGCATGATCTTTATGGCGAACCAGATAGGCTATAATAAGAAGTGTGAAGTTTTGTAGACTGCGATGGCAGGACATGTGGCACGAATGGGGAATGGAAGAAGATGATGGAAATTCTCCAAGAAAACCAGAAAGAAAGCGCCAACAATAGGGAGAATAACATTAACCATGATTCGAGGGAAGTAGATTTTACAGGGGTTGATTGGAAAACATTCGCTCAGGTAGGGCTTTATGGAGAGCTTATGTCCGCGCAGCCATGAACCTACAGGTTCGATAGTGTCATTGAGTTAATTGGTTTAGTTACAAATTACAAAGTGTATAGGCCTAAACAAAAATTATATAATCGAAGTGTTGAAAACCATAACTGTTATATTTAAATAATTGGAGAAAAATAATTTTAAACATTTGCTTATAGGTATCAAACCAGTTAAAACAGTTACATTCATCCGTCGCCAGACAGCAGTGGTTGACAGCATACACTTGAATCTCTGTTCCATTCGAAAGTAGGACCAAATAACATGAGATAACTACTCTAACTCATATGATGAAAGTTAAAAATTAAATTGTAAGTTGGTAAGTGCCGTCGCCCTCAACTTTGTTAATGCAGGACAAGCAGAAATTGCAATACAATATATAAAGAACATCTAAAAGATTTCATACACGCGGGTGATAAATCAAGCTATGCTAAACATCTCATAAACGCAGGTCATCGAATGAACACAACTGAAAACACTCTCACGATAATCCACCGAGAAAACATTCCAGCTAGGATAAATATATTTGAAGACCTCGAAATTATAAAGGAAACAAACAACACCTCACTTCTTAATGAGAACGCACCCCAGTCAAACCCATTATACGAAATCGTCAAAAACAAGTCAGTTGCTGCTACAAACAGTTGGAGTATGCATCACCGTTCACAACAACAAGTAGCGGAAACTCAGCCTGCAGAAGATGGAAGGTAACTTCCGAAAGCGTTCCAGTTAATTTTATATAGGCCTACAATATATTAACAAAGTTGAGGACGACGGCACCTGCCAACAAATACAATTTAATTTTTAACTTTCATCACACTTCACCTCAACGGAATTTGATATGAATTTCACTAGTATTGATACTCTACTCAATTTTCAAAAAAAAAAAAAGTAACTTATACCGTTATGATTTTCGCCCATTCTACACCATACAAAAATTCTCTTATAAATTAACCGCAAAATAAATAGTTTTTGTTATAATTTCATTTTCCGTTGCATTTGATACAAAGTCATTGGGATTGACTTTCATGTTCACTTTAAACTCTAATAATGTATGTTGAGTCCACAGCTGTGGTCTGGAGGTAGCGTGCTGCCTTGTCACGCAGCGGGCCCGGGTTCGATCCCCGGTCGGGACAGTTTTTCAGGGTGAGGTTTTTATCGGGGTTTTTCCTCACCTGTAAGACAAATGTCAGGAAAACTTTAAGGCCCAAACGATCCCCGAAATCATATGGCCATCGCAATCATCATTCACATTCATCTTAGATTAAGCTTAGGATTAGGGACTCTCCTGGCGTACCATTATCATCATCACCCATCATATCATCGGGGCAACGTAACCCCGCCTTCCAGGCGCCCCAACCACAGAAGTGGGTTACAAGTACGCCATGTCAGGATAGAAACCAGGAATGTCGAAAGACAGCCTGAGGCATTTGCAAAAAAAAAAGTATATTGAATCCGTTCAAAGGAGAGGAACTTCCCTTTATTCATTTTCACCACTTACATTTAACCTGTTTCTAAGTTTGAGTTGAATGTCACTGGTAGTTTCGTCAAACGCAACTCAGTTCAATTAGTAAGTAAATAAATCCGTGTTACGACAGTTTCAACGAGCCAGGGCCGACTAAATTGATTGCTGTCATTGACAAGTAGAATACAGTACAGGCAGTCGCATTGTTATTTTCAGTAATCTATCCTCACGAATCTGACAAGAGAACTATCAATGTTTTCACATCGAAATATACTCTGAAATGTTTATAATAGCATCTCCTATTGTTTTGGAGCACGCCGTAGCGTAGTGGTTAAGGCACTGCGCTACAAGCCGGAAGGTCGAGGGTTCAAGTCCCGGTGGGGGTCAGGATTTTTAAAACTGACCCAATCCTTCTGGCGGCACTATGGCCCTGGGGTCGACTCAGCCTCTAACTGAAATGAGTACCAGACGTTTGTTCTGGGGTAAAGGTGGCCGTCACGCAGGGCTGACAACCCAACTGACATCAAGTGCCGATTGTCTAGAAATAGTGGGAGCCTTAACCTCCCACTACCCCAAGGGCCTCCTGAGGCCTGTAGTGGGAATACTTTACTTTACTTTACTTTATCTCCTATTGTTTTAGTTATTTTTCCGTACTGGGCGGTCAGACTGCACGAGCACGGCGACTCAAAATATCTATTGCGTTATCCCGGCATATTATAGATGAATGGAATGAAATCTACTCTACGGTGTTATGTGAGTTGTAGGTCATCTTGTTCTTCTCTCATGACACCATATGTCCGTGACCGCGAGCAGGGACTACCGACCTCCCGTAGGCCTCTTCTGCACTTTTTTTATTACTAAGGGGCTCAGAGTCATGATCCATCACCCTTTTGGGGCTTACTAGATCTCCGCAATCACATGTTTGTAACACCTGTGGGTGCCAACCACACTATTATTCCTAACATGAAATGAGGTGGAGGGTAGTTTTGAAATGAATACATGATAAATAAAATTATATGAAGGGTAACTTATACCGAGACGGTTCCGTATTTTTTTAACAAATTCCAAAAAAAAAAAAAGATGAGTTTTAAGTGTAAGTAACTAAAATCGAAACCCAAATGTCTTTAAAAAAACAGTGAAATTTAAACATTACGCTTACTGCAGGCAGTGTGATCTGCGGGAGTGGGCCTAATACACAATGTGTGCTATTATCCAAGTGCTACTGCCGAGCTGCTATGCTAGGAAATATTCCGGTCTTGATTTCAGGAATTCGAGTTGATTTTTGGTACCTTAGTAGTTGATCAGTACAACAAAATTTGAAGGTAGGCCCTATATAACAACGTGTGTGTGTGTGTGTGTGTGTGTGTGTGTGTGTATGTGTGTGTGTGTGTTCTAATGCTACTCACTGCACAGTATGTGCTTTTTCTGGTATGGCGCTGGGCGGATAGAGGCGTTAATGTGGTGCCGAGCTGCTATGCTAGGAAATATTCCGGTCTTGATTTCAGGAGTTCGAGTTGATTTTTGGTACCTTACTAGTTGATCAGTACAACAAAATTTGAAGGTAGGCCCTATATAACCACGTGTGTGTGTGTGTGTGTGTGTGTGTGTGTGTACTAATGCTACTCACTGCACAGTATGTGCTTCTTCTGGTATGGCGCTGGGCGGATAGAGGCGTTAATGTGGTACCGAGCTGCTGTGCTAGGAAATATTCCGGTCTTGATTTCAGGAGTTCGAGTTGATTTTTGGTACCTTACTAGTTGATCAGTACAACAAAATTTGAAGGTAGGCCCTATATAACAACGTGTGTGTGTGTGTGTGTGTGTGTGTGTGTGTGTGTGTGTTCTAATGCTACTCACTGCACAGTATGTGCTTCTTCTGGTATGGCGCTGGGCGGATAGAGGCGTTAATGTGGTACCGAGCTGCTGTGCTAGGAAATATTCCGGTCTTGATTTCAGGAGTTCGAGTTGATTTTTGGTACCTTACTAGTTGATCAGTACAACAAAATTTGAAGGTAGGCCCTATATAACAACGTGTGTGTGTGTGTGTGTGTGTGTGTGTGTGTGTGTGTGTGTGTGTGTGTGTGTGTGTGTGTGTGTGTGTGTGTGTGTGTGTGTTCTAATGTTACTCACTGCACAGTATGTGCTTCTTCTGGTATGGCGCTGGGCTGATAGAGGCGTTAATGTGGTGCCGAGCTGCTGTGCTAGGAAATATTCCGGTCTTGATTTCAGGAGTTCGAGTTGATTTTTGGTACCTTACTAGTTGATCAGTACAACAAAATTTGAAGGTAGGCCCTATATAACCACGTGTGTGTGTGTGTGTGTGTGTGTACTAATGCTACTCACTGCACAGTATGTGCTTCTTCTGGTATGGCGCTGGGCGGATAGAGGCGTTAATGTGGTACCGAGCTGCTGTGCTAGGAAATATTCCGGTCTTGATTTCAGGAGTTCGAGTTGATTTTTGGTACCTTACTAGTTGATCAGTACAACAAAATTTGAAGGTAGGCCCTATATAACAACGTGTGTGTGTGTGTGTGTGTGTGTGTTCTAATGCTACTCACTGCACAGTATGTGCTTCTTCTGGTATGGCGCTGGGCGGATAGAGGCGTTAATGTGGTACCGAGCTGCTGTGCTAGGAAATATTCCGGTCTTGATTTCAGGAGTTCGAGTTGATTTTTGGTACCTTACTAGTTGATCAGTACAACAAAATTTGAAGGTAGGCCCTATATAACAACGTGTGTGTGTGTGTGTGTGTGTGTGTGTGTGTGTGTGTGTGTGTGTGTGTGTGTTCTAATGTTACTCACTGCACAGTATGTGCTTCTTCTGGTATGGCGCTGGGCTGATAGAGGCGTTAATGTGGTGCCGAGCTGCTGTGCTAGGAAATATTCCGGTCTTGATTTCAGGAGTTCGAGTTGATTTTTGGTACCTTACTAGTTGATCAGTACAACAAAATTTGAAGGTAGGCCCTATATAACCACGTGTGTGTGTGTGTGTGTTCTAATGTTACTCACTGCACAGTATGTGCTTCTTCTGGTATGGCGCTGGGCGGATAGAGGCGTTAATGTGGTGTATTTTCAATTTACCCACCACTTTACGATGATACATACTTGTATTGTGTACAGAGAATAGCATAGGATGAGTGTATAATATAACTTACAAATTATTATATATTATTAATAACTGTTTTATACCTATATGATATATTTAGTCCACCGCTATGGTCTCGAGGTAGCGTGCTGCCTTGTCACGCAGCGGGCACGGGTTCGATCCCCGGTCGGGGCAGTTTTTCTGGGTGAGGTTTTTATCGGGGTTTTTCCTCGCCTGTAAGACAAATGTCAGGAAAACGTTGAGGCCCAAACGGTCCCCGAAATCATGTGGCCATCATCGTCATCCTTATAATTATCATCGTCCTTCACCGGTGTGGAAAGCAACGGGAAGCTGCCACACCTACAATTCCCTAGTAAAGCTGCAAGCATAGCATCAAAATGCTATGATTGCAGTGAAGGACCTGCCCTCGGGCAGAATTACTATGGATGGATGATATATTTAAATTTTACACCCTAGTGTGTTGTATGAGGCATGAAGACGAAGAGAAGAGAGGAGATGAAACCCTGCCATCGCTCATCACATAGCCTACTCTATCGAAAAACACAAATGGAGCCGCCAGACTTAACGTCCCTATCCGACGGACGAATTGTTATCAACAGTACAATTTGCCTTCTCAACATATGCATTGCGGAAAGATTGTAATTTAATGCAGTAATCTGGTGCACAATCTAGCGGTTAAAATTGTACACCACTACTTAATAGTTTCATTGTCAGAAGATTCGTTACAAGCCCTATTCTATATATATGATGTAGGTAGAATTGAACCCTGAACCCATAGGTTGCTTATTAGAAATACTAACCATTACGCGACAGAGGTCGTTGTTGTAACAGTACTGTACAACAATATTGTTATTGATCTGAAAAATCAATAGTAGACCTTGTGAATTCAAAATCCATGAAGAGGAAGTAACTAGTTATGTTACTTACTGACATGCCTTTTCTGAACAAATGTTAGATTAATATCACATGTTACAGATTATAGCAGAGGAAAAAGCGTATAATTTGTTAATGCCAGGTTTCGTGAAGTGGTTATCAGTCATAAGTCTATACGAAATTGTGATGGAAGGAGATAGTTATATGATAGCTTTACAAAATCAAAAACTGAATTACACTGGATTTTGGTGTGACTTACACGTGGAATCCTCTCACTGTGAGTAATTTAAAATGAGTCAGCCATTTGAATTTACAGCATTTTTAATAGCATTATTTGGAACAAATTGAGAATCCGCCCTCTCCAGTATGAATATTGTAATAATTCATCCGTTGGAAATTTAATTTTTTTCTTTTTGTACAATGCCACCAGGTTGTATTTTATGACATGTCTGGCTTCCTCTCCTGTAATTGACGGAATTGTAATCCATTTCTTAGCTTCGGGAACCTAGAAGACGGAGTTACGTTGCCCTGATGAAATGACAGGCGATAAATGATAATGAAGTGCAGGAGATTCCTTAACCTAAATTCCAGATCATGGGCAACCACAGGAATAATTAGCTTTAAGGAAGAATTCCTATATTCGGACCGGGAATCTAACAAGGGGCCACGTTAACTGTAGTCGGAAAGCTGACCACTAGCCCGTGAGGCTGGTCCAGAAATTTGAAATATTGGCAGTTTTATAAATGTTTTAATTTCTCTATTTCCACACATTAATTTCTGAGAACAATTATCTCGAAAATCTACCTTCATTATTACAGTGTTTTATATACAAATAGCTTGGATTCCAATTGCTGAATATCAACTTTAAATATATTTATTAAAAAAATAATATTGATAACAACTAGGGAAAGGATTTTAAGGTGCAAATTTTGGTCATAAAAGGGGTGGGAAATAGATTCTAAAAATACATACAAAAAGATGCAAATAAGGTGCTGCTAAAACATTTGAATTAAGGTTTAAACCAGTTACTTGAACTCAGTTTATATAAAATGCATATCATTTTACACCAAATGTTTCTTCTTTATACAGTCCATACGATGTAATTCATAGTTCTTTAGTTTGTTGAAATATTTACTTCGCAGATAGAACATCGAAATATGAATGTCATCTGTTTCGATAAATTGCGTTTTGAATTCTTCTGAAAGTATATACAACTTATCCTTCTTAACATTTGCCATGTTACTGTTGTGAAAACCCAGTTGTAATACTAATAAAAATACGTTGTGGTTCAGACTAGTAAAACACAGCCTACAGCAAGCCGGTAAATAGAAAACTGTTAAATTATTGACAATACTAACTGAACTTATTTTAAACTGTTACTGCAACACTGTTGAAATTTAAATTTGACTTCACAGATGGAGACGGTCATTGTTGCAGGGATATATTACATAAGTTCTGGTGGGTGTACATAAAATATAATTTAATAATAACAGGAAAATGCGTCACAAATCGTGGCAGATCCTTACACTGTAAATTATAGAAGTTGCTTATTTGACTTTGCTATAAGCGCTGATTGATTTAGGTCGTTTTTTTTTACAGTTTAGAATATGGTACTTTTGGCATTTTTCCGATCCGATTGAGGGTCTTTCCACTTTTCAGCGGTTGCCCTTTTACCGGCCGGCTGCTGGCCCTTCACATCCACATGTGTCAATCACAGAGGTAGATGATCAACAGCCAGTGTAGGGGTGACTTGTGGTTAGCATGTCGAGTCCCCCAGCCGTTATAGCTGGTTCCTCAACCTGGAGCCGCTACTTATTGTAGCTACCCAATTGCCTCACGATGCTGGGTGGGCACCGGTCCCATACTGGCCGAAATACCATGAGAAAATTTCTTCCCCCATGGAGACTCGAACCAGCGCAAGTCCCGTAGCTCTGCGCCAAGGCTTCCTACCTTAACCGCTCGGCTACGGCGCGGGACCTTTTGGCTTTTTATGAACACAAAACACATATATACTTGTCATTAGGTTCATGAAATGTCTTGTTGCAGAATATCTTGTGATGGAAGTCATGGACTGCCAATCTGGTAGTGGCATGCATTTCATAGTTCGATTCTGTCCAATATAAATTATATTTAATAGTTATTATTTACTATTGTTGACTTCACACTGAAGATTGGCCATTGTTCCTGGGGCATAAATTATGTTTTAATATTTATTTAATATTGTTGACTTCTGATTGAGATTTTAAAGCTATTCAAGAAGAAAAAATATACATTTTTCTGTCCTATCTTTTAAAAACGCGGATGAAAAGATGCTAAAGCATAAAAAAAAGAGAGAAGAGGTGCGACGAAATGTAGTAATCTCACGAATGTGTGCAACAAAGTGTGTTCATTTCGCTTCATTTCATCCCCCCAAATACATATATTGAACTATTAGTATGAAAACAGCTATAGTTTTGGAAAGGTGCCGCACCTCAAAATTCTTTCCCTAATAATAACATTTTATATGGATCTAAGTCTCTTGATTCACAGCAAATGTATTTTGAACTGAATAAAAGCTTATGATTTTGGCAGAAAGATGTACTTGCTGTATTCCCCCTGAAAAAGAAAGGTTTAAAGTAGAAGTTGTATGAGAATCAACCATAGGTAACTGAAAATGATCATACAGAGTGTCCCATTCAAACCTCCCACATTTTAATTAATCATAACTAACAAAGTATGCGGAATTATGAATTGAGGCCGGTATTAAACGAAACATAAACTCAAAGAATTTCCATTGGCACACACTAAAACACCTCTATATGTGCACTATGTCTTCTTCTATCTTTTCTTTTGAAACACGTGTATGAGCACATCCTGATTCTTTTTTAACGCTTCCAGTCGCCAGAAACTTCTCAAGTCATGCCTTAATGGTCTTCCCTTCAGGTGCATTTCCTCCATATTCTCTCCGGTAATTTATTTGCACTGTTATTATTGACTTCGTCTCTGCATGCCAGAAAACAGTTTGTGCTCGTTGCTGAGGAGTCGCCATTTTGTTTTATGTCATTATTGTCCAACACGCGACAGATGAATTAACTGCAACAATGAAAACAAAAATTCTTTGAGTTTTTCTTTCTTTTAATATCAACCTCATTTCATAACTCCGCATACTATGAGATTTCTTTTTAATTAAACTGTGGGAGGTTTGAATGGGACACGGTGTACTTTATCTACTTCTAACATATACACTTATATCCCTTTGTAACTAAATAAAATTATGCTTCAAAAATGCAGTTATCTACAAAACTCGTTTTTATTTTGCGAAAAAATCACACTCCTTTTCTTCTAACCCCCTCATATGATATGGTATTCGTATATTTTATCAGAATTGCATTAACTTTTAGGCAATTTACATTTTTAATTATGACGAATTGGATTAATTTAACATACATGAAATCCTTCACTTCTACCGAGGTTTAGCTCTTTGGCGAATGTCTTAACAGTGTTTCATTAAATTACTTCTCATTAGAGTGTAGGCGCATCTTATCTTGCCTCCCTTACGTATGCATAAAAAATGACTCGTGTTATGTTGTTAAAATACACTATATATGAAAGATAATTACTGGCTTTTAATTAAATACACATCAAGCCTGGAAGTACAATTACATTCGTATGTATTTTGAGAGATAATGTAATCTGAAATTAGACTTAGCTATTCCAATAATGAAAATATGTAAATGCGTGTAGTCTGTGTGTATTTTTAAACTCGTTACAAATTTTCATTAGGAAAAAAACATGAATGTGGGGTTCCTCTAATCAAATCATCCTGCTCTCTCACCCCCATTTCCATAAATCTTTCTACCTCTCTCACGAGGCGTGCATTTTTGAGTTTATCTAACACCCATCATTGCTGAAGTGGCAAAAAATAATTTAAAACCTCCCATACTATTGCGATATGGTTTAACAAAGACAGCAATTTGTTTTCAATAATCAATTTGTAACGGATAAATAAATTCAAAATATAATCCCCTTGTATTGGATAACTGATCAATTCAGCGAATGCTATTTGAATTAGCAAAACAATCTATCATAATTTACATTTTTTCTACAACGCCAATAATAATAATAATAATAATAATAAATATTTTAGTAGTAGTAGTAGTAGTATTGTATATCTGGCTTAACTTGGCAAAGAGAGAGATGGAGATATAAGGGTAGGCCCTCGACCACTTTTGCCCACTTACAAAAGAAAGAACCCACCCGTTGTCAAGTTTCGTCTTCCCCCTTGCCCCTGTTAACATCTGGTGATGTTGGAAGACCTAGAAGACGTTGGGCTGATGCATTATGAAGTCGGAACGAGCAATTGCCTAATCCCTGGAGTGATGATGATGATGATGAAGAAGAAAAAAACCGACAACACTGGTGCGAGTAAGAGATAAACATATGCTGTAGCGGACTTTTTTGTAGAGCTTTTTGAGATATTCAATTCTATGTACATTAATTTTGTGTATTTGTTATGGTTTAGGTAGCGTAAGCCAATTAAGCGTCCAAAAAGCTACTTTTTTCATGCTTTCCACTACAAAGGGCGATTTTTAGGCGTGTAGGAGTTGAGTATCACAACTCTCTTATAGCCTATGTTCATCCTGGGAATCTCCTGAACATTTTGCAGAAAGCCCCATCACAATCGGATCAACGGTATGGTTGCGCATAAAGTACGAACAAACAAACAAACAAACAAACAATCATTTTTATATGTTAGAAGATGGAGGACAACCGTCCTGTATTCCGCAACTCGTTTTCATTCGGTATGTTCTAATACAGTTATAATTTAAATAACTTTTTTTATGTAATTCGTAAATTGGCAATATTTTTTATTTGGAGTTCCATCATTTGCTAAAATTTCAAAAAGCATATTTATGTTAATCCAGGTGAATACCATTTTGTAGTCGATGAATTCCAAACGAGTTTCTTTCATATATGCCTTTCTATAAGAAGTTTTAGGGTCAACTAACCATTTGCACATGATTTTGCAGCTATGTTGCATTTTTATAACGGAGTTTCAATGTTGCCGCAATAATCATCAACAGAAATATAACAAGAGGTTGTGTTTTTCTAAAAAAAAAATCATGAGCGACAATTTGTGATTTTGTCTAACGAAAACTCAACCTCGCGTTGGATTTGGAATGACTATTTAGAGAATAAAGAAGCTAAAAATAATTATAATGTTTAATATTTACCAAATGTGAGGTTATGTATTCCGATCTTACTTCCGGTCGATTTCTAAGCCGGCTGGATAGTTATAAATAGCATATCATTACTGTTAAATATCTATGGGCTTGAAAAAAATCAATAACAGATGATTGTATGAGAAGTAACTATTAACAATAATGCAGATTCATTATAAGACATTTAAAAAAATTTAGAGCAACAGAACTAACTTTTTTTTGGCAATTTTTGAAGTTTTCTTTTGGCATTTCTTGCTGTACCATATCGATCGTACATTATTAAATCGATTTCCTTGTCAAAGAAGTTAATTTGCGAAGATACCTCTCTTTACGAACAGGAAGATGCAAAATTATCGGTCCGTGAGTTAAATGGTCAGGAAAATTTTATATCAAAATTATTATACCGATCTATATGTATTGTTCATAATGGGTTAATGGTTAGTTCAATGGAAATATTTTTATTCAATCACCCAGTTTGTCATTTCGACATATCTGGTGTTCTCTCCTGGCATTGGCGTAATTGTAACCCACTTCTGAGGTTGGGCCGCTTGAGAGGCGGGGTTACGGCTGCCTCGATGATATGATGATGTTAATGATAGTGGTGCGCCAGGAGTGTCCTTAATCCTAAACTTAATCTAAGGCAAATGTGAAATGATGATGATTATGATTGCTATATGATGCTCGGGGACCATTTAGGCCTTAAAGTTTTTCTGACATTTGTCTTACAAGTGAGGAAAACCCCCGAAAAACCTCACCCAGCTAACTTGTCCCGACCGGCAATAGAACCCGGGCCCGCTGCGTGACAAGTTACCACACTACTTCGAGACCACAGCGTTGGACGATAACGCAATATAAAAATTGTATAATTTTTGTTTCTAATTAAACGCTGAAAATGTTATAACTTACAACATAGGATTTCACCTAAAACAATATGTTTTTATAGACACTTGAATGGAACCACTTGATTTCAACAGTTTCGGAAAATCCGTAGTAAGAGATTCCGAAGACACAACCTTTATTAATGGAAGATATATTGACACATCTCTTATCTGTAAGCGTTTTTCTTTTGTTAGCTTTCAACTTTGCATGAAAAATACAAAATTAATTTAAATTGTTATATTTTTCGATAGTCACTTGTGGCCCACGGGCCGCAGTTTAATACATCTTCTCTAGAGCAGTCATTAAAAATTGATATCGCGTGTAATAGGTACGGTACTTCGAATTAATATTTTAATCGCGGCGAGAAATT
Organism: Diploptera punctata; assembly: GCA_030220185.1. Taxonomy (NCBI): domain Eukaryota; kingdom Metazoa; phylum Arthropoda; class Insecta; order Blattodea; family Blaberidae; genus Diploptera; species Diploptera punctata. The sequence continues at coordinate 1,223,514 of JASPKZ010005287.1, read as the reverse complement.
TGTAACGTCTTCATTTATGACTCGTCTTTCCTTGAAGCTCTGAGTAAAGATCATAAAAGCTCCATCAAATTTCATCCTTCGTGGAATCCATATTTTCCTCAGCATCGGATGCAACATCTCATCCGGCTCAAATTTTCTGATTTTGAAGATAATTTTATCAAATTACATTGGCATGTATGCTCAATTACTTAATGAAAATTATTATTAAAATATATATGTAGTCAATATGCCCATTTCACCAATTAATGTTTTAAAATGGTCAACAAGTTTCTACAGCCAAGCTGTCATTCTCAAGACCAGATATTGAGTCAATATCTGGTCTTGAGAATGACAGCTTGGCTGTAGAAACTTGTTGACCATTTTAAAACATTAATTGGTGAAATGGGCATATTGACTACATATATATTTTAATATTATATCACCAAGAAGATCACTTGTGTATTAAATTATTATTATTATTATTATTATTATTATTATTATCATCATCATCATCATCATCATCATCATCATGTCCACCGCTGTGGTCTCGAGGTAGCGTGCTGCCTTGTCACGCAGCGGGCCCGGGTTCGATCCCCGGTCGGGACAGTTTTTCTGGGTGAGGTTTTTATCGGGGTTTTTCCTCGCCTGTAAGACAAATGTCAGAAAAACTTTAAGGCCCAAACGGTCCCCGAAATCATATGGCCATCATCACCATCATCATCCTTCTCCGGTGTGGAAAGCAACGGGAAGCTACCACACCTACAATTCCCTAGTAAAGCTGCAAGCATAGGATGAAAATGCTATGATTGCAGTGAAGGACCTGCCCTCGGGCAGAATTACTATGGATGGATCATCATCATCACCATTATTATTATTATTATTATTATTATTATTATTATTATTATTATTATTATTATTATTATTATTATTATTATTATTACTGCAACACTAATCATTTGCAGTAATGATAGATAATAATAGGAAGAATAAAATAGGAATTTAATAGTATTAATAAGTCCACCGCTGTGGTATCGAGGTAGCGTGCTGCCTTGTCACGCAGCGGGCCCGGGTTTGATTCCCGGTCGGAACAAGTTTTCTAATGGTGTTTTCGGGGTTTTCGTCACCTCTAAACAAATGTGAGGAAACATTAAGACCCAAATTGTCCCCGAACATCATCTGACCATCATTATCACAATTAACATGTTCATTAAATTTAGGATTAAGGCCACTCCTGGCACATCATTACCATTATCATTTTTAATAGTGTTCTGCCCTAGGGCAGGTGCTTCACTGCAATCATATAATTTTCATGCTACGCTTTGCAGCTTTACTAGGGAATTATAGGTGTGGTAGCTTCCCGTTGCTTTCCACAACCATTATCATCGCCTATCATATATCATCGGGGGAGCGTAACTCCGCCTTCCAGGCGCCCCAATCTCAGAAGTGGGTCACAATAACGCCATGCCAGGAGAGAGTACCAGAATGTCGAAATGGCAAGTGTTGACATTGAATAAAAATAATGAGATGAAGAAGAAAAAATAAAAATAGTAATGGTAATAAAAATGATAATAGTAATGATAAAGAATAATATTAATAACGACATTGATAAGAAAAATCAATATTTACGAATGATAATAATAATAATAATAATAATAATAATAATAATAATAATAATAATAATAATAATAATAATAATAATAATAATAATAATAATAATAATAATAATAATAATAATAAGAGAACAGTACCAACTAAATTGGAAACACCATCTTGAAAGAATGAGTTCAAATCCGATCCCCAAAGCTGTTTATAATTATATACCAAGGGGACGAAGATCACTGGGCCGTCCTATGAAACGCTGGAGGGAAAATTTTCTATAGGATCGTAACAGGCCTTGGCCTAATACTTGGAAGGAAAGAAGAAGAAGGTAATAAGAGAAGAAGGAGAAGTAGAATATAACTAAATAAAAATTGTAGTAGGCCTATTTAACGATAGATTTATTATTAAGTAGGGGCCTAATTAGTATCTTTGTTATTTTGCATCATTGAAATAGTGCATGGTAAGCGAGTTAATTGAATTGCATTATTGATTTAAATTGATCTTTATTTACAGCATATCAAATTTACCTTTTTTCGTAGAATTGATAGTGTATTTGTGGTTATTTGTTAATCTCTGTTGCCGAAGCTGTTTCTGTAGTTTCATATTATTTTGTTACATTGGTATAATATTTGCATTTTGAAATTCAAAATAAAATTCATTATTGTCAGTCACACATCACATATTAGGTCATAAATCCGGTCTTAGTAGTGATTTAGGATTAGTTTTTTATTTGGGATGTAACTCGGAACATGCCCTCCAACCTGCATTTTGGAAAATCAATAGTAATGACTAATGATATATCTGAGAATGGTGTAGATGACCATGTCAAGCAGCATGATGAGTTCAAATTTATGTCAGTCAGTCACACACTTTGATAGATAACAAATAGCATTGTTTTTCTTCAGAAGTTGTGTGTTCATGTATCGTCTTAATCACACACTTTTCCTCTATTATTTAACGTATAGAACATCTCTCATTTCAACCAATTGTATAATTTATGTAATCATTTTGCTGCAAAAGTGCACTGTAAATGTCAGCTAGTCACACGTGGAATTGCTATAACTACTCCTATTAAGTCTGTGATTTTGCAATTTTTTATCAAAGCACTCTTATAAAATTAAACAATCAACATTCCTATTGAGGGAAAAAAGAGTGGCGTATCGTTTGAAGCTTCATTTAGCTAATTAATTAAATGGTGTATTACAATAGGCACTCATACGTGTTGTATTTGATCAATGAAGCGAAAACTGTGTGTGTATGTCCGTGTTTATATTTAGGCCTAATTTCCTCGAAGATAAAAAAAAAACTACATGCACGTGGGACTTGCGAGACCCTAATGTTATGCCAGGCGCACATTTATCCAGTTACTGAATAAACAGCTCACCCCATGACGTCACTTGTTCCCATGGGAACCACATCGCTCTGTCAGAGAAATGACAAAATGAAATTTAGAGCATGCAAACATAGTACATGAGATTCATTCGTAACATCAGATATTCTTGATGCCAATTATAATAATGACTTATGTTTTTAATTTACTCCTAGGTCTTATGTTACTTAGCACAATTTTTTTTCTTACATCAAATATGTATACGGACATGAGCCATCGAAAATTGATGGACGTTTATCTTCTTTCGTAAGAATTTTTATTATTTTTTTAATAATTTGTATTGTGTATTACATAATATTATTTTTCTACGTGTAGGCCTATCTTATTCAGTGCAATCGCTGTTGGTTCTTTTAACTGGATCGTGTAAATAACTGTGAAATTAACTATTAGTCTACAAAAGCCGGAATCTTCTTTCGTAAGAATTTGTATTATTTTTTTTAATAATTTGTATTGTGTATTACATAATATTATTTTTCTACGTGTAGGCCTATCTTATTCAGTGCAATCGCTGTTGGTTCTTTTAACTGGATCGTGTAAATAACTGTGAAAATAACTATTAGTCTACAAAAGCCGGAATAGGATCAACGTGTTTCGGAACTTCGGGCTGTAACACCAAATCTATGTCACAAGTACTCCACTTTCTTTCTATAAAGGTAAGCTTGTAGTTTGGCTAGTTTGTATAATTTAAGTAGAAGTGTTAAGGTTTTTCCTCATCTGTAAGACAAATGTCAGGAAACTTTTAAGACCCAAACGGTGTCCTAACATTATCTGGACGACTTGCTTAATCATTAGCACACTCGCCATGTTTAGTGTATAACATTTCTTTAGATAATAAATTACGTAGTTCATAACCAAGTTTTAGGGTTATGTTTATTATTATTTTATTCTTTGAATGCATTCGAGAGAGGGTCCATAACAATAGCATTCGGGCAGACTTGTCGATCGCCAATTTTTTATTAGGTTTGGAAAACTGTCAGTGGAACTGATCGTAAATACGCAAGGAAAATCTACGTTGCCAAAATCATTCCAGCTCACTTAGTAGCTGTCTGTGAGTAATATAGGTGTCAATAAGCATATATGGCAATACAATATTAATATGTTTGTCTCTTTCTCTAATCTCTCTCTGTCTAGTGTTCTTGACACACAGCAAGTTTGGTTTTACTTGAAGTTATCAGGCTATAATTACCTAACTCACTGACACTATTGAATTCGAAAGTTTGCACTTTCATTACCAAATCAATAATTTTACCAAATACTACATTGTTAGAGTATTATTATTAATAATATTGATATTATTGTTAATATTCTTTGTATTTTAATGTTTTGTACTTTCTTTATTACCTCTATATTATGTATTGCATTATTAATTTAATATTGATCATTCCAATATTTATTAATATCGCTAGAATTTAACTTTAAGATGAAGAAAAGACTTTATGGTCTTAACTTGATTATGTAAAATAAATAACTGTTGCTGTTTTTGTTATTATTATTATTATTATTATTATTATTATTATTATTATTATTATTATTATTATTATTTAATCAAATCATTAATAAATGTGGGTGATTGGAAAGTTCTTTAGGACGTAAAGATAAACGACTACGATGAGGAATAAATGTTTGTATTATTTCGGAAGTTTTTTTTTTCTTTCTTTCTTTCTTTCTTTCTTTCTTTCTTTCTTTCTTTCTTTCTTTCTTTTTCTTTCTTTCTTTCTTTCTTTCTTTCTTTCTTTCTTTCTTTCTTTGGAGCCTACTTTCGTAGAAGTCTTTCCCAATAATAGGCCTATTTTTACACAGCACCAAAAGCCTTAATATTTGTTTTATAACTTAATAATAATAATAATAATGTAATTAAAATATTGGAGTAATACCTCCCAAATATAAACTGTAATAGGAGTAGAACATTTACAGGATGCTGTTAAGGAGAAATTGTTTACTTTTAGTTTATTCTTCAGATTATTTCACTGTTCACTTGTTAGAAAATTTTAGAATATATTCTCAGGAACTGCAATGGATATTATATGCATTTATTTTGCTGCATCCTCTATTATTATGATAGTATAACAACAACAAAAAAAAAGGCTTTGTTAATGTATTTTATCTACTTAAATTTTTATAAATTACAAATTTTTATAATTACAGTACATTATACAAAATAAAATCATAGCCTTGGTGATTTTTGTAAAATATAATTTTTCTATCCCCACATGTTTAATCGTTTCTAGTTGCCTATCATCTGAAACGACGTGTTATGTGCAGTCTTTTCCATCACACACATACACACACACACACACACACACATATATATATATATATATATATATATATATATATATATATGAATATTTCGATCGTTTAATTTCATATCTGTGTTTTGTGTTTATATGAATCTATAGTTCACGTTCTTCTGAAATTATATTTAAATATATTTGTTTTTTTATGCTGCAAACCGGTTAAGAGTAACTTACATGAAGTGTTTCAGTTATAAGTCCCCAATTAAAATGAATTAATCTCTCTTTCATTTTGTGTAGAACGTTCAGTGTAAGAACAAACAAGATTTGGATTACTTGAAGCAGGTTGTAAACGCGCAGCTACTGATGCTGCTTTGCATAATTTATTTTTCTTTGTCTTGGTTTACGCGTCTCTACCCCTATTGTCTTCTTGAGAGGGTTGTTTCAAACATAAACCTGCCTCAAAAGCCTCTTCTTCCATTACCAGTAGATCATTCAAATCCCATCTTTGTGTGTAGACTTATCTTCACATCAGTACTAACAACATAGCAACTTGTCACACGACAGCGTCATAATTTATCATTTTAATGTATCATATGTTTTTCTTAATCCTCCTTAATCTATCACGAAATCGTACAGATGAACTTCCTTAGAAGAACAAAAGACTGCACAAGATTGGAATGGATAAAAATAAAGATCATCATCATCATCTGCATTCATGGATTAGGTCTGTTGACCCGTTCCGACTTCAGCCCATCTCTTTCTAGGTCTGCCCACATCTCGGGTGCCTTTAGGTTTGTATTTTGTTATTTGTTTTGGATATCTATCTTCATTCATTCTGTCTGTGTTGCTTCCATTTTTATCTATATGTATCTATTTTATCAGTTATTGCAAATATTTCAAGTTCCTGTCTTATTTCTGTGTTCTTGATTCTGTCTTCCTTAGTGCACCCTTTAACAGATCTCAAAAAATTCATTTCTGCCGCCGTTATCCTACTTAGATCTTGTTTTTTATGTATCCAGGCTTCTGAACCATAGAGTAGTACCGGTACTGCCAACGTTTTGTAAAATTTCAATTGGGTCTCTCTTGTTCCGATTGAGGGTCTTTCCACTTTTCAGCGGTTGCCCTTTTACCAGCCGGCTGCTGGCCCTTCACATCCACATGTGCCAATCACAGAGGTAGATGATCAACAGCCAGTGTAGGGGTGACATGTGGTTAGCATGTCTAGTCCCCCAGCCGTTATAGCTGGTTCCTCAACCTGGAGCCGCTACTTATTGTAGCTACCCAATTGCCTCACGATGCTGGGTGGGCACCGGTCCCATACTGGCCGAAATACCATGAGAAAATGTCTTCCCCCATGGAGACTCGAACCAGCGCAAGTCTCGTAGCTCTGCGCCAAGGCTTCCTACCTTAACCGCTCGGCTACGGCGCGGTTGTTTTGTTATTTAGTGATCGTTTTATCGTACCACATATTCCCTGGAATTTTGCTATTTTGTTAGTTATATCATCATAAGTAATGCCACGAGTGATTTCCAAAACGACTCACGAAGTGAGGAGTGAATTTATCTAGAGAATTTGGAAATCAAGAGTGGCATTTGTTAGCACTATTTAACGAATAAAATTAAGCTGTTTACTCACAAATCATTATTTAACTATAGTTTTGTTTAAATATTTATATATTTAATGTAAACGGCGATGTTTGAAAACAAATGAGAAACGATAGGTACGCTTCGTCTGCTTCTTTTGTTTATCACTGCAACCAGATCCATACTATTTATTGCCAAAGGAACGCAATATTGTAAGAATGGTCTCTAGTGGAGAAAAAATGAAACACATCAAACTGTATATTAATTAATTTCTGATGTCGTATGATGTAAATATGACAATTATATTTTTGTGGATTGTTACCTGGGAAAAAATGCATTTAACAAAGTGCAAACAGTGGTTGGTGGTATAATCAATTGCTACAAATGTTTTTTATATTAACTCCCGCATGCGGCATGTATTGACATTCATGCACTATATATACAATCTGGTAGCCGTATTTCTCACAGGCTCAGTCACTGCAAAATAATGGTCAGACCTGTTCAGAATATTAAAAGGAGGAGCTTTCTTTAATATGGTAATTATAACACTGATAAATATTTCGTGAAACACGATTCTGATTGGTTGTAAAACAGAAATCATTGAAACGTGATTGGTCATTGACTCCCATTTGGGGCAAGAGTTAAGTAGTCATAATAAAGATATAACAGAATTAAATATATATCCACTGAATAAAAAAATCAAAGAATATAGAGATAAATGGTTTAAACATGTAGAAAGAATGAATCTAACAGTATTACCAAAAATAGCATTTAACTACAAGCCAAGAGGTTCAAGTAATGTAGGAAGGCCAGTGAAAATAACAACTGTGAGGCGAACAGGCAATTTGCCTAGCCCGTGAAGTGAAGATGAAGATCTGTCACTAGATGCAGTGTTGTTGTTTTAAACATCTAATGTCGTCTTCTTCTTCCTTCCAAGTATTAGGCCAAGGCTTGTTACGATCCTATAGAAAATTTTCCATCCAGCATTTCATAGGACGGCCCAGAGATCTTCGTCCTCTTGATATATAATTGAGTTGCTCAGTGGAAAAGAGGCACATGCCACAAATCTGCCAATTGTCAGTTTTTGTTATGGTTAAGTAGATCCTGCTATCTTGCACCAATTCCAATAACTATTTGCATGGTGGTATGTGTCTATTCTTTAACAAAGAGCATAATAAAACTTGAAGATTCTGAATTATAGAAATAGCTAGTGGAAAAAAGGCACATGCCACCCACCTTCTTTATCTTTTGTTTCAAGTGGTTACAGTCAATGTTCCTGATAGGTTGGCAGAAATGAAACTAACCAATCAGAATATAGTTCCACTGCCTTCTAGATCTGTAATATTATAGATCCAAAGGGCAGTGGTAGTTCTCAAATTACCTACAACATTTCCAGTATGTCTTACATAGATGTTGAGGTTTAATGCCTTTTCTGAAGAAAAATAGGCAAATTAATAGTAAAAGTAGGACTCATCATGATAAGTGGAAGGATAATGAAAGAAAAGTCTGAGAAATAGTGTATAACAACAAGAAGATTGTGCCAGCAAAGGAGTTTGTAAATAGTGGAACTCCGTGTTGCAAACTAATATCATATGATTTCACTCCACTAATGATTAGTGAAGGTAAGAGAGGTTATGCAAAGAAGAGAAAAGATGAAACATAAGTCAAAGGAAGGTTTCATTCAGGTACTATGTTCGTGTAACTAATAGTAGCGAACTTGAAGTCTGTAGAAATGCATTTTTAGCAGTCCACGAAATATCAATAAAATGTTTAAGAACTGTTCGGAAAAGTGAAAAATGTGTTAGGGAAGTTTCTAATGATGAAGAAGACAGTCAATCAACATCAGAAATTTTTGTCCATACACCCACTGAAGATAGAAGAGGCATTATGTGGGGCATATGCCAGTACTTAATTTGCACAAATTACCTGTTCTATTACATAAAACTACTTAATACCAGGAATATTTCAACTAATATTTAATAAGATATTCAATGCATCATCTAATTCAAGATCCTGGTTAACATAGTGCCCATATTCCACAGATAAACAACTTTCAGAAATTCCTTGTTTCTGTAAAATAGTTGTCTTGTGGCACGTGCCTCTATTCCACTGGGCAACTCAATTATAAACAGCTTTGGGGATCTAATGTACACAATCTAAAATTCAAAGAAATTACCATCAGTTTTTCTTATTATATCCAATACATGAAAAACCCTTTTTTACCTTATGGTTCAGCCTATAAGGGTTATAATATTCTTCTTCTTCTCCTCCTCCTCCTTCATCCAAAGATTAAGCCTGTTGGCTCATTCCGGTTTCATGAAAGCTAGAATAATTAGAATTGTTCAGACCATCTTTGTGAGCGTCCAACATTTCTCCTTCGTGTGGCCTATGTTCAGCAGTAATTTTAGAAATCTTTTTTTCTGGTATTCTGTGTTCTTTCTTACCCTGCGAAGTGCCAGTAACATCTTCAGGGGACAATTTGCGTTACTAAATGTTTACATGAAAGCAACCGGGTTATAATTCTGTAACATTACTAAGTAAATTAACATGAAACACTAGAACAAAATACAATTACATAAGAATATTATAACAAAGATGAACAGAGTAAAATTAAATTATAGCAGTGAATAAGCACTATTAACAAACGAAACGAAGTAATTATACATTTTTCGTTGATAAGAATATGATGAAGAGGACTGGAATAATCTTTTTCATTAAAATTCGAATATGATTCAAGTTTATAACGTTCAAATCACAACATTGGACAATTAAGTAAAACATGTTTGATTGTTTGAATTTCTTCTCCACGTTTACACAATGCATTTGATGATATTTTTAATTTATATAAATAAGCCTGAAATGTTCCAAGCCCAGTTAAAAATTGAGTTAATGTGAAACCGGGAACTATATGTTGGCATTTTTAGTCTGTCGTAGACTGTAGGGAAAAACAATTCCCGAGTTGTCATATCCTTGACAGTATTTGCCATAATATATCCCATTCAGCAATTTTCAACCGTTTGATTTTCCACTTTATATAAGAAAGAGGGCACAAGTCATAGCTAATTGGTAAATTTGAACTGGCGCATGGCGGCTGACTGTCTGCTCTTTCATTTCCAGTGGTATCTCCGGAGTATCCTCGAATCCAACACAAACAAATGTGTGCAGAATTCTTCTGAAGCAAGTTTCTTATTTCGCGTACAATAAGGTCCAAATTAAATTTGTCAGCAATAGTTAGTAAAACTAATTAGGAGTCTTTTATTATTGATTTCGTACATCTCAATGATGGATAAATCATATTTGAAGAGAAAAATTATACGCTCAGACCGGGACTTGAACCCGGGACCCTTGGTTCTCTAGACCAAGTGCTCTACCAACTGAGCTACCTGAGCAAGTACCGATCTAAACGCAAATCTTTCTCTATATACATTGTAATTCCCATCCACCAAATGCTGTGAAGCCATGCTTCTATCTTGCAAATGGCGGCTCCTTTATTAAGAAGACATATTTGGGAATTATACATTAAAAAAAATAATTAGGAGTCACTTATTATACAAACACTTTGTTGTATATTTGAGCACCGTTTAATAGCTTCTTTTAGCAAATAATTCTGCTTGTAAAATTGAGCATTGTGTCGAAAGCTTGAACAGAGAGGGGGGAAAATCTATCCATCTTTAAGTACAGTAAAAGCACAGCTCACTTTGACCTCTTCGGACAATTCAGCCACATATCGCGATCCATCAGTAAATATCTTATATTCAACATATTCTGAGAACATTTATTTTTGATAACTTTTGTAATTTCGGTAATTGCCATCAGTTGCCTATTCATGGATGGTAGAGACCCATCTTCCATTCCGGTGGCTAGGGTTCGATTCTTGGCGGGTGTGGGATATCAAATCACCACCCTCTAGATAAAAGTCGGCCGCGGTGGACTAGTGGTTATGCTCCTTGCCTCTGGTCCCGAGGGTCGCGGGTTCAAACCCGGCCGGGGTCGATGGATTTTTAGGACGGAATGAAAAGGCCTCTGAGCAAAATTTACCGAATTTTCCCGTCCTAGTACTACCTTGGTTTCCTAGATGTCAGTATGAGGCGGAACGCTGACCATGGACTACTCAAAATGACATCTATACGAAAACATGTGTACCTAAATTAGTATGGTTCAAATTCTTCCCTGTAGGGGGAGAGCGCCTAAATCTCTGTAAAGGGAAAACATAGGCTTACAATACAATACAATACAATACAATACAATACAATACAATAGATAAAAGTATTTGTCTCTTGGTTTGTGTTGTTCTGTAATGTCCTCGGCGGAGGATCTGTATCTTTAGACACCCAGGTGTTGAAAATACCGGCATAATATAGAAATATAACTTTAAAAAATGGCCTAAATTTCCTGATATTCGTCACTAATACTAACCGAGGTTCTATAATTTCCATGATCTTCTAAATATGTTTTATTTTTTCTTATCTAGGCTTATGTCCTAGCCTTTCTTAGATAATTACCGCACGTTTGCAGTTATTTTTTTAGATGTTTATGAGTATTTATATTTATGTTAATTGCACTGAATTCAAGTAAAATGTACCTTGATTTTAATTACATCATCTGGCAGTAAAAATTTGATGTCATGATGAGTGTAGGAAAGTAGACAGTATTTTTCTCGCACGTAATTTCAATTTTTCGCTGTTACATTTGGCTCCGTTGGCGCCATATTATAATCTGTCATCGCCTGTCACACACACACACATACACACCAACTGACAGTAACTCATCATCCCCGAGAGGTAGATGGAATTTTTATTTTTGAAAAATCACCCGTCACTTCTCTTTCTAGTTACTTTTAATCCCCTTTTCACTTTATGAATATTATTGTTTGCTTTCCCTAAAGAGGACGTTATCAAAAGTGTTATTTTCTCAAAAATCATTTCAAAGGTAAAAAAAAAATTGTGGTTTTAATTTAAATGATAATAGTAATCTGGTTTTAGGAGTTTAGAAATTAATTGTATTATATTTATTTCTCTAACATAAAATTATATAAAGAATTAGTTATACGCATTACGTAAATAGGCTATATTTGTTTAAAACTTCAGTTTTATAGCCCTCAGGCAAGAAATTTATCGCTTGTTTTGACTTCTTAAAAACATACCAAGCATAAAAATGCAACATGTTTAATTAAACTTGTAAATGTTATTAATAAATAGGCCTATCTGTTCTACAGATGGCCTATTTATTTTTTTCTTGGATTTTGATTGTAATTCTTAATCTGCGATTTTTTTTAATTTCATCAAATATTATATATGAGGGATTCAGGACAAAAATGGACGAAGTTCCAAAATTGAAAATCCCAGTTATATGATGAATTTGAGTTCAAAATATCAATAATTCTTCAGGGCAGTGGTGAATCAAATATTAATGGTTAATTATTCATCTGGAATTAAATGTACTACATTAACTTTATATCAGTTTTTCTCAAAAGATTAAGATGTGGACTTAGTTCACTTTGGCTCTGAACTCTTCTGTATATAAAGTAAAGTATTCCCACTACAGGCCTCAGGAGACCTTTGGGGTAGTGGGAGGTTAAGGCTCCCACTATTTCTAGACAATCGGCACTTGATGTCAGCCGGGTTGTCAGCCCTGCGTGACGGCCGCCTTTACCCCAGAACAAGCGTCTGGTACTCATTTCCGTTAGAGGCTGAGTCGACCTCAGGGCCATAGTGCCGCCAAAAGGTTTGGGTCAGTTTAAAAATCCTGACCCCACCGAGACTTGAACCCTCGACCTTCCGGCTTGTAGCGCAGTGCCTTAACCACTACGCTACGGTGTGCCCCCTTCTGTGTATATATATATATAAAGGTAAAGTGGCCCCACTACAGGTTTTAGGAGGCCTTTGAGATAGTAAGAGGTTAAGGACATATCTTTTTAAACAATCGGCACGAGATGTCAGTCTTGCCTGACGGCCGCCTTTACCCCCACAAAAAGCATCTGGTAAACAGCGTTACTGATAGCAAAATCAGACTGCAAGACCATTATTCCTGCTTGTGATGTTTCCTTAGGTCATAACTGCAGTCAGTGCGGAAATAAAGCAGAACAAAAGTCGTAATTTAATACACGAAATAATCATAACTTATATAAATCAACTATTTATTTAATATTGTGTAAATTTGCTTCTCTGTATTCTCTCCAGTTGGCCGGCTAATCTGCATTATTATTCTGCATTTTTCGACAATGTAATCTATGTATCTAGATCGCCCATCCACTGACAAAGCTAATATCCTATTATTTGATATAATATCGTAGTTATTACCATAATGATTGTTGTAAACGTTGCGTGCTATAGAAAATCTAAATTAATTACCGTATCTAATATATTAGCATGATTGAATTCGCCCCAGAGATAACGGAGCTGATGCATAGAATATTTTGAATCGCTTTAAAGTAGGGGACGTTTCATAAAGTTAGGTAACCTTTGCTGTTCAATGTAATTATAAACTTATCTCAGTAGATCGGATTGCAAACAAAACTAATTAAGTTTAACTTCAATCTCTCTCTTAATTTAAATTCTTGCAGAATACACTATAAGATAAAACGTCCCCTTTTTTACGTAAAAATTCTGAATTTAACATGTGTATGAATATAATTAGTTGAACAAATGCTTTATTTAATTTGAATACTAGCTCTAAATCTGACAGTGTAGTATCGTATATTTCATTTAACGACGTTCTTCAAAAGCCAAGGTCATTAATGTCGCAGACTAAATTTGGGTATGAAAATGGCTTATAATACTTTACACAGAGGCCTCTTATTTCAGTTTTTTTTACGTACTATAATTTTAAATACTAGACCCATGGCATTTTAATCCATCATCATCACTCCAGGGATTAGGCAATTGCCCGTTCCGACTTCATAATGCATCAGCCCAACGTCTTCTAGGTCTTCCAACATCACGTCTTCCTCCTGCTTGATAATTTCTTGCTAGCAATGGATATCTCTCCTTACTCATTCCATGCATATGATCAATCCATTTCTGTCTGTAATTCGTGACCTTATCCAATAAAGGCTGTACTTTCAATTCTTCTCTTATATCCTCATGTCTTATTCTATCAAGTCTTGTACATATTTTAACTTGTCTTAGGAACCCCATCTCCGCCGTCTGTATTCTATCCTTCTGTTTTTTTCATTGGAGCCCAAGTTTCACATCCATACAATATTGTGGGAACCGCCATAACATTATACATTTTTATCTTTGTTTCTTTTCTAATTTTATTTTTGAATATTCTCTGTATTGTTCCACACACCGTCTGAAATTTATTTATTTTGGAGTCAATATCTCTTTCCACATTAATCCATTCAAATGAAACCCACATACAGGATTTTTACTCCCTGAAAAAAAAATCCAAATTTCTTGCCCGGGTTTGAAACCGCAAGCCTCGAAATAAGAAGTAACCCTAAATCCGAAAACTGTCTCATTGAATGAGTGTACATACTTTTAATTAAGGACCTTAAGATTGTCTAGATAAGCGAAAGGCATAGGTAGTTAAAAACGTATAAATGCCCTTAAGTAGTAACAAATATTTTAATAGTTTTTTAACATCTCAGGTAATAATAACGTTGCGATTCATAGGTTGCATTTCCGGGCATAGGTTCCGTATATCAAAACGTTCAGTTTAGTGTCCCCTATTATAATCAAATTTTAACCCAAAAAGTTGAAGACACCCTGTACATGGTGAGCAGATGTTCCTACTAGGGCACACTTCAATATTTATACCGTACTCCATTCACTTCGGTTTATATTTTATTCTAGTAGTAGTAAAATCCGATACTTCTGCCAGTTTGAATGTTTAATACGTAACGATCGCGGTGGACTAGTGGTTGTTCCTTGCCTTTGGTCCCGAGGGTAGTGGGTTCAAACCCGGTTGAGGTAAGTGTTTTTTTCTTTCCTCCGGGAAGGACTTTAGGCCGTGGTTCTCGAGTCTGAAATTTTTCAGGCTGGTTAAAGATACCCAAGTCTGTATGAAGAGGCCTCTAAGCAAAATTTACTGATCTTTTTTCATCCTACTAATACCTTAGTTGCATACTAGATGTCTCATTGGGTCGGTATGTTGACTGCATACCATTCATGACATCTTTGGGAAATAAGCGTAACTAAATGAACTTGATCTAGTAACTCTTAACAAAGGAGAGGTTAAGGCCTAACATAAGGATGTTACCACATTGTAGATAAGATTTGGCATAGATCTGCCTAATATCTCGGATATATGTAACAACATTTAGGCTTCTCATTAAAAAATTTTAATTAGCTTTTCGGGAACTCTACATGTTTTACGTTGAATTAGATTTAAAATATCTACGTTTATTGGGTGCTATTTCAGGGATTACATTGAATGGACGGTTTAATTTCATCGGAGTGTTTATTTGTCCACATATCGAGTCCGTTGCCTTGGCGTAGTCGGTAGAGTCCCTACCTTCCACTCCGGCGATCCGGGTTCGATTCCCGGCGGGGTAGATGTTTTTAAAACTCCACCTTGGGTCTGGGTGTGTGTCCTGTCCTTGTGTCTATATGTGAGAATAAAAGGAAGTTAACAAAAAGGTAAAAAAGGAAAGAAAAAAAAGATACCCGAGTACATAACAGTAAAACAGTTAAAAGTATGATTAAATTTCAAAATATATATATATATATATATATATATATATATATATATCTAAACATGTTCAGTACTATTTTTCTCGACTGCAGACATTGGAAAATAAATTCCGTAACGTCGATTCAGAATGTATAATGGCTATCATGCTCACCTGTGTATTCCAGCTTCTGGGTTCAAACATGGTGTCGACAGATATTTTAGGATGTAAGACTTCTTCGGAAGGGAAACAAATTAGTAAATGGCCTGCTGTAGATTTATGTAAAAAGAAAAGCTTCAAACCTGAAATAAGGGGCATATGGCAAGGGAACTTTCAACCATTGCATGCTGAAACTTACCTTGAAATTTCTCCTAGAAAAGCCGCGACAAAAGAAAAACCTGCCACGTTTAATTGAATCAGTCAATTCGAATAGGGATAATCTCCAATTTTTCTGAAATTCACTTCTTTCATTATTCCATGTTTAGATAATTACTTTCATCGTTTCCATGTGAGAATGGATCAATTATACTATTTCTTTGCCACTTTCTGACTTTATTCAGTAGCAATTTCAGATTCAAAGTTGAATCAGTTTTTTTTTTTTTTTTTTTTTTTTTTTTTTTTTCCCTCTCCTGTAAAATTTGATCAGCTGTAGATGATCCCTTTTCGAAACGACTGATTCAATTGTAGGGAACGAAAACCCAGCGCAAAATCTGTCATTTAAACTATAAGGAAGTAATATAATTTCTGACTTGGTGGATTGGATAACCCTGAAAACTTGCCCCCGCGGCACGTCCCGCCTCACACCACTCCGTTTTACTCAAACAAGGACATCCATTTGGTTCACACAGTTGGTTGCCATTGCTGGATTCAGGCTTCGATTCCTGTGTCTTAAAAAGCGGAAGATATATATATATATATATATTTTTTGTAACGCCTTGGTAAATCACAAAGCTTCTCTGAAAGGAATTTCAAGGTACGTTTTTGCATGGAATGGTTGACAGTTATCTTGTGAGCAAAATTGTGAATTCCATCACTAATATTGTGTTAGTATGTCCTTAAATGAAATATTGCTTAAGGGTGCATTTTCTTTTTAATAACTTATTTTGTTTAAAAATGGACATGAATACTTCTTCGTCTACAGTGGCGTAACAATCAATTTTGGGCCTTAACCTATCCTTTATTAGGAGTTACTAGACCAAGTTAATTTAGTTATGCTTATTTCTGTAAAGATGTCATGAATGGTATGCGGTCAACATACTGACCCAATGAGAATGTAGTAGGCAACTAAGGTATTACTAGGATGAAGGAGATCTGTAAATGTTGCTTAGATACCTCTTGATTCAGGCTTTTACGAGCCTGAAAATCTTGAGACTCGCGACCCACACCTTGAAATCTCTCTTGAAAGATTTGCTCCTTGGATTTTCCTTCCTAAAAAGTCCATCGACCCCGGTCGGGATTGAACCCGCAATCCTCGAGACTAGAGGCAAGGAACATAACCACTAGTCCGCCCCGGCCGACGCATGAATACTTCAACATCTGTATTTTTTTAAACTCATTATTCAGTTGTAATTTTTCCCGGCGTGGAAAGAAAACTTTTCTGATAACAGTGATAACACTGAGCAACAAAAAAATAAATTTCTTTTTGTCTCAGAAAGAAAAATATGTGAATCTGATAGCAATTTCTCTCCTGAATTCAAATATATCAGTTTTTCTCAATCACACAAGGTTTCCGAGAGACAGGCATTTATAATTTCAAACACTTTAATATTTTCTCCATTCGTAACTACACAATATTCGAACATTCAGACTCACCTAGAAAGTAAGAAATGACGATTTTCTGATATATTTCGCCTGTGGAGCATCCCTCTTGATGGTCCAACAATAATCGGCCAGCAGATTAGGATTCCATGCTTTGGTATCTCTTTTCCATAGTTGAAATCTTCTGATGGAAGTGTTCCCCGTGCTCATCGCTCACTGCGCCAAGATAATAAATGGACGAAAAAAGTTCATTAAAAACATAATTATTTGAATCCATTAATAGAAATTGAAATTAAAAAAACTGTCGGTGATGGAGAAATTCCGAATACATATTTGAAAACACAATAAAAAACTGCGTAAGTACAGCTATTGGTACTCATGAGACAAAAATCATGTTGACCAGTGTAATAACCTGAAATACGGGAGAAAACTGCAAAACAGGGTGAAAATAATATGAGCGTGTCTATTTGTAGGAAGATATCAGGCGTCTTGAGTAAAGCCTTTTTTTATAGCAGGTGACTGATGAGAGAGAGGAGAGAGATTGAGTTTCCGCAGAATAATGAACAGCGCCGGACCTGTTACGTTTCTCCCTCCCAGTGTGATTATCGTTAATTCAATTACGCCTTCCTATTCAGTAAAGGAAGGTTACGTCCAGAATTAATTAATGTTAGTGAAATTAGAAAATGAGACAACAGTTATCTCTTATTACCTAATTAAACATTTACTTACGCAGTAAATTATAGCCTTATAAATTCTAATTTCGTATCACTTTGTTTTTCATCCGAAGTTTAAAATCTCTAAAAGAAAACACACAATTTATTTTAAAATAAAATATTGTAAATATCATCATCAACATCATCATCATAATAGCACTACGGTCCGAAGTGAACCTTACCTTCTTTCACAACAAGTCTCCATTTTTTCGAGCTGTTGTGTTATCATTTTTATGGGTGTGGGGATATCTATCCCACACTTCAAACCCCAACCTGGAGGACCAGGATATATCTTTTCGTCTGATCATCGTCTTTGACATATGTAACATGGGTGGCTCTACCAGAAACTCCGCTTCCGCCAGCATAGCTCTCAGAGTAATTTGACCACATAAGCTCCACCATTATGTTAAAGATAGATACATTGAAAGATGCAATCGGGGGGGGGGGATATTGTAAATAATTATTATTCGTTGCAGAGGAACCTTAATTAAAAGTTTAGTGACTGGGATTTAAACAGAATTGTTCAACTTTATCTTTGTTCGTTTCCTTTATCACTTTTTGATAGGGACACAAGGCCTCTCAGATGGAAATGTGGCAGCCGAAAACGAAACTGATATAGAGAATGGCATACCAATAAGAGACAGACCTACCATTAAATAGATAGTCAGCATCAGATAGCCTAGTCCGCCGCGGTGGACTAGTGGTTACGCTCCTTGGGTCTGGTCTCGAGTATCGCACGTTCAAATCCGCCCGGGGTAGATGGAGTTTTTAGGATATAAAATCCAAGGAGCAAGTACTCCAATATACCTTAAGCCGTGGGTCCCGAGCCTGAAGATTTTCAGGCTCGTAAATGTTCCTTAAGCCTGAATAAAAAGGTCTCAAAGCAAAGTTTACCTACCTCAATGTCTTAGTAATACCTTAGTTGCCTGTTAGATGTCTCATTGAGTCGGTGTGTTGACCACAATGCCATTCATGACATCTGTGGCAAATAAGATAACTTAAAATTAACTTGGTGTAGTAACTCATGACAAAGAAAGGCTATGACTCTACAGTGGGCTGCGCCATTATAGATTATGGATAGATCAGAAAGCCTAGATTGTTAAAAAAATAAGCAAAATAAAAAAAATGTTTCGTGGGAAATGTGCTGACATTGTAAAGAAAAAAAAAAGTTAGCAAAATTTATTCGTTCGATTTCTTGTTTATTTCGTATTCTCAATATTCCACTTTTACATATTGGTTCATATATACGTATTAGTATCCATGTTTCAACTGCTTATTACTTCTGGCGGTTAATTTGTATTAATTCCGCGTTCCCTGTTTCATTGTATGTAGCAAAGAGCTTTTGTATGTAACCGCCTATATAGTGCGGCGGTTAGCAAGTGTGACTGGCATTCCTGATGCCCGGATAAATTCCTGGCTACAGCATAGAAAATGTATATTTGAGTACATGGTGTGACACGGGACCCACTCAACATCATGAAGATAGATTAATGTACATAATCTTATTGATGATGACTATTTAACTCATGTCGCAAATGGTAGTCAATGACCAATCACGTTTCAATTAATTCTATTTTACACCAATGACAGTCGTGTTTCACCTCGCTCTTTATCGATTTCTCTTTATCAGCTCCTGCTTTTGTGATAAAGAAAGCTCCTCCTTTTTCTAATATTCTGAACAGGTTAGACCATTATTTTTCTCCAACAAATACATTGAATATAGCAAATAATGAATAGATTCAGTGATTTTACTGAGTTGTTTATTCAAAATATAAATGATTGACCTATATTGTTGATTATAATAGTTTGATGTGTTTCATTATTTTCCACTAGAGTGCATTCTTACAATATTGCGATCCTATTTGGCAATAAATAATATGATCGAGTTGCAGTGAATATACATAACCTCGCATTTCTAAATTGTTTTCAAACATCGCCGTTTACATTAACTATATAAGTATTTTAAAACGCCGGTAACTATATTCAAATAATTATTTTTTTTTAGTAAAGAGCTTAATTTTATTCGTTAAATAGTCCTAACAAATGCCACTCTTGACTTCCAAATTCTCTAGATAAATTCACTCCTCACTTCGTGAGTCGTGAATTTATCGATAATTTGGGAATCACTCGTGGCATTACTTATGATAATAATTGTTACACATAATATCACTTAAAACCCAATCAGAAAATAAAAAATTTTGAAGCCGTCGACGCGTTTCGATAGCTGAATAATCAATTTATCAAGAGTGAATATTGAGTGAATAAAAACAAACTAAAATTGTATAAAAAAAACAATTAGAATTCCAAGTTACTACACATCACGTGGCTGGCAATTATAAATTACTTATTGTTATCAACGTATCCCTATTTTTCTTTAAGTAAGGAAAAGAGGTCAGTCTAAGATCACTCGTATCAATAACATGATCACTGTTAGAAATATGTTGAACAATTCCAGATTAAATATTCCCTTGATATAGTTAGTAAGTTTATAAAATTTATTATGGATCTGTAGACTTTCATCGTGTTTATAAAGTGTTAATTGGACGGCGTTTTGCATCAACCTGCTAAGTAATATTTTTTTTTTTAATTTATATTTTCATGTCATCTGTTGCATTGGCTCATGAAGTAAGTGTACGCATATTTTTAGCGCCAAATCTTTAAATATAGCCTTATTATTAAATAAAAATGTAAACCCCATCAGTCCTATCAGAGATTCTGTGTTTTGCAACAAACGGCTATGAAATTAGATCTTCATAAATACTAGATGCACCAAATGTTCTCGCTCTTATATCTAGGCCTATATGAACTTCATATACGAAAAATTTATGATTCACATAATAAATAAGTCCACCGCTGTGGTCTCGAGGTAGCGGGAATCCACTTATCCCGATCTTCTTGGTATCAATGAAAGACAAAAATGGTTATTGTGAGTTATCCTTAAAAGATAAACATATGCTGTCACGGACTTCTTTTTGTAGAGTTTTGTGCGATATTCAATTTTGTGGTGTATTTGTTATGGTTTAGGCAGCGTAAGCATTTAAGCGTCAAAATAGGGACTTTTATTTCACGTTTTTTTTCACTACAAAGGGTGATTTTTAGGGGTGAAGGGGTTGAATATCACAACTCTATAGCCTATGTTCATCCCCGGAATCTCCTGAACATTTTGCAAAAAAAACATCAAAATTGGATCAACGGTATGGCCGCGCTTAGAATACGAACAAACAAACAAACATTGATTTTTATATATTACATGTGTGAGTGGGCTCTAAAAATGTCCACTCGTGCGTGTTTGTCGTTGGCAGATCCCGCTAGATTCTACTGGTATTGTGAATAATCAATGTGTTAATAAAACTTCCTTTGCTGGCTTTTCGTGTACATTACTCTCGTTTTCTAAGTTGCGTACGAATTATGTTTACATTATTACTTTTTATAACTTGTCAATTGTGCTGGCTTAGGCGGTAGCATGCCTGCTTCCTGACTAGCAGACCCGGGTTCGTTACCCGGAGAGGTTGAAAATCTTAATTATTAAATTAATTCAATTACTAAATTTTCAATTTCGGGGACAGGACAGTGGTAGTGTGCAATTTTTAATAACCAAATTTTGCACCAGATTCCTACATTAAATTGCAAATCTCTCCGCAGTACATATGTTGAGAAGGCATGCGTTACTGTTGATAGCGATTCGTCCTTCGGATGGGGACTTTAAGCCTGGCAGCCCCCTTGGTGCTTCCTCATAGGAGTAGGCCACGTCCCGGCAAAGGATTTCCCCTTTTTTCTTCATCATCATCCCTCATCCAACATAAAAAAAGTTTTAAAAAAAAAGAACTCACTTCATATTTCCTTAGATAGTATAATATAATTACTATATAACTATGTTCCAATGTATACCACAAAACAATGAACTACATGGTCTTTATAGGAAGCCAGATATAATAAGAAAAGTTAAGTCTCGAAGACTGCGATGGGCAGGACATGTTGCGCGTATGGAGAATGAAAGACGTGCATGGAAGCTTCTTGTAGGAAAGCCAGAGGAAAAACGCCCAGTTGGTAGACCAAGAATGAGGTGGGAGAATAACATTAACTATGATTTGAGGGAATGAGGTGGGAGAATAACATTAACTATGATTTGAGGGAAGTAGATTATATAGGGAATGATTGGAAAGCATTAGCTCAGGATAGGGATTATGGAAGGTTTATGTCCGCGCGCCCATGAACCTACAGGTTCGATAGTGCCAGTGAGTAAGTTCCATGTATACTTTTATTATTCCTTTATATTTTAAACTTTCTTTGCTGCCAAACCAATTACTTAATCTAATTATAGGTTATTATTATTACTACTGTTTTTTTCTTTCTTTTTTTTCCCTTGTCATCTTTATATCTTTATATTGTTTAGCCTATATATATATATATATATATATATATATATATATATATATATATATATTATGTATCATTAATCAACATGCATATATTTTATAATATATGTATAATTTAAGCCTGGTGAAGTGGAAGAGAGGACCTTACGGTCTTAACTCCATCAGGTAAAATAAATAAATAAATAAGCACGCTTCGCACTACACAAAACACATAAACATACACTCATCGTTCACTCATCTCTGTACGCAATTCAAGAATGCATCATCTATGTAAAGTAGTTTGCAGAAGTTGTGCTTCAATTAAAAATAGATCACATTAGGCCATCTATCCGCCGAGCGCGAAACCGAAGCGTGAAAAGTGCAATGGTGACATTTCGAACACACACATACTTCTTTAACTTTTTTTTTGGTCAATGTGACTAATTTCTTATACTTACCAATATTGTTGTTACTGGAAGTAATTCAACGTTCCCACATCTATCCTGGTTGCTATGCAAACAAAAGAAATCGCAATGCTGATATGGACTCAAAAAGCACACGTTCGGTAAGTAAAATAAAACATTTCTTGAATGTTTTGTACACTAACTCGTACCTTTCTTTAGACTTTTCCGGAATTAATGCAGAAAATCCCACTCTCCAGGCTTCTTCAATTTTTCTATCATCTACCATGACTCCTTCCATAATACGTAAAATTATCAAACCGATTCTAATCACGGTACTACATATAAAAATGCCTCCACAGCCAACAATCCTTGCTTATAATAAAACAAATGAAAAGCTACATAGCAACGATCACAAAATGTTTCTTTCTCATAGAAGTCATTTACATCCAACCAATATTTTAATTCATTTATTACTATATTTAATAAAAATTAGTCACATCGACAAAAAATAGTATGCAATACACATGAGGTAACCACGTAACAGATCTCGAAAATTGAAAAAACTTCGGCACAAGCGCCTCTTTTTTTTTCAAACTTTTTTCTCGATGGTAACAAGTGCTTACCTCACTTGTATCGCAATATACTATTTATGGACCATGTTTTTACGATATAATTATGGGTCAATAATAGGATATATTTATTTTATCAATAAACGCTATTAAAAATTAATCTTTAAGGCTTCGTTTCCCCCCCCCCAAGTGAAGCATTCTTTTTATTGTATGTAATGGGGTAGAGCCGGTCAACCGAATACTGTTCTCATTTATTTAATTTCCACTAAAGTCTAGATTTATAGCATCTAACATCGTAGCTTAACTAAGTTAGGAGGCTCCATTCGAGATTTCTCCATTTTAGGTGATTCTGTAAGAGCGTGCAAAATCAAACAGGACGTGAGGATGCTACACTGAGCAATTCGAGATAGGGAACCTAGGGTCCGAGAAGCCAACTTAAGGAGATGTGGGAGTAAACTTGTCTTTCAAATTACTGTCTAGTCGTTTTTATTTACATTATTTATCAGTTTGTTACAAGTATCATCATTGACACAATGTGCCATATTGTATCTTATACAACAGTTGCTCAAACTGACGGCCACCATAATACGTAAAATGAAAGCATGACACCAGAGTACAAGATTCTGTCGCAGACTGGTATGTTTCGAATCACATCACAGGCTGGCAACTAATTCCATATCCGTTTTCACTGGAATCTCGAACACAAGTGAGCTTAGATAACCCCATAAGAAATAATCAAGGTGAGTCTGGTCATATCCTGCATCTCAGGATCACATGACCGAAGTCCATGCACTATTGTTATTCTGTATGGTTTATTATGTAACATCTTCGCACCTCTTCGAAATACCGGTTTCTTGGCCAAGTCGCTTTAGAGATTTTGTTGGCGTATGTTCTATTATTTCGTCTAATATATCCTCAGTCAGCATATGTTTTGTTACTCTTGGTTTCTTATCGAGCAGAGAACCTGTTTTTCTAAATTTGTTTACAAGTCGTCGAACGGTCTCTCTGTTTGGACGATTTACACCTAGAAATTATGTTATGAATCGTCTAACGGCTTCTCTGCAAAACTCTGTTTTCACATAATTATCGTACATAGAATGGGTTGAAGCAAGGAGATGCACTATCTCCTCTACTATTTAATTTTGTACTAGAGCATGCCATTAAATCTTTAGAAAATGTGGAAGGCTTACCAACTCAATGGTATTAATAAGCTGTTAGTTTATGCTGATGATGTAGTACTATTGGCCGATAGCGAGGAGATACTAAAGGACAACACGCACACACTCTTGAGTAACACTAAGAAATTGGGACTGGAAGTAAATATCAATAAAACTAAATATATGGTCACACGTAGAAATACATTATACAATGGAAATGGACAGCTATTGACAAATGAGGGGAATTTTGAGGAAGTGGCTGAATTCAAATTCCTAGGAACAATAATCACAAATAGGAATGAGATGCACAAAGAAATTAAACATAGGCTCAATTCTGGAAATGCGTGCTATTATGCATTACAGAGACTCTTGATGTCCCAACTCCTTTCAAAAAACGTTAAACTGAAAATATATAAAACTATTATTCTACCAGTTATATTGTATGGATGCGAAACATGGACTCTTACTTTAAGGGAGGAATGGAGATTACAAGTATTTGAGAATAAAGTACTTAGGAGAATTTTTGGACCAAAGAGAGATGAACAAACAGGTGAAGAAGATTTACGTAACAATGAACTACATGGTCTTTATAGGAAGCCAGATATAATAAGAACAGTTAAGTCTCGTAGACTGCGATGGGCAGGACATGTTGCACGTATGAGGAATGAAAGACTAGTATGGAAGCTTCTTGTAGGAAAGCCAGAGGGAAAACGCCCAGTTGGTAGACCAAGAATGAAGTGGGAGAATAACATTAACTATGATTTGAGGGAAGTATATTATACAGGGAATGATTGGAAAGCATTAGCTCAGGATAGGGATGTATGGAGAGCTTATTTCCGTGCGGCCATGAACCTACGGGTTCGATAGTGCCAGTGAGTAAGTAAGTAAGTAAATACCCTATGTTGTACTGTGAACACAGATCGAGGCATAATGATAACTATGAACTAAGACCACTATAGAACTTAACTAAGTGCTTAATTTTACTTTATAACACTATAATACAGTATTGCAGTAGAACGAGTGTTTCATCTTACAAGCATGTAACTTGATTGATTCACTCCGCCAGGCGCCAGTTGCACTGTGTGCAGCGCGAGTTGATAACTCACTGCCCGCAGTCACTTTTCCCGCTAGCTGCCGCAAGTCGAGTGAGACACATTGTATTTCATACGCTGGAACACAAATTACCTTGCGCGGGGATAGCACCAACCGAATTTAAAGAAGTGCGTCATACAGCTAGAGATGTCAGAGAATTCCTTAATATAAGAAACCGGGTAAAATGCCAATCTTTCTGCTTAGAGCAATAACACTAGCCAGGACATTGCTTTGCATTGTTGAACACGTGCGGTACTGTACTGCTCGGAATGACACAGGGATATCCAAAGTTTTGTAGAATTTCAATAAAGATGATATTATTTTAATCTTAGGATTAAAAATTTAAATGTAATGTAATGTAATGAAGGTAAAATTATTCCAAGAGCCTTAATAAATATCTTCAAGAGCCGCGGGCCGCGTAATGATACCGCTGGGCTTAGAGGCAAAGGTCATATTACTTAAATTAATAGGGATTATAGCACACAACGGGCCCGGATTCGATCCCCGGTCGGGGCATTTTTTCTGGGTGAGGTTTTTATCGGGGGTTTTCCTCACCTGTAAGACAAATGTCAGGAAAATTTTAAGGCCCAAACGGTCCTCGAAATCATATGGCCATCGTCATCATCATCCTTCACCGGTGTGGAAAGCAACGGGAAGCTACCTCACCTACAATTCCCTAGTAAAGCTGCAAGCATAGCATGAAAATGCTATGATTGCAGTGAAGGACCTGTCTTCGGGCAGAATTACTATGGATGGATGGATAGCTGCGCAGCGATAAGATTCTGTGGCTACTCATTCAACATTATGATTTGATAAATTTGAACGCTGGTCATTAATATATGGTATTTGACATGCTCTAAGATTTGTGTAACAGAGCAGTTTATAGAGCTTAATACAAGTGTTCAGATTAGTACATTATAATAATTTATTGTGCCGGAAACGCTTTTGGAATTCAGCGGATTGATCCTTTACATGCACCATGTTGCATCATCAGTCATTAGCATTCAGCTCCCTCTGGCTTCGAAGTTCCGATCCTCGGCATTCCGCTCGACCATGTGGAAACAACAGGCTTGGATGCTGCTAGCATATGACGCTGTAAATAATGTGTGGGTTGCATAATCAAATGCGCATATAGTCCTATTCAATTGTTATTTTCGCCAGACGGCTGTCGAAGTCGTGAAATTCGGCAGAGAAATATAAAGTTGATGGTTTAGCTATACTCGTACATTTTAGTTACATATAAAAGTAAATAAATAAACCCCAAGAAGTAACAAAGTGAGAGAAAAAATGAACGGTTTAGATCAGGGATATTAAATTCATTTGAAAGGGGGAAATATGTCAACCTCCATTATAGCGAATTCCGAAAAAATGAATCAATTGAGGTTGTTTTGTGAAATTATTTTATAACAAAATAAAATTTAAGAAAGGGCTTTTATAAAAGGAAATTTAAAAAAACTATATTGTATATTTTCATATGATTTACAAAGAAGAGTTGCCATAGAAATTGTACAATGTAGTATACTACTCTAAAATATAAAACATAACCAATGTTAAATAAACTTTAGTATTTACTAGTTACATCATATTAATTTAAATTCGTTAAAATAGCTGTTGTTGACCTGTAATTATAATTTTAGCATGTAAATAATTATGGAATATCTTCCATTCATTATAAATAGTTATTGGGTCATTAAGTATTTCTATAGGATTTTTAAAACCTGAAAATTGTTATTACACGCTTTATATTAGCTTGACCTGTATCTATCTATGTAACTCAACCTTTTAACGCGATTTTCACCCACTTAAAATCATTGGATCGACTTGAAACTTTGCATACTTGTAAAATACCCGTGACAATATAATAATTTCATATTTTGTTTCTAAAATCATGGCCAGAATCATCAGAAAATCAAAAAAAGTGCATTTGTATCTAAGTAACGGCATTTTTAACACGATTTTCACCCACTTAGAAACATTGAATCGACTTGAAACTTTGTATACGTGTAAAGGACCCGTGACAATATAATAATTTCATATGTTTTCTAAAATCTTGGCCAGAATCATCAGAAAATAAAAAAGTGTCTTTGTATCTATAGAACTAGGAATTTTTCAACACCGATTTTTCAGTCAGATCACCCTACTATAGGGAACTATTGGATCGGACTTGAAACTTTGAATATCTTGTAAAGGACCCGTGACAATACAGATAATTTCATATTTTGTTTCTAGAATCCTGGCGGGCATGATCATCATTAAACTAAAAAATGAAAACTGGTTATCTTATTCTGTAAAATATTAAAAATAAAAAATAATAGTTTTAAAAAATTAAAACAACACGCTTTATTATAAAACCGAACTAAAAAATGAAAAATAATTTTAATTTCCAACATGCTCGGGATAAATAATTTTACCATCAAAAGCGTGGGTGCTTTTTATGATTTTTACATTTTCTTCTTAGAGACTTTACTTTTACCAATATATGTTTATTATCAAATATATTAATTGATAAAGAGCACCCACGCTTTTGACGGTAAAATTATTTATCCCAAGCATGTTGCAAATTAAAATTATTTTTCATTTTTTAGTTCGGTTTTCTAATAAAGCGTATTGTTTTAGTTTTTTAAAACTATTATTTATTTTTTAAAAAGTGTTATCTTGGTTAAAAGGGTCAACTAACATAGTGGTCTATGTTGCTGGAGATTTGACATAACTCATAACAGCTATGATAGCCTTCTTTCTATACTATTTTGTTGATTTTACAATAAAAAGGGCGAAGCTAAAACGTGGAAGTAACACCGTTATTATTAGTCCTATAGAAGATTTTTGTCTGTTTGAAAAAAAATGGCGGTTACATTATTATCTGTTAGGAATTTTGGTCCAGATCAATTATCAATTATAAGTAAATATATATATATATATATATATATATATATATATATATATTATGTATGATATGAAAAGAAAAATGAATGCTTGAGTCGGGATTTGAACTCGAGTCTCTAAAGTCTGTATCTTTAGCGCTCTAACCAACTGAGCTACCCAAGAATTCCAATACAAACATACAATTTTCTTATACATGTAGTATTCTCAATTCACACAAGAGGTAGCGGAAATTTGTTCCAACTGACATCTAGTGGCTAACATAACAGTTAAGCAAATTTTTAAAGAGAATATTTACTTTATAGCAGTAACGCTTGTATATATAGATATTATAAATATATATTTTTGACATTTGGCAATGAAGGCAAATATGATATGAAAAGAAAAATGAATGCTTGAGTCGGGATTTGAACTCGAGTCTCTAAAGTCTGTACCTTTAGCGCTCTAACCAACTGAGCTACCCAATAATTTCAACACAAACATACAATTTTCTTATACATGTAGTATTCTCAATTCACACAAGAGGTAGCGGAAATTTGTTCCAACTGACATCTAGTGGCTAACATAACTGTTATGTGTGTGTGTTTGTGTGTGTGTGTGTTTGTGTGGAGAGAGAGACAGACAGACAGAGAGTTTGTAAATTTGTATATGAAAATTGGATAGGCCTATTTAAAATGGTAATTATTTATAGTCTATAATTCTTTTGTCGGAATCTTTATAAATATCATCATTCAGGCTTGTTACAGATAACGCCGTTTCCTGATTCCTTTTTTTCATGCTTCACGTTCCTGCTAATCGTTAACGTGTAGGTTTCTGTCCTGCACAGCTGAATAAACGCCATCACTCCTACGCTTGTTACTACTCGACCACGTCAACTTCCAATGCTGACAAACTGCGATCTAAAAGAATGTGGTATGGGTGAATAAGGAGTGGAGATGTATCGATCCTTGTCTTAGGTTGAAGTAGCAGTGTTTACTTTCCATTAGACGTGTATAGTCAGTTATTAGTGACAATGTCAAGTGCAAACGTTAGACGTTATATTCATAGTGAAGGCCGTGAAATTATTAAGAAAGTTATCGAGTTTTGCGATGAGGAGGAAATAACGGGGAAATTGAAAATTCCTATCCAGAATGTAACAAAACGGGCGGCAGAAGCTACCGGAAAATCAGAGAAAGAGTAAAAAATAATCACCAATGATGAAAAACTGAAGTCGCCAGGAAGAAATCGAACAACCAGTTCCAGGAAAATAGCAATAGCAACTTAGAAGTATCGTGTAGAGCTGTATAATATGGAATATAATAGTACATGACACTATTTTTCACCAATTATATTAAATACAATCTGTTATAACCAGTCCTTTAGTAGGAGAAAAATGATTGTGAATTCGCCATTATATGAGCTTCAAAACAGAACAAAACTAAATTAATGATTACTAGTAATCACATGTAAAAACAAAACTAAGTGACAATATGTAGGCTAAACGTCTATCTGCCAACTTTTACTAAACATATAATAGTAATAATAATAATGATAATAATTATAATATATAAATTTTAACGTGAAACAAATACAGTAAATGACTACCTAATGCTCCAGTAATTCATTTTCTTACAACATATAAGTCTTCTAGATAGTAGCTGGAAATCACTGCTGATTAAATCTCTTTTTACGTCACATTATTCAGAAATCCGAAGGCATACAAACTCCAACGATCTTTCATTGACTTCACTTCCTATTTCAAGTGGGCCTACCACTAAATTTTGTCACTGATTATACCGCTTGACCAGTCATTCGCTTGTACCAACGAACGGTGGAAGGAGACACTTTCCCCGTCTTCACCACTTGCGTCTTTGCTTCCCCATCGGCTAAAAAGTTAACGCGGTCGAATAGTAGGCCTTCCTTTTTTTTTTTTTTTTTATCTGCCTGGGAGAGTCTAATTCCACATATTTCTTGGCCATCAATCTTCTCCATTCTTTCTAGATGACCGTACGACAGTAGCCTCTTTGTCTTAATTGTGTCTACGATGGTACCTTCAATTTCCATCATTTGTCGAATCACTTAATTAGGTATGTGTTGTAGCTTAGAAACCAAAGCTTCTTCTCCAAAAGTCCGTCTCTAGGGACCACAGACTATATTAGTTTATTTTTGTAAGTTCCCATACCCCAAAGCCTTTTATACAAATACTTTCAAAAGTGTGTGTTCTGTTACCATCCATTGCACTTTACGTGCTTCGGGTTCCGTGCTGGGCGGATAGATGGCGTTGATGTGGTCTATTTTCAATTTACGCATCACTTTACGTATGAAATGATGTATTCTTGTATTGTTTGCAGAAACCAGTGCAGGATGACTGTATGTCTGTATTTGTGTAGTGTAAAGTGAAGAGAAGAGAGAGAAGGTAAAACTCGGCGCCGGCACGTAGCCTACTCCTATCGAAATGCACCAAGGAGGCCAGGTTTAACGTCCCCATTCAACGGACATGTCGCTATCAATAGTACCATGTGCCTTCTCAACATATGTACTGCGGAGAGGTTTGCAATTTAGGGCCTAATACAGGGATGTTGTACACAATCTAGCGATTAAAAATTATACACCACCACCACTCCTGGCCTCGAGATTGAAAATTTTGCAATTAAATTGATTGCATTAAATCAATTTAACAATTAAAAATTTCAACCCTGCCGGGTATCGAACCCGGGCCCGCTAGTCAGGAAGTATGGCCTGCTACCGCCTCAGCCAGCACGATGGATACTTTCAAAAGTTATTTTATATACAAGTTTTTCATTAAATATATAGCAAGGTACACCAAGTGTGATTACTAACGCAATCATGATGTATTGATGGAACTACGTTTAGAACCAGTCATTAAGTACATACATGAATATCAGGACAACTGAATGAATCATTTGCGACGAATGAGTTCATATAGAGTTCCCAAGACCATGCATCGTTATTGTCCAACGATGAAGAGATATCTGGGCCGTCCAAGGAAGCGCTGGATACAAAACTCATCAGTGAGATCGTAACAGGCCTCTAGGCCTGAGGTTTTTGTGGTTGAAGAAGAAAAATAATGTTTAATCTTTGTAGATATTATGTTAGACTATTTTAACTTTACTATCTAACCTCTCTTGGTTAACTCTTGTTTTTTTCGACCCCGACACTATTAGGGCATCCGATAGCTAGGGAGTCTTTCCTTTCTTCCGTTTCATCTTTCCTTTATTTTCTTTTCTTCTCCAGAAAAGCCTGACCAGAGGCTATAAGATGGCAGCCCCATCACTGGTCTTGCCTTCCTTTGGCCAGCAACCAATCTAAGGGACTATTATTATGCTTTCAAGTCTTATACGAGAAATTTCCCGGAAGGTGAAACGCTGGAGGGAAAATTTTCTATAGGATCGTAACAGGCCTTGGCCTAATACTTGGAAGGAAGAAAAAGAAGAAGAAATATTCATATTCCACATGGCATCTGGATTGAACTTTTGTGACAGATTTTTATAAGTTTTGAAACTAGAGCAAGGCTGTGACTGAACATTAAATTATTATACGTGTGCTGTAATATTCCTCCCTGATGCAGCCTTGATGTTGGCCATAAAACCTATGTTGTCCGTCTCGAGGGTAACAATTTGCGGACTTGAAGGATTTTTATGTGCAAGAATACGTAGTAAAGAATATGTTCTATCCCAAATGGAGGCCTACATCCTTCACGTGTCTTTCGAGGGAGGTTTAGAATGCTCGTACTTTAAATATAATCTACGGGTCTTGTCATAAAACCATTAAATCCCGTAATAACTGCTCATTTGTATTGTATTTCTCACAGTAAATTACCTCTATAAAACTCAGATATTGCATCCCTATGACTCACTTAACCTCTTAACCCAATTACTCTTGCAGAATGTATAATCCTCCTTTATGTCTAGAAAATCATCACGCCATACCCTGCTAATAACTCTCCTCTAAAGGTATTATTTGTTTTCATACGAATGTATGAACTAAAATTTTAGCATTTAAAGGACATGATACCTTAAGAACAAAAATAGTAATTGATAATAACATTTTAGAGCAGGTGAACAGTTTTAAATATCTAGGTTTCAATTTATCATATGTTAAAATTGAAGATATTAATGACAAAATAAATAAATTTAATCTAATGTGTGGCACTATTAAAAGAACCCTTAAAACCACAAGAAAAGAAACAAAAATTAAATTTTATAAAGTAATGGCTGTTCCTGTATTGATGTATGGATCAGAATGTTGGGCGATCACTAAAAGACAAGAACAAAGATTGGAAGCAGCTGAGATGCGATTTTTAAGAAATATAGCAGGATATACTCTGTTGGATAAGAAAAGAAATGAAGATATAAGAAAGGAACTAAATGTTTTCAAACTTACAGACCTAATAATTAAATATAGGAACGCCTGGAAAACATATTGATAGAATGCCAGAAGGAAGATTTCCAAAATTATTGCTAAATTATAAACCGCACGGAAGGAGAAATGTTGGTCGCCCACACAGAAGATGGTCTGAATAATTTTAACAGTTCTAGCTTTCATGAAACCGGAACGAGCCAACGGGCTTAATCCCTGGTTGATGATGATGATGATGTATCATTTTAGTTTTAGTCTTAAACAAAACAGTCTATTTAAAGTTTTAAACATTATTTGATATCTAGTTATATGGGGTATATATTGTCACTATCTTCAGGGGGTTCGGACTCGGATGGACTTCTGAATAAATACGACAAATATTTACTGAAATTTTTCAAACTGGCTTTATTAGCTTCATAAAATTCCACGGAATCTTCTTATAGAGGAAGTTAAGATAATGTGGACCCTTCGGTTTGAGTGGACCCTGTTAATATATTCTTTAATTGGTGCTGTCCTCGAACAGAAAATATTTTAACTTCTTCCCCTCATCAACTTTGACGTATTCAATGCCAGTTTATTTTATTCTTTATGCGAAGAAGGGCTTATTTGTGATATTTATTAAAATGGTCATTTTAAAAGTTTTTCAAGCTAAGAATTAATTCTTAATTTCTGTATCGAATATTATAAATATTGAAAAATATCCTAAATATATTATATTATGTAGATAGGCCTACTGTTTTAATATATTGACGGATTTGATTTGATGTTATGTGGCATGGCTGCTGTATAAAATAAGTAAATATAACAAATAAATTCGGTTAGTGCGGACCCTCCACGAGGTGGTAAAAGTGGACCTGGGTCCACTTTGCACGAATATGTATATTTTGTCACTGAGGATACTATCAGTAAAACCATGCACTTAATTATTTTAGTTAATATCCTTGTAATTTTAGTAAACCCAAAGACCGTCGCTGTCTGCAGATGAATGACGTGTGAATGTTATAATCAACAATGATTGTTCAAAACA
Organism: Diploptera punctata; assembly: GCA_030220185.1. Taxonomy (NCBI): domain Eukaryota; kingdom Metazoa; phylum Arthropoda; class Insecta; order Blattodea; family Blaberidae; genus Diploptera; species Diploptera punctata. Next base: position 1,189,798 of record JASPKZ010005287.1, on the reverse strand, counting down.
TTAAATAAATATCAACGCTTTTTAATTAGATCAGCCATAAATATTTTCAGATTAATTAATTGGTTGGATTATTATCTTAATTTTAAAAATTATTTTGTTGGGGCTATGTCTGTATAAATTAATAGAGTAAATAAACTTAAAAATAGTTTAAAAGCTAAGATGACTCTGGGGTCCACTTTACCCGAATATGGAGGTTAAAGTGGGCCTTTGTTGTAATGTAAAAAAGTTTATAATTTATGAAGATGTTTCCATATTTGGATAAAATAACAATGCTCTTTCATAGTTACAACACTAATGATAATCACTGTAATTAAACAAAATTCAAATTCCTTTATTAAAAGAAGAAAAGCAACAAATTCAAAATAGGGGTCCATATTACCCGAAGTTCCTCTACCAATTGCTGCCAATAAAGTTTCTAAATTTACAATTTTATTATCACATAAATTCTTCCCAATTAAGAACAGATTCATCTAACACAGTTTCTTCACTCTTTGAGTTCACTTCACTCTTCCGCGATATACAGACAACTAACTCTTCGACCCTCGTAATGGTATATATATGAGGGTAGAAACATTCTCGGCATATAGCTGTGACTTTTCCGGAGTAGAAGTCTTGGGAATCGAGGTTACCGGACATGGAGGGATAGATATGTAGAGAACTTTCTAAGCTGGTATTTCAACTCGTGAGTGAACAGTTCACGAATCTTTTTCTATCATATAATGCGAGATCCCCACCATCTGCGCCGCCCGCGAAATTCAAAATCTAGTAATATTCCTCAGTATATGAGTAGGCTACTTTTATCTTCTTCTTCTTCCTTCCTTCCAAGTATTAGGCCAAGGCCTGTTACGATCCTATAGAAAATTTTCCCTCCAGCGTAAATAGTTTGATCCTTCCGGAAAATTCTCATATAAGATTTGAAAGCATAATAATAGTCCCTTCGATTGGTTGCTGGCCAAATGAAGGCAAGACCAGTGATGGGGCTGCCATCTTATAGCCTCTGGTCAGGCTTTTCTGGAGAAGAAAAGAAAATAAAGGAAAGAAGAAATGGAAGAAAGGAAAGACTCCCTAGCCCTCGGATGCCCTAATAGCGTCGGGGTCGAAAAAACAAGAGTTAACCAAGGAAGGTTAGATAGTAAAGTTAAAAGAGTGCAAAACACAAGTAAGTGGAAGAAATGTTTTGCTCAGCTTGGGCACCTCGTGGTCGCCATCCACATATCCTCTAGATGAGGACCCCTGAGGGTGCTACAAAACCTAAAAAGACCCTTAGCTATGAATAAAAAATATAGATACATAAAAAAGTGATTTTAGTTGCATTATTAGAAATTTCTTCCTCTATAGATGGGATATCAACCCATTAACTTGATTTTAGCTTACTTTTCTTTTTCTAAATGCGTCACAATATAAACAGAACTGAAGAAAGCTATGTAACTACTATAGATGTGTTGCAAACAAAACAAAAAAAAAATAGATGACGTTCCTAGAATCTAATATATAAAAATAAATGTATGTTTGTTTCTTTGTACTTTATGTGCGGCCATACCGTTGATCCGATTGTGATGGGGTTTTTTGCAAGATGTTCAGGAGATTCCCGCGATGAACATAGGCTATAAGAGAGTTGAGATACTCAACTCCTACACCCTTAAAAAACACCCTTTGTCGTGAAAAAGTCACTTTTTTATCTTAAATGGCTTACGCTGCCTAAACCATAACAAATACACAAAATTAATGTACACAGATTTAAATATCTCAAAAATTCTCTACAAAAAAGTCCGCGACAGCATATGTTTATCTTTTACAGATAACACACAATAGCTATTTTTATCATTCGTTGATGCCAAGGAGATCGGGATAAGTAGATTTCCGGGCAAGTATGAGCTGCCACACTATTCATCCGACTGTCATGAGGCTTTTTGCAAAATGTTTAGGATTTTCCCCGGAAGGTTACAGGTTATAAGAGAGTTTTAATGTTCAAGCCACTCATCCTTAAAAATAACCTTCTGTAGTGAAAAAACGTGGAAAATTTTCGCTTTTTGTAAGCTCAAATGGCTTACGCTGCCTAAACCATAACAAATACACAAAATTATTGTACACAGAATTGAATATCTCAAAAAATTCTACAGAAAAGTCCGCGACAGCATATGTTTATCTTTTAAGGATAACTCACAATACATTGTTTTAAAGAAAAGCATTTATTTGACATCAAAATGTTAGTGAAACTGTTTTTGTACTCCACCCAAGGAATAATTTTTCTTCTTATTCGTAATTTGTAGGATTTTCATCCTATATACTTCCAAAACTACTCGGAGGAGGAAGACGTATCGGATGTATACATCCACCGTCTATCCATCTCTTCGATGGTCTTCCTCTTGTTCTTCTCCCGTCCATTTGTCTATCTTCTTTAGCTCTTGTTTGCAAGTCGGTTGTCTTCCATTCTTTCTATATGTAACATACTTAATATAAAGGCACTTATATTGCTTCCACTCTGTATAATGGAAATGGACAGTTTATAACAAATGAGGGATCAGCACAATATCAGAACCTCCTCAGAGACAACACAACATTAAGACGAAATACACCATTCACACACACACACACACACACGTAAATATTAAACATGGTGAATATGATAATGGTGATGATGATGGCCAAATAATGTTCGGGTACCGTTTGAACCTTAAAATTTCCTCACATTTGTATTTTCAGGTGAGGAGAAGCCCCGAAAAAAATTGTCATGCAGGAAACTTGTCCGACAAGGGATTGAACCCGGACTCGCTGCGTTACGAGGCAACGACGCTACCCCGAAACCATAGCGGTGGAAAAAAATGTTATAGATAATTGAAATTTGTAAAATTTAGGCACCGAAGTTAGTCTGAGGACATTAAACCTGGATATCACATATATGCAGAATTATTTATTCGGGTAGGACGGATAGACTCCTTTGAGCACCACGACCTAAAAGATCTATTGCGCTATCCCAGTATATATGGATGAATGGAATAAAGTCTACCCTACGATATTATGTGAGTTGTAGGTCGTCTTCAGGGGTCCACCACACCAGGTTTTTCTCTCATGACTCATACATCATGTTTAGGTTGATGTCGTGACTAAAACCCTCCCGTTGTCCCATATTGACCTTTTTTTTTTATTCGTCAGTCTCGGGGTCATGAGCCGACACTTTTGTGGGGCCCTGCTAGATGCCCGCAATCACATATTTTCAACACCGGTGGGATAAAATTGGAGAAAGGGAAAATCCCGGAAAAAAAAAACGAAAAATCTCGGTCTGACCCACCATCAATGCTCCTCTGGAACTGCGAGGATTCGAACCTCGGATCCCAATCGGGGTGTCGGCCGCGGTGGACTAGTGGTTATGTTCATTAGCTCTAGTCCCCGAGGATCGTGGATTCAACCTGGTCGGGGTTGATGAATTGTTTATGATGGAAAAATCCAAGGAGGAAGTTCTCCGGGAGGGACATTAAGCTGTGGGTCCAAGTCTGAAGATTTTCAGGCTCATAAAAGAACATTAAGCCTGAATAAAGAGGTCTCTAAGCAAAATTTACCACCTCTATCATCCTGGTAATACTTTAGTTGCCTACCAGATGTCTCATTGGGTCGGTATGTTGACCGCATACCATTCATGACATATGTAGGGAAATAAGCGTCAGTAAATTAACTTCGTCTAGTAACTCCTAACAAAGGAAAGGCTAGGACCTAACATTGGACTGTTACGCCATTGTAGAGAGATCCAACGCGCCCTAGCTACACGTATACAGAGACATGTAAAACGTAAGTTTCTACTCTTTAATCATGATCTGTTCTTACAGTTTTATTTAATACGTATTATGCCCCTTCCGTCCACCGCTGTGGTCTCGGGGTAGCGTGCTGCCTTGTCACGCAGCGGGCCCGGGTTCGATTCCCGGTCGGGATAGGCTCCTGGGTGAGGTTTTTTCGGGGTTTTTCCTCACCTATAAGACAAATGTCAGGAAGCTTAGGGCCCAACGGTCCCCGAAAATCATCCGGCCATCATCATCGTCCTTATCATTATCAGCATCATCCTTCATCGGTGTGGAAAGCAACGGGAAGCTACCACACCTTAATCGCCTAGTAAAGCTGCAAAGCATAGCACGAAAGTACTATGATTGCAGTGAAAGACCTGCTCTCGGGCAGAATTACTATGGATGGATGGATGTCCCTTTCATCATATAGCAATCAAGTCGCTTCTCTTGGTCCCTTAAATTAGAGCAGTGTTGCTCAGAGGACCTACTTTGTCCCCCCAACTTCTATCTTGACTCGATGATGAACAAAGTCTAACTCTGTCACAGAATTTCAACGCTTCGGCAAGTTTATACATAACTAGTAATGTGGTGAAGCTTGTAATTCTAAACAGTTTCCTAACTGGAATCAGAATTAGTAAACTCTGAAAACTTTTGATTTCATCCCTAGACCCAAGATGCCAACAGTTGTAATTACGGTTAGTTTATCATCTGTAAGTGTTTCCACTTTAAAGACCGCTATTCCAATGTAACTACAGAGGTCTCTACCAGCAAGAACAAATACAGACTTCTTAATTAAATTTGAGTGTGTTTTTTTTTTCTTTTTTCTTTTTTTTTTTGGCTCACCTCATATTTCTTGATCAATAAATATGAGATGAGTCAAAAAACAACTCAAATGTAATTAAAATAAACCTCATAGTTTTCTTTCCTACCTACATATATTAAACAAATTATCTTGTTGAGAATAGTTTAAATATTATATCAGAACACGCCTAAAGCAATCGAAGCCCAAGAATGTTCAACGATAGGATTAAATCATTAAAAATGGCTGGATCACGTGTACTAATCTGGATTTTTATTTTCTTATGTATTGTCTTTGTCTTCTTCTCTTCTTCTTCTTCTTCTTCTTCTTCTACTACTACTACTACTGCAATACTACCTGTTTCGGCTTCAAAACATATCTGACTTTTCTTGTCTTTCCTAATGTCTTCTTCCCTTAGGCCTATAATACAACACTCTTCTTGATATTCTGTCTTCTGGCATTCTATCAACATGTTGTCTCCATTCATTTCTATAATTTATATTTTTTCTTTCAAAGAATTTATTTCTAGCTCTTCCCTTATTTTTTATTAAATATTTTATCGAAAGGGGTATAACCTTTTACTGTTCTTAAAAATTGCATTTCGGCAGCATGTGTCTTGTTTATTTCAACTTTCGGTAGTCCATGTTTCAGATTCATAAAAAAAATTGTCACTGTCATTGTATAAATATTCTTCAAATGCCGATAATTATTTTTCCTCTCCATCTTTCTTTCATTATTTCTGTCTCCTCCTCTCATTTTCTTTATTTTGTATATTTCTCACACATTTTTTACTCTCTATCTCGTTTTACCAGCCATATAGTTATTATGACGAACAATAATATTAATAAAATTCGTGACTTTATTTTTTACAAAACATGTTAATGTAAAAATCGTGTTTTTATCATTATACTATTGCTCAAAATGTTTTAATTTTATAATCGTCAAATCACCAACTGTATAAGTTATGTTTTAGAATGAAATGTAATCTATCTGTGTGTACCGTACCGTAATATCGGAGTTAATAGGAGATATTGGCTAAATAGTTCCGAGATAATTAATTGGCCAAAATTCTATTTTTTTTTTCTGCCTTCATCGGTAAAAAAAAATATTTCACCTGTCACCGTGATAAAATCAATAATTTATATTCTACTTCTCCGATTTGTGTTCGATACTCGGTGGGGTTAGGAATTTTAAATATTCACATTTGGTCTGAATGTGTGTACCTTGTCTTAAGGTACCCTATGGTGCTTTAGCAGGCATACCGATAACCATATATATATATATATATATATATATATATATATATATATATATATGGCATGATAAGAAAAATAAATGCCTGGACGAGATTCGAACCCGAAACTCTGAGTCTATACCTCAATGTGTTATCCATTACACCACCAGGCGAATCCAATTCAAACACTTTATATATATATATATATATATATATATATATATATATATACCTTTATATGAAGGCTCTAGAATCTGTACATATCTATAATATGATTCTGGCTTACAGACGATTCGCCCACATTTGGTTTCGAGTCCCATGGAGCGTCTATATTTCCCAAGAAGTAACTCAGAAAATCATGTTAGGAATTCCAACATTAACATTAATTCGTGAATGCTATAATTTGGATTATTCCATCTCCATTTTAATCATTTTAAATTCTCTTAAATAAATGGCTATTGTATTGTAAACGTGTACAGTTTACAATTTATACAGCCACAGATTGAAAACTATATCGATTGTTATCGATTATCTTCCTTTACGTATCTGATCCATCTCATGATACCAATATGGTTTTTCTATTGCGATATCTACTGACATTGTTATCTACTACGTCCCTTTTTTTTAACTATAGTAGATATCTTAAGTTACCTTAAAATTGCAAGTATGTTTCATTTATGAAATGGAACATCAAACTTAATTTATTACAAGTGTAAGGGAGATAAAAAACTAGTTTATAAAGATTATACATACCTGAAACATGGGCTTATAAAAAAAAGGATTAAAATGGATGTCTTTTAGGGAAAACTATGGTGCCATGATCGCAACAGCAAGCGATGTTAACGATACAGATGTGATATCTGAAGAAGAACAAACTCATTCTCCTGACTGGGGATCTTTCAAAGCCACCGAAGTTAAAAAATGAATAAAAACATGATTATCTACAGATAATTTGTAATAGCCTAGAAACAAATTACTTTTTGGGAAGATGTGATGGTTGAAGACGAAGAGCACCTCTGTTCCCTCCCGTTATGCCAGAGTTCTTGCAAATTTACCACAAACAACCAATACATGTAACGCGTGGCACAACCAGATAAATAAATAATTGGCCAGGACCATCCGTCGATTTATAAACTCTTGGAGCACTTAAGTAGGATAATGCAACGATATCTCGAGATATTGATATTGAAAAGCTGGAGAGCGGCAATTTGCCTAGGAAGGAAAAGAAGGTAGCTATAGGCCTACACAGATTTCGACAGGCGACTTGAATGAATTTCAGAAGATGCCAGGAACATGAGGCCGAAGACAGAATCTGAGAAGTTCATCATCTTCCTTCACGAATTAGGTCTTTTCCTGTTCCAATCTGAGAAGTTTTGGATGCTAGGCCTATTCTTCTGATGCATTTTAAAATAGTTTTTATTTGTAACTAGCTAATGCCCGGCGAGCGCAGCTACGCCTAAATAAATGAAAATCAATGTGCCTTCATGTTTAGTTGAATAAGTAAAAGGAAAAATAATTATAAATTTATATTTTTAGATGTCCCATGCTGAAAAAAATTAAATCGTAATTATTTTTAGATACCCCCTACTGTTTACCCGGCGTTGTCCGGGAATCTACTCATCCCGATTTTATTGGCATAAATGAGCTGAAAGACAAAAATTAATGCACTTCTTATGATTAGTTGAATAAGTAAAATGAAAAATAATTATAAATGTATATCGTAATTATTTTAAGATTCCCCCTGCTGATTACCTGGTGTTGCCTAGGATTCTACTTATCTTAATCTTCTTGGCATAAATGAGCTAAAAGACAAAATTCGTTATTGTGAGTTATCCGTAAAAGAATACCCGCCATGTGCTGCTATGCTTGCACAGGAATCTACGTATTTGTCTCGATATTCTTGGCATCAATGAAAGACAAAAATGGTTATTGTGAGTTATCCGTAAGAGATAAACATATGCTGTCGCGGACTTTTTTGTAGAGCTTTTTGAGATATTCAATTCTGTGTACATTAATTTTATGTATTTGTTATGGTTTAGGCAGCGTAAGCCATTTAAGCGTCCAAAAATCTATTTCATGTTTTCCACTTCAAATGATAATTTTTGAGGGTGTAGGAGTTGAGTATCACAACTTTCTTATAGCCTATGTTTATCCCGGGAATCTCCTGAACGTTTTGCAAAAAGCCCCATCACAATCGGATCAACGGTATGGCCGCGCATAAAGTACGAACAAACAAACAAACAAACATTAATGTTTATATATTAGATGAAATTATTATGTAATTACTAATTTTACCTGGGTATGTACATACACGGTGATTACAAATGATTGGAGCGATTTCATGATTTTATTGTAGCGATCTTATTTGACATATCTTCACAGAACTTTAAAGTTATGTATAAAAACTCATAAGGTTTTTTTTTGTTTTCTCTCGCAGCCGTGTTTCAGCTTTAAACCGAGAGAGCGCAGCAGTTATCAAAGATGGCGACAGGCGAGGAGAAAGCATATGCTGTGCTTGAATTTCATTCAACTCAATCTGTGATAACTGTGCAACGACACTTCAGAACGAAGTTCGAGAAAGATGCACCGAGTGCCAACTCCATTCGGCGATGGTATGCGCAATTTAAAGCTACAGGATGCCTCTGTAAAAGGAAATCAACGGGTCGTCCTTCAGTGAGTGAAGAAAAGGTTGAGAGTGTGCGGATGAGTTTCACACGTAGCCCACAGAAATCAACACGAAAAGCGAGCAGAGAGCTGAACATTCCACAACCGACCGTTTGGAAGATCTTGCGGAAAAGATTGAAGCATAAACCTTACCACTTGCAATTTCTACAAGCCCTTACGCCCATTGACAAAGTGAGTCGGTTTGAATTTTGTACACAAATGCAGCAGTTTATGGATGAGGATGGTTTTTGTGAGAAACTTGTCTTCAGTGACGAAGCAACATTCTTTGTGAATGGCAAAGTGAACAAACACAATGTGCGAATCTGGGGCACAGAAAATCCCCGCGTTATTGTGCAGCACATTCGCGACTCCCCAAAAGTTAGTGTGTTCTGTGCGGTTTCTCAGTTCAAAGTTTATGGCCCTTTTTTCTTCTGCGAGCAGAACGTTACAGGACACGTGTACCTGGACATGCTGGAAAATTGGCTCATGCCGCAGCTGACGACCGACAGTGAGACCTTCATCTACCAGCAGGATGGTGCTCCACCACACTTCCATCACGATGTTCGTGAATTTTTAAACATGAGATTGCCAAACCGATGGATCGGTCGCAGTGGAGAGAATGATCAGAAATTGTTGTCATGGCCTCCACGCTCCCCCGATTTGACGCCGTGCGATTTTTTTGTTTGGGGGTATGTGAAAGATTCAGTGTTTGTGCCTCCTTTACCAGTAGACTTACCAGAACTGCGAGCTCGCATAATCAATGCCTTTGAACAAATTAATAGGGACATGTTACGTCGAGTATGGGACGAACTTGATTACAGACTTGATATCTGCAGAATCACCAAGGGGGAGCATATGGAGCACCTGTAACATCTCAAAAAAAACCTGGGAAGTTGCTCTATGTATCTGTAAAAGTTCGTGAAAATATGTCGAATACTACAGCTACCATAAAATCATGAAATCGCTCCAATCATTTGTAATCACCCTGTACATGTCGGGTGCGATGGTCTAGTGGTTATGTTCCTTGCGACTAATCTGAGGGTCGCGGATTCAAAACCCGGCCGGGATCGATAATTTTTTTAGATTGTAAAAATCCAGGGACAAGTCCTCCAGAAAGGACTCTATGCTGTGGGTCCCGAGTCTGAAAATTTTCAGGCTCATAAAATAACCGCAAGTCTGAATAAAAAGGCCCCTGTTCAAAATTCAACCGACCTTCATCCATCTAAGCAATACATCAGTTGCCTGCTTAGACCTCTCATTGAGGCAACGTGCTAAACAAGTTACTCGTTGACATATGTAGGTAAATAAGCGTAACTAAATTACATTGACCAAGAAACTCCCGCTAGGAACCACCCTTATATGGACAATGACACAACATGTCAACAGAATAATTGTAGTTGAAATGGATTTTTGGAGAAGAGCTGCCAGAAAATCTCGACTGGAAAAAATTAGAAAATGGATTAATGCAGAAAGAAATATAATGGATGAGATTGAACACAGGAGGCTAAAATGGTATGGACACCTAAGAAGAATGCAGGATGGAAGATTGCCAAAGGCTGTCTATGCATGGAAAATTGAAAGAAGGAGTAGAAAAGGAAGACCAAGAACAACCTGGAAGAATAACATTCAAAATTCAATGAGGAAATTTGGTGTAACAGATCAAGTCACAGAGTGCAGAGAACGATGCAGATCTTTAATTAAGGAAAATTTGTGAAGTTTTTGCAAACGGATAGTCTATGAGTACGTAATCATTTATGCATTTTTTAAATTCATGTTAATTACTAAGATTCGTTGGAGAAAACCCTCAATGATGAGGAAAATTCTCAAAATGAATGAATGATATAGTTATATGCATGTACATAATTTTATTGTATTTATAACATGTTTATTGTAATTAAGATGTAAAACTTTTTTTTGTCATCATCAATGGCAGTCATGGATTAGGCCATTGGCCTGTTCCGCTTCAGGAAAGAAATTGATCCCTCCATCTCTTCTTAGGTCTTCCTGGGTATCTTCGCCCTGTGGGTCTGTAGTTCAATAGCTGCAGAGGTAGTCTATTGTTTGGCATTCTCAGAAGGTGTTCATGCCAATTATTTTGATATTTTTGAATGATTTCAGTTATTGCTGGTGTGTTGAGAGCTTTGCGGATATCTTCATTACGTATGTGATCATAAAGCGTATAACCCGCTAAAGGTCTTAATAACTTCATTTCTGCAGCTACTATCCTATTTAATTTACCTGTAGTAAGAGTCCATAAAGTAGAGTTGGAAGAGCCATTGTTTTATAAAATTTTAGAATTGTATCTGGACATACTTTTCGGAAAAGAATGCTTTTTATTGTTCCTATAAGTTTTTGAAATTTGACCAATTTTATGTCTATGTCTTTACATGTGTCGTAGGAAAGATTGCAGCCAAGATAAGTAAAGTTATTAACTTGTTCTATTATATTGTTTTTAATAACAATTTTAGTTCGTATCGGTATTTTCCCTTGAAACGCCATAGTTTTTGTCTTACTCACCGAAATTTGTAAATTATAATCTTGGGTTATATTTGACAATCTATGTACTGCTCTTTGTAGGTGATCTTCAGAAGTAGCCAATATTACTTGATCATCTGCATACATTAATGTGTTGAGGGGTCGACCATCAATCATAAAGTGTGATTGTGATTGGTTTTGCCATAATTTTATGATTTCATTCATATATAAATTAAAATATATATGTAGTCAATATGCCCATTTCACCAATTAATGTTTTAAAATGGTCAACAAGTTTCTACAGCCAAGCTGTCATTCTCAAGACCAGATATTGACTGAGTCAATATCTGGTCTTGAGAATGACAGCTTGGCTGTAGAAACTTGTTGACCATTTTAAAACATTAATTGGTGAAATGGGCATATTGACTACATATATATTTTAATATTATATCACCAAGAAGATCACTTGTGTATTAAATATATAAATTATTTTTTTTTTGTAATTTTTAAAACCTGGTTGAGTGGCAGACAGGCCTTAAGGCCTTTACCCTGCCAGGTAAAATAAAGCTATTATTATTATTATTATTATTATTATTATTATTATTATTATTATTATTATTATTATTATTATTATTATTATTATTATTATTATTACATACACTTGTTTATTTTATTTCTTAATGACATTATGTCATTGTGACATGTAAGTCGCGTGACAAAATGTCTGTGTGTCAAAAATCTTATGACAAAATATCTGGAGTACGTTTTTCTATGAACAAAAAGACTGGATCCCCAGTCATCGACATCGCCCTATTTAATAGAATAGTAATAGAGTTTGTTTTCTATTGTAGCACAACTATGTAAGAGTTGAGTTTTTTAGTGCCCTTTAGTGAAAAGCTTAAAATAGCGATCGATTGTTGGCCCATCTAAATACTTATGTTCTGTAGCAGAAAATCCGGACTTCCTCATCCCATTCTTATCCTCTGCGTGACAAAGCACTGTCAGGATGTGGCATTTACTTTTCACAGGTGTTTCCGAACTAGTTATTACTAAGGTCATTAAGTTCTATTTAAGGGAATGGAAATTTAACAGTATAATTTAAAGAGAAATTGTGATTTTTTTCTCCTACCTCTATTTTTCTTTATTTTTATATAATTTGTTTGCATAATTGAAGCTCTCAGTACAAACCCCATACGTCCCACATAGGGACACGGATGCTCTTTGTTGGGAGTTTCTTAACTGAGCTAATTTTTAGTTACGTTCATTAAATCGTGTACGAAATTGTTTGCCATTCACCCTTAGGAAAATGTTAGTAGAAACACTTGCAATGCCCCATTTTGATTATTGTGACACTCTTTTTACAGACTTAAATATTATTTCCACTCAAAGACTTCAACGTGTTCATAATTCTTGCGCACGTTTTATTTGTGGTATTCGCAAATTTGACCATGTTACACTGTCCCTGGAACAATTATCGTGGTTTCGTCTAAGAGATCGTAGAACTGTCCATTCCCTATCCCTTCTCTATAAAATACTTCACACATCATCGCCTAATTATTTATCACGCCGCTTCATCAGACTATCCGACACACATAATCTTGACACTCGATCCCATCAGCACATTGTCCTTTATATCCCGCCTCATCACACTGTATATTATTCATTATCTTTTACGGTGTCACTTACCAAAACATGGAATTCCCTTCCACCCTATGTCAGAGACTGTCAAACTATAACATCCTTCAAAAACAAACTAAAGAATTATTTAATAACAAACTAACTTATACACCTCACTGATAGTATTCTTTTAGCAATATTAATATACTTAATTATTTATGTAAATAATATTAAGAATAACAAATATTTTTATTTGTTTTGTTTTAAATATTGTATAATCGTAAAATTAGTTTTCTATATCTCATTATTTTCCTGTTTTTTATATACACTAGACAGGGACAATTTAATATGTCTTGCTTTATTAGTTTTAGTCTTAATTTTAACTAATATTAACTGGTTGTATTATAGATCGTAATATGTATATTAGATATTATCTTTTGATCAAATTTTTACTTAGTGTTTAATATTAGAGTTAATTAAGATTGTTATATTCTTATGTAATATATGTTTGTCCTGGTGAGTGGAAGAGAAGGCCACATGGCCTTAACTCCACCAGGCTAAATAAATAAATAAATAAATTTATCTAAAGATGTCAACGAGTGACGTGTAGTTAGAATATCGCCTTATTGAGAAATCTAGTAGACAGCTAAAGTATTAATGCCCCAGTTTGTAAAGTTTTGATGATGTGAGATGTTTACAATTAATATATTAGAAAGGTAGAAGAAGTTTCCATACTGGATACATCCATTTAATGCAATTAGATTTACGGTAAGAATTAAAATTGAGAAAAAAATATTTTCTCAGATCTTAAGATTCAGATATGTTGAATTTTAAACGCATTATACTACTCCATATTGATAAGAGATGCACACACACACACACACACATACATATATATATATATATATATATATATATATATCAGAACTAGTTTCTTTTTGGTTACTTCGGATGCATTCAAATTAAGGTCCAAGTATTTGGGTTTTAAAAATTTGATACAAAATTTCTATCAACAGTGGAAAACTTCATAAATGTTCTTGTATAAAAAATAATTTAAATGTATTACCTACCGCACCTTCTGTATTATAAAGTACATGTAAAAAATTCCACAACATTTTATAAATCTGTGGCGGTCCCCTTACTGTTGTATAGTAGTGAATTTTGGGTTTTAACTAAAATAGAAGATAAGATTATAGCAGCAGCTGAAATGAGATTTCTGAGAAGTGTAGCTGGCTGCAAACTTCTAGATAAAAGAAGTGAAGATATTGGAAACCAGCTAAATATTTTTACACTAGAATCTAGAAAAAACTGGAAAGAACATGTTCAAAGAATGAAAGATGAACGCGTACCAAAAATTATACTTAATTACAAACCAAAAGGAGGCAGGAATGTTGGTAGACCGAAAAAGAGATAGATTCAACTTTTTGAATGATAATCTATGAGACCGAAACAAGCCACATGGGCTTAATCCGTGATTGTTGATGATGATGATGATCCATCCATCCATAATAATTCTGCCCGAAGGCAGGTCTTTCACTGCAATCATAACATGTTCATGCTATGCTTTGCAGCTTTACTAGGGAATTATAGGTGTGGTAGCTTCCCGTTGTTTTTCACACCGGTGAAGGATGATGATAATGATAAGGATAATGATGATGTCCATATGATTTCGGGGACCATTTGGGCCTTAAAGTTTTCCTGACACTTGTCTTACAGGTGAGGAAAAATCCCGATAAAAACCTCACCCAGAAAAACTGTCCCGACCGGGGATCGAACCCAGACCCGCTGCGTGACAAGGTAACACGCTACCTCGAGACCAAAGCGGTGGACATGATGATGATAATGATGTAAAAAAATTCCAACTTTATCCGATTGAGCAAGGAAGAGAAATGTTGAGAAAGGTTATTTGATAAACATTTGATTATTGCGTGATTCTTGCACTCAGGTCTGCATTTGCTATATTGACAAAAAATACATAGGTTTAAATTAGGACCTAAAGGATTTGTCAATTGGTATTTTCTTTGACAGAGTTTGTTTCTTTATCACATTATATAAGTATCTATTTGTCTATTTTTATTCTTTATGACTTGTTTATTATTAAAATGATCATCGTCTGCGTCATATCCAATCCATATACAGAGTGATTCAGAAATATGGCTATACGTTTGATTGCATTTTGTGACGAAAATATTATTATTAAAGGAAATATGATGTTATCATTGGAAAGGGAATCTTCAAATTACAACAATAGAACAAAAGACAAATCACTGCTCACGTGCAGCTTGGCGGGTTGATTTTTGTGGGCTAGCGTCGAACGCTTCCACAATTTCTCTTTGTTGTTTCTGCATCCGTGCTAATGCGAGGCCTTCCAGGAGGTTTGATTTTCTGCATCCTTCCCGTTTCCAGCAGTCGTTTTGTTTTCCACTTCCCCACAGTCGACGGCTGCAATGCTACGTTAAACTCGCGTCTTGCCCGTCTTGCTCGTCTTGCGGCCTCACGATTATTAGCATACGTTATTACCCATGCAGCAATTGTAATTTTCTGTTGCATATTCAACGCTATTTTTACTAATGACGTAAGTTCTACACTGTTTGTTTTATTCCATTGTTGTAATCTGAATAATTGCCTTTGCAACGGTAATTTCATATTTCCTGTAATGGTAGCTAATATTTTCATCAAACAACGCGATCAAACGTATAGCCATATTTATGAGTCACTCCGTACTTAACAAGAAACCGAACAAGTGGAATCGCATCGTTTCGAGTTTCAGTAAAATTCGCGTTAACACAGATTGCTATTATTAACATTTTACGATAAACGTTTCAAAGCTGTTATCACGTTTGTAATGTTTTGTAGCAGACCATACACCGTTCCTCTTGAATCTATTAATCTATTCAATGTTTGTTTTTAATTACCTGTACATTTACTGCCAATGTGAGAGTGCGTTTTTACAACCACTTCTAGAATCCATAAAATGAGAAACAAACGAAATTACAATGAGAACGCCATTATTTTTTGTATTTTCTTCTTATTAACAAAATAAAGTATATAATTGGTTTTTTAGATAGACCTGTGTTTTTATGCGGGGACAGAAAATGCTTCAAAATCATAATCTGTGCATTTAATTAGTATTACCCGTTCAAGGAGTAAGTGCAGTTGTTGACGGAGGGCACTGCAGTCGTGTTTATGCAGGAATAGACCACGTGACACTGCTATCTTAGAGGGCTGAGGGGAATGGGACGTGGGACGCTGACAGTATACACTGCCTTACATGACGTCACGTGTAACAACAAACTCGAGCTTCGTAATTCTTCCGCCTGCAGAGATATTTTGAATGACTAATAAACATCCATTCTGCCTCCTCATGGCAAATGTTTTGATATGTCGATTTCGTTTTTCTTATTCGCAAATTATTTTAAATATAATATGGATAATTTATTGTTTTATTATCATATGTGCATATTCGCCTAGATATTTTATTTGAGTTTGCAGTAGTGTATTTTGTATTTCTTACTATGTTTCATTTCAGTAATTGTGTTATTGTAACGTAGGGGATAAAGTTACTGTTGTTAAAAAAAAAAAAAAAAGAGACGCCACTTCCACCATAATTTTCATAAGTAATGCCACGAGTGATTTCCAATTTATCTAGAGAATTTGGAAATCAAGAGTGGCATTTGTTAGGACTATTTAACGAATAGGTCTATAATTAAGCTCTTTACTAAAAAAATAATTATTTGAATATAGTTACCGGTGTTTTAAAATATTTATATAGTTAACGTAAACGGCGATGTTTGAAAAATTATAAATGTGAGGTTATGTATATTCACTGCAACTCGATCATATTATTTATTGCCAAATAGGATCGCAATATTGTAAGAGTACACCCAAGTGGAGAAATAAAGAAACACATCAAACTATTATAATCTACATTATAGGTTAATCATTTATATTTTGAATAAACAACTCGGTAAAATCACTGCATCTATTCACTATTTGCTATATTCAATGTATTTGTTGGAGAAAAATAATGGTCTAACCTATTCAGAATATTAAAAAAGCAGGACCTGATAAAGAGAAACCGAAAAAGAGCGAGGTGAAACACGACTGTCATTGGTGTAAAACAGAATTCATTGAATCGTGATTGGTCATTGACTACCATTTGCCACATGAGTTAAATAGTCATAGTAATTCTGCCTGAAGGCAGGTCCTTCACTGCAATTATAACATTTCATGCTATGCTTGCAGCTTTACTAGGGAATTGAAGGTGTGGTAGCTTCCCGTTGCTTTCCACACCGGTGAAGGATGATGATGATGATGGTGATAATGATTGCCATATGATTTCGGGGACCGTTTGGGCCTTAAAGTTTTCCTGACATTTGTCTTACAGGTGAGGAAAACCCCGATAAAAACCTCACCCGGAAAAACTCCCGACCGGGGATCGAACCCGGGCCCACTGCGTGACAAGGCAGCACGCTACCTCGAGACCACAGCGATGGACTTCCACCATAATATTATGTATAAAATAAGACAAACTTAGACAAGTAAACAATCAAAGTTATTCACTATAAAAACTCTTTTTGTGCGCTAGTGCGTTTTGTCATACTTACAGCAATGGCGACCATGATTGAAAGTTTTAAGGTTGCCAACCTAAATAACTATACTGAAATAAAATATCTATACTGTAATATTACATATTACAAACACGCGTATGGGAAATAAAACCACTGCCCTCTATGTATACTACATACAGTGTATATACAAAAAATATCCAAAGGGTAATGTTAATATACATTATACGAAACAAATCACTGCCTTTAAATGAACTGAACTTTATTTGAAACAATACAAAACAATAAATACGTACTTGCCGCCATTTTATCACTAAATTGGTCTCACGGCCTCCTGTTATTTCAACTAATAAATATTGCCTACACTGTTAACGTTAGTCAATTGTTTATAATGAACGCAAATATTTCCACCAAAGATGTTATTATTTTACTATTCATTATTTTGAAAACACCATCGCGCAAAAAATAATGCACAACGCACGTTTGTGAAGTGTTTTACAGAATCTCGGAAATTAAAAACCTCGCTATTGCTCGGTTTTTAAACATTTTCCTCGATTCTGTAAAAACGTCTTCCCAAGCTCGCATCGTAATATACTATTTTATATTTCAAAATTAAACATAGTAACATATGAAGGTATTCAATAACACTGGTCAACATGATTTCTGTCTCATGAGTACCAATAGTTAATGCAGTTTTTTTTATCGTGTTTTGAAATAAGTATTCGGAATTTCTCCATCACCCACAGTTTTTTTTATTTCAATTTCAATTAATGGATTTAAATTTTTATTTTTTTAATAAACCTATATTTCTTCCCGGAAAATCTTGGCGCAGTGAGCGATGAGCACGGTGGACACTTTCATCAGGAGATTTCAGCTATGAAAAAGAGATATCAAGACAAATTGAATCCTAATATGCTGGCCGATTATTGTTGGGCCATCAAAAGGGATGCTCCACAGGCGAAATATAGCAGAAAATCGTCATTTCTTACTTTCTAGGTGAATCCGAATGTTCGAAAATTGTGTAGTTACGAATGTAGAAAATATTAAAGTGTTTGAAATTAGAATAAATGCCTGTCTCTCTGAAACCTTGCGTGATGGAGAAAACCCGATATCATATTTGAATTCAGGAGAAAAAAATAGTATCAGAATCACATTTTTCTTTCTGAGACAAAAAATAAGTTTATTTTGTGTTGCTCAGTGTAATTTAATTTACATGGATAAAATTTCCTTACTTGAAAATAATTACAATTTTTTATACATTTCAGAATTGAACATTTTCCAATACTGTTGACACAGTTCCAATAATGGATCATATTATAATGATATTGTGAAAAGAAACATTAATGTGTGAACCAGGAATCGAACTGTGGACCTCTAGTTCTCCAGACTAGTGTGCAGCCCACTACACCATTCCACATCTGGCACAAACACCAATATCACATTATGATACGTTCAGTAGATTTCACAGAATAAATTTATGAAATCGGGC
This sequence comes from Diploptera punctata, assembly GCA_030220185.1. Taxonomy (NCBI): domain Eukaryota; kingdom Metazoa; phylum Arthropoda; class Insecta; order Blattodea; family Blaberidae; genus Diploptera; species Diploptera punctata. The sequence goes on along the minus strand of JASPKZ010005287.1, from coordinate 1,171,179 downwards.
CCATCATTTTAACTTGCCCGGTATATGCGAAAGGGATAGAGGCTGCTCGAGTACAAGATGAACAGACATAGTTCATAGTTCATTGTTCTAGTGCAACGTAGAGCCGAAACGCTTTGAAGAGCCTGCAGAATGTCAGTATTTGCACGACACCTATGGAACATTAGTCCTATGGATTAACTCACCAAATGAGATTATTAATTAAATACCCTTTAAATGCCCATAAAAATCCATTGACCACGAACCTCGAAACCAGAGCCGAGCGTGGTGATCACTACTTCGCCAGGACTGACTCATTTTTCTTCGACAAATATATTAATAAGGCTATGCCCTACCTGTAAAGACACTGCATCTGTAATATTAACACCAAGAAGGAATGAAACTGGATGTTCCATTTTATCAGAAACTCCGGTACTTGTTATCAAAAGTTATCAAATATAAAATTAATGAGAAGTTATTTAGTGATAAAATTGTCTAATAACAGGAATGAGGTGCACAAAGAAATTCATCGTATGGTCAATTCTGGAAATCGTTATATTATGCATAACAGGGACTCTTGTCCCAACTTCTCTCAAATAAAACATTAAATTAAAAATATATAAAACTATTATTCTCCCATTTATATTATTTGGATGCGAACATGGACTCTTACATTAAGGGAGGAGAAAATATTACGAGTATATAAAGTTCTTTAAAAAATTGGACCAAAAGAGAAAAGAACAGGCAGTTGAATAGGGTAGATTACATAACTGTGACCTACAATGAAAGAGGGCCATGGAAACTTATTGTAATAAAACCAGAGGGAAAGCGCCCAGTTTGACCTATAACGAGATGGAAGAATAACATTAACCATGATTTGAGGAAGTAGATTATACAGGAGATGGTTAGAAAACATTAACTCAGGATAAGGATCTATGGAGAGCTTATGTCTGCGAGGCCAAAAAACCCTACGAATTCTATAGTGCTAGCGGGTTAGTTTTTATATAATTAAGATGCCTATTTAACTCATGCCCCAAATGGGAGTCAGTGGCCAATCACGTTTCAGTGAATTTTGTTTTACAACCAGTGACCTCGCTCTTTATCGAATTCTCTTTACCAGCACCTGATAAAGAAAGCTCCTTCTTTTTAATATTCTAAACAGGTCAGAGCATTATTTTTCTGTGACTGACTCTCCAACAAATATATTGAATGTAGCAAATAATGATTAGATTCCTTCGAACTCCACATTTGATACTTGTGTGTTCAATAATTGTGTTTTTAAGTAATGATTTTTACTGAGTTATTTACTTTTAAAAAATCTGTAATGTTGGTTATACGAGTAATATACAGTTTGACGTGTTTCATTTTTTCTCCACTAGGGTGCAGTCTGACAATATTGCGATCTTATTTTCCAATAAATAAAATTATCAATTTGCACTGAATAAACAAATGAAACATAACCACACATTTTTTATTTGTTTTCAAACATCGCCGTTTACATTAAATATGTAAATATTTTTAAATACCGGTAACTATATTTAAATAATTATTTTTGAGTAAACAGCTTAATTGTATTCTTTAAATAGTCCTAACAAATGCCACTCTTGATTTGCAAATCACTCGTGACATTACTTATGATAAATCCCAAAGTGTCTTTTTCAATTGAGAAATTTGAATTGAATCTAATTTTATCAATATTTGTATTCAGTCCTAGGCGAATTGCTTTAAGAGTTAAATTTGATAAATATCTGTGTTAAAAAATCGAAGATTGTTGCGCTGACATGACATTTTTTTTTATTTGAACGCCTGCATGATTTAGGAGTGAGGCCATTGACCTTTAAGTATATAGGGATAAAGCAAGCCAGTGGATTTGTGAGATATTGCAAGGATATGAACTCGAAACAATTGAAAATACAAGACAGATGTTCTAACCCAGTGAAATTCTCAGACTCATGGAAAGACACTTCTTACATCACTTACCCTATCTGACATGACAGGCGTAAAATCTCTGAAGTGTTGCTTTTCCATACGAGACATAAAAGCGAGAAATTTCTGAACGCAGTCTTAAAATACAATACCTTCTTATAATTCTATGCTACATATAATAGTTGTTTGAGCTGATCAAGACTTTTGTGTAAATATATAGAGTGAACCTACCTTATTTCCTAATAAAAAAGTTTCTAATGACAGGCATAAAATATCAGAAAGTAAACCTACTGTGGTTAAATATTTCTATAAATATGTTATCATATGTTTTATACTTACAAAATATGATTAATTTTTATTAATTTCAGGATATATAATTTTAAAAATCTATAACACAGAGATAGTTGTACAACACTTTGAAGATTTTTTCGTAATGCTAATAATGAACCAAATAATTGTAGTTACTTGTATAATTGTATACTTTATTCTTAATTTCTACTTTTAAAGTGTTAATATTTTTGTTATATATATATAGCTTTTCTATATTCCTATTAACGGGTATATTTATGGCTTTAGAAAAGAATAGGCCTAAGTAAAAAATGTTTTTGAACAAAAGATGTGTCATATTCTCTGTTATATTTAAAACAAATTATATACAGGGCTATTCAGAAAGAAGGAACAGATTTCAAATATTTATTCCTTCCAAACTACAAGAAGTTAAAAGCACAATTCCTACGTTCCTGGAAATAGAAAAGTTCAAATTTCACTATTTTTGCATTTAATATGAGCACTATGTGTTACACAACTGTGACTCATTTCTTGCCACACATGAATCAGCTGGTCTCTAGTTATCGAATTCACAGCTTGAACATTTCGATGTCGCAGATTTTCAAGAGTGCCAGGGCATAGGGAGGGGACAAAAACACGATCTTTTACGTAATCCCACAGATAAAAATCACATGGGGTTAGGTCTGGTGACCTGGGATGCTACCGGCGATAATGTTGATTTTCTGCTCCTCCTCTTCTAACATCCTATTGTGTCGCCATTTTGATACAAATAATCAACATGACAAGCAACAGCGCCAATGCGGACCTGATCGAACTTCAAATTTTTCTCTTTCCAGGAATGTTGGAATTTTGTTTCTATTTTCTTGTAGTTTGGAAGAAATAAATGTTTGAAGTATGTTCCTTTTTTCTGAATAGCGCTGTATTTGTTTGTCATGCTCTGCTTGGCTACAGGGAAAAATATTTGTGACGAATGAACCAAAATGTAATTGTAGGAACAATTCTAGTAAGAAAGTTATGGTCACCAAATCGAATAACTTTTGTATCTAACAAGAAACAGTGATATAAAATCATAAAGACAAAAATTATCTTTCATGACCTCCCATGACACAATATCGAACAAATTATACGTTTATTATAGGAAAATTTTAGAGTATACAATAATATTTTAATGGGGAAAATAACTTTAGACACATTCTTTAACCTATAGGGTTAATTTAAGTGCTTGATTTGATTTTCTTTACTTCATTGCGGAAATGTTATGATTCTGGAAATAGGTACATATTCAGAGGATTAATTACTAACTGCCGGGTATAGGCGAAAAACAGTTTGCTAGGATAATCGAGGTAAATTGATATGCTATAAATCTGTTTCAATTTTTTCTTTGATATTATTATTTATTCACTTCACATTATATGAAATATGGTATTCAATTTTGATGCTATAATTTTACTGTTTATAATTTGTATGTGGTATACCATCTTTCTACATATGTGTCTTACACCTAATGCGGAAGTCGAATCTTGAAAAGTGCAATGGCATGTTTATAGATGTTTATATGTTTTTTTATAAGTCATTCGATGCCTTTATGATAGGCGACAAAAACATTCGAACCACTCGTTGCTTATAAAAAACAAATTTTCAGGTTTAATATCAGAATAGTTACGGGTTCTTTGTAAATAACTGTTGGTTACATAAATCTTTGATCACATACCGTTCAATTCGATTTATTTTTTTTAATCCTCTTGTGAATATATATATATATATATATATATATATATATATATATATATATATACAGGGTGTCCCATTCAAACCTCCCATATTTTAATCAATCATAACTAACAAAATATGCGGAATTATGAAACGAGGCCGGTATTAAACGAAACAGCAACTCAAAGAATTTTCATTGCCACACACTAAAACACCTCTATCCTGTTCTAATTTCTTCAATCTTTTCTTCTGAAACACGTGAACGAGCACCTCCTGATTCTTTTTTAACGCTTCCAGTCGCCAGAAACTTCTCAAGCCATGCCTTAATGGTCTTCCCATCAGGTCTATTTCCTCCATATTCTCTCCGGTAATTTCTTTGCACTGTAATTATTGACTTCATCTGTGCATACCAGAAAACAGTTAGTGCTCGTTGCTGAGGAGTCACCATTTTGTTTTATGTAATTATTGTCCAACATGCGACAGATGAATTAACTGCAACAATGAAAACAAAAATTCTTTGAGTTTCTCTTTCTTTTAATATATTTTTCAACTCGTGACGAATTCGAGAGCAGAACGAAAGCTCCGAGGTCACATAAGCTTTATCCTTCGCTAAAAGGTGTATTCATATAATTTATAACTCGTGACGAATTCGAGAGCAGGACGAAAGCTCCGAGGTCACATAAGCTTTATCCTTCGCTAAAAGGTGTATTTATATAATTTATAACTCGTGACGAATTCGAGAGCAGAACGAAAGCTCCGAGGTCACATAAGCTTTATCCTTCGCTAAAAGGTGTTGTATCATATAATTTATAACTCGTGACGAATTCGAGAGCAGGACGAAAGCTCCGAGTTCACATAAGCTTTATCCTTCGCTAAAAGGTGTATTCATATAATTTATAACTCGTGACGAATTCGAGAGCAGGACGAAAGCTCCGAGGTCACATAAGCTTTATCCTTCGCTAAAAGGTGTATTCATATAATTTATAACTCGTGACGAATTCGAGAGCAGGACGAAAGCTCCGAGGTCACATAAGCTTTATCCTTCGCTAAAAGGTGTATTCATATAATTTATAACTCGTGACGAATTCGAGAGCAGAACGAAAGCTCCGAGGTCACATAAGCTTTATCCTTCGCTAAAAGGTGTATTCATATAATTTATAACTCGTGACGAATTCGAGAGCAGGACGAAAGCTCCGAGGTCACGTAAGCTTTATCCTTCGCTAAAAGGTGTTGTGTATTTATATAATTTATAACTCGTGACGAATTCGAGAGCAGAACGAAAGCTCCGAGGTCACATAAGCTTTATCCTTCGCTAAAAGGTGTATTCATATAATTTATAACTCATGACGAATTCGAGAGCAGGACGAAAGCTCCGAGGTCACATAAGCTTTATCCTTCGCTAAAAGGTGTATTCATATAATTTATAACTCGTGACGAATTCGAGAGCAGGACGAAAGCTCCGAGGTCACATAAGCTTTATCCTTCGCTAAAAGGTGTATTCATATAATTTATAACTCGTAACGAATTCGAGAGCAGGACGAAAGCTCCGAGATCACATAAGCTTTATCCTTCGCTAAAAGGTGTATTCATATAATTTATAACTCGTGACGAATTCGAGAGCAGGACGAAAGCTCCGAGGTCACATAAGCTTTATCCTTCGCTAAAAGGTGTATTCATATAATTTATAACTCGTGACGAATTCGAGAGCAGGACGAAAGCTCCGAGGTCACATAGGCTTTATCCTTCGCTAAAAGGTGTATTCATATAATTTATAACTCGTGACGAATTCGAGAGCAGGACGAAAGCTCCGAGGTCACATAGGCTAAAAGGAGTATTAATATAATTTATTCGAATGCAAATAATGAAATGAATACTGGAAACTACGCAACACAGAGTAAGAAAGAGTCTCAATAAATATAACTAGTAGAATTTAATGATCACTTGAAAGAGTTGATTTGTTATGGCTCTCCGACTCAAATGCACTGAAATAGAAAATTATCTCGCTAAATAAACCTTGAGAAAGTTATGTTTTCAGGTAGAGTATTTTCTATCCCATAACGAGATTTTTATGAGGGGAAAACTCGCTGTACCAGTTAAAACGTGAAGTGGGTTGAAGTAAATTGCATTTCTCTGGAAGATGTACGATTCGTTCGTCCTATCGAAGGGAGAGGAACTCAAGATGAAAGTGTTTTACGACGATTTATGCTCCAGCGAGAAAGAGAGTTCTCTTAAGTCATACGCTTCCATAATCTGTAATACGAACAATTGTTCCAACTCCTTCGGGAACTGTAATATTTTATCTGTTACATGTTGCAACAAAAATGCTGTTCTAAAATATCATATGATAAATTAGAATATTTTAACACTAAATAGCTCTGAAGGAAAATAGTACTCGAGGTGGAATGAAAGAAAAATCATCACCCAGGAATTAAGCGAAGTCCTCAGCATTCAAATGTATGATCCCATTTTGGTGGTTTACGGAATGTGCATTAATTTTGTTATACTGGGCAAACTCTTACGTTAAGGGAGGAGAAAAGATTATGAGTATTTGAGAATAAAGTTCTTAGGAAATTGTTTGGACCAAAGAGAGATGAACAGACAAGCGAGTGGAGAAGACTACAAAATAGTGAGCTACATTATCTTTATGGGAAATCGATATGATAAAAACATATAGTAAGTCTCGTAGACTGCGGTGTGGAACGAATGGGCAATGGAAGAGGGACTTGGTAACTCCTTGTAGGAAAATGAAAGAGAAAGCGCCCAGTTGGTAAGCAAAGAATGAGGTGGGAGAATAGCATTAACTATGATTTGAGGGAAATAGATTATTCAGGGGATGATGGAAAACATTAGCTCGGAATAGGGATATATGGAGAGCTTATGTTCGCGCGCCCAAGAATCTCAGGTTCAATAGTGTCAGTAAGTTAGTTTGGAGAAACTCAATTTTTGACGCCAGCTTATTTAAAAGTGTCGGACCGTAGTGAAACGAATTATGGATAAACTAGTAAAACTGCATAGCATGCCATAAAAATGCTATGATTACAGTGAAGGACCTGCCATAGGGCAGAACACTATGGAATAGAATAGAGTAGGTCTTATTACCTATTTGCATATTACATAATTTGACACGAAATTAAATAATACTGTATCTACCAATTAATGTTTCCATTACGTTATTAAAAAATATTAAATAAATTAATGTTTTTCGGTCGCTTTTTGGACGATTAAATACATCAAATTAATGTACGCAGAATTCAATTTCTCAAAAAATATATATAAATAAATAAAAGTCCGCGACAGCGTATGTCTTTTACGCATAACTCACAGTAACCATTTTTTTGCGCGATAGTGCGTTTTGTCGTATGGCGACCATGATTGAATCTTCCTACATTTCGGAGTTGCCAACCTAAATAACTATACTGCTATATTACATATTACAAAACGCGTGTGGAAAGTAAAACCACGACCCTTTGCGATTACAACATCCAATGTATATACAAAAAATACCCACAAGGTAGTGTAATATACATTATACAAAACAAATCACTGCATTTTAAATGAACTGAACTTATAAAACAATAAATACGTACTTGCCACCATTTTATCATTAATTGCTCTTAAGGCCTCCTGTTGTTCAACTAATAAACATTGCCCACGCTGTTAACATTAGTCAGTTTCTATAATGAACGCAAATATTTCCAACAAATATGTTATTATTTGACTATTATTTATTATTTTCAAAACGCCATCGCGCAAAAAAAATAATGAACAACGCACGTTTGTGAAGTGTTTTACAGAATCTCGGAAATTAAAATCCCGCTATCGCTCGGTTTTTAAACATTTCCCTCAATATTGTAAAAACCACTTCCCAACCTCGCATCGTAATATACTATTGTCTTTCAACTCATTGATGCCAAGAAGATTAGAATAAGTAGATTCCCGGTCAACGCACGATGCATCTAAAAATAATTACGATATTAATTCATAATTCTTTTTTTTCTTTTTACTTATTCAACTACACATAAAAATGCATTTATTTTATTTAAGCGCAGTAGTGGAAGCAGAGTATTAGCTAGTAAACTATAAATTAATAGTCCCAAGAAAACTATTCGGAATGGCGTTAACGATGCTAAGGAGTAATCAAATAGTTGTAAGCCATTTAAAAAAGAACAGGGATCTCATCCCGCCACACCTGAAGCACTGATGACTTCATTAATTTGAACGCATGCATGTATACATTGACTACTTTAATATAAGTAAATTAAACGTGGTTTTATTTTTAGTTTAATAAGTGAAAAGAAAAATAATTATAAATTTATATCGTAATTCTTTTTAGACGCCCTCTGCGTCTGGAAATGAAATAGACCAAAACATAGCAGTTGTTAGAGTAATTTTTTTATTTTGGATTTCAGGTAAACCCGCACTTCTAATGGTCGGATTTTACTGTTTTTTTTATAAAAACCAACCTCAGTTTATTTCAGTGGGATATGCTCCAGAGTTTCCTTGTGAAACATAGAAAATTGCGACCGCTAGAGCGATTTTTAAATTTTCGTTTCAGGTGAACTACTACAACTGGTTTTAAAGAATAGCAGATAGCAGTTATACACTCCCCGTATATGAAAATTTTCATAAAGATCGGTGAGAAACTTAGTGAGTTTTAAGACTGAACAAACAAATATTACATTATTATTTATATAGATGCATTAACTTGTTTTATATCTGATTGATTTTATAAATTCATAATTATATTATGGATGACTATGTAACTCATGCCCCCATGGGAGTCAATGACCAATCACATTTCAATGATTTTTTTTATTTACAACCAATCACAGTCGTGTTTCGTCTAAAATTTACCAACTAAAGTTTATCATAAGTAATGCCACGAGTGATTTCCAAATTATCGATAAATTCACGACTCACGAAGTGAATGTGCTTGATCATATTATTTATTGCCAAATAAGATCGCAATATTGTAAGAGTGCACCCAAGTGGAGAAATAATGAAACACATCAAACTATATATCATAATCAACATTACGGGTTATTCTTTTATTTTTTTAGTAAACAACTCAGTAAAATCAAGGAATCTTTTCATTATTTGCTATATTCAGTGTATTTGTTGGAGAAAAAGAATGCTTTGACCTGTTCAGAACATTAAAAAGGAGGAGCTTTCTTTATCGCAAAAGCAGGAGCTGATAAAGAGAAATCGATAAAGAGCGAGGTGAAACACGACTGTCATTGGTTGTAAAACAACATTCATTGAAACGTGATTGGTCATTGACGTGTGTGTGTGGTTTTTTTTTTTTCAATTTACGCCCTACTTTGGCAGACCACTTTATTTAGTTGATGTATTCACGTATTGTGTACAGAGAGGAATATAGGATGGGTGAATGTGTTTGTGTAGTATAAAGGTGAAACCAGGTGCCGGCACTTAGCCTACTCCTGTCGAAAAACATCAAGGCGGCCGTCAGGCTTAACGTCCCCATCCAATAGACGAATCTTGTCAACAGTACCTAGTGCGGAGGGATTTTCAATTTAATCCAGTGATCTGGTGTACAGTCTAGCGATTAAAAATTGTACTTCGCCATCCTTCTTATCCTCAAAATGGAAAATTTCACAATTAATTTAAAGTCCGCCGCTGTGGTCTCGAGGTAGGGTGCTGCCTTGTCACGCAGCGGGCCCGTGTTCGACCCCCCGGTCGGGACAGTTTTTCTGGGTGAGGTTTTTATCGGGGTTTTCCTCACCTATAAGACAAATGTCAGGAAAACTTTAAGGCCCAAACGGTCCCCGAAATCATATGGTCATCGCAATCATCATCATTCATATTCGTCTTAGATTAAACTGGCACACCATTATCATCATTACCCATCATATCATCGGGGCAACGTAACCTCGCCTTCCAGGAGCCCCAACCTCAGAAGTGGGTTACAAGTACGTCATGCCAGGAGAGAACACCAGGAATGTCGAAAGACAACCTGGGGCATTTGCAAAAAAAAAGTTAATTTAACAATTACAATTTTCAACTCTGCCGGCCCGGGTTAGCTAGTCAGGAAACAGGAATACTAACTACTACTGGAGCCAACTTGGCGACTTTTTGAGCAACATAATGTCACATTTTTACATAACTGTAGAGTTATGCTTTTTACACAACTATCTCCCCCCCCATGAAAGTAGTTCATTTGTTTTATCAACATTGTTTCATTCACAGATAGAATGAGTTATGTGATTGCTAGATTTAGCTTTTTTTCAGAGATAAAGATGTCGTAATTATTCCTTTTGTGTTGGAAAATATGAAATCCGGTTGAATAAAAACAAAGGTTTGTAAATTAGCCCACCGACGCTCAATTTATGTTGATTAAACATGAACAAAAGAGAAGAGACGCGTGTCGTGTCTGTCCAGTCGTCCTTCAATATATATTTATATATATGAGAGACAGCTAAAATCGAATCAATAGGGCCATTCTTTTCCTGGAGCATGTCGCCCACATTGTCCGCACCGGCTTTGTTCCATATACAATTTATTTATTTTTTATGGTGAAATTTTATTGGCATTTGAAAAGCATAGTTTTATCTGGAGTGGATATAATTCTGCCTGTGTCATTTTAATGTACGAGAGATTTGTTTTAAATAATAATTTTAATATTTGACGATACTCCACCGCTGTGGTCTCGAGGTAGCGTGCTCCCTTGTCACGCAACGGGCCCCGGGATCGATCCCCGGTCGGGACAGTTTCCTAGGTGAGGTTTTTATCAGGGTTTTTCCTCACCTGTAAGACATGTCAGGAAACTTTAAGGCCGAAGCGGTTCCCGAACATCATATGGCCATCGCAACCATCATTATTCATATTCATCTTAGATTAAGCTTAGGATTAAGGACTCTCCTGGCGCACCACTATCATAATCATACCATCGGGGCAATGTAACCCCGCCTTCCAGGCACCCCATCCTCAGAAGTGGGTTACAATTACGCCAATGCCAGGAGAGAACACCAGAAATGTCCAAAAGGACAAACCTGAGGCATAAAAAAAATTACGATATTTTTATTTTCGTATAAATATGCGGAAACTTAGATTTTTCAGTCTAAACAAATTAATTTAAAATTATCAAGCATAAATAAAAATCAAGAAAAAATAAATATTTTGGGTTCGCAGTATCAAAAAACCTCGCAACCGCAGACAATTGATTTGTGGAATTGTAAAATCTACAGACGTGGAGTGGGTGATCCTGCAGCCTATGAGATCATAAATGTTGCATACTTGAGGGATACATATAGTAGACCTATATTCTAATAATTAACTTAGAAATTATTTCATTATTGTTTAATTTTATAGGCTACTAGCTAATACCCGGCGTGCGCTGCTACTCATAAATGAATGCTAATATGTTTTTACCACCAGCCGTGCACTGTTCGGGAATCTGCTTATCCCGATATTCTTGGCATTAATTAAAGACAAAAATGGTTATTGTGAGTTATCTGTAGAAGATAAACGTATGCTGTCACGGACTTTTTTGTAGAGTTTTTTGAGATATTCAATTCTGTGTATATTAATTTGGTGTATTTGTTATGGTTTAGGCAGCGTAAGTCATTTAAGCGTCAAAATAGAGGCTTTATTTCACGTTTTTCGCTACAAAGGGTGATTTTTAGAAGTGAAGGGGTTGAATATCAACAACTCTCTTATTGCCTATGTTCATCCCGGGAATCTTCTGAACATTTTGCAACAAAACACATCAAAATCGGATCAACGGTATGGCCGCGCATAGAATACAAACAAACAAACATTGATTTTTATATATAAGATTATATAAGTCGGCGGCGGTGGTCTTGTGATTATGTTCCTTATATCTAGTTCCGAGGGTGGCGGGTTCAAACACGGCCGGGTTCGATGGATTTTAGGATGGCAAAATCCAAGGTACAAGTCCTCCGGAAAGGACTTTAAGCCGTGGGTCCCGAGTCTGAATAAAAAGACCTCTGAGAAAAATTTAACCGGCCTTCATCCATCCGAGTAATACCTAGTCTGATCATAAGTTCTGTCACAACTTTAAAGATCATTGTAGGAGGCAGGAATATTACTTAATATAGTGTAAAGTGGACGTAGATTACGTGGCAGGAATTAAATGTTATAGGATGCATTTTGCGAAAATACAAATAAAAAGAAAAAGCATTGTCGAGGGCAGATAATATTTTTGCCGTCGTAAACTCTATAACGTTATTTAGCTACCGGTTTAAATTTAATTGTGTGTGCAGTACCGCTTTTTAATAATAATACTATAAATTTATGTAATAAAAAATATAGCTTCATATATGTATGTCTTTATTTATTTATTACGTATTAGTGAGGGAAAAGTTTCACTCTTCAATTAAAATAGGCTATTTGGTTTATATATGTCAAATCAATCTATTTTTATTATTTACAACTTTTCTCATTAGAGGATTGACAAAGTGATGCAGACAATTAATTTTCGAAATTGTTAAAATACATTTTGTAAATACATTAAACATTTTCAAATTGTGATAGAGATGGTGGGCAATAATAATAATAATAATAATAATATATAATAGTAAAGTAATAATAATAGTAATATAAATTGGAGGGGTGTCCTCCAACTGCGGAGTTCACCATAGTTTATAAATTGTAGATTGATTTAGGATCTCAGGGATGATTCCCTGGAAACTCGTGGTAGAGCAGAAGGTTGTAATGTTCCATAGTCGAAATAAATACCTTTGACAAATAATGATGTATTATTAAAAACACATTATATTAATATTAACTGCACTGGTGTTAATTTGCATATTTTAATATACTGTTGCACTTTAAATTATTAACTTCTAATTGAATTCCGAAATTCACCAACATGGTGAACATGTCCGCTCTTAGTGTTAGTAATAATAATAATAATAATAATAATAATAATAATAATAATAATAATAGTTATTTTTTAAGAGTAGAAAGTCAATAAAATAGCATTTTAACAAATAAAAAATTTAACTTATCGGGAATCGAACCTGTGATCTCTTGCATACGAATAAAACCACTAAACACTGAGTAAGCATTCGCCATCTTGTTATGCTTGAAATAATGCTCTTCAAAGGAAGAAGGGAAACGTATTGTAGCTCTCCTGTGCAATTAGTTTACTCGTGTGAATCGCGCGTTAGAACTTAAAATACTCGAGATCAAGAGTCGGCCCATTATTTTTGTTGCTAAGTGTACAAGTACGAATGCAATATCATGTTTTTACTCTTTAGAATTATACAGGGTGTTTCAAAAGTCTCGATTCATTTTACTGATACACTCATTTATTAAGGATCAAACCTACATATACCAGTCTCTAACATTGTTTACAAGAAACATCAATACAATTCAACATACTCCCCCTGCATGTCTAGACACAACCCCCATCTTTCAACTGTAGCTCTGAAGACTCGCTCCAGCATGGCTGGCGTAATGCGTGCCACAGCAGCGAAGATGCGCTGTCTGAGGTGTTCGATGCTCTGGATTTTTACCCTGTACACCTCCGCCTTGATAAATCCCCAAGCAAAAAAGTCTAATGGCGTCAGGTCCGGGGATCGTGGAGCCCACATCCTTACGGACCCCCGTCCTATCCAGCGCCCTGGAAACACTTCATGAAGGTAGTCACGTACAATGCGAGCAAAATGCGGAGGTGCACCATCTTGTTGAAACACAACAGATCCTAGGATCCCATCGTCTTCCAACTGGGGCTGAAGAAACTGTTGCAACATGTCCAGATATGTTGTTCCTGTAATGGTATTCTCCATGAACATGAAGGGCCCATAAACTTTGTTTTTGGTCAACCCCAACCAGACGTTAATCTTTGGAGTGTTCCGCTCCCATTCCTGTGTTGCATGCGGCTGTTCGTCTGCCCATATGCGACTGTTATGTCTGTTGACATGTCCACAGGTGTGGAAGATGGCTTCATCACTAAACAACACGTGATCCATCAGGTTCTCACCTTCCACCTGGAGTAGGAGGTCATCACACATTGCCTCACGTGCTGCTTAATCTTGTGCCTCAAGTTTCTGTACGACTTGCACTTGATATGCACGTTTCTTTAGCCTGTAACGCAGCACTCTCCGACAGTTGTGTGGGCAACCTCTGACTCTCTGCTGAGACGACGCGTGGATGCACGAGGACTCCGTTCCACAGCTTCACGCAATTGTTGCACAGTTGCTTCAGGGGTGGTGGGTCGTCCTGATCGTCGCTCATCGAGGATACTGCCTGTTCGAAGGAATTTGTTAAGCAGCAGCCGAATGTTTGTTCGGGTAGGTGCGGCTTTCTGAAAACGTGCCTGGAACCGTTCTTGCACCTGAACATACGTAAGTCCTCTAAGTTTTAAGGATACGATGGCGATTCTTTCTTCCTTAGAGAACATATTTCAAAATATCTGCAACAGAAATGCACCAGACATCAGTAACGCGAAAATGAATCGAGACTTTTGAAACACTCTGTATATGATATCCTATTACTGACAAACTTGATATCTCGGATAGCGGAGAGGATCCTCCTTCGGACATAAAACCCGTTCCGAATTCAGGTCTTTCTGCACCCCCGTATTATAATGCAAAGCTTCCTGATTCCGGACTGCCTTCTCCTGGCCATCTAACTTCCTGTAAAGCGACTACGGAGAAGGGTGATTTATCTAATTGCCGCGTTAATACTTCTAGCACCCTGCTATTGTATAAAGTCCTAACATTCCATGTTCCTGTGTTTGAGCTTTTGACGTGGATCTCCTGAAGGTAGTCCTCGCCCGGAGAACTGAATGGGGGAAATTTTTATCCCAGTGGAACCCATGTCCGCGTTCTTGACGGCTGTATTTTTACGATGAATGACCGTCACTCTTTCGACCAAGGTACTTTTTTCGTCTGGCTTATCATCTTCAACCAGTCCGGCACATGGGTAACCCTATCGGCAGCAATGCTACCGCCGGCATAGCTTTCGAGGTCATTTAAGCATGCAAGCCACTCCATCACGACAAGGTAATGATACCATGGAGGGCTGCTAGACATTAAATTTATTAATTGCATAAAATCGGCCGCGGTGGACTAGTGGTTATGCTCCTTGCCTCTGGTCCCGAGGGTCGTGGGTTCAAACCCGGCCGGGGCCAATGAATTTTTTTTAGGATGGAAAAATCCAAGGAGCAAGTCCTCCGGGAGGGACTTTAAGCCGTGGGTCCCGAGTCTGAAGATTTTCAGGCTCGTAAAAGATCCTTAAGCCTGAATGAAAAGGCCTCTAAGCAGAATTTACCTAATTTTCCCGTCCTAGTGCTACCTTGGTTCCTAGATGTCAGTGTGAGACGGAACGCTGACCATGGACCATTCAAATGACATCTATACAAAACAAGTGTAACTAAATTAGTATGGTTCAAATTTTTCCCTGTAGGTGGAGAGCGCCTAAATCTCTGTTAAGGGAAACATGGGCTTACAAGATTACAAAAAGATAATAATTATTGATTAATATTAAATGTTATATTAGTTTTATATGTTATATTAATTTAAAATTAGCGCATTTGCTGTTTTCAAATTGTACAATAAAACCTTGACTCTCGTGGTATTCAGCTGTATCTTGCTTGCCTGCATTCCTTCTTGGGACTTTCTTTCTCTGGGAGAGTATTATAAATGGAGAACTTAAAACTAAGGAATTGAAATAAAATTATTTAATTATATTAGAATGTTAAATTATAGTTTCATAATTGAAAAGTCTACTAATGAGTAATGTTGTTTTACAGGTCTGTATGCCACCCCCTTGTCTATTGGGAATGCAGTTCTGGAAAGAATCACTGGGATCACCATGTTACCTGGTTGCTCCTATGGTAGATGCCAGTGAACTTGCTTGGAGACTTCTTAGCAGACGTCATGGTGCACACTTATGCTATACTCCTATGCTGCATAGCTCTGTATTCATCCGAGATCCTAAATATCGGAAAGAGGCTCTCGCCTCCTGCGTTGAAGATAGACCACTAATTGTACAGGTATTACTAAATCAGCTTCTTCCCTAATGTAGAAATATATCAGAAAACTTGGCTATTCTATGCCACCTGTGAATATTCGATCGGAGAACAAGTGACTGGGGTAATGTGATAAGAGCACATATTCATGCAATCAATTGTCAGTATGTTAACATATAAGGGGATTTATCCCAGGAGTCCACCTACATTCGTGAGGAAATTAGGGTGAGAAAATGGGCTAGTTAGTGTTAGTTTGGACAAGTTAGGTTGAGGAAATAGCGAGTTAGTATACACCAGAATAGTAAAGCCAAAGGTCCCGGGTTCGAGTCTCGGTCTGGGCGAAATTTTTTCTTCTTCAAATATAATTTATCCTTCAATGAGAAGTGTTAAATTAGTAATAAAAACATCAATAGAAGCCCTACTGACTTTATAAAGTAGTGTTTAAATTCCCAGTAATTCTCTTCTTAATTAAAAAGCCGCCATTTGCAAAGATAGAAGCAAAGGTTTCAAAGCATTTGGCGCGAGGGAATTACAATGTATATAAGAGAAAAAATTGCGTCTAGATCGCAACTCGCCTCGGTAGCTCAGTTGGTAGAGCATTGGCCCGGAAAGCCAAAGGTCCCGGGTTCGAGTCTCGATCTGGGCGAAAATGTTTCTCTTCATATATTAGTATTCACTTGTTTGAGAGCAGTTTTTTATAAGTTCGCTACATTGTCTGAACAATGATTAATACATATTTTACATTGTGAATATGGTGATTTTAAGTTTCTTTGAACTCAACTTCTCACTTCTTTTTAAGGTATTTCTCAGATTTTTTTGGGAAAAATCAATATAGGCCCTATATATATTTCTCTCAGGTAATTATTCTCATACTGCAACAATAAATTGTGTTTTTTTCCCCTATTTTTTATTTGAATTTAGTGACATAGAATGCCCATAAACTTCTTTTTAACAATTTTTTTAAAATTGAATTATCTATAGATGCTTTAACATCAAAGGACATATCGCGTATAGAATGTTTGGTTGTAATCTGTAGGCTGTGATTGTTATGTGTATCGTGTTTTGTGTGGATCACTGATATAATTTTAATTATACTGCTATTAAATGGACATGTTAAAATGACAATGGTGCAAGTAATTTTCTTCACCCGTAAAATTGTAATACTATTATGCTTTGTACACATTTAATTCAAACCTGTGTATTAAGTTTTGATCCAAATGGCACCCCTAAAATGATAATATTGCAGCATGTTAGTTCTCAAATGTATTACAATATTACATTACAGGATATAATTGATTAGTTGCCCCGAAAACAGACCTAACCCACAAAAATTCAAAAGTTCAGTTTTCAGTGGATTAGCGAACTATCCGGAAAGTATCACGGCATGTTACATGTAAAATTATCCATACTCTCTTCCAGACCTGTTTTATTTATTTTTAAAAGTTGGCTTTCAAGCAAATAGTGATTATATGTAGCAAAATGGCGGGAGCATTTAGTCAAGTCATTAATAGCAATGCAGAAAAACAATTATTGCACATGTGCAAATTCATTCCAACATAGTTCCGTAAATTCTAATCAGAATCTTAGATACATTGAGTAAAAATAAGGGACACAAATAATGAAATGAAATAATATTAAATGGAAAATAAATACTGAAAACTGATTAAGTTAGAAATTTTTCAAACTGAATCAGTGTTCAATATGTATTTTCTATTTCTTATTATAGCATTTTTAGTTAAATATGTGTTAGATCATTTTTCCACTCTATAGGGGTAGATCACTTTTGCAGTCAACTCTGTATTAAATTAATATTTAGTTATTAGCATGTTATTTTTGCTATCAAATTGGCTTTGAAAATAGATTCCAATAGGACAAAAGATTGAAATGTATATGATATAATAAAGGTAATAGTTTCAAAATGAACATTATATATTTTTTCGTTTTCCCAACAATTTATAGTTTGTGGGTTAGATCTCTTTTTGGGGCAACTTTTTAATTATGGATAAAATTAATATTATTCTAGTAATTATTAGAGATCAATTAAATATTATGAAATGGGTATTTTATTATTTATTTTGAAATAATTTTGCACTGGGCGCGCGGCCTATAGAGGATTTACTCATATGTTTTGTTACACTCATAGTAGCATCCAGCTCAAAACTATCAGTGCTATTTATAATTCTTTGTCCGGGCTCATCAGAGGCAAAGATTGATTCATCTTTCCTATATAGATTCATTAACATATATTAATTAACAATTCCTTAACACACTGTAGTAAGTTATGATTCGTAGTTAAACTCAGTATATTATTTTCAACCATGAAAGCTAGATGGGAATGGGGAGCTAATATAACCTTGAGAAAGCTCGTAAACAGGAATTATACAAGACAGCTGTAGCATAGGTAGCAAATACAATAATTAGACATTCTTGTTTACGTAAAATAAGATTTAATATTTCAATTGTACGTCTGAAGTTGAAAAATGAAAATATAGTAAACATAGACAATACTTGAACATTCCAAAGTTAAAGAAAAACAATAATAATAATAACAAAAGTAATAATTTTTACACACTCAATCACTCATGCATACCTTTTTAGTCCTGCCTAGGGTACCCTACCCTGGCTTGCCGGACCAAACTCAAAACACGCAGCTCTCCTGGAGCTCGTGTCCTTCAGACGATAACCAACTGTTCGAAAGAAACGTATGATCGAATGATACAGCTTACCACGTGTTTGGCCTATTTGAAAGTTCCGAGGTAGAGGGGAAGTTGCGCACTACAAACAGAGTAGACACAAAGAGGAAGGGAATTGGCATAGTTCATTAATCTCACTGTAGAGGGAGGATAACAGCACAAATGTTTCGTATCGAAATAGCATTTTCGGTACAATTTCATGATAAAACTTTTTTTTCTCTCAGTTTTGTGCCAATGATGCCCAGGTACTACTGGAAGCAGCATTGTTAGCTGAACCACACTGTGATGCAATTGACATAAATTTGGGTTGTCCACAAGCCATTGCACGTAGAGGGCACTATGGTGCTTTCCTGCAGGATGATTGGCCTCTGCTGACTAAAATGGGTAAGTTCAATTCCAGTAATGAGAATGGAATTAATTTTAAGGAAAATTGTCATAAGTAATGCCACGAGTGATTTCCAATTTATCTAGAGAATTTGGAAATCAAGAGTGGCATTTGTTAGGACTATTTAACGAATAAAATTAAGCTCTTTACTAAAAAATAATTATTTGAATATAGTTACCGGTGTTTTAAAATATTTATATAGTTAATGTAAACGGCGATGTTTGAAAACAAATTAGAAATGTGAGGTTATGTATATTCACTGCAACTCGATCAAATTATTTATTGCCAAATAGGATCGCAATATTGTAAGAATGCACTCTAGTGGAGAAATAATGAAACACATCAAACTATTATAATCAACATTATAGGTTAATCATTTATATTTTGAATAAACAACTCGGTAAAATCACAATCTATTCATTATTTGCTATATTCAATGTATTTGTTGGAGAAAAATAATGGTCTAACCTGTTCTGAATATTAAAAAAGGAGGAGCTTTCTTTATCACAAAAGCAGGAGCTGATAAAGAGAAATCGATAAAGAGCGGTGAAACATGACTGTCATTGGTGTAAAACAGAATTAATTGAAACGTAATTGGTCATTGACTACCATTTGCAACATAAGTTAAATAGTCATTATAACTATAAGAAGAAAACTATGGCTGATCTATGTTGCAAATTCTAGCTTACATAAAATATATTTTCGATTTTGTTTAAAGAACTGTATTTGCAAATAATTTCAATAAATTAAAAAGAATAACTTCAAAATATTGTAATTTTCTAATACGAGGAGATATTTGGGAATAATAGAAGCTGTATAATTTAACCCAAATTTTATTTCACTCAGAGTGCATTTATAGTAACAAATATGGCATCACTACGTACTTATTTTGTCGTACTTACCAGCAGTGGCGACCATTATTGAAAGTTCAACTTCCTACATTTCGGGGTTGCCAACCTAAATAACTGTACTGTAATATTACATTTACACCCATGTGCAGGAAGTAAAACCACTGCCCTTTATGTATACTGCATACAATGTATATATATCCAAAAGGTAGTGTTAATATACATAATACAAAACAAATCACTGCATTTTAAATGAACTGAACTTTATTTGAAACAATATAAAACATATATACTTGTGGCCATATTATCAATAATTGTTCTCAAGGCCTCCTGTTGTTTCAACCAATAAACATTGCCCACACTGTTAACGTTAGTCAATTGTTTATAATGAACGCAAATATTTCCAATTTCCAACAAAGATGTTATTATTTTACTAAGTAAGTAAGTAAGTAAGTAATCCCACTACAGGCCTCAGGAGGCCCTTGGGGTAGTAGGAGGTTAAGACTCCCACTATTTCTAGACAATCGGCACTTGATGTCAGCCGGGTTGTCAGCCCTGCGTGACGGCCGCCTTTACCCCCAGAACAAGCGTCTGGTACTCATTTCCGTTAGAGGCTGAGTCGACCCCAGGGCCATAGTGCCGCCAGAATGTTTGGGTCAGTTTAAAAATCCTGACCCCACCGGGACTTGAACCCTGGACCTTCCGGCTTGTAGCTCAGTGCCTTAACCACTACGCTACGGTGTGCCCTATTATTTATTATTTTGAAAACACCATCGCGCAAAAAATTATGTACAACACACGTTTGTGAAGTGTTTTATAGAATCTTGGAAATTAAAAACCGAGCGATAGCGAGGTTTTTAAACATTTTTCCTCGATTCTGTAAAATCCATTTCCCAACCTCGCATCATAATATACTATTCTTGTTTTTTTGAATATGGATTTTTTCCCAAACCGTAAGCTCTTTAAGTTTTTCTGTTTGTTTTATTAATTTAGCCTTTCTCTCAATTTGATGTTTTTCTGACCAAGCACGAGCGACTACTGCAGATTTTTCCACTTCAATATTTGACATTCCTAAGATTCTTCTTCACTCTCATTTTCAAATTTCTTTTTATTTTTCCTTACGTATATTTTATTAGATTCTTTGTATTTAATCTGATAAATTCCTGAATATTTTTCTTCTTCCATTTTATCATTTTTATTGGTTTTAATTATTCTAGAGGCTATAATCATTTCTTGGTTGCCAATATTTTGTTGAACTTTTTTTAAAAATTTCTTGAAACTTAATGTGCTTCATTGGTTGGTAAGTAAATTTCTTGACAATATGAGGTGAGGTGATAAAGAATTTATTTTAAATTTTAAAATACATCTCACAGTGATGTGAAGGGTTCAGAACAAAAGTGGACCAAGTCCATATTTTACTCTTTTGAGAAAAACTTATTTAAAGTTATACGTTTAATTGCATATGAAGAATTAAACATTATTTTTTTACAGTAAAAAAAAAAACAAATACAACACTTATTTCACCATTACTCTAAAGAATTATTGATATTTTCAACCCAAATTCACAGGAAACTAGGATTTCCCATGTTTGGACTTGGGCCACTTTTGCTTTGAATCCCTCATATTTTGTATTTAGTTCAATAAATGCTATATTGTTACAGTAAGCACACTGCATCAGGCATTAAGTATTCCTGTTACTTGCAAGATTCGAGTGTATGAAGACATAGGAAAGACAATTGAATATGCCCGCATGTTGGAGGCAGCTGGATGTCAAATGCTGACAGTACATGGCAGGACAAAAGAACAGAAAGGTCCTCTAACAGGACTTGCTAGCTGGGAACATATTAAAGCAGTCAGGTAAAGTAGTGTTAATACTTCTCACATTTAATATTTTATTAAGATGCAACATTGTATGTATGAATATTATAAAATATTGTCCACCATTCTATCCTGCCTCTGACTAGTGAGTTCAATACCCAGCTGAATTGGATATTTTAATTGTAAAATTTTCAATCTCGGGACAAGGAGAGGCGTCCATGTACAATTTTTAAACACTATATTGTTAACCAGGTCCCGTGCTGTAGCCGAGTGGTGAAGGCAGGAAGCTTTGGCGCAGAGCTACGGCTTGTGCTGGTTTGAGTCACCATGGGAGAAGAAATTTTCTCATGATATTTTGGCCAGTATGGGACTGGTGCCCACCCAGCATTGTGAGGCATTTGGGTAGCTACAATAAGTAGTGGTCCCAGGTTGAGAAAACCAGCTTTAACGGCTGGGGGACTCGACATGCTGACCACATGTCACCCCTACACTGGCTAGATGATCATCTACCTCTGTGACTGACACATGTGGATGTGAAGGGCCAGCAGCCGGATGGTAGGCTAAGGGCCTTCTAGACGTGTCCTGCCATGGAATTATTATTATTATTATTGTTGTTATATTGTTAACCAGATGCCAGATTAAATTATAAATCCCTCTGCGGTACATCTGTTGAAAATGCATGTGGTACTATTGATAATGATTCATCCATCAGATGGGGATGTTAAGACTGGTGATTTGCATGCTGCTTTTCAAGAGTCAGTAGGCTATATGCTATCACCACATTTCATCTACTCCCTTCTCTTCATCATTATCCCACAATATGCTTACACTATACCAACACATTCACCCTACATTCCTCTTTGTACCTATCTATCTACAATGGCATAACAGCCCATTGTTGGGCCTTAGCATCTCCTTTGTTAGGAGTTCCTACACCAAGTTAGTTTAGTTATGCTTTTATGAATGAGTTGGAGAAATTATTTTAATATCTCACCTCATAAAGTTGAGTGTTTTCATGATACCGGTTTGAGAAGTATAATTTTACTTCCATCTTCAGTCAAACTCCAAACTTAGTAATGCTCTATCTTCAGCTTGCCACAAACTGTTTGTGGCAAGCTGAAGATGGAACAATAGCTTTGAAACGATCGTCCAACAAAATAAACATTTGAAGTAAGAATGTTAAAAAATACAAACTCAAATATTAAATTAAACCTCATAATGTAACTTCATACTGATTTTAAAATTAGTTATGCTTATTTCCATACAGATGTCATGAATGTTATGTGGTCGTCATACCGACCCAATGAGACATCTAGTAGCACTGAAGTTATAACTAGGATCATGAAGGTCGGTACATTTTAGAGGCCTCTTTGTTCAGTCTTAACATTCTTTTATGAGCCTGAAAATCTTCAGACTCAGGACACATGGCTTAAAGTCCCTCCCAGCCATTACAGGAATCACCTCCCAATCATTCTGATTTTCATATATCTTATTCCTAATCTTCTTAGGAGGTATACTCATTTTATTTATTTATGTAACAAGATTAGCCTCAAATGAAATATTTAATTTATCCACTAAATTAACATTGTGTATATTTGTACTAATCCCTATACTTCTGCTATTAGTTAATGACTTCCCATTCCCCATTTACTAGTCAAGAAACAATTAATTCACTTCCTATTAACAACCTAACAACTCTTCCATTAATTAAGCTCTATAATTTTCCTACAAGTATCATTACCCTTATATTAGCATCTTACCTCTTCTTAACTCTTATCGTAGTAGTAAAAATTATTAATATTTTTAAGGGGCCTCTCCGCCAAATAACATATGAATAAACCATTACGAGTTAAACATCCACTATTCAAAATTGCCAGTAATGCATTAATTGACCTTCCGCTTGCTCCTTGGATTTTTCCATCCTAAAAAATCTATTGGCCCCAGCCAGGTTAGAATTTGTGACCCTGAGGATCAGAGGCAAGGAACATAACACTAGTCCACCGTGGCTGACTTTTACTTTAAACGATAAATATCATTTTAACATAAGAGATAATGGATGTTCTGTATATCCTTAATTCCTCTTGTAAAACTGATAACCAACTATTTTATAACAACAGTGAAATATGTAAATTTATTTCTTTATTTATTAACACCCTGTTTGGAGTAAAAATAATAAGTGAATTATTACCATTGCTATGATAATAAAGGGTTTGTATTGTCATAAGTTATGTGAATTAATACAGTATTTTATTTCTTCTTTTCTTATTCATTAATATTGAGGTTATTTAGGTATAATGGAATATAAATCAATCATGACTTGGTATAAAGAAATATTTAGTGCCACATCCTTTGTTGTAATTTACAAAACATGAATTTCAAACAGCTGAGATTTAACATGCGACTAATGAATATTCATTACATGCTTTATGGGTTACTGTAAGTTGAAGTCATTAGTAAATAAAGGTCATAGGTTGTGTTCTTGCACTATCAGTACTTAATTTTATGAAGTTCTATGACTTCATAAGTTTAGCGGATATATTAGCCTATGCATTAAATTAGTAGATATTTAGTTGTCAAAGAAATAACTTTAAAAGTAGGCATAAATGAATTAAAAAGAAAAGCACATTTAATCTTCAAAAACTCTTTTTAGTAATTAGTTTTATCAGCTAGAAAAATATTAATGGTGTTAAATAAATAGTTATCTTGATATAATCTACTTGTTCAGATTTTTATTTAGAAATTACCATTCTTTAAAAATTAATAAAGGTTAGCATTCATTATGGTATGTTCAAATTAAAATTTCTCTTGAAGTAATTTTGTAATATTTTTATTTTATTTGGGTAGATAATAACATAAATCTATGTTATCGATGAGTTTGCTCATGATAACACTCTCAGCTTCTTCACATCTCTTTATTAGTCAGTTAACCCAGTGGTCCTCAAACTTTTCATGTCCGGGGCCCACTTCGATAAATAATAAACTTCACACGACCCATAAGTTAAATTAGTACACTCTATTAATAAATTACAATAGGAAGTAACATTGTGAGGTTCTTCCTAATAAATAAGGTGAGTCTTCTAATCAAACTGAAGATAATGTGCAATCTTATTGAAACATGTCTAAAAGAACGCAACAATTTATGAAGTATGATGAACAGACTCATCATATGATTGTATGTTAATGAAATAAAACTATATTATATTACTGTAATAAGGCATTATGTCCACTACATTCTGAAAAGTTGATTGAATGTTGATAATAAATTCTAAATGTTTTTCTTTTAAAATGTTTTTTATATATATATATTTTTTTTTCAAATGCCCCAGGTTTGTCTTTCGACATTCCTGGTTTCTCTCTTGGCATGGTGTACTTGTAACCCACTTCTGAGGTTGGGGCGTCTGGAAGGCAGGGTTACGTTGCTCCGATGATATGATGGGTGATGATGATGATAATGGTGAATATGAATGATGATGATTGCGATGGCCATATGATTTCAGGGACCGTTTAGGCCTTAAAGTTTTCCTGACATTTGTCTTACAGGTGAGGAAAAACCCCGATAAAAACCTCACCCAGAAAAACTGTCCCGACCGGGAATCGAACCCGGGCCTGCTGCGTGACAAGGCAGCATGCTACCCCGAGACCACAGCGGTGGACAAATGTTTTATATATCTGATAGGACGTTCTGCAACCCATATCTGATAGGACGTTCTGCAACCCACCAAAACATTGCCCATGATCCATAGTTTGAGAAATGCTGTGTCACTCAGTTTCCTTGTCTTAACTAACAGGAAAATTAGTTACTGAACCCTCCCACCATAATAAGCTGAAGTTCACAGGAAGATCTTAAGAATATTTAATTTAATAAAAAGAATATTGATGAAATGAGAAAAAATCTAGCAGAAACATCCAACAGGAATGCCCAAAAAGTACATTCATACATATTGACAGGGTTACCTTTGATGTGATGGAGAGAACATCTCTGTTGAAGAGGCCAATGGGCCTAAATCTTGAAGTGGCTCATATATTTTGACAAGTTTTGAGAAGGTTTCCATGTTGTTGGACAATTTCTTGAAGTTTACAAGCTGCACTGTTGGTGTGTGCTCAGTGAGCCTTCCAGATCTTTCTATATCTCACATATGTAAAATAGAATGACTGCAAGTGGAGAGTTCAGTTTGGTAGTGATAGGCTGTAGTGTTGAAGACTTGATTGTATATCAGTATAGCATGAATTGGGACTTAAGTAATATTGTGGAACACTAACATCTTACAGGAGTTGAATTGTAAGCATTTGTAAAGAGAATTATTGTGCAAATAATAAAGAAGATTGTAAGTCCACCTGCTGGCTCAAATGGTATCAAGCCTGATTCAGGCTAGTGGACTCGGGTTCGATACATGGCAGGGTTGAAATTTTTAATTACAAAATTTTCAATTTCGGGACCAGGAGAGGTGGTAGTATGCAATTTTGAATCAGTAGATTGTGAAGGAGATTCCTGCATTTAATTGCAAACGTCACCGCAGTACACATGTTGAGAAGATATGGTGGTGCTGTTAGTGATTCATCCGTTGGATGGGGACATTAATTCTGGCAGCCCCTTGGTTCTTTCCAACAGGAGTAGGCTACTTGCCAGCAGTGGGTTTCACATTCTCCCTTCTCTTCATCATCATCATCCCTCACGAAATATACTTTTCACTACACAAATACATAAACCTGTTCTTCTCTCTGTACACAATACAAGATTGCATCATCTACGTTAAAGTGGTCTGCCAAAGTGGTGCATAAATTGAAAATAGACCACATTAATGCCATCTATTCACCCAGCATGGAACACAAAGAATGAACAGTGCAGTGGGTGGCATTAGAAACACACAAACACACATTTTATTGCAAACAGTGTTGTTGTAACTGGAAGAAATTACTGACAGTTCTAACATCAGCTCAGCAAGTGACAGTATAATAATAATAAAATATTGCCTCATCAAATTGAAAATTTTGCTGAGTTAACTGGTTTGATCCAACTCTCACACTATAGTTAATGTAATTTGAACAGTGTACCCAACTACACTATAAGAATAAATGGAAAATAATAGTGAGTTGATTTACAATTTGCATGCAATTCTAGCATCTCCTTGCATAAGAGGGGTGAGTTCATAACTTTTAATGTATGTTTGAATTTATTGGCAGTCTCTCTAGCATAACAGGTAACTGTTGAACACAGACTTTTGTATTAATTTAATGTTGGGCAGTAAACATTATGAGGTATAATCATTGAAATTCATCGGAGAACATTTTTTTTAAACAACTCACCTCATAGAATTCATGTTTTCCACAATACCGCGGTTTCAAACACAATTGTGTTCATCCTCAGCCATAACTCCGACTGATGAAATTCTTCGGGCATCAACTGTTCTCTTGTCACCATCTTCAGCGCTGCCATCTATCATTGAATTTATAAACTTCGAAATAAAATTTATTTTGTTAGGAATATCAAAATTCATTGGTCTATCTTATTCCTAACGAAATAAATTCAACCATAGATGGTGACAATAGAACAGTTGATGCCCGAAGAATTTCATCAGTCTGAGTTATGGCTGTTTGAAACCGCAGTATCGTGGAAAACATGAATTCTATTAGGTTAGTTGTTTAAAAAAATGTTCTCCGATGAATTTCACAGACTTTTGTATTGCCAGCCAGAGATTGGATCAAAACCAGTTATTCTTGATGTTTTTATTTTAAATTTAACATTTCTCACTGAAGGACAAATTATATTTGAAGGGAAAAATTTACATCTAGACTGGGGTTCAAAACCAACATTGAAAAAAGTAATGTTAAATTCCCATTAAAAGTCTCCTAATTAAGAAGCTCCCAGATGGTGTGTTGAACAATGATTCGACTTTGGAGCTCGAAAATTGTTTAAATGAGAGCAAAAATGTGCATTTAAATTGGAAGTCTAGGTAGCTCAGTTGGCAAGAGCACTTGTTTATATGACTAGAGACCTTGGATTCAAACCCAGTCTAGGCGTAAATATCTCTCTTCAAATACCAGTTAACCCCACTTACACACTTCCCCAATTGCTTCTCAGGTCAAACAATATATTTGGATAACCCAGTACATTTTCTTCACTTTCAGAAAATGGCCAGATTATATTATTTTTAGTCTGATCATCTTACCTCAATATTAATGTTGATTTGTTCTTGGACATGTTTCAAAACAATTCTGTTTTATCGTCAGCTTGTCCAGACTGGTTTGATTTATGTTGCATTCTGTTGCACACCCTGGATGTCGATGTCAGCTCCATCCTGTGGTTGGCCAAAGAACCTCCAAACAAGGTCACGCTCTGTCGGTATTTCAAAATTCATAACTCTGTTTTTGTTCTTCTGAATATAGATTTTTTCCAAATAGTTAGCTCTTTTGTATTTTCTAACTGTTTTAATAATTTAGTGTCTGAATTTATATTAATGTTTTTCAGACCAAACATGAGCAGCAACTGCAGATTTTTCTATTTCCCCATTTTTAATATTTCTTATGTGTTCTTTGGTTATAATTTTTAGGTTTCTTTTTGTTTTTCCTATATATATATTTTCACAACATCGACATCCAGGTTGTGCAACATAATGCAACATAAATCAAACCCGTCTGGACAAGCTGACGATAAAACAGAATTGTTTTGAAACATGTCCAAGAACAAATCAACATTAATATTGAGGTAAGATGATCAGACTAAAAATAATATAATTAAAATAACCTCAAAATATCACTTCCTAAAATTAAATATTAATGACCAGATTCTAATTTAATTTAATTTTTGCAGAGAGAATGTAAGCATACCAGTGATAGCAAATGGCAACATTCAGTGTCTGCAAGATATTAAGAGATGTTTGGCAGAAACAGGAGTGAATGGAGTAATGTCAGCAGAGGGTAACCTCTATAATCCATCCCTATTTGAAGGTTCCAACCCTCCTGCATGGGAACTGGCATTAGAATATTTGGATTTAGCTGATAAGTATCCATGCCCATCATCTTTTGTTAGAGGACATCTTTTTAAACTTTTCCAACACTGGTAAGAATCATTAATGTATGCTTAGTCAAGTTTGAAAACATGTAAATATTTTATTACTTGGTAAAATTAAATGTTTCTTAACTTTTCTCATATAAATGTTCTAAGTAGATCGTGATTTCGATACCATAACAGTCTCATCTTCAGTACTTTTTTGGCGACTGATGTTATGTCGATTGGAAGAAACTCTTCTTCTTCCCTCTGCTGATCCAGAGGTTCATCAGTCCACCAACAGAGGGAAGAAGAAGAGTTTCTCCCAATCGACATAACATCAGTCGCCAAAAAAGAACTGAAGATGAGACCGTTATGGTCTCGAAATCGCGATCTACTTAGAAGGTTTATATGAAGAGAGGTAAGAAACATTTAATTTTACCATAAATTAAACCTCATAGTGATTAATTCCTGTAAAAGTTAAATTTTATTTCTTAAACAAAATTACAGGGGGGAAGTAACAATATGAGGTAATTTTCAGTTTATAATTGAGTTGGATAAAATGTTTTTACATCTTCTCTCATAAAGTTCCGTGTTTTCACGATACTGGTTTCAAAGGCCTTTCGATGTTTTTATTATTATTAATTTCATGCATCTCAATGATGGTTCAAGCCCCAGTCTGGGCATATAATTTTTCTCTTCAAATATGATTTATTCAAAGGCCTTTGTCTTCATCATCAGTCAAACTCAGTTGGAATTTGACTGATGAAAACAGCAAAGGCCTTTGAAACCAGTATCATGAAAACACAGAACTTTATGAGGTGAGATATAAAAACATTTTATCTAACTAAATAATAAAATGTAAAAATTATTGCTTTAGAACAGTCATTCCCTATATTCGTTCATTTATATTGACCCCCAGGGGTAGACTCTGGCCTGCAAAGAATCCATATCATTGAAAACAAAAGTGAGTGGCACTGTGTCAGCAATCAACAACTAGATCGTAACTCGCCTCGGTAGCTCAGTTGGTAGAGCACTTGGCCCGGAAAGCCAAGGGTCCCGGGTTCGAGTCCCGGTCTAGGCGAAAATTTTTCTCTTCAAATATAATTTATCCTTCTATGAGAAGTGTTAAATTAATAATAAAATCGTCAATAGAAGCCCTACTGGCTATAAAGTAGTGTTAAATTCCCAATAAATGTCTTCTTAACTAAGAAGCCGCCATTTGCAAAGATAGAAGCTATGGTTTCAAGCATTTGGCGCGAGGGAATTACAACGTACATAAGAGAAAAATTTGCATCTAGATCGTAACTCACCTCGGTAGCTCAGTTGGTAGAGCACTTGGCCCGGAAAGCCAAGGGTCCCGGGTTCGAGTCCCGGTCTAGGCGAAAATTTTTCTCTTCAAATATAATTTATCCTTCTATGAGAAGTGTTAAATTAATAATAAAATCGTCAATAGAAGCCCTACTGGCTATAAAGTAATGTTAAATTCCCAATAAATGTCTTCTTAACTAAGAAGCCGCCATTTGCAAAGATAGAAGCTATGGTTTCAAGCATTTGGCGCGAGGGAATAACAACGTACATAAGAGAAAAATTTGCATCTAGATCGTAACTCGCCTCGGTAGCTCAGTTGGTAGAGCACTTGGCCCGGAAAGCCAAGGGTCCCGGGTTCGAGTCCCGGTCTAGGCGAAAATTTTTCTCTTCAAATATAATTTATCCTTCTATGAGAAGTGTTAAATTAATAATAAAATCGTCAATAGAAGCCCTACTGGCTATAAAGTAGTGTTAAATTCCCAATAAATGTCTTCTTAACTAAGAAGCCGCCATTTGCAAAGATAGAAGCTGTGGTTTCAAGCATTTGGCGCGAGGGAATTACAACGTACATAAGAGAAAAATTTCCGTCTAGATCGTAACTCGCCTCGGTAGCTCAGTTGGTAGAGCACTTGGCCCGGAAAGTCAAGGGTCCCGGGTTCGAGTCCCGGTCTAGGCGAAAATTTTTCTCTTCAAATATAATTTATCCTTCTATGAGAAGTGTTAAATTAATAATAAAATCGTCAATAGAAGCCCTACTGGCTATAAAGTAGTGTTAAATTCCCAATAAATGTCTTCTTAACTAAGAAGCCGCCATTTGCAAAGATAGAAGCTATGGTTTCAAGCATTTGGCGCGAGGGAATTACAACGTACATAAGAGAAAAATTTGCGTCTAGATCGTAACTCGCCTCAGTAGCTCAGTTGGTAGAGCACTTGGCCCGGAAAGCCAAGGGTCCCGGGTTCGAGTCCCGGTCTAGGCGAAAATTTTTCTCTTCAAATATAACTCATTTGATGTTTATACTTCTTCATTATGTGTATCCAGCCTTAGCTGATGACATGAATCCATTGCATACTTATGCTATAAGTTGCAATGGGATTGCATTTGAACTTGCAGCTTATGTGGGCATTCAAGGTGAGTGTCCACGAGGTTAAAAGAAAGAGATATAGGAAAGACAGAAATGAACCCTTCGGCCTCAAACACTCTAATACCATCGGGGTCGAAGAAAGCAAGAGATCAGGCAAAGACTGGACAGGAAAATAAAAAAAGAGGGATCTGATACTAGAAAAGAAAGAAATACTAGATCGGTTAAAGATAAAAGTAAGGAACAAAACACAAGTAAATGGAAGCAATGTTTTGCTCAACTTGGACACCTTGTGGTCGCCATCCACATATCCCCTAGATGGGGACTCCTCAGGATCATTTTATGTTGATGAATTTGTAAGAATTCAATATTAGAAAGGCAGGGGGGGGGGGCTATCCAAAATAGATAAAATTGAAATGTCTTCTACAAGAAAAAAAAGTTTGGAGACCTCTCTAATCTCTCTGCTTTAGAGGTTAGCAGATTTTTTATTTGATTTACATGTGTTTTGTAATTGGACAAAGCGTAAACATTATACATAATAATATGTACATTTCATTATTTGATCAATTGTTCAGCTTTATGATTATTATGTCCATCACTGTGGTCTCGAGGTAGCATGCTGCCTTGTCATGCAGCAGGCCCAAGTTCGATTCCTGTTGGGTCAAGGCTCCTGGGTGAGGTTTTTTGGGGTTTTTCCTCACCTGTAAGATAAATGTCAGAAGTCTAGGGCCGAACGGTCCCCGAAAATCACATCTATAATTCCCTAGTAAAGCTGCAAAGCATAGCATGAAAATGCTTTGATTGCAGTGAAAGACCTGTCCTCAGGCAGAATTACTCTGGATGGATGATTATTATTTTAGAAAATTGATGGATTAATAGTGATTTAAATTAAATTGAAAAAAATCAACTTATATATCATGTGAAACAAAACATCAGAATTTGATTTAGAAGAAGGAAAGAGTTTTATAAAAGATTGTTGTTGTCCAATGGCACTGGAGATTATTTTGTTTGCGTAATTTCCCCCCCCCCCCTGACTTCCCAATATAGTGCTGCTAGACTGCTCCTTGTCAAGCTCCTGCTTTCCTCTATGGCTTTTGTTCATTGTAGTACCTTTATCACATAAGCTGCACATAGATGTAGGTTGGCAGTTTGTCTTGAATAAATCTTCTGCAAGGCAATCATGTCCATTTTCCAGACTAAACACAGCCATTACAATTTTCCTTGGCATGTTGAGGATATCAATTCTGCCTTCAAAGATTTGAGAGGACCCTCAGGGGTCCCCATCTAGAGGATATGTGGATGGTGCCCAAGCTGAGCAAAACATTACTTCCACTTACTTGTGTTTTGCTCCTTACATTTATCTTTAACCAATCTGGTGTTTCTTCCACTTACTTATACCAGACTCTTTTAACTGTACTATCTAACCTCTCTTGTTTAACTCTTGTTTTTTTCGACCCCAATGCTATTAGGGCATCCGAGGGCTAGGGAGTCTTTCCTTTCTTCCATTTCTTCTTTCCTTTATTTTCTTTTCTTCTCCAGAAAAGCCTGACCAGAGACTATAAGATGGCAGCCCCATCACTGGTCTTGCCTTAATTTGGCCAGCACCTATTGAAGGGACTATTATTATGCTTTCAAGTCTTATACAAGAATTTCCTAGAAGGATCAAACACAACGCTGGAGGGAAAATTTTCTATAGGATCGTAACAGGCCTTGGCCTAATACTTGGAAGGAAGAAGAAGAAGAAAAAGATTTTAGAGGCTTTGCCTTCTAACAGTTCTTTTATAAGCCTTTGTTGAGCTGCAACATGGTG
The DNA here is from genome assembly GCA_030220185.1 of Diploptera punctata. Taxonomy (NCBI): domain Eukaryota; kingdom Metazoa; phylum Arthropoda; class Insecta; order Blattodea; family Blaberidae; genus Diploptera; species Diploptera punctata. The sequence continues at coordinate 1,138,391 of JASPKZ010005287.1, read as the reverse complement.
CATGAATTTGTTCATCCATTTGTGCAATTCTAGTTGTCCTCATGGTTTCCTTTCTATCATGGTACTCTTTCTGGCCAGCTGATCAGCATGTTCTTTTCCCACAATTCCAATATGGGCAGGTATCTTTTGTAGTATGACTTCCTTATTCCTTAATTTTATTTATTTTATTAGGCTTCTTATTCCTTAATTATTTCCTCCGGGAGGGACTTTAAGCCGTGGGTTCCAAGTCTGAAGATTTTCAGGCTCGTAAAGATCCTTAAGCCTGAATGAAAAGGCCTCTAAGTAAAATTTACCAAATTTTTCTGTCCTAGTGCTACCTTGGTTTCCTAGATGTCAGTATGAGGTGGAACGCTGACCACAGACTACTCAAATGACATCTATACGAAAACAAGTGTAATTAAATTAGTATGGTTCAAATTCTTCCCTGTAGGGGGAGAGCGCCTAAATCTCTGTTAAGGGAAACATGGTCTTACAAGACAAGAAGATTTCTTAATTAATAAATTGAGTTAGATTTGACAACTTGTTTTTTGTACATTTATTATTGTCTTATTGCTTTAGTTTATTATAGCTTCTATCACTGATTTAGAGTCTGAAAGGATATTTTTTGTTTGATGTATGGCCTGTGTAAAATATTTTGTAATGCTGTTTTGATTGCAACCAATTCACCATCATAAACGTTGGCATGTTTATCAAAGGCTATATATTGTGAAAAAATATTGCAGTGTACACCTGCCCATGCATTTTGTCTATTGTTTATGAGGGAACCATCTGCGAGGATAACGTAATCCGCTTCCTCATGGTGTCCCCTGGGTAATGTAAAATGAATCACATGCTTTTCAAAAAAAGCTGACAAACAGCACACCTCATTACTCTTTTAGAATAGTGGCAGAATGACACAGAGCAAAAAAAAAGTTGATATAGAAGATTTTATTTTATAAAAGGTTATAACAAAAAAGAAATATTTAAAAGTAGAAATTAACGAGAAAGGAAAAAAAGATAATAATAATGATTTATTTAAACTTGCACAGTTAAGGCTTTAAGCTCTTTTCTTCCACTCAACCAGCTAAAAATATTAAATACAGAAAATATTAATATTTAATTTTAGGAAGTTATATTTTGAGGTTATTTTAATTATATTATTTTTGGTCTGGACATCTTACCTCAATATTAATGTTGATTTGTTCTTGGACATGTTTCAAAACAATTCTGTTTTATCGTCAGCTTTCCCAGACTGAGTCTGTTATAACAGAATTGTTTTGAAACATGTCCAAGAACAAATCAACATTAATATTGAGGTAAGATGTCCAGACCAAAAATAATATAATAGAAAATATTACACAAGATCATAACAAATTAAACCAAAATTATGATAAATCATCTCAATATTGTTAGAGAAGTAAAATGAAAAACAACCAATCCACTGAAAGACCAATTACAAAAGTTAAATTTCTTTTAAAGGAACCTAATGTCCGACAGTTCTTGATTTCTTGTAGTGAGGATTTCCACTAGAGTCTAGCACTAGATACAGTATAGGAATTAGAATAATGAGAGGTTCTGTGTTGTGGGATGTGAAGGTAGGAGGTTCTGGTGCGATCGTATACCCAAATTGTAATTGGAGGATAGGAGATGGAAGCGAGAGCATAAGAACTTGGTGTAGAGGTATATATAATTTTGAAAACAGAATAAGAGAATGAATTTTTTTTACGATCGTTGAGATGGAGCCAACATAGTTCGCAGAAGTATGAAGAAATATATTCATATTTACGAATATTGAAAACATTATTATGAGTTAGTTATTTTGCCTCGCATTATTTTTTTTTTATATTCTGCAGACTAATGCATTAATAATGTCACATAGATACGATGAAACTATAGTCTGCAGAATATCAAACAAAAATTAGGTGAGTCAAAATAAGTAACATATAATAATTAAAAGAAAACTCAATGTAATTCTACAAATACTAAATTGGAAACATGTCTGATACACATTTTATGAATACGTTGCATTTTATGTGCTAGTTCATCATTAATGTCTGTCATTTCAAATATAAAAATTTTTGTATCGTATAAAACTGCCATCCTTAACTTCTGTTATAAACATCGTCACACTATTAAAATTCAAGGTCTTTGAAATGCATGTTCCATCCTCAGGAATTTTAATAGTGTGACAACGTTTATAACAGAAGTTATTATAGTTGAGGACGACTGTGTTTTATAAGGTACAAAAATGTTTATAATTGAAATAATTTTAACCTCAACGGTGTTCAAACATGATTATTAACAGTAGAGATTAATGTCTGTCAATAAGATGTCTCAATAATCAAAATGTGGCATCACGAGAGTTTGCACTAGAATTCTTTTGAGATCAGTGAGAAGAAAATTTCTGAATCTATTTAAAGAGTGCATTATTGAAAATGCCTTTCTTGACATTTGCTCCCTAAAATAGGTAGAGGCCATAAATGTCTTTAAATGACAAAATATTATGAGAGATAGAGTGATTATAATTCATCTAAGTTTAAAATATAACATAGTGCAGAAAACTTTATTGGAATAGACCGGGAATAACTACCTGTAATAAGGGAGCCTAATTTCCACTAACATAAATTTCACTATATTTAATTAATGTTGGGAAGTAAACATTATGAGGTATAATCATTAAAATTCATCGGAGAACATATTGTTTAAACAACTCACCTCATAGGATTCATGCTTCCATGATATTGCGATTTCAAACATAATCATGTTCATCGTCAGCCATAACTCCGACTGATGAAATTCTTCGGCCGTCAACTATTCTATTGTCGCCATCTTCAGTGCTGCCATCTATGGTTGAATTTATGAACTTCGAAATCAATGTAATTTCGTTAGGGATATCAAAATTCATTGATCTATTTTTGTTTTTCTGAATGTATATTTTTTCCCAAACTGTCAATTCCAAAGGTTTCTCTACTTGTTTTAAAAGTTTAGCTTCTCTTCCAATTTTATGATGTTCTAATAAACTATGTGCAGCAATTGCAGATTTTTCAATTTCACAATTTTTAATATTTCTGAAATGTTCTTTTGTCCGAATTTCCAAATTCCTTTTTGTTTTTCCTATATAAACTTTATTGCAATTTTGATATCCCTAACGAAATTACATTAATTTCGAAATTCATAAATTCAACCATAGATGGCAGCACTGAAGATGGCGACAATAGAATAGTTGACGGCTGAAGAATTTCATCAGTCGGAGTTATGGCTGACGATGAACATGATTATGTTTGAAATCGCGATATCATGGAAGCATGAATCCTATGAGGTGAGTTGTTTAAACAATATGTTCTCCGATGAATTTTAATAAATTTCACTATTTGAAAGAGAGAGAGTGTTCACCATCTTGAAATGTGAACCCCTTCTCAAAATAGTCATCTGACTAAAATATCAACCCTCATTGGTTAATACTTTTAATATTTTTATATTATTTCCTGTTTTTTCCTATTTTAGATACAAAGTTCTTTCTTTTTTTTTTGGCAAATGCCCCAGGTTATCTTTCGATATTCCTGGTCTGGTTTCTCTCCTGGCATGGCGTACTTGTAACCCACTTCTGAGGTTGGGGTGCCTGGAAGGCGGGGTTACGTTGCCCCGATGATATGATGGGTGATGATGATGATGATAGTGGTGCGCCAGGAGAGTCCCTAATCCTAAGCTTAATCTAAGATGAATATGAATGATGATGATTGCGATGGCCATATGATTTCAGGGACTGTTTGGGTCTTAAAGTTTTCCTGACATTTGTCTTACAGGTGAGGAAAAACCCCGATAAAAACCTTACCCAGAAAAACTATCCCTACCGAGGATCGAACCCGGGTCCGCTGCGTGACAAGGCAGTATGCTACCTTGAGACCACAGCGGTGGACTTTTTAGATATAAATTAATTTTAGATATTTGCATATTAAACCAATAAAATGAAAACAAGAGTAAAATAATGACAATGACAAAGTAGTGATAGAAACTATTTTTCCCCTAGTTTGTGTCTTCCAGAAAACTTTGAACTTCGAGCAGAACTAGCAACAGGGGCCGATCTCTCTGATTTTCGAAGTACTGTGTTGCAACTGCGAGATCGATATTTGCCATATCACGAGGGTTTAAATATATATCCAGGCGATACAGGTATGTTATAAAATTTTTAGAATTTTTATAAAAATAATAGTGGTTTGCAAATGTATATATAAATAGCTCAGTGTGATTTTTTAACAAGCTAAGCAATATAATAGGCTGCCCATCAACCTTTAGTGAATGTAAGGTTTACTACCACTTATTTTGCTAGTCTTTATTTGAATTAATAATTTTAAATTTATAATTTAAAATATTGAAATGTGTTAATGCAAAGTAAAATATTAAAATATGTACCTTTTGGTAGGTGCCATCATCCTCAACTTCGTTAAAATTTGTTTAAAATTAGTAACTGTAGGCCTTTCGGAAGTCAACTTCCATCATCAGCAGAAGAAATATGTGCTACTAACTGTTGTTGTTGTGTGATGCTATAGATGTTGACAGTCTTGAGGCGTCATCGGTAGCAACCGACTGGTGTTTTGCAATTTCATATAATGGATTATCCAAGTGGAGTGTATTCTCATTTAATATCAAAGTGTTGTTTGCTCCAGTCAAGATAAACCTACTAGAAGACCTTGAAATTGTAAAGGAAGTGAACAACACTGATCAGTAAAATTTTGCTCAGAGGTCTTTTTAGTCAGGTTTGAGGTTCTTTTGCGAGTCTGAAAATTTTCAGATTTGGGACTCTTTGCTTAAAGTCCCTCCCAGAGGACTTGTTACTTGGATTTTTCCATCTTAAAAGTCTATTGATCTCAGCCGAGTTTGAACCCATGACCCTCGGGACTCCATCCATAGTAATTCTGCCCAAGGGCAGGTCTTTCACTGCAATCATAGCATTTTAATGCATGCTTTGCAGCTTTACTAGGGAATTATAGGTGTGGTAGCTTCTCGTTGCTTTCCACATCGGTGAAGGGTGATGATGATGATAATGATAAGGATGATGATGATGGCCGGATGATTTTTTGTGACCGTTGGGCTGTAAGTTTCCTGACATTTGTCTTACAGGTGAGAAAAAACCTCACCCAGGAGCCTGCTCTGACCGGGAATCAAACCCGGGCCCGCTGTGTGAAAAGACAGCACGCTACCTCGAGACCACAGCGGTGGACTGGAGGCAAGGAATATAACCACTAGACCACCACAGTTGACTAGTCATACATTTTTCTCTTCAAATATAATTTGTCATTCAGTGAGAAATGTTAAATTTAAAATAAAAACATAGAAAAATGTCTGCCTGAACTTGGACTTGAAGCATGAACCTTCAGCTTAATGCGTTGATTATGCTCATAAAATCCCATAATTTCTTAATTTAGAAGTAGCCCATTGTATCGTGAATGATGTTTCACTACTGCTCAGGAAACAAGGATTAAAGATAGAAATTTGTGTCTGACAGCGAGAGGCCTACATAGTTCAAATGGTAGATCATCAACATGTTAAGCTGATGGTCCAAATTCAATTTCTGATTTAACACATTCAGTACCAGGCACTGAGCAGGGCATTTAAACCCACGGGCCAGCCATTTAAATACCCCAGCTACCCTTTTCGTGGCACTTCAGAATTTGTACATACCTAAAGGAGATATCCTAGTAGGATTTGATGGTGAGAAAACTTGGGTGATTGACATCACATAGTATCGACGTATCAATTTCAGGAAGTGGAAGTTCATCTTCACTTTCACTTTGTGAATCTTCTAATTCACGAATCAGTTCGTCACCTGAATCATAATTATACAAAATATTCACTAATTCTTCTTCAGTGAGACATTTTTCTTTCGCCATGGTTTCACTCACGCACAAAGAACACCGCGATAACGAGAAAGAAATACGACTGCATTGGAGACTGGAGACAAGTTTGGGTAAACGAATTCCATGTGTTGTTTGTTTAAAAAATAAAAGGGGATTCATCAAGGTTAAATGTGTCAAACAGGAATAGAAAATGTACATTTACATGCCATCTATGATCTCCAAGACATACTAAGCCAACACAATATTTAGGTGCCGAATATAAATGTGGTTTATTTGCGCCGGCTCTAAAGCAAGTTAACTGACCGACAGCCGCATACACGATAGTCTCCTTAAACGCCTTAACTGGTTTACGGTACTGAATGTGTTAAGCAGAGATTTTTCTCTTTACCATTCATTTTCATTGAATGTTGTGTTGATACATTATAGGGATTGGATACAACTTAATTCATCCTCCTTGGATTTGTCAGCCATATGTAAGAATAACACCAGAAGAGCATCTCAAGAAATTAGTGGAGAAACAAAATAGAAATGCTGATGTGAATCAGTTTGGTGATGAATCGGGTTCTGTAGAAGCAGAGAAAGAGGTGGGTAAAAAAAAAATTAAACAGGCAAGATCTTCATTTTGCAATTAATTGAGGAAAGAGCATAAAAACTAAGAAGCTATTCTATAGAATATAATAGTAATAAATCCTACATGATCAAAGTTTCCAATACAATCCTGGCATACACTTATTTACTCATTAAATGGGATAGAAAGTAACACTCTGAAGTAATTTATCAAGAGATTAAACTGGAAAAATGCACCTTATATCTTATTTTATTTTTTAGCCTGGACATGTTTCAGCAAATCATTATCACCATAATCTGACTGTTGGTTTGAACAATAGATGTCTTATAAATTATTTTCCTACGGTTATATACTTTTCCCTGAGAACTTCAAAATTCATTACTTTGCCTCTATTATTCTGGATGTAGAATTTTTCCCATATTGTAAATTCTACAGGTTTTCCATTAGTTTCAGTAATTCTGACTCTACAATTCTATCTTTTTTGGGCCATACATTAGCAGCAAGAAAGCTTCTCATAAGTGAACCAAAAAAGCATGGAATTGAAGCAATTTTAAAATACCAACCAAATGGTTAAAGATCATTGGAAGATTCATCGGAGAACATATTGTTTAAACAACTCACCTCATAGGATTCATGCTTCCATGATATCGCGATTTCAAACATAGTCATGTTCATCGTCAGCCATAACTCCGACTGACGAAATTCTTCGGCCCAAGAAGAATTTCGTCAGTCGGAGTTATGGCTGACGATGAACATGACTATGTTTGAAATCGCGATATCATGGAAGCATGAATCCTATGAGGTAAGTTGTTTAAACAATATGTTCTCCGCTGAATTTTAATGATTATACCTCATAATGTTTACTTCCCAACATTAATTAAATATCATTGGAAGAGCCTAGGAAGAGATGTTTGGAAAATGTTTTATAGACCTTTCATGAAAGGGTGATGATAAAATAATATGTCCCATGCTGTGCTGGTAGAGGTGGTAACATTCCTATTTTTTGACTAGTGGGCATGGTTTCTATAACCGGCAGAATTAAAGGTTTCCATTGTTAATTTAATTAAATTGAACTGTTTTACAATGTATAGTACAGTGAAACCTGTCTTAGCCAGAACCTTTATAAGAAGGAAACCTGTAGAGACAGAAAGAAATCGCCAGAACGGTTTGATTTTTATATGTAAAATCGGCCTGTATAAGCCGGATACCTTCATAATGCAGAATTGGAATGGTTTTTAAAATACCAATAGTTAAGTTTTACCTCAGTAAGACGGAAAATTATTCTTAAGCACGTTCTAATTACAGTATTAATGACCACATGTGAAATTCTTCATATGACGCTATTGCTATATTAAATTTGAAGAGAAAAATTTTCGCCTAGACCGGGACTCGAACCCGGGACCCTTGGCTTTCCGGGCCAAGTGCTCTACCAACTGAGCTACCGAGGCGAGTTACGATCTAGACGCAAATTTTTCTCTTATATACGTTGTAATTCCCTATCGCCAAATGCTTTTGAAACCATTGTTTCTATCTTTGCAAATGGCGGCTTCTTAGTTAAGAAGACATTTATTGGAAATTTAACATTACTTTAAAAGCCAGTAAGGCGTCTAGGCGAAAATTTTTCTCTTCAAATTTAATTTATCTTTCATTGAGAAATGTTAAATTAATAATAAAAACATCATTAGAGGCCTTACTGGCTTTTAAAGTAATGTTAAATTTCCAATAAATGTCTTCTTAACTAAGAAGCCGCCATTTGCAAAGATAGAAACAATGGTTTCAAAAGCATTTGGCGATAGGGAATTACAACGTATATAAGAGAAAAATTTGCGTCTAGATCGTAACTCGCCTCGGTAGCTCAGTTGGTAGAGCACTTGGCCCGGAAAGCCAAGGGTCCCGGGTTCGAGTCCCGGTCTAGGCGAAAATTTTTCTCTTCAAATTTAATTTATCTTTCATTGAGAAATGTTAAATTAATAATAAAAACATCATTATTGCTATATTGTTTTACCTTCTTGTGTTGCCATTGTATTGCGGGGATACCCTTGTTATGTGTGACAGCGTTGCCTGCTTATGTAACCTGTGAGGGAGTTGGGAAACTCTTCAGTCCTGCTGTAGTTGAGTTCCTTCTCATTTTTGTGTAATAGAGTTGTTTTGTGTTGACGTGCAAACTGTGCTGTGTTACATACACTGTTTTGTCTGTATTTCAGTTCAATACGTTATGTCTTTAAAGCGTGCATGTAAAACCCTTACACTGCGTGAGAAAATTCAAGCTTGTAATTTGGGAACCCTTTATAAGAAGGGGAAAACTGCCAAGACAGGAATATATTTAAGGAACCGTCATGTTCCTTCATAGACAGGTTTTACTGTATAACATTGTTATAGTAAGCTACAACCCTAACATGCCTTTGTGGTGAAATAGGGTTTCAAAATATTTGGAGATTCAATAATAATAATAATTAAATTGAATTAATCATTATCATCAGCATCAAGGATTAGACCTTAAGTTCTGTTCCGATCTCATGCTAGAATTGGTTCTTTTAATTCATTTTCTAGTATTGGTTCCTTGTTAGCAATTCATCTGGCATTCCATACACTTACTTTCATGAAACTCGCTATACCTAAATCTATATACCTATTCCTTGCTTTGGTTGTCAACAGTTGAATCTGCCGGCATTTTCTACCATGAGGCTGGAAAGTATACATACATTGATGCCCCTGGATACGTTTCTAGCATCTCGCAGGGTAAGATATCTGATGGGGCTGCCATCTGAGACTCGATATCAAGCCGTCTGTTGTATTAACCCCAACAGAAAGGGTAACTCTTCCACTCTGCTCACCATTGAGGATTTTCTCCTTGTTACCCCGGAGATAGGTCTTCATTAAGTTATGTAGGTAGGAAATAACACTATGAGGTTTATTTTAATATTGTTTAGTTGTTTCTTGACTCACCTCATACTTCTTAACTCCCAAGCAGATTCGAGTTTCTTCACTTCATTTGTGACATTCTCAATGCTGTATTACGTACACAACTGATGTCTCCTGCAGACTTACCTCCACACCATCTGAGATGGCGTTGGACATCAGTTGTGAACGTAATACAGCATTGAGAATGTCACAAATGAAGTGAAGAAACTCGAGTCTGCTTGGGAGTTAAGAAGTTTGAGGTGAGTCAAGAAACAACTAAACAATATGGGTCTTCATATTTGTCCCTTGAAGAATAGGTGCCTCTTCCACTTAGTTGTACTATCCGTTGAGGTCTTCACCCACATCCCTGGGCAAGGGCTCTCGTTATACCCTGAAAGACTGGGTTCTTGACAGAACTTTGTCACTAGTAATTAGTGTTCACCCCATGACGAGAACGTGCCTGTCAAGAGTTACCCAACTGCATATAGTTACATCATTTGCATGCTATAAACATTGGGCCAGATTAATAGCCTTGTATATTTCCAAGGATAGATTATGTACCAGATTCATGCATTAAATAGCAAACTTCTTCACAATACATATGTTGAGAAGGCATGTGGTATTGCTGATAGCAATTCATTCATTGGATGAGGATATTAAGCCTAGTGGGGCCCCGTTTTTACTTTTTGACAGGAGTAGGCTAGGTATTGGCATTGGGTTTCAGCTTCTCTTCATCCCTCACACATCGCACTTTACACTATACAAACACAAACATACATTTAGGTAGAATTTTTTATCACTCACCTCATATTATTCTTCCTATTTGACTATAAACTAGTTTCGGAAATAGTTTCTGTTCCATCCTCAGTATCGTCATGACCGTTGTTCTGTAGTCTTGAAGAGCCGTCCTTCGCTCCTTCCATTGGCAGACTGAAGAACCTCGAAACCAGGTCATTCTCCCCAGGAATTTCTTCAAGACGACAGAACAACGGTCGTGAAGATACTGAGGATGGAACAAAAACTATGTTCCGAAACTAGTTTATAGTCAAATAAGAAGAACAGTATGAGCTGAGCAATAAAAAATGTTATATATTTTCAGTTTAATATTTTTTTAAAGAAGTTGGGATGACAAGAGTCCCAATAATGCATAATACCATCCTTTTCCAGAATGGAGCCTTTCTTCATCTCATTCTTGTTTGTAATTATTGTTCCTGGGTATTTGAATTCAGCTACTTCTTCAACATTTCTCGCATTTCTATGTGTGACCATGTATTTATTTTTAGCCCTTAGTATTTCCTTGTTGCTGCCTGATAGTACTACATCATCAAGCATTAAAACCATTGAGTTGTAGGCCTTCTTCAGCCTCTAAAGATTTGATAGCAGAAATTTAAAATAAAATTCTTTTACCTCACCTCATATCCTGTCTTCTAATTAAAATACAGTATATGAAGGAGATAAAAAGAATTCATTTTCAAGTTAAACCTCATAGTCATATTTCCTTTAATAGTTCGATTTAACAAGTTCTAGTGCAAAATTGAATAGTAGAAGGAGATAGGTAACAAAAATCCTCGATAAAACCATCACCCAGGAAATTTGTGCTAACTGCAGCCCGCTGCAGTAAGAGACAGTTATGTTATCCCAAGACCATTGTGGTAGACTGTAGTTGAGTGGTATTCAATAATGTAAATTAGATATATATATATATAAAAGGACTTACCATCCAATAATTCTATATCTACGATGTACATTGAATGCAGACAAATTAATTTGGTAAAGATTTTTGTACATAATTAGTTTCTCTGTACAGAATCAAGATGGTACTACCATGAAGAGACCACGTGAAGGCAGTGTAGAATCAACAGAGAGCAAAAATATGTCCAAGAGAAGAATGAAAAAACTAAGAAAATTGCAACACAATCCAAACAAGAATTTTCATGGTCGCCGTGGTGTGGATAAATGTGTGGATTGTCCCAATCCTGTTGTAAGTAATTAATTTATTTCTTCTGTAATTTTTTTAATCCAGATTTGATATTTCATAAGTTATAATTTAGACCAGGCATTGCTCATGATAATAGACTTTGAGGCAGAACCTTCTCTAAAATTTTGAGAAAAAATCTGAATGCTGTTCTCATGTATAATATTTTTAAACACTATACCTTCTTAAGAATTAAATGAATCGTGATTTCTTCTTACCTCATACTTCTATGTTTTTTAAACACAGCACTGCAGTATCAGCGACCCATTGTCACCATCCTCAGTTGTTTTCACGACTGTCAATTTGTTCTTTTGCTGGTAATTATCCAAACTTCCATCTGGTGTTCTTTTGAAGGAATTATTTTCTAAACTGCCATCTGGTGTTCTTTAGAATGAATCATTTCCTAAACTGCCATCTGTTGTATTTTTGAATAACTTTGTAATCAAGCTCGGTTCATCTGGAATCTCAAAGTTCATGGTTCTAGTATGGTTTTTTTGAATATATATTTTTTCCCAAACTGTTAAATCCAAAGGTTTGGATAGATGTTTCAGAAGTTTTGCTTCTTTTTCAATTCTATGATGCTCTAATAAACTATGTGCTGCTATAGCTGATTTTTCAATTTCTCCATTCTTTATGTTTCTGATGTGTTCTGAGAAATTGAAAAATCAGCTATAGCAGCACATAGTTTATTAGAGCATCATAGAATTGAAAAGGAAGCAAAACTTTTGAAACATCTATCCAAACCTTTGGATTTAACAGTTTGGGAAAAAATATATATAAAAAAAACCATACTAAAACCATGAACCAAGCTTGATTACAAAGTTCTTAAAAAATACAACAGATGGCAGTTTAGAAAATGATTCATTCTAAAGAACACCAGATGGCAGTTTAGAAAATAATTCCTTCAAAAGAACACCAGATGGCAGTTTGGATAATTACTGGCAAAAGAAAAAATTGACAGTCGTGAAAACAGCTGAGGATGGTGACAATGGGTTGCTGATACTGCAGTGCTGTGTTTAAAAAAACATAGAAGTATGAGGTAAGAAGAAATCACAATTCATTTAATCCTTATGAATTGAACCTCATAATGTTAAAAATTCCCAAATTTAATATATAAAAATAAAACTATATCTTCTAATAATTATTAAAAAATCCTTAACACCTTTTATATTTACAATGAACATTTCAGAACTCTAAGAAAATTATCTTGTTTAAATAATTGTAGATATGATATATACTATACTACAATGGCATAGCCTCTCCTTTGTTAGGAGTTACTAGACCAAGTTAATTTAGTTACTCATAATTGCCCAGCAGATGTCATGAATGGTATTCGGCCAATATACCGACCCAACGAGACATCTAGCTGGCCTTCTAGGCCAAGGAGTTTTGCTATGGAGTTTTTTTAATGTTATCATAAGAGCCAATATTTCCTCTTTTATTCCTACAAGTAATTTAATATTTTTATGCGGGTAATAGTGGCAATGTGTTAAAGTACAATGTGTTAAAATATATTTAAATTAATATTCGGAAGTAAACATTATGAGGTTATATCATTAATAGTGAGTGGAGAACATATTTTAATCGACTCACCTCATACATTTTCAAACTTCTTTGATACCGACGGTTTCAGACAAAATCATGTCCCCCTTCAGTCAAGACTGAAACCGTCGGTATCAAAGAAGTTTGAAAATGTATGAGGTGAGTCGATTAAAATATGTTCTCCACTTACTATTAGTGTTAAAATATCTTTAAAAATTGTGTTCAGAACACTTCAAAAACAACCCTCAAACAAAATTAAATAAAAAATAAATAAATTCAATAGATAATAAATTAATGAGTCATTTTAACATCTTACCTCATATTTCATGTTTTATCAAACACGGTAACTATAGTTTTCAAATGATCTTGTCATTCATTTTCAACCGCCATTATGACTACCGGATATTCGTTGGAATCTCCCTCTATAACGTTGCCATCTGGTGTTGATTTGACGAACTTCGAGATATCGTTGCCATCTGGTATTGATTTGATGGCAACGTTATAGAGGGAGATTCCAACGAATATCCGGTAGTCATAATGGCGGTTGAAAATGAATGACAAGATCATTTGAAAACTATAGTTACCGTGTTTGATAAAACATGAAATATGAGGTAAGATGTTAAAATGACTCATTAATTTATTAATTAAGAACCTCATAATGTGTTTCCCAATTTTAACTTTGAAATTCAATAGAACCTCCAAGTCCAGAATTAAAAATTGTGGAAGTTCAAAATTATTGTAATAACAAGAAATCTTATACTATAAAACTTAATAATGTCACTGTGTGGTTATGTAGATATGAAAATAAAAATTATTTTTTCCCCATGAACCATTGAAGGTGTTGGTTGATTGGTAGGTATCTAACGTTGAGCACTTGACAGTGAAATTGTTCGCTCTCTTGCACTCCAATATTTAACAGGAAGGCTGGTCTCCTCTACAAAAGCTGGACAATGCTGTCTTTGTAATGTAGAAGCCATTCATTGTGTATTTGTGAATGGTGATTTATTGCATTTGAATGTGGGACCAGTAGAGTAGGGTAAAGGCAGGATTTGTGCTTGAATGGGAGGGAAGCCTGAATTAGCTCAGTGGTCAGAGCATTAGCAAGGAAAGCTAAAGGTTCAGGGTTCAATTCCCGGTTCAGGCAAAAAAAAAATTCTCTTTACCAATGATTACAATAATTCAATTGTGTTCATTAATTTATTTATTTCTATTATAGTAATAGCTTTAGCTTCTCAACATTAATTTAATAAAAATGCTATAGCTGGGTGGAGTCCCTTCATGTCTTCTTAATGTAGAAGCCATTCATTGTGTATTTGTGAATGATGATTTATTACATTTGAATGTGGGACCAATAGAGTAGGGTAAAGGAAGGATTTATGCTTGAATGGGAGGGAAGCCTGAATTAGCTCAGTGGTCAGAGCGTTAGCATGGAAAGCTAAAGGTTCGGGGTTCAATTCCCGGTTCAGGCAAAACAAATTTTTCTCTTTACCATTGATTACAATAATTTAATTGTGTTCATTAATTTACTTATTTCTATTATAGTAATAGCTTTAGCTTCTCAGTATTAATTTAATAACTAGTGCCAATTTAGGCTTGTATAAAAGCATCCGTAACATCAGTATCACATACACCCTATTCAGGATGTCTATAGAGTGGAGATAAACAAATGTAATAATTGATGCTCTAACTAAAAGTTTGATTTCAGTCTTTTTTATTATTAAAAGTTAGTAAATAATTATTGCATTTGTTTATCTCCACTCTATAGACATCCTGAATAGTGTGTAGGGTATAGAGTAGTAAATCCTTAATAAATAAGATGAATCTCATAACTTGTGTGTTCTATTTGAACATGTTTCAATATTAAATTTGAAGAGAAAAATTTTTGCCCAGACCGGGACCCGAATCCAGGACCTTTGGTTTACTGTACCAATGCTCTTACCATTGAGCTACCGGGGCGAGTTCCAATATGTTTCAATATGCCATACATACCATCATCAGCTTTTCCAGTCTGGAAAACATGTTCAAATAGAACACAACAAGTTATGAGGTAAGATGACCCCGAATTCACCTTATTTATTAAGAAGAACCTCATAATGTCACTTCTTATTGTAATCCATTAATAGTAAATCCTTCCTCCTGTAAACTGTAAGAATTGTGAGTTACGACTCTTAGACCTCTGAGGTACAGGTATTACAGTGGAAATATGTGGAGTATATTAAATTTATGTGTGCAATATTTAATTTTTAGGGATCGAAGTGTGATTTCCGGCTGTGCAAAGCATGTTGCAAAACAAAATGCTATCTAGAAAATAGAGATTGTACTGGACACAGAATACTTATCAAGACAAGAAGAGAAAAAGCACGAGAGTATGCAGCAATGGAGCAACACAAAGCAGAAAGTCAGGATGACCAGCAAACTACACACTGTCAGAATACATGGGAATTAGCAATACAGTCAGAGCAACCTTCAAGCCTGAGAAAAGAACAGTGCTGCCAATCTGACCAGGAAAACAAAATGACCACAGAACTTGATGTTATACCTGTATTAAATTCTGAATCTGTTATTGTTAGAACAAGTATTTGTACAGAACATCGAGATGAAACATACAGTTCAATACTTCAATGTGATGATAGTTAGGAAATAAAAATGTTGAACTTTTTTTTATCATTGAGTTAATTTGTTTATAAAAAAGACATGGTATCAAATTACTGTAGGTGTTCAATAATTTTCTTAAGATGCCATATTTCAGAGTTCAATCTGTATTAGTAAATACAGAGAATTTTGCAAGAAAGTTATATATTTTATAGAAAGCAATGTGAGAGAATTTCATACCTGACTATATATATATATGTTTTTATTTTGCTAAGACCTGCAACCTTATGTTAAGAATTTCCTCTGAAATATTGAACTAACTCATTTACCTTAAATGTCTATATAAAATTTCGTATTTTTAGAATAACATATTTTTTATCTCAGAAAATAAACATAAGTAATGTTTAAGATTTTTGAGTCTGTACTATCTTACCTCAATTTAATGTTGATTTGTTCTTGAACATGTTTGAGAACAAATCAACATTAAATTGAGGTAAGATAGTACAGACTCAAAAAACTTGATTAAAAGAACCTCAAAATATTACTCCCTAAAATAAAACAATAAGTAATATTTATTGTTATAACATCCATTCCTATTAATATAATTGAGAAAAAAGAAGTAAGTATTTAAAAAATTTAAAAGTAACATGAATCAGAGAAACTTTTCACATTATACCTCTTATAAACTCTGTGATTTTCACAGGACCGATTTCTGGAGGTATTGCTCCTCCTCAGCCAAAACTCCCATTGTTGAAATTCTTCCATGAACATCAACTTCCAACTACCATCTGGTGCCAATTTTATAAACTTTGAGATTAAATTTTGCTTGCTGGGAACTTCAGAATTCATGGATCTATATTTGTTTTTCTGAATGTATATCTTTTTTCTATAAAGATAGGAATATAGAGACTCATAATAAAAAAGTAACACTTAAGAGTTATAAAAAAATGGGTAAAATTGAAAAATTGGCAATTGCAGCTAGAGAATCACTAAATTGGAAAATAAACTTTTTTAGAGAAGCCTTTGAAATTAACAGTTTGTGAAAAGATATACATTCAGAAGAACAAATATAGATCCTAGTAAAGTAAGTAAAAGTAAAGTGATTCCACAACAGGCCCGGAGGCCCTTGGGGTAGTAGAAGGTTAAGGCTCCCACTTTTTCTAGACAATCAGCACTTTATGTCAGCCAGGTTGTCAGCCCTGCGTGACGGCCGCCTTTACCCCCAGAACAAGCGTCCGGTACTCATTTCTGTTAGAGGCTGAGTCGACCCCAGGGCCATAGTGCCGCCAGAGGGTTTGGGTCAGTTTAAAAATCTTGACCTCAACGGGACTTGAACCCTCGACCCTCCGGCTTGTAGCTCAGTGCCTTAACCACTACGCTACGGCGTGCCCCCAAATATAGATCCTTGTTAATTAAAATATTTTGTCTGTTCATTCTTACCTGTTGCTGAGTCTGTAATCTCTGACGATGGGGCTAAGAAGCTCTGAAACATATGTTCGACAAAAAAATTCTTAAGAGGTAAAAATGAACAGACAAAATGTTTTAATTATTAAACAAACCTCTTAATGTTACTTCCTATTGTATTTTAAAATAGATCCTTGATGTTTGAAGTTCCCATCGAGGAAAATTTATTCTCAAAGTTCATAAAATTGGCACCATAAGGCAGTTTGGAAGTTGATGGTAATGGAAGAATTTCAACAAGTCTGAGTTTTGACTGAAGATAGGACAATAGCTCCAGAAACTGGTCCTGTGAAAATCACAGAGTTTTTTTAAGTGAGATGTAAAAAGATTTCTCTGATTCATGTTATAAATTGTAAATTACCTCATAGTGTTATTTCCCCTCGTAATTTTTATTAAAATTTTAATAAGTGTTAATTCTTTGGAGATTCTGAAGCAGATTTTTAAATATTTTCTACTGATTAAAACACTTTTTGTCAGTTCTATTAACATTAATACAAAATACAACAATAAAGGATAAAAATCAATCAATGGACTCATCAAGCATTTATGAAGTTGATATACAAAACTAATTTCTAGCTTTTATTGTGTCTTTCATAAGCAATGAATATCTTGAATAAATAGCAGTTTACACATTATCGAATCAAGGAGAGTAGATTTTTATTAAACATTTCAGCAGTGAGATTATTTTTTATTGTTTTATTTGACTATTTTTCTCCATTCATATAACAATAATTTTAGAACAAAGATTACTATCATTAAAAAACTAAAGAAAGTCTTTAACTGTTGCTTAAAGGTGCTTTTTAACATTGTAAGAAATAAAATTATATATTTAGATATCGTATGGCTGATAACAAAGATTGGATTTAGGATGCAAAGCAATGCATACAAAATATATTATCCATTGATTGCACTTTTTTTTCAATCAGACCAAACAGTATAAAAGGTAATATTTTTACGAATGTCATTAAGAAAATAATAAATTTTAGAATTATAATACATTGTTGTTATGAGTATTATAAATGTTTATCATTTAGAAGAATATATTTTGCCATTTATTAAATTTCTTCTGAAGTAATTCATGATCCTGCTTACATAAAAATTTGAAGTTTCTGATTTTCTTGTATTATTCAGAATTGAATAAAATAGTAAATCAAAATATTTTAATTTGATCTAAATTTAAGAACTTACTAATTTGTCTCTCAGTGTGAGTGATAAATTTAAAATAAAAGCATTCAAATATAAGCTTTACTAGCTATAATAGTAGTTTTAAATCCCATTAAAAGTCTTCTTGAATAAGAGGCAGCCAGATGGCATGTAGAACAAAGGTTCAGGGCCTCGGACACGTGGGATTGTATAAAAGATAGAAAAATTTCCATTTAAAATGAGATGCCTAAGTAACACAATGGTTTAGTGCACTAGTATGTAAAAGCAGAGAACTTGGGTTTAAATCCCAGTTTAGACGTAAATTATTCTTTTCAATTATTAAATATTAAAAAAACAAAAATACAATAAGAACTTTTGTATGAATTCCAGATTTTACTCAATACCGGTACCTTAAGTAAGTGAGTTTCTCCTTATTTCAGATTCAATTTGAAGAATATGTTTTACTTGCATCATGACATTTCTAATTATTATTTAAATAATGACCTGCCACTTGGTACAATAATATCTCCACAATTGTGGGATGTACCTTTATGTAGTAGACATTGTGGAATCAACACATAGCTGGACATAAATATTAAGGAATGGAGAGTGAATTTATTAAGTAAATACAATAGGAAGTAACATTATGAGGTTCTATTTAATAAAAAAAGTTGAGTCTATATTTCATCTTACCTCATATATTGATAGTTTATTGTAGGACGTGTTTCAGAGCATTTTTGCTCTATCATCAGCGACTGAAGATAGAGCAAAAATGCTCTGAAACATGTGCTATAAGAAACTACCAATATGAGGTAAGATGAAATATAGATTTAACTTATTTATTATGGAAATTGAATATAAATTGAAGATCCTTTAACCTCAGAAAGTATTATTAGTTTTAACGTGATCCCAATAAATAAATTAGATACAATAAAAATACAGTCATATTCTCATGCTGGAATTTCTTACAATTAAGTAGCTAATATATGATAAATAAATTAATGAGTCATTTTAACATCTTACCTCATATTTCATGTTTTATCAAACACGGTAACTATAGTTTTCAAATGATCTTGTCATTCATTTTCAACCGCCATTATGACTACCGGATATTCGTTGGAATCTCCCTCTATAACGTTGCCATCTGGTGTTGATTTGACGAACTTCGAGATATCGTTGCCATCTGGTATTGATTTGATGAACTTCGAGATGAGGTCACGTTCATCCGGAATGTCGAAATTCATAGATTTAAATTTGTTCTTCTGTATAAATATTTTCTCCCAAACTGTCAAATCCAAAGGTTTTTCCAAAACATTTTGGGCGAGTAATAGATTGTATTGAACTTTTATAGGAAAAAACACTTTGAGGTTTAATTTAAGATTTAAATTAAAATATTTTACACCTCACCTCATATCTAGTATTCTATTTATACCGGGTTTGAAGCCTGGGCAGCTTCATCTTCAGTAATTTCTTGTCGACATGACATCAATTGACAAGAAATTACTGAAGATGAAGTTGGCCAGGCTTTGAAACCGGTATAATTAGCAGACTGGTTACAAGGTGAGGTATAAAATATTTTTAGTCTCATCATCTTACCTCAATATTAATGTTGATTTGTTCTTGAACATGTTTCAAAACATGTTCAAGAACAAATCAACATTAATATTGAGGTAAAATGATGAGACTAAAAATAATATAATTAAAATAACCTCAAAATATCACTTCCTAAAATAAAATATAATAAATATTTTACTTTAAATCTTAATAGAATGTATAATTTTTGTTGTATTAAAAATACCATATATCTCTGATTCTAATTGCCTGACATTATAAAAAAATTGTGTTAATTAAGGATAGTTTTAGCTTCAAAAATATACATGTATTTTTAGACACCTCAAACCAGATTAAATTAATTTATAAATAATTTAAGTTTGGCCATCTCATACCTATATTGAGGAGAATTTTTATAATTTTCTATAATAAACAAGAAAGTGAAATTTTTCAACTTCAAGTTGTCACTATGTCGGCCGCAGTGATCTAGTAGTTATGTTCCTTGCCAACTCTACTTATTGTAACACTAAATACTATTTTATTTTAGAAAGAAAAATTATGTTCGAACCGGGAGTCGAACCCCAGACCTCTGACTCTGTACGTCAGTGCGGTAACCATTATGCCATTCGAACTTCATATAGGAATGTCAAATTTCTTTCTACGTATACAATTAATTCTTTCATCTGAAGGCCGATAGCCATCGCTATCAACATCATCATCTGACGACTTCTTTTCAAAGTATTTTTTGTTGAGAATTTAAACATTAATTTTTAAGCGGTTAAAGCTACATATTTTGATTACATGTTCCAGAATTGGATATAATTTTATTTTAGAAAGAAAAATTACATTCGAACCGGGAGTCAAACCCCAGACCTCTGACTCTGTACATCAGTGCGGTAACCATTATGCCATTCGAACTTCCGATAGGAATGTCAAATTTCTTTCTACTTATACATTCTCCTTTCAAAGTCAGAGGTCCGGGGTTCGACTCCCAGTTCGAATGTAATTTTTGTTTCTGAAATAAAACTATATGCAATTCTGGAACATGTTAATTTAAAGTATAACATCAAAATATGTAGCTTTAACCGCTTAAAAATTAATGTTTAAATTCTCAATAAAAAATACTTTGAAAAGAAGTCGTCTGGCGTTGTTGATAGCAATGGCTATCAGCCTTCAGATGAAAAGAAAATTAATTGTATAAGTAGAAAGAAATTTGACGTTCCTATCGGAAGTTCGAATGGCATAATGGTTACTACACTGATATACAGAGTCAGAGGTCCAGGGTTCGACTCCTGGTTCGAACGTAATTTTTCTTTCTAAAATAAAACTATATCCAATTCTGGAACATGTTAATTTAAAATATAACATCAAAATATGTAGCTTTAACCGCTTAAAAATTAATGTTTAAATTCTCAATAAAAAATAATTTGAAAAGAAGTCGTCAGATGGCATTGTTGATAGCGATGGTTATCGGCCTTCGGATGAAAGGAGAGTTAATTGTATAAGCAGAAAGAAATTTGACATTCCTATCAGAAGTTCAAATGACATAACGGTTACCACACTGATGTACAGAGCCAGAGGTCCAGGGTTCGACTCTGGTTTAAACGTAATTTGTCTTTCTAAAATAAAACTATATCCAATTCTGAAACATGTTAATTTAAAATATAACATCAAAACTAAATACCATTGTTAGAATGATTTTTTTTTCTGTCTATACTATTATTCTCTGAATAGTATGAATAACCAAGATATAGTCATTGAGACTGCAACAAGTGAAGAATAACAAATACAATGGGCATTCTAAAATGTTAAATCATTAACCAACTCTAAATTCATAATATTTCAACAATTCCCATTTATAAAACATAGACAAGCTTAGTCCTATCTATTTTAAACTAAACTAAAAAATTAATTAATAATTAAAAAAATTAAAGAAAAGTTTTAAATTGAATTTTCTTCCCATAAAACTAAACCAATATCTTTCCAAAATCAAGTTTTTTTGAGTCTAGAGATATCTTACCTCAATTTAATGTTGATTTTAAAATAAATCAATCTCTCCAAAAACTTAAAATGTTAAAGTTTTTTATATCTTGAAAGAAAAAGCAATACATTCTTCTTTTCCATAAAGAATGTTAATAAGAAATTTTTGTTTTGGAATATATAACAAGTACACTTTTCTGATATCACCTTTTTAGCAGTACTGTACATAGTATTTTCTATAATACCATAAAAAAAAACTTTATATGTCAAACCTGTCGGAAAAAAAAATGACAGTCACTGTATATAAAACAAATTTTGAATCAACTGCTGATAGAGGGTCAAATCGGATATTTATGGTGATACAAGGAATTTATCTTTTTTATATTTTCATAAATTAAGAAAGAATAGGGTTTTATACAATACAATATAGTTAATGCCATTTTCATAAATCAAAAAATGTTTTTTTTTTTCTAACCTGTAAATGTTGTACAGAATTGAATGTTGATAATTCTATTGTATGTTTTGTTTTAAATATTAATTTTAATTTATTGAATCATACTGTTATGAAAAAGCTCAATGGCAAGAACAAGATTAGATTTGGTTTGTACATATGTCCAGATAAAAATGGCCTATTTAACTGTTCTAATATAGAACAAAATCTTCATCTTTATCTTCATGTGATTTAAAAATTACCATATACATAAGAATTAAATGTTATAATTTGAAGGACTGAAAATAATTAGTCATTGAAATAAAAGAAAAAAACATGTTGATAAGTTTAACTATCCATAATAATGAACATTTTATATTTATCGTAATCAAATGGTAAAGAGAAAAATTTATGCCTGAACCGGGAATCGAACCCCGAACCTTCAGCTTTCCGTGCTGATGCTCTAACCATTGAGCTAATCCAGGCTTCCTTCCCATCCAAGCATAAATCCTTCCTTTACCTTACTGTCTTGGTCCCACATTCAAATGCTATGAATCATCATTCACAAATACACAATGAATGGCTTCTACCTGAAGAAGATATGAAGGGACTCCACATAGCTATAGCATTATTTATTAAATTAATATTAAGAAGCTAAAGCTGTTACTATGATTGAAATAAGTATATTAAAGTACACTACTAAATTATTGTAATCAAATGGTAAAGAGAAAAATTTATGCCTGAACTGGGAATCGAACCCCGAACCTTCAGCTTTCCGTGCTGATGCTCTAACCATTGAGCTAATCCAGGCTTCCTTCCCATCCAAGCATAAATCCTTCCTTTACCTTACTGTCTTGGTCCCACATGTCTTCTTCAGGTAGAAGCCATTCATTGTGTATTTGTGAATGATGATTCATAGCATTTGAATGTGGGACCAAGACAGTAAGGTAAAGGAAGGATTTATGCTTGGATGGGAAGGAAGCCTGGATTAGCTCAATGGTTAGAGCATCAGCACGGAAAGCTGAAGGTTCGGGGTTCGATTCCCGGTTCAGGCATAAATTTTTCTCTTTACCATTTGATTACAATAATTTAGTAGTGTACTTTAATATACTTATTTCAATCATAGTAACAGCTTTAGCTTCTTAATATTAATTTAATTTTATATTTATATTTATTTAAATAGGCCTACTTGATACAATTTCTTAAAATATGAAGTAATTCTTATTTAAAAATGCATTCAACGA
Organism: Diploptera punctata; assembly: GCA_030220185.1. Classification (NCBI taxonomy): domain Eukaryota; kingdom Metazoa; phylum Arthropoda; class Insecta; order Blattodea; family Blaberidae; genus Diploptera; species Diploptera punctata. The sequence continues at coordinate 1,115,170 of JASPKZ010005287.1, read as the reverse complement.
CAAATAAGAAGCATTTTAAAGTGTGCATTTGCAAAATATTAAAAATTTACTTGAAAGTTGTCAGAATTAAATTGAACTGCAAATAACAATTATCAGAAGTTTTAAATTCCAGAAGCAAATTAATAGTGTCTTCATATGTAAATATTCTTTGTATGTACATTAATATTGTAATTTTCATGAAGAAGAGTGATATATGAAAGTGAGTTAATAAAAAAATCTCAAGAGTTTTTTTAAGGATTGTATTTAACATGGACATAATGAATAGTGAAAGAAAAACTGCGTAATATCTGTGATGACTTAAGTTTTATTGTGATGTTCTATTATATAATATATATTGTTTCCAATTAGAGACATTAGAATGTTTGATGATGCTGTGTTTGGTCAGGAAAGAAATATTTATACATTACAATATATGTTTAAAAACAATGTTCCATGTTTATTTTTTCAATCAGTAAACTTGAATAATGTAAACTTTATACTTAAAGAGAAAAACTGATTTATTACGAGTTAGGGTTTTAGACTCAATTCATTTTTTTTTTTTTTTGCAGACTAGTTTCTTCACACTTGTGAAATTGTCAATGCCTCCCAACTGCCGAATTTGCAGTTGTTGATCCTGTAGCTTGATTTCTGCTCTCTCTGTTGGCTGACTGATGAACTTACAAATCTTTTTTTTTTTTTCCTCGGGAATTTCAAAATTCATAGTAAAATTCCCAGGGAAAAGGAAAAAAATGTTATTTGGAAGTTCATCGGTCAGCCAACAGAGGGAGCAGAAATCAGCCTACAGGATCGACAACTGCAAATTTGGCAGTTGGGAGACATTGGCAATGTCACACAAGTGTGAAGAAACTAGTCCTCAAGAAAAATAAAAAATATGAAGTGAGTCTAAATCCCTAACTCATAATAATTAAAAGAATCCTCATAGTGTTACTTCCTTCAAATATTAAATAAAGAAAAATTTATTCCTAGACTGAAGTTCGGACCAATGTCTCTAGTTCTATACACTAGTGCTCTTACTAACTGAGCTACCTAGGCCTCCAATCTATTAAAACCTTAGAGTAGATTCAAGACCTAGGTAGCTCAGTTGGCAAGAGCACTAGTATATAGAACTAGAGACCTTGGGTTCGAACCCCAGTCTAGGCATAAATTTTTCTTTTCAAATATAATTTGTCATTCAGTGGGAAATGTATTTAAAATAAAAATATTGAATGTAAACTTTGCTTTTATTAAAGAGGAATAGTGTTTGATGTGATGGCATATAACTGCATAATTAAGTCACATTCAAGTGTTGTTCATGTTTACAAACATTGATTACAGTGACGAGGCATCAATTGAAGCACTGGATGCGACAATTCCCTATATTTTTTACAAAAATAAACTATTTTAAATATTATTTAAAAAATGTGAAATTATAAAATTCTTATGTTAAAAAGTTGTATTATTTTTAAATAATTTGATAAGTAAATAATTTATAATTAAATTTGAAGAGAAAAATTTTCACCTAGACCAGGACCTGAACCCGGAACCTTTGGTTTACCGTACCAATGCTCTGACCAACTGAGCTACTGGGGCAAGTTCCAATCTGGACTAAAATTTTTTCTTGTATACGTTGTAATTCCCACGCACCAAATGCTTGAAGCTGTGGCTTCATCTTTTTCAAATGGCGGCTTCTTGATTAAGAGATCTTTATTGGGAATTTAAACACTACTTTTAAAAGCCAGTAGGGCTTCTATTGATGTTTTTATTATTAATTTAACACATCTCATTGAAGGATAAATTAAATTTGAAGAGAAAAATTTTTGGAACTCGCCCCGATAGCTCAGTTGGTAAGAACATTGGTACAGTAAACCAAAGGTCCTGGGTTCAGGTCCTGGTCTGGGTGAAAATTTTCCATTTTTAATTTAATTTATCCTTCAATGAGAAGTGTTAAATTAATAATAAAAACCATCAAATAATTTATAAGTTAAATCTGTACGCTAGTGTCACCTATCGGAGCTCTTCCAAATTACATCATCCATTTCTGGTGTCTTGGATGTGCTACACCTAGCCGTGTGTTACCAGTGTCATTTCATGCAGGAGCAGTTGAGAGAAAAAGTAAAGTTTGTTGCCCTCAGTTAGTATTGAAATAGCAAAGTTTTATTCATTTTACTTAGTTTAATTGTTTATAATATATAGTTTGTACATTATATTTTATTGTGACCTTATCACTAGACAAATAGTGAATTTTCACGTGTTTCTTGTAATTTATTTTATTCTGCATTTTGTCATGAGTGAATCATATAGAAGCTCGCTAGCAATGAGCTTCCAAGAATCCTCTCATAGTAGTAGCTCTGCCATGATCGTTCAAACAAAGTTGGAACAGCATCCTAAACCTGTAATGTGTGAGTGTGTTATTGAAAAACTTTTACATCACCCATTAAATTCTCTTTCACTTCAAGACAAAATAAAATTAATGGCAAATTGTAGATCTACACAGCCTCTCAATGAATTAAATACTCTATATAAAGGACATGGGGGCACGCCATACCGTAGTGGTTAAGGCACTGAGCTACAAGCCAGAGGGTCGAGGGTTCAAGTCCCGTTGGGGTCAGGATTTTTAAACTGATCCAAACCCTCTGGCAGCACTATGGCCCTGGGGTCGACTCAGCCTCTAACGGAAATGAGTACCAGACGCTTGTTCTGAGGGTAAAGGCGGCCGTCACGCAGGGCTGACAACCCGGCTGACATCAAGTGCCAATTGTCTAGAAAAAGTGGGAGCCCTAACCTCCTACTACCCCAAGGGCCTCCGGGTCTGTTGTGGGATCACTTTACTTACTTACAATGATGGATAAATCATATTTGAAGAGAAAAATTATACACTCAGACCGGGACTTGAACCCAGGACCCTTGGTTTTCTAGTCCAAGTGCTCTACCATTTGAGCTACCTGAGCAAGTACCGATCTAAATGCAAATTTTTCTCTATATACGTTGTAATTCCCGCCCACCAAATGCTTTGAAGCCTTTGCTTCTATCTTTGCAAATGGCGGCTCCTATATTAAGAAATATTTGGGAATTATACATTACATTATAAATGCCAGTACGGCACTTGGACTAGAAAACCAAGGGATTGTTGATGCATTTGAATTACATTATTCAAGGAATTACCATGCTTATTTGAAGAAACCTTTTCCCTTTGCTTAGGTTCAAGAAACGAGAGGATTCCAGGGATGTACTGTCAACACAAGAAAGTATTCGATGTTTTTATTATTAATTTCATACATCTCAATGATGGATAAATCATATTTAAAGAGAAAAATTAAAGCAAACTTGCTCAGGTAGCTCAAATGGTAGAGCACTTGGACTAGAAAACCAAGGGTCCCGGGTTCAAGTCCCGGTCTGAGCGTATAATTTTTCTCTTTAAATACAAGAAAGTATTATTTAACACTTTCCAATATTGTTATTTTAACACAGTTCCAATAATGGATCATATTATGATTCCTGGTTCAGACAATTTTTCTTTTCACAATAGCAATACAAGAAAGTATTTTCAGTGTGATTTGACTTTTACATTAGAAGATTTTGTTTCCTTTGCTTACATGTATTTTTTTTTTCGCATTGTAGATAATTTAAACCAGACTATTCATTCTTATTGAATAAGTCTAAAATGTTAACATAAGTGATGAGCATTGTTTTTATTATATTTATTTACTCTTTTTTAATTGACAACAAGTTACTTAAACGTCTGTATGAGTTTTTCTTATTAGATTCTGTACAGTTGTATAATTTACGGATCTTCTCCATGTCTGCATCTGTAGGGCCATCAAACTGTCCTAACACCAATGAAGGGTTATCCTGTAAAAAATAATATGCCGTACCTTTCACATAATGTTAAAATACATTTTCTTTAATCTAATTTTTTTTATCATTCTATCATTGTACCCTCAATGGAGGAGAAATTTACTTTTTACACGCTTTATATTAGCTTGACCTGTATCTATCTACCTTTCTATCTATCTATGTAACTGAATCTTTTAATGCGATTTTCACCCACTTAAAATCATGGGATCGACTTGAAACTTTGTGTAATTGTAAAAGACACATGACAATACAATAATTTCATATTTTGTTTCTAAAATCCTGGCCAGAATCATCAGAAAATAAAAAAAAGTGTCTTTGTATCTATGTAACGGGATTTTTTAACACGATTTTCACCCACTTAGAAACATTGGATCAATTTCAAACTTTGTATACATGTAAAGGATCCGTGACAATACAATAATTTCATATTTATTTTCTAAAATCCTGGCCAGAATCATCAGAAAATCAAGAAAAAAAGTGTCTTTGTATCTATGTAACGGAATTTTTTAACACAATTTACACCCACTTAGAAACATTGGATCGACTTGAAACTTTGTATACTTTTGGTTTTTGTAAAAGGGAAAAAAACCCTTGGGGCAATACAATAATTTCATACTTGTTTCTAAAATCCTTGCCAGAATCATCAGAAAATCAAAAAAAGTGTCTTTGTATCTATGTAATGGAATCTTTGAACACGATTTTCACCCACTTAGAAACATTGGATCGACTCGTACTTTGTGTACGTGACAATACAATAATTTCATATTTTGTTTCTAAAAATCCTGGCCAGAATCATCAGAAAATCAAAAAAATGAAAACTGGTATAATAGATTGCGGGCTTGTCGACTTTTTAGTCAATCGTTGTAAGAGCTCAGTTGGTAGAGGAGTGAACTCTAGTGGTATATAATTTCAGTAATTCATAGGTCGCTAGTTCAAATCCGGCTGGGAGTTTTTTTAGAAGAGTATTACTTTTAGCTCATACTACAATAGTATCGAATTTAAAGATATTTACATTTTTATCTTATTCTGTTAAATATTAAAACTAAAAAATAAATAATAGTTTTAAAAAACTAAAAACAACACGCTTTATTACAAAACTGAACTAAAAGAATGAAAAATAATTTTAATTTCCAACATGCTTGGGATAAATAATTTTACCATCAAAAGCATGGGGTGCTTTTTATGATTTTTACATTTTCTTCTTAGAGACTTTACTTTTACCAATATCGGTTTATTATCAAAAATATTAAATTGATAAAGAGCAACCCACGCTGTTGATGGTAAAATTATTTATCCCAAGTGTGTTGGAAATTAAAATTATTTTCATTATTTTAGTTCAGTTTTGTAATAAAGCGTGTTGTTTTAGTTTTTTGAAACTATTATTTTTTTAATTAAAGTCCAGAGGAAATCCTATGATGTATAATCATCACCACCATAGGCTTCCTCTTAGATAATGAAAACAGAAATGTTTAATTCAATTTATGCAATGGGAATCAACATTATGAGGCAATTTATTATTTATATAAGTGAGTCAAAAACAACTTCTTACATCTCACTTCATAAAGTTCCATGATCCTCACAGGTCTAGTTTCGGAAGCCATTGCTTCTACTCTCAGCCAAAACTCAAGACTGTTAAACTTCCACCATCAACTTACATACTGCCATCTGGTGTCGATTTTATGAATTTTGAGAAACTAAACTTTAGAACATTTAGAGAAGTTCTTAGAATTAATAATTTGGGAAAAGATATGCATTCAAAGAACAAATATAGACCCATGAGTTTTGAAGTTCCCAGCGACCATGATTTAATCTCAAAGTACCAACAAAGGGAGAGGTTAAACTAAGGAAATGAAAATAAAGGAATTTACTTTGACAGACAGAAGGATCAAACTCTGAATGAATCAATATTCACAGATCTATGCTAATGAAGACCCCTGGATAAGTTGCTCTTTATTATTTGTAAAAAAACATAAATTGAATAAACTTTATGATCTTTAAAACTTCAGAATCTTTAAAGTAAAATTTAAGACTCTTGGTGAATTTTTTTTTTAAAGCAACCAAATATTGACAAGAATTGAAACATTTTCTGTGGACCTTTGGCAAAAGAAGTATGGAAGAAGTTAGTTACGTGCTTTGTGTGGAGTGTGGCATTGTATGGTGCATAGACTGGTAATTACAACAGAATGAGGAAAAGTGACTGGAAGCTTTTGAGATGTGGATTTTTTCTTTGTCTGAAAAACATCTAATTGAATTAAAAGCCAGTCTTATTAAACAAATGCAAAAACAAAAAGAACTCACAGTTTGGAAAAATATGCACATTAAAAAGAAAAACTTATGAACTTTGAAATTCGCGCAGATTCTGACTGGATCCAGAGGTTTATTGGTCTACAAACAGAGGGAAGAAGTAGTTCTTCTGATCGACATAACATCAGTCAATGAGAAAGTACTGAAGATGAAGTTTCATAGGCCTTGAAACTGTAGTCTACTTAGAAGACTGGATATGAGGTGAGGTATGAAGCATTTTAATTTAATCATAACATTCATGATTACTAGAGAAATTGGCAGGAACATGTTAACAGAATGCGTAGAACAAGGATCTCTAGAGCCTTCACATATTATCAACCACATGGAAAGAGGTCATTGGGTCATACGAGGAAGAAATACTTAAGAACATTAGGGTCGTATGCAAATACATTAATCTCTACTCAAATTACTCCCGATCACTGGTGAGCTGACTCACCGTGAGCAAGTGCAAAGATCGAATTAACTACCCACAAACTGGTCATGCATGAAAGTCTTCGTTTTCGTAATATTGGCAAGAAATTACCCAGAATTCTCAGCGATAAAACCACTTCTGTTATTTTCGTCTGCTATAGAGGAACGCATTTACGCTTGAGTCCCGCAAATAATATCGTATACAACGACGTCTCCATCGTGCAATATTACGCCGATTCTCCTGTTCTTCCAGTTGAATTTTTTGGTAGACTCTATCAAATTCCTCTTCTCCGCGTATACCGAAAACATGATCGAAGTCTTCAAGGTCCAACATCTTGGATAAAGCGGCAAGGTTTCAAACTACATTGGTTTCCTTTGGGATTCTCGCGATAAGTTTCTATCTTAAGTTATGATCTTAAGTTATCTCGTCAGGTAGCTTACGAATTTCAACAATTATTATCGCATGAATAGATTTCTGAGTAAGCAAAATCGTATTAGGATAAAACTTTCTCAGCAGAGAACACCTTTTACGGTCTAATGCGTTCAAAGATTCAACCCTTAATGTTTCATTCAGGCCATTCTTCTAAGACTATTGGAAGGAGGATGACAACTACCTTACCTTGGCTATGATGGTGTTTTTACCATTTTTACTGAAAGCAGTATTTGGATAATGCATTAGACTTTTATAATCATATGGGACATCAAATGATGTCACAACATCCTTAGGACCTTTAATGAAGTTTTTCTTATATTCTGGAACAAATTAATAGAATAATTGAATCATATTTGTATATTAAAAATATAAATTTATGGCATGATAACTTTTAAGTGCCAAAGCCAATTGAAATTATTATGGGATATAATAATTATTGAATCAGATATAAACACCTCACCTCATAATTTGTAGAATTCTTAAAAAATATGTTTCAGATTCATTGTTGCAGTACGTGAAAAATTACCTAAAAGAAATATATTTATTAAAATACATCGGAAAACATTTTGTTTAAACACTCACCTCATAGGATTCATGCTTCCATGATACTGCAGTTTCAAACACAGTCGTGTTCATCTTCAGCCATAACTCCAACTGACAAAATTCTTCGGCCGTCAACTGTTCTATTGTCGCCATCTTCAGTGCTGCCATCTATGGTTGAATTTATGAACTTCGAAATCAAAGTAATTTCATTAGGGATATCAAAATTCATTGATCTATCTTTATTTTTCTGAATGTATATTTTCTCCCAAATTGGAATTGACAGTTTGGGAGAAAATATACATTCAGAAAAATAAAGATAGATCAATGAATTTTGATATCCCTAATGAAATTACTTTGATTTCGAAGTTCATAAATTCAACCATAGATGGCAGCACTGAAGATGGTGACAATAGAACAGTTGACGGCCGAAGAATTTCGTCAGTTGGAGTTATGGCTGAAGATGAACACGACTGTGTTTGAAACCGCGGATCATGGAAGCATGAATCCTATGAGGTGAGTTGTTTAAACAAAATGTTCTCTGATGAATTTTAATGATTATACCTCATAATGTTTACTTCCTAACATTAATTTAATAGAAATATATTTGTTGATTTTTTCCCCAAAAAATGTGACAAAATGCCTTAAAATGAAGTGAGAAGTTGAGCTCAAAGTTACTTAGAATCACCATATTTGCAATTAAAATATGTACTCTGATCGAATGTTCACAGGTGGCGCAGCAACATAGAATAGCAGGAAAATTTGTGATTGAATGGAAAGGAAGCCTGAATTAGTCTAGTGGTCAGAGTATCAGCGCTTAAAGCTGAAAAGGCTTATGGTTTGATTCGTGGTTCAGGAAGAAACTTTTTCCTTTACCATTGATAATAGCTTAGTTGTGTACATTAATTTACTTATTTTGATCATAGTAATAGCTTTAGCTTCATAAATAATTCAATAAATTTATTATATAAAATTTACGAAGTTATGCATCAACTTTCTAAGCACCATTTTTTAAAAATGGATATTTTGATGCCATTTGTTGCACTGGCTCATGAAGTAAGTGTACACACACCTTAGCACCAAATATTTAAATATAGCCTTGTTATTAAAGAAGAACTTGGTTAACTCTTGTTTTTTTCGACCCTGACGCTATTAGGGCATCCGAGGGCTAGGGAGTCTTTCCTTTATTTTCTTTTCTTCTCCAGAAAAGCCTGACCAGAGGCTATAAGATGGCAGCCCCATCACTGGTCTTGCCTTCCTTTGGCCAGCAACGAATCGAAGGGATTGAATTTCCCGGGAAGATCAAACCATCTTGAAAGAATGAGTTCAAATTGGATCCCCAAAGCTGTTTATAATTATATGCCAAGAGAACGAAGATCTCTGGACCGTCCTATGAAATGCTGGAGGGAAAATTTTCTATAGGATCGTAACAGGCCTTGGCCTAATTCTTGGAAGGAAGAAGAAGATTAAAGAAAAATGTAAATGCCATCAGTCCTAACAGAGATTCTATGTTTTGCAACAAATGGCTATGAAATCAGATCTTCATAAATGCTAATCTAAATTTTGCATCATGCAGCTAAGTGCCAAATGTTCCTACTTGTAGATTGTTGATACATAACTGTCAAACAAGGAAAATAACTTGCAATATCCAGTATTGTTAGTTTGGCACTACAATAAATACTTCAAACATATTTTTCTCAAAACTTACATAATGGTGCATAGCTGGTTGATGCATAATGCCACCCAAATATTGATGCAAGCTAATGATAGTATGCAGGCATAATGAAACATGTTCTCAAGACTTCTACCAAAATATGAGGTAAGATGTTACTGTGTCAATTAAAATTTATCACAAAAAGATAATTGTTACTGGACTTTGTCACAACAGAACTGGGGCATGAGTTAAATAGTCATATTAAGAGATCATTGTGAATAATGAACACAGCAGAGTCAAAATATTTGACCAAAAGATCAGAAAATGTGTAATAGGAACTAATTACAAATATATGAGAATTTAGTACCTGGTTCAATATTTTCCCAGAGTATGGAGACATACTTGTCCCTGTCAGGTCTTGCCTGCTCATGAAAGAGTCCAAGGACATGTAACAACTCATGTTGTATAGTTCCTGTTCTTTTTGAAGCATTCTGGTGCTTGGTAGTTTACAGTCATTGGGGTCCCTCGTCCTGGGCGTCTTCCAACCATTGATCCACATCCTCCATTAGGTATTTTTTTAAATTCTACAAAATCCGATTCTGATTTGTGTGGTTTAAATTTTACACATGACTTTTCTTCAATTCCTTTCATGCCTGCTATTACCTTTCCTTTCTCTTCATCATCTGTAACTCATTGATAATTTAACAAGTAAGAAAATATACATTTCCATTAATGAAATATGATAATAATAAGTTGATTAATGTTTAATTAAAATTTTAACATTCACAATGATGGTACAAATGTTTATTTTAAAAGAAAAATTGACACCAGAACAAGGTTTTGAACCCAGGACCTTTAGCTTCATAAGCTAGTGGTCTATAATCTACTCCATCCAGGTACCAGTATTCCAATGCAGATGTTAATTTGCAGACATAAGCTCTCCATATATCCCTATATTGAGCTAATGTTTTCAAATCTTTCCCTCAAACCATGATTAATATTATTCTTCCACCTCATTCTTGGACTACTTACTGGGTACCTTCCCTCTTTCATTCCCCATTCATGCTAAATGTCCTCCCCATCTCAGTCTACAGGCCTTAACTGTTTTTCTTATATCTGATATCCCATAAATATCACATAGTTCACTGTTATGTAGTTTATCCATTCACACTCTTGATTTGTCTCTATTTGGTCAAAAAAATTTCCTTAAACACTTTATTCACAAATATTAGTAATCTTTTCTCCTCTCCTAAAGTAAGAGATTGTGTTCGACATCCATCAGTAGCTACAAACTGGAAGAATAACAGTTACGATATATATATATATATATATATATATATATATATATAATTAAGAAAGTTTTATTGGGTTTTCTATGTCGTGGATTCAAGGTTAGTCTCTGGTCACTGACTCCAATGTTTTGATATCATCCCACATACCATTATCAAGGAATGGTGGCATGTGGAATCATGTTGAAATGTTGGAATCAGTGGCCAGAGGCTAACCCTGAATCCATATTGCAGAAAACCCAAGATACTTTCTTAATGATTAAGAATGATTGTCATAAGTAATGCCACGAGTGATTTCCAAATTATTGATAAATTCACGACTCACTTCGTGAGTCGTGAATTTATTTAGAGAATTTGGAAATCAAGAGTGGCATTTGTTAAGACTATTTAACGAATAAAATTAAGCTGTTTACGCACAAATCATTATTTAAATATAGTTATTTTAAAATATTTATATATTTAATGTAAAGGCGATGTTTGAAAACAAATGAGAAGCGATTGGTATGCTTCATTTGCTTCTTTTGTTCGTCACTGCAACCAGATCATATTATTTATTGCCAAAGAATCGCAATATTGTAAGAATCCACCCTAGTGGAGAAAATATGAAACACATTAAACTGTATATTAATTCATTTCGATGTCCTATGATGTAAATTAACAATTATATTTTTCTGGGAAAAAATACATTTAAGAAAGTGCAAACAGTGGTTTCTTTTTTTTTTTTTTTGGTGGTATAATCGATTGCTACCAATGTTTTTATATTAACTCCCGCATGCGGTATGCGTTGACATTCATGCACTATATATACAATCTGGTAGCCATGTTTCTTAGTGAGTCAGTTACTGCAAAATAATGCTATGACCTATTCAGAATGTTAAAAAGGAGGCGCTTTCTTTATTATGATAAACTTTAGTTGGTAAATTCTAGGCGAAACACAACTATGATTGGTTGTAAATCAAAAATCATTGTAACATGATTGGTCATTGACTCCCATTTGCGGCATGAGTTAAATAGTCTGCAAAAATCAATAATATAACACATAGGCCTTATATACATATTTAGTTTAACATTTTTTTGAGAGGAGTTGGGATGACAAGGGTCCTTGTAGTGTACGTTTCTAGAATTGAACCTATGTTTAATTTGTTTCTACACCTCATTCAAAAGATATCACTTACAACGAAATATATAGAATTAGGATGAGTTCCACTTAATAAAAATTATAACTTGAATAAGTCAATAGTTTAATATAAAACATAAAGGGATTAAAATATTAATTAAAAATATCAAGTAAAGCATAGCAAAGCTCCTTCTTATTATTTCTTTCTGATATTGCTATATTAAATAGTTGTAGTGTAAAATCTTACTGTAGTTAGGATGGAAAATGTATGGAACTATTCCTTTTGGCCAAAGATATTCTTTTACTAATAAAGCATTTCTTCCTTCAGGCAAAATGATGTCTCCTTCAAATAAGTTTCCAAGTTCTGGATGGAATCTGTCTAAAACTGATAAAATACAAAATTATTCACAGTCATAGTAAAATACATTGTAAAGGGTTTGAAAAAATGTGTTCAATTAGTAACTTATGACCAATAAATATACTGAATCATATTTTATTTTTGGAGCTTGCTCAAGAATAATATAAACAGCAGTTATTTATGCATATATTAGTATTTTTAAGACATTGAAAAATGTATTGAAAATAAAATATAATCAAAATTTGTCATTAATAGTGAGTGGAGAACATATTTTTAATGACTCACCTCATATAATTTCTTTGATACCGGCAGTTTCAGACAATATCTTGTATCTCTTCAGTCATGGCTTCCACTGAAGAGGGACAAGATATTGTCTGAAACTGCCAGTATCAAAGAAATTTGAAATTATAAGAGGTGAGTCATTAAAAAATATGTTCTCCACTCACTATTAATGATATAACCTCATAATGTGTACTTCCCAATATTATTTTAAATATAAAATTTGTCATACTTAAATGTAATGAATTTTGTGTTTTATATGTTTTTGTTTCATATGTAATATTGTATATATCCCATAAGTCCCTTATAGAGACATGGGTTCTCCCCTAGTGGGAGTTTATTGACCAAGCTAATTGAATTATGCTCATTTCCCTACAGGTGTCAGTGAGTGGCATGTGATCAGCACATTGCCTCAATGAGACATCTTGTAGGCAACTAAGATATTTCTTGGATGGGGAAGGTCGGTTTAAGTTTGCTCAGAGTCACTAATTTAGGCTTGAAGTTCTTTTATGAGCCTGAAAATCTAATGACTCAGGACCCATGGCTTGAAGTCCCTCCTGTAGGATTTGTCCCTTGGATTTTTTCATTATAAGCCCCACATCCATGTTTTAACCATGACCTTTGGAACTAGAAGAAATAAAAATAACCACTAGACCATTGAGGGTGACTGTGTAATATTGACAAAGTAATATTTAATTTTAGGAAGTTATATTTTGAGGTTATTTTAATTATATTATTTTTGGTCTGGACATCTTACCTCAATATTAATGTTGATTTGTTCTTGGACATGTTTCAAAACAATTCTGTTTTATCTTCAGCTTTCCCAGACTGGTTTTATTTATGTTGCATTATGTTGCACCACCTGGATGTCGATGTCAGCTGACATCATAAATAAAACCAGTCTGGGAAAGCTGAAGATAAAACAGAATTGTTTTGAAACATGTCCAAGAACAAATCAACATTAATATTGAGGTAAGATGTCCAGACCAAAAATAATATAATTGACAAAGTAATTTCACTGAGCAACAAAAAAGAAACCTTTTTGTCTCAGAAAGAAAATATGTGATTCTGATGGTATTTTTTCTTCTGAATTCAAATATGATATCGGTTTTCTCCCGCAAGGTTTCCGAGAGACAGGAATTTATAATTTCAAACACTTTTAATATTTTCTACATTTGTAACTACACAATATTCGAACATTCGGACTCACCTAGAAAGTAAGAAATGACGATTTTCTGCTATATTTCGCCTGTGGAGCATCCCTCTTGATGGTCCAACAATAATCGGCCAGCATATTAGGATTCCATTTGCCTTGATATCTCTTTTCCATAGCTGAAATCTCCTGAATGTTTATTAAAAAAATAATTATTTAAATCCATTAATTGAAATTTAAATAAAAAACTGTGGGTGATGGAGAAATTCCGAATACATATTTCAAAACATGATTAAAAACTGCATTAAGTATCACTATTGGTACTCATGAGACAAAAATCATGTTGACCAGTGTTATGAATATAAAATTATTTTTTTTAAATTATATATGAAAATTACTTTTTTGCCACAAAAATAATAATATTAAAATACCTACAGAGGGAAAAGAAAACAACATTCAGGGTTGCCAACCAACAATTTAACAGTCAGAATGAGCTGATGATGGAATGCAAGCATTCTAAAACATGTTCTCAAGAATTCTACTAATTTATTACAATACCTACCTGATTCAGCCTTATGCAGGACTCCCATTATTGTAATTAAATAAAAAACATAACAATTTTCCATTGTGTTAAAGGAAAATTAAACTCTGGATGAAATATTAAACAAATGTAAACTAAGAATTTACTTTGTAGGAGTTGAACATTATGATATGATGACGAATTACTTATCAGAAAATAAAATGAAAGTTGATGTATATAATACCATCTCCTTCAGGTGTTGGTAGCATGTTTGTAGCTATCACCTCCTTTAGATAATGTGTATTTATATTCACATTACATATTAGAAAGTTCTATAAGTAATATGTGTACTACTTAATTGATAAAATATTCACGAAATATATACATGTTTCTAGTAACATAGCATGCTAATTTTATCAATACTCTTCTGGTAGAAACTTTCTCCATTGTATTAACTGTAAATTGATAACTTAGTCATCTTCTGTTTTTAAATGAATACTAATTTCCATGCATGAAATTTATGTCATTTTAATATAGTTTTAATAATTTTTTAGGATAATGGGGGCACACCATAGCATAGTGGTTACAGCACTGCGCTACAAGTCGGAAGGTCGAGGGTTCAAGTCCTGATGGGGTCAGGATTTTTAAACTGACCAAAACCTTCTGGTGGCACTATGGCCCTGGGGTCGACTCAGCCTCTAGCAGAAATGAGTACCAGGAGCTTGTTCTAAGGGTAAAGGTGGCCATAATGCAGGGCTGACATCAAGTGCCGATTGTCTAGAAAAAGTGGGAGCCTTAACCTCCTACTACCCCAAGGGCCTCCTGAGGCCTGTAGTGGGATTACTTTACTTTTTTTTTAGGATAATAATCTATCAATTTCTTTATATACATGTGTTTCAAGAAGGTTCACTATTATAAATACAACAGGGCCTAACTGCAGATATCATAAAAAATGGCAAAAAAGATGGAAGCAGAGGCGATATATACTTATGTTTTATACCGGACGGTAGAGGAAAAATAATCAACGTCGGAAACTCTAACAAAAAACCATAATCGAATTTAGGAAAAGGCTTTAAGAGATAAAAAACGGGGAAAATTAATGAAATATTAAAAGATCTGGAAGTTGCATGACACAACCCACAGCTCAGGTCTTGGGAAAAACATATTTTTCAAGCTATTAGGACACAGTTACGAAAATACCAGAAATATGGCACCTTTTGAATAATACATTATATAAGGAAACAAACACCTTATATAATCTACACCTGACAAAACCAAATTATTACCCCATATTAAGAAATAATTGCTATGACCGCCACGGGCTCTAGCTGGAAGGGGAAAAATGACGGAATAAATACTCACGATTTTTAGACGAAAAGTCAGACAGAGGGCAGCTTTTGGGAACGATCTAGGACGGACATGATTTCGAATCTCGGAGTGTGTGAGTATAGATGCAATTTATCCAAAGTTCCAGGTTGAATAATTAACTTTAATATATTTGAATAAATTAGGATTTTAACAATATATAATTTGAATAATTCACTTTGAATTAATATAGATGAATAAATTAAGACTTTATTGATATTTTAGTTTGAAAACTTTAAGTTGAATAAATAGGATTTGATCTTTAACATAGAGTCAAAGGAAGGACTTCAACCTTTACAACGACATACGTCACAACTTCTGAGTTCTCTCATTATTTAACGTATTTGCGTAATTAAATTAGCGTCATAAAATAAAGAATGTTACATTGTATCTAGAGCTATCATTACGTGTATTTTTGTGTATGAATTATCTAATACAAACTTTATAATATATATTTGTTAAATAAAGATGGTATCGCTGGGTTATGTGTGGAATCTATAACGGTACAGACATTCCTAACTATAAATAAGTAGAAGTCCTTGAAACACCCTACCCTTGATGACAAATAAACGTCTTCCACAGCTAGAATGGCAACTGCTTAGATAAACAGCATTAAGACCTTTGGCTTTTTCGCCCTTTCCCGCTACCTTATAATCTGTCCTATAAAGGTCTTAATATTCACTCATAAATATACATTATTTTAATAATTTTTAAATGTTTTGCTGAAAAATCATCAATTGCAGCTCACAATACTAGAGAATCATATAATTGGAAGAGAAACTAAACTTTTGAAATATTTAGAGAGGCTTTTGGAATTAACAGTCTGGGAAAAAATATACATTTAGAAGAACAAATATACATCCGTGAAATGTGAAGTTCCCAATAACCAAAGTTTAATCTCCAAGTTCATAAAATCATCACCAGAATATCTGATAATAGGTTAGTAATTACTGTGGCTTCTCAAAATGAAATTTTTCATCATGGCAGAACATATCCTATAAAGGATGCAGCTATAGTTGGACCATGGGTAACAACACAAATAAGTATGATGATCTTGAAGAAGATTTTCGGGCTGTAGGCCGTGGTCGTGAGGGTTGTAGTTCCCCGACGTTTCACCAGAGACTGCATCTGGCATCCTCAAGGGTTGTCTTGAGACTGGCAATTCTATCCACTGTCTGTCCTATTTATACATTCACCGCAATGTGTTCGTAAGTATATCTGCCTACGTCAAAACTCAAATAATGAATTACCTTTGATAAAAAATTGCTTAGTCCAAATCTAACCCAGGGCCTCATGATCTGTAGTCAGAAGCTCTGACCACAAGACCATTGGGAAATTATATGTTCAAATATGTTTAGAAACTGATTAAGGATTATTTTGTGAGGAAAATGCAAAGGACGTACAATTAGATCTCACCTTATCCCAAATTTCTTCTGTGACACAGGAAGATAGTTTTCTATGTTTAAAAATGTGTTGACAGATAAATTCCATTTGAGTAGTTTGAGTGAAGAATACTTGGAAAAGTTAGTTATGCAACGTTCTAGGTGAAAATAAATAGTAATACAAGGCAAATAAATTTTTATAGTGCATATTTATATTGTTTTTCCTTTTCATTCTGTATGTCATATGATAATTATGCATAAATGTTTCAAGATTTGATAGTGTATCAAAATGTGGACTCTGATTGCTGTCATTGGTTATCAGTGGTAGAAGCAGTTGTATTTTATGGTTTAGTTGTTTCTTATCATTAATTAATTATGAATACTAGGTTACAAAACATATTATATACAATACTAGATTATTTCCTATAGCATTAAATTTTATATTATTTTGCTAAATGTTATAATTAGAGTAAGGATTTTTATGAAATTTCATGTTTTAAACTATTAGTCAGAGAGCACTGAGACAAAATATCTTCACATTTTATGATCTGTAGAATCAAATAAGACCAAAATATTTTTTCATATTTCATAATATTTTAGTAAAAATTTTTAATTCCTTCATATTTTTCAACTTTTTAAAATAAAATTTCTAATAATTGGTTAAAAACATTTTTGAAGTGACTGTAGTTTTGAAATTTTTTGACAATGTAATATGGATGACAGGCCAAAATTCCTCAGTATTCCTTCCGGAACAAGATAAATAGATTTGATAAAAGAAAATATTTAAAAAAGGAGACATGGAATGACCAAGTGGAGGCTTTTGTCCGAAACTACAGAACAAGAACATGAATAAGTAGAATAATAACCACCTACTCTTTCTATCAGGTAGCAACCAGTTCATATTTGCAACCTAAGGACAGTCCTTATTTTATAAATGGATTACAGTATTTAAATGTAGGAAACACTGCTGCTGCTAAACTTGAAGCTGTGCTGGGAAATAAGGTCTTACTCCACAGTCTATGAAATTAGAAAAGTTCTTGTAGGTAAGGCCAATATCATTCTCACTTACATCAAACTATCAAATATAACGCAGTACATATTTGCTCCCATAACATCATATGGTGTGGAGCGTACTTTTTGATCGTACAAAGCAATTCTGACAGATAGGGTTTAAAAGTATATATGAAATGTAGAAAAATCTCCTAACTGTGCATTAACTAACTAACTAACTCACTGACACAATCAGATCCATAGATTCATGGCCACGCATACATAAACCCTCCAATATCCCTATCCTGAGCTAATGTTTTCCAATCATTCCCTGTATAATTTACTTCCCTCAAATCATGGTTAATGTTATTCTCCCACCTCATTCTTGGTCTACCAACTAGCCATTTTCCTTCTGGTTTTCTACAAGAAGCTTCCATGCATGTCTGTCATTCCCCATTCATGTCATATGTCCTGCTCTAATTTTTTTATTACGGACAGAATTGATAATTGGATTATTCAAAGCACAAGTATACCAAAACTAGATACTCTGATCGGCCAATTTCATAAAAAAAACTAATGTTAAAATAATTCTAACTACATTTCACCATGTTCATACGTGTAGTTTATAAGATTAAAAATAATCGTAATTGCAAAGAGAGCTTTAAAATACTCCCTAGAATTATTTGTGGATGAATTCATTTTAAAATCTTGTTTCTCCAAGTATGACATACTGGACTTGTGTTCTGATTCATCCAATTTAATGTTGTTACATTTACATATATTGGAGTTTAATATCTTTATGCAAGGTAAATATCAATCATCCAAACTGTATCCACTCTAAATTTTGTCAGTGCTATACTCAATGGAAACAGGTGTGTTTCAGTTACTATGTTTTGTTTGGATTTTGTAATTAAATATCATTGGATAAATTAATTGACCATGTTATATAATTTCCAGTATTAATTTATTAAAGTAAAGGCCTCTGAAACCCTTGTGGTAGATGAATGTCGAGACTTCCATATTTCTAGACAATCGCCAAGGGATGTCCACTGGGTTCTTCCCTGCATGACAGCCACCTTTGCCCCAGAACTTGCGTCTGGTACTCATTTACATTAAGAGATGTGTAGCCCCTAGGGCTATGATGCTGCTAGAATGTTTGGTCCAGCTAAAAACCCTGACCCTATTGAGACACGATTTTTGGCTTGTTAGCGTGATTCCTCAAAGAACTACATTACTACGTGAGCCATTAAAATTGCTGTAAATCACAAACATGATATTTTATATTGGGTCAGAATTAATGAAAACTAATTAAAATGGAAATACAGTAAAACTCTTGATTTCTTGAGCTACAAAAAGGTCTTCTTGTCTCATTTGTGTGCTGGTATGTATACCCATAAATTATACAAGGCTTGTGTATATAAATATATGTAAAAAGTTAAAAAAATAGTAGCTTCATAATATTTTTGTGTCGCAATTTTCATATTTTGTTTTTATGATTTCATATTTTGATATAATTTTCTTCATATAATTCCTCGTTCTAGTTATAAAGCAGTGCCATATGTATACTGAATAACAATTTTCACATTCATCATGGGTAGTAATTTCTGTACCACTGCCTTTTCAGTTATTTTGTTAGGCAAATCTTTTATTCATAAATTTTGTATTGACCATTTATACAATATTAAATAAATAGAAAACTGTTTTTGGGACAGTATTGTGGGATGGAGAAAATTCAATATTCAGATTTTTAATTTTTTATAGGGCCAGAAGGCCTAGTAATTGAAAATTATTGATCATGATAATGAAAATAAGATTGAGGTTGAAAAAAATAAAATGATGCATTCCTTTGTACGACCGTTTGGCTGCTGTACCTAGTCCATTTCTTGCACATTTACATTGCTTTTGTACATATGCTTATTTTTCCAGTGTTCTCTAATGTAATTCCTAATCCCCATAGATTTAAATATAAAAGGGTCAAGTTGTATAAGAAATAGCATGAATAAATGGCTGAACAATATTGTAAAGTTGCCTCGCTCATTTAGTTTCTAGGCGCTTTGCTTTGTGGTTAGATAGTCTATTTTGCAAGCATAAGTATTTAGCATTTTAGCGGTGTTGTCATGTTTAACTAGAGCGTGTAATTTTTGCTAGCCGGGCTGGATTCATGCCACATTTTATTCACTGACACAAACATAGGGGCCTACTATATTATAATAATATGTGTGAATTTTCTTTATATCTGGAAATTTATTATATTATATATATTTTTATTATATACACACACTATTGAGTAACACTAAGAAATTGGGACTGGAAGTAAATATCAATAAAAACTAAATATATGCCGGTCACATGTAGAAATACATTATATAATGGAACTGGACAGCTGATGACAAGTGAGGGAATTTTGAGGAAGTGGCTGAATTGAAATACCTAGGAACAATAATCACAAATAGGAATGAGATGCAAAGAGAAATTAAACATAGGCTCAATTCTGGAAATGCGTGCTATTATGCATTACAGAGACTCTTGAACTCCTTTCAAAAAACGTTAAATTGAAAATATATAAAACTATTATTCTACCAGTTATATTATATGGATGCGAAACATGGACTCTTACTTTAAGGGAGGAAAGGAGATTACAAGTATTTGAGAATAAAGTTCTTAGGAAAATTTTTCGACCAAAGAGAGATGAACAGACAGGTGAATGGAGAAGACTACATAACAGTGAACTACATGGTCTTTATAAGAAGCCAGATATAATAAGAACAGTTAGGTCTCGTAGACTGTGATGGGCAGGACATGTGGCACGAATGGGGAATGAAAGACGTGCATGGAAGCTTCTTGTAGGAAAACCAGAGGGAAAACACCCTTTTGGTAGACCAAGAATGAGGTGGGAGAATAACATTAACTATGATTTGAGGGAAGTAGATTATACAGGAAATGATTGGAAAACATTAGCTCAGGATAGGGATGTATGGAGAGCTTATGTTTGCACAGCCATGAACCTACAAGGTTTGATAGTGCCAGTGAGTTAGTTATATTTTTATTGTTATATAATTTTATATCATATATAAATATAGTCCACTGTTGTGATCTCAAGGTAACGTGCTGCCTTGTCATGCAGCGGGCCCTGGTTCGATCCCCAGTCGGGGCAGTTTTTCTGGGTGAGGTTTTTATTGGGGTTTTTCCTCACCTCTAAGACAAATGTCAGGAAAACTTTAAGGCCCAAACAGTTCCCGAAATCATGTGGCCATCATCATCATTATCATCATCATCCTTCACCAGTGTGGAAAGCAATGGGAAGCTACCACACCTACAATTCCCTAGTAAAGCTGCAAAGCATAACATGAAAATGCTATGATTGCAATGAAAGACCTGCCCTCGGGCAGAATTACTATGGATGGATGGATGAATGGATATAAATATAATTGTTTATTTGGAAATTAACAGATATAACAATAAAATATGACGTATTATATTATAGTTAATCCTAATACTGTACATTATTTCCTTACATAACTGTATATGAGCATTTGGTGCTAATTTAATATTAAACTTCTCAAATATCTTTTGGAATTTATTGTGTACCGAAGGGTGGTATGTGAATTTCCTATATATATTTTTTTTCATAGGTGGTTCTTCTTTTTCAAGAGTTCTTCTGTTTATCATTTTTTGTTTACTTTTCTATCTTTTATGTACATAATGTTGGTTGAAAATGAGAGAGATCCTTCTCTCAAAAACTAGTTCCCGTGTTTGAAGAAACATAAAATATGAGGTAAGATGTTTAAAAAATGTCGGTTGAAAATGAGAGATATCCTTCTCTCAAAAACTAGTTCCTGTGTTTGAAAAAACATAAAATATGAGGTAAGATGTTAAAAAATTACCAAATGGTTCAGAAAACTGTTCTAACACCCTTCACTCTGACGCCATGTACAATTGTCGCTGGTATCGTGTTTACAGTAATTGTTTCATCTCTAGTAATGAATGAATGAGAAATGAAATAATATGAGGAGTGGGGAGTGGAGACTGTTGGTGAAATGAAATACAGAATCATCCTTCACCGGTGTGGAAAGCAACGGGAAGCTACCACACCTACAATTCCCTAGTAAAGCTGTAAGCATAGCATGAAAATGCTATGAATGCAGTGAAGGACCTGCCTTCGGGCAGAATTACTATGGATGGATGGATGGTTATTGCAACCTTCTTTCTGTCATAGAACACTTTTTGCTTTCTAAGATGCAATTCATGGGCTGTTTCAATGGATCGAAGTTCACTATGAAGTCGTACTTTATTTTCAGCAGATGATGCTGAAGTCAATTCCTTCTCTAAATTTTTTCTCTTGGCGAGATACTCATCACAGGAACCGCAAGTATTAGACCGTGGATAAAGAAAACTTATATTTAAATCGGAATTAAATATCGTACGATATGTTTCATACGATACATTCTGATCTTTAAACTTCTCCTTGAACATATTTGAACTTTAATAGAAAGTATTCATCTTATAATATTTATTAATCACCATCACTCTTCCTTAGGTCCACAATAAAACGTTCATCTGTGGCTTGAATGGCATATGGTTTTTCAACTTTAATCATGTGGTCCACACATGATGACCTGAGGTCACCATTTATGTTGTCTACTCCTTCTCTTAACAAATCAGACACACTAGCACTAAGTGTCGGGGATGTGTTGTTCTTTTTCACATAAATCTTCAACCGAGTCCATACTAGTTCAATAGGATTAAGGACACAATGATAGGGGGAGAGGTGCAGCACTTCATGCCCAAAAGAAGCAGCTAATTCATCAATCACAAAGGTTTTGTTTACATTGGCCTTTCTAATTATTTGTAACATTTCTGATTTAATAAGAATGGGAGAAGGTAAAGATATGATGTGGTAATTCATAAAATTTAAGAAATCACTGACATTGGAGCTGGGATTGGAGTATTTGACAGCTTGTCTGGAATGTTAACTTACATTGTCCATTACTATGACACACTTTTTGTCCCTAGGAAGATTTTGTAATAATTTTGTCCTGAACCAGTTCTCAAACATTTGTCCTGTCATTTCACCATGGCTGTCTGCCTTGGAATCCCCTATGTTTTTATCAGACAAATAAACCCAATTAGGTACCCATCCATCTCTTCCCCCTGCATGCAGCACCATGATGCATTTACTTCTTGAAGATGGTGATTTTAAAACAATTACTGATGCCATCATCCCATCCTTTCTTCATTACGTCATGCGTGTCATATCACGTTTTTGTCAAGACACACAATTTGACACCCTTCAGATTGTAGCTTCTTCAACTGTTGCAAATAATTGTAACGGCATGCAACAATCTGTGCAGACTCCATAATTGTTTATTTTTTCTTTAAGTCAGAAAACGAAATCCAAATTTTTTTTTTAACAGCAACCTTAGTGTTATTTCATAAGGAAATCCCAATTCTTTCAGATACTCTAAGAGCTCTTTAACTGCCAAAGAGTGATCCTTATTTTAAAAACTGGATAATTTGCGGCGAATAAAGTCACACATAAAATTGTCTATTTTATTAAACTTCAGAATTTTAGGGTCCTCTTTTTTGGTGTCATTGGTTC
Source organism: Diploptera punctata (assembly GCA_030220185.1). NCBI lineage: Eukaryota > Metazoa > Arthropoda > Insecta > Blattodea > Blaberidae > Diploptera > Diploptera punctata. The sequence goes on along the minus strand of JASPKZ010005287.1, from coordinate 1,091,942 downwards.
CCTTTTCACAATTTTTCTAAAGGTAGATCTGCTTAATTGAAGAATAGCAGCCATCTAAGTAATTTCTCCTTTCCCTAAACTTTTTTTCACAACATATTCATGAGTATATCAAACAAACTTTTGACAATGTTTACATAAAATTGATCTTGCTACTGAATTTTGTTTTGATTGAGAATTACTGCCCGAGGGTTGGGGTTCAGAATTTTCACTCAAATCCCACGGTCTCCACATCGTAACATTTACCATTAAACAACTTTTAATTAGCTCTGTGATGCACAAGTGACCAAGAAGGAAACTTAACACAGATTGATTTAATTTTTTACCTACTAAAGATACTGCAAAAAGACAAATGTTACAACACTGTTAAGATAATTATATCCACATGCAGTAGACATGGAAACGTTAAGAAACGTCATTTAAAAATGCGAATACATTATTAGCAGAGAACTCTTTTCAGTTTTCGGTGATTGGAGAGGCATTTTAAAAGCCTCTAACAACAACTCCTCGGCTCTATCTGATGAAACCAGAGTGAAATCTTTGCCTGATGCTGCTTGGAAACTAAACGAGCGAGGCAAGATTATAAAATTAGCCCTATAGCCCACTAGGCAATACTTAACAGTTGTATTGCTATATAGCTCCTGTACAACATTTATTAGTAAGGAAATTATACATGATCTACATAAGGCTTATACATTGTATAACCAAACAACTGATGAAAGCCTGTATAAGAGATTTTTATTAGTAAGACTGTTAGTTTATTTATTTATGAAGTATATATGTTATGTGATGACAAGAGAGCAAGATATACATCACACTGGGAATTTGCAGGAGTGATATCTTATTAATAAAAAATGTACAATTTTTTTTATTACAATAATATTTTATTTTAAACAATCTATTTGTTCATTTAATAAATTTCATCCATTAAAATAAATAATAAGTTATTCTGTATATCCCTTTTAGTTGTATGGTTAATTTCAATACCATTGCATAAATAAAATTTGAACAAATTGAATTTAGCGCTTCCTCTGCAGCAGCAGTCTATTTAAACCATGGAGCATGACAGAGGTGCCTCTCAATGTTAAATATTGGCAGCAAAATAATGCTACCTAAATCATAGAATATGCTACTAATCATACCTGTAGTCAAATTAAAAACATAACATTGTTTTAGGTCTGCTTTAGAAATAATTAGTTTATAACTCAACATTTCAATAATTTATTCTATGTTTTTATTATAAATTTAACACTTCTCACTGAAAGACAAAATATATTTGAAGAGAAAAATATATGCTTAGACTGGGGTTTGAACTCAGAACCTTTAACTTTATATGCTTATGCTCTACGGTCTGAGCTATCCTAAGAATTCCAATCTAAATGTAAATTTTTCTCTTAAAATTGTTTAATTTCATTGAGAAGTGTTAAATTTATAATAAAAACATCAAAAGAAGCCCTACTGGCTTTATAAAGTACCTGTAATGTTAAAATTCCTAATAAAAGTCTTCTTAAATAAGAAGCCATAATTTGTGTGATTAAGCTATGGTTTGTAACATTTGGCACTCTCGGAAATAAAAAATATATAAGAGAAAAATTTACTTTTAGATTGGCGTGCTTAGGATAGCTCAAACGGTAAAGCATTAGCATATAAAGCTAAAGGTCCTAGGTTCAAAGTAAGCATAAATTTTTCTCTTCAAATATAATTTGTCTTTCAGTGAGAAGTGTTAAATATATAATGAAAACATTAAAAGATGTCCTACTGGCTTTATAAAGTAATGTTAAAATTCCCAATAAAAGTTTTCTTAAATAGGGAGCAATGGTTCTTAGCATTTGACGGCACTCTTGGGAATTAAAAATATATAAGAAAAAAATTTGCATTTAGATTGAATTGCTTAAGATAGGTCAGACGGTAGAGCATTAGCATATAGAGCTAATGGTTCTGGGTTCAAACTGCAGTCTGAGTGTATATTTTTCTCTTCGAATATAACTTACTTCTTAAATAGGGAGCAATGGTTCTTAGCATTTGACGGCACTCTTGGGAATTAAAAATATATAAGAAAAAAATTTGCATTTAGATTGAATTGCTTAGGATAGGTCAGACGGTAGAGCATTAGCATATAGAGCTAATGGTTCTGGGTTCAAACCGCAGTCTGAGTGTATATTTTTCTCTTCGAATATAACTTACTCTATGGTATGCTTTTTCATACATTCTTATGGCATTGTTGCACTGAGTACTTTTTCCATTTGTATTATACCTCTTCCAAGCTAAGTTTCAGTTGTAATGTAAACAAACCAGATGTATGGACTGAATTTTCATTGGTCAAATAATTACTTTACCTATAAGCATGTAAGAAAATGGGTTCATTCTCTAACACTCAAAATAAATAATAAAATGCAGAATATATTGGGAATTTCTATTATTTTAAAGTGGCCACTTTCTGTAGAATTTCTTAAAAACTGGAAAAGAAATGGGGAGAAACAAATTATTTTGAATGTTTTCAAACAGTTTAGAGAAAAATAGCCATTCAGGATGTGGTGAAAAGAGCAACAGAATTTGAAGGTGAGTCAGAATGGAGAATAAATTCTGCTCATAATGAAATTGTAAATAAAGGGTATATATCGACATAATGGAAAAAGTGTAAATGTCTGATTACGTAGGCTCATATATAATTTTTGTTATCAATAAATAAGAAATGGAGGAAGTTCTTAATTACTGGTAACACCTTATCTTACATTCAGTCTTATTTCCCGTTAAATTCGATGTTGCTTAAGAACAATGTATCTATTGACGAAATTCCATACACAATTCAGTCATATGTTGGGTAAAAGTAGCACCAAGGTTCCCGTATAGATGAAGTTGTGGAGTAACATTTATGTAAGTTTGTTTACGCAATAACTGGAACTTAGATTAGATATAGTATAACATTGTTATTTGATACTGTCGATAGAAAAATCATTTAGATTTTTTTTTCATATATAGATAAATATTTTATAATTGTAAACTATGTTTTAAGAATCGTTGCAAAATGTTTCTAATGAAACAAGCAAAAGTTGTTCACAAAGTAGCATTAACTGTGTTTAACTTTCAATTTTATTTCTAAATGAATGGGGTGGATAAGGTACTTTTCGTGCGAGTGACCCACTGAAACCGTCTGCAGTAGTTGAAAATTTTCGCGGGTCAAAGTTAGATGGCGGCGCGGCATAAAATTGTTGCGAGAATTTGACATTTAGTAGATTATCGCTGATCGACAGGTATCTCATCGCTGGGATCTCTATGCTCCATACCAGTGGGTTATCGCTGCTCTATACTTCGTTTTCTATTTTCTCTATGCTCCACACAGAATGCAATTTATTTCCATTTATGTAGCTAATATGAAACTTTTTTCTTCTTTTAAATGTTTCTAAATAGTGTATTTTTACCTTACTATTTAAATAGTAATAATATCCATATAAATTATCTGTTAATTTTTTTTAACCAAACCTTGCAAATAAATAAATTTCATTTAGTGAAAATATCATAGGTTCTCTGGGTTCTCTATGATATATTATGTTGGTAACAGAAAATGTTGGCGCCATGTTGATACATGGTTGATGCAAATCGAGGTGGCGGTGTTTGTGATAATATATTTTATGTTACAATTGCAATTGTTAAATAAACAAAATTAAATTTTTCGAAGCTATAGAACCTATAGAATGTCTGAAGGTAATACCTATAATTTTAGAAACAAACTATATGCTTGGTGGTATGTTAATAATTTAGCCAAAAGAGGAGGTAGAATACCGGTATCATAATTTGAAATCTTACTAAGGCAGAATTTAGCATCGAATATACTATCAATTTTCTTAATATAGGATTAAGATAAATATATAATGATTATATATCCAAAACTTTATTCAATCATTCCAGTTTCACTTAATATAAGTTAAAGTTTAAGGTTATGTCATGTGGTTTGTTGAACAATGTTTTTTTGTTTCTCTGCAGATAACTGAAAATTGATAATTTGTTTCATTTTTTTTAGAAATGGCAAAAAGTGAGGATATGTGGACTCCTTTTAAAGAACTACAAATAATAGTTGAAGCAGTTGTTTCTAGGCCAGTTCAGGGTGTATTAAAGCAAGTCGAAGGTGTCCTTAGAAAACATAAACAAAATTTTATCACCCTCCTTAAAAATCCGGTAAGTAGTTATTTATACTTTATTTAGAGATACTGCAGTTTATGCCTCACCAAGTCCTGCAATATAGTAGTACATGTACACAAGGGTTATGAACTTGCTCCATAGATGGCAGGACTACCAGTGCAATCGGTATGACCAACCTTTGCTCCATAAATGCCAGGACTATCTATGAAATTGGTATGACCAACCTTCACAATAAAATCACAAACCTGTAATTTTGTAACTGGAAAAAGTCTAGTATTTGTCAATCAAAAATTCGGAAAAAGTCGGTTTTATGTCTCTCAGGAATTCTTTTAAGTTCCACAGAATCGCAGCGCGCATGCGCGAGTTGCTGTAATGGTTAATATAGACTCCGGTAGTCGGCATTACCAACTTTGGGAATAAATTTCCAAATGCAAAAAAAAATGGACGTTAACTAGCCATTTTCTAACTAAAGAAAACAATTTACATGCATATTATTTCTTCCCAAATGCTTAAAAATGGACGTAAACCAACTTCCCATTTCCTAACGTAACAAAGCAATTTACATGTGTACTATTAATGAACTATAAACTAATTTTACGTACACTAACACTAAATATAGTTTTAAATTATTTTCAAATGGTGGCAACGTTGGAACAACGTGGGAAAGTAGCAAGGAAGTAATGTATCTACGATCATGTTTTACGTAAATATATAAATATAAAATATTGTGAAGAAAGCTTGAAGATCATTGCAAAATGTTTAAAACAGTACAAAACATGTTTACAAGTGTTTAGTGCATCAGTGGCATAAGAATGTAAGTGTAGAAATGTGAGAGACATAAAACCGACCACATCCAAAAATTCTTCTAAGATTACAGAATTGCAGTGCACATGCGCGAAATGGTCCAATGCTTAATGTAGCATCCGTTAGATGGCTCTGAAATTGGTGTTACCAACTTTTGCAATAAATTCCCAAATGGGCTGAGTTCTAGTATTTACTTAGGTTATGAAGGGGGAAGTTGGTGTACATCCATTTCTGTAACCATGTGTGGGAATTTATTGCAAAGATTAGTCATGCCGATCTCATAGATATGTGACACCATCTGGTGACAATTCCATAGATGTTTACACATGTGCACTGCTATTCTGTAGGGCTGAGAAAAATTCATTGCATAACCTAATCTAAAGTTTTTCCTTGTATACTAATCTGATGTAATAATCATATTTGAAGAGAAAAATTATACGCTCAGACTTGGGCTTGAATACAGGACCTTCACACTCTAGGCAAATACAATTTATTGTGAATGTTGGTCATTCTGATTTCCATCTATTGGCACCTTCTTACACCTTGCACATGCACCCTATGGTTCTGTAAGACTTAGAAAAATTCATTGAGAAGCTTAAACTACAATTTTTCCCACAGTTCACTTATTCTAATTCCTTCAGCAGATTGCAGTTTTTTATATCTATTTATTCAGTACTAAGTCCTTGTACCTGATAATATTCTTCATTAAGCTTTGATGAAAACTTAAACATTTTTATGGCTCATATTACAGAATGTAATTATAGTAGATTAATTTACAGGAGATAGGTGAGGACAAATTAGTGTACACCATATTATTTTTGTTTACAGTTTATTGAATGTGTATACACATTGGATACGAGTGCTCCCTTGTGGGAGTTTCTTAACCTAGTATAATTTAGTTATGCTTATTTACCTACAGATATCAATGAGTGACATGTGGTTAGCACATTGCCTCAATGAGACATCTTATAGGCAACTGGGGTATTACTTGGATAGATGAGGGTCGGTTAAATTTTGCACAGAGGCCTTTTTATACAGGCTTATGGTTCTTTTACAAGTTTGAAAATCTTCAGACTCGGAACCCACGGCTTAAACTTCCTCCTGGAGGACTTGTTCCTTGGATTTTTCCATTCTAAAAATCCATTGACCTTGCTGGCTTTGAACCCGCAACCCTTAGGACTACAGGCAAGGAACAAAACCGGGGATAAGTCAGGAATTTGAAAGCATCTGGGAAATAGACGGGCATTTGTAAAGTGATGTGCATCTATCTTGTATTGAAATAAAAAAAATCACAATTGTTATACCACATTCTAAAAATGCATATAGATATTGGCATATTTATATTATTTTTGGTCTGGACATCTTACCTCAATATTAATGTTGATTTGTTCTTTGGACATGTTTCAAAACAATTCTGTTTTATCGTCAGCTTTCCCAGACTGGGAAAGTCTGGGAAAGCTGACGATAAAACAGAATTGTTTTGAAACATGTCCAAGAACAAATCAACATTAATATTGAGGTAAGATGTCCAGACCAAAAATAATATAATTAAAATAACCTCAAAATATAACTTCCTAAAATTAAATATTGGCATATTTCTTGGAAAAAATGCATTATGAAACTAAATCATATGTTTGGCATAGTCAAGCTGCTGCCACTAAAGAAATACTGGCCCTTGCCAACGTGTTATTGTGTTACTAAACAATACTTGAACACACATAGTTCAGTAACCTAGATCAACACTGACTCTATGCAATAAGCTTACAGTCTGCTTATTGAACACATGCATTTTTAACCTAGTACTTGGCAAGTGTTTTTCGCTTTTCATATATGATCCGATTGAGGGTCTTTCCACTTTTCAGCGGTTGCCCTTTTACCAGCCGGCTGCTGGCCCTTCACATCCACATGTGTCAATCAGAGGTAGATGATCAACAGCCAGTGTAGGGGTGACATGTGGTTAGCATGTCGAGTCCCCCAGCCGTTATAGCTGGTTCCTCAACCTGGAGCCGCTACTTATTGTAGCTACCCAATTGCTTCACGATGCTGGGTGGACACCAGTCCCATACTGGCCGAAATACCATGAGAAAATTTCTTCCCCCATGGAGACTCGAACCAGCGCAAGTCCCGTAGCTCTGCGCCAAGGCTTCCTACCTTAACCGCTCGGCTACGGCGCGGGACTGCTTTTCATATACAAATTTTATAAAACAACTCGAAAAAAAAAACTTTACAAAATGAATTAGCAAAGAAATTGCTGTCATTGATGAAAAAAATCAAACGATTAAAAAAATAGGATATGAATAAAGTAATTTTAACGTGAGATTGTTTGCAATGTTTTAACGTAACATAATTCATATTCAAATAATAAAAAAAATTAATTAATTTACTATTCTTATTTAAGACCTTACCATGAAAATAATTATGGGCCGCATACAAATACATTGGTCTCTACTAAAATTAGTTCCAATCACTGGTGAGCTGACTCCGTGAGCAAGTGCAAAGGTCGCATTAGCTACCCACTAACTGGTCATGCATGAAAGTCGTCGTTTTCGTAATATTGGCAAGAAATTACCCAGAATTTTCAGCAATAAAACCACTTCTGTTATTTTCTTCTGCTAGAGGAACGCATTTACGCCTGCATCCCGCAAATAATACCATATACGACAACGTCTGCATCTCACAATATTACGCTAATTCTTTGGTAGACTCTATCAAATTCTTCTTCTCTGCATATACCGAAAACATGATCGAAGTCTTCAAGGTCCGACATCTTGGATGAAGCAGCAAGGTTTCAAACTACATCAGTTACCATCGGGTTGCTCATGATTTGTTTCTCTGCTAAGTCACCTCGCCAGGTAGCTTAGGAATTTCAACAATTATTATCGCATGAACAGATTTTTGAGTATGCAAAAACATATTTGGATGCAACTTTCTCAGCAGAAGAGTACAGGCAGAGAACGACTTTTACAGTCTAATGCATTCATAGATTCAAGCCTATATGTTTTACTTACACATATTAAAAAATATTTTTACAAAATTAGCTGTACTAGAATTAATTCAATTTAGCACTCAAAAAATTTGGGAATTATTCTTTGATGCCATGAAAGAAAAAATCTGTGATGTAGTTGGGAATTTCATGTTTGTAATGTGCTGGGTACCCTGAACCGCTAGACCACTGCGGCCAACAGTTAATTGAATAATATGTATGCAATTTATTTCATTAGGGTAAAAAATCTGAAGTTTATTCTTTTCCTTAACTACAAACATTTGGTAATTATGAAGAATGTGTGGCTATTATTAGCGAAATAGTGCACTATGCATGTTAGAATGGACCATAGGTTATGAACTATACGGCCACAGGTTTTAAACTATAATTGAATGCTATTGACTAACTATATGGTTCCAACATTTTTTTTCTCTAGTATGTAACATCTAATCTAGAACAATATGATGTGAGTGATAAAAAATTCTACCTTAATTAAATCTAATGACATATTTTGTAGTACATCCTACATTGGATAAATTAGATAATTTAAGTAAATTAAGCTATACAGGGTGATTCAAAATTGACTTTACAACTTTACAAGCTTATAGAAATTTATTTAGAAGACCTACAGAATTGGTTTTAATGTCATATGATAGCACAACTCATCAAGTTTTCACCGACATAGTTTTATAGTACCTAGTTCTCTCACCGCGTGCGCTAACGTAGTTCATATCAAAATGGCTGCTTTCACAGGTGCCGAGCATGCTCGTTGTGTTTTTGTTCGAAGAAACTAAATCTGCGACAATTGTTCAGCGTAGATTTCGTACCCAGTATGGTAACAATCCTTCTAGCATATCCAGATAAATCGTACCGTTGATAGTTTTTTCTTGGAAAAAGAAGGGGCCGTACACTTTAGTTTTACTTAGGGCACAAAACACATTCACTTTCGGGCTGTAATGTACATGTTGCAGATGGAGATGTGGAGTTTCAGATCCCCAGATCCTGCAGTTATGGGTATTTACTTTGCCACTGACGTGGAATGTAGACTCGTTGCTGAAGATTACGTGGTTCAAATACGTTTCATCTTCCTCAATCCGACCAAGCATTTCTGCACAGAAATCACGTCGAACCATCTTATCATTATCAGTAATGTGTTGCACCATCGAAAATTGGTATGGTTTCAAGTGCAAACGTCTCCGTAGTATGCGCCAAATGGTCAGTTGTGAAATGCCAGTCTCACATGACGCATGCCGCATTGATTTCCTAGGGCCCCGAGCAAAGCTATCCCTCACTTGTTGAACCACAGCTTCAGCCGTACGTGGACGGCCAGTATGCTTGGAATGACTAACAGAACAGCCAGTCCTAACAAATGTTTGGTGCCAAGAATAAATTGTTGGCATGCCATGAGGATCCTTACCATACTGGGTACGAAATCTACACTGAACAATTGTCGCAGATTTAATTTCTTCGAACAAAAACATACAATGAGCACGCTCGGCACCTGTGAAAGCAGCCATTTTGATATGAACTACATTAGTGCACACAGTGAGAGAACTAGGTACTATAAAACTATGTTGGTGAAAACTTAATGAGTTATGCTATCATATGTCAATTAAAACCAATTCTGTAGGTCTTCTAAATAAATTTCTATAAGCTTGTAAAGTTGTAAAGTCAATTTTGAATCACGATGTATTTAATTATTGTTATGAAATTTATCTTATGTTTTATAGATTTTTCTTCTTATTTAAATAGCTTGAATGAATGTTATGCCAACAGACTGCATCTCGATGGAATTGGAGACAGCGATATCTAATTTTATGTGACCAGTCTCTAATATGAGAATGGACATTTATTATTATGTCCACCGCTGTGGTCTCGGGGTAGCGTGCTGCCTTGTCACGCAATGGGCCCGGGCGCGATCTCCGGTCGGGACAGTTTTTCTGGGTGAGGTTTTTATCGGGGTTTTTCCTCACCTGTAAGACAAATGTCAGGAAAACTTTAAGGCCCAAACAGTCCCCGAAACCATATGGCCATCGCAATCGTCATCATTCATATTCATCTTAGGTTAAGCTTAGGAATAGGGACTCTCCTGGCGCACCATTATCATCATCACCCATCATATCATCGGGGCAATGTAACCCCGCCTTCCAGGTGCCCCAACCTCAGAAGTGGGTTACAAGTACGCCATGCCAGGAGAGAAACCAGGAATGTCAAAAGACAAACCTGGGGCATTAAAAAAAACAAAAAAACATTTATTATTAATAATACATTATCTATCTTATCTTTATATATATATCACAATTTTTAGGTTATTTTTATGTCAATTTCTGATTAATTTTTTCGCTGTTTTTTTTTGTACTTTCCTCTCATCAAGTGTATATATATGTGTGTGTGTATGTGTGTGTGTGTGTGTGTGTGTGTGAGTGAGTATACTTCAGGTTGCTAATTACATTCTACTACAGGTCTTTATTTTTCTTTCTTTCTTCTTCCTTCCAAGTATTAGGTCGAGACCTGTTACGATCCTATAGAAAATTTTCCCTTATGGGAAATTCTCGTATAAGACTTGAAAGCATAATAATAGTCCCTTCGATTGGTTGCTGGCCAAAGGAAGGCAAGACCAGTGATGGGGCTGCCATCTTATAGCCTCTGGTCAGGCTTTTCTGGAGAAGAAAAGAAAATAAAGGAAAGAAGAAATGGAAAAAAGGAAGGACTCCCTAGACCCTCGGATGCCCTAATAGCGTCGGGGTCGAAAAAACAAGAGTTAACCAAGAGAGGTTAGATAGTAAAGTTAAAAGAGTGTAAAACACAAGTAAGTGGAAGAAATGTTTTGCACAGCTTGGGCACCTTGTGGTCGCCATCCACATATCCCCTAGATGAGGACCCTTGAGGGGGGTCTTTATTTTTAATTATGGTAATTGTTTTTTAATTATGGTAATTGTTATATTTGAAGAGAAAATTTATATGCTCAGACTGGGGCTTGAACCCAGGACCTTTTGCACTCTAGGTGAATGCTTTACCGAGTGAGCTATCTGAGCAAGTTCCAATCTAAACACAAATTTTTCTCTTATATATTATGTTAATTCCTGTGCACCAAATGCAATGAAACCTTTGCTTCTATCCTGCAAATGGCGGGGGCTTTTTTATTAAGAAGACATTTGATTAGGAATTTTACATTACATTATAAAGTCAGTACTGCTTCTTTCAATGTTTTGATTATTCATTTCATACATCTCAATGATAGATAAATTATGTTTGAAGAAAAAAATTATATGCTCAGACTGGGGCTTGAACCCAGGACCTTTTGCACTCTAGGCAAATGCTCTACCGAATTAGCTATCTAGAGTGCAAAAGGTCTTGGGTTCAAGCCCCAGTCTGAGTGTATAACTTTTCTCTTCAAGTATAATTTATCCATCTTTGAGATGTATGAAATGAATAATAAAAACATGGTAATAGTTGTTATATCATATTCTGTTTAGTCGCTTTACATTTGTTTTATTTCATTTTATTTTTTAGCCCAAAAATGCAAAAAGTCGTGAAGAGTTGCGTAAAGGAATAACTAAAGGAATATCACTTCCTGGATTAGGTCACCAAATTTTATCCAAGGAATTAGTGGATGAGGCAGTCATTATATCTGACATGTATGATCTGAATGAATATATGGCTTTGGATCTACTTTGCACAGGTAAGCTTTTTTTTCTAATACACTATCCCTCTTATTAATAATCCATATATCATTTTAATACAAGGTTTGTTCACATCTCAGTTGAAAATTCTTACTATTAAACACTGTATTAGTTATGCAGTGTATAAGAGGTGTACATTGTATAAAAAGTGAAAATGGTGGGCTCTATGATCAGCTGATTGTTTTCTTGTGTTATTGATGAATGTTTCCTTAAATTTCATGCAAAATTCAAGTACTATTTGATGGGTATACAAGACATAAATAATATTAATAGTGCTCTTGATAGGAAAATGAAGCATTATAAAATGCCTTTTGTTACATTCATTTTCTTTAATCCATAGTAATTCTGCCCGAAGGCAGGTCCTTCACTGCAATCATAGCATTTTCATGCTATGCTTGCAGCTTTACTAGGGAATTGTAGGTGTGGTAGCTTCCCGTTGCTTTCCACACCGGTGAAGGATGATGATGATGATGATAATGATAAGGGTGATGATGATAATGATGGCCATATGATTTCGGGGACCGTTTGGGCCTTAAAGTTTTCTTGACATTTGTCTTACAGGTGAGGAAAAACCCCGATAAAAACCTCACCCAGAAAAACTGCCCCGACCGGGGATCGAACACGGGCCCGCTGGGTGACAAGGCAGCACGCTACCTCAAGACCACAGCGGTGGACATTCTCTTTAATAATATTTTAAAATTGAACACTGTTTCAGAAAAAAAAATGCCCTATAATAGTTGCTGTGAGACAGGATTTAACCTGAATGTAGTTTAAATGCTTCATAATATTATTTTAACAAAACTTTCTTACATCATTAATTCCAATAAATGTCTTCTTAACTAAGAAGCCGCCATTTGCAAAGATAGAAACAATGGTTTCAAAAGCATTTGGCGATAGGGAATTACAACGTATATAAGAGAAAAATTTGCGTCTAGATCGTAACTCGCCTCGGTAGCTCAGTTGGTAGAGCACTTGGCCCGGAAAGCCAAGGGTCCCGGGTTCGAGTCCCGGTCTAGGCGAAAATTTTTCTCTTCAAATTAAAAATATAATATACATACTGATATAAATATGTTTTTAAATATAAAGGTAATATTTATGGGACAAAGTTTTCATTAGCCTAATGGTCTTGTGGTCAGAACTCCTGACTACAGTCCGTGAGGTCCCAGGTTCAATTCACGATCAAACTACACATTTTTTTTTTCTTATAGGGTTATTGTGTTGTCGTCTATGATCTGGAATTTTAATTCTCCTGGTCTTCTTCTTCCTTCCAAGTATTAAACTTATAGTTTTGTTATTTTATTATAGCTGAGCTGCAAATGCCTTATCATCCTGGACTGACTCGGGGGCTGGTGGCAGTATTATTATATTATGATGGTCGAAAATCCATTGCTACTGCATTAAGAGCCCTTGTACAAGCCAGAAGAGGTATTTCTTGGACATTAGATTCATCTGAAGAAGTGGTGTCATACATTACTCAATATACACAAGAACTAATGGATTATGGACTCATTAATAAGATTCTTGGTAAGAAGTTTTTTTATTTCAGTAATATTTTATGATACAGAGATAATACTGAATTGAGAATGAATACTCAGTATTTTGAATGTCCTGGTTTATGTTGAAGGTGTAGATATGAGTGGTGTATTGCAATCGGTTATATACAGCTTCTTTTAGAAATCATGATACTAAAAAAAACTTTTTAATTATGATGAAAATCTGAGTTTAAAAATGTACTGTTCATTTAAAAAAATTAAAATTTTCTCATCCAGCCATGATTCAAATATTTGTTCACATATTTTTTGCACTTCTTTAAAAACCACTCATATTACTTTATTAAATTTTAATCTACATTTAATTTATTTTTCTTTCAGATCTCCTTCAAACTCTGGATTTGTCAAAAGAGATAGAATTGCTCCAGAACAATAGGGCACTTGGTGGTCCTCGTCACAGTCGCCAAATAGAAGATCTTTTCATAGGAATTCGTCAAACTCTGGCAGATGTTGTGTACTTTTGGGCAGCTCAGTCCGGACTTCCCAGAGAACCTACATTCAAGTAAAGCTTTTCTTGTCATTCTTTTTATTCATACATTAATAATAATAGTAAAAATGACCACTTTGTGGCAAAATGTCTTGAAATTTGTTTTTCTCTCTGTGCACTCAATAACATGATACCTGTTGTTTTTATTTATTTAACACTAATCACTAAAGAATAAATTATATTTGAAGAGAAAATTTTTTGCCCAGACCGAGACTCGAACCCGGGACCTTTGGCTTTGTAGGTCAGTGCTCTACCATCTGAGCTATCGGGGCGAGTTCCGATCTAGACACAAATTTTTTTCTTATATACGTTGTAATTCCCAGCACCAAATGCTATGAAGTCTTTGCTTCTATCTTTGCAAATGGTGGCAGCTTAGTTAAGAAGACATTTATCGGGAATTTAAACACTACTTTATAATGCCAGTAGGGCTTCAATTAAAGTTTTTATTAATAATTAAATGAATCGTGATTTTTTCTTACCTCATACATCTATGTTTCTTTTAACACAGCATTGCAGTATCGGCGACTCTTTGTCGTCATCGTCAGCTGTTTGTCGTGAAAACAGCTGACGATGACAAAGTGTCGCCAATACTGCAGTGCTGTGTTAAAAGAAACATAGATGTATGAGGTAAGAAAAAATCACGATTCATTTAATTATTATTAATTGAACCTCATAATGTTAAAAATTCCCAAATTTAATATATAGAAGTTTTTATTATTAATTTAACACTTCTCACTGAAGGATAAATTATACTTGAAGAGAAAAATTTTCACCCAGACCGAGACTCGAACCCGGGACCTTTGGCTTTCTAGGCCAATGCTCTACCATCTGAGCTATCGGGGCAAGTTCCGATCTAGATGCAAATTTTTCTCTTATATACGTTGCAATTCCCAGCAGCAATTTGTTGGATTTGGGTTGTGTTCATTGTTGAACATCCTCTTCTGAAGCCAAATTACTCCTCAGGTATTTTCTTGTCGATAAGTTACATCAGGAATTAATCACTATGAGGTTTAATTTATGGTAAAATCAAATGTTTCTTACCTCTCCTCATACAACTCTTCTAAATAGATTGTGATTTCGAGACCGTTCTCGAAATCGCTATCTACTTAGAAGATTTGTATGAGGAGAGGTAAGAAACATTTGATTTTACCATAAGTTACATCAAGCTCATGGTAAGTAATCTTGTGAAACTTCATAGTTAAATATGGGAAATAACATCATGAGGTTCTTAATTCAATGAATGAATGAGTCACTTCTTATCTTACCTTATAGTTTATGTTTTCGTAAACACAGGAACTGCAGTTTTCAAGAGGACGTCCCTCTCATTTTCAACCGATATTATGAGAGGGATGTCCTCTTAAAAATGCAGTTCCCATGTTTAAGAAAACAAACTATTAGGTAAGATAAGAAGCGACTCATTCATTCATTGAATCTTGTGAATAGCTTGAAAATATTACTCTTGAGGGCTGACATCTTGTATCATTTGTCTAGAAATGTGGAAGCCTTAACTTCCTATTATCCCAAGGTCCTCCTATGGCCTGAATTGGAATCACTTTACCTTTTTACCAGGTATTAAGAATGTCTCTTGATAGACTTAGTCAAATTCTTGAATACCATCCAATGGGAAAGAGGATTCAAGGTCAGCCTAGAAGACGATAGAACAAATTCTATCTTTATCTTGAAACTGGAACAGGCCAGTTGGTTAAACTATTGATGACTGTTAAACTATTGATGATGATATTTGAAGAGAAAAATTTTCGCCTAGACCGAGACTCGAACCCGGGACCTTTGGTTTGCCGGGCCAAATGCTCTACCAACTGAGCTACCGAGGCGAGTGCGATCTAGATGCAAATTTTTCTCTTATATATGTTGTAATTCCCTCTTGCCAAAAAAAAGCATTTGACGAGAGGGAATTACAATGTATATAAGAGAAAAATTTGCATCTAGATCGTAACTCACCTCGGTAGCTCAGTTGGTAGAGCATTTGGCCCGGCAAGCCAAAGGTCCCGGGTTCGAGCCTCGGTCTAGGCGGAAATTTTTCTCTTCAAATATAATTTATCTTTCAGTGAGAAATGTTAAATCAATAATAAAAACATGATGATGAGTTTATAAATTTATTAACTTTTTGCATTACATTGAGGGAATGCTTTCTTTGTTTTGTTTTCTTCTTCATTTATTAATAACATTTATAAGCCCCAGTCTGAGCGTATAATTTTTCTCTTCAAATATGATTTATCCATCATTAAGATGTATGAAATGAGTAATTAAAACATCGAAAGAAGCCGTATTGGCTTTATAATGTAATGTATAATTCCCATATATATGTCTTCTTAATAAAGAAGCCGCCATTTGCAAAGATAGAAGCAAAGATTTCATAACATTTGTTGCGTGGGAATTACAACAACAAAGAACTGTATGACATATGCAATGAACCTGTCCTTGTCAATTTTATGCAATGAACCTGTCCTTGTCAATTTTATTAAGTTAAAGATATTAGAATGGGCTGGCCATGTACAAAGGCTCTCAACAGACTGAGTACCAAAAAAGGTGCTTACAGCAAGTTTTATGGGGAATAGACTAGTTGGAGTTGGAAGACCGAAAAAAACGATGGGAGGATGGTATTAAGGAAGATGCTGTAAACCTACTTAAGTGTCGCAACTGGAGGCTTGCTGCGCAAAATAGAAATGATTGGAGGTAGAAGTTAAGGGAGGCCAAAGCTTGAATTTGAGCCAATCAGCCATTGGACGGATGGATGGGAATTACAATGTATATATAGAAAAATTTGCATTTATATTGGAACTTTCTCCGGTAGCTCAGTCGGTAGAGCACTTGATCTAGAAAACCAAAGGTCCCGGGTTCAAGCCCTGGTCTGAGCGAATAATTTTTCTCTTCAAATATGAACATTTATAACCTTAGTAAAGTTTTCAAATGAGCTGTGTTGTAAAGCTCAGATGCAAATTTCTCTCGTAACATACTGTATGTTTTAATATAATAAATTTGGGAATTTTTAACATTGAGGTTTTATTGATAAGAATCAAATGAATTGTGAATTCTTCTTACCTCATACTTCCATGTTTTTTTAAACACAGCACTGCAGTATCGACGACGATTGTCACCATCATCAGCTGTTTTCACGACTGTCAATTTTTTTGCCAGTAATTATCCAAACTGCCATCTGGTGTTCTTTTGAAGGAGTCATTTTGTAAACTGCCATCTGTTGTATTTTTGAAGAACTTTGTAATCTAGCTTGGTTCATCCCAAACTGTTAAATCCAAAGATTTAGATATATATTTCAAAAGTTTTGCTTCTTTTTCAACATCTATCTAAACCTTTGGATTTAACAGTTTGGGAAAAAATATATATTCAAAAAAACCATACTAGAACCATGAACTTTGAGATTCTGGACGAACCAAGCTTGATTACAAAGTTCTTCAAAAATACAACACATGGCAGTTTAGAAAATGACTCATTTCAAAAGAACACCAGGTGGCAGTTTGGATAATTACCGGCAAAAAAAAAAACTAAAAAAAATTGACAGTCGTGAAAACAGCTGACGATGGTCGCCAATACTACGGTGCGGTGTTTTAAAAAATAGAACTATGAGGTAAGAAGAATTCACGATTCATTTGATTCTTATACTGTATGTTAACTACAGCCAGAAGAATAGTATTATGAAAACAGTTGATCACTGTATCACTTTTTCCTTTTTTTTTTTTTTGGGGACACTTTTTGATGAAGCTGAATATCATTATATGTTTTTTTTTTCAGATTAATAAATTATTTAAAATCTACAACTCTGAATGAGGATGCTAGTGGAGCCATAGATGGTGTGACTCTAGCCCTAATAATGGCACTACTTTATGCTTTGGATTTAAGTATTCTTCAGCGACGTGAAGATGGAGAGCGTAAGTATAAAAATTGAATAATCGTGTACATTGTGAACTACTGTAAAAAAAAATTTTAAATACAATGTGTATTACAGTCGAATTCCATTAAAATGTTTTTCAAAAGATAACATGAAAACAAGTAATTAATTGGTACCATGCATTAAATAGCAAATGATAAAACATGTACAATATTGATATTAGGCCCCGAAAATCATCTGCCCATCATCATCATCATCTTCATCCTTCACTGGTGTGGAAAACAATGGGAAGCTATCTCACCTTTAATTCCCTAGTAAAGCTGCAAAGCATAGCATGAAAATGCTATGATTGCAGTGAAAGACCTGCCCTTGAGCAGAATTACTATGGATGGATTGATATTAGGCCTGAAGTATAGGCTATGTTTTTTCCTATAAGTATAAATCGCTATAAGTTTATTGTGCAGATTAGTATCTTGTTAATATTTCACTATATATATTTTAAAATTTGTAATGTATTTTATTTTGTTATATAGAACTGGTGCAGAAACTGCCTTTAATAGCGGAACCAGATTTCATCAGAAGTTTGATCAGAGAACTTCCACCTTCTGACAAGGGATGGCAGTGTACTGGACTGCAAGCTCTTGCAAATCTTGCTTGGGGACTAGCATTAGCAACTCTTCATATGGCTCCCTCTAATTTACATCCTCCAGAAGGTAAACTTGAATTCCTCATTTGTATATTTTGTTGATTTTCTAGTAAGATTAGTCCGCTCTTCATGTCTTTTAAGAAACATGCACAGTTACTGTGTATGCTCATGTAAGCCTTTTTTTATTTATATCCTGAATAAGATAGACACGATAAAAGTGCAATGTGGTATTTAATCCAACGATTGATGTATAATCTCCATCCATCCAATGGCTGATTGGCTCAAATTCGAGCTTTGGCCTCCCTTAACTTCTGACTCCAATCATTTCTATTTTGCGCAGCAAGCCTCCAGTTGCAACACTTAAGTAGGTTTGCAGCATCTTCCTTAATACCATCCTTTGCTTTAGTTGTCGTTGTAGACCATCATTCCGAGGCATGTTGGGTTTCTGAATGTATTTGTTTTTACAGGGTAGGGATGTCAACCCCACGCCCAACCTCCAGCAATCCTGGGGGGTTGATGATTTTCTGTTGGGGTTTTCTCCTTTAGCTGGTATGTCCCAATTTTTAAGTGTCGGAAACTCACTTTTTCGCCCCTACACTTCTTAGTATTAACCAGGAGCCACGACGAGGACGTGGGGTGTATAATCTAGTAATCTCTCTCTCTCATTCAGCCCTGAGGTAGAACATTTTTTAAAAAAAAATTAGTCTGTTCATCTTACCTCAATATTAATGTTGATTTGTTCTTGAACATGTTTTGATTATATCATAATCATTGAAATATGTTCAAGAACAAATCAACATTAATATTGAGGTAAGATGAACAGACTAAAAATAATTTAATTAAAATAACCTCAAAATATCACTTACTAAAATAAAATATTAAGAACATTTTTTTGTTAAAATTTCCAATTACATTTTCTGTGGATCAACAATACTTTTTATTCTTGTAGTCTGATTTTCCAGGGTGATATAGCTGTAGACGATTTTTATTATTAATTTAACACTTCTCATAGAAGGATAAATTATATTTGAAGAGAAAAATTTTTGCCTGGTAGAGCACTTGGCCCGGAAAGCCAAGGGTCCCGGGTTCGAGTCCCGGTCTAGGCGAAAATTTTTCTCTTCAAATATGATATAGCTGTAGTTTGTTCTTGAATTGCCACCCAGAACAAGGCTATAACCCACCTTTTTTAATTAGTTTTACATTTTATTTGTAAAAAATAAAAAATGAGTTACATTTCTACTTTGAAAAGAAAAATGATCATAATGGCGGTTGAAAATGAATGACAAGATCATTTGAAAACTATAGTTACCGTGTTTGATAAAACATGAAATATGAGGTAAGATGTTAAAATGACTCATTAATTTATTAAGAAAAATGATCGCTTGAACTGGGACTTGAATCCTGGACCTCTGGCTCTCTGTTCCAGTATGCAGTCCATTACTCCATTCAACGTACCAATACAACTGTCAATTTTTCTTTCCTCTAATTCTCTAAATGTTCAAAGGCAGATAGCCAGTGCTATCAATAAACTTAGAGAAGAATACACCACCAAAACATCTGGAAAGGAATGGGAAAATCTACAAGCTTATGACATTACTACATTACAAAGAAAATCTGCAGTAGCAACATTCAGACTGCTAACGGGACATGACTGCTTGAATAAACACCTACACAGAATTGGCATAACAGATTCACCTAAATGCCCTTTTTGCAATTTAAATGAAGATATGGAAAGAAACCATCTCCTCCGTTGTCCAGCTTTTGTGGAAGAGACCAGCCTTTCTGCTAAATATTGGAGTGCAAGAGAGCGAATGATTTCATTATCAAGTGCTCGACATTAGATACCAACCAACCATCATTGCCGTCTGATGGCTTCTATTCAAGAAGGTTTTTTTTTTCTCTCCCAGAATTGGAAAGTATTAAAATTTAAATGTACAACCGAAATATGGGTTACAATCTTATTTTGGATGGTTATTCAGTTAAAACTCGGTGTTTCATCTGCATTACTATGGCAGATATCTTTAGTCTATGACAACATATACTTCTTGCACTGTTAACAGTGGGAGACTGGTTGGATTACGTACTGATCCGTTTTAATTTAATTTATGAACAAGATCATAGCTGTCTCGCAAAAAAAAAAAGTGCAAAAGTTATGACACTGATTTAAATGTTATGTAACTATAATACATTTTATTTGTAACATTTAGAGCTGTTAAAAAATCAAGTGTTATTTTGCAAGATTCTGAGTGCATTACTTTCTAAATAAAGTAAACTATAGCATAGCAGGATTGTATTATTAAAACTATGTATTATTTTTATAGGATTTAATGATGAAGATGATGTACTAGTGGATTCTGCCATTGATATGAAAGTGTTTAATTTCTTACACCATATCATACTACAAAATGACTCCATATACAAAGAGGTAAGTTATATAGGCGTTAGAGATTACTTGCAAGCCGATTTATGGAGCCTGAAAACTTTTGCTTGAAGTAAGAAATGCAGGCCAAGCGGCTCATAAATTCTTCAAAGCCTTCAGGCTCAAAACCTACACCTCTTCTCTATTTACGCTGACATAAACAGCAGTAGCTGCTTAAAAATACCGTAAGTGCATTAGAGGAAGAGAATAATAATAATACTTTATTTATTCTGGCAGAGTTAAGGCCATAAGGCCCTCTCTTCCACTCAACCAGCACAAATACAAATAAATATTCGACAAATATAGATATACACTATACTAATTATAAACAGTTAAAGATACAATAAATGTAGCAATGTAAATGTCATGTACAAACAACATTTTATAGGGTAATAACAATAATGATACGTTAATAATAATAATAATAATATAAATATGATACATTATACGGGAAACACTAATAATACTAAAATAATACTGAGTGTGATGTGTCATATTATTTTATTTATATTTATACTCACCTATGAATTCACACCTCGGTAAATTTTTTTTTAGTAGATCTTAACTTCATAACTGGAACACCATTCTTCTTTGTAATTTTCTGGAACACAAGGACCCGTGAGTCAGAAATAACTTTTTACACCTCACCTTATTAATTCTGTGATTTTCACAGGACTGATTTCAAAAGTCATTCATTGCTTCTTCTATCCTCAGCCAAAACTCCGACTCTGACTTATATAAATTATTTATTACCTCATAGTGTTAATTGGGGGCACGCCATAGTGTAGTGGTTAAGGCACTGATCTACAAGCCGGAAGGTCGAGGGATCAAGTCCCGGTGGGGTCAGGATTTTTAAACTGACCCAAACCTTCTGGCGGTACTACGGCCCTGGGGTCGACTCAGCCTCTAACTGAAATGAGTACCAGGCGCTTGTTCTGGGGGTAAAGGCGGCCGTCACGCAGGCCTGACAACCCGGCTGACATAAGAAAAAGTGGGAACCTTAACCTCCCTCTACCCCAAGGGCCTCCTGAGGCCTGTAGTGGGAATACTTTACTTTACATACCCTCAGGGGTCCTCATCTAGGGGATATGTGGATGGCGACCACAAGGTGCCCAAGCTGAGCAAAACATTTCTTCCACTTACTTGTGTTTTGCACTCTTTTAACTTTACTATCTAACCTCTCTTGGTTAACTCTTGTTTTTATCGACCCCGACGTTATTAGGGCATCCGAGGGCTAGGGAGTCTTTCCTTTCTTCCGTTTCTTCTTTCCTTTATTTTCTTTTCTTCTCCAGAAAAGCCTGACCAGAGGCTATAAGATGGCAGCCCCATCACTGATCTTGCCTTCCTTTGGCCGGCAACCAATCGAAGGGACTATTATTATGCTTTCAAGTCTTATACGAGAAGGACGAAGATCACTGGGCCGTCCTATGAAACGCTGGAGGGAAAATTTTCTATAGGATCGTAACAGGCCTTGGCCTAATACTTGGAAGGAAGAAGAAGAAGACATAGTGTTAATTTCCATCCTGAAAGTTTTATTAAAACTGTAGTTTATTTTGAATATGAAAAGTTTTTCATTGAATTCTATATAACACTGTAAAATTCCACATGCTGCTATTATTAAATGTATAAAAATATATTAGTCTACTCAGGGTGATTTGAAGGAAAAGAATGGTCAACAGTGAATATCATTATAAAATGTAACTTAAGTTGTGAATGATATGTAAATAAAATCCGTTTCTACACATCCATCCGAAGTAATTCTGCCCAAGGGCAGGTCTTTCACTACAATCATAGCATTTTTAAGCTATGCTTTGCAGCTTTACTAGGGAATTGTAAGTGTGGTAGCTTCCCATTGCTTTCCACACCGGTGAAGAATGATGATGATGGCACATAGTTAGTGAAAAAAGTTTATTATAGGTCTGTATTATAAAAATTATTTACAAAGGATGAACTGCATTTTATTTAGGATATAAACAATGTTTTTCTTTTCTTTTTTCAATGTTTTCATTTAAATTAACATTTTCCAATCTTGGATAGAATCTAATTTAAGAAAGAAGA
The DNA here is from genome assembly GCA_030220185.1 of Diploptera punctata. Taxonomy (NCBI): domain Eukaryota; kingdom Metazoa; phylum Arthropoda; class Insecta; order Blattodea; family Blaberidae; genus Diploptera; species Diploptera punctata. The sequence goes on along the minus strand of JASPKZ010005287.1, from coordinate 1,069,313 downwards.
ATTAACGTTTGAACCCTGGATCTCTGATTCTGTACATCAGTGCAATACCAATTATATCATTTGAGCACCAATGTTTTTCTTATTAATTGTAAATTACCTCATAGTGTTATTTCCCTTTTTCTTGTTCTATTTATATTTATAGGTATATGAGTGCCATTACACAAAAATTTTTTTCTACATTTAGGATTTCTTCTAAAAATATTTCCATTTTATATCAAGTAATTATAATAGCAATAATAATAAAACAATGTAGGAAATAACACTATAAGGGGTACATTAATTTTTTTAAATTTTATCACCGGGGCAACGCCATAGCGTAGTAGTTAAGGCATTGCACTGCAAGCGGAAGGTCGAGGGTTCGAGTCCCGGTGGGGTCAGGATTTTGAAAGTGACCGAAACCCTCTGGCAGCACTATGGCCCTGGGGTTGACTCAACCTCTATTGGAAATCAATACCAGACTCTTGTTCTGGGGGTAAAGGTGGCCGTCATACAGGGCTAACAACCCCGCTGACATCACGTGCCGATTGTCCAGAAAAAGTGGGAGCCTTAACCTCTTATTACCCCCCAAAGGGCCTTCTAAGGCCTGTAGTGAGATCACTTTACGTTTTTTTCTTTAATTATATCGCTTCACCTTGTACTCTGTCTTCTATTTACACTGGTTTCGGAACAACGTTAATTTCATCTTCAGTACTTTCACGACCATTGTTCTGTCATAGTCATGCACTACTTCCTTCATCTATTAGTAGACCAGTGAACTTTTAAATCAAATTGAATTTCTCAAGAATTTAAAAATTAATTAATCTCTCCCTCTTGTGTGTTTTTTTTTTAATATACAAGGTGCAGCATAAGTCAGTTAACCAAAAATGCTAAAAGAATTGACTCATTCTAACCTTATATTTGTCCTTTTTGTCTAGCGTAAGTTATTGAATTTATGTCGGTCAGGTTTTAAGATACCTTGTTCCTGAAAATGGCACCATTATATTGAGTTTCTGACCATGTCGCAACCATGTCCAGTGGATAACTGACTTATGCTATACCCTGTATACTTTTTCCCAAACCTTAAGCTCTTTTAAGTTTTTTCTGTTTGTTTTATTAATTTAGTCTTTCTTTCAATTAGTCGTTTTTTGATCAAACTTGATTGGCTACTGGAGATTTTTTTTTACTTCCCGATTTTTGACATTCCTAAGATGTTCCTTCACTCTGGTTTTCAAATTACTTTTTGTTTTCCTTATGTAGATTTTATCACAATCCCTGCATTTTATCTGATAAATCCCTGTTCTGTTTTCTTCTTCTATTTTCTCATTTTTGTTGGATTTGATTATCTTATTGAGGCTAAAGTAGTTTTTTTTTTCTATGCCAATCTTATGTTGAAGTTTTAAATATTTTTTGTTCTGATTTTAAAGAGGCTATTTTAGGTTTTCACCCCTTTGAGCCAGTCTGTTCACCCACAAACCAAGGTTTTTGTTACCTTTATACCAAGCTATCTCAAACACAGAATATTAAAAAAAAACATTAGATTTTATTGAGTTTATAAGAGATACAGATAAGGGACCTTGTTAATACCCATAAAGGTTCATGGGGGTATGAACACTGATTATGGAAATACATTAGGAATAATAAATAAGTTTGGTCCATGTTCATCTTACCCCATAAATTGTTGTTTTTTTTTAAGATGCGTTTGAAAGCTTCTGTGCTTCATCGTCAGTTGGTACTGACTTATCTTCGACTACTGCTCCGTCTTTTTGGAGTCCAATAAACAAGTTCTTTGGACCACAAAAAGAGGGAGCAGGAGTTGAGATCCAGGGCCAGCAACTTAAAGAAGATCAGTCTGTACTAACTGACAATGAAGCATAGAAGCTTTGAAACACATCTTACAAAAAAACAACAATTTATGAGGTAAGATGGATACAGACCAAACTTATTTATTAACACTTTGATTCTTAACTTTTAGCTAACAGCTTGAGAAGAAGTTATGATGACTATAGACTTTTGCTCCAATCGAATTTTATTTGCAGAAAAATTATTAGTACTTTTTATAGGAAGCTGAGTAGACCCCAGAATTCATCTGGACATTAATGTAGTCCTATTGGATTTGCAGTTCACACAAACATCTGATTCTGAAGTTGGTTCAGGCTCAAACATGGCCAAGGCCGATAAAACTTTTGGGGGATAAAAATATTGGGTATGCTTTTTTTGGAGGAGAAAATAACCATAGGTCCTATGTCATAGATTTACGACATGTAAGAACTTCACAGCTGAAATATATCTAACTTTTTCAGGAGTTTTATGTAAGGAGATTGCATTGTCTAATCACTGACTTCATTGTCTTGATGCCTTTGAAATTGAAAGATCTTCGCAACAGAGCAGATGAAACTGCTCGTACTATGCAAGTTTATACACATGTAAGTTTTTAAATGAATATTCCATAGATTTATTTTTGGTTTTATTTAATTTAAAACATCTCATTGTTATTTTATGTATTCAAACTTTATTCCAAATAATATCCAGTTTTCAGACAGCCAGAATCTAACTGGGTGGCTGAAAAAGACATGTTGTTTGGAACCTAACTCAGATATGAGTTTGTAATTTTAAAAATGTCAGATGCTGTATGTTGTAATCAAATGGTAAAGAGAAACATTTTTTATTGTACTTTAATATACTTATTTCAATCATAGTAACAGCTTTAGCTTCTTAATATTAATTTAATAAATAATGCTTTAGCTATGTGGAGTCCCTTCATGTCTTCTTCAGGTAGAAGCCATTCATTGTGTATTTGTGAATGATGATTCATTGCATTTGAATGTGGGACCAAGACAGTAAGGTAAAAGGAAGGATTTATGCTTGGGTGGGAAGGAAGCCTGAATTAGCTCAATGGTTAAGAGCATCAGCACGGAAAGCTGGAGGTTCAGGGTTCGATTCCTGGTTCAGGCATAAATTTTTCTCTTTACCATTTGATTACAATAATTTAGTAGTGTACTTTAATATACTTATTTCAATCATAGTAAAAGCTTTAGCTTCTTAATATTAATTTAATAGATGCTGTGTAGCCTATTTATAAAAAAGTGAAAAGTGATGTATATCAATGTTTTTATTATTAATTTCATACATCTCAATGATGGATAAATCATATTTGAAGAGAAAAATTATACGCTCAGACCGGGACTTGAACCCGGGACCAAAGGCTTCATAGCATTTGGTGGGCGGGAATTACAACGTACATAGAGAAAAATTTGCATTTAGATTGGTACTTGCTCAGGTAGCTCAGGAGATAGAGCACTTGGTCTAGAGAACCAAGGGTCCCGGTCTGAGCGTATGATTTTTCTCTTCAAATATGAAAAAAGTGATGTATATGTTTAACAATTGTCATTGTCTCTTTTGGAAACTTTAAACATATTTGATACCATGATTATTCTAACATCATAATAAACTTTGGAGAGAAGACACTTGGTTTTTGTCACTTTTCTCTTTCTGTAAATAGACTATGACTTCAGAGATTTTTTAAAACTTGAAGTTTGTGTCTCTGTGTTTAGATAAAAACAGCTGAAATACTCAAGTTATCCAGGAGTTTTTAATTTTAATTCTAAGGGCCACATGCAAATTCATTAGTCTCTGGTGAGCTGAGTTTTCCGTGAAAACGTGCAAAGTTCGAATTAGGGAGTTGCTGACTGGCCATGCATGAAAGTAGTTTTTTTCGTAATATTGGCAAGAAATTACCCAGAATTCTCAGTGATAAAACCACTTCCGTTATTTTCGTCTGCTAGAGGAACGCATTTACACTTGCATCCCATAAATAATACTGTATACGACGTCTGCATCGCGCGATATTATGCCGATTCTCCTATTCTTCCAATTGAATTCTTTGGTAGACTATCAAATTCCTCTCTCCGTGTATACCAAAAACATGATCGAAGTCTTCAAGGTCTGACATCTTGGATAAAGCAGCAATGTACGCGGCAAGGTTTCAAACTACATCGGTTCCCATCGGGTTGCTCACGATTCGTTCTCTGCAAAGTCACCTCGCTAGGTAGCTTAGGAATTTCGACAATTATTATCACATGAACAGATTTTTGAGTACGCAAAAAGTCTTTGGATGCAACTTTCTCCGCAGGGAATGACTTTTGCGGTCTAATGCGTTCATAGATACGACACTAAGTGATACAAATGTACTTGGTTTGAGAAACAAAATAAAATAATTTTTGTTTTCTTTTTGTTGTTCAATAATATAATCCCAACAGGGATCTTCCATATTGACCTTCACAAGGTAAAGTGTTTGTTATTTTAAAGTGGGAGATTTTGGAAGTATAAGCAGTATCAAGTGACAAATGAAGCATCAAAAGTTGTAAAAATTAATAGACACAAAATAATAAATTAGAGAATATTGTAATACATTCCCTTTGCTGAGAATTCAAACATTTTTTTGGTTCTAAATTTGAATTACAAGTATAGAGCGAGTATCACTAGAAGTCTATGAATTACCAATAAGTTAAGGACAGAAGGGTATAGGTAATATTGAAATCATTAAAAACATACCTTTGGTAAATAGACATATACAGAATTGAACTTTTATAGGAAAAATCTCTATGGGGTTTAATGTAAGACTTAGATTAAAATGCTTTATACCTTATCTCCAATTAGAAGACTGGATATGAAGTGAGGTATAAAGCATTTTAATTTAAATCATAGACATGCACAGTTTTATTTTTTGAAAAGAAAAATTAATGACAACTGGGAATTGAACCGTGGATCTCTGACTCTGTATGTCAGCATGTCAGAGGTCTAGTGTTTGATTTCCGGTTCAGGCGTTAATTTTACTTTTCAAAAAATAAATCTGTCCAGAACTGGAATATACATCCATAGTAATTCTGCCCGAGGGCAGGTCTTTTACTGCAATCATAGCATTTTCATGCTATGCTTTGCAGCTTTACTAGAGAATTATAGGTGTGGTAGCTTCCCGTTGCTTTCCACACCAGTGAAGGATGATGATGGCCATATGATTTCGGGGACCGTTTGGGCCTTAAAGTTTTCCTGACATTTGTCTTACAGGTGAGGAAAAACCCCGATAAAAACCTCACCCAGAAAAACTGCCCCGACTGGGGATCAAACCCGGGCCCACTGCGTGACAAGGTAGCATGCTACCTCGAGACAACAGCGGTGGACTACTGGAATATGTTAAACTAAATATAACATCAAAATACACATGTAATTATTACTTAAATGGTTCAACCCAAACATGTAATGTGCAGTGAGTAGCATTAGAAAAACTAACAGTTCAACTAATCTGTGAACACTTCTCACAAATCAATGAATGAATGAGTCGCTTCTCACAATGTTTATACGAAGAATGTGTTTAAATTGTAGATTAAGAAGAGAAACTCATCTGTAACAGCCAACATCGTAACAATATACTTCTCCAATTAATCATCCAGTTTTTTAGTAACTTTCAAGCAAGAATATATGGTTTTGATGCAATTAAGACATTTCAAAACTCGGTTATATTGGTTTGAATAGGAAACAATTGAAATAAAGTTTAACAAATACTGATACTAGGCCTTCTGATCTACATGACACCCAGCATAAGATTCACTGATTAAAAATGACAGCAGTAAGTTCCAAAAATATATATAAATATGGTGTTTTGTAGTCTCGTAGACTGTGATGGGCAGGACATGTGACACGTATGGGGAATGAAAGACATGCATGGAAGCTTCTTGTAGGAAAACCAGAGAGAAAATGCCCAGTTGGTAGACCAAGAATGAGGTGGGAGAATAACATTAACTATGATTTGAGGGAAGTAGATTATACAGGGAATGATTGAAAAGCATTACCTCAAGATAGGGATGTATGGAGAACTTGTCCTTGTGGCCATAAACCTACAGGTTCGATAGTAAGTAAATATGGTGTTTTGTAGCATGTCACAAAACTGAAATATATACTCGTCTGACCTTGTGATGAATAACCTGTCCTTTTTATGTTAGTTTAAGTGTGATATACTGAGCCTCATATCTCATTGCTTTGGAATGTCCAATTATTATCAACTTGTGCGAGCAGTTTTTTTTGTTGGTTTTCAAATTATAATATAGTGTGTCATAAATTAAAACAAGAGAACTAATCACTGGGTGAAAACATATTAAAAATGCAAATATTTTAATAAATATATTTTATGTTTACTCGAACAGGAAGGTTTGGAGCCACCATCACATTTGCCTCATCATTATGAGCACTTGCTGTTGACCATATCCAAGTTGTACAGAAAGAATAAAGCTAGTGATCAGTTGAACCTGGACTTGGTGTTGGATTATTGGACTTCAGTAGACACCATGCCTTCAGCTACATCTGCCTCAACTTCTTTTCACTTCCGATCTTCATCCAGGCAGGTTGGTTAAATATTTAATTTAAAAAAAAAAGTAATTTTGGGAAAAGATGCTATCTATGTTAGAGAAGCAACTAGTAAACTATATTGAATGCTATCAATTACATGAGTATGTATAAGAATCAAATGAATCGTGAATTCTTCTTACCTCATACTTCTATGTTTTTTTAAACACAGCACCGCAGTATGAGTGACCATCGTCAGCTGTTTTCACGACTGTCAATTTTTTCTTTTGCCGGTAATTATCCAAACTTCCATCTGGTGTACTTTTGAAAAAGTAATTTTCTAAACTGCCATCTGGTGTATTTTTGAAGAACTTTGTAATCAAGCTTGGTTCGTCCGGAATCTCGAAGCAGTATCATTTTTAATAAAAAAAATTAATTTCTCAAAATGTTTTTGAGATAGCGTAACAAAATTTGGTATATAGTATCACTATGATACTGTGGTGGTATGGTTAAAATTTGAAGCTGATCTAATGAAATTTATAGACTTTTACAAATTTCACAGATGCATTGCCTTAAGTGCATAATAGCATCTGGTATGGGGAAATAGTGGAATGAAATTTATGATAGGGGGAAAATGGGAGCAACCCCGAGAAAAACCTGCCCAAGCTTTGTTTCGTCCACCACGAACCCCATATGGAATGACAGAGACTTGGATCTTGACACCTCAGTAATGAGAGGGGAGCATATAACCATGTGTGCCACAGAGACACCTCTATAAGATTAAATTACTGTATTATTTATTTATTTTTATTTTGCATTATTCTATGATTCTTTGTAAGATTGTTGCTTTAGTTATTTGTCTAAATGTAAGGTAGTGATTTAAGTGATTTATTTTTCTGTTTGTTACAGACTTCACTTTCCAAGTTTGTGAGTGGCTGTGCTGACTTGCTGCCTCCTTTGCTATTTGTGCCATATATGAAGATGATGTGCAGCCTAGCTTCTCATCCACAAGCTGCACGTCATGCTTTCAATCTTCTTAAACAAAATGTACTTGGAAATTCAGTTAATGTATCTTGGGATCATTTTTTTCAGTCTCTGAACAGGTAACATATATTTTCACTTTTTACATAATCTTTTCTATCATTGTACATTAGATGTTAGCATAGTTTATATTATTGAACTTTTATAAGAAAAAGATCACTGTGAGGTTTAATTTAAGATTAAATTAAAATATTATTAAATATTTGAGGTCAGTTTGTGCCGCGTTATAAACCACGATCTGCAAATCAAAATTGTGCCGCGTATCGTCTTTTGTTTCCTTTGTATATATATTAGCCTTGAGTTCATAACAATCAGGATTATTCAAAAGCCTTTGCCCGGGCCCATGAGAGGCAAAGATTGATTCATTTTTCCTTTCTAAATACTTAAACATCAATAAACAATAGATTTTAAAACACTGTAGTAATCTATGATACTTAGCTAAGCTGAATGTATTATTATTATTATTAACCATGAAAGCTAGACGGAAAAAAAGGAAGTTTGTATGACCTCTAAATGAGCTTGTGTACAGGAATATGCCAAACAGCAGTATACACATAAATAATTAAACATTAATCATGATATATATATATAAAAAATGATGTTTAATATAAATTGCACATCTGAAGTATTAGGAAAAATATAATTAAAGAATAATTTTAATTATTCATGAATTAAAAGACAAAATAATAATTATTAACATAAAAAATATCATAACTCACACAAACAACTTCACACACATACTTTCAGTCCTTGCCAGGGTGGCTTTCCCTGGTCCACTGGACCAAAAACCTAAAGCACACCACTCACATCCTCCAGACGACAATGTTGCAATCAAAATTTCCAATCGAATGATAATGTTCTGAATGTGCATATCGTATTTGAGCGTTCCGAGGTAGAAGGGAAGGTGTGCAGTACAAACAGGGCAATGGGAGAGGTAGAAAGGAGAGTGGGGGTAGATGCAGAGAGAAAGGAAATTGGAATAGTTCACGAATCTTTCAGTTAAAGGAGGATAACGGCTCTGATGTTACGAACCGAAATTTGCACTTTCAGTTCAAGTTAAAATATCCAACTCATTAATAATTAAATTAAACTACTTCACATCTCACCTCATTATACTGCAGTTTCAAAGCCTTGGCAGCTTCATCTTCAGTAATATCTTGTCGACTGATGTTATGTCGATCAGAAGAACTACTTCTTCTTTCCTCTCTTGGTGGACCGATAAACCTCTGGATCCAATCAGAGTCAATGGTAATTTCAAAGTTCATAAGTTTTTCTCTATCGTTTTTTTAAATGTGGAAATACGAATTTTGAGTTTCCTGCAGATTCTGATTGAATCCAGTGGTTTATTGGTCCACCAACCACGGGAGGAAGTAGTATAAGTAGCATACGAGTAAGGTAAAGGAAGGATTTATGCTTGAATGAGAAAGAAGCTTGAATTAGCTCAGTGGTCAGAGCATTAGCACGGAAAGCTTAAGGTTCGGGGTTCGATTCCCAGTTCAGCAAACATTTTTCTCTTACCATTGATTACAATCATTTAATTGTGTTCATTAATTTACTTATTTCTATCATAGTAATAGCTTTAGCTCCTCAATATTAATTTAATAAATGATGCTATAGCTGTGTGGAGTCCCTTCATGTCTTCTTAATGTAGAAGCCATTCATTGTGTGTTTGTGAATGATGATTCATTGCATTTGAATATGGGACCAAGAGAGTAAGGTAAAGGAAGGATTTATGCTTGAATGGGAATGGAGCCTGAATTAGCTCAGTGGTCAGAGCGTTAGCACGGAAAGCTAGAGGTTCGGGGTTTGATTCATGGTTCAGGCAAAAAAAAAAAAATGTTTCTTTACCATTGACTAAAAATTGTTTACCTTGTAGGTCTGTTTCCTCAACTTTTAAAATGTTAATTCACTGTAGGCCTTTCAGGACTAGACCCATCATCAGCAGAAGATATGTCACTTTTCACTGACTCTGAATGCAATACTGGTATACTTGTGATGATTTTATAGAAAGGATTGAATGTACTGAGTGCGTCCTCATTTAAAAACAGATTGTTGTCGGTTTCCTTTAGAAATTCAATTTTTTACAGTACATTTATTTTTGCTGGATTGCTATCTTTGTGTAGTATTTTGAGGGTGTTGTCAATATCTAGCATGTGATATCCAACCTGAACAATATGTTTAGCATAGCTGAATTTTGCTTCTGCATATTTGAAGTCTTAAAAATGTTCTTTAAATGTAATATCGAAACTTCTGCTGGTTCTTTGTATATACATTTTATCGGCCGCAGTGGAATAGTGGTTATGCTCCTTGCCTCTGGTCCTGAGGGTCGCGGGTTCAAACCCGGCCGGGGTCGATGGATTTTTTAGGATGGAAAAATCCAAGGAGCAAGTCCTCTGGGAGGAACTTTAAGCCGTGGGTCCCGAGTCTGAAGATTTTCAGTCGTAAAAGATCCTTAAGCCTGAATGAAAGGCCTGTAAGCAAAATGTACTGATTTTTCCCGTCCTAGTACTACCTTGGTTTCCTAGATGTCAGTATGAGGCAGAAGGCTAACCACGAACCACTCAAATGACATCTATATGAAAACAAGTGTAACTAATTATATTATTTTTGGTCTGGACATCTTACCTCAATATTAATATTGAGGTAAGATGTCCAGACCAAAAATAATATAATTAAAATAACCTCAAAATATAACTTCCTAAAATTAAATATTAAGTGTAACTAAATTAGTATGGTTCAAATTCTTTCCTGTAGGGGGAGAGCGCCTAAATCCCTGTTAAGGGAAACACGGGCTTACAAAAAAAATGTTAATTTGTATACTCCTGTATTATTAAAATTATTTTCTTCTTAATTTGTTTCCATTCTATATGCTATTTTTATATTTTTGTCAATTTTTTCATGTATTGGCTAATTTTGAGTATAATTTTCTTTCTTTTTTTTTATGAGTTTTTTTAATAAAATTTTGATGTTATTTTTAATTTAACATATTTCAGTCTTGGACAAATTTATAATATATTTATTTATATGTTGATTGTAATCATTGATTTTATGATTTCATTTTTATCTGCAGTATCTCCCTATTTTCGATTATCTTAAATTTTGATGTTAGCAGATTTTTAAACACCCACTACAATACCATTAGCTATTTATCTGTATTTCTCGAGAAAATATACTGTGTCCAGAGAATTAAAAAAAAATAATTTGCTCCAATATTGGATTCCATGACAGTGATAATGTCTGGTTGCTTATCACCAAGGATTTTGGTTAATTCCATTTTCTTCTGTCAGCTGAGAGCACCAGCATTCCAATGAGCTATAATGAGTCTTCCATTTTAGGAAGAAAGATTTGAAGAATTTATTAAAGTTCTCTCACTTATACAAATTTTGCTCGTGATTACTTACCTGAATAAGTATTTTCATTTTCAGGACACACTTGGAGGTGAGTCTATCTTTGTATCCGCTAAAAATGTATATTATTCCTGGGAAAAAAAAGTTTTTAACTTAGTATGTTTTTGGATTTTCTCTCTTGAATTATGTGATCATGTAACAGCATTTAAAAATGTATATATTTCTTAAATTTTATCAAAAAATTGTATCTTCTTCTTCATCTATACAAGTCTTAGGGTCGTATGCAAATACATTACTCTCTACTCAAATTACTTCCAATCACTGGTGAGCTGAGATCGAATTAACGGCCGCCTTAACCGGTCATGCATGAATGTTGACGTTTTCGTAATATTGGCAACGAATTACCCAGAATTCTCAGCGATAAAACCACTTCCGTTATTTTCGTCTGCTATAGAGGAATGCATTTATGCTTGCATCCCGCAAATAATACCGTATACAAACATGTCTGCGACGCGCAATATTACGCCAATTCTCCTGTTCTTCCAGTTGAATTCTTTGATAGACTCTATCAAATTCCTCTTCTCTGCGTATACCGAAAACATGATCGAAGTCTTCAAGGTCCGACATCTTGGATAAGTTTCAAACTACATCGGTTCCCTTCGGGATTTTCACATAAGTTTATATCTTGAGTTACGATCTTAAGGTACCTTGTCAGGTAGCTTTCAATTATTACCGCGTGAATAGATTTCTGAGTAAGAAAAATGTGTTTGAATAAAACTTTATCAGCAGAGAACGCCTTTTACTGTCTAATGCGTTCAAACATTTGACCCTTAGGCCTGTAAGGCCTGTTACGATCTCACTGATGAATTTTGTATCCAGTTTATTTTTACTTTCTTTCACTCACCTCATACTTCATAACTCCTCGCAAACCCAGGGTTTTGTCACATCATTTGTGACATTCTCAATACGTTCACAACTGACGTCCAACGGCCTTCTATCCTGCAGACTGACCTCTGCGCCATCTGATGGCTGACCGACGAACTTCCAAATCAATCCCCTCTCCTTGTAACTGGGTATTTAAAAATTCATAGTTGTATTTTCATTCTTGCATACGTAAATTTTTTCCCAAATCCAGTGCTTCCTTGGATGGCCCAGATTTCTTCCCTGTTGGACAATAATGAAGCATGACTTCGGGAACTCTTATCTGAACTCATTCGTCACAAATGATTCATCCAGTTGATATTGTATTCATATAATTACTTAATGACTGGTTCTAAATGTAGTTCCTTCATGACATTATTGTGTTCGTAATCCCAGTTGGAGTACCCTACTGCATATCTCATGAATCTAATTTCACTAGAAGTTATCCTGCTCTCCTCTCCTTTCCTCAAAGTCCATGCCTCACTACCTTAGCAAAGTGCAGGCCTTGTTAAGGTTTTGTATAACCGTATTCTGTTATCTCTCTGGACTAGTGAAGGTTTCATTACTGAATTTATATAAAGATTATATAAAAATTGAATTTGATTAAAATAAAATTTTGAGATGGAAAAGGGCAATGTGCTAACTAAATCTGTAAATATGTAATAATAGAAAAGTATTTTGCAGGTACTATAGCAATTTGCGACAAGAGCTGCCTCCAACCACAGATACTGTGTACAGACATAGGGGCTACCCGCGAGGCATCACACCTCAAGAAATACAGGGATTGCAGGCTGTTCTATCTGTAGTCAGAGCCGTAGCAGGTACTTCAAGCAATGTTTCATGTTGTATAGAACATATTTTGTTATGCTATAGGGAGGGAAATTCAAATTGTACATTTTTTATAATATTGAATAATCCAGTTGGTTCCCTGAAGAGCAATATTAAAATGCCAACAGTTATTTAATTATATTTGAAGAGAAAAATTTTCGCCCAGACTGAGATCCGAATCCGAGACTTTGGCTTTCCATATCAATGCTCTACGAACTGAGTTGTCGGGGCAAATTCCAATCTAAATACAAATTTCTCTCTTATATACGTTGTAATTCCCAGCACCAAATGCTATGAAGCCTTAGCTTCTATCTTTGCAAATGGCAGCTTTTTAGTTAAGAAGACATTTATCGAGAATTTAAACACTAGTTTATAAAGCCAGTAGGGCTTCTATTGATGTTTTTATTATTAATTTAACACTTCTCGCTGAAGGATAAATTATATTTGAAGAGAAAATTTTTCGCCCAGACCGAGACCCAAACCCAGGACCTTTGGCTTTCCATACCAAATGCTCTACCAACTGAGCTACCGGGGTGAGTTCCAATCTAGATGCAAGTTTCTCTTTTATGTGGTAAAATCAAATGTTTCTTACCTCTCCTCATACAAATCTTAAAATCAAATGTTTCTTACCTCTCCTCATACAAATCTTCTAAGTAGATCGTGATTTCGAGTCAAGACTGAGTTGCCAAAATAGTACTGAAGATGAGACTGTTATGGTCTCGAAATTGCGATCTACTTAGAAGATTTGTATGAGGAGAGGTAAGAAACATTTGATTTTGCCATAAATTAAACCTCATAGTGATTAATTCCTGTAAAAGTTAAATTCTCTTTTATATATGTTGTAATTCCCAGCACCAAATGCTATGAAGCCTTTGCTTCTATTTTTGTAAAATTGTCTATTTATGGTGAAATTAAATGTTTCCTACCTCTCCTCATATATATTTTCTAAGTTGATCGTGATTTCGAGACTATAACTGTCTCATTATTAGAACTTTGTTGGCTGTTTAATGATTTTCTTATTGTTAGATTGAACTAACTGCTTCTAATGGTAAATATGGTAAATAGAACTGTTTTGTAGATTTTTTTGTTCATAATGCTACAATCAACTGTAAGCATTTCAAATAATCATTATACCTCCTCTGAGCTAAGTTCCAGTTGTAATGTAAACAAATCAGATGTTGTTTTCTAATGGCGAGATTTGACACTTAGTCATTTTCTCTCTGGCTTCCCAGTACAAGCAAACAAGTGTCGTGAGGGGGGAATTACAACGTACATAAGAGAAAAATTTGCATCTAGATCGTAACTCGCCTCGGTAGCTCAGTTTGTAGAGCACTTGGCCCGGAAAGCCAAGGGTCCCGGGTTCGAGTCCCAGTCTAGGCGAAAATTTTTCTCTTCAAATATAATTTATCCTTCAATGAGAAGTGTTAAATTAATAATAAAATCGTCAAGTGTTGTGCAGTTGGATTTAAAGCTGGACAGACTAGAAGGTGGTGTTTGTCCACGATCAAGTCTGGGTCTTTGCATATGACACATCTGTCTGATTGGAAAACGTGCGCAAGAAGCACCAGTACAAAACAAACCAGATGTATGACTGCATTTTCATAGGTCGAATATGGTTTTACCTTTAAGCATGTAAAAAAATGTAGTTCACTCTCTAATACTCAAAATAAAGGAAATAAAAATATATATTATATAGCATGTGTCTGTATAAGTTATATGGGAGAATCTTAAATTATATATTAAATTTTAATGGATTTAATAAGCATTGTTTTTATTAAATTAATATTGAGAAGCTAAAGTTATTACTAATGATAGAAAATAAGTAAATTAATGAACAGAAAATTAATTAATTAATACAACTAAATTATTGTAATCAATGGTAAATTGATTACAATAAGCATTGTTTTATTTTTATGCATGTACAATGCACAATATTTTGGAATTTCAGTTGTTTCAAAATTACCACTTTCTGTAGAATTTCTTAAAACATTGGAAAGGAAACCATTTGAAAAGCGGATAGAAACAAATTATTTTGAATGTTTTCAGACAGTTTAGTGAAAAATATCCTATATTAGCCACTGAGAATGTGGTGAAAATTACTGCAAAATTTACAAGTGAGTCAGCATGGAGCATATATTCTGCTTGTAATGAAATTTCAAATAAAGGATATCTAGCAACTTCAGAGAAAAAGCATAAATATTTGATTAGGTAGAACCATATGTAATCTTTTGTCATAAATAATTAAGAAATGCAGGAAGTTCCTAATTATTGGTACCATCTTATCTTGTATTCAATCTTATTTCCTGTAAAATGTGATGTTGACTAAGAACAGTGTTTCTATCGATGATAGTTCTGTACACAATTCAGTCATATGACAGGTGAAAGTAGCACCATAGTTCCTTCAATAGATGGAGTCAGTGGAGTAATATATTATGCAAGTTTGTTTACATACAACTGGAACTTAGCTTGGAATTAGTGTAGACATTCAGATTTATTTAACTTTTATAGGAATTAATCACTATGAGGTTTAATTTATGGTGAAATTAAATGTTTCTTACCTCTCCTCATATAAATCTTTTAAGTTGATCGCGATTTCGAGACTATAACTGTCTCATCCTCAGAACTTTCTTGGCGACTGGTGTTATGTCGATCGGAAGAAACTCTTCTTCTTCCCTCTGTTGGTGGACCGATGAACCTCTGGATCAGGTCAAAATTTGCGGGAATTTGAAAGTTCATAAGTTTTTCTATGTTTTTCTGAATGTGGATCTTTTCCCAAACTGTGAGTTCCTTTTGTTTGTCTATTTGTTTAATTAAAAATTTAATTGAATCAAAAGCCAGTCTAATTAAACAAATAGACAAACAAAAGGAACTCACGGTTTGGGAAAAGATCCACATTCAGAAAAACAAAGGAAAACTTATGAACTTTGAAAATCCCACAAATTTTGACCTGATCCAGAGGTTCATCGGTCCACCAACAGAGGGAAGAAGAAGAGTTTCTTCCGATCGACATAACACCAGTCGCCAAGAAGATACTGAGGATGAGACAGTTATAGTCTCGAAATCGCGATCAACTTAAAAGATTTATATGAGGAGAGGTAAGAAACATTTAATTTCACCATAGACATTTAGATTTTCACTCTTAAAAAGTCCCATTTTTTATTTAATATTTGTAGGAAATAACACATTAAGGTTTCTTTTAATTATTATGAGTTAGTTATTTGTCGCATAGATGCGATGAAACGACAGTCTGCAAAATATGTAAAAAAAAATAGGAGATGAGTCAAAAAACTAACTCTTAAAAAATTATTACTTACTAGCATTTTTCATATATGTTTTTAAAATGTTTTGTGTGTTAGTTTACTTGAAACCTTACATAAACGTAATTTATTAGAATATCTGGCAATAAATAGCAATGAAAGAGAAAACTTAGTATTGGAAGATGGAATCCAAATAAAGCAAGTGAAACAAACTAAATATTTGGGAATGATTATGGATAACATCGAAGGTATAGGCAAAGAGAACATAAAACATAGAATTGAATTGAGTAGCAAAATAATATCATCATTAAATTCCATATGGTGGGATAAGCATATTTGGAAAGACACAAAAAAATATATTGGTAAAACATTGGTGGAATCTGTTGCAATGTACGGAAGTGAGGTATGGACAATCAATAAGTACTACAAGAATAGACTAATAGCTCTAGAAATGGATTATTTACGAAGAAGTGCCAGAAAGTCTAAATTAGAACGTGTCACAAATAAGGAAATTAGAAACAAAATGGAAGCAGAAGAAAGCATAATTGAAAGAATTGAGGAAAAGGAATTAAAGTGGTTAGGACATGTTTTAAGAATGGAAGATGAGCGATGGCCGAAGCAACTATATGAATGGCATCCTAACAGAAAGAAGAAAAGAGGAAGACCAAGGTTAACATGGAAGGAAAACATGAAGACAGTAATGCAAGCTAGAGGGCTAAGCATCGAAGATGCCCAAGACCGTAGGCTTTGGAGGTTTGGCACGGGAAGACGGCAGCAGCTGTAAAAACCCGAAGATAGATAGATATTTGCAATAGAATTGTACTCTTGAAAAAAAATTTTTCTCTTCAAATTTAATTTAATTTATCTTGAATTCTTACTTGAACATGCAATTAGTATTTTTTTAACTTCCCATTAAAAAAATTAACACTTTAAACTCGGCCATAGTTCTGGTACTAAGATCTTCTAAATGACCAGACTCCATCCGTAGTACATGTACTACACATTGCAATACACTGGTTCGAGTCCCCATGGGGGTAGGAACTTTCTCATGGAATTTCTGCCAGTATGAGACTAGTACCCATTCAGCATCTTAACCCATTCACCTCAGAAGACGAGGTACACTCGCTGAACTCTGCTGTTACATTTTTTGCAATGTTTTGTACATCCCTTGGCAGGGCAATCTTTAGTTAACATTTATGAATAGTAAAGGAATGTGTTTTGGCCTTCACTCTTATTGTGATCTCAAGTACTGTTATCTTTTGTTTGATTTGAATCATCTGAAAATAGACAATATAATTTACAGTTACTTAATCCGGTTCCTGGAAAAATGCATTGAGCATTTAAACCTGAACCGAATGGGTTAAGGAATTTGGATAACTGCAATAAGTAGCTGCACAAGATTTTGAAAACCAGTTATATCGAGCGGAAGATCTGATGTGCTGACCACATGTCACCCCTATACTGGATGGATGATAGTTCACCTCTGATTAACACATGTGGATGTGAGGTTAGCTAATAGGCCAAAGGCCTTCTAGGCCTATCAAGCCATAGAAAAAAATTGTAAAGTCAGGAGAAAACTAATATTATAAGAGAGTCATAAATTAATGACTGATGATTTAAACTTTACAGAGAATTATATTTTTCTTTTCAAATATAATTTGTCCATCATTAAGGTGTTTAAAAACGAATAATATTAACATTTACAGAGAATGATGAAATGGCACGAGTAGCATTGTGTGACAACCCAAGCTGGGCACCACTCACCGTGCTTCTTGGCCTAGTGAGTTGTTCTGTGCCAATCCCTTTAAAAGCAGAGCTGTTGCTGACATTGGCAGCACTTGCTAGGTCGCCTGATACTGTGGGAAGTTTGTGGCATCACTTGGAAGCTTCACAGATACTTACAACAGTACCAAGCACTAGCAGCTACCAACCTCGAGGCATTCAGGTATGTAATTGCATCAATATTCTTAAAATTAATTTTGAACCACTGTTGAGGATTATACAGTATAAAGAATTGATCCCATTATAGGCCATAGGAGATCATTGGGGTAGTAGGAGATTAAAGCTCCCACTTTTTCTAGACAATCAGCACTTTATGTCAGCTGGGTTGTCAGCCTTGCGTGACAGCTGCCTTTACCCCCAGAACAAGCATCTGGTACTCATTTCCATTATAGGTTGAGTTGACCTCAGGGCCATGGTGCCACCAGAAGGTTTGAGTCAGTTTAAAAATCCTGATCCCACCAGGACTCAAATTCTTGACCCTTTGGTTTGTAGTGCACTGCCTTAACCACTACGCTATGGCATGCCCCACTATACAGTATAAATAGGTTAAATTTTGTGTCTGTGATCTCACTCATCCTCAACAACAAAGTTTTTTAACTAAAGTGGTGTTTTTTATATAGTTTAAATTAAATACATGTATTTATAGTGTATGTCCACTGCTGTGGTCTCGAGGTAGCGTGCTGCCTTGTCACGCAGCAGGCCCGGGTTCAATCCCTGGTCAGGACAGTTTTTCTGAGTGAGGTTTTTATTGGGGTTTTTCCTCACCTGTAAGACATGTCAGGAAAACTTTAAGGCCCAAATGGTCCCCGATATCATATGGCCATTATCATCATCATCCTTCACCGGTGTGGAAAGCAACGGGAAGCTACCACACCTACAATTCCCTAGTAAAGCTGCAAAGCATAGCATGAAAATGCTATGATTGCAGTGAAGGACCTGCCCTCGGGCAGAATTACTATAGATGGATTTATATTGTGCATGCTTATATTTAAAATGGATTGATACCGTATCATTTAAATTTGTTTATGACATATGTTATAACAGGTGTTATAATTTTTCAGACTGAGTTGGAAGAAATAGAGTCTCGTAATGAAGAATTTCCACTTACGAGAGCTTTGTTGCATTTGCTGGATGTCTTGACAGATGTTCCAGTACCTCGACTTCTTGGAGTTGGTTCCCGTACACCAGGCTTTGATCCATATCTTAACTTTGTGATTAATTCTGTTTTCCTCCGATTCAATAATCGTTCTTACAAAAATCCTGATGAGAAGGTAAGTAGAAATGATTTTTATAAATTAATTCACCCTTCAATCCTTTCATATTAATGATTATGTGAAATTCTCAATAAATGTCTTCTTGAATTAGAAGCCATTCGATCACACTGCTAACAGTGTTTAGCTGCCTCAGAGAACGTAATATGAGGAAAGTAAAATTGATGCTTGCACCGGGACCCTAGATTAGCTTAATGGATAACACATTGGTATGAAAAGCCAGAAGTTCGGGTTTGAATCTCGGTTTAAGGGTTTATTTTTCTTTACAAATTATTAATCTCTCGGATATAGTTAATTTGTGATATTCTAACCATTAGGAAAGCTGCTAAAGTCCTGTTTGCTAAGTTTCCAACACGAATTGAACAAAAATTGTTGGAATTGTCATATTTAAAACTACCAGTAAACCGGGTTATTTTATTAGAAATTAATTCAATTTAGAAGTTAGAGAATTACTGAATGTAATCTTCTTGTAAGCCCATGTTTCCCTTAACAGATTTAGGTGCTCTCCCTCTACAGGGAAGAATTTGAACCATACTAATTTAGTTACACTTGTTTTCGTATAGGTGTCATTTGAGTGGTCCGTAGTCAGCATTCTGCTTCATACTGACATCTAGAAAATCAAGGTAGTACTAGGACGGGAAAATTCAATAAATTTTGCTTAGAGGCCTTTTCATTCAGGTTTAAGGATCTTTTACGAGCCTGAAAATCTTCAGACTTGGGACCCATGGCTTAAAGTCCCTTCTGGAGGACTTGCTCCTTGGATTTTTCCATCCTAAAAAAATCCATCGACCCTGGCCGGGTTTGAACCCACGACCCTCAGGACCAGAGGCAAGGAGCATAACCACTAGTCCACCGCGGCCGATATTTTATATTACTGAATGTAACTGGTGTGAAAATTTCAATATTATTCTTTAGGAAGCAAAGCTAGTCTGGTTTAGTCTGTGAATTTAAATTAATAATTTTATTATCTAATAAATAAAACTCAAAGTTTTAAATGATTTTCATATGTATTTATATTATTTAATATTCGTCACAGCTGTTCCAATACACTGTATCTTGAACTTTTATAGAAATTAATCACTATGAGGTTTAATTTATGATAAAATAAAATGTTTTCTACCTCTCCTCTTATGAGAGGTAGGAAACATTTGATTTTATCATACACTGTATATTCATCAGACGAATGTCATAAATACAATTTAATTATTTTTTTTTGTATTTATGACATTTGTCTGATGATACAGTGTATTGAAACAGCTGTAATGAATGTTAAATAAAATAAATATTTATGAAATCATATAAAACTTTGATAGTTTTATGTGTTAAATACATCATGGATTTTCATCAAGTAACACAAGATTAGTTGATTAATTAATAATTTTATTGTTTATTTTTTATTATTTCACTCACCTCATACTTCATTAATAATTTTATTGTTTTAGTGGGCTGTTGCAAAAGCCTGTTTGAAACTGATGGCCAAGTTCCTGACACAGTATGAACCTCGTGTTGAAGATTTTACTGGAAATCGAATAGAGGTGCAAGGAGGAGGAGTAGCACAAGTGAATCCTCATCCTGGTTTCCACATCATGGTGCACCTCAATACTAAGTCAGAGCTATTGCGACTTGTAAGTTCTTTTTTCCCCTTCTTTTATTTGTCAGAAATTTTGTAGTTTTATCATGTACCAAGGAAAACGTTGGAATGAAGTCGGGAATTTGGAGGATAAAAATGGTGTGTGGTGGTGTGCTTTCACAAAGGCCCTATGCTTCCAAGAAAAGTGACAGGAACTATTACTATCATGTACCAACTGATTGGTAAGAGATCATTGGATTTTAATAAGAATCAAATGAATTGTGAATTCTTCTTACCTCATATATCTATGTTTTTTAAGACAGCACCACAGTATCGAAAAAAAATGTAGATATATGAGGTAAGAAGAATTCACGATTCATTTGATTCTTATTAAGAAAACCTCATAATGTTAAAATTTCCAAATTTATTATATTAAATCATTGGGTTTACTTAGGAAGAGATGACTGTAATAGCCCTTTCAGGACTATAAAATGGAAGGGGGGAAAAAATCAATATTTTGCTGTTAGAGTCGATAATTTAGAAACACAAATTATAATTAAGAAAATACGATAGGAAGTAACATTATGAGGTTATGCTTAATAAATAAATTTGTTCTGTACTCTTCTTACCTCATGTAGTTGTTTCTGTGAGATATATGTTTCAAGGCATGTATGCCCCATCTTCAGTTGGTACAAACTGATTTTCCGATGTGCACAAAATAAATTGCAAAAGATTTTTGAAAAAATTAATATCAGATTAGCACCAAAGAATGATTATAGCCTACATAAACTAATAAAAATCAACAAAAAATAAAAAGATTGATGAAAGTAAAAAAAAATCAGGAATATGTAAAATAAAATGTGCAGATTGTGATAAGATATACATAGGGAAAACAAAGAGAAATTTAACCATTAGAATTAAAGAACACATAAGAAATGTAAAAAAAAAAAAAAAAAAAGGGAAAGTAGAAAAATCTGCAGTAGCTGCTCAAGTTTTGTCAGAAAAACACAAAGTAGATTTAAACACAAAATTATTAAGATAGAAAACACAAACGAACTCTCCATATGGGGAAAAAAAAAAAAAAATCATACAGAAGAACAAGGAGAGAATTATGAATTTTGAAATTCCCGGGGAGAGGAACCTAATTAGTAAGTTCTTTGGACCACAGAAAGATGGAGCAGGAGTCGAGATCCACGGCCAACAACTTGGGACAAATCAGTCTATACCAACTGAAGATGGGGCAAATGTACCTTAAAACATATGTCTGACAGAAACAGTTATATGAGGTAAAAATAGCACAGAACAAATCTATTTATTATAATTAAGGAAGTTAATCAGAAATATATATCTGGATGCTATTTAGGGCCCCGATAATATAATAGGTGTTAAATGGTACTGAAGCATAAGGAGAGCCCTTAAACCTAACTTAACCTAAATTACAGATCATGGGTGGCCAAATTAATAATTACCTTTAAGGAAAAATTCTTGTGGACTGAGCAGGAATCAAACCTAGGACCTTATGAACTGTGTCAGAAGCTCTGATCACAAGATTGTGAGGCTGAGTTTTATCAAAGAAATTAAATTGGTTATTTTACACCTCACCTCATATTTTGCTATTTAATTTGAGGTAAGGTGTAAATGATACAATTTCTTTGATATGTGGTAACAAGTTTTGGAGATTTGTAAAAGTAGTGAATTTTGTGTATATTAATTTTGATGATGTATGTAGGTATTGTATCTTGTGGATGAAGGATGTCATTTGCTGGACACTTATTCAACATTCCCTGGAAAAGAGTCCCTTGAGGACAGTATGCTGAGTTGTTTGGATCTCCTGGATAGAGCACTTGCACATCAACACAAGTTCTTCAGTTATCTCAGTAGTTCAGATTGTCCCATGCTTCTTGCTGGACTCAACAAACTACTGCTTGGAGTGAATCCTCGAAGTGGAAAACCTGATCATCTTCTAAATATTGCAAAGTGAGCAAATTCTTATTATCAATTTAATCTCAATATCACTATACAGGATGGAAGTAATATAAGTGTGTAGCTTTTAAGTATAAATTCCTTATGTTAAATATATATTAAATGGATAACATAGATCAGATTTTTTTTTTTCTACATCATATTTGACCCTTGGGTAATCCAGAATGACTTAACACAACTTAGATCTCTTCAATATCTACATTAATGATCTACCTAAGCATATAGAAAAGCTCGAAACGAAAACCCTACTTTTTGCTGATGATGTTGTAATATGGGTCTCCAAACCGAAAAACCAAAGTCAACAATTAATAACCATAGCCCAACAATCACTAATACAGTTAGAGAATTGGACATCCCAGAACTTAATGAAGATAAATATACAGAAAACAAATTATCAACTATTTACATTAAGAAAGAAACCACTACCCATCACTCTGGAATTGGAGGGTGAATTATTAACTCAAACACATGAAGCAAAATATTTAGGAATAACTCTGGACACAAAATTAACATGGAAGAAAACACATGGAGAATATATGTACAAAGATAGAAACAAGGTTACCATTATTAAAACGAATAGCAGGGAAAAAGTGGGGTTGCAACACACAAACCCTAAACACCTTCTTACCAAATGTACATAAAACCTGTACTTCAATATTGTGAAGAAATCCTAGTAACTACTAAAGTGGAAAAACTTAATAAATTGCAGAACCAAATCCTCCGTCTGATAACAGGAGCCGTTAAAACAACACCAATCACTGCCATGCAAATCTTAACAAATAACCCAAACATAGCATCTGAAATTGAGAAAACAGCAGTCACACAGTATGAAAAATTTTTAAGGCTACCCCATAATAACTGGACCCAAAGAAAACCACAAGTATGTTTAAAATCTCAGCAAAGCTTCCTAAGCATTGTACAAGAAATCAAACAGAAATTGCAACTTCCACATTCAAAAGAAAATATGCAGATGAGAAACAACCCTCTAGAATTTTTGGAAATTGAATATAACCTTCATTTAACAGAAGACATCAAGAAATCTGAAACTCCTCCATATATTTTAAAACAAATGTCACTGGAAATGATAAATCTAAGATACCCAGCTCCTGAATGGATACATATTTTTACAGATGGCTCCAGCCTACCAAATGATGGTGGCACTGGTGCTGGTGCAGTATGTCCACTTTTTTCCTCTTATCGTAAACTAAACACAAATTCAACAAACTTTGATGGCGAAATTCTAGCAATTTTCTTAAGTTTACAAAATCTTTTATATCACATCCAAAAATTTACAAAAGTTGTAATTCTATGTGATTCCAAAGCAGCCATTCTTGCTATAACACGAGACACAACACCCAAAAGCATCAAAATTATTGAATGTCACAAAATGATAAAACATTTATCCCGTCTACATAAAAAAGTTGTACTTCAATGGATTCCGGCCCATTGTGGAGTGACAGGCAATGAAATAGCCGATTTTCTAGCCAAGAAGGGTAGCAAAATTGTCTCAAACCCAACTTCTGCTCCAGTTTACTTTCACTCTATCAAAAGAATTATCTCAAATAAATACATCAATAAACTTAGAGAAGAATACACCACCAAAATATCTGGAAAGGAATGGGAAAATCTACAAGCTTATGACATTACTACATTACAAAGAAAATCTGCAGTAGCAACATTCAGACTGCTAACGGGACATGACTGCTTGAATAAACACCTACACAGAATTGGCATAACAGATTCACCTAAATGCCCTTTTTGCAATTTAAATGAAGATATGGAAAGAAACCATCTCCTCCGTTGTCCAGCTTTTGTAGAAGAGACCAGCCTTTCTGCTAAATATTGGAGTGCAAGAGAGCGAATGATTTCATTATCAAGTGCTCGACATTAGATACCAACCAACTTATGTTATTTAACACTTTGCAATATTGTTATTTTAACACAGTTCCAATAATGGATCATATTATAATATTTTAACACAACTGGTCATGCTCCCCAAAGAGAGAGAGAGAGAGAGAGAGAAAACTCTTGTAAGGGCAAACCAACTTAATTATTACTTACTTATTTTAGGAATTCTCACTATGAGGTATATTCATTAAGGTAGAATATGTTTATCACTCCCCTCATATGTTCTTCTTATTTGATTATAAACTAGTTTCGGAACATAGTTTCTGTTCCATCCTCAGTATCATCACGACCGTTGTTCTGTCGTCTTGAAGAGTTGTCCTTCTCTCCTTCCATTGGCTGACTGAAAAACCTAAAACATACAACTACAATCTTCAGACAGATTAGTTTCATTTGATGTTGTTTCCTTATTTCCAAGCATTCCAAAAGACCAAACTATGGAAATTTTAGAGATTTGGATGGAAAATAATAAAATTGAAAAAGTAAAGATAGTCGAATATAAAACTTTAACTAAATTATGTATCGATAATATGTTTTTCACCTACAATGGAAGATTTTATAAACAAAATTCAGGACTTTCGATGGGAAACCCTTTATCTCCATTCTTAGCTAATCTATTCATGGGGAATTTTGAACACAAGATAATTAACGGACATCGTTTAATTTTCAAGTTCTGGTGCAGATATGTGGATGACATAATTGCAATAGTTAATCATAAACAGATAGATGATGCATTAAAATTATTGAACATTCAAAGTAAAACTATAAAGTTCACTATGGAAAAGGAAATCAATGGAGAAATACCATTTTTAGATCTCAACTTAAAAAGGAATGAAGAAAATAAGATAGAATTTGGAATTTACAGAAAGAAGACACATATAGATAACTACATAAAAGCTTTAGGTTTCAATCACATAGCTCACAAAGAAGCAGTTTTTAATAGTTTGACACATAGATTAGTGAACATACCAATGAACAAAGAAAATTATGAAAAAGAAAAAGAACACAATCAATGTAGCCACGAAAAATGGTTTTGCTATAAAAATGATACTCAAAAAAATAAACAAGTTCAAAAGACAAAAATTTATTAATCAAAGCACTCTTCTAAAAGTAAAAGAAGATAATGTAAAATTTAGAAAATTCACATATCATCCATTAAAACACCACAAGTTTCAAAAAATTTTTAAAGATTTCAACATAAGGTTAGCACCCAAAAATGACTACAGCATCAGTAGACTGATTAGACCTAATAAGAATGAGAAAATTAAAGAAGAAAACAAATCAGGGATTTATCAAATTAAATGTGAAGAATGTGAGAAATTCTACATAGGAAAAACCTAAAAGAAATTTGAAAACTAGAGTTAAAGAACATCTCAGGAATGTCAAGAAAGGGGAAGTAGAAAAATCTGCAGTGGCTGCCCATGCATGGTCTGAAAAACATCTTATCGAGAAAGAAGCAAAATTATTAAAACAAATAGAAAAACCAAAAGAACTTACTGTTTGGGAAAAGATCTACATTCAAAAGAGCGAAAAGAAGAAATTATTGAACTTTGAAATTCCCGGTGAGAATGACCTGGTTTCGAGGTTTTTCAGTCAGCCAATGGAAGGAGAGAAGGACAACTCTTCAAGACGACAGAACAACGGTCGTGATGATACTGAGGATGGAACAGAAACTATGTTCCGGAACTAGTTTATAATCAAATAAGAAGAACAATATGAGGTGAGTGATAAACATATTCTACCTTAACAACTTAATTATATTTGAAGAGAAAAAATATATGCTCAGACTGGGGTTAGAACCCAGGACCTTCCGCTTTCTATGCAAATTCTCTACCTACTGAGCTACCTGAGAACTCCAACCTAAACATAAATTTTTATTGTTTATTTTTTATCATTTCACTCACCTCATACTTCATAATTTATAGCAGACCCAGGGTTTCTTCACGTAATAGAATTTGGAATCTACAGAAAAGAAACTCACATCGACAATTATATAAAAGCTACTGGATTTAACCATTTTTCACACAAACAGGCAGTATTTAATAGTTTAACACACAGACTTGTGAATGTCCCCATGAGCAAAGAAAATTACAATAAAGAGAAAGAACACATCATACAAATTGCTAAGGATAATGGTTTTCACAAGAAAATGATAAACAAGAAAATAAATAAATTCAAAGAACAAAAAGTCATCAATGAAAGTACTCTTCAGACAGATAAAAATATAGGCAAAAAATTCAAGAAGTTCACATACCATCCTTTCGTATTTGACAAGTTTCAAAAAATTTTCAACAAATTCAACATTAAATTAGCACCGAAAAATGATTACAGCTTAGGTAATTTAATAAAAACCAACAAAAATGAAAAAATTGAAGACTGCAAAAAATCGGGAATTTATCAAATTAATTGTAAAGATTGTGAAAAGATATACATAGGAAAAACAAAAAGGAATCTAAATACAAGATTAAAAGAACACCTCAGAAATGTTAATAATGGAGAAACCGAAAAATCTGCAATAGCTGCACATGCCTGGTCAGAAAAACATAGAATAGAAACCAAAACAAAATTACTTAAACAATTGGAAAAACCGAAGGAACTCACAATTTGGGAAAAAATTTACATATGCAAGAATGAAAATACAACTATGAATTTTGAAATACCCGGTTATAAAGAAAGAGGCCTGATTTGGAAATTCTTCGGTCGGCCACCAGATGGCGCGGAGGTCAGTCTGCAGGATAGAAGGCCGTTGGACGTCAGTTGTGAACATGACGCAGCATTGACAATGTCACGAATTACGTGAAGAAACCCTGGGTCTGCTATAAATTATGAAGTATGAGGTGAGTGAAATGATAAAAAATAAACAATATTAAAGAACCTCATAGTGTTATTTCCTATCTACATAACTTAATAAATTTTTAGATTGGAGTTCTCAGGTAGCTCAGTCGGTAGAGCATTCGCATAGAAAGCAAAAGGTCCTGGGTTCAAACCCCAGTTTGAGCGTATATTT
The DNA here is from genome assembly GCA_030220185.1 of Diploptera punctata. Taxonomy (NCBI): domain Eukaryota; kingdom Metazoa; phylum Arthropoda; class Insecta; order Blattodea; family Blaberidae; genus Diploptera; species Diploptera punctata. The sequence goes on along the minus strand of JASPKZ010005287.1, from coordinate 1,042,086 downwards.
TTCTCTTCAAATATAATTTATCCTTCATTGAGATGTATTAAATGAATGATAAAAACATCAAAACTAACTTAAACTTAAATCTCACATTGTTTCCTCATTTGTTTCATATAAATGCTGTCCATATATTTTAGAGTATATTAATTTTTTGAAGTTATTTGTATATGAGTTGTATATTTTGACTCACCTCATATTTCTTGATTTTTATGCAGACTAGTTTCATCGCTTATGTGCGACATTCTCGATGCATTACAACTCAAATAATTTAATTTAGAATCTATGTGTATGACAGTTACATAATTATATATATCTCTGACCTAAATACAATCCAAGGTATACATAAAATAAAGATTGAACAGAATAAAACAATTCATAGTTAAATAAGGAAAATAACATTATGAGGTTCTAAATTCGTAAATTTATGTTTCTTCAAACACGGGAACTAGTTTTCGAGAGAGATCCTTCTCTTAAAAACTAGTTCCCGTATTTGAAGAAACATAAAATATGAGGTAAGATGTTAAAAAATGACTCATTAATTTAAGAATAAAACAAAATGAAAACAGAACATTAGTACGTTATGTCGTCTTGAAGTGACTCTTCAAGACCATAAAAAAACGGTCGTGAAAATACTGAGGATGGAACTAAAGAAAAAAGTTCTGAAACCGGTTTAAGAAGAAGAATATGAGGTGAGGTGATCAAATTTTACTTAATTAAATAATACTTCATAGTTAATAAATTAATGAGTCATTAATTTATTAATTAAGAACCTCATAATGTGTTTCCCAATTTTAACTTTGAAATACTTCATAGTAATTAAAACATTTTGTCTGTTCATTCTTACCTCTTATAGTTGTTTTTGTCGAACATATGTTTCAGGGCTTCTTAGCCCCATTATCAGCGATTACAGACTATTGTATTTTAAAATACTTCATAGTGTTAATTCCTAAAAAAAGTTATTTGTTAAGATTTCTTCTGAGCAGGTAGCTCAGATGGTAGAGCACTTGGACTAGAAAACCAAGGGTCCCGGGTTCAAGTCCCGGTCTGAGCGTATAATTTTTCTCTTCAAATATGATTTATCCATCATTGAGATGTATGAAATTAATAATAAAAACATTGAAAAAAGCCGTACTGGCATTTATAATGTAATGTATAATTCCCAAATATGTCTTCTTAATAAAGGAGCCGCCATTTGCAAAGATAGAAGCAAAGGCTTCAAAGCATTTGGTGGGCGGGAATTACAACGTATATAGAGAAAAATTTGCGTTTAGATCGCTACTTGCTCAGGTAGCTCAGATGGTAGAGCACTTGGACTAGAAAACCAAGGGTCCCGGGTTCAAGTCCCGGTCTGAGCATATAATTTTTCTCTTCAAATATTAGTTGGTACTTATATTTGAAGAGAAAAATTTTCGCCTAGACCTGGACTCGAACCCGGGACCCTTGGCTTTCTGGGCCAAAATTTTTCTCTTCAAATATAATTTATCTTTCATTGAGAAATGTTAAATCAATAATAAAAACATCATTAGTTGGTACTGTTTAATATATTCCAAAATTGGCGTTAAGATTGTTAAGATTTAACAAAATTATATATGAGTTTATTTAACTTTCACAGGGAAAGAACACTATGAGGTTTAATTTAATAATTAAATTAGTGTTTTTATTACCTCACCTCATATCCTTTTTCTTCTATACTGCAGTTTCGGAGCTTATCTCCATCGTCAGTAGCCTCTGGTCGACCGGTGTTATGTCGTTTCTTGGCGGTTTCCTTCTTACTTCTGTCGGTGGACCGATGAACCTCTGGATCAGGTCAACATTTGCGGGAGTTTCAAAATTCATGAGTTTGTCTTTTTTGTTTTTTTGGATATGGATTTTTTCCCAGACTGTGAGTTCCTTTAGTTTATCTGTTTGTTTGATTAGGCTAGCTTCTGTATCAATTAAATGTTTTTCAGACCAAGCATGGGCTGCTACTGCTGACTTGTCCACTTCACCCTTTTTTACATTTCTAAGGTGTTCCTTCAATCTAGTTTTTAAATTTCTTTTTGTTTTTTCTATATAGATTTTGTCGTAATCTTGACATTTGATCTGATATATTCCAAAATCTATATAGGAAAAACAAAAAGAAATTTAAAAACTAGATTGAAGGAACACCTTAGAAATGTAAAAAAGGGTGAAGTGGACAAGTCAGCAGTAGCAGCCCATGCTTGGTCTGAAAAACATTTAATTGATACAGAAGCTAGCCTAATCAAACAAACAGATAAACTAAAGGAACTCACAGTCTGGGAAAAAATCCATATCCAAAAAAACAAAAAAGACAAACTCATGAATTTTGAAACTCCCGCAAATTTTGACCTGATCCAGAGGTTCATCGGTCCACCGACAGAAGTAAGAAGGAAACCGCCAAGAAACGACATAACACCGGTCGACCAGAGGCTACTGACGATGGAGATAAGCTCCGAAACTGCAGTATAGAAGAAAAAGGATATGAGGTGAGGTAATAAAAACATTAATTTAATTATTAAATATGAGTTTGTATTAAAAAATGTAGGGAAGTAAACATTATGGGGTCATATCATTAATATTGAGTGGAGAACATATTTTTAATAACTCACCTCATACAAATTCAAATTTATTTGATTTAAGACCACTGGTTTCGAATGAATTTTTCATTCATCTTCAGTTTATTGGAGTCATGAACATACACTGAAGATGAATGAAAAATTTATTCGAAACCAATGGTCTTAAATCAAATAAATTTGAATTTGTATGAGATGAGTTATTAAAAATATGTTCTCCACTCAATATTAATTATATATGAGAGTTAGAACTTTAATGATGGCAACTACAGTATTTATTACTATCATACTACTTACCTGGCGTCCAGATTTGAGAAGTTATCCTCCTACCACAATATTGACACTAGGTCACAAGATAGCAGTCTGCTAACAATTCCTCTTTATAGCATTTCCTCCTATTCTACTTCCTTCACAGTAGCCTCTGCCCGCTCCTGGAATCTCCTTCCTCAAGATATCAGGGGTTGCCGCACACTTGGCACCTTTAAGTCACGCTTATACAGTTACCTGTTGTCTAATAATTAATTTTTCTCTATTTATTTAATTTTATACTATGTCATTAATCGTTTCCTTGTTTTTTTAATATATCTTGTACATATTATATATTTAATTCGTTAAATTTAGAGTAAATCAGAATACATTATAAATATTAATTGTATTGTATTCATAACTTGTAATCGTTTATATATTTATATATATATATATATATATATATATATATATATTATTTTTGGTCTGGACATCTTACCTCAATATTAATGTTGATTTGTTCTTGGACATGTTTCAAAACAATTCTCTGTTTTATCTTCAGCTTTCCCTGGGAAAGCTGAAGATAAAACAGAGAATTGTTTTGAAACATGTCCAAGAACAAATCAACATTAATATTGAGGTAAGATGTCCAGACCAAAAATAATATAATTAAAATAACCTCAAAATATAACTTCCTAAAATTAAATATTATATATATATATATATATATATTGTAATTTAGATTTAAGACTTTTTCTTTTGTATTTTTTTAAACCTGGTTGAGTGGTAGACAAGGCCTTAAGACCTTAACTCTGCCAGGTAAAATAAAGCTATTATTATTACTACATAAGTGATGCCTGTATGAAACTTCACTCTAGTTACCAACATTGTCAACAACTTGTCAGTGATGTGGAAGTCTTAGTATCCCTCTAGTAGCATCTGTTCTTTGATGGAGCAATCTGCTGTCTGCCATATCTTGGGAACAGTCTGGAATCAAATGCCTCATTGTGAAGTTCAAGTAATAATTAGAGGAATTTCCCAATCCCAATGATGATACAGATCAGTTAAATGCATCATATTTCTGTTTGTTTTTGGAGCATAACCTGAGTACAGCATTAAAGGAAGCGGGAACACATTTTACAAGATAAATCTCACGTCCCCATGACACACCATTCTGCTGATCTGTACCATCACTGGAATTGGGAAATGTCTTGTTTCACTTTCACCGCAGTGTTGCCACTATTAATATTCCAACCCTCAAATATATACATAGTATAAGACTTCTTCTTCTTCTTCCTCCTTTCATGTGATAGACCTAGTGGTCTGTTACGATCTCAATCCAATGTTTGAAGGATCTGCCCAAAGATCTCTTGCCTGGTGGCTGGTAATTTAAGATCTGACGTATTCTTGTTCTGCTCATTCTTTGTACGTGAGATTTCCAGTTGTTTCTGTATTTTTTTTGTACATATTCCATGACTGATTCTGTGTGTAATTCTTTGAGAATCTCAGAATTCCTTTTATGGTCTGTCCTTGAATAGCCCGCAGTACGTCTCATAAATTTCATTTCTGCCGCAGTTAGTCTTTTAGTATAAGACATATTATATTATTTTTTAGTCTGATCATCTTACCTCAATATTAATGTTGATTTGTTCTTGAACATGTTTCAAAACAATTCTGTTTTATCGTCAGCTCAAAATATCACTTCCTAAAATTAAATATTAATAAGACATTTTACTTTTATAGATATTATTTTAATCACTATGAGGTTTAATTTATGGTGAAATTAAATGTTTCTTACCTCTCCTCATATCAATTTTCTAAGTTGATCGCAATTTCGAGATTATAACTGTGTCATCAACTCATCATCAGAACTTTGTTGGCGACTGGTGTTATGTCGATCGGAAGAAACTCTTCTTCTTCAAGACATAACACCAGTCGCCAACAAAGTTCTGATGATGAGACTGTTATAGTCTCGAAATCGTGATCAACTTAGCAAATTGATATGAGGAGAGGTAAGAAACATTTAATTTCACCATTAATAAGACATGTTGTTTCTTTTAAATTATTTATTTGAAGACAAAAATGTATGCCTAGACTAGGATTTGAATGCAAGGTCTCTGGTTTTATACATCAGCACTCTTGCCATCTGAGCTACTTAGGTTTCCAATCTAAATGTATTGTTCTTTTAATCAAGTTTTTTTGAGTCTTGAAAATATCTTACCTCGATTTAATGTTGATTTGTTCTCGAACATGTTTTGATATAGAAGATTATATCAAAACATGTTCGAGAGCAAATCAACATTAAATTGAGGTAAGATATTTTCAAACTCAAAAAAACTTGATTAACACTATAAGGTATTTTCAATTTTTAGATGAGTTGGAGAAAATGTTTTTAAATCTCACCTCATACATTTCCAAGTTTTCATAACACCGGTTTCAAAGGTCACACTACCTTCATCTTCAGTCAAATGAAGATGAGTTGCAGTTTGACTGAAGATGAAGGTAAAATGACCTTTGAAACTAGTATCGTGAAAAAACAGAAATTTATGAGGTGAGATATAAAAACATTTTCTGCAACTCATTACCAAGCAAATGTTTTCTTCAAATATAAGTGTCACAGTGAGATATGTTAAATTTAAAATAAAAACTTTATAATATGTATTTTATTTGAAGGTATGTCACATATAATGCATGGCTACCTCGTCATGCGTTATCAGCAGTAAGAATTTTACTTTCTGTTACCACATTCCCTGCTTCACATGGACAGATTATTAGTGCCTTCACTTCATCTCCTACAATCAGAATGGAGATACGTCATGGTTTTGTGGAATGTCTTGATGCAGATGATGATGAGATTATCATGGTAAGTCTCTCATTTATATTCAATTTAATTTTAATTTACGTCTATATATTTTGATTTTAATTTTGTTTATTTGTTTCTTGACTCACCTCATACTTCTTAACTCCCTTGCATATCTAGAAACAAATAAACAAAATTAAAATAAACCTCATAGTGTTATTTCCTACCTACATAACTTAATATACTTAGATGTATATTCTTAATTTATTATTATGTAAATTATGTATTTTTTCATTCTTATGTACTTACATTATATACTTAAAATCTTGTTTAAGAAGCTGCTAGAGGAGTTAGTGGAACAAACTTCACTGCTATCTGGCATGTGGGAATCATGTTAATATAGAGAAAAATCTACTAGTAAATCAGAAGTCTAATAACTTAAATTTTTAAGTGCGCTGGTGTTCAGTTCCAGCGATATTGGATTCAAATCCCGATTTAGGAATTAATCACTAAGAGGTTTAATTTATGATGAAATTAAATTTTTTCTTACCTCTCCTCATATAAATCTTCTAAGTAGATCGATTTCGAGACCATAACGGTCTCATCTTCAGTACAATCTTGGCGACATAATTTTTCTTACCTCTCCTCATATAAATCTTCTAAGTAGATCGCGATTTCGAGACCATAACGGTCTCGTCTTCAGTACAATCTTCGCGACTGATGTTATGTCGCCAAGATTGTACTGAAGATGAGACCGTTATGGTCTCGAAATCACGATCTACTTAGAAGATTTATATGAGGAGAGGTAAGAAACATTTAATTTCACCATTGATTTTACTTTTTTAAAAATTAAATAATTAATTCTTTCCTAGCATTATATTTTGTTTAAGTTATTTTTAATCTGTAATGTCATACCTCAATTAATATATTTTGTGTTTTTACATTTCAATATTAAAAATATTGTAGGGAGAAGATGAGAGTGAGGATCTGGGTGTTGTGGGGAAAACAAAAGAAGCAATTCTAAAACTCCTGCAGCAATGCTTAGGACATCCTCCACCAAATCTTGCTCATTACCTATTTGGATTTGACATTAATAAAGATATCAGAAAGTCAACTTTCCAGCAAGCAGGTGAGCCAATATTGTTAATTAATTAGCATTGGCCATTTTTATGGATATTATATAATTTTTTTTTATCATGATGTAAGCAAAAGTTTTTTAAATGATTATAAGATCCCTTCAAAAGTGTCAAGATTTTTTAATCAGTATACATTTTTTAAATTAATACTAATAAAATTCATGGTAAAATTCCTCTGAGGTGTTAGTCAGAGCATTTAAAACATTTAAATATCCATCCATCCATCCATCCATAGTAATTCTGCCCAAAGGCAGGTCCTTCACTGCAATCATAGCATTTTCATGCTATGCTTGCAGTTTTACTAGGGAATTGTGTAGGTGTGGTAGCTTCCCGTTGCTTTCCACACCGGTGAAGGATGATGATGATAATGGTAAAGATGATAATGATAAGGATGTTGGCTATATGATATTGGGGACCGTTTGGGCCTTAAAGTTTTCCTGACATTTGTCTTACAGGTGAGGAAAAACCTCACCCAGAAAAACTGCCCCGATCGGGGATCGAACCCGGGTCCGCTGCGTGACAAGGCAGCACGCTACCCCGAGACCACAGCGGTGGACCATTTAAATATAAGATTATAAAATATTGTATCTTTTGTGCAGTATCCTGTTAAAACTGTTAAAATTATTATTATTTTTTTGGGATCATTCCCATCCTCATCAGAAGATTGTATGTTACTCAATGTCTGGATAGTAGCTGGAGATAATATATAACCTTCTGTTGAGGATGGGTATGGTCCCGTAAGGCCTACAATGTTCTCATTATTTAACAGTTGATAAGACTTTATAAAAGGTACAATATTTTATAATTTTATATATATATATATAGTCCATCGCTGTGGTCTCGAGGTAGCATGCTGCCTTGTCATGCAGCGGGTCTGGGTTCGATACCCGGTTGGGACAGTTTTTCAGGGTGAGGTTTTTATCGGGGGTTTTCCTCACCTGAAAGACAAATGTCAGGAAAACTTAAGGCCCAAATGGTCTGCAAAATCATATGGACATCATCATCATACTTCACCGGTGTGGAAACCAACGGGAAGCTACCACACCTACAATTCCCTAGTAAAGCTGCAAAGCATAGCATGAAAATGCTATGATTGCAGTGAAAGACCTGCCTTTGGGCAGAATTACTATGGATGGATATATATATATATATATAGATTAAATTAATCAATAAATGTATATTATTAAATTAATTATATTTATGGTATTTGTAAATGCACTATTTATTCTCTGGAGTTCTTTATTTATCTTTGAATATTTTGAATTCTAATATTTCTAGAAGGGACTAAAAGGATGAGTATTTTTTAGGTGTAATGGGTTTTCCTCGGACTTGCCTGCATTCTCTCTTGGCAATTCTGGATTCTTCAGTAACTGCAAGAACTGTTCCATTCACATCTGTTCCCAAGCCACAGCTTCTAGATTCTGCCTACTGTATGTTGTATTCTCTTTGTGCTAATGGAAGAACTTCAGAACCTGTTTTGAGATTCTTACGGTCCTGCAATGATTTTCTTGCTCGACATTTGGCCTGCATGCCATTTTCAAGTAATTCACATCAACGTAAGTACCATATTAACAACAAAGAAATTTGCCAGAGTGTTATAATGTTTAAATACAACTTCTATAAGATTGAATCAGGATACAAACCCTGAACCCTCAGCTTTAAATGCTGATGCTCTGACCACTGAACTAATCCAGGCTTCCTTCCCATCCAAGTACAAATTCTGCTCTTGATCCCAATCCAATGCAATAAACTGTCATTCATAAATACACATTTAAATTGCTTCTACATTAAGATGATGTGAGATTCCACACAGCTATATCTATCTATGTTTATAAATTATATTAAGATTATAATGTTATAAATTATAATGAACTATATTAAGAAGCTAAACTTATTACTGTGTTCAAAATAAGTAAATGAATTAACTTTTTATGAATTAATACTGTGAGGTATTAACACTTAAATAAGTAAATTACCCCTCAGAGGTCCTCATCTAGGGGATATGTGGATGGCGACCACAAGGTGCCCAAGCCGAGCAAAACATTTCTTCCACTTGTGTTTTGCACTCTTTTAACTTTACTATCTAACCTCTCTTGGTTAACTCTTGTTTTTTCGCCCCCGACGCTATTAGGGCATCCGAGGGCTAGGGAGTCTTTCCTTTCTTCCATTTCTTCTTTCCTTTATTTTCTTTTCTTCTCCAGAAAAGCCTGACCAGAGGCTATAAGATGGCAGCCCCATCACTGGTCTTGCCTTCCTTTGGCCAGCAACCAATCGGACTATTATTATGCTTTCAAGTCTTATACGAGAATTTTCCGGAAGAAGCTGGAGGGAAAATTTTCTATAGGATCGTAACAGGCCTTGGCCTAATACTTGGAAGGAAGAAGAAGAAGAAGAAGAAATAAGTAAATTAATTAAGTTATGTAGATAGGAAATTCTACCTCTGTGATTGACACATGTGGATGTGAAGGGCCAGCAGCCGGCTGGTAAAAGGGCAACCGCTGAAAGTGGAAAGACCCTCAATCGGAAGATAGGAAATAACACTATGAGGTTTTTTAATATTGTTTATTTTTTATTATTTCACTCACCTCATACTTCATAATTCATAGCAGACCCTGGGTTTCTTCACATCTTTTGTGACATTCTCAATGCTGTGTCACGTTCACAATTAATATTAATATTATTCATTTTTAAACATCTTAATGATGGACAAATTATATTTGAAAAGAAAAAATATACGCCTAGACTGGGGTTTGAACCCAGGACCTTTGACTCTCTATGTCAATGCTCTTCCAAGTGAGCTACCTAGGCCTCCAATCTAAACGCGTATTTTTCTCTTCTACATAGTTAACTCCCTAACCCCAAATTCTTTATCGAATATTTAAAGAAAGTGACACTATGAGGATTATTTTTAATAGGAGTTAGATATGCATGACTCACTTCATATTTCTGCAAATATGAGGTGAGTCATGTATTTCTAACTCCTATTATTTAAATTTTTTATTACCTCACCTCATATCCTGTCTTCTAATTATCACTTTGTATTCAGTAATTTCACAACTGTTCTTCTGTCGTCATGAAGCACTGCTTCTTACTTCATTGGTGACCACTCAGATGTAGTAAGAAGCATTGTTTCAAGACGACAGAACAACGGTCATGAAATTACTGAAGATGGTTCCAATAAGGTTTCGAGATCAGTCTAATTAGAAGACAGGATATGAGGTGAGATGATAAAGAATTTATTTTAATAAATTAATATTAAGAAGCTAAATCTGTTCTATGATTGAAATAAGTAAATTAATATACACAGCTAAATTATTGTAATCGATGGTAGAGAAAAATTTTTGCCTGAACCGGGAATCAAACCCCAAACCTTCAGCTTTCCGTGCAGATGCTCTGACCACTAAGCTAATTCAGGCTACGTTCCCATCCAAGGATTTAAAATTGGAAAGTAAATCAAGAAAAATCTTAAAAAGATTTTTCAAAATTGGATTGTCATCTTATATCTGGGTAAATACAGTATTCTCAAATAAATTGAATCAGTTCTTTACATCTCACTTCATATTAGCTATTTTTCTTGGACTAGTTTGAAAGAAAAATCTCCTTCATCCTAAGCCATCCATATATTCTTAAGAAGTTGATTAAATATGTACATTTTTCTTGTTTCCACAGCTGCTGAATTGAATCAAATGGCTTGGCTATTGAAAACGATAGCTATTGAACTGAAAGTGACAGCTACACATATGCATCTCTCTCAACTGGGTAATCTTGTGAACTTGCTTGTGAGAGAACAAGCAGAGGAAATGGTGGCAGTGTCCGTTGAGGAAAATGCTCCTTCAGAAGTGACTGAAGTAGCTACTATTATGCAACTTAGCCATTATCTGGCAACTCCGAGCAGTAAGTATTATACATAGAGCCAATTTCTTTCTAATCAAAAGTTCATGATTTTTAAATCAGAGAAAAATTGAACCAATATCAACTTTAAACACTAGTAGTGTACTATTAACTTCTGAGTGCATTTCTCAGACCAGGTTCAATATTTTCAATTTCTTATTCTCCTGGTCCCTATAAACGTTGAAATTGCTTTGTGATTAATTACTTAAATTAACTTCATTATATATATATATATATATATATATATATTGTTTAGTTAATGCCACCAGGTTGTCATTAACCCATTGGCATACACAGGCGGTTCCCAGCCGGCTGATCAAGTGAAGCCCATTCTTACACAGATGGCTGTGAGCCGGACTGAGCAGCTGTAGCTCCTTCTTTATGTTTCTTTAGTTTTGGCAAATCATGGCCTGACATATTATATACCGTTGGAAAGCTGAGAGAACGATCTATTCGATGGTGTACAAAAAAATTTATTTCTCTCGATCGATCGCGAGTTATAAGCCATTGTTTTTCGAAGAAGCAAATTTCCTTAAAATTAAGTGGTAAATATGGGTGCAGCAATGGAGGAAAATATTAGTAAGCCAGTGGGTTAAATCATTTCTGGTATTCTTTCCTGGCATGGCATACTCACTTGTGAGGTTGGGGCTCCTGGAATGCAGGGTTATGCTGCCCCGATAATATGAAAGGTGATGTTGATAATGATGCACCAGGAGAGGCCTTAAACTAAACTTAATCTAACGAGGTGAATATGATAATGATGGGGACTGTTTGGGCCTTAAAGTTTCATGACATTTGTCTTACAAGTGCGGAACACCCTGGAAAATAAACCTCATCCAGGAAACTAGTCCCAACTGGGATCGAACCCAGATCCACTGCATGATAAGGTAGCACGCTATCTTGAGACCACAATTGTGAACATAAATTTAAAATAAATTCTTTATCACCTTACCTCATATCCTATCATTTAATTAGACCTGTTTTGAAACCTCCTCGTTCCATCTTCAATATCATGACTGTTGTTCTGTCATCTTGAAGCCCTACTTCTTGCTCCATCTGTTGGTTGACCGATGAACCTCCAAATAAAAAATCTCCAGGAATTAAAAAATTCATTGCTTTTTTCCATTTTTTTTTTTTAATTTGGACTTTCTCCCAAACCATGGGCATTGATGCTCTTAAATAACCATCCTAAACATTACATGTTAATAATCAGAGCTTTTGCCACTTAAACGCTAGGGTTTGATTTTAATTCCTTAATTAATCGTTAATGGATCATGTAAAGAAATGTGATGATATTTTTTGCACTTTTTCATTCATTTTTCTTCAGTAAATATCATTGAAAATTAGAAGTATCATGTTTAGTACCATTTACATGAAATAAAATATTAAAACATGTAGGCCTTTTAGAAACTGGCTTCCACCTTCAGCAGAAGAGTGTGCCCTATGACTATTTTAATATTTTGCTTGATGACTATTCACCACAATGGAATTTTATTAATATTCATCATTTACATAGTTTTATAGTTGTACAAAATCATTAATTCTAAAAAAAAATTGGGATCAAAGAAATTGAATCGTTCTTCACACCACACTTCATATTTTGGTTTCTCTTCCAAAACCAAAAACTAAAATTTACCCAAGATTGCTTTCAAAATTAGTCCCAGGTGAGATTCTGTTTTGTGATTACATTAAAACTGAATGTTGAATTATCTGCAGAACATGGAATAAATATATTATAATATGCAATTTTGTTTCAGCATTTGCCAGTTCAGCCAGGAACCGAGACCCACTGATACTAAGATTGCTACTCTTTCTAGACTTTTCTTTAGAAGGAGTAAAAGTTCCAAATTGGGAATTTTTTGAACCTTCTCAAATTGAACAGGTAAAATAGTGAGAATACAAATTAATATTTTATGTCATTTACAAAATAATTGATTTTCAAATGTTCATAAAATTATTAAAATTGTTAATATCTGCTGTTTAATGTCTTACCCAAAACCACATATTTTTTTAAATATTTATATTTAAACTCCTGACACGACTGGCCTAGAAGGCACTTAGCCTATCAACCGGCTGCTGGCCTCACATCCACATGTGTTGCTCACAGAGGTCGATGATCATCCAGCCAGTGTAGGGGTGACATATGGTCAGGATGTCAAGTTACCCAGCTGTTATAGCTGGTTTTCTCAACCTGGAGCTGCTACTTATTGTAGCTATTCAAATGCCTCACGATGCTGAGTGGGCACGGTCCCATACTGGCCAAAATACCATGAAAAAATTTCTTCCTCCATGGAGACTCGAACCAGCGCGTCAGCTCTGCGCCAAGGCTTCCTTGCCTTAACGACTCGGATATTCATAGTTAAATATGGTGCGGGACTTAATATTTATATACTTCATATCAATTGAAGAAACCAAATCAGGTCTTAAGTGCCCAAACAACAGTAGTGTCTATAAAATCTGAGAACTGAGGATGCGGAAGGATTGCAAATTAAATAATACGGGCTGTGGGTAATACACTGTCAATATAGTCTGAAGTGTAATGTAAAAACAAAAGCTTACTTCAACTCTCCTAGTGCAAAGCTATGCACTGGTTGCTATGTACATCATCAAATTTATTAATTAAGTTTGGTCTGTGTATTCTTATCTGATTGGTTGTTTCTGATAGACATATGTTTAAAGGCATGTTTGCCCCATCTTTAAACATATGTCCAACAGAAACAACCATATGAGGTAAGAATATACAGACCAAGCTTAATTATTAATTAAAACCTCATAATGTTACTTCCTATTGTATTTTCAAATCATCAAATTTATTGATAATAATTATCAAAATAAAACAATCAAATTTACAATGGAAGTAGAAAATAATCATGAAATGCCATTTTTAGACCTTAAATTGATCAGGAATGAAGAAAAAAAGAAAATAGAATTTGGAATCTACAGAAAAGAAACTCACATTGATAATTATATAAAAACTATAGGATTTAACCATTTTTCACACAAACAGGCAGTATTTAATAGTTTAACACACAGACTTGTGAACATTCCCATGAGCAAAGAAAATTACAATAAAGAGAAAAAACACATCATAAAAATTGCAAAGGGTAATGGATTTCAAGAAAAGATGATACACAAGAAAATAAATAAATTTAAGGAACAAAAAATGATTAATGAAAGTACTCTTCACACAGATAAAGATATTGGTAAAAAATTCAAGAAGTTCACATACCACCCTTTATTATTTGACAAGTTTAAAAAAATCTTCAACAAATTCAACATTAAATTAGCACCGAAAAATGATTACAGTTTAGGCAATTTAATAAAAACCAACAAAAATGAAAAGATTGAAGGCTGCAAAAAATCGGGAACTTATCAAATTAATTGTAAGGATTGTGAAAAGATGTACATAGGAAAAACAAAAAGGAATTTAAATACAAGATTAAAGGAACACCTCAGAAATGTTAAAAATGGAGAAACTGAAACATCTGCAATAGCTGCACATGCCTGGTCAGAAAAACAGAATAGAAACCAAAACAAAATTACTTAAACAATTGGAAAAACTGAAGGAACTCACGATTTGGGAAAGAATTTACAAATGCAAGAATAAAAACACAACTATGAATTTTGAAATACCCGGTGATAAGGAGAGGGGATTGATTTGGAAGTTCGTTGGTCAGCCATCAGATGGTGCGGAGGTTAGTCTGCAGAAGAGGAGACCATTGGATGTCAGTTGTGAACGTGAATAGCATTGAGAATGTCACAAATACAGTGACGAAATCAAGATATGCAAGAGAGTTAAGAAGTATGAGGTGAGTCAAGAAACAACTAAACAAAATTAAAATAAACCTCATAATGTTATTTCCTACCTACATAACTTAATCTATTTTGTGTTTTTCTGACCAAACATGAGCAAAAAAATCTGCATTGGCTGCTCATGTTTGGTCAGAAAAACACAAAATAGATGTAAACACAAAATTATTAAAACAGTTAGAAAACAAAAATGAACTCACCATATGGGAAAAAATCTATATACAGAAGAACAAGGAAAGAATTATGAAATTTGAAATTCCTGCAGAAAGTAACCTCATTAGTAAATTCATTGGACCAGAGGCAAAGAGAGCAGGAATCAAGAATCAGGGCCGACAACATGAGAAAATTCAGTCTGTAATCGCTGGTGATGGGGCTAAGAAGCTCTGAAACATTTTCGACAAAAACAACTCTTAAGAGGTAAGAATGAACAGACAAAATGTTTTAATTATTATATTTGTTTTGTTTAAGGTTCTAGTCCAATGTGAGATAGGGAGTTCAAGCAGTGGAATAAAGATAATAGATGTGAAAAAATTGCATCGAATTCTCATGGAAGAACTTGCAGCCATTCAAGGAAGTTCTACTGCTGGCCAGCGACAGCTTATTTTGCAAGAGATCCAGGTAAGTTTTATTATTAAAAACATTATTTTATAATTAAAATAAGTTATACACAGCTAAGCTATTTACAAATTAATGTTAAAAAGAAAAATTTGTACCTGAACAGGGAATCGAACCCCATAGCTTCAGCTCTATGTGCTGATGCTCTACCACTTGAATGTGGAGACATTCCTTCCCATCCAAACACAAATCATCCTTGACGATTTTATTATTAATTTAACACTTCTCATTGAAGGATAAATTATATTTGAAGAGAAAAATTTTCGCCCAGACCGAGACTCGAACCCGGGACCCTTGGCTTTCCGGCCAAGTGCTATACCAACTGAGCTACCGAGGCGAGTTGCGATCTAGACGCAAATTTTTCTCTTATGTACGTTGTAATTCCCTCGTGCCAAATGCTTGAAACCATAGCTTCTATCTTGCAAATATTGCTGCCATTTGCAAGATAGAAGCTACGGTTTCAAGCATTTGGCACGAGGGAATTACAACGTACATAAGAGAAAAATTTGCGTCTAGATCACAACTCGCCTCGGTAGCTCAGTTGGTAGAGCACTTGGCCCGGAAAGCCAAGGGTCCCGGGTTCGAGTCTCAGTCTGGGCGAAAATTTTTCTCTTCAAATACAAATCATCCTGTTTTACCTCTCTGTTAATTCCTTCTTTACCCCAGTGCAGTGAAACATTATTCACAATACAATTGGGAAACTTCTACATCAAGAAAACAATATGATGGAACAAATAATGGTTCACTGCTCTGGGGTAAAGAAGGGATTAACAAAAAGGTTAAAGAGGAAGATTTGTTAATATAATAAATTTGGGAATTTTTACATTATGAGGTTTTCTTAATAAGAATCAAATGAATCGTGCATTCTTCTTACCTTATGAGGTAAGAAGAATTTATGATTCAATTGATTCTTATAAGGAAGATTTCTGGTTGTATGGGAAGGAACATGTGGGATAACTCAAGTGGTAAAGCTTCAGCACCTAGAACTGGGATTCAGGCAGTAATTATTCTCAATCTTAAATATTAAATTTATCACTTCACGCCAAATGACAAATTTTATTTGAAGAGAATCGGGATTTGAACCCGATGTTTCTGGTTCTGTACACTAGCGCTCTTGACCACTAAGTTACCAGGCATTCCAATTCAAATGCAGAGAAATAATGTTCTTATAAAATCACAATAGGAACTAGCATTATTTTAATTAATAAGTAAGTTGAAAATGTTTTAACATCTCACCTTACAAAGTTGCGTGTCTTCACCATACCGGTTTCAAAAGTATAGTATTACTTCCATCTTCAGTCAAATTTCAAATGTTAAAACATTTTCTCCAACTCGTTTATTAATGTAAATACCTCATAGTGTTTCCTCCCACTGTAATTTTAATTAAATAAGTAACATTATTTATTAAGAAATAATGTGCGATTGAATTGGAATGCCTGGTAGCTTAGTGGTGAAGAGCACTGGTGTACAGAACCAGGAACATCAAGTTTCTTATCCCAATTCAGGCATATATTTTTCTTTTCAAATAAAATTAGTAATTATTCTCTTTTCTAATGATTTTTGGAATTCTTTATCATCTTTTTTCTTAGCATTTTAAATGTATTGTTTATTTGTTCATGTTTTTCATTTTGAATTTCACCAGTTTTATTTTTAATGTAGTATTATATTTATTTTTGTTTAAAAGAAATTGTGAATAATAGCAAATTAATAAAAAAAATTGTTATCATTGAAACCTTTGACTGAATATAAAGGAGGTTTTCCTTTGAAACAGGTGCAAAGAAAGCTTGTATGAGGTGAAATGTAAGGATCAAATTCAATTTATTTCATAAAATTTCTCATAGTGTCAATGCGTATTAATTTTATGTTAAATGTATTGTAATGATTTGTTTTCAGGCTGTACTTGTGTATGCTCTGAGACATAATTTACATCGCTCTCGGATGGGATCTTCTGTACGATACATGGATTCTTGGAGACAAGTTATAGAAGTTTTGTTTGCTGTAACTCCTTCTGAAATTCTGCCATTTGAATTACGCAAACAATTGCTACTTGAAACTGTTCGCTTATTATTAAGGAAGGTAGGAATATTCTAAATATTCAAAGTTAAAATTGGGAAACACATTATGAGGTTCTTAATTAATAAATTAATGAGTCATTTTAACATCTTACCTCATATTTCATGTTTTATCAAACACGGTAACTATAGTTTTCAAATGATCTTGTCATTCATTTGAAAACTATAGTTACCGTGTTTGATAAAACATGAAATATGAGGTAAGATGTTAAAATGACTCATTAATTTATTAATATTCTAAATAATTTGTATCATGACAACCTTCTTGTATAAGAAAATCCTGAACTTTTCATGCTAGGTTTCATTCAACTTTTAGGTGGTATTTAAATAGCTTAAGATATAAGCAAAGGCTTCAAATCATTTGGTGGGCGTGAATTAGACAAAACTTATATAGAGAAAATTTTGTGTTTAGATCGGGTACTTGCTCAGTATACCTCAGATGGTAGCGCACTTGGACTAAAAAACCAAGGGTCCCGGGTTCAAGTCCCGTCTGAGCGTATAATTTTTCTCTTCAAATATGATTTATCCATCATTGAGATGAAATGAAATTACTAAAAAAACCATTGAAAAAAGCCATGCTGGCAGTTTATAATGTAATATATAATTCCCAAATATGTCTTCTTATAAAAGGAGCCACCATTTGCAAAGATAGAAGCAAAGGCTTCAAAGCATTTTGGTGGGCCGGGAATTACAACCAAGTGGTAAAACGGATATAGAGACAAATTTGCGGTTTCGATCGGTACTACTCTTGCTCAGGTAGCTCAGATGGTAGAGCATTTAGACTAGAAAACCAAGGGTCCCGGGTTCAAGTCCCGGTCTGAGCATATAATTTTTCTCTTCAAATATGATTTATCCATCGTTGAGATGTATGAAATTAATAATAAAACATCAATTATTAAATTAATATTGGGAAGCTAAAGCTATTACTATGATAAAAATAAGTAAATTAATAAATACAATTTACAATAAAACATCAAGCTTATTTTTAATTTACACACCACTTTGGCACTACATAGGTGATGGATACATATTGTGTAAAAAGAGGAGTATGGAATGGAAGCATGTTTAATTGTGATATTCATGGACACGTGAAATGAGAAGAGTACAAATCAGTTTTTTTCACTTAAATACTATTCTAAGACATTAGTAAAGCCTCATGTGGTCAAAGAAGTTGTTCATTGGGAGATACTTTATAACATGTGATGAGAAAATTTTTTCTTAGTTCCAACCTTAAACCATGCACATGCGCCAACAAAGGCAAAGCGGTTTACACTATGGAATTACAGGATGCAGCCAACATATACACGATATTTGAACTTGCATTGCTAATGAAGCTAGAAGCTAAGATGCTTCTTCTTCCTTCCAAGTATTAGACCAAGGCCTGTTACGATCCTATAGAAAATATTCCCTCCAGCGTTTCATAGGACGGTCCAGAGATCTTCATCCTCTTGGTATATAATTATAAACAGCTTTGGGGATCCGATTTGAACTCATTCTTTCAAGATGGTGTTTCCAATTTAGTTGGTACTGTTTAATATATTCCAAAATTGGTGTAGTCTTCAATTCTTTTAAGATATCGGTGTTCCTCAGGAGTCTCCATCTAGGGGATATGTGGATGGCGACCATAAGGTGCCCAAGCTGAGCATAACATTACTTCCACTTACTTGTGTTTTGCTCCTTTCTTTTATCTTTAACCGATCTGGTATTTTTTCCTTTCTTCCACTTACTTATACCAGACTCTTTTAACTTTACTATTTAACCTCTGTTGGTTAACTCTTGTTTTTTCGACCCCGGCGTTATTAGGCATCCGAGGGCTAGGGAGTCTTTCCTTTCTTCCATTTCTTCTTTCCTTTAGTTTCTTTTCTTCTCCAGAAAAGCCTGAGACCAGAGGCTATAAGAGCAGCTCCATCACTGGTCTTGCCTTCCTTTGGCCAGGAACCAATCGAAGGGACCATTATTATGCTTTCAAGTCTTATACGAGAATTTCCCAGAAGGATCAAATTTATGATGACAAAGCATGAAAACGAACAATTCTTGGAAGAAAAAAAAGCTAAGCTATTGCAATTTAAGTACTGTAACCTGTGAAAGAATGCATGCTGATTTTATTTAGTGTAAGTTAATTAGTACAGACTCTATGTTAACTGCACTGGAACACAGAATGTTCGTTAAAATCAGTATGTCTGGCATGTCTTCATGTAGTTCAATATCGTAAAAAATATATTCAAATGATTGTTATAAAACATGTAAAAATCATTGTAAATGGTGGGGAAATAATTTAAAAATGAAACTCTAAGAATGAAATTTCACAGGAGTTTTTGAAGTAATTTAAAAGTCATGTCACATGTCATAAAGTTTAACCATTCATTTATTATACAGGGTTCCCATAAATGCTCTTTCGGGTTTCGAACACGTGTAACTTGCGTTTAAATAAACTTACAAACATGAAACTAGTACTAATGGAAAGAGAAACTCAAAATGTTTTGGTTACAGTACCATACAGATGTTCAATGTGAGCTCCGTTGGTAACATGACACACATCATGCCTGTAGTCCATTTCCTCTCAGGAACGTTGTAGCATATCATGGTCAACTGTTTCGATGGCTGCTGTGATGCATCCTCTTAGATCAAAGATGGTCTGTGGAAGAGGTGGCTTGTACATAAGATCTTTGACATAACCCCACAAAAAGAAGTCAAGGGGTGTGAGATCTGGCAAATGCAGAGGCCAAGGAAGAACTTTTTCATCGTCATTACCAACACGGCCAATCCATTGGTTCGATAGTCTGGTGTTGAGCTCCGATGTGACTTCATTATGAAAATGAGGGGCTGCACCATCCTGTTTGAAAGATCACGTTGGGCATCTCCTGTTCCAGCTGAGGCAGGAGCCATTGTTGTAGCATATCCAGGTACTCACATCCTCCAATTGTTTTCTCTACAAAGAAGAACGGGCTGTACGCTTTCTGCAGGCTTAAAGCACAGAATACGTTCACTTTAGGAGAGTCGCGGACATGCTGCACGTAGGTATTGGATTTTTCCGACTCCCAGATTCTAACTTTATGTTTGTTCACTTTACCTGAAAGATGGAAGGTGCAATCATCACTAAACACTATGGATTTGAAAAACCCATCCGTTTCCATGAGAGTCTGCATATTCTCGCAGAAAGTATGACACACCCTTTTATCTTCTTCCTTTAAGAACTGCACATCTGCAATTGGTATGGATGAAATTTCAAACATTTATGCAGAACTTTCCATACGGTGGATTTAGGGATCTGCAGCTCCCTACTAGCTGCAATGGTTGATTTTTGAGGACTACATGTAAAAGATTCTCGAATCCGATCTACAGTTGCCTCACTTACAGCCGGGCGTCCAGAAGATTTCCTCCTACAGATGCACCCTCTTGTAAAATCAGAGTACCACTTACGAATTGAAGGACCACTGGGTGGATCTTCACCAAATCTTGTTCGAAAATGTCGTTGAACAACAATTACAGATTGGTGAACATGATAATCGAGAATCAGAACGCTCGCCTATCCTCTATACCAGCCATTTTCTCACTTTCAACAAATGCAGTGTTGTATGTAATTATACGTTATTGTTGCCAACTGCGATACAATAACCAAAACATTTTTAATTTCTCTTTGCATTAGTACTAGTTTCATCATATTTGAAGAGAAAAATTATACTAGTTTCATGTTTGTAAGTTTATTTAAATGCAAGTTACACGTGTTCGAAACCCAAAAGAGCATTTGTGGAAACCCTGTATTTAGGACGTAATACTATGAAAAATTAACGTCTAACTGAGAATCGAACCCCAAACCTCAGGCTCTGTACGTTGGTGTGTAGGCCACTACACCATTTGAGACTTGATAATTATAAATGCAAACATTTCTTTCCACTTACACAATTCTCTTATGTCTGGAGGTAGATAGCTAGAGCTATTTTACAATGTCGTCAGACGATGTCTTATTTGATGTATTTTTAATGAGAATATTCATTACTTTTAAGTGATTAGCTTAATATTTGGATGTTGTATTTAGTTTAACATATTCCAGTCCTGGACAAATTTATTTTTAAAAAATTGTCCAGGACTGGAATATGTTAAACTAAATACATCAAAATATTAAGCTTTTTTTAATGAGAATATTATTATTTTTAAGTGGTAAAGCTTAATATTGTTTATTTTTTATTATTTCACTCACCTCATACTTCATACTACGCAGCATTGAGAATGTCACAAAAGATGTGAAGAAACCCAGGGTCTGCTATGAATTATGAAGTATGAGGTGAGTGAAATAATAAAAAATAAACTCAGTTGTGAACGTGACGCAGCAGTTGTCATTGAGAATGTCACAAAAGATGTGAAGAAACCCAGGGTCTGCTATGAATTATGAAGTATGAGGTGAGTGAAATAATAAAAAATAAACAATATTAAAAAACCTCATAGTGTTATTTCCTATCTACATAACTTGGTAAAGCTTAATATTTTGATG
Source organism: Diploptera punctata (assembly GCA_030220185.1). NCBI lineage: Eukaryota > Metazoa > Arthropoda > Insecta > Blattodea > Blaberidae > Diploptera > Diploptera punctata. The sequence goes on along the minus strand of JASPKZ010005287.1, from coordinate 1,020,460 downwards.
TTGTATTTAGTTTAACACATTCCAGTCCTGGACAAACTTATTTAAAAAAATTGTCCAGGACTGGAACATGTTAAACTAAATACATTAAAATATTAAGCTTTACCGCTTAAAAAAAGTGCTTCTGGCACTTTCCGAAAATGATTTGCAACGATCAATTTATAATTTACATAAAACAGCTGCCAAATTTAATATGGAAATATCAATTAACAAAACTAAAATTATGGCATTTCATGGGAAGGACCCCATACAAAGTAAAATCTGTCTCCAGAATAAAATTTTAGAGAGATCTAATCAATTTAAATATCTTGGATATTATCTCTCTATCTGGGATGAAAAGGATATCCCTGAAAAAATTACTAGTTATAATAAAAGTTTGGGAATTATTAATCAAGTTATGAAACCATCCCTTGCACAAAAAACACCACATTACGTTTATATAACACTTTGGCTAGACCAGTGTTGACCTATGGTAGTGAAGCATGGCACTAAAAAGACAACATGAAAGCAGAATAACAGCTTGTGAAATGAGATTCATGCGCAGAACAGCGGGTTACACCAGATGGGATCGAAAAAGGAACACCAATATCTTAAAAGAATTGAAGACTATGCCAATTTTGGAATATATTAAACAGTACCAACTAAATTGGAAACACCATCTAGAAAGAATGAGTTCAAATCGGATCCCCAAAGTTGTTTATAATTATATACCAAGAGGACGAAGATCACTGGGCCGTCCTATGAAATGCTGGAGGGAAAATTTTCTATAGGATCGTAACAGGCCTTGGCCTAATACTTGGAAGGAAGAAGAAAGACCGCTTAAAAATAATGAATATTCTCATTAAAGTTTGAATAGAAGTCGTCTGATGTCATTGTTATTGCTCTAGCTATCTGCCTTCAGACATAAGAGAATTGTATAAGTGGAAAGAGATGTTGGCATTTGTATCATGTCTCGAATGGTGTAGTGGGCTGCACACCAATGTAGGAGTCGGAGGTTTGGAATTTGATTCCCGGTTCAGATGTTAATTTTTCTTTTTAAAAAAATAAAATTAATTAAACTTGTCCAGGACTGGAACATGTTAAACTAAATATGACATAAAAATAACAATTTGAGTTTTTTTAATAACCATTGAATGAATCAGATTTTACATCTTATGTTATATATTTTGCATAAACTCAGGATTGGTTTCAAAATGCTTCCTTTCATTGTCAACTGACATCTTACTGTTAATAAATGAATGAGTCATTTTAACATCTTACCTCATATTTCATGTTTTTCAAACAAGGTAACTATAGTTTTCAAATGATCTTGTCATTCATTTTCAACCGCCATTATGACTACCGGATATTCGTTGGAATCTCCCTCTATAACGTTGCCATCTGGTGTTGATTTGACGAACTTTGAGATATCGTTGCCATCTGGTGTTGATTCGATGAACTTCGAGATGAGGTCACGTTCATCCGGAATTTTCAAGAAATTCAATATTACATTGGCACCGATAAATAAATTTAGCCTTGGTAACTTATTAATAACCAATAAGAAAATGAACACCCCAGATAGTAAAAAATCTGGAATTTATCAAATTGATTGTCGAGATTGCAATAAAGTATACATAGGAAAAACAAAAAGAAATTTGGACACTCGCACAAAGGAACACTTTAGAAATATTAAAAATGGTGAAATTGAAAAATCAGTTATTGCAGCACATAGTTTGTTGGAAGGTCATAGAATTGAAAAAGAAGCTAAACTTCTAAAACATTTGGAAAAACCTTTGGATTTGACAGTTTGGGAGAAAATATTTATACAGAAGAACAAATTTAAATCTATGAATTTCGACATTCCGGATGAATGTGACCTCATCTCGAAGTTCATCGAATCAACACCAGATGGCAACGATATCTCAAAGTTCGTCAAATCAACACCAGATGGCAACGTTATAGAGGGAGATTCCAACGAATATCCGGTAGTCATAATGGCGGTTGAAAATGAATGACAAGATCATTTGAAAACTATAGTTACCGTGTTTGAAAAACATGAAATATAAGGTAAGATTTGAAGAGAAAAATTATACGCTCAGACCGGGACTTGAACCCGGGGCCCGGTCTGAGCGTATAATTTTTCTCTTCAAATATGATTTATCCATCATTGAGATGTCCGAAATCAATAATAAAAAAAAAAAAAAAAAAAAAAAAAAAAAAAAAAAAAAAAAATAAGGTAAGATGTTAAAATGACTCATTAATTTATTAATTAAGAACCTCATAATGTGTTTCCCAATTTTAACTTTGAAATCTTACTGTTAATTTGACTTTCATGGCTGCCAACTTTCAAATCCACAGTCAGATGCCAGTTGACAATGAAAGGGAGGCCTTTTGAAACCAACCCTGAGTGTTTACAAAATATATGAAGTGAGGTGTAAAATCTGATTAATTTAATGATTATTAAATTTGTTCATGCCTGATAATTCCAGTCTGTTGTTCAGTAGATTGTATACAATTGTCTGGACCTAATAGAAAGCCATCAGACAGCATTATGAATGATGGTTCTATGCCTTGGATGATAGAGAATTGTATATGAGACAAAAAATTAAGTCATATTTGAAGAGAAAAATTATATGCTCGGACCGGGGTTTGAATCCAGGACGTTTGGCTGGGTTCAAACCCCGTCAGAGCATATAATTTTTCTCTTCAAATATAATTTGCCCTTCACTGAGAAGTATTAAATCAATAATAAAAACATAAGAAAATTAATGTTTGAATTGGGAGCCTGCGTAACATAAGGGGAGTGCTCTGTAATATAGTAAATTGACATTATTGTGATGGCAAATACTTATTCTCCAATCCACCGCTGTGGTCTCGAGGCAACATGCTCCCTATCACGCAGCAGGTCTGGGTTTGATTCCTGGTTGGGACAAGTTTTCTGGGTGATGGGTTTTTTTTTTTTGGTGTTTTTCTCCTGACCTGTAAGGCAAATGTCAGGAAACTTTAAGGCTCAAATGGTCCCCGAACATCATCTGGCCATCATTAACATATTCATTAAGTTTAGGATTAAGGCCTCCGCTGGCTCATCACTACCACCATCATCATCTATCATATATATAATCGGGGCAGTGTAACTCTGCCTTCCATGTGCCCCAACCTCAGAAGTGGCCCAAGTGGGTTATAATAACGCCATGCCAGGAGAGAATACCAGAATGTTGAAATGACAGCGTGGTGGCATTAAATTTAAAAAAATGCTCATTCTCCTTAAAATTATTATCTGTTTGTCTTAGGAGAGCTGGAAATAGTATATTGAATTTTATTTTTATATTGATTGAATCTATTTTAAAGCTATAAAGATATAAATGTTGACACAGTGTGGCACATTGTATTTATAGATATTCATCTATAGTAATTCTGCCCAAAGGCAGGTCTTTCACTGCAATCATAGCATTTTCATGCTATGCTTGCAGCTTTACTAGGGAATTGTAGGTGTGGTAGCTTCCGTTGCTTTCCACACTGGTGAAGGATGGTGATGATGATGATAATAAGGATGATGATGACTATGATGGCCATGTGATTTCGGTGACCGTTTGGGTGTTAAAGTTTTTCTGACATTTGTCTTACAGGTGAGGAAAAACCTCACCCAGAAAAACTGCCCCAGCTGGGGATCGAACCTGGGCCCGCTGCGTGACAAGGCAGCACACTACCTTGAGACCACAGCGGTGGACTTTATAGATATGAGTGGTCCTATTGTACATTGTATTTTATTTATTGACATTACAGTGAAGAAATCATTTTAGTTGGTAGAACTGTTTCAAGAGATTTTATTTAAATATATTTTTATGACTTGAATTTTAAGAAATATTTAATTTTGATTACTGTATTGTTTATAGGTACTTATCCAAGATACATTGCCAGAATTAGGCAGTATAGCATCAGGAGTTGTGCTACTTCTCTTAGTAAATCTCCGTCATTGTTTGATGATGAAGCAAAAAGAAACCAAGTTTGGACCTAGGAAGGATAGGCTTGGCAGCAGCTCTACAGGAATATCAGATGCTGTAGATACTTTCCATACACCATCTCTCCAGGCAAACACTGCCACATTGAAAGTAATACTTTCTAATATTGTGGAATGGATACTGAAATCAGGTAATTTTACTTTTCACTACTAAATATATAAATTCACAAAGGTTTGGGTGTGTGTGTATTTTCATGCCACTCTTTGTACTCAGTGGATAGATCACATTTTTGCAATCTATTTTCAATTAAAATGTGTAGTTAATAGTGAGTGGAGAACATATTTTTAACGACTCACCTCATACAATTTCAAATTTCTTTGATATCGACGGTTTCAGACAATATCTTGTCCCTCTTCAGTCATGACTTCCTGACTGGAGAACATTTTTAACGACTCACCTCATACAATTTCAAATTTCTTTGATATCGACGGTTTCAGACAATATCTTGTCCCTCTTCAGTCATGACTTCCTGACTGAAGAGGGATAAGATATTGTCTGAAACCATCAGTATCAAAGAAATTTGAAATTGTATGAGGTGAGTCATAAAAAATATGTTCTCCACTCATTGTTAATGATATAACCTTATAATGTTCACTTTCTAACATTAATTTAAATAAGATGTGTATGTTTAAGTGTGTATGTAATGTAAGTATATTGTATTAAGGGTAGAGTGCAAATATATCAGATGAAGTTTTAAGAGGTCCACACTTGTTGATAGATATAGGCAGCAGATGGGCTGTCACTATCACAGTAAACATCCTGCTTCCACTTGAATAATTTTACAATAGCCGTAACTTTAATAGTTACAGCTTCAGTAGTTACACAACTAATGTTCTGTCTTCCATGAACACTGCTTTTTAATTATTCTGAGTTGTTTTTTGACTCACCTCATATTTCTTGACTTCCATGCAGACCCAGGGTTTCATCACTGATTTTGTGACCTTCTCGATAGAAACAAAAAAAAATTAAAATAAATCTCATAGTGTTATTTCCTACTACATAACTTAACACTTCCTGACTGGAGAACATTTTTAACGACTCACCTCATACAATTTCAAATTTCTTTGATATCGACGGTTTCAGACAATATCTTGTCCCTCTTCAGTCATGACTTCCTGACTGAAGAGGGATAAGATATTGTCTGAAACCATCAGTATCAAAGAAATTTGAAATTGTATGAGGTGAGTCATAAAAAATATGTTCTCCACTCATTGTTAATGATATAACCTTATAATGTTCACTTTCTAACATTAATTTAAATAAGATGTGTATGTTTAAGTGTGTATGTAATGTAAGTATATTGTATTAAGGGTAGAGTGCAAATATATCAGATGAAGTTTTAAGAGGTCCACACTTGTTGATAGATATAGGCAGCAGATGGGCTGTCACTATCACAGTAAACATCCTGCTTCCACTTGAATAATTTTACAATAGCCGTAACTTTAATAGTTACAGCTTCAGTAGTTACACAACTAATGTTCTGTCTTCCATGAACACTGCTTTTTAATTATTCTGAGTTGTTTTTTGACTCACCTCATATTTCTTGACTTCCATGCAGACCCAGGGTTTCATCACTGATTTTGTGACCTTCTCGATAGAAACAAAAAAAAATTAAAATAAATCTCATAGTGTTATTTCCTACTACATAACTTAACACTGCTTCTTACTCCATCTGTTGGTGGATCAATGTACCTCCCAATCAAATCAGACTCTGTAATCGCTGACAATGTGGCTCAGAAGCCTTGAAACATACGTTCAACAAAAATAACCATAAGAGGTAAGAATGTATGGACAAAATGTCTTAATTATTAAAATAATAATAAGAACAATATGAGGTGAGTGATAAACATATTCTACCTTAATGAATATACCTCATAGTGAGAATTCCTAAAATAAGTAATATTTTAAAACTTATATTGTGTCCACCATGCTGGCTCAAGTGGTAGCTTGCCTGCTTCCTGACTAACTTGCCCAGGTTCGATACCTGGCAGGATTAAAAGTTTTAATTGTTAAATTAATTTAATTACAACATTTTTAATCTCGGTGCCAGGAGAGATGGTGGTGTATAGTTTTTAATTGCTAGATTGTGCACTAGATTTCTGCATTAAATTGCAAACCTCTCTAGAGTACATATGTTGAGAAGGCATGTGGTACGGTTGATAACAATTCATCCATCGGATGCAGACATTAAGCCTGGCAGCTCCTTTTGTTTTTTTAATAGGAGTAGGTTATGTGCTGGCACTGGGTTTCACCTTCTTCTTACTCTTCATCATAATGTCTCATAAAACACACTTTTCACTACACAAACACAAACATACATTCATCTTACACTCCTTTCTGTATACAATACAAGAATACATCATCTACATAAAGTGGTCTAGTAAAGTGATACCTAAATTGAAAACAGACCACATTATTACCACCTATCCACGCATTGACGAACCATGTAAAGTGAAGTGGGTGGCATTTAAAACATACACATACTATATTGTACTACTTTGTATTATGTTTTATAGTTTGCATTCACCTTCTTGTTTTGGATTTTTTCCAGGGATTGCTTCTCAGCAACTACGTGCTCATTTGTATGGTGCATTTCTAAATTTGCTGCATATTGCTTGTATTGGTGGAGCTCTGATGCCAGAGGTTCCTGGAGAAGATTTGAATGAGAGTATGTATGTGAGTCGACTGGATAGTTCTCGTTATAGAGAGCGCAGCCAGTGTCAGGCCAGCCTTGAGGCTATTGTTGGCTTTGGAGAAGGCTTGGTGGATATTTTGTGTCATGATTGTACAGGTGGACACGATGTGTGTAAGGTAATGTTATATTCAGTAACTATGAAATTAAGTGCAACAATGTAAAAGAGAAAAATTTGTGTTTAGATTGGGGTGCCCAGATAGCTCAGCGGTAGAGCATTGGCTTAGAAAGCCAAAGGTCCTGGGTTCAAACCCCAATCTGAGCATATAATTTTTCTCTTCAAATATCAATACAGTGTGTTACCTTCTAGGTCGCAGTAAATAACATAATTGTAATCAATGATAAAGAGAAAAGTTTATTAAATGATTTTCAGTCTGATCATCTTACCTCAATATTAATGTTGATTTGTTCTTGGACATGTTTCAAAACAATTCTGATTTCCACCTGGAAAAGCTGACGATAAAACAGAATTGTTTTGAAACATGTCCAAGAACAAATCAACATTAATATTGGAAAAGCTGACGATAAAACAGAATAAATCAACATTAATCATGTTTGGTCTGAAAAACATAATATAAATTCAGACACTAAATTATTAAAACAGTTAGAAAATACAAAAGAGCTGACTATTTGGGAAAAAATTTATATTCAGAAGAACAGAAACAGAGTTATGAATTTTGATATTCCGATGGAGGGTGACCTTATTTGGAGGTTCTTTGGCCAACCACAGGATGGAGCTGACATCGACATCCAGGTGGTGCAACATAAATAAAACCAGTCTGGGAAAGCTGACGATAAAACAGAATTGTTTTGAAACATGTCCAAGAACAAATCAACATTAATATTGAGGTAAGATGTCCAGACCAAAAATAATATAATTAATATTGATGTACGATGATCAGACTGAAAATAATTTAATTAAATTATCACTTCCTAAAATTAAATATTAATTACAACTACTTAAGAAAAGTTTATATTTAAGAAAGAAAAATTAACGCTTGAATCGGGACTCAGTATTTCTTAAATAAAAATTCTTTGCATAATTGGAAAGTATTAATTTGAATAAAACATCAAAATATGAAAAATAATTTATGCCTAAACTGGGAATCAAACCCCAAACTTTCAGCTTTATGTGGTGATGTTCTAGATCACTGAGCTAATTCAGGCATCTTTCCCATCCATGCATAAATTCTCCCCTTATCCTGGATGATAAAGTCTGAATTAACTCAGTGGTCTAAAGTATCAGCACTTAAAGCTGAAGGTTTGGAGTTCGATTCCTGGTTCAGGTATAAATTTTTCTCTGAACTATTACAGGAAATATCACTATGAGGTTTAGTTTAAAATTTGAAACAAAATTATTTCCACCTCACCTCATATCCTGTCTTCTAATTAGACCAGTTTTGTAACCATAGTGGTTATATCTTCCAGCAGTTATACATCCTGTGTTCTGTCATCCAGAAGCACTGTTTCTTACTCCGTGGAAACCGGTGTAATTGAAAGACAGGATATGAGATGAGGTAGAAAGAATTTTATTTTAAATTATAAATGGGTTTACCATTAATGTTGTTTTTATTATTGATTTAACATTTCTCACTGAAAGATAAATTATATTTGAAGAGAAAAATTTTCGCCTAGACCGAGACTCGAACCCGGGACCCTTGGCTTTCCGGGCCAAGTGCTCTACTAACTGAGCTACCGAGGCGAGTTACGATTTAGACGCAAATTTTTCTCTTATATACGTTGTAATTCCCTATCGCCAAATGCTTTTGAAACCATTGCTTCTATCTTTGCAAATGGCGGCTTCTTAGTTAAGAAGACATTTATTGGGAATTTAACATTACTTTATAAAGCTAGCAAGGCTTCTAATGATGTTTATCTTTCAGTGAGAAATGTTAAATCAATAATAAAAACATCATTAGAAGCCTTACTAGCTTTATAAAGTAATGTTAAATTCCCAATAAATGTCTTCTTAACTAAGAAGCCGCCATTTGCAAAGATAGAAGCAATGGTTTCAAAAGCATTTGGCGATAGGGAATTACAACGTATATAAGAGAAAAATTTGCATCTAAATCGTAACTTGCCTCGGTAGCTCAGTTGGTAGAGCACTTGGCCCGGAAAGCCAAGGGTCCCGGGTTCGAGTCTCGATCTAGGTGAAAATTTTTCTCTTCAAATATAAATAGGGTTTACCATTGATTAAAATAGTTTAGTTGTATACGTTAATTTGCTTATTTCAGTCATAGTAATAGCTTTAACTTCTTAATATTAATCTAATAATTTTCTATGCATTCAAAAAGTAGTCCATACATTAAAATAAAAGAAATTATTCTGAATATTAAATTATATATAATTAAATAATTCTTATAATAAAGTTAGGAATTTTTACATTAAATGGTTTTCTTAATAAAAATCAAATGAATCATGAATTCTTCTTACCTCATACATCTATTTTTTTAACATATAACCGTAGTATCAGGAATGACCATTCTCATCCTCAGCTGTTGTCATGACTGTGAGAAAGAAGCACTGGGTTCAAACCCTAGTCTGAGCATATAATTTTTCTCTTCAAATGTAATTTGTCCTTCAATAAGAAATGTTAAATTAATAATAAAAAAAACATTGAAAGAAGCCCTGCTGGCTTCATAAAGTAATGTTTAAAATCCCAATAAAATGTCTTCTTAAGTAGAAGCTGCCATGTGCATAATTGAAGCAATGGCTCGCAGCATTTGGAGATCGGGAATTAACAATGTATGAGAGAAAAATTTGTGTTTAGATTGGAATGCCCAGATAGCTCAGCTATAGAGCATTGGCCTAGAAAGCCAAAGGTCCTGGTTCAAACCCCAGTCTGAGCATATAATTTTTCTCTTCAAATATAATTTGTCCTTCAGTGAGAAGTGTTAAATTAATAATAAAAAACATTGAAAGAAGCCCTGCTGGTGAGAAGTGTTAAATTAATAATAAAAAACATTGAAAGAAGCCCTGCTGGCTTTATATAAAATAATGTTTAAATTCCCAATAAAATGTCTTCTTAAATAGAAGCTGCCATTTGCTTAATCGAAGCAAAGGCTCACAGTATTCAGCGATCAGGAATTAACAATGTATAAGAGAAAAATATGTGTTTAGATTGGAGTATCCAGATAGCTCAGTGGTGGAGCATTGGCCTGGAAAGCCAAAGGTCCTGGTTTCAAACCCCAGTCTGAGCATATAATTCTTCTCTTCAAATTTAATTTTTTTTTCTTTTTGTTCATTCCTAATTATATAACGATTTTGTTATTCTCTTCCAATTCTGTAAACTTCATGGATCCATCTTGTGCATTAATTAAAATCATCATCTATATATTTGAAATTTATTACAGAGAAGATATCATCCACACATGTGTAACAAAACTTAAAAATCCATGGGTAAGCTTTTTAATGTGACTTCAAGGTAACTCATAAACTTATTAGCTAGAAATGAAGGAACATGGATTACTCATCTCCGAACCTGAGATTTGTTTATAAAATTTTACATTTAATGTGAAAAAAAAAATTGTTGGTGCAAAGTTTTGTTAGGCTCGTATATTCTTCTATTAACTTCTGTTTTTAATTTTGATAAAAAAAATTTTTTTTTCAAATATTTGACATTTTATCAGTCAGTATGCTAGGAAATAAGAAAATAATCTATGATAGATTCCTGAAGTTTACTATAGAATTGGAAGAAAATGACCAAATCCCATTTCTTAATATTTATAATGAGGAATGAATAGAAACAAAAAATTGATTCAATAACACAGTAAAGACATTCACACAGATAATTGCATAAAATCTTGAGGTTTTAGCGTTGTTCTATTGTGAAAATATTGATAATTAAATATTCTGAAAGTACTTTGAAGTATGAGGTGAGTGAAAGAAAAAATAAACAATATTAAAAAACCTCATAGTGTTATTTCCTATCTACATAACTTAATTCTGAAACTCGTCTAGAAAGAAGACAAATGTGAAGTGATATCTCTAATTCAAAGTTAAAATTGGGAAACACATTATGAGGTTCTTAATTAATAAATTAATGAGTCATTTTAACATCTTACCTCATATTTCATGTTTTTCAAACACGGTAACTATAGTTTTCAAATGATCTTGTCATTCATTTTCAACCGCCATTATGACTACCGGATATTCGTTGGAATCTCCCTCTATAACGTTGCCATCTGGTGTTTATTTGATGAACTTCGAGATATCATTGCCATCTGGTGTTGATTCGATGAACTTCGAGATGAGGTCACGTTCATCCGGAATGTCGAAATTCATAGATTTAAATTTGTTCTTCTGTATAAATATTTTCTCCCAAACTGTCAAATCCAAAGGTTTTTCCAAATGTTTTAGACATTCCGGATGAACGTGACCTCATCTCGAAGTTCATCGAATCAACACCAGATGGCAACGATATCTCGAAGTTCGTCAAATCAACACCAGATGGCAACGTTATAGAGGGAGATTCCAACGAATATCCGGTAGTCATAATGGCGGTTGAAAATGAATGACAAGATCATTTGAAAACTATAGTTACCGTGTTTGAAAAACATAAAATATGAGGTAAGATGTTAAAATGACTCATTAATTTATTGATGTTTCTATTATTAAACCGCTATTTTTTTTTATTTTTCAGATGCTTGCATTGTCATGCTTGGACAAACTGATAGAATTGGATCCTCATACTAACTGGGTGTCTTTCCTGTCATCTCGAGGATATCTCAAACATCTTATTGATAGCTTGTTGGACTCAGATGCAAAATTAATTGCATTGATAGAATCTAGTCCTACCACATTACGACCATTGTATCTTTATGAGTCCAAAATGGTAAGTTTTCTTAGTTTTATATATATATATGTGTGTATGGTCTTGAGGTAGCGTGCTGCCTTGTCACACAGCAGCCTGGATTCGATTCCCGGTTAGGACAGTCTCCTGGTTGAGGTTTTTTCAGGGTTTTTCCTCACCTGTAAGGTAAATGTCAGGAAGCTTAGGGCCCAACAGTCCCCAAAAATCATCCGGCCATCATCATCATTCTTATCATTATCATCTTTCACCGGTATGGGAAGCTATCACACCTATAATTCCCTAGTAAAGCTGCAAAGTGTAGCGTGAAAATGCTACGATTGCAGTGAAAGTCCTGCCCTTGGGCAGAATTACTATGAATATTTTTTTTTCCATAAGTGTTTAATTGTGATTTCTTTCATGGATGAATATAATTATTTCATATGAACCAAATTACTAGGGGAGAAGTTTTCTATGACATCTTTTATCATTTGAATATATTATTGACAAGGGAACTGCCAACCTTTGCATGCCGAAACCTACCTTGAAATTTCTTCCAGAAAAGTGTTGTGAAGTACCAATGTCATATCTAAATTAACTGCCATTTTTAACTGTAATGCTCTAAAATCCAGCGCTAATTCACATTAGGCTATAGGGAAGTAATACAACTCGTGGTTTGGTAGATTGGATAACCCTCACTACCTGGCATCTGTGCCGTGTCCTTCCTCACTCCACTCTGCTCTTACTCAAGCAGGGAGTCCATCTGCTCTGTATAATAGGTTCCCATGCAGGATTCTGGCTTACAATTAAAAGGCAAATAATTTTTGGGTATGGGGTCATCTTATATTCAGGTAAATATGGTATTGCAGCCAGCTGCAATGGATCAGTGGTTATGTTCCTTGTCTCACTGGTCCCAAGGATCGCAGGTTCAAATCCAGCTGGGTTTGATGGATTTTTTAGGATGGAAAAAAGCAAGGAGTGAGTCCTCCAGTAGGGAATTTAAGCTCCCGAGTCGTAAGATTTTCAGACTTGTACGAGAAACTTAAACCTGAATAAAGAGATCTTTAAGCAAAATTTACCAACCTTCATCATCCTAGTAATAATTATATTATTTTTGGTCTGGACATCTTACCTCAATATTAATGTTGATTTGTTCTTGGGCATGTTTCAAAACAATTCTGTTTTATCGTCAGCTTTCCCAGATTGGTTTTATTTATGTTGCACCACCTGGATGTCGATGTCAGCTCCATCCTGTGGTTGGCCAAAGAACCTCCAAACAAGGTCACCCTCCATCGGAATATCAAAATTCATAACCCTGTTTCTGTTCTTCTGAATATAAATTTTTTCCCAAATAGTCAGCTCTTTTGTATTTTCTAACTGTTTTAATAATTTAGTGTCTGAATTTCTATTATGTTTTTCAGACCAAACATGAGCAGCAACTGCAGATTTTTCAATTTCTCCATTTTTAATATTTCTTATGTGTTCTTTGGTTCTAATTTTTAGGTTTTCTTTTTGTTTTCCCTATATATATCTAGTAATACCTTAGTTGCCTAATAGATTTGTCATTGGATCGGTGTTTTGACCACATACCATTTGTGACATCTGTAGAAAAATTAAAGCTTGAACCCTGGATCTCTGATTCTGTACATCAGTGCAATACCAATTATGCCATTGAAGCACCGATAAGAATGTCAATATTTTTTTCTACTTATACATTTCTTGTTCGTCCAAAGGCTGATAGCTGTCGTTAACATTACGCCAACTGAATTATTTTATTCAGAAGTATTTTTATTAAGAATTTATACATTACTTTTTAGTGGTAAAGTTTCATATTTTCGATATTTTGATTTAATTTAACATTTTCCAATCCTGGATAGAATCTAATTTTAGAAAGAAAAATTAACGCACTCAGTGCTTGAATAGTGAAATTGGTATCACACTGATGTACAGAATCAGAGATCCAGGGTTCAAACCCTGGTTCTAGCATTAATTTTTCTTTCTATCCAGGATTAGAAAATTGTTAATTTAAATAAAAACATAAAAATAACTGAATTAACTCCTAACAGAGGAGAGGATAAAACCCATCATTGGACTGTTATGCCATCATTGTAGATAGATGGTGTTCAGAAGAATAAAATAAATAAAATAAGAAGGTAACAATATATTTACAAAAATGAAGCCCTATTAATTCAATAATGCAGTGTCACACAAATTAATGATTGTCTTCTTACTATAGTTTTTAATTCTGATTGTGACTGACAATCTCTAATGTAACATGGGAGGGAATTCAAGTTTTGCAGCCTAAATCGTGAAAGAAGAGGAGCAGAAAACTTTGTGATGGAATGGATAAAACAGACCATTGTCGAGATCTTATGCCAAAATCCTGAAAATTAGAGAGTTATTAAAGCCATGTTCATGAATACTCAAATATATTTGTCTGTGTACAAAATGATTATCGGCTGTGGTGGACTAGTGGTTATGCTCCTTGCCTCTGGTCCTGAGGGTCGTGGGTTCAAACCCAGCCGGGGTCGATGGATTTTTTAGGATGGAAAAATCCAAGGAGCAAGTCCTCCAGGAGGGACTTTAAGCCATGGGTCCCGAGTCTGAAGATTTTTAGGCTCGTAAAAGATCCTTAAGCCTGAATGAAAGGGCCTCTAAGCAAAATTTACCGTATTTTCCCATCCTAGTACTACCTTGGTTTCCTAGGTGTCAGTATGAGGCAGAACGCTGACCACGGACCACTCAAATGACATCTATACGAAAACAAGTGTAACTAAGTTAGTATGGTTCAAATTCTTCCCTCTAGGGGGAGAGCACCTAAATATCTGTTAAGGGAAATATGGGCTTACAAGATACAAGAAGAAGACAAAATGATTCTCTTCTTATTGCATGAATTGGTATCTGCTAAAAATTGGCATTGTATAATGATAATTAAGACTTCGATTGTCTTTTGTCTTAGTTCCATATACAAACACTTCAACAATATTTAGTTTTTTTTTTGCAATCTTAACTTTTGATATATATAAAATCCATGCCCTGTTAACCAGTTTCTTTCAATGATATAATAATTAAAGAGATTAACTTTTGAATTTCAGTCATTATTGTGTCGCATAGCTTCTACACGTGCTGGTGCAGAGCTCTTATTGGAACAAGGAACAATCTCCAGTCTTTCAAGCATGGCAGCATTTGATCGACACCCAGAAATTTCCACGATAAAGTTAGTGTAATTACTATTATAACTGAAGTATAAGATATTTTATTTTATTCCTACATATGGGATTTTTAAGCTAGTATTTTCAATGTTCAATGTAAATTCCTCTCTTCAAATATTAATTAAACCTTATATACCTGCCAGAATATGAACACCGAGACATTTAAATGGCACCGGGCATAAAGTTTTAGGTCCAAGAAATCTTATAACCTAACCAACCAAAATTCAAGCTAACCAGTAACTTATTTTAGAAAAAAATGTAAGGATAGCATAAGTTTTCATTAATATTTAAAGGAAGTGATACTAATGAGGTTTATTTAATTAATAAATTGAGTTAGATTTGACAACTCACCTCATAATTGTAGATATCTTGAAGACTAGTTTTGATACATTTAGATGGAATTGAAAATGATATATAGATGTATCGAAACTAGACTTAAAGAAATCAACAGTTATGAGGTGAGTTGTCAAATCTAATTAGTTATTTTGTTAGCTTTTTAGGTTAAATGTGAAGTGAAATTAAAATTGCAAATAATTGAATGATGGACATCTAGAAAATGATATCACTAAGTGACAATAGTTTTTACTATGAATGTTGGTTGGTTGGTATCTAATGTCGAGCACTTGATAATAAAATCATTCGCTCTCTTGCACTCCAATATTTAGCAGAAAGGCTGGTCTCTTCTACAAACGCTGGACAACGGAGGAGATGGTTTCTTTCCATATCCTCATTTAAATTGCAAAAAGGGCATTTAGGTGAATCTGTTATGCCAATTCTGTGTAGGTGTTTATTCAGGCAGTCATGTCCTGTTAGCAGTCTGAATGTTGCTACTGCGGATTTTCTTTGTAATGTAGTAATGTCATAAGCTTGTAGATTTTCCCATTCCTTTCCAGATGTTTTGGTGGTGTATTCTTCTCTAAGTTTATTGTTGTATTTATTTGAGATAATTCTTTTGATAGAGTGAAAGGAAACTGGAGTAGAAGTTGGGTTTGAAACAATTTTGCTACCCTTCTTGGCCAGAAAATCGGCTATTTCATTGCCTGTCACTCCACAATGGGCCGGAATCCATTGAAGTGCAACTTTTTTATGTAGATGGGAGAACTGTTTTATCATTGTGACATTCGATAATTTTTATGCTTTTGGGTGTTGTGTCTCGTGTTATAGCGAGAATGGCTGCTTTGGAGTCACATAGAATTACAACTTTTGTAAATTTTTGGATGTGATATAAAAGATTTTGTAAACTTAAGAAAATTGCTAGAATTTCGCCATCAAAGTTTGTTGAATTTGTGTTTAGTTTACGATAAAAGGAAAAAAGTGGACATACTGCACCAGCACCAGTGCCACCGTCATTTGGTAGGCTGGAGCCATCTGTAAAAATATGTATCCATTCAGGAGCAGGGTATCTTAGATTTATTATTTCCAGTGACATTTGTTTTAAAATATATGGGGGAGTTTCAGATTTCTTGATGTCTTCTGTTAATGAAGGTTATATTCAATTTCCAAAAATTCTAGAGGGTTGTTTCTCATCTGCATATTTTCTTTTGAATGTGGAAGTTGCAATTTGTGTTTGATTTCTTGTACTATGCTTAAGAAGCTTTGCTGAGTTTTTAAACATACTTGTAGTTTTCTTTGGGTCCAGTTATTATGGGGTAGCCTTAAAAATTTTTCATACTGTGTGATTGCTGTTTCTCAATTTCAAATGCTATGTTTGGGTTATTTGTTAAGATTTGCATGGCAGTGATTGATGTTGTTTTAACGGCTCCTGTTATCAGACGGAGGATTTGGTTGTTAAACATAGTTCACTGGCTAGTTCAAATGAACTGAACAAATTCTTTTATTATTTTGAAATTAATGTTGGGAAGTAAACATTATGAGGTAATAAGAATCAAATGAATAGTGAATTCTTCTTACTTCATACATCTATGTTTTTTTAACACAGAACTGCAGTAGGAAAATCATCTTTTCCATCTTCAGCTGTTTTCACAACATAGATGTAAGAAGAATTCACAATTCATTTGATTCTTATTATGAAAACCTCATAATGTAAAAATTCCCAAATTTATTATATTAAATTATGAGGTAATAATCATTTAAAATTCATCGGAGAAAATTTATGCGGTGAGTTTTCAAAAAAAAAAATTCTCTGATGAATTTTAAAAGATTCTTTTATTGTTCATACATTGTTTCTTTATAATTTTCCCATGTTTTCATAATGGTAAACAAAAATAATTCAGTACTGTATTATCTAAGTTGGAATTGTAAAAGTGCTAAATGATATCTAATGATTTCTGTTCATTTATACTATAATTCTATTATTACAGCTCAGTAATTGCACAAATAAATTTTGTGCCTTCAGTTGATGACCGATACATGCAGATTCTGTTCCCTGCACTGGATTTGTGTGATGCAATCCTTACATCTCTTGGTACTGATAATCAGTCATGTACTTTTCAGGTATGGGTGAACACACTTTCTTAATTTTCAGTGTTATTTGTTTTTTAATATCACTTATTTTGCTAATAAACCTTAAATTTTTGGTATTTTAACATTAAATTCAGTAATTTCATTACTAATTTAACACTTTTCTCTCCCTGAAGGATAAATTAAATTTGAAAAGAAAAATTTTTTCCCAGACTGAGACTCGAACCCTGTTCTACTGGTCCCACATTCAAAGAAGGATTTATGCTTGGATGGGAATGAAGCCTGAATTAACTCAGTGGACAGAGCGTTAGCACGAAAGCTAAAGGTTCGGCGTTCGATTCCCGGTTCAGGCAAAAATTTTTCTCTTTATCATTGATTGCAATAATTTAATTGTGTTTATTAATTTACTTATTTCTATCATAGTAATAGCTTTAGCTTTTCAATATTAATGTAATAAATAATGCTATAGCTGTGTGGAGTCCTTTCATATCTTCTTAATGTAGAAGCCATTCATTGTGTATTTGTGAATAATGATTCATTGCATTTGAATGTGGGACCAGCAGAACCAGGTAAAGGAAGGATTTATGCTTGGATGGGAATGAAGCCTGAATTAGCTCAATGGACAGAGCATTAGCATGGAAAGCTAAAGGTTCGGGGTTCGATTCCCGGTTCAGTCAAACTTTTTCTTTACCATTGATTATAATAGTTTATAAGGCAATGCTTACATCTGCATTGATATATGGAGCTGAGACATGAACTAAACACAACAAAATAAGAAGAAACTTGAAGCACCTGAAATTGAATTCATAAGATCTATAACGGGCATACTCTGCTAGAAAAAAAAATTGTAAAGATTTAAGAACAGAGGAATACAAATGTGAATTGGAAAAAAATAAGTTTCGTTTGTATTCATCTTACCTCATAAATTGTTGTTTTTTGTAAGACGTGTTTTAAAGTTTCTGTGCTTCATCGTCAGTTGGTACAGATTGATGATGAAGCACAGAAGCTTTGAAACACATTTTACAAAAAAAAATTTATGAGGTAATGAATATAGACCAAACTTATTTATTAAGAGAACCTCATAATTTTATATAATAAATTTGGAAATTTTTAACATTATGAGGTTTTATTAATAAGAATTAAATGAATCGTGAATTCTTCTTACCTCATACTTCTATGTTTTTTTTAAACACAGCACTGCAGTATCAGCGACCATCGTTACCATCCTCAGCTCTTTTCAGGACTCAATTTTTTCTTTTGCCAGTAATTATCCAAACTGCCATCTGGTGTTCTTTTGAAGGAATTATTTTCTAAACTGCCATCTGGTTCTTTTGAAGATGGCAATTTAGAAAATAATTCCTTCAAAAGAACACCAGATGGCAGTTTGGATAATTACCGGCAAAAGAAAAAATTGACAGTCGTGAAAACAGCTGAGGATGGTGACGATGGTCGCTGATACTGCAGTGCTATGTTTAAAAAAACATAGAAGTATGAGGTAAGAACATTATAATGTTACTTCCTAATATATTTTCATAATGAATTGGAAACTGTACACCTCACCTCATAAAATAAGAATCTCTCACCTCAACATGTTTAGATCATCATCCGTACTGTCCATCAGAATGTAGTTGAAAATGGGGATGATCTCCAAAACATCTACAGGTGAGAAGATCATATTGTATGAGATAAGATGTAAAGTTTCTTCTTCTTCTTTTTTTTTTTTTTTTTTAATATGAGGTGAGTCAAAATAACTAACTCATGATAAGTAAAGTTTCTTATCCACTGATATTTTTAGGAAGTAACCCTATGAGGTTTTATTTAACATTCATTAAATTAATCAGATTTTACATCTCACATCATATTTTGTATATTATCCATTACTAGTTTCAAACAGATGTTCTCTTCATTGTAGAAACAGATATGTCAGATGACAATTGACAATGAAGTGAACATCTCATTGAAACCGGTCCTGGATAATATACAAATACGAGATGAGGTGTAAATAAATGTTTCTTATTCATATTTGTATTCTATTGATAATATTTTTAGAGCGTAACATTATGAGGTATTTAATATAAATATTAACAATTGGATAATTAACACCTTACCTCATGTTTTGTAATTTTTTGAAAGCATGTTTCAGAAGGCTTGCCTTCTATCATCAGCTTGTATCTGACTGTTGAATTGGGGCTGGCAATCTTGTATGTTACTTCATCTTCCCTCTTAAGGCTGACTGATAAACTTCCAAATAAAATTCTTTTGCCTGGGAATTTAAAAATTCATAACTTTTTCTTTATATTTCTGGAGGTAAATTTTCTCCCAAACTGTGAGTTCTTTGGATTTATAAAAAGTTATGAATTTGAAATTTCTGGGGAAAAAGATTTTGTCTGTTCATTCTTACCTCTTATAGTTGTTTTTGTCGAACATGTTTCAAGGCTTCTTAGCCCCATCGTCAGCGATTACAGACTGAATTTTCTCATGTTGTCGGACCTGATTCTTGATTCTTGACCCCTCTGCCTCTGGTCCAATGAATTTACTAATGAGGTTCCTTTCTCCGGGAATTTCAAAATTCATAATTCTTTCCTTGTTCTTCTGTATGTAGATTTTTAAATAAATTCTGAAACGTGTTCTCAAGAAGCTACATATTATGAGGCGAAGTGTCAATTGTCTGATTTTTAATGTTGATATACTGTTGATACTTACTTCATAGTGTAAATTTACATTAATTTTTATAGAACAGAATTACAAGTTTTAAATTAACTGATAAAATATTGATCTCTCGAGATAATTGGAACACACACATACAAAGGATGAAAGCGACAGATTTTAAAATTCATTATTCAGTTATCGGGGGCACGCCGTAGCGTAGTGGTTAAGGCACTGAGCTACAAGCCGGAGGGTCGAGGGTTCAAGTCCTGTTGGGGTCAGGATTTTTAAACTGACCCAAACCCTCTGGCGGCACTATGGCCCTGGGGTCGACTCAGCCTCTAACTGAAATGAGTACAAGACGCTTGTTCTGGGGTAAAGGCGGCCGTCACGCAGGGCTGACAACCCAGCTGACATAAAGTGCCGATTGTCTAGAAAAAGTGGGAGCCTTAACCTCCTACTACCCCAAGGGCCTCCTGAGGCCTGTTGTGGGATCACTTTACTTTTTTTATTCAGTTATCAGCCTGTGGGAAGAAGAAACATTGTCTCAGATGGAAAGAATGCATGTGGCTTCTGGGAAACGTAACAGGCCCCATGGCTCATACCTTATCACTGATAATGATTTAATTGAAACAATATAAATGATCAATTAAATTAATATTGAGAAGCTAAAGCTATTACTATGATAGAAATAAGTAATAATAATTAAATTAATTGTGATTTCTTCTTACCTCATACTTCTATGTTTTTTTAAACACAGCACTGCAGTATCGGCGACACATTGTCGTCATCATCAGCTGTTTTCACAACTGTCAATTCTTCAAAAATACAACAGATAGCAGTTTAGAAAATGATTCATTCAAAATAACACTAGATGGCAGTTTGGAGAGTAATTCCTTCAAAGAACACCAGATGGCAGTCTAGATAATTACTGGCAAAAGAAAAAATTGACAGTCGTGAAAACAGCTGATGATGACGACAATGTGTCGCCGATACTGCAGTGCTGTGTTTAAAAAAAGATAGAAGTATGAGGTAAGAAGAAATCACGATTCATTTCCATCCATAGTAATTCTGCCCGAAGGCAGGTCTTTCACTGCAATCATAACATTTTCATGCTATGCTTGCAGCTTTACTAGGGAATTGTAGGTGTGGTAGCTTCCCGTTGCTTTCCACACCGGTGAAGGATGATAATGATAATGATGGCCATATGATTTCGGGGACCATTTGGGCCTTAAAGTTTTCCTGACATTTGTCTTACAGGTGAGGAAAACCCCCGATAAAAACCTCACCCAGAAAAACTGCCCTGACTGGGGATCGAACCCGGGCCCGCTGCGTGACAAGCCAGCATGCTACCTCGAGACCACAGCGGTGGACACGATTCATTTAATTATTATTAATTGAACCTCATAATATTAAAAATTCCCAAATTTAATAAAGAAATAAGTAAATTAATAATTTAATAAATGATCAATGTTTTATTATTCATTTCATACATCTCAATGATGGATAAATTATATTTGAAGAGAAAAATTATACGCTCAGACTGGGGTTTGAACCCAGAACTTTTCTCCTGTCTGATCTTATAATTTTTCTCTTCAAATATAATATAAATTATTTTGAATTGTTTAAAATTTCTCTTAAGTTATGTCGATAGGAAATAACACTATGAGGTTTTTTAATATTGTTCATTTTTTCTTTCACCTCATGAGGTGAGTGAAAAAAAAACAGTAATAAAATTTCTCTTCTTTAGTTTAGAATCTCTTTGAATAATGATTAATAGTCACTGAAGAGATTTGTTCCATTCTGTGTTTTTTTAAATATATATATAGGTTATATTTGAAGAGAAAAATGTTTCTCTTCAAATATGATTTATCCATCATTGAGATGTATGAAATTAATAATAAAAACATCGATATATATAGGTTGTTTAATGTCTTTGACATCGTGTGGTTCCTAATAACCAATTTTCCAGTCCCTCCAATCTCCTGGTTGTAAATGTTTCACCTTCATGTATAAATATATTTCCTGACTCCAGGAAGTTTTAGGTCTTCCTCTTCTAAGGATGGACACCTGAAAAAACCCTGGTCCTCCAGGTTGGGGGTTGATGCTGTTGGCCAGCTCTCTCCCATTAGAAAAAAAATACAATGCTAAAAAGCCTAATAGAGATAAGCCAGATGGATTAAAAGGAAGACAATCAAGCTATGGAATATACAAGGTGCAAAAAATAAAATGAAGGAAATTCTTAAATACAAAAATTTGAAACAGGACATCATCATACTTACAGAAGAAAGGAGAAGGAATAGAAATTTTAGTCCCTCAGGGGTCCTCATCTAGGTTATATGTGGATGGCGACCACAAGGTGGCCAAGCTGAGCAAAACATTTCTTCCACTTACTTGTGTTTTGCACTCTTTTAACTTTACTATCTAACCTCTCTTGGTTAACTCTTGTTTTTTTCGACTCCGACGCTATTGGGGCATCCGAGGGCTAGGGAGTCTTTCCTTTCTTCCATTTCTTCTTTCCTTTATTTTCTTTTCTTCTCCAGAAAAGCCTGACCAGAGGCTATAAGATGGCAGCCCCATCACTGGTCTTGCCTTCCTTTGACCAGCAACCAATCGAAGGGACTATTATTATGCTTTCAAGTCTTATACGAGAATTTCCCGGAAGGATCAAAATGCTGGAGGGAAAATTTTCTATAGGATCGTAACAGGCCTTGGCCTAATACTTGGAAGGAAGAAGAAGAAGAAGAAGGATCATATGTAGATTATTTTTTATTTATTTTTTTTTATGTTACAGATTCTTAATTTTCTCTTGAATCACAGTGAAATGGTAACAATGGTGTTAAGAGCAGGAAGTCCATACATGCAGCTCAAACATCTTAAAGAGCTGGCTCGACTGACTGGAGTTATAGCACGTTCAGCATTTCAAGGTAACAATATTAATTACATGACAAAATCAAGAGCTTCAGAACATTTGAATAGTACTACTAAATTAATTACAGGTTACATCTGTCCTTATTCCTCATAAATATATCAGTAAAGACATGATGTTTGTTTAGAACCAAGTTGTTGTAACTCCTCATATCCCTATTATTAGACTGATTTTGGGACCTAATTATGTTACATCCGAGTACTTTAACAACCATTGTTATTAAGGTAGAATATTTTTATCACTCACCTCATATTGTTCTTCTTATTTGATTATAAACTAGTTTCGGAACATAGTTTCTGTTCCATCCTCAGTATCGTCACGACCGTTGTTCTGTCGTCTTGAAGAGCTGAAGCTCTTCAAGATGACAGAACAACGGTCGTGACGATACTGAGGATGGAACAGAAACTATGTTCCGAAACTAGTTTATAATCAAATAAGAAGAACAATATGAGGTGAGTGATAAAAATATTCTACCTTAATGAATATACCTCATAGTGAGAATCCCTAAAATAAGTAACCATTGTTATGTCGTCTTGAAAAGCCCCTCCTGCTCCCTGTGTTGGTAGACTGAAGCACCTTGAAATCAAATCATTTTCTCCAGGAATTTGAAAATACATTAATTTCTCTTTTTTATATAGATTTTTTTTTTCCTAACCATGCACTCTTTGCGGGGGGGAATCTACATAAAAAAAGGAGAATTTAATGAATTTTGAAATTCTGGGGGAAATGGTTTGATTTCAAGGTTTTTCGGTCAACCAATAGAGGGAGCAGGAGGCAGCTTTTCAAGACGACATAATGATTGTGAAAGTACTGAGGATGGAACCTAATTGGGTCCCGAAACCGGTCTTAGAAGTAGGATATGAGGTGAGATAATACATTTTTCTTAAATAAATGATACCTCATCTCCACTGCACAACAGGCTTGGAAGGCCCTTGGCCTATCAGTCGGCTCCTGGCCTCACATCCACATATGTTAATTACAGAGGTAGACAATCATCCAGCTAGTACAGAGGTGACCTCATAGTATATTAAAATTAATGTTGGGAAGTAAACATTATGAGGTAATCATTTAAATTCATTGGAGAAAAAATTTTTGTGACTGATGGATGACGATATGTCGTCTGAAACCATGGTCTCGTAAAAGCATGAAATTTATGAGGTGAGTTTTTCAAAAAATGTTCTCCAATGAATTTAAATACCTCATAGTGTTAATTCCTAAAAATTCAATTGTTGTAACTCATTTTATTCAATTGTTAAGGAGAGCTCAATAAAGTTTTGAATACTACCAAATTCACAATGATGCATTGATTTCAGATTACAAAATGTACAATTTTGAGTGTGAAACTGATACGGATGAGATGCACAAAGAAATTAAACATAGGCTCAATTCTGGAAATGCATGCTATTATGCATTGCAGAGACTGTTGATGTCCCAACTCCTTTCAAAAAATGTTAAACTGAAAATATATAAAACTATTATTCTACCAGTTATATTATATGGATGCGAAACATGGACTCTTACTTTAAGAGAGGAAAGGAGATTACAAGTTTTTGAGAATAAAGTACTTAGGAAAATTTTTGGACCAAAGAGAAATGAACAGACAGGTGAATGGAGAAGACTACATAACAATGAACTACATGGTCTTTATAGGAAGCCAGTTATAATAAGAACAGTTAAGTATCATAGACTGCGATGGGCAGGACATGTTGCATATATGGGGAATGAAAGACTTGCATGGAAGCTTCTTGTAGGAGAACCAGAGGGAAAGCGCCCAGTTGGTAGACCAAGAATGAGGTGGGAGAATAACATTAACTATGATTTGAGGGAAGTAGATTATACAGGGAATGATTGGAAAGCATTAGCTCAGGATAGGGATGTATGGAGAGCTTATGTCCGTGTGGCCTTGAACCTACGGGTTTGATAGTGCCAGTGAGTAAGTAAGTGATTAATTCCTATAAAAGTTTAAAAAAAGTTAGAACATCTTTGATACAAAAAGAAAGATATTATATATATATATATATATATATATATATTTAAAGTATGGGTAGAAGATCTTGGTTCTAAGCAATCATTTTTTTATATACAAATTCTACGATAAGAATTAAACATTCTGTGACAATTCACTTAGGAAAATTTTTGGACCAAAGAGAGATGAACAGACAGGTGAATGGAGAAGACTTCATAACAACGAACTACATGGTCTTTATAGGAAGCCAGATATAATAAGAACAGTTAAGTCTCGTAGACTGAGATGGGCAGGACATGTTGTACGTATGGAGAATGAAAGACTTGCATGGAAGCTTCTTGTAGGAAAGCCAGAGGGAGTGCACCCAGTTGGTAGACCAAGAATGAGGTGGGAGAATAACATTAACTATGATTTGAGGGAAGTGGATTATACAGGGAATGATTGGAGGGCATTGGCTCGGGATAGGGATGTATGGAGAGCTTATGTCCGCGTGGCCATGAACCTATGGGTTCGATAGTGCCAGTGAGTAAGTAAGTAAGTGACAATTCACAATTTATATAAGTGAGTCGAAAATAACTTTTACATCTCATCTCATGAAACTCCATGATTCTCATAGGACCGGTTTCAGAAGCTGTTGCTTCAATTCTTAGCCTCGTGGATATATGAATTTTCAAGTTTGAATCTCTCTTTACAATTGATTACAAGAGTTTGAGTATATTAATTTACTTATTTGAATCATAGTAATAGCTTTCACTTCTTAATATTAATTTAATTGTAAATGTTATTGTATCCTTTCAATTTGTTTCAGAAATGTGTCATGTGAATGCAGCTGACTGCAAAGTAGAAACTTCATCACAGATTCACCGTATTCAGAATTTGATGTTGGCCTTGTTACCTCGCTTTGTAGTGTCTGAATCTATCCTGCGAGAACTAATAGGCTCCACCAATATCATGTCATCAAGGCCTACAACTATTGGTGAACCAATACGACAAATAGAACTCACAGCTGGGGAAGATAAGATGGAAGCCATACAGCGGTTCTTCCAGGTGGCCTGTAATTTGGTACTGTATGCTAGAAATATTATTGCTAGTCATGGAGTAGATCATCGGGCTTCCAGTGTTATCTTCAAGCCTTCTCTTGCTGAATCATTGTCTTCTGAAAGAAGACCAAGAGGTAGTATATTCTTCAGTATTTATTAAAAAGTTTAAGATTACAAACCAGAATATCATAATAAAATATTTTACATTGGAGTTGCAATTATCATCAGCCATTTATCAAAAAACTCATGAATGCTGGTATTATGAGATAAACATCAATAAATAAAAAATATGAATTGGAAATGTTTTTATTATAAATTTAACATTTCTCTCTCAATGAAAATCATATCTGAAGAGAAAAATATATGCCTAGGCTCTTCAAATATTGTTATTCAGTGAGAAATGTTAAATTTATAATAAAAATGTTAAAAGAAGCTCTACTGGCTTCATAAATAATGTTAAATTTCCATTAAAAGTCCTCTTAATTAAGAAGCTGCCATTTGGTGTGTCGAACAACTGTTCATAGTTCTTCTTTTCTTCTTCCAGCTCTACAGTCCTTTATGAGCCCTGGCTCTGTTGGGACACTCCTCCATGCATCCCTGTCCAACACCCTCCTTCTCCATCCCCGGACCCCGATCTTTCAGAGGTCCTCCTCTATTCCATCCATCCATCTCAGCTTCGGTCTTCCTCTTCTTCTCCCTCCATCTGGTCTCAGTAGTATAAGCTTTCTAGTAGTATTCTCCTCCTCCATTCTCATTATATGACCCACCCATCTCAGTCTGCCAATTTTAATACCATTTACAATATCTGGGTCTGAATACAAATTGTAGATTTCATTAAGTTATGTAGATAGGAAATAACACTATGAGGTTTTTTAATATTGTTTATTTTTTATTATTTCACTCACCTCATACTTCATAATTCATAGCAGATTTCATCATTATATCTTATTTACCATACTCCAAGATCATTTATAGGTGCCAGGATCTTCCTCAGGACTTTCCTTTCAAAGTCTCAGTGCCCAGATATTTAAATTCATGTAGAATTTGAAATTTATATTTGCCTATTTCTAGTCGGTCTTTAGCTACAGGTCTGTTGGAGATCTGCATAAATTTAGTTTTTTCTTTTAATTTTGAGTCCCATAGAGTTTCATGGTTAAATATGGGAAATAACATTATGAGGTTCTTAATTCAATGATTGAATGAATCACTTCTTATCTTACCCCATCTTCCAAAAATCCGGTAGTCATAATGGCGGCTGAAGAAAAGAGGGACTCCTCTTGAAAACTGCAGTTCCTGTGTTTGTAGGATTTTCATCCTGTTTATTTCCCATATCACTCCTTGAAAGATGTATTGGATGTGCAGCCACTGTCTATCCATCTCTTGGCTGGTCTTCCTCTTACTCTTCTCCCGGCCATTGGTCTATCTTCTTTAGCTCTTTTTTTGCAAGTCTGTTGTCTTCCATTCTTTCTATACAATCTTTTGACTTCTATATGACTATATTTTAACAAATAGAGAAATTATTTTGATCAGATAATTGATAATAATTAAATGAATCGTGATTTTTTCTTACCTCATACATCTATGTTTCTTTAAACACAGCACTGCAGTATCGGCGACCCTTTGTCGTCATCGTCAGCTGTTTTCACGACTGTCAATTTTTTCTCCTTTTTGCCGGTAATTATCTAGACTGCCATCCATTAATTATTATTAATTGAACCTCATAATGTTAAAAATTCCCAAATTTAATATATAAATAAACAGACAAGACAAACAGATAATTGATGTCAGGACACTTAATTCATCCGATGTAGGTAGTGTAATAATCTTAATATTATTCGTTTTTAAACATCTTACTGATGGATAAATTATATTTGAAAAGAAAAATATATGCCTAGACTGGGGTTTGAACCCAGGACCTTTGACTCTCTATGTCAATGCTCTTCCATCTGAGCCACCTAGGCCTCCAATCTAAATGCGTATTTTTCTCTTATACATAGTTAATTCCCTAACCCCAAATGCTACGAGCTGTTACTATGATTTTTGCAAATGACGGCTTCTTTATTAAGAAGACTTTTTATTGGGAATTTAAACATTACTTATAAAGCCAGTAGTGCTTCTTTCAATGTTAATATTATTCGTTTTTAAACATCTTAATGATGGACAAATTATATTTGAAAAGAAAAATATGTGTAATAATCTATTGATTTTAAAATTCACTTCACCATGATTATTGGCAAAATTATATAATTGGTACTTGATGAACTGGGTGTATGTAGGAGAAAGAAATATTAATATAGTTTTTATTTGTTTCAGAATCCCATAACATGGCTGAGAGCACAGTTCCAAATTTGGGAGTTGTCATGCAGCAACTTGTTCGTTGTGTTGAGCATTTTCATAGGGAAAAGGCTTCTCTTGATCTCCTCACACGAAAATTAACTTCAGTGTCCAATATGAACAGTACTGAACTCAAAGAGGTATTGACGATTTTTATTATTGATTTAACACTTCTCATTGAAGGATAAATTATATTTGAAGAGAAAAATTTTCGCCTAGACCAGGACCCTTGGCTTTCCGGGCCAAGTGCTCTACCAACTGAGCTACCGAGGCGAGTTGCTATCTAGACGCAAATTTTTCTCTTATATACGTTGTAATTCCCTCGCGCCAAATGCTTGAAACCATAGCTTCTATCTTTGCAAATGGCGGCTTCTTAGTTAAGAAGACATTTATTGGGAATTTCACACTACTTTATAAAGCCAATAGGGCTTCTATTGACGATTTTTATTATTATTATTGGTCCCGGGTTCGAGTCTCGGTCTAGGCGAAAATTTTTCTCTTCAAATATAAAAAAAAAATCAAAGAGGTATATTATTTCCTCAGTAGTAATACTGTTTTGAACTTCTATAGGAATAATTTAAGATAAATTAAAATGTTTCATACCTCTCATAATCAATCTTCTAAGTAGTGGAATGCAGGCTTTCACGGCCGGTAATCATGGTAGTAAAAGATTCCGGGCTATGTGGCCGTGGTCTATAACTGGCGTTTCTTCCAGACGTTTCGCCCTCAACTGCAGAGGGCATCTTCAGTGGCGAGCGCTAGAAGCTGTTGTTTCCCTGTCGTAGACTCGACTGCGAAATCGGCTTCTAGCGCTCGCCGCTGAAGATGCCCTTCGCAGTTGAGGGAGAAACGTCTGGAAGAAATGCCAGTTATAGACCACGGCCACATAGCCCGGAATCTTTTACTACCAATCTTCTAAGTAGTTCACGATTTCAGGGTCTTGGCGATCCCATCCTAAGTATACTCTTGCCGACTGACGTTATGTCGATCAGAAAAACCACTTCTTCTTCTTCCCTCTGTTGGTAGACTGTAAGGAAGAAGTGGTTTTTCCGATCAACATAACATCAGTTGGCAAGAGTGTACTGAGGATGGGGTCACCAAGACCCTGAAATCACAATCTACTTAGAAGATTACTTATTTTAGGAATTCACACTATGAGGTATATTTATTTAGGTAAAATTGATTATGAGGAGAGATATGAAACATTTTAATTATTTTAGTAATACATAATCACATAAATAAGTGAATATATATATTAACTATGATGTTTTTATTATTAATTTAACATTTCTCAATGAAAGATAAATTAAATTTGAAGAGAAAAATTCTCGCCTAGACCGGGACTCGAACCCGGGACCCTTGGCTTTCCGGGCCAAGTGCTCTACCAACTGAGCTACCGAGGCGAGTTACGATCTAGACGAAATTTGCATCTAGATCGTAACTCGCCTCGGTAGCTCAGTTGGTAGAGCACTTGGCCCGGAAAGCCAAGGGTCCCGGGTTCGAGTCCCGGTCTAGGCGAGAATTTTTCTCTTCAAATTTAATATATATTAACTAATTATTCAATAATATAATTTAAGTTTTTATTTAAAGCGGGGTAAAATTAAATTGGTTGCTTGGGTTGTACTAGCAGAGTCAAATTTAAATAAACTTAATTGCATGGTCTGCAGAAATACCATATTAATTAATAAATTAATATTAAGCAACTCTATGCCATTGATTACAATAGCATAGCTATGTACATTCATTTACTTATTTCATTCATAGTAGTAGCTTAATTGTGTGGAATCCTATTATTTACTTACTTACTGGCACAATCGAACCCGTAGGTTCATGGCCACATGGACATAAGCTGTCCATACATCCCTATCCTGAGCTAATGCTTTCCAATCATTCCCTGTATAATCTACTTCCCTCAAATCATAGTTAATGTTATTCTCCCACCTCATTCTTGGTCTACCAGCTGGGCGTTTTCCCTCTGGCTTTCCTACAAGAAGCTTCCATGCAAGTCTTTCATTCTCCATACGTGCAACATGTCCTGCCCATCGCAGTCTACGAGACTTAACTGTTCTTATTATATCTGGCTTCCTATAAAGACCATGTAGTTCATAGTTAATTAGTCTTCTCCATTCACCTGTCTGTTCATCTCTCTTTGGTCCAAAAATTTTTCTAAGTACTTTATTCTTAAATACTTGTAATCTCCTTTCCTCCCTTAAAGTAAGAGTCCATGTTTCACACCCATATAATATAACTGGTAGAATAATAGTTTCATATATTTTCAGTTTAACGTTTTTTGAAAGGAGTTGGAACATCAAAAGTCTCTGCAATGCATAATAGCACACATTTCCAGAATTGAGCCTATGTTTAATTTCTTTGTGCATCTCATTCCTATTTGTGATTATTAGGTATTTGGATTTAGCCACTTCCTCAAAATTTCCCTCATTTGTCATTAGCTGTCCATTTTCATTATATAATGAATTTCTACGTGTGACCATATATTTAGTTTTATTGATATTTATTTCCAGTCCTAATTTCTTAGTGTTACTTAATAGTGTGTGCGTGTTGTCCTTTAGTATCTCCTCGCTATCGGTCAATAATACTACATCATCAGCATCCTATTATGTCTTCTTAATGTAGAAGCAATCCAATTTGTAATGTAAATGATAGTTACCTTGGATGAGAAATCAAAACAAAAGATTAAAGAGAAAAATTTGGGCTTGTGTGGGAAAGTAACCTGATTTATGTTTCTATTATTAATTTAACACTTCTCACTGAAGGATAAATTATATTTGAAGAGAAAATTTTGTTGCCCAGACCGAGTCTCGAACCGGGACCTTTGGCTTTCTAAGCCAATGCTCTACCATCTGAGCTATTGGGGCGAATTCTGATCTAGATGCAAATTTCTCTCTTACATGCGTTGTAATTCCCAGCACCAAATGCTATTGAAGCCTTTGCTTCTATCTTTGCAAATGGCGGCTTCTTAGTTGAGAAGACATTTATCAGGAATTTAAACACTACTTTATAAAGCCAGTAGGGCTTCAATTGATGTTTTTATTATTAATTTAACACTTCTCACTGAAGGATAAATTATATTTGAAGAGAAAAATGTCGCTGAATGAAACGCTGGAGGGAAAATTTTCTATAGGATCGTAACAGGCCTTGGCCTAATACTTGGAAGGAAGAAGAAAAATGTCTACTAAGAAGCCACCATTTGCAAAGATAGAAGCAAAGGCTTCATAGTATTTGGTGCTGGGAATTACAACGTATATAAGAGAGAAATTTGCATCTAGATCGGAACTCACCCCAATAACTCAGATGGTAGAGCATTGGCCTAGAAAGCCAAAGGTCCCAGGTTCGAGTCTCGGTCTGGGCAAAAAATTTTCTATATTAATAAATAAGGTGTATCTGGAACCATAGTACCTTATGTGTTCTATTTGAACATGTTTCGATATGCTATGCAAATCAAAACATTTTCAAATAGAATACAACAATTGATGAGGTAAGATGATAAAAGATTCACCTTGTTTATTAAGAACCTCATAA
Source organism: Diploptera punctata (assembly GCA_030220185.1). Lineage (NCBI taxonomy): Eukaryota > Metazoa > Arthropoda > Insecta > Blattodea > Blaberidae > Diploptera > Diploptera punctata. The sequence continues at coordinate 988,896 of JASPKZ010005287.1, read as the reverse complement.
TGTTAGTTCCTATTATAATTTTTTAATTGCTGATATATATATATATATATATATATATATTCCTATAAATTAAATGTTTTATTTTCTTCCAGTTTCTACCTGAAGGATCACTGAGCTCAGGAAGTGTTAATGAAAATCGTTCTCTTGCTGCACAACACTTAAATCGGAGAGTGAAGATGAAACACCAAGAATTAATATATTGTTCGTTTGTCATTGAAAATTGCTTATATTTGGTATGGTCTCATTTGGACTATTACATGCTACGATATCTTCCAAAACACTCTTCTAATACCATCTCTTCATCATTCATGAGACGTAAGTTTTTAGTAAACTGCATTATTTGGTTGTCCACCTTAAGAAAAAAAGGGGGGGGGGATATTCTTGCAAACAAAATTTTGCCTTGGTAAAAACTTTGGAACTATTATAGGAAATATCACTATGAAGTCTCAAAATTTAAAATAAATTCTGTTCTCCTCTCCTCACCTTCATATCCTGTCTTCTAATTAGACCAGATTCAGAAAATCATTACATTGAAAGAAAGGCCAAATTAATTAAACAAATAGAAAATCCTAAAAATCTCACAGTTTGGGGAAAATCACAGTTCAACCAACTCATGGAGCAGGAAGCAGTGCTTCAAGATGTTAGAACAATGGTCATGAAATTACTGAAAAATGGAACCATGAAAGTTTCAAAACTGGTCTTATTAGGAGACAGGATATGAGGTGAGGTGTTACGAACATTCCATTAGGTGAAATTTTATAGGTTACGGAACCTATATAATAAAATAGATTATTTTAAGTCTGGTATTGAGGATATTTTGGTGCACTCGAAAATCCGAAAAAATGCACGAATTTTTCGAAAAATGGCTTAAAAAATCGAAAATTTTAAGTGAAGAAAATTTTAAGAAAGAATCTATCTATCTTTAACTTTTACAGGAATTAATCACTATGAGGTTTTTTTGTCTTGTAAGCCCATGTTTCCCTTAACATAGATTTAGGCGTCCTCCCCCTACAGGGAAGAATTTGAACCATACTAATTTAGTTACACTTGTTTTCGTATAGATGTCACTTGAATGGTCCGTGGTCAGCGTTCCACCTCACACTGACATCTAGGAAACTATGACGTTTAATTTATGATAAAATCAAATGTTTCCTACATCTCCTCATATAAATCTTCTAAGTAGATCTCGATTTCGAGACAATAACAGTCTCATCTTAAGTACAATCTTGGTGACTGATATGTCGATTAGGCCAATGAATGATTCATTGGCCTGATTGACATAACATCAGTCGCCAAGATTTTACTGATGAGACTGTTATGGTCTCGAAATCACGATCTGCTCAGAAGATTTATATGAAGAGATGTAGGAAACATTGATTATATCATCTATCTATCTATTTACAGTATTAGGCCTTAGCCTCTCCTTTGTTAGTAGTTACTAGACCAAGTTAATTTAATTATGCTTATTTCCCTGAAGATGTCATGAATGTACCAACTAAATTGGAAACACCATCTTGAAAGAATGAGTTCAAATCGGATCCCCAAAACTGTTTATAATTATATACCAAGAGGAAGAAGATCACTGGGCCATCCTATGAAACGCTGGAGGGAAAATTTTCTAAAGGATCGTAACAGGCCTTGGCCTAATACTTGGAAAGAAGAGAAGAAGATGTCATGAATCAATCAGCAATCAACATACAGACCCAATGAAACATCTAATAGACAACTAAGGAATTATTAGGATGAAGAAGATTGTAAATTTTGCTTAGAGGCCTCTACATTCAGGCTTAAAGTTCTTGAAAGAACTGAAAATCTTCAGACTTGGGACCCATGGCTTAAAGTCTCTCCCGGAGGACCTGCTACTTGGATTATTCCATCCTAAAAAAATCCATTGACCTTGGCTGGGTTTGACCAGCGACCTTCAGCACTAGTGAAATGCAGCCGACGTAAGAAAGAATATGATCACATGTTAAACATAGCTAGATTATGGTTTGAAAAGAAGACACAAATTCAAACAACAAAAAAAAGAATATACCACTATATAAGGAAGGGAAACAATTCAAGAAAATTATTCACCATCCTGGAAACATACAGGAAATAAAAAAATTAACAAATTCAATATTACATTAGCACCGATTAACAAATTTAGTCTGTATAATGTTCTAATATTGCAATTTATTAAATTAGTAGCAATGACCCAAGAAAAATAACATTTTGGAAATATTAGAAATGGAGGAATTGAAAAATTGGCAATTGCAACTTATACTTTGCTAGAGATTCACATAATTGGAAGAGAAACAAAACTTTTGAAACATTTAGAGACACCTCTGGAATTAACAGTTTAAAAAAAATAATATTGTAGTCTTTTTTTGTGGAATTTGAGTATTTTCTTCAAATCGAAAACATTTGCTAGCCACATTATGAAACATTAAAAAAACAAATATGTGGATTTTTAAGTTCTCTGCAATAAGAATTTAATTTCCAAGTTCATAAAATTGGTACCAGATGGCAATTTGGATTATGGTGGTAATGGTAAAATTTCAACAGTTGGGAGTTTGACGATGGAGGCGAAGGCTTTTGAAAATGGTATCGTGAAAAAACAGAATTTTATGAGTGAGATAAAAAAAAATTTAATCAAGTCAATTTAAATATTGTAAATGCCTGAGTTCCTTATTTGTTGTTAGACTGTGTTTGGGATAGAAGATTTGGAACTAGGTTATACCAAATCTTTGAAATCGTTGGTAAATGCATTTTAAGTTAGATCCAGTGATAAGTATATATTTTTTTTTACAGCTACAGAAGACTTGAATAGCTCGAAGGCAACATGGAATGCATCAGTAGAAGAACTTAGTCAATTAAAACAAGGATTGTTAGGAATTTTCAATGATAGTTTCAGCAGAAAATTGGTAGATACAAAACAGGTAAATAAATTATGTTCATTAATATTTAAAGGAAGTGACACAATGAAGTTTATTTTAATTAATAAATAGAGTTAGATTTAATACCTTACTTACTTACTCACTGGCACTATCGAACCTGTAGGTTCATGGCCACATGGACATAAGCTCTCCATACATCCATATCCTGAGCTAATGCTTTACAATCATTCCCTGTATAATCTACTTCCCTCAAATCGTAGTTAATGTTATTCTCCCACCTCATTCTTGGTCTACCAACTGGGCATTTTCCCTCTGGCTTTCCAACAAGAAGCCTCCATGCAAGTCTCTTATTACCCATACATGCAATATGTCCTGTCCATCGCAATCTACGAGACTTAACTGTTCTTATTATATCTGGCTTTCTATAAAGACCATGTAGTTCATTGTTATGTAGTCTTCTCCATTCACCTGTCTGTTCATCTCTCTTTGGTCCAAAAATTTTAGATTTAATACCTCAACTCATAATTGTAGATTTCTTGAAGACTAGTTTCAATGCATCTTGTTATCATTTTCAGTTCTATCTTACTGATAGATATACCTGAAAAATGATATGAAGGTGTATAGAAACTAGTCTTAAAAAAATCTATAATTATGAGGTCGACCAGCCTCATGTTCTACTGGTCAGTGTTTCTGACTACAGTTTATGAGGTCCCGGGTTTGATTCCGTCAAACCATAGGAATTTTTCCTTAAACGGAATTATTCCTGTGGTTTATCATGGTCTGGAATTTAGGTTAAGAACTCTCCTGACCCTTTATTATCATTTATCACCCATTATATCATCAGGGTAACATAATTCTGCCTTCCAGGTGCCCCAGCTTAAGAAATGAATTACAATTCCGCCAATGCCTGGGAAGAAAACCAGAAATGTCATAAAAGACAACCTGGTGGCATTAGACAAAAAAAAAATGAGATGTTAAATCTAACTCTATTTAGTAATTAAAATAAATTATTTAATATTTCATGGAAGTAACACTGAGGTTCATTTTAGATAATATAAGTTAGATATGCATGACTCATCTCCAGGGTCTTCAAAAAGCTAAAAATATGAGGTGAGTTGTGTATATCTAACTCATATTATCTAAAATAAATTATGTTTTAATTTCTGTATAGCATGTGCCCTTGTGGTAATTTAAAAAAAAGTGTCTTCTATTATGGCTTTAACCATCTTTGCTGCAGAGCATAGCAAAATGTAAACTGTCTTGGACTAAATGTACTCTACGCCCTACAGCTCTGGTGGGTATAAATATATTGGACAAATATTCCTGAAACCATTAGAACAAGAAGCTTTTCTTTTGAAAATTTCCTTCTATATTTTTTGTCTTTCTAATATAAAAATATGATCTTCAAATCCAGTTTAAAAATATTTTTGTCAGATGTTATATACTGTACTAATAGAGCAAAAAATAAACAAAAGAATGAGATGTGTTATAAAGAATTGGTATGTTTGAAAGTAAGAAAATTTTCTCCTTTATGTATTTTACAATTATTTTTTTATCATGTGTACACGTAAAAAAACTTAGAAGTTAAACAAATTTTGATCAAGAGATTGCCAATTGATTTATTACACCTGACCTCATATTTTTCTCTCATCTAAACATGTATCAGAGGATATTTCTATTATTTTCACCAAAAAACACGAATGCTGAGTTAACCATTGGAAGTCTTGCATATTCTTTCCCTCTGATGTTGGCAAATGAACCTCACAGTTAAAGCTTATGTTTGACAGAAATTCATAGGATTGAAAAGAAGTAAAAATTGTTGAAACAACTGGTAAACTCAATAGAACTCACAATTTTTTCATAAATTAATTGTGGAAAATAACATTATGAAGTTTTCAAGTTAATAACTAATAAATAGTGAGTGAATTGTGAAATCTCACTGTATATTAGTTATTAAGAACTCGCAATATTGGGGGGGGGGCAGAAATCGACATCCTAAAAAAGTAGAAAAAATAATTAATTTTGAAGTTCCCAGGGAAAAGAATTTAAATGAGATTCATTTACCCAACATGAGAGGGAGAGAATATACAAGATTTCCAATGGTCGACAACTCGACAGTTGTTTTTGACTGAAAATGTCCTCTGAAATATGTTTCAAGAGAGAGAACAAAATGTGAGATGAGGTGTATATACCAATTCAGTCTCTCATAGTGCTATTTATTATTAATTCTGAAAATATAATTTTGGCCAATTCCTTCAGACCATATGCAGTTATTTTTCACTCTTCTATTAAGTATATATTGTCGGCCGGCAATCAATATTTGTTACTCCATAATTGAAAACATTTCAGGAGAAAGAAGAAGCCTTATAATTTGTTGATTTTTAAGTCAAAATCTATTATATTTTTAAATTAGTTTCTGAAAAGTCATACACCGGAGCTGCAAGTTCTTGGGTCTGAGATTAGAGCAAACGAACCCATGCTATTCCTCCCTACATTAAAGTTTTTGGGTCTTAGATTAGTAGTTGAGGAAATGCATTGTTTTTATAATCATTAATAGATGGCAGAAAAATTATATTGGAATTACAAGACTTTAATAACACATAGACAATCCCTTTGCTTATCGAATAATGCAAAAATCCAAATTTTGCTCTTGAATGGAGTTATGATGTTTTGATCACTGGCTGACAGTATCTTTGTAATTACTTTTAGTTCTTACAGTACATAAGTCAGTACTCTATGCCATAGGCATTCAGTAAACATAGAAGTACAGTAGAATATAACATTTTTTTGGGAGTAAATTTTCATATCTTACCATTTTCAGTTACAAATCTTTAAACTCTTAATTAGTTGCACAAAAGTAGTTAATGTATAATGCATATTCCAAATGGATTTTTCTAAGCCTTCAGATATTCCATTAAGGCCCTCAGATATGTGTAGTGAGTGTCATGGTTAATGGCATAGGAAGGCGGGTTATGTTGAAGCTTAATTTGTAAAGAAAAATTAAGAATTAAATTAATGTTTTTATTGCCTCATATCCTTTTTCTTCTAGACTGCAGTTTTGGGGCTTATCTCCATCACCAGTAGCTCTGGTTGACCGGTGTTATGTCATTTCTTGGAAGGAAGAAGAAAATTGCCAAGAACCGACATAACTCCGGTCGACCAGAGACTACTGATGATGGAGATAAGCTCTGAAACTGCAGTCTAGAAGGAAAAACGAATATGAGGTGAGGTAATAAAAACATTAATTTAATTCTTAAATTAAACCTCATAGTGTTTCTTTTTTTCCTGTGAAAGTTATATAAAGAAAAATTAATTCATAGTTAAATATAGGAAATAGCATTATGAGGTTTTTAATTCGTAAATTGAGTCATTTTTACATCTTACCTCATATTTCATGTTTCTTTAAACATGGGAACTAGTTTTCAAGAGAACTATCTCTCTCCTTTTCATCCGACATTATGACTTGGTTGAAAATGAGAGATATGGTTCTCTTGAAAACTAGTTCCGGGGTTTAAAGAAACATGAAATATGAGGTAAGATGTAAAAATGACTCATTAATTTATGAAGAAAAATTAGTGCCTGAACCGGGATTTGAACTTGAACTTCTGACTTTGTAAGTCAGCATGATATGCATTACACTAATCGAGGCTCCCAGTGCAAGCATTGATTTTCCTTTCCTCATATACTATTCTCTGCCTCTCTGAGGCAGCTACCCATTGCTGGCAGTGTGATCGGATGGTTTCTAATTGAAGGATAAATATACATTAATGAGAATTTACACAACTGTTATAGCCAGTAAAGCTTCTTATTTTGAAGTTTTTTCTCTAGGGAAGAACCACTTTAATGGATTTTTTTGGACCCTTTACATACCAAACATTACCCCATTGGTGATTTCTGGTATATAAAGGGTGAAAGAAATCCATTGAAGTTCTTTTCTGAAGAAACAGTTTCAACACAGTCTGCCTTCCTTTAACTGTGGCATTCACTATAACACATACTAATGTTAGTGCATTCCTTATAGTTTTACTATTCCAAAACAGTTTTGAAATAATGAATTAACTGTTTTCTTAGAAGCATTTTCCTTAAGTATACATTTTTCTATTTATTTCTGTTTTATTTAAATATTTTAATGTACAACGTGTGTTTTTATAGGATCAGCCAACTGCAGACAAAGGATTTGTTGAAGCTCTTCTTAGGAGAATAAAAAGACTTATTCAGTTTGTTCCAGTTAAATAAGCTTAGATGTAAGATTTGAATGTAATACTACTCTTTAAGTCATTTTTTATCTTTGAAAATTGAGATGACACATAAATGTTAAGTTTTATAATAAATACTGAGTTATGAAGATTTTCATTTATGAATCCCTCCTTAGAAGTGGACTTATTTATCTTCTTGGCAGGAAGAATCCAAAAACTTACATAATTGAATTGCTTATTTTTACATCTTACCTCATAAAACTCCACGATTTTCATTGGATCAGTTTAAGAAGGCATCCCTTCTATCCTTAACCAAAACTCCGGCTATCAAACTTCCTCCATCCACACAATCAAACTTTCCAACTGCCATCTGGTACAGGTTTCATGAATTTTGAGATGAAATCTTGTTCTCCAGGAATTTCAAAATATATGGATCTTTGTAGTGTTTTTATTATTCGTTTTTAAACATCTTAATGATGGACAAATTATATTTGAAAAGAGAAGTATAATATGGATCTTTATTTATATTTATATATCAAATTTGGGAATTTTTAACATATGAGGTTCAATTCATAAGTTTTTATTATTAATTTCATACATCTCAATGATGGATAAATCATATTTAAAGAGAAAAATTATACGCTCACCGGGACTTGAACCCGGGACCCTTGGTTTTCTAGTCCAAGTGCTCTACCATTTGAGCTACCTGAGCAAGTACCGATCTAAACGCAAATCTTTCTCTATATACGTTGAAATTCCCGCCCCAAATGCTTTGAAGCCTTTGCTTCTATCTTTGCAAATGGCGGCTCCTATATTAAGAAGACATATTTGGGAATTATACATTACATTATAAATGCCAGTACGGCTATTTTCGATGTTTTTATTATTAATTTCATACATCTCAATGATGGATAAATCATATTTAAAGAGAAAACCAAGGGTCCCGGGTTCAAGTCCCGGTCTGAGCGTATAATTTTTCTCTTTAAATATGATTTATCCATCATTGAGATGTAAAAACAAACAAATGACGAATTAATAATAGAAGCATCAAAAATAGCCGTACTGGCATTTATAATGTACTGTATAATTCGCCGCAATATGTCCTTCTTAATATAGGAGCCGCCATTTGCCAAAGATCGAATGCACCAAGGCTTCAAAGCATTTGGGGCGGTAATTTCAACGTATATAGAGAAAGATTTGCGTTTAGATCGGTACTTGCTCAGGTAGCTCAAATGGTAGAGCACTTGGACTGGAAAACCAAGGGTCCCGGGTTCAAGTCCCGGTCTGAGCGTATAATTTTTCTCTTTAAATATGATTTATCCATCATTGAGATGTATGAAATTAATAATAAAAACATCGAAAATAGCCGTACTGGCATTTATAATGTAATGTATAATTTCCAAATATGTCTTCTTAATATAGGAGCCGCCATTTGCAAAGATAGAAGCAAAGGCTTCAAAGCATTTGGGGCGGGAATTTCAACGTATATAGAGAAAGATTTGCGTTTAGATCGGTACTTGCTCAGGTAGCTCAAATGGTAGAGCACTTGGACTAGAAAACCAAGGGTCCCGGGTTCAAGTCCCGGTGAGCGTATAATTTTTCTCTTTAAATATCAATTCATAAGGATTAAATGAATCGTGATTTCTTCTTACCTCATACTTCTATGTTTCTTTTTTTACAAAAAAACATAGAAGTATGAATTAAGAAAAAATCACGATTCATTTAATTCTTATGGATCTTTATATTTGAAGAGAAAATTATATGCTCAGACTGGGGTTTGAACCCAGGACCTTTCTCACTCTAGGTTTGCAAAAGGTCCTGAGTTCAAACCCCAGTCTGAGTCATATTAGAAGAGAAAAATTATACGCTCAGACCGGGACTTGAACCCGGGACCCTTGGTTTTCTAGTCCAAGTGCTCTACCATTTGAGCTACCTGAGCAAGTATCGATCTAAACGCAAATTTTTCTCTATATACGTTGTAATTCCCGCCAACCAAATACTTTGAAGCCTTTGCTTCTATCTTTGCAAATGGCGGCTCCTATATTAAGAAGACATATTTGGGAATTATACATTACATTATAAATGCCAGTACGGCTATTTTCGATGTTTTTATTATTAATTTCATACATCTCAATGATGGATAAATCATATTTGAAGAGAAAAATTATACGCTCAGACCGGGACTTGAACCCGGGACCCTTTGTTTTCTAGTCCAAGTGCTCTACCATTTGAGCTACCTGAGCAAGTACCGATCTAAACGCAAATTTTTCTCTATATACGTTGTAATTCCCGCCCACCAAATGCTTTGAAGCCTTTGCTTCTATCTTTGCAAATGGCGGCTCCTATATTAAGAAGACATATTTGGGAATTATACATTACATTATAAATGCCAGTACGGCTTTTTTTGATGTTTTTATTATTAATTTCATACATCTCAATGATGGATAAATCATATTTGAAGAGAAAAATTATACGCTCAGACCGGGACTTGAACCCGGGACCCTTGGTTTTCTAGTCCAAGTGCTCTACCATTTGAGCTACCTGAGCAAGTATCGATCTAAACGCAAATTTATTCTCTATATACGTTGTAATTCCCGCCCACCAAATGCTTTGAAGCCTTTGCTTCTATCTTTGCAAATGGCGGCTCCTATATTAAGAAGACATATTTGGGAATTATACATTACATTATAAATGCCAGTACGGCTATTTTCGATGTTTTTATTATTAATTTCATACATCTCAATGATGGATAAATCATATTTAAGAGAGAAAAATTATACGCTCAGACCGGGACTTGAACCCGGGGACCCTTGGTTTTTCCAGTCCAAGTGCTCTACCATTTGAGCTACCTGAGCAAGTACCGATCTAAACGCAAATCTTTCTCTATATACGTTGTTAATTCCCGCCCACCAAATGCTTTGAAGCCTTTGCTTCTATCTTTGCAAATGGCGGCTCCTATATTAAGAAGACATATTTGGGAATTATACATTACATTATAAATGCCAGTACGGCTATTTTCGATGTTTTTATTATTAATTTCATACATCTCAATGATGGATAAATCATATTTCAAGAGAAAAATTATACGCTCAGACCGGGACTTGAACCCGGGACCCTTGGTTTTCTAGTCCAAGTGCTCTACCATTTGAGCTACCTGAGCAAGTACCGATCTAAACGCAAATCTTTCTCTATATACGTTGTAATTCCTGCGCACCAAATGCTTTGAAGCCTTTGCTTCTATCTTTGCAAATGGCGGCTCCTATATTAAGAAGACATATTTGGGAATTATACATTACATTATAAATGCCAGTACGGCTATTTTCGATGTTTTTATTATTAATTTCATACATCTCAATGATGGATAAATCATATTTGAAGAGAAAAATTATACGCTCAGACCGGGACTTGAACCCGGGACCCTTGGCATTTATAATGTAATGTATAATTCCCAAATATGTCTTCTTAATATAGGAGCCACCATTTGCAAAGATAGAAGCAAAGGCTTCATAGCATTTGGTGGGCGGGAATTTCAACGTATATAGAGAAAGATTTGCGTTTAGATCGGTACTTGCTCAGGTAGCTCAAATGGTAGAGCACTTGGACTAGAAAACCAAGGGTCCCGGGTTCAAGTCCCGGTCTGAGCGTATAATTTTTCTCTTTAAATATGATTTATCCATCATTGAGATGTATGAAATTAATAATAAAAACATCGAAAAAATCTTTAATTTATCAAATAGATTGCAATAGGATATATATATATATATATATAGGAAAAACAAAAAGGAACTTGGAAACTCGTAAAGAGAACACTTTAGAAACATAAAGAATGGAGAAATTGAAAAATGAGCTATAGCAGCACATAGTTTATTAGAGAATCATAGAACTGAAAAAGAAGCAAAAACTCTTGAAACATCTATCCAAACCTTTGGATTTAACAGTTTGGGAAAAGATGTATATTCAAAAAAACCATACTAGAACCATGAACTTCGAGATTCCAGACGAACCAAGCTTGATTACAAAGTTCTTCAAAAATACAGCAGATGGCAGTTTAGAAAATGACTCCTTTAAAAGAACACCAGATGGCAGTTTGGATAATTACCGGCAAAAGAAAAAATTGAGTCGTGAAAACAGCTGATAATGGTGACAATGGTTGCCGATACTGCAGTGCTGTGTTTAAAAAAAAACATAGAAGTATGAGGTAAGAAGAATTCTCGATTCTTATCAATAAAACCTCATAATGTTAAAAAATTCCCTAATTCATTATATTAAAATAAATAATAGTTTTAAAAAACTAAAAGAACACGCTTTATTAGAAAACTAAAAAATGAAAAATAATTTTAATTTCCAATACGCTTGGGATAAAATAAAGTGGCCAACAAACAAATCATCTCCAACACATATAGAATAAAATTAGAGTTATCAACAAAAAGAAAATAATTTTACCATCAAAAGCGTGGGGTGCTCTATATTAATTAATATATTTGATAATAAACAGATATTGGTAAAAGTAAGCTCTCTAAGAAGAAAATGCAAAAATCATAAAATGCACCCCACGCTTTTGATGGTAAACTTATTTTCTTTTTGTTGATAACTCTAATTTTATTCTATATGTGTTGGAGATGATTTTTTTGTTGGCCACTTTATTTTATCCCAAGCGTATTGGAAATTAAAATTATTTTTCATTTTTTAGTTTTCTAATAAAGCGTGTTCTTTTAGTTTTTTTAATATTTTACAGAATAAGATAAAAATGTAAATATCTTTAAATTCGATACTGTTGTAGTATGAGCTAAAAGTAATACTCTTCTATTAAAAAAACCCTCCCAGCCGGATTTGAACCAGCGACGTATGGATTATTGAAATTTTATACCACTAAGAGTTCACTCCTCTACCAACTGAGCTCTTACAACCTATTATACCAGTTTTCATTTTTTTGATTTTCGGATCATTCTGGCCAGGATTTTAGAAACAAAATATGAAATTATTGTATTGTCACGAGTCCTCTACACGTATACAAAGTTTGAAGTCGATCCAATGTTTCTAAGTGGGTGAAAATCGCGTTGAAAGATTCCATTACATTGATACAAAAACACGTTTTTTGATTTTCTGATGATTATGGCCAGGATTTTAGAAAATAAATATGAAATTATTGTATTGTCACGGGTCCTCTACAAGTACACAAAGTTTCGGTCGATCCAATGTTTCTAACTGGGTGAAAATCGCGTTGAAAGATTCCGTTACATTGATACAAAAACACTTTTTTTGATTTTCTGATGATTATGGCCAGGATTTTAGAAAATAAATATGAAATTATTGTATTGTCACGGATCCTCTACAAGTATACAAAGTTTCAAGTCGATCCGATGATTTTAAGTGGGTGAAAATCGCGTTGAAAGATTCCGTTACATAGATAGATACAGGTCAAGCTAATATAAAGTGTGTAATAAACAAATATTTTAATCAAGATTGCAGTGGCAAGTAACACTATGAGATATTATCAATTTATATATGAGTTGGAGAAAATGTTTTTCTCAAACTCATTTATAAAACAAAGAATGGAAAGCCAAAGGTCCTGTTCGAGTCTCAGTCTGGGCATATAATGTTTCTCTTCGAATATAGAGAAACTATGTAGAATTTATTCATTTAAAGATTTCACTAAGAAAAGTGATTTCTACAGAGCTGAAAAGCATTAAGTAATTTTTTTTTAATGTGGAAGAGGCATTGGAGTTGTACTTTCACTGTGGCATATGCATGCAAGGAGAATACTTTAAATAATAAGATATTTATTAAATGCATTTTTTTACTCTCCTTCAGAATAGTTTTTTTTTCTTTCTCCTGAATAGTTGCAAAAACCGACTTAATCCCTTTCACCTTTCATTGATTCAATTAAAACTTGCAAACAGGATCTACTGCTCAGGAAGCACACTAAGCTAAATATTTTTTTATCGTAATTTGCATCAGGTTCCATGGATTTGCAGTGGCTAATTTAGTATCAATTTTTGATCATATCCAGCACACCCACTTTCGATATGCATGCTCAAATAATAGCAAGATATTGGAGTTGTCTCTAATTTAGTGGTATTACCTCAACTTAATCTTTTTTGTTATTCCATGTAAAGTAATCTCTCTTCACAAATTACTTTACTTGCATATGTCAGCTAGATTGGTTAAGTAAGGTAAGGTTAGGATATTGATGTATATCACCAAAATGTACATTGCCTTTCGCTGTGAGTCACTCCATTGCACAGCAAGCAGCAAATTGAATGAAAAAAATCCCACTACTTGGCCACAAGTGACAATATATAGAACTACTACATGCTTTCATGGCAAAGTATTTGCCATCTCGTTTAATTTTAAAACAGTGAATGAAAATGTATGCATAATAAATATGCATGTTAATGAGAGTGCATTAGAGATTGGAATGGCAGTAAAAAAATTGAAGACTATATAGCCCTAAAGTAATCAGGTTCAGATGGGATTCCCAGCAGAATTGAATGAAATCAGGAGGATAAAAAAATTGGACCCTATATGTCGTTTACTTAGTATGATTTGGGAAACAAGAGACTCCTTCCAAATGAATGGAGAGGAATCAGTTTTAATTGTAACCAATATGTTTTTGTTGTTTTCAATAGCTTGGGCCTTGGCACCGAAGCCATTAGCGTTCTTGCTCGCCAATATTTCTCTATTTTGAATCCAACAGGTAATTCTTCACAGGTTTGTAGTTGTTCTTCATTCATTTCTTTCCGGCTTTATTGCAATAGAGGACAATTTGTATTCGTGTAGATTCCTATTTTATATAATTGTTTGGCTAAATAGTCCATTTTTCTTCTGTAAGCAGTCCAAATGTTGCGACTGTAGTTTTTACGTGGAAAATTCTTTCCCTGGAATCATAGGCTGGCTTCTTTACTAAAATAGTCCATTTGTTGTCTTTGGCTTTATTACAGATAGGTCTTGGTATTTGGTTGATTGTATATTTGTTTTTAACTATTCTTTTTATGGATGTGAAAGGTAAGCTTTTGTAGATAGTCTGACTTAATTTGGAGCCTTTTTTTGGCAAGAAACTCAGCAGTGTCATCTGTCCAGCAATTCCACATTGTGCAGGTATCCATTGCAATTGAATTCTTTTCTGTAGTTTTTGGAGTTTGTTGAATCTTTTGTAGCACGCTTTAATGTGGTATTGACTTTTCATTGTTGTGTGAATTTATTGCATATATTGCTGCCTTAAGAATCAGAGAGTAATACCGCCATTTTGAATTTATTTATTCTGTATAGTAATTGTTTGAGTGAAATATGAATAGCCGTTACTTCTGGCATCAAAAATTTGTTTGTGTGGTATCCTGCTGGTTGATAAGAATGAAAATAATATGCGACAATGTAATTCCTGATCCTGAGTTGTTATCATATAGAATATCCATCTGTGTAGACATGTAAACCAACCATTCTTCTGGTGATTATCTCTTATTCACCAACTTCTTCCTAATGCAGAAGAAGCTGTTAAGTACAAGTTGTGGGGTTTCCTCAGATTTTTTGGTCACTGGTTTCTTCCTGATTTTAGCTGAATGTTTATTGGTTCAAAAGTAAGAGGGTTATCTCCTGATCAAAATATTTTCTTTAGATTTTAGAAGAATTCAAATCTGTGTTTTATATTTCCATTACACTTTGGGACAAGAAACTTGGTTTTGTGTTTTCAACTTGCTTGGTTGGAACTGCCTTTTTTTCCTTCCCATGTTGGGTTTGTTGGGTAATCGTAACATTTTCTCATGTTTGTGTTATTGCCTGTTCCTCTAAAGTTTAACATATTGGAAGGGTTCTGAGTTTAGATTGCTTGCATTGCTGCGACTGGAGTTGATTATTGCTGCGCCAGTTATAAGCCGTAACGCCTGATGTTGGCAATACTTCTAGGCGATTCAGGTTCGGTTTATTTGCTGTGATTATTACCAGCCCCTTGTGATAGTAGTAATTGGCTTTATGAATGTTTTGTATGTGGTGTTTTTCAGAGTCTGGCGATTACTGCCCCCACTTTTGTCCGGCTAATCTTTTTAAGATTGAGACTCTTTTCTTTTCGTTGCTTTGTTTACTACTAACTACTGCTTTCAATGTTTTTTCTCCATGATACTTTTGACTCAAAAATTGTTCCCTAGATATTTTTTGTTTTTCATTTGTTTTGTCTCATATTTGTTTTCTTGAAAACTGTAGATTTTATTTTTGGAATTTTTTCTTCAAGCATAAATATTTGACACGTTGTTTTGTGTCTGTATTAATAATTGGGCCATTAAATTGTTGTGGGTCCACTTTTTCTATTAGGTTAAGAGCCTTTTCCATGGATGATTTGAATTTTGCTATTTGTGATGAAGATGTCCACATAATCATGTCAGCCTGCAAAAAGAGCTGTCTTTATATATAAGAAAGGAGATAAAAATGATTGCAACAATTACATCTCATTACTTTCAACTTCGTATAAAATTCTAAACAAATATATTGGGTAGCAGACATTACTGCCCTATCTGAATGAATTAATAGGGATGAGATCATCAATTGTGGATTTAGCAAAAACCAGAGCCTAGAATGATTCACTTTTTTAGTATAAGGCAGATTTTAGAAAAGAAATGTGATTATAACGACACTATACATCAACTATATGTAGACCTCAAAAAAGGCATTTGATTCAATTAAGAGCAAAAGTTATATATCTTGCTGGAGTTTGGAATTCCTAAAAAGTTTGACTTATTCAAATATGTCTAAATGACACAATGGTGCATGTAGGCAAACCGTTTTTCAGATCTTTTTGAAATTGACCAATTGGTTAAAGCAAGATGTTATAACTAGTCAATTTTTACGAAGAACGACTAACGGCAATCCCACCCACCAACTTTTTAGAGGATGAAGAAGGCCTGCAACTCATTGGTATTAATAAGCTGTTAGTTTATGTTGATAATGCAATATTATTAGGCAATAGCAAGGAGATACTAAGGGCCAACACACACATTCTATTGAGTAACACCAACAAATTGGAACTAGAAGTAAACACCAATAAAACTAAATATATGGTCACACATAGAAATACATTATATAAATGAAATGGACAGCTAATGACAAAAATGAGGGAAATTTTGAAGAAGTAGCTAAATTCAAATATCTAGGAACAAATATTGCAAACAGTAACAAGACACAAAAAAAAAATTAAACATAGGCTCAATTCTAGAAATGCATGCTATTATGTATTACACGGACTCTTGTTATCCAAATTCATCTTAAAAAGTTAAACTGAAAATACATAAAACTGCTATTCTCCCAGTTATAATATAGGCTATGGATGTGACACATTGACTCTTACTTTAAGGAAGGTGAAAAGATTATGGGTATTTGAGAATAAAGCTCTTAAGAACATTTTTAGACCAAAGAGAGATAACAGAGAGGTGAATGTAGAAGACTACATAACAGTGAACTACATGATCTTAATAGGAAACTAAATATAATAAGAACAGTTAAGTCCCATAGACTGTGGCATGAATGGGGAATGAAAGAAATGCATGAAATTTGTTGTAGGAAAACCAGAGGGAAAATGGCCAGTTGGTAGACCAAGAATGAGGTGGGAAAGCAACATTAACCTTGATTTGAAGGAAGTAGATTATACAAAGAATGATTGGAAAACATTAGCTCAGGATCGGGATGTAAGGAGAACTTATGTTTGTGCGGCCATGAGCCTATGGGTTCCATAGTGCCAGTGAGTTAATTAATGAGATTGTATGACATGGACATATTCATACCCACTTGTACTAACTATTGGCATAAGATTGTTTAGGAAAGCTATTTACTCAAAAAGAATAAAAACACTCCAAGTGTGAAAGGCCCTTGGTCTACCAACCAGCTGCTGGCCTCACATCCGCATGTGTTAATCACAAAGGTAGACAATCATCTAGCCAGTGAAGGGGTGACATGTGGTCAGCATGTCGGGTCCCCCAGTTATAGCTGGTCTTCTCAACCCAGAGTCGCTACTTATTGTAGCTATCCAAATGCCTCATGATGCTGGGTGGGCACTGGTCCCATATTGGCCAAAATTCCATGAGAAAATTTCTTCCCCCCATGGGAACTCAAACCAGCACAAATCCTGTAGCTCTGCGCCAAGGCTCTTGCCTTAACCACTTGGCTACGGTGCTATTTACACTTTAATATAAATTGTTAATTTGGCTGTGGTCCATTAATTGGCACACACAATTTTACACTTACATTCTTATGCCACTCATGCACTAAACACTTTTCAACCATTTATAATAACGTTTCATACTATTTTAAACATTTTGGAACCATTTTATAAACATTTCTTACGATTTTTAAATATTTACAAATTATGCAAAATTTGTGTATTGGGTTCTAGAGACACGGAAATGCTTCATGTAACATCCGCTAGATGGCTCTCAAATCGGAGTTACCAACATTTGAAAATAATTTCAAACCATATTTAGTGTTAGTGTATGTAAAATTAGTTTATAGCTTATTAAATAATACACATGTAAATTGTTTTGTTAGGTTAGGAAATAGGAAGTTGGTTTACGTCCATTTTTTTTCTTTAGCATTTGGGAATAAATAATATGCATGTAAATTGTTTTCTTTGGTTAGAAAATGGAAAGTTAGTTAACGCCCATTTTTTTTAGCATTTCGGAATTTATTCCCAAAGTTGGTAATGCCGACTGAAGAACCATCTACCGGAAGCTACATTAACCATTACTGCAACTCACGCATGCGCATTGCGATTCTGTGAAACTTAGAAGAATTTGTGTGTGCCGAATACTGGACTTTTCCGTTAATTTCACTTGGGAGTAATTCTACCCTACATACAAGTTGTTTCTGTAAGGGGAGGACTGGCCTCCAACTCTTGCACAGCAAGTCTCTTTTAAAATGTTATCTTGGCAGCCAGAAGAACATTATGAAACTAATATTATGTAAACTACAGTACTAATACAGAAATCACATTTAACACCAAGTACAATAATAATTGTTAACACTAATACAGAAACAGAACCATTGTGAGAGACTTCCATACTGACTGCCGTGCAACTTGACAGCGAAAGGCACTGTAGTTTCATTTCATTATATTTTATAACAATCTTTATTTTACATTTCTGTATCATGAACTATTGCTTCATCCCATGGGCCATAAATGTTTTCTTTATAATTCTGCCATCTCAAAAACCAAATGGGGCATAGCACTGTTACAAATATGGAGACACAAATAAACAATATTGTCATTGTTAAAGAAACCGTCCACAATGCATATATGGCTACTGAAATCATAACAGCAAGAACAAGTATAGAGCCCTTTCCTTTGGATAACAAAATTGGCAGAAGGACAAAACATTCTACAGCATTAGTTAACAAAACAAATGCATGAAATGGTGATGCTAATCTGGAAGCCAAACAAACAGAGCCAAATATCGCTGCATTCAGTGACAAGGAACTAGAAACAATGGCTGCAGAAACTCCATAATCAAAAAATATTAGGTGTATCATCATCATAAATGATGTCATAGCATATATTGTATCTGTACTGATAGTATCAGTCAGAGTTTTTAAAATTGGAGATAGTACATACCCAAAAGCAACAAAAATAAGAACAGTTCGAAAATCTTTAATAAGCACATTATAGTAATTCTTGTTCGTAAGAACTATTCGATATGTAAGGTAACCTATTGCTGCAACCAAACTGCTTTGCACAAACATTGTTTCAGGTTCTACCCAAACATTTAACAGATACACATAAATAACGACAAACAATACAACAATGCAGATTTCTTGAGTTACAAGTCCAGCTCCAAGAACTGCATTTAAAGGAGAAATTTCTTTGGCATGTACATTTTTCTTTAATTCTTCTAAGAAAGTCTTATCCGTGTAATTATCTGGATAACCAACATTTTCGTATAAGTTCTTTTTCCACTTTTTTTGCTTTTGCATAATGGTATCTTGAATACTCCGCAATAATATTTTTAACAAAATATCTTCAATTGACGGTGACCAGACGTCTCGATTTTACCGGGACATTCCCAGTTTTTACATATTTTTACAAACATAGAGAACAAATGTCCCGGTATTTAAGAATGGCAACCATGGCAACTTTTAACTTTAGCTAAAAATAATTTTTTTTGTCGTCAGATGGCAATACTTTATTTTAAGTAACCAGCGATAACTCACTAGAGAGATTACAAAGCCCCGCCGATTGCTCACCTTCAGTGGATTATCGCTGTTGCTGACGCACTAAAGTTTGCAGATCATTACTGACGATAATCATAAACCACCGCTAATCCAATAAAATATATTGTCGACCAGCGCTTCTAATCATCATACGTTTACTTGTTTACTTCAAATTTATGTCGTCCAATGACAAAATTAAAATTGATTTTACCCGTCCAATGAGAAAATTAGAGCTTTGGACATAGAGTTGCCTGCACCGCCATCTAAATATGACCGGTTATACTAAGTGATAAAAAATTATTTTCAGTTCTCCTTATAAAGATTCACAGGCCTGGTCACTTCCACCGATTACCTACTTCTGGGATTCTCTATGTGGGATCACTGGGTTTTCGAGCTAGCGGGTATTGAAGTTTGTATAGCCAGTATAGTATGGGGTGTGTGTGTATAGTATTTTTGTGAATTTTATATTAGTGGTAAAAAAAACATGGCTGGAATTTTTTAAAAAATGGCAACGAAAATAATATATTTCAGAAACAGCGTCTATGTATAAAAATTACTTCTTCTTCAAGAACTACGAAATAATGTAATTTGACAATCACGTCTTCTGGTGATGTATTGCCAGAATTTTACAATTTAAAAGGATGGCGGGGAAGAGTATACCTATATTGTTAGTTACTGCTAACGTAGGATCAATTTTTGAAGATGTAAGTGCACCCAAAATAGAAATACGCATATAATGTAAGAATACCAAGCCTTGCAAAATATAGACCACGAAACCTGAATGCAGTCGTTTTGAGAATATTACCAATATTGTTTGGTAAATTTGTATGATTTTTGTATCAAATACAGATTTCTTGAATTTTAAAGGAATATAAATTAATGTGTTAAATGCCTTACTTTTATAGCTTCATAGTGTCAAGAGGACATCAAACACATTTTATACTACAATAGTTTTTAAGAATCTGTTTTTAACATTAATATCTGTGCAGTAAACATATGTCTGACATATCTTTTGACTTCTATTAATTCATTGTTATTATTATTATTATTATTTAATATTAGTATTACAGCCATGCTGAAGGACAACTTTCAACGTTTGAAGTCTCTTAGGCCGGTATTGAAAAACCAATCTTTATGCAAAGAACGATTCTTTCCCCCTTTCTATGATGTACAGAGTATTTATAAAACTGGTTCACTAATCTTTATGCAAACAATGACTGTTTCCCCCCTCTCTATGACGTAGAGAGTATTTATAAAATTGGTTTTATGAATACTCTCTACGTTATAGAGAGGGGAAAAGAGTCACTCTTTGCATAAAGATTGGTTTCTCAATACCGGCCTTAATACTATGAAATTAAATTCACTCCAAATAGATATATTTTGCAAATGCTTAATGTTGTTTTAATTAATTCATAATTAAAGAGAGATTTCAGAGAGCTTAAGTCTAGTATTTGTCGATCACAATTTTCCATGCAACATTCTTATGCCAGTGTTGCACAAGACACTTTTACCACTAGTAATTACATTTTGCAACAATTCTTTAAACATTTTTTATGCTTTTTAATTATTTATATAATTATGCAAATATAGTGAATGAATCATATTTGAAGAGAAAAATTATACGCTCAGACCGGGACTTGAACCCGGGACCCTTGGTTCTCTAGACCAAGTGCTCTACCAACTGAGCTACCTGAGCAAGTACCGATCTAAACGCAAATCTTTCTCTATATACATTGTAATTCCCGTCCACCAAATGCTATGAAGCCATGCTTCTATCTTGCAAATGGCGGCTCCTTTATTAAGAAGACATATTTGGGAATTATACATTACAGCCAGTACGGCTTTTTCCAAGTTTTTTTATTATTGATTTCGTACATCTCAATGATGGATAAATCATATTTGAAGAGAAAAATTATACGCTCAGACCGGGACTTGAACCCGGGACCCTTGGTTCTCTAGACCAAGTGCTCTACCAACTGAGCTACCTGAGCAAGTACCGATCTAAACGCAAATCTTTCTCTATATACATTGTAATTCCCGTCCACCAAATGCTATGAAGCCATGCTTCTATCTTGCAAATGGCGGCTCCTTTATTAAGAAGACATATTTGGGAATTATACATTACAGCCAGTACGGCTTTTTCCAAGCTCAGGTAGCTCAGTTGGTAGAGCACTTGGTCTAGAGAACCAAGGGTCCCGGGTTCAAGTCCCGGTCTGAGCGTATAATTTTTCTCTTCAAATATGATTTATCCATCATTGAGATGTACGAAATCAATAATAAAAAAACTTGGAAAAAGCCGTACTGGCTGTAATGTATAATTCCCAAATATGTCTTCTTAATAAAGGAGCCGCCATTTGCAAGATAGAAGCATGGCTTCATAGCATTTGGTGGACGGGAATTACAATGTATATAGAGAAAGATTTGCGTTTAGATCGGTACTTGCTCAGGTAGCTCAGTTGGTAGAGCACTTGGTCTAGAGAACCAAGGGTCCCGGGTTCAAGTCCCGGTCTGAGCGTATAATTTTTTCTCTTCAAATATGATTTATCCATCATTGAGATGTACGAAATCAATAATAAAAAAACTTGGAAAAAGCCGTACTGGCTGTAATGTATAATTCCCAAATATGTCTTCTTAATAAAGGAGCCGCCATTTGCAAGATAGAAGCATGGCTTCATAGCATTTGGTGGACGGGAATTACAATGTATATAGAGAAAGATTTGCGTTTAGATCGGTACTTGCTCAGGTAGCTCAGTTGGTAGAGCACTTGGTCTAGAGAACCAAGGGTCCCGGGTTCAAGTCCCGGTCTGAGCGTATAATTTTTCTCTTCAAATATGATTTATCCATCATTGAGATGTACGAAATCAATAATAAAAAAACTTGGAAAAAGCCGTACTGGCTGTAATGTATAATTCCCAAATATGTCTTCTTAATAAAGGAGCCGCCATTTGCAAGATAGAAGCATGGCTTCATAGCATTTGGTGGACGGGAATTACAATGTATATAGAGAAAGATTTGCGTTTAGATCGGTACTTGCTCAGGTAGCTCAGTTGGTAGAGCACTTGGTCTAGAGAACCAAGGGTCCCGGGTTCAAGTCCCGGTCTGAGCGTATAATTTTTCTCTTCAAATATGATTTATCCATCATTGAGATGTACGAAATCAATAATAAAAATAGTGAATGAAGTTCAGCAGAATTGCTGTGCACATGCATGAAACGTGCAAATGCTTAATGTAATTTCTGCAAGAGGCAGTGGAATCAATATTTCCAACATTCACAATTAATTCCAAATCATATTTCAAGAAATTATCTTCATTTTGTTAGGTTTGGATGGGACAAGTTAGTATATACAAGCTTAGTTTATAATTTATTAAATAATATGCATGTAATTTATTTTGTTTGGTTTGGAATAGATTAGTTTGTGTACATCCATTTATTATAAACATTTGGGAATTTATTGCAAAAGTTGGTAACATTGGTTTTACTGCCATCCTGCGGTAGCTTCATTAATCACTTGAGTATCTTCTGCATGTGTACTGTGATTCTGTAGAACTTGGAATAATTTGTGATCAACAAATACTAGACTTTTTCTATTTAAGAGTTTCAATTGAACGATTAGAGAAGTGGTCTAATTAAATTTCCACTATACAAATTTTATAAAAAAATAGGCATGCTATAGATTTTTTAAATGTGTTTAATTAAGGTCACATATCTTTCTTCTGAAGACAAATGATGATTTGTTTGATAATGATTGCCAGTTAGGCCTAGTATATGAGATATATACATTTTCCAAATTTCTTAACATTCATATTATGGAAAATCTAATTGTTTAACACTCTTCATTCCTGCATCCTATTTTTGTACCAACTTAATTAGGTCTTAAAGGTAGCTGCTGAAAATTGCAGTGCAAAAGATGAATTATTCTTATAAAATGTGATTAGCGACGTGAGGAATATATATACAGTAAAACTTCTTTAATCCAGAACATGAATAATGCGGGAATCAGTCCAATGTGAACAAATTTATTGGTCCCGGTGAAATAATAGTAATTTTATGTGTATTTATTTTGCATAGAACGGAATCTGTCCAATGCGGAAAGGGAATGATATTTTTATACAATTCATGAAGAAACGTTTATAAAGCGGAAAGACAGGAATAAATTAGTTTCCATTTCATTTAATTTCCGTTATGCCAAAAAACAATAAGGAATGATTCCTGCCGCCGGGTGAAATATAGATTCTACCTGTACCTGACATTTTATTCCGGCCTCACTGCACACCCGTTATGTGAAATAAATACAAATACCAGTCTTACAAATAACCATTACACTGTAAAATCTTAAATTAGTTTAAGTTCTGAAACCGACCTTTCACAGGTTGCAATCTGAATTTACGAAATAAAGATGGCTAAAACATATGTATCATTGTCATTAGACGAAAAAGTGAAAGTGAGATTGAAGATAAATCTCCAAATTTCCGGTCTGATGCTCTAAAGTCAAGCTATAGCTGTTGCTAAATCCCTAGGGAATAATGATTACAAGACATATTCAGGTTGCCTAGACAGTTTTAAATGACGACACAACGTAGTGTGGAATGAAATTTGCAGAGAATCATAGGATGTGGACGAAAGTGTAGTTAGTGTGCGGAAACCGAAACTGCATACTTTAATTTCAGGTCACACACCTAAGAGACATTTTTAATGCTAACGAATGGGGACTTTTTTTTGTGCGTTACCGCCGAAGTCGCTCATATAAACTATACTTCACTTTTCAATGGCAGTGGGAACTAGAATTAATCCAAGGTACATAAAAAGACATAGACGGTACTCTATAATCTAAGATTTTCAATAAGTTTTAGTTTTTTTATAATGTGGAATTTTGTCTAATGTGGAAACAAAAATTGTTCCCATGCAATTCTGCTTTGGGCAAGTTTTGCTATATATATATAGGGCATGCCATAGCGTAGTGGTTAAGGCGCTAAGCTACAAGCCAGAAGGTCGAGGGTTCGAGTCCTGGTGGGGTCAGGATTTTTAAACTGACCCAAACCTTCTGACGGCACTATGGCCCTGGGGTCGACTCAGCCTCTAATGTAAATGAGTACCAGATGCTTGTTCTGGGGGTAAAGGCGGCCGTCACGCAAGGCTGACAACCCGGCTGACATCAAGTGCCGATTGTCTAGAAAAAGTGGGAGCCTTAACCTCCCACTAACCCAAGGGCCTTCTGAGGCCTGTAGTGGGATCACTTTACTTTATATATCTATCCATCCATAGTAATTCTGCCCGAAGGCAGGTCCTTCACTGCAATCATAGCATTTTCATGCTATGCTTGCAGCTTTAATAGGGAATTGTAGGTGTGGTAGCTTCCCATTGCTTTCCACACCGGTGAAGGATGATGATGATGATGATAATGATAAGGATGATGATGATGGCCATATGATTTCGGGGACCATTTGGACCTTAAAGTTTTCCTGACATTTGTCTTACAGGTGAGGAAAAACCCCGATAAAAACCTCACCCAGAAAAACTGCCCTGACCGGGGATCGAACCCGGGCCTGCTGTGTGACAAGGCAGCATGTTACCTCGAAACCACAGCGGTGGACACTTTATATATATATATATATATATATATATTATAATCAGTAGACAGTACAAAAGAGTTCTGGAAATTAGAAGTGAAGATTGAAATAATCTAAGAATGGACCATGAATTATAGTTATAACAGGATTGCCAACATTGGGGAATGTGGCTCATATCTGCTAGCTACTTTGGCTCTGTTGTTATTGGTGTTGTTTTGAATTCTAATAGGATAGAGAATTACATTTGTCATTCAGGCAAGCACATTTTTATAAAGTATCCTAACGACCTGACCTAACTTACAGTAACTTTGGTAATGTAATGTGACTAATGGTCTGATTAATTGCTGAAAAAGTATTCCAAAAATCAAATATCTTAACGATTATTGATCTTTTATAGGAAGAAATCACTATGAGGTTTAAGTAAAGAATAAATTAAAATGTTTCATACCTCACCTCATATCCAGTCTTCTAATTAGACTGGTTTCGAAGCCAGGGCACCTTCATCTTCAGTAATTTCTCGACTACTGATGTTATGTCCTCCCTTTAGGGAGGAAGAAGCAGTTCTTCAGAACAACATAACATCATAACATCAGTCGAAGAGAAATTACTGTAGATGAAGCTGCAAAGGCTTTGAAACTAGTCTAGTTAGAAGACTGGATATGAGGTGAGGTATGAAACATTTAAATTTCATCTTATCTTAACGATGTAGGATGCAGAACTGAATGATGTCAGCAGATATTGCAATAGAAGATAAAAAGAAAATATGTTGGCAGCATAAAATAGGCTATAATAGAAATTATAATGGAAGATAATAGATATATTGAGTATTATATTTGAAGTATTGTTACCGATCTCTGGTAAATATAACAAATTACTAGTTTGGCTATGGTGCCATCATGTAATTTGTTGATCTACTTATCAGTTGTCACTGTTTTTTATCCATCCATAGTAATTCTGCCCGAAGGCAGGTCCTTCACTGCAATCATAGCATTTTCATGCTATGCTTGCAGCTTTACTAGGGAATTGTATAGGTGTGGTAGCTTCCCGTTGCTTTCCACACCGGTGAAGGATGATGGTGATGATGATGATGATAAGGATGATGATGATGGCCATATGATTTCGGGGACCGTTTGGGCCTTAAAGTTTTCCTGACATTTGTCTTACAGGTGAGGAAAAACCCCGATAAAAACCTCATCCAGAAAAACTGCCCCGACCGGGGATCGAACCCGGGCCCGCTGCGTGACAAGGCAGCACGCTACCTCGAGACCACAGCGGTGGACCTGTTTTTTTTAAACATTCATATAAGTGTTGTTGCCAAGATGCCAAAGCAAATTGTACTTTACTGATAAGGGTACATTACAGCCGTTTCTGATATAAACTATAGTTATGCTGTAATAGAAATATGCAAGAAGAGACATTTTGTGGTACCGAAGAAGAGGACCAGTTCAGAACTAAATAAAAAGCAAAAATTCCAAATAGGATTAATTTCAAAGAGCAAGAAACAGGCGAGCTTGCAACCTGCAACAAGCTGGACTCCTGAGGTGGTGAAGAAGGTTAGCCATTTGTCACCAGTAGTAACCCATTCACACAAAGAATCATTCACAAATAAATGAGGAATATCATTAAAAACTGTGAATATCATCATCAACTAGGATTTGAACTTAAAAAAAACATCATAAGAGAGAGCTCACAATTTGTTACCTTCTCATATTGCAGAACATCGCACAAATAGTAGAAAATTGTATGAAAATTATCTCCAGTAGAAAGATGCAAATTTATGATGATTTTGTCTATCTAAATGACTGTAAGAAACCTCATACATGTTTTTATTATTAATTTAACACTTCTCACAGAAGGATAAATTATATTTGAAGAGATTTTCACCTAGACCAAGACTCGAACCCAGGACCTTTGGCTTTCTGGGCCAAATGCTTTACCAACTGAGCTACTGAGGCGAGTTGTGATCTAGATGCAAATTTTTCTCTTTATTATAAAGAGAAGATCCTGGGTTCGAGTCTCGGTCTAAGTGAAAATTTTTCTCTTCAAATATAAACCTCATACAATTTACTGCAATACTCTCCAAGGGTGAAAAATGTTCCAAAAATCGTATTCCGAATGTGAGGAAAGATTTTTGAAGGGCTTCATTACCTTTGCAGGATATTCTTATAATGGGAAGTTAACAATTGTCTGTGTCACCAAGCAGACCAATTTAATTCCTTTATTACCAAACTGAAGTTCTGACTCCAATTTATGGCAATGAGATCCCAGATTTGTATGGTGCAGATTCAAATAAGGTGTCAGTACATCAAGATAAGACTTGAAGTCGTACTTTGTGTTTCACCATCAGATTCTTAGACAGAATGGAGCCAGAGACAGGAATACATGCTCTTTCCTTCAGCTACATTTCTGTCAAATTGCCTGATGCTTCTCTTGTGGATTTTTGAAAAGATCATTAAGAAATAGGTGACCTTGCACTACAGATGGTCTATGTGTGTGCTTTGTAAAAGTCTTCTCCAATGGAAACTGAGGTGCAGAGTAATTGTAAGCCGTAAGGGGTATCAAATAAAAGACAATCAGTGGTAGAAATCTTTTCTTAAGATAAGATCCAAGTGAAATTTGTTACCAGAGATCAGAAACAACTCTTCATAGTTTCTAACCTATTGTAACATGCATAATTAGCCATTTACACTAAACAAACTTTATTAAGACTTAGTAGGAATTATAGGAAGGAGGGAAAAAAGTATGCCTCTTTTGGTGACCATTTTCTGAATAAACACTAGAAATGTAGCCTCTGAATGTCATTTAGCCATTGTACAAGGCTAAAATTGTTCTCGTCAATGTATGTATGGTTATAGACTCTAACATTAGATATATAGGCCTACCAATTATGAGCTAAGTTCTAGTTGTATTGTACACAAACTTGCATAAGGTATTACTTCGCCGATACCGTCTATTGGGGGAATCAGGTGCTACTTTTATCTGCCATAGCTGTTATCAATAGAAACATTGTTTTTAAGCAATATCATATTTTACAGGAAATAAGACCGAATACAAGGTAAGATGGTATCAATAACTGGGAACTTCCATTTCTTACTTATTAATATGGGCCTACCTGATCAGATGTTTACACTTTTTGCATGATGTTGGTAGATATCTTTTATTTACGATTTCATTATGAGCAGAATTTATACTCCACCCTAACTCACCTGTAAATTCTGCTGTTGTTTTCACCGGATCCTCAATGGCTAATGTAGGATATTTTCACTAAACTGTTTGAAAATATTCATAATAATTTGTTTCCCTCCGCTTTTCAAATATTTTCCTTTCCATGTTGTTCTATAAGTATAGAGAAGTGGCCATTTTGAAACAACGAAATTCCAATATATTCTACATTGAGCATGTGTAAGAATAAAACAATACTTATTCAATCTATTAAAATTATTAATATTGAGCGGAGAACATATTTTAATAACTCACCTCATACAATTTCAAATTTATTTGAGACCATTGGTTTCGAATGAATTTTTCATTCATCTTCAGCCATGTTGGAGTCAGACTGAAGATGAATGAAAAATTCATAAGAAACCAATGGTCTCAAATAAATTTGAAATTGTATGAGGCAAGTTATTAAAAATATGTTCTCCAATCAATATTAATGATATAATTAATTAAATAAAAATAAAACGTAGTTTTATTTGATTTTCATATTTATTATATAATTCAGTGACAGCTGTTTCGGTACACTGTACCTTCTTCAGACATGTTAACAAATTATGAATTGTGTTCCAACTGATCTAAGCAACAATACAATATTTATTTAAATTTTTTAATTTAACAAAGGGGATTCATTCAAATCAAGTTGAGAATTTAACTTGATTTGAATGAATCCCCTTTGTTAAATTTAAAAATTTAAATAAATATTGTTGTATTGTTACTTAGATCAGTTGGAACACAATTCATAATTTGTTAACATGTCTGAAGAAGGTACAGTGTACCGAAACAGCTGTCACTGAATTATATAATAAATATGAAAATCAAATAAAACTATGTTTTATTTTTATTTAATTAATAAATATGGATTTTCATCAAGTAAACACCAACTCAATTGATTATTTAATGATATAACCTCATAATGTTTACTTCCCAACATTAATTTTAATATATTAAAATTGTATTATACATAGTCAATAAAAACCCAAATCACCAAATTAAAAATTTAAAAGAGTCAACATGTTTGAATAGCAATGCTATCATTATTATTTTTATTGACTATATGTAATACAATTTTATCACCAAGAATTTTAATTATATATTTTAAGATTATCCTATATAACTTACATAGACATGTGCTAGATAATATATATTTTTTCTTTTTTTTTTTTCTCTATTCTGAGAGTTAGAGAAGGAACTACATTTTCTTATATGCTTAAAGGTAAAATCATTATTCGACCAATGAAAATGCAGTCGCACATCTGCTTTGTTTACATTACAATTGGAACTTAGCTAAAAAGAGGTATAGTAAATAATAAATATAGATGTAGAAACAGTGGAAGAATGGATTTTGTTTCAAGAATAACATGTATTCCTGCTGTTCATTCCTTTATTTTCATTTCTATATAAATCATCTCAACCCTACAATAAGATGCTTGTGAAGAAAATGTGTCATCCCTAGTTTTAAATTCCATCCATCCATATTCTGCCCGAGGGCAGGTCTTTCACTGCAATCATAGCATTTTCATGCTAAGCTTTGCAGCTTTACTAGGGAATTATAGGTGTGGTAGCTTCCCGTTGCTTTCCACACCGGTGAAGGATGATGATGATTGCCAGATGATTTTCAGGGACCGTTGGGCCCTAAGCTTCCTGACATTTGTCTTACAGATGAGGAAAAACCCCGAAAAAACCTCATCCAGGAGGCTGTCTGACCGGGAATCAAACCTGGGCCTGCTGCGTGACAAAGTAGCATGCTACCTCGAGATCACAGCGGTGGACTAGTTTTAAATTGTGACCTTAAATTTAAAGAATAGACACTACTATTATAAATAAAAAACTTCTTCCTATTCAGGCTATACATGTTTGCCTGCCTTTGAGGGGACCACATTAGGACCCAAAGATTGAAAATATTTTTAAAAATTTCAAATATATATGGAGAATAAATTGGTTTGGTCTGCCTTCATCTTACCTCATAATTTGTTGTTTCTTGTAAGATGCATTTCAAAGCTAAGAAACTTTGGACAGTCTTATTTATTAAGTAGAACCTCATAATGTTACTTCCTAATGTATTTTCATAATATATGGGCAATGTACAAAACTGCTGGGTATTATAAACATTAAGAAATGCTCACAAATTTTGTAAAGTAGGCCTATTTAAAATTATTTCTTCTTCTTCGGCTTTCCCCCACTTATAGGTTTGCCGTCTTCAGTTTTCATTTATCTCTATCATTCCAATCTCCCTCTTCCAAATTCCTATCATCCATTATAGTTCTGACTTAGGTGTTCCATTTCCATCTTGGTCTGCCACGTTTATTTCTTCCAGGGGGTGACCATTGGTATATATTTTTTGGCCATCTTTCATTTTCCATTCTTTGTACATGGCCGTACCATTTAAGCATTTGATTTTCAATCCTCTTAACAACAGATGTGGTAACATTCATTTCTCTCCAAAGGAATTCATTTCTTATTTTATCCTGTCTTGTTTTTTGGAGGCTTCTTCTAAAATAATCAAATTCAACTGTTCTAATTTTATTCTTTTGTAATTCCGTCAGAGACCAAGTTCACTTCCATATGACAAAATATTCTGTATTATGTTCTTATAAATTTTCATTTTAGTTTCCTTTGTAATATTTTTATTCCAAATTATTCCATGTAAAGTCTTAGTTGCCATTGCAATTTTAGTCTGTACATCTCTCTCACAGGTACCTAAACTTGTAATTATTGACCCAAGATATTTAAAAAATTCACATTTTTTTTATTTTCCCTGTTTCAAGTATGAGGTCATCCACATCCTTTCCCAAACACATATATTCTGTTTTCTGTAAATTTATATTTAGTCCCCATTTTTTATATTCTTCCATTAGTTTATTTATCATATATTTCATATCATCTTCATCCCCTGCAAAAATAATTTGATCATCTGCAAACAAAAGTGAATGCAGTACTTTTCCTCCTATAGGAATGCCCATTTCAGAACATCTTTTTTTTTTCAGTAAAATTATTTACATAAATCAATTCTTGTCACTTTTTGGTAGGCCTACTGAATGATATGATAGCAGTTCTCTGAATTGTTCACATAGTTTGGTTTGGGTTGTGGGAGGTCTTTGATCGATACAGGTCGTAATGGTATCAGTGGACTTCTAGAAAGTTTCTGTTCATTACACATGCTACAATAAGTAGTACTTCTTATCAGTTCATGAAAAATAATTTGTATTTTAAAGAATAAACCATTTTAACATGTTAATAATTTTTTTAAATAAAGTATTTCCACGACTCCAAGGAAGACTGTGTCTGCAAGCTGTATGGTGGCACATGCAAGAAATACCACTTAATGAACTGTACAAATAAAACATAACCAATCAATGCAATAGCAAAAGACTGGAGACATTTTTCACCTATTTCCATTTCTGTACACAATGTGTTTAATACATTTCTAGTAGTAGTAATAATAATAATAATAATTTATTTATTTATAAACAGGTTTACAATATAATAAAACATCTTCCTGTGCCCAGAGCTTTTCAAATTTTTATCTTCTTTCTCCACTCTTCTCTATCTTTCCATTCCATTTCTTCTCCCTCATACCTCTTCTCTCAGCATCCATCCATTTAAATCTAGGTCGACATCTCTTTCCTTTCCCAGGTGGAATCCATTCCAAAGCTTAATAATAATAATCTATCTATCTATCTTCGGGTTTTTACAGCTGCTGCCGTCTTCCCGTGCCAAACCTCCAAAGCCTACGGTCTTGGGCATCTTCGATGCTTAGCCCTCTAGCTTGCATTACTGTCTTCATGTTTTCCTTCCATGTTAACCTTGGTCTTCCTCTTTTCTTCTTTCTGTTAGGATGCCATTCATATAGTTGCTTCGGCCATCGCTCATCTTCCATTCTTAAAACATGTCCTAACCACTTTAATTCCTTTTCCTCATTCTTCATATCTTTCATTTGCTTTCTTCTGCTTCCATTTTGTTTCTAATTTCCTTATTTGTGACCCGTTCTAATTTAGACTTTCTGGCACTTCTTCATAAATAATCCATTTCTAGAGCTATTAGTCTATTCTTGTAGTACTTATTGATTGTCCATACCTCACTTCCGTACATTGCAACAGATTCCACCAATGTTTTACCAATATATTTTTTTGTGTCTTTCCAAATATGCTTATCCCACCATATGGAATTTAATGATGATATTATTTTGCTACTCAATTCAATTCTATTTTTATGTTCTCTTTGCCTATACCTTCGATGTTATCCATAATAATTCCCAAATATTTAGTTTGTTTCACTTGCTTTATTTGGATTCCATCTTCCAATACTAAGTTTCTCTTCATTGCTATTTATTGCCAGATATTCTGTTTTTTGTAAATTTACTGTGAGACCCCATGATTCATATGTGGTTTTCAACCTTTTTATCATGAATTCCATATCAAAATTGTCTTGCGCTAAAACCAGTTGATCATCGGCAAATTGTAATGTCAGCAAAAATCTATTGCCTATTGGGATCCCCATACCTTTGCAGCTTTGTTTCCATTTCGTTAATATAAATTCTACATAAATATTAAATAAAATTGGTGATAGACTGCACCCTTGTTTCAATCCCTTTGAGGTGTTTATAGGATTGGACATTATATTTCCCATTTTAACATAAGCGGAGTTATCTTTATAGGTTTGTTTAATAATAATAATAATATATTTTTTTAGGAATATTCCACAATACAGTGTTTCTCCTTGAACCCAAAGTGAATTGTTGCCAGAGATTCCTATTTAAAGTATATTCTTTCCTCAAAGCTCTAGCTTCCATACTTCTCTTCACTCTATCCATCCATCGTTCTCTAGGCCTGCCTCTTCCATTAGCTTTCCAATTCATATTTTTATATTTCCAAATAATATATTAATAATAATAACAATATGCAAGCCTCTGGTTAGTGTGATGAATCTCACATTATTTTAAAGAATTAAATTAATGTGTTGTTATGGACAGTTTTAGCACCCTGTGGTTAGTGTTAGTTAAATATTAGCATTGCAATTTATCATTTCAACAAAGAATGTTTGATTGCTATATACAATTACCAGATAATTAATTGTATATTTTTTATCACACTAACCACTTATACTGGTTATTTAAAAAAGTAAAGTGATCCCACAACAGACCCGGAGGCCCTT
The DNA here is from genome assembly GCA_030220185.1 of Diploptera punctata. Lineage (NCBI taxonomy): Eukaryota > Metazoa > Arthropoda > Insecta > Blattodea > Blaberidae > Diploptera > Diploptera punctata. The sequence continues at coordinate 955,700 of JASPKZ010005287.1, read as the reverse complement.
GGGGTAGTAGGAGGTTAAGGCTCCCACTTTTTCTAGACAATCGACATTTTATGTCAGCCGGGTTGTCAGCCCTGCGTGACGGCCGCCTTTACCCCCAGAACAAACGTCTGGTACTCATTTCGGTTAGAGGCTGTGTCGACCCCAGGGCCATAGTGCCGCCAGAGGGTTTGGGTCAGTTTAAAAATTCTGACCCCAACGGGACTTGAACCCTCGACCCTCCGGCTTGTAGCTCAGTGCCTTAACCACTACGCTATGGCATGCCCCACTGGTTATTTATGAAACTGTTTATTATATGTACTAACACACACACATATATATATATATATATATATATATATATATGTAACACATTAATTTTGTACATATATGTAAAGTAGAAGATTAAAAAGTGACACTAATTTTGAAAATATAGGTTGAAATATATGCCTACTATTTGCAGAATCTTTAATAGTTTAGATTGTGATTTTCTGGATGAGATTTATAATTCATTCTAAATTTTTCAATTTATAAAGAATATAAATTATCTTGGTAACTATTCCCTTATTCTGAAAAGAAGACTTTGAATTGACCACTGGGTTTAATGTCTCTTTTCGTTTTCTATTTGCAGCCATCTGTGATGCTAAAATTGTGGACTGAAGAATTTTTATCTGTAAGTATTGATATATGTAATAAAATAAAATTTAAATATTTTGTATCATATTGATTTTTCACTTTCATTTGTTACTTAATTTCCAGTGGCTAAAAGATGGGCTCTAAATATGCATTAAAATTAGATTTAGCTTGAGGTTCTTTATATTAATTGGAACATTGAAAACTCCGAAATTGAATTTTAAATTTATATATATATTAGTACCTCATGATAGCGTATGTGAATACTTGCAGATTTTCAACCACTGACATAAGAGGAGATAAGTTTCTGCTAACTTTGCTGCAAATTTGGAATACTCCCCAGTTCAAATAGAATTATTTTTTCTGTAAAACTACATAGTTATGAACTAGAGGACTCCGTTAGATTTGATTTGAACAAGCAGAATCATAACAGGATTCAATCATGGGTGCCTCTTTGTCTCTGGATGCCATGGTGACAGTCTTTTTCTTCTGATGCAACCTGGCAGTAGCCCAATAAACAAGACAAGAACAACTTCAGTTTAAGGCCAACACGCACACACTATTGAGTAACACTAAGAAATTGGGACTGGAAGTAAATGTCATCATCATCATCATCATAGTACATTCACGAATTTAGGCCATTTGTTGACCTGTTTCGGCCTCAAGAGAAACACCATCCAGAAGTCTTTTGAGTGGACATCCTGGTCTTCTTCTTCCTGCAGGTTGATATTGCAGTAACTACAGAAACTAAGAAGAAACTTAAAGGAACAAAAGAAACACAAAATTATGTACAAATATATAGCGGTGTCGACAGGAAAACCCATGGACAAGCTGGAGTAACGATTTGGATTAATAAAACCATAAGAAATAAGTAAATATCAATAAAACTAAATATATGGTCACACGTAGAAATTCAGTATATAATGGAAATGGACAGCTAAGGACAAATGAGGGAAATTTTGAGGAAGTGGGTGAATTCAAATACCTAGGAACAATAATCACAAATAGGAATGAGATGCACAAAGAAATTAAACATAGGCTCAATTCTGGAAATGCGTGCTATTATGCATTACAGAGACTTTTGATGTCCCAACTCCTTTCAAAAAACATTAAGCTGAAAATATATAAAACTATTATTCTACCAGTTATATTATATGGGTGCGAAACATGGACTCTTACTTTAAGGGAGGAAAGGAGATTGCGAGTATTTGAGAATAAAGTTCTTAGGAAAATTTTTGGACCAATGAGAGATGAACAGACAGGTGAATGGAGAAGACTACATAACAATGAACTACATGGTCTTTATAGGAAGCCAGATATAATAAGAACAGTTAAGTCTCGTAGACTGCGATGGGCAGGACATGTTGCGCATATGGGGAATGAAAGACGTGCATGGAAACTTCTTGTAGGAAAGCCAGAAGGAAAACGCCCAGTTGTAGACCAAGAATGAGGTGGGAGAACAACATTAACTATGATTTGAGGGAAGTAGATTATACAGGGAATGATTGGAAAGCATTAGCTCAGGATAGGGATGTATGGAGAGCTTATGTCCGTGTGGCCATGAACCTATGGGTTCGATAGTGCCAGTGAGTAAGTAAGTAAGTACTTATTTTTTAGATACCCCATGCTGTTTACCTGGCGTTGTCCAGGAATGTACTCAACCCGATCTTCCTGGCATAAATGAACTGAAAGACAAAAATTAATGTACTTCTTATGATTAGTTGAATGAGTAACATGAAAAATAATTTTAAATGTATATCATAATTATTTTAAGATTCCCAGTGCTGATTACCCGGTGTTGCCCTGGAATCTACTTATCCCGATTTTCTTGGCATAAATGAGCTAAAAGACAAAATTCGTTATTGTGAGTTATCTGTAAAAGAATACCCACCATGTGCTGCTATACTTGCACAGGAATCTACATACTTGTCTCGATCTTCTTGGCATCAATAAAAGACAAAAATGGTTATTGTGAGTTATCCGTAAGAGATAAACATATGCTGTCACAGACTTTTTTGTAGAGCTTTTTGAGATATTCAATTCTGTGTACATTAATTTTGTATATTTGTTATGGTTTAGGCAGCATAAGCCATTTAACCATGTAATGAGCTAGATTTTTCACATTTTCCACTGCAAAGGGCGATTTTTAAGGGTGTAGGATTTGAGTATCATAAATCTCTTATAGCCTGTGTTCATCCTGGGAATCTCCTGAACATTTTGCAAAAAGCCCCATCACAATCGGATCAACGGTATGGCCGCACATAAAGTACAAAAAACATTCATTTTTATATATTAGATTTGTGTCCACTTTAATGATGAAGGGTAGGGTGGGACTTTGACATATTGACTCCCCTCTACCATCACACAAATTTTCATTCACGTGTAGTGATTGGTCTGACCATGACCATGTTAGGAGTGGATCATGTATCTGAGTTGGTCGGAATAATGCTGAGTCTTAAAAAATATGTTTATCAGTTTTCAAACATCTTAGAAATTCTGCCGCAGAAACTTACAATTTATTGGAAGAAGATTAGGGTGCTCAGTATCTGTTTCACATATTAGTTTCTGATTGGTTTAAGAAATTTAATGAGGATAGTAAGATATGGGGATGTTCCAAAATTGGAGCATCCTTCCACTGCAAAAACTCAAGAGGATGCAAAGAAGGTCATTAGAATTGTTAGGGAAAACCATCAACTGAATAATAAAGCAATTTCTGAACTTACCACCACCAATAAGGAAAGTGTTAGATTTTGCACGATGATCTGAGCATGAAAAAAAGTATGCACTGAAGTGGTGCCAGAAATCCTTACACTCTTGAAAACATTGAAAATAATCCATTGTTTTTTTCCAAACGTAATTGTTGTGACAAAACTTGGATTTCTCAATATGTTTTAGAGACTAAACAACAATCCATACACTGGAAGAATTCCCATCCCCCTAAGAAGGAAAATATTTGGTGGAAAATAACATTCCAATGATGAAATTTCCACTGTATTTGCTGGAACTAACACTATACGACTTCTTTATTTTCCTGAAAGTCAAGTCTGCACTTAAAAGGAACTGGGTTTGGATCTGTTGATGCAGTAAATGCAAAAGCATCACAAGTCTTAAACAGCATAATCCTAGATGATTTGCAAGTACTGTTTCCAATAGTGGAAAATTTATATAGAACTTGTGTAGGTATCAGGGATGGACTATATTGAAGGAGGTAACATTTTGATTGTGAAATTGATTATATTAATCTCTCACTTAAAATCATGTTTATTTGGATACAACATTGCAAAAATATTGTCATTCTATCAGATTCCAAAGCAGCAATTCAGGCCATAGCATTAACCATGTATCCAAAAATTGGAAAAAATTAGAAATACAAAACATGATTCAGACTATTGAGAAACTTGGTAAACATGTGGAATACAAGGGAATGAAAGAGCTGATATACTTGCAAAAAAAAAAAAAAAAGGATGTAAAATTAACCAAAAAGTAACAACTGCTTTTTATTATAAATCAATTAAAAGAATTGTAAAGAAAATATTTAAAGATAGTTACAATTCCAATTTAATTGAAAAAGTTGGTAACAGAAATATGAAAATACTGTTGGAAAACCCATCTATAATTTCGAAACTACCACAGTTGCTATTCTGAGGCTAACTGAAGGACATGACTGCTTAGGAAAACATCTTCATAGAATTGGTATATTAATGTCCCCTGAGTGTAAATTGTATTCTCAAGGTATGGAAATGGACAGAGAACATTTAACAAATTGTGTAGCCCTTCACATTTAACAAATTGTGTAGCTCTTCAAAATTATCAAGATATGACATCCAAGTATTGGGAAGCAAGAAGGAGAATAACTTTGTTGTTAACTCCAGATCATTAGCTACATACATACATTTTAATCAATTTTTTTTTCAGCAAAGTGTTAGAGTGTGAATCCAGTTTCTTTATTACCACATCTCTTATTTTATAAAATGCAAGAGTTATTGTGCTCAGGTGAGGGTAAGGAACACTTCTATATTTATATATTTTTAAGTGTACCATTTTTATAGTACTTGATCAAAACGACAACATAGCCCAGAATACTTTTATATTAAATAAGTGGTAGTAAGTAATATCTTTTGTTTTTTCCAGACTGTAGCAAAATTGGATCCAAAGTTCATTGCTCTCCACTGTCAGGAAGTTGGAGGGAAGAACTACAAGAGCAACATGAAGCATGTAGAATACTTTGTCAGGTAGAGATCTATTCATAAGACTTCATGTACACAAATGTAAATCAATATTTCAGCACTGCTTAAAACTTTAAATTTATTAAAAATTCAGCAAACTCCCAATTTATCCTATTTATTAGGATTGTAATGTGAAAACATCTATTCTATTGACTGCAAAGCTCATGTACCTTTCTTATAAGGGTGTCCACAAATTATATATACAGATTACATGCAAAATTTAAACTAAGTTGTAGAAAAAAAAAACAAATAACATTACCTTTAAAACATATACGCACATGTGAAAGTTTTGTTTAACAATTTATACATATATTAAATTAATGTTGGGAAGTAAACATTATGAGGTATAATCATTAAAATTCATCGGAGAACATATTGTTTAAACAACTCACCTCATAGGATTCATGCTTCCATGATATCGCGATTTCAAACATAGTCATATTCATCTTCAGCCATATCTCCGACTGACGAAATTCTTCGGCCGTCAACTATTCTATTGTCGCCATCTTCAGTGCTGCCATCTATGGTTGAATTTATGAACTTCGAAATCAATGTAATTTCGTTGGGGATATCAAAATTAATTGATCTACTTTTGTTTTTCTGAATGTATATTTTTTCCCAAACTGTCAATTCCAAAGGTTTCTCTACTTGTTTTAAAAGTTTAGCTTCTCTTCCAATTTTATGATGTTCTAATAAACTACGTGCAGCAATTGCAGATTTTTCACTTTCACAATTTTTAATATTTCTGAAATGTTCTTTTGTCCGAATTTCCAAATTCCTTTTTGTTTTTCCTACATAAACTTTATTGCAATCTTCACAATTTATTTGATAAATTCCAGATATTAATTTATACATGTTTCTACATCCACATCATTTGATACCCGGAGGATTTTTAGGCGATTGTACACTTCCATCTATGTACATGTAGAAGTTCAGGTGTTATGTGACAGATGGCACCAGTAATGAGTTCTCGGAGATCAATCTAACCATTCTGTTGGAACCCCTCATCTGATCCTACATTGGGAAGTGGGGGTATATCGTACTGCTGGAAGATAATGTTAGAAATATCTTCAATTAGTGGAATTACAAATAATTCCAATCTATCCTGTATGTAATGTCTGTGATAGTTTCTTCAGCAAAGAAAAATGGTCCCACGACTTTGTTTTTCAGTAGAATGCACCGGACATTCCCTTTGAGCTATCTTGATCCATTTCTATGAATACATGGAGATTCTCTAACCCCCATATTCTGCAGATATGTTTATTAACTTTTCCAGAAACATGAAATGTTAATTCATCACTAAAACAGATCCATGAAAGATACTCAGGGTCTGTCTCAATGTGATTAAGCATGTCTATAGCAAATGATTTTCGACATGGTTTGTCATTTGGTAAAAGTTTCTGCACTTTATATGCATAGAGATGTAGGAATTTTTTAAGAATCTAATGGACTGTCGATCGTGGAATGTTGAGTTGACAACTAGCAATACGAATTGATTTCCTGGGATTTCTTGCAAATATCTTGCATGCATCTTCGACACATTCATTCTAAACAGGTCTGCCACTGCTCTTGACTTCCTGTCTCATAAGTTTATTCATCCATTGGTAGATGCTCCTTCGTGTTGGAGGTTCTCATTGGTACACTGTTTTGAATTTTTGCTACACTCGTATTACAAATTTGAATTTTGCTAGCCACAAACATCATATAACTTTTTCCTGCAGAGACATCATTTTCTGTTTATTGAGTTCACTAGTGTCACTACACGATCAGATCTCAAACTACTGCAATATTATGGTAAAATCAAATGTTTCTTACCTCTCCTCATACAAAACTTCTAAGTAGATCGCAATTTCGAGACCATAATGATCTCATCTTCAATAGTACTGAAGATGAGACCGTTATGGTCTCGAAATCGCGATCTACTTAGAAGTTTTGTATGAGGAGAGGTAAGAAACATTTGATTTTCTATAAATTAAACCTCATAGTGATTAATTCCTGTAAAAGTTAAATACTGCAATATTACTAAACTTTGACAGTTGAAGTTAGATATCTTCTAATAATGAGGAGACAATATAGGTATAATTTTATTTTATAGAGACATGAGGTTGTATACACCATTTATGGACATGGTGTTTTATGTATGGGATTTTTTTTTATTGAAGAGTAGCGAGGAAAATAATGGTTTATGTATTTACACCATTTTACTTCTAGTTGTCAGAATATAATAGAATTAATATTTAATTTTAGGAAGTGATATTTTGAGGTTATTTTAATTATATTATTTTTAGTCTGATCATCTTACTTCAATATTAATGTTGATTTGTTCTTGGACATGTTTGAAAACCAATTCTGTTTTATCGTCAGCTTGTCCAGATAAATATTCTTATAATACAGTTAATAATATTATAAAATTTTTTAAGGTCCCAGTTGGATTTATAGTACCTATAAAGTTTTATTTTTAAGGGGGGTAGAATTTAAACTGGTTTGATTTATGTTGCACACTCTGGATGTCAATTTAAGCTCCATCCTGTGGTTGGTCACAGAACCCCCAAACAAGGTCATGCTCCATCGGTATTTCAAAATTCATAACTCTGTTTTTGTTCTTCTGAATATAGATTTTTCCCCAAATAGTCAGCTCTTTTGTATTTTCTAACTGTTTTAATAATTTAGTGTCAGAATTTATATTATGTTTTTGAGACCATACATGAGCAGCAACTGCAGATTTTTCTATTTCCCCATTTTTAATATTTCTTATGTTTAAATTTTGGAGCAGATATGTAGATATAATTTGTATTGTAAAAGAAAAACATGTAGAAGATTCCCTAAAACTGTTAAATTTACAGAGTACAAACATCAAATTTACCAAACAAATAGAAGAAAATAAACAAATACCTTTTTTAGATCTTAATTGGTCAGAAACGAAGAAAAAAGAAAAATTGAATTTGGGATTCATAGGAAAGAAACTCATACGGAAAATTTTATTAAATCAACAGGGTTTCAATCCAATTGGACATAAATTAGCAGCCTTTAAATGTTTAACTCATAGATTGGTAAACTTACCTTTAAACGAAGAAGATTTCAAACCGGAGAAAAAACTAGAGTAGCAAGAGAAGATGGGTTTGATGAAAAAATGGTACTTAAAAGGATAGAAAAGTATAAAAAAACAAAAAATGATAGAAGTACTCTTGAAAAAGAAGAACCACCAAAAGATATTTGAGAAGTTTAATATTAAATTAGCACCGAAAAATAACTACAGTTTAAATAAACTAATAAAAACCAACAAAAATGAAAAAAAAAACTAATAAAAATAAAAAGTCAGGAATATATCAAATTGAATGCTTGGTTTGTGAAAAGATATATAGGAAAAACTAAAAGAAACCTAAAAATTAGAATCAAAGAACACATAAGAAATATTAAAAATGGGGAAATAGAAAAATCTGCAGTTGTTGCTCATGTTTGGTCTGAAAAACCTAATATAAATTTGGAGACTAAATTATTAAAACAGTTAGAAAATACAAAATAGCTGACTATTTGGGAAAAAATCTATATTCAGAAGAATAAAAACAGAGTTATGAATTTTGAAATACCGATGGAGCGTGACCTTGTTTGGAGGTTCTTTGGCCAACCACAGGATGGAGCTGACATCGACATCCAGGCTGTGCAACATAATGCAACATAAATCAGACCAGTCTGGGAAAGCTGACGATAAAACAGAATTGTTTTGAAACATGTCCAAGAACAAATCAACATTAATATTGAGGTAAGATGATCAGACTAAAAATAACATAATTATGTTTTCATGTTGTGATAAATTACATTGAAAAACAGTTGTAAGTGACATGCCATATCATAATGTATTGTGTTTAATATTCTTAACAAATTTGGCACTTAAAACTCTTTATAATATCTGAAAGTAAATCAAGTTGCAAAATTTGTTATAGTCTTGCATGTGTTTTTCAGATTACTGATATCGAGTGAAGAATTGAGGTTATTTGATAGAGTACAAGTGTTCCTTGATGAGGATTGCTCTTCAGCCGAGAATTTTACTGTAAGAATTTCTTTCTAGATTATAAGACAAAAAAAAACATTCTTGCTGCCATTCTTGAAATATCTATTTTTCAAGGGAAAAATTAGAAATGTCTCAGAATGAAAGTTGAAGAAAATGCATTTGATTGTTTAGAATCAAATATCACTTTATTTCATATTTGAAGAGAAAAATTATACGCTCAGACCGGGACTTGAACCCGGGACCCTTGGTTTTCTAGTCCAAGTGCTCTACCATTTGAGCTACCTGAGCAACTGCGTTTAGATTGGTACTTGCTCAGGTAGCTCAAATGGTAGAGCACTTGGACTAGAAAACCAAGGGTCCCGGGTTCAAGTCCCGGTCTGAGCGTATAATTTTTCTCTTCAAATATGATTTATCCATCATTGAGATGTATGAAATTAATAATAAAAACATCGATCACTTTATCTATTTATTTTTGTTTATATCAATTTGTTTTTTAATTAATTATTTTATTAATTTACAGCAAACTCATGATTATTTGTGTATGCATGAATCATGTGAAAAGAAAAGGAGGAAAAAAGTAAAAAGTTGTCTTATATTTTCTTCTTCAGTTCCTCCTTTCATTTATCAATTCAGTGCCTAATCTGTACTTCCCTTTCCACACCCTTAAGAAAATGACAATATTTAACCAAGCCTGAGTCCTCTTCCTTATGCCATCAGCCTACATCTGCTCTTTTTTTTGTTAAATGTGACAATTTGAGAAACCTGAAACTTTAGAGAATATTAACAAATTTATCATCAATAAGTTACTAGCAGTTTTTTTTTAATTTAGTCTTTGCTGACAGTAATTTTAAGATTTTATCTGACACCATTTATGGTTAATGTTATGAGAGGCAGATTTTTCTCTTCAAATATAATTTAAAAATTTAGTACTCCTATTTTTTTCTTTTTCCTTAAATAGTTGGTAATATGAAAAATTTTAATTACGTGTGATTCCTCAAACCTCCTTTTAAATTGAACTGCAATAACAAGTTCATAAATTAACAGAGGCATCAGTTCAGAAAATTGCCGACAATATGTATAAATAATGCAGCATGCTGTGATAAGATTTCTGATTCCAGAAGGCAAAATGGTAATTTGTATTCATGAAGGTTTGAAGAAGATTTGTAGAAATACAATATTGGACATCAGCACTGTTAATGGTGGGTTTATTACTGTATAAAAGCTGAAGGGAAAACACTGTTGGCTGATGAAAAGACTGTGTTGACTCCAGCTAACATCCAGAAAGTTGATATTATGATTTAACCTTTAGAAGACTTGTGGGACATATTTGTCCATAAAATGTAAAGCCGTAAAGGACTTAGTGGACATATTTGTCCATTGATAACATTATTTCTTTGTAAAAGTATAAAAATTCAGAAAATGTTGCAAGGAAGTTATTTGTGGCTCTAACCTATTGTTTTAGATCAAGTATTCATAAAAAATAAAATAATAAAACATGTATCTTTTCCACCCCTAATTTTGTATTTAAATTATAATGAGTTAACATGGTAAATATCTTGTTAGTATTTATTTTTAAAAAATATCTGATATGCTACTTACATTATTTTGATAATCCAGGATGTCTTGGTCACTCGTTTAGAACTGTCTTTTTGTATGATAGTCCTTGAAGCACCCCGATATACACAACCCAACGTTAATCTTTTCAATCCTGTTTGCATATTATGTTACACGCTAATTCACTACACATATCATAGGCGTCAGAGTCACTATCAGCGTATAATTCTTTCACAATTTCTTCTTCCGTAACTAATATATGTGAAGCCATTTTTTATATTTTAAAAAACGAACCACAGTCTACAATTACTAATTCAAGACTGAATACTAGTGTGGTTAGTACAAACTTGCTAAGGGTTTGATTGCCACAGAAAAAAAAAATTGCTGATAACTCTGTCGTCAACAAGACTGGGTACCCGTGTTTATGGTTTGAAAGCGGATTTTTCAAGGCACACGTGTTCACACTATGTCATAAAATTCCCCTTGCAACAGTACAGTCACCTTCAAATCATAAACTGAACCCGTTATAAAGTCAAACCAAAAAATATAGACCTCGCAAAATAAATTTTAACTTTTAATAATAAAATTCTCTATTGTATGTAAAAATAAAACATTTAATTGAATAATACACTCCTTTATGAATTAAATAAAAAGTTATTTTATACTTATATCTCTTATAGTTTATCGTAAAAAAAATTTTTTGTTAGTATGCGCGCTCGACCATCCATTTAATATCAGGACTGGGATTTAAATTCCGTCCAGCAGTTCATGCGGTATTTTTAAATACCCCCGGAATATAAAGGTTAAGATGACTATTGGATAACAACAAATGGATTGTGTTTGCTCTTCATCTATAAAATCATTGTGATGGCCATTATTGATAAACTGAACTATTCTAAAAGATTGTGGATGCTGATTACTAAAAAATATTGGCTGATCTGAATAAACAGGCAAGAAAAACTGTAACCTCTGGTCCATTTCAGCACTTGTGTTGTGTGAAGTTCTTGGCAAAAATTTTGACTGGGATTAATTTTTTTAACCTAAGTCCAAGAGGCAGTTGATGGAATAGTAATAATACAATATCATAAAGAAGAAACATTCAAAATTATATGATCAGTAAGAAAAGTTATGGTGATCATTTTTGGGATTGAGGGTGTGATTCTGTTTGATTTTTTGGAGCAGGGATTCACAATAAATTCAATCCAATATGTCAAAATTCTCAAGAATCTTAAAATACGCATTGAACAAATTTCCGATTGAGGGTCTTTCCATTTTTCAGCGGTTGCCCTTTTACCAGCCGGCTGCTGGCCCTTCACATCCACATGTGTCAATCACAGAGGTAGATGATCAACAGCCAGAGTAGGGGTGACATGTGGTTAGCATGTCGAGTCCCCCAGCCGTTATAGCTGGTTCCTCAACCTTGAGCCGCTACTTATTGTAGCTACCCAATTGCCTCACGATGCTGGGTGGGCACCGGTCCCTTACTGGCCGAAATACCATGAGAAAATTTCTTCCCCCATGGAGACTCGAACCAGCACAAGTCCCGTAGCTCTGCGCCAAGGCTTCCTACCTTAACCGCTCGGCTACGGCGCGGGACTTGAACAAATTTGCCCATCTAAAGCTGCAAGACCACACAACAGTCAATACACCATTGGTAAGTTTTTGAAAATTGATTGCAAAGTCATCCTTCCCTGACATATAGGCCCATCAGATTTCCATCAATATGCCAAATCATCCTGAGCTTAACTTTGAAGATGAGAAGACACTAAAAAAAATTGTGCTCTAATGATTGAAGAAGGAGGACTGTGATTTTTTACTACACTAGAATGAATTTTCTTGTTTCAAAGTGGACTAAACAGTGATAAAAGACAGATTTGATATTGAACGGTGACAAATTAATTGTGAATGTCATGTCTGTTATGCCATGAAAATTTCATTTTTAGTTTTATTTAGGATTAAAAGAAAGTAAAAAAAAAAGCTGCCTCTCATATTTTTGCATTGTTTAAGAGTTATTTGTAAAGATACAATTTAAGAATGCACATCATATAAATTAATTACATTAAACAATTAATAACTGAGTTGGAGAAAATGTTTTAACATCTCACCTCACAAAGTTGCGTGTCTTCACGATACTAGTTTCAAAAGTATAGTATTACTTCCATCTTCAGACAAATTCCAGTTGAGTTGGAATTTGTCTGAAGATGGAAGTAATACTATACTTTTGAAACTGGTATCGTGAAGACATGCAACTTTGTGAGGTGAGATGTTAAAACATTTTCTCCAACTCATTTATTAATGTAAATACCTCATAGTGTTTCCTCCCACTATAATTTTAATTACATTAAACAATTTATATTTGAAAAGAAAAATATACGCCTAGACTGGGGTTTGAACCCAGGACCTTTGACTCTCTATGTCAATGCTCTTCCATCTGAGCTACCTAGGCCTCCAATCTAAACATATATTTTTCTCTTATACATAGTTAATTCCCTAACCCCAAATGCTACGAGCCGTTGCTACGATTTTTGCAAATGGCTGCTTCTCTATTAAGAAGACTTTTTATTGGGAATTTAAACATTACTTACAAAGCCAGTAGTGCTTCTTTCAATGTTAATATTATTCGTTTTTAAACATCTTAATGACGGACAAATTATATTTGAAAAGAAAAAATAATCATTAAGATGTTTAAAAACGAATAATTTTAACATTAAACAATGTCCATTTATTAAGCATTGTTTTCAAAATTAGCTCTTTGTGTTAGAAAGTTTATTTTCATTTCACTGTAAAATTTCACATTTGTTTTCTATTATTTTTTCATATATGACATGTATTGAACATATGAAAAAATGTCACCAAAATATCTTACATCATAATTTTGGTTATTTCTGTGGGCTGATTAATTAGTTGAGAAATTGTATCAGTGATAATATTTTGTTAATAATTAGCGTTTTCAGGACTGTTGAATGAGTTCTTTAGTGTACTTAATATTAAAAATTTTCTGAGAAATGTTTAGTCAACTTATATATCTTTTTTATGCTTCACTTATTTTTAGTTCAGGTAAAACATTTTTCATGTGCCACGTCCTCATTTACAAGTGACTGCCAATTTTTGAGAAGTCAATTGTAGTGAATGATTATTCCATGGTTGAAGTATCACTGCTAATGGTAAACCTTTTGGCAGACTTTTCCAACTCACTATCTAATATAGTTTAACAATTAAACTTACCATACTAATATGCAGTAATCTATTTTCAAATTAATTTGTAGCAAATTTATGACATTTTTAAAATTCATCAGAGAACATATTGTTTAAACAACTCACCTCATAGGATTCATGCTTCCATGATATCGCGATTTCAAACATAGTCATGTTCATCTTCAGCCATAATTCCGACTCGGAGTTATGGCTGAAGATGAACATGACTATGTTTGAAATCGCGATATCATGGAAGCATGAATCCTATGAGGTGAGTTGTTTAAACAATATGTTCTCCGATGAATTTTAATAATTATACCTCATAATGTTTACTTCCCAACATTAATTTAATATTATGACATTTTATTTATATACTTACTGAATATGTCTACTTCAAATCCCAATTCTTAATTAAAAAAGAGAGTTGTGATATCTCAGGAATGTAACATCTAAAAACCTGGAATTTTTACTGTTATGAAGGTAAAAGTTAACTCTTTGTCTAGAATATATCTCTGATAATATTAAATCAGCTTTCCAGCATAAAGATAGAAATGAACAGTGGTATGATGGTAGATAACAACTTGGCAAAGTTACAGGGGTGAGAAATGAGGATATGCATTGGCATATGAAAAATGTTAACCTAAATTACAAGTAGGTGAAGCATAATAAGTGTCAAATTAATACTATTAAATTAATATAATTTTTTTTCTCCTTACCATTGATTACAATAATTTAGTTGTGTACATTAATTTACTTATTTCAATCATGGTAATAGTTTTAGCTTTTTTATATTAATTTAAAAAAGAAAGCTATAGATGAGTGGAGTCCATCATGTCTTCTTAACGTAGAAGTCATTCAATATGTAATTGGGAGATGATTCATTACATTGAATGTGTTATCAAGAGAGTAAGGTAAAGGGAGAATTTATGCTTGGATGGGAAGAAAGCCTGAATGGTCAGTGTATGGGCATCAATGTTCAGGGTTTGATTCCTGGTTCAGACAAAACATTTTTCTCATTGGTCATAAGAAGTATGTTTAGGTTGTTTAAATTCATCGGAGAATTTTTTTTAAAAAACCGACCTCATAAATTTCATGCTTTTCATGAGACCATGGTTTCAGACGACATCTATCAGTCGGAGTTCTGACTGATGATGAACAAGATGTGTTCTGAAACCATGGTCTTGTGAAAAGCATGAAATTTATGAGGTGAGTTTTTCAAAAAAAATATTCTCTGATGAATTTAAATAATTGTTATCTCATAATGTTTACTTCCTAACATTAATTTTAATAAGTCCACCTCTGTGGTCTCGAGGTAGCATGCTGCCTTGTCACGCAGCGGGCCCGGGTTTGTTCCCCGGTCGGGGCAGTTTTTCTGGGTTAGGTTTTTATTGGGGTTTTTCCTCACTTGTAAGACAAATATCAGGAAAACTTTTAAGGCCCAAACGGTCCCCGAAACCATATGGCCATCATCCTTATCATCATCATCATCATCCTTCACCGGTGTGGAAAGCAACGGGAAGCTACCACACCTACAATTCCCTAGTAAAGCTGCAAGCATAGCATGAAAATGCTATAATTGCAATGAAGGATCTGCCCTTGGGCAGAATTACTATGGATGGAATTTTAATATGTTTAAGTTGATTTAAAATTCCTTCAGATTTTTTTTTTCTGTGCTAGACAAAAGTAAAATTTTCTCCTAGTACTTTGGCATGTTAAGCTAACACTGACATAAATAAGTGGATTGTGTAACATTGCATGTTGGATAGTAATTCTGAGTGTACAAGTTGTAACTTGCAGTACTTTAAGATAAATGAATACTTGACATGCTTGCATATCCAGCACAATAATTAAATGATTACATTTCCTTAAATGCACTGCATTCTGAATAGA
The DNA here is from genome assembly GCA_030220185.1 of Diploptera punctata. Classification (NCBI taxonomy): domain Eukaryota; kingdom Metazoa; phylum Arthropoda; class Insecta; order Blattodea; family Blaberidae; genus Diploptera; species Diploptera punctata. The sequence continues at coordinate 940,217 of JASPKZ010005287.1, read as the reverse complement.
ATAATCAAAGAATGGAATCAGTTCTACTATGAAATCTACAAATTGATGCATTACATTTTGCAGATTTATCCCTTGTAGCAGGCTATTAATCCATTACAATACTCATATCATCCCTTCCGATTGAGGGTCTTTCCACTTTTCAGCAGTTGCCTTTTTACCAGCAGGCTGCTGGCCCTTCACATCCACATGTGTCAATCACAGAGGTAGATGATCAACAGCCAGTGTAGGGGTGACATGTGGTTAGCATGTCGAGTCCCCCAGCCGTTATAGCTGGTTCCTCAACCTGGAGCCGCTACTTATTGTAGCTACCCAATTGCCTCACGATGCTGGGTGGGCACCGGTCCCATACTGGCCGAAATACCATGAGAAAATTTCTTCCCCCATGGGGACTCGAACCAGCGCAAGTCCCGTAGCTCTACGCCAAGGCTTCCTACCTTAACCGCTCGGCTACGGCACAGGACCATATCATCCCTACTTATCTAAAAAAATGCTAAATTAAAAATGTATAAAACAGTAATTCTGTCAGTTATATGGATGCAAAAATGGTCCTTTACTGTACGAGAGGAGAAAGTATTGAGTGTTTGAGAATAAAGTGCTTAGGAAAATTTTAGACCACAGAGGTGAGGAGACAGGTGAACAGAGAAAATTACATAATATTAAGGTACTTTTTTTTAAAAAAAGGAAAATTAACACTTGAACCCTGGACCTCTTGTTCTCCAAACTAGTATGCCATCCATTACACCATTCAAGCTATGATACAAATGTTAAAATTTTCATTAAAAATACTTCCAATAGAAGCCAGCCATTGGTAGTGACATCTATTTGCCTTAAGGATGATTAAAGAATTTTATATGAAAGAAGTAATGTTAATGTTTGTATTGTAGCTTGAATGGTGTAATGGATAGCATACTTGTATGGAAAACGAGAGGTCCAGTGTTCAAGTCCTGATTCAAGCATTATTTTTTATTTTCAAAATAATAATGTCCAGTAATGGAAAACATTAAATTAAAAAAAAATCACATAAAAAAATTAAGGTACATTATCTTTTTGAGAAACCAAATATAAAAAAAAAGATCATCATCCTCCATGCAAGTATTAGGCCGTGTGGCCTGTTATGGTCTCAAAGAGGAATTTTCCATCCAGTGCTTTTTTGGACATCCCAGCAATCTTTTACCATGGGGGCAGTAACGAAGCATGGCTTTTGGAATTCTATGAGACGGCATTAGTTGAAGATGGGCTTTCCAGTTGTTCTGGTAGTTTTGTATATGGTGAAGAATGGGTTCTACATCCAACTCTTCCATAATTTCCTCATTTCTTTTATGGTCCCACTTTGTATAGCCTGCTGCATGGCGCATAAATCGCATCTCATTTGCTGTTATTCGGCTTTCATCTCTTCTTCGTATTGTCCATGCTTCACTACCATATCTTAATACTGGTCTTGCAAGAACCTTATAAAGCCGCGATCTTGTGTTCTTCTGTACTAAAGACGGTTTCATTATACTGTTAATTATCCCCGATGTTTTTGTAAAATTTTTGATTTTCTTTGATATATCAGCTTCATCTTGAATGTTAATTAAATTATAATCCAAATAATTAAATTTGTTTACTCGTTCTAGAATTTCATCATCCAAAACAATTTTGCTAGGTATATAGGATATTTCCCAGAAAAGGCCATCACTTTAGTTTTCCTTGTATTGATTTCCATATTGTACCTTTTTGCAATTATATTAAAATTGTGTATAGAATACTGTAAATCTGTTTCTGTTGGAGCTATTAAAACCAAATCATCTGCAAAAAGCAAGGAGTCTATTTTATGGTTTCTATTAATTTGGATAGAACCTTGTGTCATCTGTTGCCAATCTTGGAGTATTCTATCCATGTATATGATAAAGAGCAAGGGCAAGAGGCCACATCCTTGTCTTATGCCCCTATTCATTTCGGTCCATTCTGTTTGTGTGTTATTGATTCAAACTGAAATCAAATTTGTTTTATAGATATTGTATAAATTTAAAATATGCTGTTGTGGTAGATTGTTGTCAGCTAAAATTTCCAACAGTATATTCCTATTGATTTTGTTGAAGGCTTTTTTGATGTCCACAATAGCTAAATGTGTTTCTACATTGAACTCCCTGTGTTTTTCTATTAATAATTTCATGGAGAAATAACCATCACAGCAGGATCGACCTTCATGAAAGCCATTCTGTTCTTCGCTGAGGAGGCTGTTAAGATGTGTGTATAATTTGTTCTTAGTTATATTGGCATACATTTTGTATCCAAATAAAAACATTTAAGTTTCATATACAGTGATGCCCTCCGCAGTTGAGGGAGAAACATCTGGTAGGAACACCAGTAATGGACCACACATAGCCCGGAATCACTCAACTTTATACAGAGGATTATTATAAAATATTAGTTCAGTATAGGAATGTATAGAGAGCTACTCTCTGTGTTGACATTAATCTCCAAGTGTGATAATGCTAGTGAGTTAGTTAATTAACATATAATGAGGGTAATGTGAGATTCCAAAGAGACAAGGATAAGCTGAAGTGGTTAGCAAATGACAGTGTAGGGAGCCAGTTGTTAGCATCCATCAGCCATAGTTTGTTTTCTTAAACAGGTTTTTTTGTGCTTCTCAATTATTTTTGGTTCTAGAATCAAGTTCACTAAACCTCATGAGGACAATTGAGTAGTTATTCAATATAGAAGTAGCAAAATTTGGTACAGAAAATTGTAACAGAGATTAGAAATTGTATCATACTAAGGACATGACTGCCTGCATGATCTAGCCAGCAACCATAATCATTCCAATTTACTTTGGCTCTTCAAGCCAAAATTAGATAGATAGATCATTGGTTGATTAATATCTTTGACATCGTCCGATTCCTAATAGCCAGTTTTGTCGGTCCATCCAATCTCCTGGTTGTAGATGTTTCTCCTTCATATATAAACATATTCCCTGACTCCAGGAGGTTTTAGGTCTTCCTCTGCTTCGTCTTCCCTCAGGTTTCCATTCCAAAACAGATTTTGGTAGTCGATCCTCTTCCATTCGCTGGACATGTCCGTACCATCTTAATTGCTGAGTTTTAATATAATCTAAAATAGTGTCTTCAATCTTGATTTTCTCCCTTATAACTGAGTTCCTAATTTTTTCTCTTCTTGAAATTCGTGCGGCCCTTCATATAAAATCCATTTCCGTTGCCAAAAGGTACTTATTTGTTTTTGTTGTTAATGACCAAAGTTCTGCTCCATAATTCAAGCCAAAATTAATTTGTAATTAAATATCTGGATTATTGTACACTCACTCTGTTAGTCTAGCTTGTGAAAATTTTAAGTTTCTTTATAAAAATTACTAATATAACTAAACTCATGGGATAAATGGTCTAGAGAACCAAGTTGACTAAACCGATTTGATGTTGAACATTTATAGGAAAAAATCACTATGAGGTTTAATTTAAGATTAAATTAAATGCTTCATACCTCACCTCATACCCAGTCTTCTACGTAGACCACAGTTTCAAAGCCTTCTTGATGAAGATGAAACCACCAAGGCTTTGAAACCGCAGTCAATATATCCATCCATAGTAATTCTGCCCGAGGGCAGGTGTTTCACTGCAATCATAGCATTTTCATGCTATGCTTTGCAGCTTTACTAGGGAATTATAGGTGTGATAACTTCCCGTCGCTTTCCACACCGGTGAAGGTTGATGATGGTGATGGCTGCATGATTTTCAGGGACCGTTGTGCCCTAAGCTTCCTGACATTTGTCTTACAGGTGAGGAAAAACCCCGAAAAAACCTCACCCAGGAGCCTGTCCCAACCAGGAATAGAACCCGGGCCCGCCACATGACAAGGCAGCACGCTACCTCGAGACCACAGCGGTGGACAGTCAATATATAGAAGACTATATAAGAGGTGAAGTATCTATCCATCCATCCATAGTAATTCTGCCCGAGGGCAGGTCTTTCACTGCAATCATAGCATTTTCATGCTATGCTTTGCAGCTTTACTAGGGAATTGTTGGTGTGGTTGCTTTCCACACCGGTGAATGATGATAGTGATGATGATGATGGCCATATGATTTCGGGGACCGTTTGGGCCTTAAAGTTTTTCTGACATTTGTCTTACTGGTGAGGAAAACCCCCGATAAAAACCTCACCCAGAAAAACTGTCCCAGCGGGGATCGAACCAGGGCCTGCTGCATGACAAGGCAGCACACTACCTCGAGACCACATCGGTGGACGAGGTTGAAGTATGAAGCATTTAATTTAATCTTGATTTGATGTTACTAGTTGACATGATATTACAGGGGATTGTGGGGTTAGTGTGACGCAGTCTTTCTATACCTTGTTTTCTGAAATGAATTTTATTGCTTTTCATATAAAATATCAAGACTCTATACTCAGTGCTTGAGGTGAAATGAAAAAAAAAGAACTGGGATGGTTGAAGCTTGTACCATGCCAACATAAATAGTGAAAGTTAGTTGGTAAAGTAATTATAATAACATGGAGTAAATATCTGAAGTATATTTCTTTACAATTTAGCATAATAATATTGGTGAAATGATCTGTACATACAATAGCTTTGTTTTCAATACTGACAAAATTTATATTAAAATTCCATTGAGGTAAATAGTCACAAAGTAAAATATTAAAGTAAATACTTGGCAGATGCCATTAATCCTCAACTAGGTTAAAAACTTTTAATAACTGTAGGTCTTTCAGAAACTGGCTTCCATCATCAGCAGATGGATACTAATTGTTGTTTTGCAACACTTTTGACATCAGTATTCTTCAAGCATCATTAGTAGCTACTGATGCTGTTGTCAAAAGCGTCACAAGAAACAACAGTCGTATCGGATATCCTTCCGCTGATGATGGAAGCCAGTTTCCAAAAGGCCTACAATTTTTAAAAGTTTTTAACCTAGTTGAGGATGACAGCACCTGCCAGGTATTTATTGTAATAAGAATCAAATGAATTGTGAATTCTTCTTACCTCATACATCTATGTTTTTTTAACAAAGAACTGCATCTGATTCTTATTAAGAAAACCTCATAATATAAAAATTCCCAAATATTATTACATTAATTTATTTTCATATTTTATTTTGTAGATTTGTTTTGTCATAATGTCTTTAAAAATTCTTGTTCTATATACAGTATATAGTACATAATTTTTATGTACTGTACCTGCTTGATGCAAGCTCCTATAAAGGTGATTTTTTTTTTAGTATAAAGTAAAGAAAATATATTGAAATCAACATTCTATAAATTACAAGTTAATAGTAAAAAGGGAGAAAAAAAATTGGAATGGTATTAATGATGCTAAGATGTAATGGGTAGTTTTAAGCCATTTAAAAAAGAACCAGGATTTTTTCCCGCTTCTTCATACCCCACCTCAAGCACCTACCAGTATTGGAAAAATTTCTGTGGTAAACTTGGGATCAAACCCAGATACCTGGAATGTCACTTGGGCACGATAACTGTTAAGCCATAGATGCAATCAGAGTTCCTTTTAGGGATCTGAAATATTAGTAATAATTGTACCTAGTGTATATCAAAGGTAAATTTACTTATCTGTAAACTTTTGATTCCAGGCACTGGGGAATTTTTATTTCATTCATGAATCTCTTGCTGATGTTTTAATATGGGATTTTGCAAGTAAGTGAATACAATTATGATATTGTAATATATAATATTACTTGTCGCTGTAATGTAACATGTGGTGGCTTTGTTATTTTCAGAGCTATGTTTTGTACCTGTGAGAGGAAAGGAGATACATTCAGGAAACATAGAAAATGTCACGACTAAGGAGAAGGCAAAGTTTCCTCAGGCTTTTTTCCCAGAGGTATGCAATGTAAATTTAAGTTTTTTGAGTCTCTACTATCTTACCTCAATTTAATGTTGGTTTGTTCTCGCGGTAGTAAGATAGTACAGACTTGATTAAAAGAACCTCAAAATATTACTTCCTAAAATAAAACATTAAATTTGTTAATAGTGAGTGGAGAACATATTTTTAACGACTCACTTCATATAATTTCGAATTTCTTTGATACCGGCAGTTTCAGACAATATCTTGTCCCTCTTCAGTCATGGCTTCCACTGATGAAATTCTCTGGCTGTTGATTTCTCTAAGGACATCACCTCTTGTGCTGCCATCTTTGGTTGGGATTATAAACTTTATAATTAAATTTTTATCCACCGGAATATCGATAAAAATTTAATTACAAAGTTTATAATCCCAACCAAAGATGGCAGCACAAGAGGTGATGTCCTTAGAGAAATCAACAGCCAGAGAATTTCATCAGTGGAAGCCATGACTGAAGAGGGACAAGATAGTCTGAAACCGCCGGTATCAAAGAAATTTGAAATTATATGAAGTGAGTCGTTAAAGTTCTCCACTCACTATTAATGATATAACCTCATAATGTTTACTTCCCAATATTAATTTAAATATAAATTAAATTTGTTATTTAAAAAGTAAGATAATTTTTTCCCACCTTAACTATTTTTCGCTGGCATTTAGCGATTTTATGTTTGTGTGTGTGTGTGCGTGTGTTTATTTTCCAATGACTCCACTTTTCATGCTTCAGATTCTTCACTAGGTGGATAGATGACAATAATGTAATCTATTTTAAATGTATGCATCACCTCAGTAGATCACTTTAAAAATGTGCTTTCCTGAAAAGTAACCATTTTATACTTAACACATATGTGTGTGTTTTAATGCTACCTACTGCACTTTATGTGCAATATATGTACCACTTATGTTTTTATTATTGATTTAACATTTCTCACTGAAAGATAAATTATATTTGAAGAGAAAAATTTTCGCCTAGACCGAGACACGAAAAATTTGCATCTGGATCGCAACTCGCCTCGGTAGCTCAGTTGGTAGAGCATTTGGCCTGGCAAGCCAAATGTTCCGGGTTCAAGTCTCGGTCTAGGCGAAAAATTTTCTCTTCAAATATATGTACCACTTACCCAGACCACTTTACATAAATGATGTATTCTTGTATTGTTACCCAAGAGGAGTTTAGGATGAATGTATGTTTGTGTGGTGTAAAGTATGTTAGGCGAGAAGTTGAAACTTGATGCCGGCATGTAGCCTACTCCTATTGAAAAGCACCAAGGAGGCCACCAGGCCTTAACAACCCCATCCAACGAATGAATCGCTATCATTAGTATCATATGCCTTCTTAATACTATGGAGAGTTTTACAATTTAATGCAGGAATCTGGTACACTATCTGGCAATTAAAAATTGTATACCACCACCTCCATAGCAATGAACTACATGGTCTTTATAGGAAGCCAGATATAATAAGAACAGTTAAGTCTCGTAGACTGTGATGGGCAGGACATGTTGTGCATATGGGGAATGAAAGACGTGCATGGAAGCTTCTTGTAGGAAAGCCAGAGGGAAAACGCCCAGTTGGTAGACCAAGAATGAGGTGGGAGAACAACATTAACTATGATTTGAGGGAAGTAGATTATACAGGGAATGATTGGAAAGCATTAGCTCAGGATAGGGATGTATGGAGAGCTTGTGTCCGCACGGCCATGAACCTTCGGGTTCGATAGTGCCAGTGAGTAAGTAAGTAAGTATACCACCACCTCTCCTGGCCCAAGATTCAAAATTTTGAGATTAAATTAAATTAATTTAATAATTAAAATCTTCAACCCTTCCTAGTATCAAACCCAGGATAACACATATATACAATGCCATTATTTTTGTGATGTAACTGGAACTTAAAGAAAAAAGTATACAAGAAAAAACCCACTTTACACTAGAAGAACTGAAAGAGAACATAAAAAAAGAGAAATTGCTTGTAAATTCAAACTTCTTAAAAGAGCTCAAAAATATGTGGCAGTACAAAGGAGATAATTTTCAACATCTTCTATGACAAAGGTAGGTGATTATTCTAAATGTATTTGAAGTTGAGAAATCGTGTACTTGAATTAAGGAGTTATGTATCTGGTGGACTAGTGGTTATGCTCCTTGCCTTTGGTCCTGAGGGTCGCGGGTTCAAACCTGGCCAGGGTCAATGGATGTTTTTAGGATGGAAAAATCCAAGGCACAAGTCCTCCGGGAGGGACTTTAAGCCGTGGGTCCCAAGTCCCACAGCCACCGCTGCTACTGCCACCTCCACCGACATTACTATATAACATAAACATGCCATTTGCCCATGTCTCTGCAGTTGTGCCACAGTTATTTTAATGACAACCATCTTTTAATGTCATAGGTTTAGATCTGGTGCAAGTGAATCCTGTAATGCCATACATACATGACTCACACTCTACAAACCTACATTCTGCCGTTCTATGTACATATAGATAGCATCCCATGTAACATAGTCTGTGAATATGGTGAATAAATTGAAAATAAATTTCATTAATAAGAATCAAATGAATCATGAATTCTTATTAAGAAAACCTCATAATGTAAAAATTCCCAACTTTATTATATTAATAAATTTCATTAATGATAGATATCTCTCTGCCTAATATAGAATCCAAAGCATGAAAAATACAGTGGGTTGGCTTTAGACATACATACTTACAGATAACATAGGTATTCCAAAAATAATTGCTATGAGATACTGATTAAGGATTAAAAATTGATTACCTATCTTCTTAGTGTATCCAGCTATTTGCTGACAACACAAAGTTCCACTACATTGTAAAAATTGATTATTATCAGGGCTAGGATTTTTATGTGCTAAAAGTTAAGATTGCAATATAGTATAATAAGAAGTTAGACTTATGACTGGCTTTTGTTTTGGTTTCACACAAACAGTTGAATAGTATAATGAGAAGTTATGTGGATAGGAAATAACACTATGAGGTTTTTTAATATTGTTTATTTTTTATTTCACTCACCTCATACTTCATAACTCCTAGCATACCCAGGGTTTCGTCACATCCTTTGTGACATTCTCAATGCTGTGTCACGTTCACAACTGACGTCCGACTGCCTTCTATCCTGCAGACTGACCTCCGTGCCATCTGATGGCTGACCGGCGAACTTCCAAATCAGTCCTCTCTCCTTATATCAAATTATTATCAAATTAATTGTAAAGATTGTGGAAAGATATACATACGGAAAAACAAAAAGGAATCTAAATACAAGATTAAAGGAACACCTCAGAAATGTTAAAAATGGAGAAAACAGAAAAATCTGCAATAGCTGCACATGCCTGGTCAGAAAAACATGGAATAGAAACCAAAACAAAATTACTCAAACAATTGGAAACCGAAGGAACTCACAATTTGGGAAAAAATTTACATATGCAAGAATGAAAATACAACTATGAATTTTGAAATACCCGGTTATAAGGAGAGGGGACTGATTTGGAAGTTCGCCGGTCAGCCATCAGATGGCGCGGAGGTCAGTCTGCAGGATAGAAGGCAGTCGGACGTCAGTTGTGAACGTGACACAGCATTGAGAATGTCACAAAGGATGTGACGAAACCCTGGGTATGCTAGGAGTTATGAAGTATGAGATGAGTGAAATAAAAAGTAAACAATAGTATAATGAGAAGTTGGACTTTTAACTTTTTTATCTTGGCTTCACACACAAACAGTTGAAAAATATATACCAACTACATTGCAATCTGGGGCACGCCATAGCGTAGTGGTTAAGGCACTGAGCTACAAGCCGGAGGGTCGAGGGTTCAAGTCCCGTTGGGGTCAGGATTTTTAAACTGACCCAAACCCTCTGGCGGCACTATGGCCCTGGGGTCGACTCAGCCTCTAACTGAAATGAGTACCAGACACTTGTTCTGGGGTAAAGGCGGCTGACATAAAGTGTCGATTGTCTAGAAAAAGTGGGAGCCTTAACCTCCTACTACCCCAAGGGCCTCCTGAGGCCTGTTGTGGGATCACTTTACTTACATTGCAATCTTATCTTTTATTAGATAAAAATCCTAGCCCTAGTTATTATAAATTAATTTTAATGGATGTTAAAATCTTCTCTATTTATTCATAGTTAAATGTGGGAAATAACATTGTGAGGTTCTTAATTCATAAATTAATGAGTCATTTTTTACATCTTACCTAATATGTTATGTTTTCTTAAACATGGGAACTGCAGTTTTCAAAAGGACACATCCCTTTCATTTTCAACTGACATTATGAGTCATAATGTCATCCCTTTCATTTTCAACTGGCATTATTAGTCATAATGTCGGTTGAAAATGAAAGGGATGTGTCCTTTTGAAAACTGCAGTTCCCATGTTTAAGAAAACATAAATATTAGGTAAGATGTAAAAAATGACTCATTAATTTATCTTCTCTAATTGTTGCAGTGTAAATGGTCTCGGAAAGGATTTCTGCGTACAAGATGGAGTTTAAGCGGAACAGTATTTGACCTAATAAATATTCATTTATTTCACGATGCTTCTAATTTTGTTGCTGTGGAGTCGGTAAGTAGTTATACTTAATAATTAAATGAATCGTGATTTTTTCTTACCTCATACATCTATGTTTCTTTAAACACAGCACTGCAGTATCGGCGACCCTTTGTCGTCATCGTCAGCTGTTTTCACGACTGTCAATTTTTTCTCCTTTTTGCCGGTAATTATCTAGACTGCCATCTGGTGTTCTTTTGAAGGAATTCCTCTTCAAACTGCCATCTGGTGTTGTTTTGAATGAAAAAAAAAGAATGGCAGTTTGAAGAGGAATTCCTTCAAAAGAACACCAGATGGCAGTCTAGATAATTACCGGCAAAAAGGAGAAAAAATTGACAGTCGTGAAAACAGCTGACGATGACGACAAAGGGTCGCCGATACTGCAGTGCTGTGTTTAAAGAGACATAGATGTATGAGGTAAGAAAAAATCACGATTCATTTAATTATTATTAATTGAACCTCATAATGTTAAAAATTCCCAAATTTAATATATAAGTAGTTATACTTGTTATATTATCTTCCTGCTGTGTTGTTTGAACTAACTGTTTCATAATTTGTTTATCATTACAACCTTTTATATTTAATAGATGAAAGTAATAATCCAGCAACATACTTAATTGACTTAGGTGCTAGCATTTGAGACAGTGCCAACTAAATTTTCAACAAAAGAGAGTTTATATCCTAAATAAGTAAACTCATTAACTCTCTCTAAAATTTTGTTATTTAAACAAATTTTGCTTGGTATTGGGGATTTTCCATAAAAGGCAATTATTTTAGTTTTATTGGTAGATATTTCCATTTATTTAACATTAATTAAATATAACCTAACTAATTTCTCTTTGGTTTTCCTCAATCATCAAGGTAAATGCTTGGTTAGAGTTTCATTTCCAGGACTTATTTTATCATAATCACTACTTTATAATACTATTAATTAAATACTACCAATAAACTAAATTGGAAACACCATCTTGAAAGAATGAGTTCAAATCGGATCCCCAAAGCTGTTTATAATTATATACCAAGAGGACGAAGATCACTGGGCCGTCCTATGAAACGCTGGAGGGAAAATTTTCTATAGGATCGTAACAGGCCATGGCCTAATACTTGGAAGGAAGAAGAAGACTATTAATTAAAATCTGAAGATGATTTACAATGGTCAGTACATAATTTAAATTTGATAAATCAGAAATATTCAATGGAAATATCTACCAATAAAACTAAAATAATTGCCTTTTATGGAAAATCCCCAATACCAAGCAAAATTTGTTTAAATAACAAAATTTTAGAGAGAGTTAATGAGTTTACTTATTTAGGATATAAACTCTCTTTTGTTGAAAATTTAGATTTACCGGAGAAAATTGTGAAATTCAACAAATCTATGGGAATCATTAATAGAGTTTTAAAACCTTCATTAGTGCAAAAATTAACCCGTACTCATCTTTATCAAATAATGGCTTGACCAGTCCTAGGTTATGGGAGTGAAGCATGGGCTATAAGGACGAGAGATAAAAGCAGACTAACAGCTTGTGAGATGAAATTTATGCGCCAAACAGCTGGCTACACCAAATGGGATCGAAAGAAAAATGTAGAAATCCTTCAAGAACTTAATGTGTCATCAATACTGGACTACATCTCCAGATATCAGCTAAACTAGAAGGAACATGTCTTAAGAATGTCTAGATCCAGGATCCCCAAGGCAATAATTAACTACTATCCAAATGGGAAACGGTCACTTGGTCGACCTATGAAAAGATGGCACGAAAACCGCTTTCTCAGGCCGTAACAGTTCTTCTAGGACTAATACCTGGCAGGATGATGATGTTATTCACATCTATATGTGACCTATTTCCTTTTTATTAATTCATATTTTATAATAACACTGTTGATTAATTTATTTTACTGTCCAACCTCATTGCATAGGTGTTGCATATACATTTTTTGCACTTTGTAAAAAAAAGCTTACTGAAGATTAACTTGGTCATTAGATTAAAAAAAGATACTTGGAATGTTGTATTTGTCCCGTGCCGTAGCCGAGCGGTTAAGGTAGGAAGCCTTGGCGCAGAGCTACGGGACTTGCGCTGGTTCGAGTCTCCATGGGGGAAGAAATTTTCTCATGGTATTTCGGCCAGTATGGGACCGGTGCCCACCCAGCATCGTGAGGAAATTGGGTAGCTACAATAAGTAGCGGCTCCAGGTTGAGGACCCAGCTATAACGGCTGGGGGACTCGACATGCTAACCACATGTCACCCCTACACTGGCTGTTGATCATCTACCTCTGTGATTGACACATGTGGATGTGAAGGGCCAGCAGCTGGCTGGTAAAAGGGCAACCGCTGAAAAGTGGAAATACCCTCAATCGGATTGGAATGTTGTATTTATAAACTGTACTAAATTCTTGCTCACATGTAGTGAATTTTTATCATCACATTTTTTTTTTCATAAAACAATAGTTTTGAATAAATATTTGAAGTTTGTGCTGCATGTTGTTAATTTGTGTATCATTTGTCTGCTAATATTTACTGATATCTGCCTCAGGAAGGAAGTGATATCCCTAATCTATCATCAAGGTCACAACTACCTCTGCTTTTTGTTTTATTTGGGAATGTAACCCACAATGTTTAATATTCAAGGTTTATGTTATTGATGTAAAGTGAAGGCTTTTCATTATTATTATTATTATTATTAATCATCTAAATTTTAAACCACTTGTTTATTATGATCTTAAAAATAAGGAATTTTCTTTCGACCATTATTTTGAATTAAAGAAGAATCTCTTCCCATAGGATTGGTAGGAAAATGTGGAGATTCTTTGGGATCTCATCAATTCATCTGATAATTCTGTATGAAATATAACACTGGTTTTAGATTGAGTTCTTCCTCATTTCTTTATTGTGTATATGGTTACATCTCTACAATTAGAAACAAATTAAAGAGGAGGGATTGTGAGAAGATGAATATCAATGGAAATTAAATTATATAGGTAGGAAATAACACTATGAAGTTTATTTTAAGTAAATTTGAGTTGTATTTTGACTCACCTCATATTTCTTGATTTTTATGCAGACTCGAGTTTCGTCACTGAATTCATTACATTATCGTTACATCATCACGTTCCACTTTTGCTTTTTATGACAGCCTTAACTTTAGCAGAAAGACTTGCCAATAGGTGCCTAAATTACAAAGAAAATCTGCAGTAGCAATATTCAGACTGCTAATGGGACATGACTGCCTGAATAAACACCTACACAGACTTGGCATAACAGTTTCACCTAAATGCCCTTTATGCAATTTAAATGAAGATATGGAAAGAAACCATCTCCTCCGTTGTCCAGCTTTTGTAGAAGAGACCAGCCTTTCTGCTAAATATTGGAGTGCAAGAGAGCGAATGATTTCATTATCAAGTGCTCGACATTAGATACCAACCAACCAACATTTATAGAGAAATGGCAGTCATTAATCTCGAAGAGCTGTAAACAGGGAAGGTAATGAAGTGGATTGTTGAGGTCTAGAGCAAAGATTTGATTATTTGATTGGTTGATCCTCATTTGTCCTGCTGGAAACTCCCCTAGTGGGAGGTTTATTAACCAGAATAATTTAGTTGTGCTTATTTATTATGAGTTAGGGATTTTGATTCACCTCATTTTTTTTTATTTTCTTACAGACTATAGCTTCTTCACATATATATGACATTGACAATGCTTTCTAACTCTGAGCATTGACATGTCACATAAATGTGAAGAAACTATAGTCTACAAGAAAATAAAAAATATGATATGAGTCAAAATCCCTAACTCATAATAATTAAAAGAAACCTCATAGTGTTTACTTCCTTCAAATATTAAATTAGTTATGCTTATTTCCCTAAACATTTCAACGAGTGACATGTAGTTAATACATTGCTTTGAGGAGACATCTAGTAAGAAACCAAGGTATTACGTGGATGGAGGAAGATAAGTTATATTTTGCTCTAGGGCCTTTTTTTTCAGGCTTGAGGTTCTTTTACTAGCATGGAAATCTTCAGACTTGGGGCTCATGGCTTAAAGTCCTTCCTGGAGGACTTGCCACTTGGATTTTTCCATCCTAAAAATCCATTGAACCTGTGACCCTCGGGATTAAATGCAAGGAACATAACCACTAGACAACCACGGTCGACTTTGGAGCAAAGTCTATGTTCTAATTCAACCCACAGATGTTTGATTGAATTGAGGTCGGGATTCTGGGCTGGCTAGTCAATTTTCTGAACATTTTTCTCCGAACCCTATAGACCTTACATTATCGTGGTCATCACCAAAAAGTCTCTATAGTAGATAGTTTAGAACCATTCTGAATGTTCATAAATTTATTATGGGAAACTCAGTTTTATTAATTACTAGCTAATACCCAGTGTGTGCTGCTACTCCTAAATAAATGTTTATGTGTTTTTACCACCAGCCCGGGAATCAGCTTATCCTGATCTTCTTGACATCAATGAAAGACAAAAATGGTTATTGTGAGTTTTTTGAGATATTAAATTCCGTGTACAATAATTTGGTGTATTTGTTATGGTTTAGGCAGCATAAGCCATTTAAATGTCAAAATAGTGACTTTATTTCACGTTTTTCGCTACAAAGAGTGAATTTTAGGGGTGAAGGGGTTGAGTATTACAACTCCCCTTATAGCCTATGTTCATCCCGGAAATCTCCTGAACATTTTGCAAAAAAAACCCATCAAAATCGGGTCAATGGTATGGCCGCGCATAGAATACAAACAAACAAACAAACATTGATTTTTATATATTATATTAACATTCTGATTGTGTTCATAACCTTTTGTGTTTAGATTGTCATTTAGTTTTACAAGGGGACCAAGTCCATGCCATGAGAAACAACCCCTATAAATAATACCACCTCCAAATTTCACTGTTGGCACAATACGTATTGGCTGATATCGTTTTGTTGACATTCAACCGACAACCAATGATTTTTAGACATCAAACCTCTTCAAACATAATATGCAGCCTACCAGGCCATTATTTAGTTGTGGTAATACCATTATGAGTCAGCTTTCCTCTGGTTCTGAGGCTTGCAGGTTCAAACCTGACCAGGGTTGATGGATTTTTTTAGGATGGAAAAATCCAAGGAGCAAGTCCTCCAGGAGGGACTTTAAGCTGTGGGTCCCAAGTCTGAAGATTTTCAGGCTCGTAAAAGAACTTTACACTGAATAAAGAGACCTCTAAGCAAAATTTACTGACCTTCATCCTAGTAATACCTTAGTTGCCTTCGAGATGTCTCATTGGGTCAGTATGTTGACCGCATACCATTTATGACATCTTTAGGGAAATAAACATAACTAAATGAACTTGGTATAGTAACTCCTAACAAAAAAGTTGCGCTGTTACACCTTGTAGAATACATTACAGTTCCACTTTATAACATTTGAAATGATTGGCAGCTTCGGAAGAGCTGAAATCTCTCTGATAGATTCACTACTTAAGTGGGCCCAGTTAATCTCGTAGACTGCAATGGAATATGAAATAAGGGCATGGAAACTTGTAGGAAAACCAGAAGGAAAGTACCCTTTAGGTAGGCCAAGAATGAGGTGAGAGAGTAACATTAACCATGGTTTAAGGCAGATAGTTTATAGAGGGGATGATTGGAAAACATTAACTCAGTTATGGATGTATGGAGAGTTTGTGTCTCCATGGCCATGAACCAGGGAACAATAGTGCCAGTGAGTTAGTTAAGTAGATTGGCACCTATTACCATGCCACATTTAACCCTTTAGGTGCCATGAGCTGATTAGATAGACTCTGATGCTTCTGTCCATTACCTGCCAAACAATATACTTAAACTAATTGCAAAGCCGATCACATCGGCAGATGCGATTTAAATCTCTGACACAAGAGATTTTACCAGTGGTATGCATAGGGTTAATGACACTGAGCTCTGTACAGTGGAGGAAATTGGTATAAAGCCACTAACTTTTAGTAGTAAAACAACCTGAAATATTTATGCAAATACCGTATGTGTGTCATAGATTACATATAATTATCTTGGACATAATTTCATACAGGTCTCCTCATTTTGTATTTATTATATATGTAAATAATAGGTAAAGCTCTACAAAGTATTTTGACACAAGCAGCAAATGAAAGCCTGGGTATCAAAATTAAATGGAATCAAAAAAAAGGACTACGGATATGGGATGAAAACATCAAAAAAGTAATTGATGATAAACGTGAAGCATACAAAAAATTTCTGTCCACAAAAAAAGATGAAGATAAAGTAGAGTATCATAGGAAGAGAGCCATAGCTAAAATTGAAGTTTGCAAAAAACATAGACAAAGCTGGGAACAATTTGTCTCATTTTTGGAAAATTATATCACTAAGCCTCAACCAAAAATATAAAGTTTTAAAAAATTTAAATAATGATTCAAAAGAAAATGCACATTTAAATTGTTATATCTACAGAATCTTGGCTTAACTACTTTCATCATTTATGGACACAAAAGGATGATTTATTACAAATACCAATCTGTAATAACACTGCTTTGGAACAAATTTCTATAGATGAATTAACTGATGATGTTAAATCATTACAAATTAACAAAGCTCCCGGAGAAGACCACATTAATCAAGAATTATTTAAATTTTCAACTAAAAAAAATTTATACAGGTTTCTTATTCTCCTTAAAATGATATGGGGAGGACAAGAACCACCACAAAGCTGGAACAAATCCATTGTAATACCAATCTTCAAAAAAGAAACTCCCCAAATCAAAGATAACGATCGTAGAATTAGCTTCTTGAATTCTGGATATAAAATTTATGCTAATACAGTTAAGAATAAATTGAAAAAAAAAAATTATGAAAATATAAGTGGAGAAGAGCAGAATGGATTCAGAAAAAGGTAGATCTTGAACAGATTTCTTCACTCTAAAACTACTATTAGAAAAGCACAAATAATTCAATATAGAAACTCATATCGCCTTAGTTGACTTCATAAAGGCTTTTGACAAAGTAGACAGAAATATATTACTACAAATTTTAGCTGATGATAACGTTCCTCAACAATATATTACTAATATCTTCAACATCTATAAAGATAACGAAATCTCTGTTAAACAAGATGGCAAATTACTCGTATCTTCTTGGGAAAAGATCAACACTCGAGTAAGACAGGGATGTGGACTTTCACCGGAGCTTTTCATTATATATATGAATAAATTAATAAACGAATGGAGGTAATCTCAACGAGGATATATACCCATCAATAGGAACCTCAAAGTCGATGCTATTCTTTTTGCAGACGATTTAGCTCTTCTGGCACTTTCCGAAAATGATTTGCAACGATCAATTTGTAATTTACAAAAAATAGGTGCCAATTTGAATATGGAAATATCAATTAACAAAACCAAAATTATGACATTTCATGGGAAGGACCCCATACAAAGTAAAATCTGTCTCCAGAATAAAATTTTAGAGAGATCTAATCAATTTAAATATCTTGGATATTAATCTCTTTATCTGGGATGAAAAGGATATCGCCGAAAAAGTTACTAGTTATAATAAATGTTTGGGAATTATTAATCAAGTTATGAAACCATTCCTTGTACAAAAAAAACACCAGATTACATTTATATAACACTTTGGCTAGACCAGTGTTGACCTATGGTTGTGAAGCATGGATACTAAAAAACAACATGAAAGCAGAATAACGGCTTGTGAAATGAGATTCATGCGCGGAACAGCGTGTTACACCAGATGGGATCGGAAAAGGAACACCGATATCTTAAAAGAATTGAAGACTACGCCAATTTTGGAATATATTAAACAGTACCAATTAAATTGGAAACACCATCTTGAAAGAATGAGTTCAAATCGGATCCCCAAAGCCGTTTATAATTATATACCAAGAGGACGAAGATCACTGGGCCGTCCTATGAAACGCTGGAGGGAAAATTTTCTATAGGATCGTAACAGGCCTTGGCCTAATACTTGGAAGGAAGAAGAAGAAGATAATAGGTAAAATCTAAGAAAACGCTGTCCTAGGGGTGGAAATCGGCAGGTCAACTTCTGACTCTTACAGAGACATAAATGTAAACAAAACACTACAATTACATGGAGACGACGTGTCTGTGAGCATCGTTCATCAGTTACAAGTCAGTAGTACATACAATGCCACGTGGAAAGCCTCCATCAAATGAAGAGAAATCAAGAGTTAGTGCCTTCAAGGAGATGGTCCTTTCCAATAAACAAATACCTATGAAATTAGGGCTTCAAGATGTGTTATTGATAATTTTGTCAAACTGGGGTCACAATATGGAAAAAACGGGAAATATGGACGGACAAGAAAATTGTCTGAGTGGACTAAACATCTCATTTTATGTAAAGCAAAAGGTAAGAGTATGTTTTCTTCTCAAATCCTGGCTGATTTGAAGTTGCCAGTAACAGCCAGACGAGTAAGACAAATTCTGTCAGAAGACAAGAACCTAAAATTAAAAAAAAAAACACCTCTGAACGATGCACATAATAAAGTTAGAATGACTTTTGCTGAAGAACACGTGTCCTGGACCTCAGAATGGAATAAAGTAATGTTCAGTGATGAGAAGAAGTTTAATCTGGACTGGCCTGATGGCCTTCAGTATTACTGGAACGACCTCCGTACTGAAGAGCAAGTTAGAATGAGTAGAAACTTCGGTGGTGGAGGCGTTATGATTTGGGCAGCATTCTGCTTTAAAGGAAGATCAAAAATAGCATGGATATGCATCAAGATGAATTCTGAGTCCTACACTGAGGAGCTTCTGGAGTCCTAATTGATACGAATGTATGAGGAATTTGGCGAAGATCTAATTTTTCAGCCAGATAATGCTTCCATTCATGTGTCTGCCAAATCAAAGGAGTGGTTCAGGAAGAAAGAAATACCACTTTTGAGGTGGCCAGTCAGAAGTCCTGATTTAAATCCGATTGAGAACTTATGGGGGATCCTGGCAAGGCGTGTGTATCACAATGGACGGCAGTTTGGGACAGTGACTGAGCAGAAAAATGTTATTCAGGAAGAGTGGGCTTCAATCTCAGTGGAAGAAATAAACACCCTCATGAAGTTAATGCCAAAGAGAATCTTCCAAGTAATTAACAACAATGGAGGTTCAACTAAATTTTAGAACTTTGTTGTAAACTTTGCGCTCAGTCTTTTAGGTTTAATCTGTGAAATACACAAAGTGCCTTTATACTAATTTCCACCCATATGTGAGAGTGGTTTCAGTTTTCATGTACTTTTTTGGACGGAAATGGATAATTAATTTTGACATTATTTGTGTGTGTTTTATACTCAATCACGTCCTAAGTCAATATAGAAAAGTGCCAAAGAAAGAGTAAATAAACTTTATTAACACTTTTACAAGTGCCTTTATACCAATTTCCTCCACTGTAGATCTAACCATATATAAAAATTCAGCCTGTCTATGTTTATGCCCACAAAACTCAAAAAATAGTTGGTCGATTAACTACAAATTTTATACATACAGGTTTCCAGGTACAGCAAGTGTTTAGTGACTATATATTATATTCTAAAACCATTAGGTGTATGAGTTTACCTCAAACAAAAATTTTTAATTTGCTCTAGTAATCACAATTTTCAGTGCTTCACAACAAAACTTAGTATATCTCATTAAAATAAACCAAATTTCTGGAACTCAGTTGGTAAGAGCATTACTTACTTACTTACTTACTCACTCACTGGCACTATCGAACCCGAAGGTTCATGGCCGTGCGGACATAAGCTCTCCATACATCCCTATCATTCCCTGTATAATCTACTTCCCTTAAATCATAGTTAATGTTGTTCTCCCACCTCATTCTTGGTCTACCAACTGGGCATTTTCCCTCTGGCTTTCCTACAAGAAGCTTCCATGCACGTCTTTCATTCCCCATACGCGCAACATGTCCAGCCCATTGCAGTCTACGAGACTTAACAGTTCTTATTATATATGGCTTCCTATAAAGACCATGTAGTTCATTGTTATGTAGTCTTCTCCATTCACCTGCCTGTTCATCTCTCTTTGGTCCAAAAATTTTCCTAAGAACTTTATTCTCAAATACTCGTAATCTCCTTTCCTCCCTTAAAGTAAGAGTCCATGTTTCGCACCCATATAATATAACTGGTAGAATAATAGTTTTATATATCTTCAGCTTAACGTTTTTTGAAAGGAGTTGGGACATCAAAAGTCTCTGCAATGCATAATAGCATGCATTTCCAGAATTGAGTCTATGTTTCATTTCTTTGTGCATCTCATTCCTATTTGTGATTATTGTTCCTAGGTATTTGAATTCAGCCACTTCCTCAAAATTTCCCTCATTTGTCATTAGCTGTCCATTTCCATTATATACTGAATTTCTACGTGTGACCATATATTTAGTTTTACTGATATTTATTTCCAGTCCTAATTTCTTAGTGTTACTCAATAGTGTGTGCGTGTTGGCCTTTAGTATCTCCTCGCTATCGGCCAGTAGTACTACATCATCAGCATAAACTAACAGCTTATTAATACCATTCAGTTGTAAGCCTTCCTCATTCTCTAAAGATTTAATGGCATGCTCTAGTACAAAATTAAATAGTAGAGGAGATAGTGCATCTCCTTGCTTCAACCCATTCTGGATTTCAAAAGTGTCTGAAAACTGTTTGCCTACACGCACCCTACTCTTTGAGCCATTTAGACACATTCGTATAAGTCTAACTAACTTTTTAGGAATTCCGAACTCCAGCAGGATACTATATAACTTCTCCCTCTTAATTGAATCATATGCTTTTTTGAAGTCTACATATAGTTGATGTACAGTACCATTATATTCCCATTTCTTCTCTAAAATCTGTCTTATACTGAAAATCTGATCTGTTGTAGACCTGTTTCTTCTAAATGCACATTGATGATCTCCTAGAATGTCATCAATATAGGGAGTAAGTCTGCTTACTAATATATTTGTTAGAATTTTGTACGAAGTTGAAAGTAATGAGATGCCCCTGTAGTTGTTGCAATCAGTTTTATCTCCTTTCTTATAAATTGGTATGATAATTGATTCCTTCCATTCATCTGGAAGAGCTTCTTTTTCCCAAATCATACTAAGCAACCAGCATATCTTGTCCATCAATTTTTCTCCCCCTGATTTTATCAGTTCTGCTGGGATCTCATCTGAACCTGATGCTTTATACATCTTCAATTTTTCAATCGCCATTTCAACCTCTAATGCACTTGGCTCTGCGACTAGCATTTCTGCTGTCTGTAAATTATCCTCCTCAATGTCCTGTTCTGTATGTACATTTAATAGCTGATTTAGTACGGTAAACCAAAGGTCCTGGGTTCAGGTCCCGGTTTGGGCGAAAAATTTTCTCTTCAAATTTAATTTATCCTTCAATGAGATGTCCATCCATCCATAGTAATTCTGCCCGAAGGCAGGTCCTTCACTGCAATCATAGCATTTTCATGTTGTGCTTGCATCTTTACTAGGGAATTGTAGGTGTGGTTGCTTCCCGTTGCTTTCCACACCGGTGAAGGATGATGACAAGGATGATGATGATGATAATGGCCATACGATTTCGGGGACCGTTTGGGCCTTAAAGTTTTCCTGACATTTGTCTTACAGGTGAGGAAAAACCCCGATTACCCAGAAAAACTGCCCTGACTGGGGATCGAATGTGGGCCTTCTGCGTAACAAGGCAGCATGCTACCTCGAGACCACAGCAGTGGACAATGAGATGTGTTAAATTAATAATAAAAAGGACAATGAGATGTGTTAAATTAATAATAAAAACATCAATAGAAGCCCTACTGGCTTTTAAAAGTAATGTTTAAATTCCCAATAAAGATCTCTTAATCAAAAAGCCGCCATTTGCAAAGATGAAGCCACAGCATTTGGTGCGTGGGAATTACAACGTATATAAGAGAAAAATTTTTGTCTAGATTGGAACTCGCCCCGGTAGCTCAGTGGTAAGAGCATTGGTATGGTAAACCAAAGGTCCCGGTCTGGGCGAAAATTTTTCTCTTCAAATTTAAAATCTATCTAGTTCAATGAGAAAACAGAAAAATAAATCCTATTTTCTGCTTATAGGACAATGAGAAAAGAACTTTGACTTTATCCTTACAAAATGATAGTTCTCCTTGAATTAAAATGAAGCAGTCATGTTAATGTATGTTTTCGCTAATTCTTTTGACCAGTCCTCTACTGTCCCACGACCAGAACACAGACAAGTGTCAAGGCTACCACCCTCTGGCAGATTTTTCTGCTGTAGCTTGGGTGACATATAATTTTGTATTTGTATGACTCATTAGCAGTTAATTACACATGTATAATTTCAGATGTTAATAGAAGAATAACATACTGTTTTGTTTTTCAGTTTCCTTCCGTGTATTGCAAGAATCGACGAAGGACTTTGGAACATACGCTAGATAGGTTAGCAACCCATTGTAATAAACATTTTATACAACTCTTGTAATTGATTGTTCCTAGTTTCTGAGAAGTTATTGTTTTATTGCAGGTTTCACAATGATGCATATGGATCTGTTCCCTTCTTTCTGTTTGGTGACTTTAACTTCAGGACAGACACACAAGGAGTTGTCAAAGTCAGTACGAGTTTTTAATGTTTTTAATTTTTCTCTATGTCTTGATTTTGGAGAGGATTCTATGCAACTTGGTAGGTCCTTTTTCTTATTTTATGTTATTTCCTTATACATTCTATGATTATTATTTTTACATATTTACTATTTATGAATCACACTTTACTGGATATCATGAGTTATGTCAATTCCTATGTAAACTTAAATATTGAAACAGTATATATATATATATATATATATATATATATATAAATAAAAACATTTAGATGTTGTTTATTGTTTTACACTTAACTAATCAGTGAAAATTTAGCACAAGCAATTAAAAAATAGAGAGCTTATAATATATTATAGTATTTATCAAAGCTATAAAGAGTAGTCTGTTAAAAATTAATAAACCATGAGCATGATGAAAAGAATGCTAAAAATAATTGATTTTTAATGGTATAAAGGATAGATTAAAAATAGAATCGCACAAACAAAACAAGCAATAAATGCTTTAAACTCTGTTTGGTAGAGCAAAAATCTTACAAAAAATAGAAAATTACAAATATATCAAACCATAATTCAGAACATTTTCACATATGGTGCTGAAGTCTGGCAAATTCCTACCAGGGAAATGAAAAGAATTTTAAGTACAGAAATGGATGTTTTAAGAAGATCAGCTGGAAAATCTAGAATGGGTAGAATACGAAATAAAGAAATAAGAGAAATTATGGGAGTATAAGAGGAGCTGGACATCATAGACATTATAGAAAAGAAAAGATTACAGTGGTATGGCCATGTCAAAAGAATGCAGAACAAAGATTGCCTAAAATTGTTATGGAATGGATCCCAATGGAAAGGAGGAAGAGAGGAAGACAGAAGAAAACTTGGATAGAAGGGGTACAAGCAGCTATGAGTATCAGAGGAATGGAGGAAGATCAATGGATGGATAGAGAGGAATGACATTTGGTTTCCGGAAGACGGCTGCAGCTGCCATGATACTGGATGATGTTGATGATAAAGGATAGATTTAATGAGATGCAGGGTTGGAATTTTTACTTATTTTAAGAAATGAGCTAAATGTTATTACAACGTATATAAGAGAAAAATTTGCGTCTAGATCGTAACTCGCCTCGGTAGCTCAGTTGGTAGAGCACTTGGCCCGGAAAGCCAAGGGTCCCGGGTTCGAGTCCCGGTCTAGGCGAAAATTTTTCTCTTCAAATTTAAATTTAATGAGCTAAATCTTATGTTAATATCTATTAAAATTTGCATCCATATTATGAGGGTGAATATAATATAAACAAGACTTTATTTTTCATAATTTATTGAAACAAAATACAGTGTACCAAATACATATGTTATTTTTCTACATAGTTTCCAGCAACTGAAATACATTTTTGCTAGCAATAGGCAGATTGGCGATTCCATTTTTTCAGATGAAAGAAGGGTGGGTGTTAACCCATCTGCACAAGAACTCCTCCATCATACCATCATCGTCGGAAATGCTAATCTCCCAATAATTCTTTCAGTGGTCCAAACAGTTGGTAGTTACTGGTTAACAAGTCTGGCTGTAGGGGGGATATTGAAGAGATGTCCATTGCATTTCCTCCAATTTTGCACATGTTAAGGCAGCTATATAAGAATGGGCACTATCATGAAGCATGGCACCCACCTTACTGAGATTTTTTTGGAAGCCCAGTTCATTGTGAATTATTATCTGATCACTACCATAGATTATGCCAACTAAGGAAGCAATTTGACTTATCGTCATGCGATGGTCGCCATCAATAAGGTCGCAAATGGCCTGAATGGTTCTCCTCTGCCGTAATTATGGCCTTCATTTTCGACAGCATCTCATCCTCCCAAAAAAAAAAAATATGTGGCGTTCTTAAACTCAGACATGTGGCACAATTGGAGAATGAAAGAGGTGCATAGAAGTTTCTTGTAGAAAACCAGAGGAAAAACACCCAGTTGATAGACCAAGATGGGGTGGGAGAATAATATTAACCATGATTTGAGGGAAGTAAGTTATACAGGGGATGATTGGAAAACAGTAGCTCAGGATAGGGTTGCATGGAGAGCTTATGTCTGCATATCCACGTGCTTATGGGTTTGATAGAGCCAGTGAGTTAGTTAGTTAATTATTCATAAACTCGGATCTTTGAGATGATGGACTTGCCAAATTGTTCTCCCCCATCCCCCACCTGGGGAGACACCTGATGGGGGATTAGCAAAGCCCACTCACTTGGTATATTTAATAAACATCATAATAATAATACTAATATCAATTAAAACATTTTGTTTGTTCATTCTTACCTCTTAGAGTTGTTTTTGTCGAACATATGTTTCAGTCTTATTTTAGGAATTCTCACTATGAGGTATATTCATTAAGGTAGAATTTTTTATCGCTCACCTCATATTGTTCTTCTTATTTGACTATAAACTAGTTCCGGAACATGGTTTCTGTGCCATCCTCAGTATCGTCACGACCGTTATTCTGTCATCTTGAAGAAGACAGAACAACGGTCGTGACGATACTGAGGATGGAACAGAAACTATGTTCCGAAACTAGTTTATAGTCAAATAAGAACAACAATATGAGGTGAGTGATAAAAAATTCTACCTTAATATATGTTTCAGAGCTTCTTAGCCCCATCATCAGCGATTACAGACATTGGGGCTAAGAAGCTCTGAAACATATGTTCGACAAAAACAACTCTAAGAGATAAGAATGAACAGACAAAATGTTTTAATTGTTAAACAAACCTCTTAATTAAGGTAGAATTTTTTATCACTCACCTCATATTGAGTGATAAAAAATTCTACCTTAATGAATATACCTCATAGTGAGAATTCCTAAAATAAGTAAACCTCTTAATGTTATTAAAATATATATACAGTCAATATGCCCATTTCACCAATTATTGTTTTAAAATGGTCTTAATGTTATATTTAAATTAATATTGGGAAGTAAACATTATGAGGTTATATCATTAATAGTGAGTGTATAATATATTTTTAACGACTCACCTCATATGATTTCAAATTTCTTTGATACCGGCGGTCTCAGACAAAATCTTGTCCCTCTTCAGTCATGGCTTCCAAGAGGGACAAGATTTAGTCTGAAACCGCCGGTATCAAAGAAATTTGAAATAATATGAGGTGAGTCATTAAAAATATATTCTATACTCACTATTAACTCTTAATGTTACTTCCTATTGTGTTTTAAAATAATAATATTGTTATTATAATGATTACTGTTTTTTCTGGTTTTTAACAATTTTCTAACTTTTCACTCTTATTGAAACCTTATAATATCGATCTATTTATAGATATGAATATTCAATATAAAATTATACACTACAGAAGGGAAGAATGAATAGATGTCTAATTGGATTTGTTAATGGTTAAAGGTGTAAAAAATTGAGAATAACAGATTA
Organism: Diploptera punctata; assembly: GCA_030220185.1. Taxonomy (NCBI): domain Eukaryota; kingdom Metazoa; phylum Arthropoda; class Insecta; order Blattodea; family Blaberidae; genus Diploptera; species Diploptera punctata. Next base: position 913,798 of record JASPKZ010005287.1, on the reverse strand, counting down.
TCAACTATAAGGAATAGGACTAATTATTGAAAATACATTCTGGAAAAGTTTCATTACTTCAGAATTTTCAAGAGGGCATGAAAAAGCTCTAAAAAATTAAAAGAGCTTATTCCTGCTTATTGGTTTAAAATATAAAATATAAAAAGAGCTTCAAGAAACGGATGTTGAACATCTTAGATGTATAAACATAGATGAAGATAATTTTTTTTCTGAATATTAAAAAAAGACCACATAGGGTATTCAAATAAATGTAATTCTTTGTCAATCCATTCTCATTTAAACATTAGTAGATATCAACCTCACTCCAAAACCCTAAGCGCAACAGGCCTAGAAGGCTCTTGGCCTACATCCGGCTGCTGGTCTCACATCCATGTGTGTTAATCACAGAGGTAGGCAATCATCTAGCCAGTGTAGGGATGACATGTGGTCAGCATGTTGGGTCCCCCAGCAGTTATAGCTGGTTTTCTCAACCTGGAGTCACTACTTATTGTAGCTACCCAAATACCTCACGATACTGGGTGGCACCGGTCCCATACTGGCCAAAATTCCTTGAGAAAATTTCTTCAACTTGAACCAGCGCAAATCCATAGCCCTGTGCCAAGACTTCTTGCCTTAACTACTCGGCTACGGCGTGGGACGATATCAACCTTACAGTTCTCAGAAATAGTCTACATTCTTTGTGCAAAACATGATGGATGTATTGTGCTGCTTATTCCATTGTAAACTTGTAAATTATTGAAGTTTATTGTGTTAACAGAAATTGACAGAAGGGTTAAGTCCAGTCAGACTTCCGAGCAACAAGAGCACTGATCACACCAAACTGCAATACCGTAATGGATCTAGTGAGGTAAGTCATATATTAACACTTGCACATGTATAGAAAACTAATCAGTTTTTACTTTCCAGCTAATTCAGTGATAATAATTAATATTATCAAATCTAGTTTCAATTTTTTCCATTCCGAAAAAGACCCATACAAATCATACTAACTACAGTGGAAAACCTCTAACAAAATAAAATTTGTTAATATATTTAGGAGTGATTTTTTTTTACTAAACTTTTTTTTTTTACCCACTACAGGCCTCAGGAGGTCCTTCGGGTAGGCCGCCTTTATCCCCAGAACAAGCGTCTGGTACTCATTTCCATTAGAGGCTGAGTCGACCCCAGGGCCATAGTGCCGCCAGAAAGTTTGGGTCAGTTTAAAAATACTGACCCCACCGGGACTTGAACCCTCGACCTTGTAGCGCAGTGCCTTAACCACTACGCTACGGCGTGCCCCCTTTTACTAAACTTACACAGAAGATATAATAAGGAAAGCTGAAAGATGAGTATGTTTTAAAAAGTTAGCATAAAATGGGGATGTTGACAAGAAACACTTAACACCTCATGTAATGTGTACATGTACAGTACTTGTATATGATGTTGAGGAAATCTTAGATCCAACTCTTTGAAAACTCCCTGATTAATTGCAAGAACTATTCACGTTTATATAACACTTTGGCTAGACCAGTGTTGACCTATGGTAGTGAATCATGGACACTAAAAAGACAACATGAAATCAGAATAACAGCTTGTGAAATGAGATTCATGCGCAGAACAGCGGGTTACACCAGATGGGATCGGAAAAGGAACACTGATATCTTAAAAGAATTGAAGACTACACCAATTTTGGAATATATTAAACAGTACCAACTAAATTGGAAACACCATCTAGAAAGAATGAGTTCAAATTGGATCCCCAAAGCTGTTTATAATTATATGCCAAGAGGACGAAGATCACTGGGCCGTCGTATGGAACGCTGGAGGGAAAATTTTCTATAGGATCGTAACAGGCCTAATACTTGGAAGGAAGGAAGAAGAAGAAGAACTATTAACTCAACCTCAATTCTTATCAAGCCTCATAGAACATAAACTTGTAAAAGTTGTACTTCAGAATGAAAAATTAATTAGTCTACATTTCAGTAATTGAGAGAAAATAAGTTTTTAAAGTAAATCTTAAGACTCAAAGTTTTTTCTCTATAGTACACAGTATTGAAGAAAGAATGCATGTACCTTCCATCAGATAAAGAAAATCTCCACAATAAAATTAATCCTACAGAAGCAAGAAAGTAAATACTTTATTTGATATATGTAGAAAATAACACTATGAGGTTTCTTTTAATTATTAATGAGTTGGTTATTTTGACTCACCTCATATTTCTTGATTTTTATGCAGATCTGGTTTTCACTTTTGCGCGACATTGTCAATGCATTTCAACTGTTTTGTAGTTGTCCATCCTGTAAATTGATTTTTGCTCCCTCTGCTGTCTGCCCGATGAACTTCCAAATCAATTTTTTTTTCTTTTTCTCTGGGAATTTCAAAATTCATGGTTTTCTTTTTATTTTTGCAGATGTAAATTTTCTCCCAAATTGTTAATTCCTTAGATTTTTTAACTGTTTTAGTAATTTGTGTTTTTCTTACCATGCATGTGCAACTATTGCAGATTTTTCTATTTCTCTACTTTTAACATTTCTAATGTGTTATTTCAATCTTTTATTTAAGTTCCTTTTGTTTTTCCTATGTATATTTTTTCTCAATCTCCGACTGAACACTAAGGTGTTCATGTGCCCATGGAACTCATGGTTTTCCCCAGTTTATACCCCAGGCACTTGGGGGTCCATTTATTTGCCGAAGCCAGTCACGTAGTCCGCATTGTTGGTATTGGACCCCATCACACCACTAGGGTGTTCATGTGACTGTGTAACTCAGGTTTTCCTTGGTTTATACTCCCAATCGAAGTAGGGCTAAAGATGGACATGATTATGTTTGAAACCGTGGTTTCATGAAAAACACAAAATTTATGAGGTGAGTTGTCAAAAAATGTTCTCCGATGAATTTCAATGATTATACCTCATAATGTTTACTTCCCAACATTAATTTAATGTAAAAGTAATTGACTTTGGGCTGTTCAATGATATGCTAAATTGTTAGCTTCCCATTATAAGAGTATCCCGTGGTGACCATGAAGCTGTTGGAAAATCTTTCCTAACATTCAGTATACCATTTTTGTAAATTTTTTTCACTCCTTAGACAAAAATAAATTGCTTGGGGTTTGTTGCAGTCACTTACGTACATGTATGTTTTGTCTAAAGTGACCACAAATTTCATCCTTCTCTTGCCAGATAATTTTCATACAATTTTCTGCTATTTGTATGAAGTTCATCAATGTGATAAAGCAGTAACTTGTAAAGTGCTGTTATGATATTTTTCCAAGTTCAAATTCCAGTTGATGGTGGTGTTCACAAGTTTTTAATGGTAATCCTAATTTAATTTGTGATGGTTCTTTGTGTGTCTGGGTGACAAGTGCCCTAATCTTCTTCACCAGCTAAGGAGTCTGGTTTGTTGTTGATCATGAGGTTGCCTGTTTCCTGCCGTTTGGAATTAATACCATACAAGATTTTCCCTTTTTATTTAATACTGAACTGATCTCTTTCTTCAATAATACACAATTTCTCTTCTTCCACATTCCTATTATAGCAAAATAACTACAGTTTGTTTTGGGATGGGAAAGGACTGTAATGTACCCTTTCCAGTAAGGCCCAATTTCTTTTGACATCTTAGCAACAACACGTTTGTGAACGCCTACACAGACACAGTTACAATTGATAAGTCTCTTCCCAAGCCCTGATCTGCAAACTCGCACAATCATATTAGCAACTCATTACTAGAGATTAAAAACCCTTCTATATTCTTAAAATATATTTATTTTCTACAAATAGTCGTAATTTACAAAAGAAAAGTGAAAATGGTTAATTAATTAATGGTTTGAACCCAAAACCTTTCGCTTTCTATGCGAATGCTCTACCAACTGAGCTACCTGAGAAACTCCAATCAAAACGCAAATTTTTCTCTTATATACATTGTTAATTCCCGAGAGCCAAATGCTACAAAAGCTGCCTTTCGCAAGATCGAAGCAACAGTTTCGTAGCATTTTGTGCCCGGGAATTAACAGTATATATAAGAGAAAAATTTGAGTTTAGATTGGAGTTCCTCAGGTAGCTCAGTTGGTAGAGCATTCACATAGAAAGCGAAATATCCTGGGTTCAAACCCCAGTCTGAGCATATATTTTTCTCTTCAAATATAATTTATCCATCATTGAGATATATTGAATTAATAATAAAAACATCAATATATTTTTCTCTTCAAATATAATTTATCCATCATTGAGATGTATGGAATTAATAACAACATTGAAAGAGGCCGTACTGGCTTTATAATGTAATGTAAAATTCCCAATAAAGGTATTTTTAATAAAGAAGCCACCATTTGCAAGATTGAAGCAGCAGTTTTGCAGCATTGGTGCTTAGGAATTAACAGTGTATATAAGAGAAAAGTTTGAGTTTAGATTGGAATTTCTCAGGTAGCTCAGTTGGTAAAGCAATCACATAGAAAGCGAAAGGTCCTGGGTCCAAACCCCAGTCTGAGTGTATATTTTTCTCTTCAAATATAATGAACCTATAGCTTTGATAGTGCCAGTGAGTGAGTGAGTGAGTTAGTTAGTTAGTTAGTTAGTTAGTTATACACACATATGTTAATAAATATGCATGAAAAGTGGATATTTGCAAAATGTTTTACTTATTTTCTTTGTTGTATTACCTATTTTTTCTAGGTGATTTTGTCTCTTGGAAAGAAGGAGTTTAGTTACCAAGACCATCAGGCTAAATTTACTGAAGAAAATGGAAAATGGGTAAGTACTTATTTTGTATTTAATATTACAATCAGGAAATTTTTTATTATGTAATAATTCAAGTTACATATTAAAACTATTAATTTGTCAAATTTATTTATTTTCTTGACCAATTGTTTTCCTTTTAACTAGCAGGACCATATGCTTCACATTTTCAAGAATTTTTTAATGTACTACACATCTTTTTGATACAGTGTCAGTGATTTGTTAAGTTAGTATTTTATTTAATAATGCTCATTAACAACTATGATCATTATATTTGAAAAGCAAAATATACGCCTAGACTGGGATTTGAACCCAGGACCTTTGAATCTCTATGTCAATGCTCTATCCAAGTGAGCTACCTAGGCCTCCAATCTAAACGTGTATTTTTCTCTTCTACATAGTTAATTCCCTAACCCCAAATGCTACGAGCCATTGCTACGATTTTTGCACATGGCGGCTCCTTTGTTAACCCGTTGGGTGGGCATTACGTGAATATCCGTCTCAAGAAAGCCTTCACTCGGTGGGAGTTACGGATATATCCAACGAGATATATATATTTTTTTTTTCTAAGTTATTTGGCGATTATGGAACGCAAAATTTTGAAGATCTGTTCTGTATGGGTATGACATCTAGTGTGATTTTTTTCAACCCCCTTTGACCGGTCTCTTAACAGTTTCTTATTACGAGAGTTAAAATCACATATCATGTATGCGCGCAAGAACGGACTAACGTATATCGGTAACTGGCCAGCTATATAACATTCATGATAAAATATTATTCACTAGACGTGTTCAGAAAAAAAAAAAAACAGACACCATCTGTTTGCTTAACATAATATATCTCTCAACTCAGATTAGCCTTAAACCTTAATGCAAGAACGGTCTAAGTTAATGAAAAAATAATAACTCTGGTACAGTTTCTTGTAACTTCTCATTCACACGTTTAAATGAGAGGTCTGTCTTTTATCACATTAGAAAAATATTGCACAAACATTCAATTGGGGTTGCTAACTTTTACCCTCCATTCTCCAGTCTTGAAGTAACTAGTTCAAACGTCTTATTTCGCTTCTAGTTTTTTTTTTTTCACTTCATAATATTTTTTATAAGCTACTAACAATTTACTGAAAATATGAGTGTTTTCTAAAATGAAGTTATGTAGCATTCATAATACTAACAACACGTGACTTCTCAACACACCAGTGTTCAATAACGCCACTGATAATATCTGATGACGTCAATAATCACTATTACTACAATAAAAAACTACTAATTGTACAGATATATATTTTTACGGTATATTAAAGTTCTAAAAATAAAAAAAATGCGATTATTTGTAATAACTCAAAACTGACAGTATTTAGTAACGCCACTGGTCATATGTGTCGTAAAATTTTAATATTTACACAGTGTTAAAAGAGATTGTATATTTACATTATAAACTTCGGAGTAAATTGCCAATATAAATTAATTAATTAATTTATACATATATCCTAAATGCTTAGTTTATATCGATGTAATACTTGAAATAACGCCACTGATGACAGACACCATGTAAGGCCAGAGTTAACATTTATTGCATTTAAGAGATTTGCATACTTTTTAATATTCATTATATGTAATATAAATAATGTTTTCCAAATTACTTTTAAATTGAACACGAGAAGACACTTGTGCCGTTTTTGTACTAAAGTTGAAAAAAATAAAAATATGAAATTTCGATTAAAAAATATGACCATATGAAAGAGAATGGTTGTTTTGTATAATATTTGATGGATATGTTACAAATGTTTACTCCCTGTATTTTTTATAATATTTTAAATTAAAGGAAGAAAAGGCTCCCCACAGAGCTGTAGAACTGCACTAGCTAGGTCCCCAGTTAAGGGGTTAATAGTTTAGATTGGAGGCCTAGGTAGCTCGCTTGGATAGAGCATTGACATAGAGAGTCAAAGGTCCTGGGTTCAAACCCCAGTCTAGGCGTAAATTTTTCTTTTCAAATATAAATTGTCCATTATTACGATGTTTAAAAACGAATAATATGAACAACTATGAGCATGTTGTAATTTAAATAGGCATGAAAAGGCTGATAAATTTTGCTCAGAAGCATCTCTTTTTCAGGTTTGATTTATTTTATGCATCTTAAATCAATGATACAAAAGTGTGGTTTTAGTTCCCATTCAAAGGAATCCATACTCAAGCAATTTACACCCTTAAAAATCAATTGTCGATAGACAGATTGATCCAGCGAACTCAAACTATAGATACGGATGATAACCAGTAGTAGTAGTATTCAAATGTTCTGAAGCTCTTGATTTGCCATCATTCGCTTGCGGGCTTCCCAATAATATTCAGCAATTTAGAATGGTGTTCCAACTATTTTCTGAAGATCAGCGCAGAACATCAAGTGATCCTTGTTCATTATCGTATTTGTGTTATTGCATGCTATGCAGTGTGCAGAGTCTAGAAGCTTAATTGTATGTAGATGTGCTGCCAAGCAATCATGACCAGTTTCAAGACGAAATGATGCAACTGCAATTGATCGGAGGCTGTTTGGTATTATATTTGGTTCTAGTAATGTCTTCCATATCTTGGTTTCACATTGGATTTTGTTTTTTTTCAGCTACACGGGATTTGGTGTAGAGTTGTACTGATTTGTCTTCTTCTTCTTCTTCTCACGGTTTAGACTTATTTACTAGCCTGTTCCGGCTCCAAATTGCTGCTCTTTCCATCTATTCTTTGGTCTTCCCAAACTTCTTCTTCCTCGTGGTGAATAGGTCCTGCTATTGGTCTGAGGAATCTCATTTCAGCAGCTTGTATACTGATTTGTAAGATAGGTAATTGATCTTACTTTGTTGGATGAGTGTACCTTTTTTTTGCAAATATCAGCCTTCTCATTACCTTCCATGCCACAATGTGCTGGAATCCATTGTAGACCACATTTTTGTTCAGATTTTTTTAACATCCTGATGCAATTTTTGGCTTCTATTATTCTATGGTCTTGGATGGTCTGGTTGTGTGTTAGTGCTATTTTGGCTGAGCTAGAGTCAGAAAGTATTACATTATTTTGAAAGGAATTGATATGAAGAAACAATTGTTGTAGGGCTGTAAGTATTGCTTGTAATTCGCCGTCATAATGTGTTGTATATTTCCCAAGAGAGATGTAAAATGAGAAGAGTTTACACATTATGGATGATAACCATTAGTCCATGAAAACTGATCAGTATTAGTGGCTTTTAGTTTTCCTTTTATTGTAAAGAAAACTGCTTTATATTTCTCACCCAAAAATACCAACAATTTTTATGGGAATCACAGTCAAACAGAAAAAAAAAAGCTGACTTCAGACCATGTACCCTTTTTTCAGGACATCTCAAGTTCTAAATTGTTATTCCAGATTAATTTTTATATTTTGTTTATATAATGCTAAAGTGATTTCATATTAAGGAACAAAAACAATTTTTTTGGGGGGTACATAGGGGCTATTCAATCAATTGGCCTAGAAAACCAAGGGTCCTGGGTTCAAACCCTAGGTCTGAGCATATAATTTTTCTCTTTGTCCTTCAGTGAGAAGTGTTAAATTAATAATAAAAGCATCGAAAGAAGCCCTGCTGGCTTTATAAAGTAATGTTTAAATTCCCAATAAAACTGAACTTATTTATCCCAAATGCAGGATGTTTGTGATTTAAAAAGTTTATATTTTTATTGAATATTGTTGTTTTATATTTTGAAGCTTCGAGAGTTTGACCGGGAATTGGAGCCATTTGCTGGACGTCTGTATGAATTTACCATAGAATTCCAGCCAAGTTATCCATTTGAAGAAGATGAAAAAGGAGCAAAATATTACATGAAAACCCGCTGTCCATCTTGGTGTGACAGAATATTGCTTGGTAATGGAGCAAAATCTCTAGTCAAAAATGTAAGCACTTGATTTACACATTATTTATATAAACACATTTTTGTCCATTTTTAAGATATTAAGGTTCATCTGTGGATTAATATTCTTCTTCTTCTTCCTTTCAAGTATTAGGCCAAGGCCTGTTACGATCCTATAGAAAATTTTCCCTTATGGGAATTCTCGTATCAGTAAATTAGATATTTTACTGGATTTATTAACCTTTTTTCCCTTAATTTTCCTCATGTATCATGCTCAAGTACTTATTGCTTACACAAATAATTGGAAGTTTAGTATAAATAAAATTCTAATATACCAGTGAACAAATTAAAAGAGCATATGATAGTATCTGATAGTAAGCCATCTTAAATAAACTTGAGATTATTTGAGGATAAATTGATCAAATGAAAAATGAGTTTTACTTTATTATGTTGAAGGTATCTCAGCCGGATAGTGTACTCTATGGTCTGATGGGAGTAAACACTGGGATGGGAGATCATAAGGTAATTATTCACACAGTAACTACTGAGATCCCCTTAACCTGTCCCTATACCCTGTCTGCTCTTAAAGTGATCCTCGTCAAAACAAAACCATGTGACCTGTTCGTTTTTCATTTATTATGGACACTGATGTACATTGTAGAAGCAATAAGGACGCAAAAAAGTAGTTCCCTTCATTAAATTAAAAATATGTCCTCTGAATTACTTGTTATATTTCATGAATGCAAATAATAATATTCGATTGATAGATGGAAAGCTCTGCGGCCATCACTTAAGTGTTGGCGGTGAGCGATCCATTTTGGTCCTCCTTAATAGGTAGAACCCCGGGTTCCTGTAAAATACATTAGCCCCGGTTTAAATTTTGAATTTAATTTTGAAGTTAATTAGCAGAGTGAAGTCGGAAGCGGACCTTTTGGGGTTCTATTCCAGCATTTGCTCTTTGGATTGAGGGAAACCGCTTAAAACCTCAATCGGAATAAATAATATTCAAAACATACAAAATATTCTAAAATATATCTAATGAATAATTACAACTTAAAATAGTTTATTACATTTGGGTGAAGCATTTCAGTCATAATTATATTATTTTTGGTCTGGACATCTTACCTCAATATTAATGTTGATTTGTTCTTGGACATGTTTCAAAACAATTCTCTGTTTTATCTTCAGCTTTCCCAGATAAAACAGAGAATTGTTTTGAAACATGTCCAAGAACAAATCAACATTAATATTGAGGTAAGATGTCCAGACCAAAAATAATATAATTAAAATAACCTCAAAATATAACTTCCTAAAATTAAATATTTATTTCAGTCATACTTCAGTCAATTTTCATAAAACAAAATGACTGAAAGTATTGAGTCTACTGTTGCTGTGTCGTCAACTCCCTGTCAAAAGTGGCAGTAATTGTGGCGCAAATGGCGGAAGGATATTGATTGTACAACATACATTGATGTCCATGACCAGTGAAAAGCGAGCAGGTCACATGGTTTTGTTCTGATGAGGATCACTTTAAGAGCGGACAAGATATAGATTAATAAATTAATGAGTCATTTTAACATCTTACCTCATATTTCATGTTTTTCATTATTATTAATTAAGAACCTCATAATGTGTTTCCCAATTTTAACTTTGAAGATATAGATTCTCAATATGATAGAAAATTGACTTTCTAGGAATTAACACTATATTTATTTAAGTAAAATTCTATCACTTCACCTCATTCTTCTTCTTAGTGTCCTTTTATGGACATGACAGTTGTTAAAATACTGAGGATGGAACTGAATATGGTCCCAAAACTAGTCTAAGAAGAAGAATATGAGTTAAGGTGATAAAATTTTAATATAATAAATTTTGGAATTTTTACATTATGAGGTTTTCTTAATATGAATCAAATTAATTGTGAATTCTTACCTCATACGTCTGAACGAGCCAAGTTTGATTACAAAGTTCTTCAAAAGTACACCAGATAGCAGTTTAGAAAATTCTTCTTCTTCTTTAGTAGGCGACTACAACCTCATTGAAGTTTTGGCCTCCTCAACAATTTTTTTCCACCTAGATCTATTCTGGATACAGACTAACCAATTTCCAATTTTCATTTCTAATATATCTTTTATAACATCATCCTGCCATCTGTTTTTGTTTAGAAAATTACTTCTTGAAAAGTACGCCAGATAGCAGTTTGGAAAATTACTGGCAAAAGAAAAAATTGACAGTCGTGAAAACAGCTGAGGATGGAGAAGATGTTTTTTCCGATACTGCAGTTTTGTGTTTAAAAAAAACAAATGTATGAGGTAAGAAGAATTCACGATTCATTTGATTCTTATAATGATAACATTTTACTTAAATTAAAGATGACAGAACATGTTTACTACATCTAGCTATATTATTTCTTAATGCTGTTATTTCACATAATTACAATTTCATTATAAGTTTAAAAAGCATACTTAAAGCATTTTGTAGTTTAATAACATACTTTATTTATATATATATAATACAAAAAATCAATTAATGGATACAATCATTCTAAATTCGTCTTCTAGGCTTTGTGGTCATTCATGCTTAACAAGTTGAAAACATCCTCAGTGTTTGTCTAGGGCTTTTTTTTTTCTTCAAAGTAAGCCTTTATATTGAGCTGCTTCATATTGAATGAACACCCACTATATTTTGATTTTTTCCTTCTAAGATATAAGTTAAAATTTATATTATTTTACACACTTTATATTAGCTTGACCTGTATCTATCTATCTATCTATCTATGTAACGGAATCTTACAACTCGATTTTCACCCACTTAAAATCATTGGATCGACTTGAAACTTTGTATTCTTGTAGAGGACCCGTGACAATACCATAATTTAATTGTTTTTCTAAAATCCTGGCCAGAATCATGAGAAAATCAAAAAAAGTGTATTTGTATCTATGTAACGGAATCTTTGAACACGATTTTCAACCACTTAGAAACATTGGATCGACTTGAAACTTTGTATTCTTGTAAAGGACCCGTGACAATGCAGTAATTTCATATTTTTTTCTAAAATCCTAGCCACAATCATCAGAAAAATTAATAAATAATAGTTTTAAAAAACTAAAACAACACGCTTTATTAGAAACCGAACTAAAAAAATGAAAAATAATTTTAATTTCCAACACACTTGGCCATGAAGCAGAAGAAGAAGAGAAGAAGAACACGCTTGGGATAAATCATTTTACCATCAAAAACGTGGGGTGCTCTTTATCAATTAATATATTTGATAATAAACAGATATTGGTAAAAGTAAAGTCTCTAAGAAGAAAATGTAAAACTCATAAAAAGCACCCCACGCTTTTGATGGTAAAATTATATATCCCAAGCATGTTGGAAATTAAAATTATATTTAATTTTTTTAGTTTGGTTTTCTAATAAAGCGTGTTGTTTTAGTTTTTAAAACTATTATTTATTAAAATCTAGGGTTAGGGGACTATAATTATATCAAATGATAATCAGTAATGTAATTGGTATATTGTTATTTTCAGCCTGTATACTTGAGAATGAATCTGGAAATGAAGTCAGGTAAGTTAACGTTTCTTATTGATGCATGTATAGTAATTCCATGTTGCTCGTTCCACTGTTGTTTATCAATGTGTTTTATTTCTTTCTGCTCCAGTTTATTGGAAAATCCTTTGAACCGAGCCACTTGTATAATATGACTTGTACAGGATAATTTGTTGTTGGTTTTGACAGTTAATGTTTTCAGAACTGTACTCAAGTAAAATAGTTATAACAGGAAAGAGGCATAACAAAGATTGGTTATTTACAAGGAGACATCACTGAACTAATTCAGAATAGTTCTGGTGAACAATTCAGATAAACAATTTTCTAATATTATTTGCTTTGTCCTTCTGTTGTCATTTGGAATGAATTTCAACATGGCTACCTCGTTCAGTATTTACATATAATTTACATTTATAAAATATTTAACAAATATTGTGAATGATCAAGAGGGTCAAGACCCCTCATTAATGATTTTACTCCACTGTTATAAAACTAGGCTTTTCCACCAGTTTGATTTAGTAGTTATTTAGTGACAATTCATAGAATTTTGCAGCTTACTTAGCCAAGTTATCTAACGAATGCACAATACAGAAAAAATTCCATCATGTAGGAACTGCATAAACTAAGCAAATTTCTCACCAAATATAAGTTATAATCTATTTTCGCTGGTTTACAAAATATATTCTTCTTTTGTTGAATTGGAGAAAGTCAATTTCTTATTCTAACTTTTTTAAATGTGTCGGACTGCAGAGAAAACAACCTATCATAACCTAAATTATTATCTTTTGATGTTATTGTATAATTTGACACAAACTTAAATAATTCCTATTGATTAATATTTCTATTACTTTATTAAAAGTGCAAACATTTCTTCCACTTACTTGTGTTTTGCACTCTTTTAACTTTACTATCTAACCTCTCTTGGTTAACTCTTGTTTTTTCGACCCCGACGCTCTTAGGGCATCCGAGGGCTAGGGAGTCCTTCCTTTCTTCCATTTCTTCTTTCCTTTATTTTATTTTCTTCTCCAGAAAAGCCTGACCAGAGGCTATAAGATGGCAGCCCCATCACTGGTCTTGCCTTCCTTTGGCCAGCAACCAACCGAAGGGACTATTATTATGCTTTCAAGTCTTATACGAGAATTTCCCATAAGGGAAAATTTTCTATAGGATCGTAACAGGCCTTGGCCTAATACTTGGAAGGAAGAAGAAGAAGAAGAAAATTATTAAATAAATTATAAAAATCTATCTTATAGGATTAAGGATTAATTAAATTGTATTATTTGGCACTATGGCCCTGGGGTCGACTCAGCCTCTTAATGGAAATGAGTGCCAGACGCTTGTTCTGGGGATAAAGGCGGTCATCATGCAGGGCTGACAACCTGGCTAACATCAAGTGCCGATTGCCCAGAAAAAGTGGGAGCCTTAACCTCCTACTACCCCAAGGGCCTCCTGAGGATCACTTTACTTTACTAATACACAGCAACAAAGCAGACATTGCGGCTGCTAAAGCAAATTTTTTATTTCAGGTTTCTGGTGAACCCCCACTTTTAATGGTCGGATTTCTCTGATTTTTTGAGAAGATCATCATTAATATTTAATTTTAGGAAGTGATATTTTGAGGTTATTTTAATTATATTATTTTTAGTCTGATCATCTTACCTCAATATTAATGTTGATTTGTTCTTGGACATGTTTCAAAACAATTCTCAGAATTGTTTTGAAACATGTCCAAGAACAAATAACATTAATATTGAGGTAAGATGATCAGACTAAAAATAATATAATTAAGATCTTTATTATATTTGAAGAGAAAAATTTTCGCCTAGACCGGGACTCGAACCCGGGACCCTTGGCTTTCCGGGCCAAGTGCTCTACCAACTGAGCTACCGAGGCAAGTTACGATCTAGACGCAAATTTTTCTCTTATGTACGTAATTGTAAAAGTGTTAAATTAATAATAAAATCGTCAATAGAAGCCCTACTGGCTATAAAGTAGTGTTAAATTCCCAATAAATGTCTTCTTAACTAAGAAGCCGCCATTTGCAAAGATAGAAGCTATGGTTTCAAGCATTTGGCGCGAGGGAATTACAATTACGTACATAAGAGAAAAATTTGCGTCTAGATCGTAACTCGCCTCGGTAGCTCAGTTGGTAGAGCACTTGGCCCGGAAAGCCAAGGGTCCCGGGTTTGAGTCCCGGTCTAGGCGAAAATTTTTCTCTTCAAATATAATTTATCCTTCTATGAGAAGTGTTAAATTAATAATAAAATCGTCAAGATCTTTATTGTTTCATTTTGATAGCATATACTGTATTTTGTTGTAAAACATAAAAAAAATATGACTGCTAGAGCGATTTTTTTGGTCCAGTTTTGCTGGTTAACAAACTCGACCTTACTTTTTTTGATTTACTACCATATATCAAGTTTGGTTCTGAAAAACAAAAATTGTGTTCACTGGAGCATTAATGGACACACACACATATATATAAATAAATTTTGGTCTTGTCATTTTTGTGTCTACTAGATAGGATCGGTAAAGGAATTCAATAAAGGAGAGAAATAATGTGCATTTGAATTGGAATGCCAGTGGTAACTTGTGGTCAAGAGCACTGGTATGCAGTACTAGAGACATCAGGTTCAAATCCCGATTCAGGTGTATATTTTTCTCCTCAAATAAAATCAAAATCTTTATAAATGTTTCAAAGGTATTTTTATGAGAACAACCTCAATAGCTTTGTTCCTTTGGAATTCGCAAAAAAACCAATGTGACTAATATGTAGAATCACTTGCCTAATATTATCCTTGCACTTATTTTCTAATTTAAACATTTTGCATATGAAATAATTAATTCTTTCCAAAGTTTATATTACAGTATCCAAAATATAACAACAAAACGGAATGAAAGTGTTGTCTATATTATTCTTACCTCATATCGTTTTTTCTGTTAGACATATATTTCAAAGCTTGTTAGCCTCATCTTCAGTAGTTACAGACCATTAGTTCCTTTTATTTAATTAGACTGGCTTTTGTATCAATTAGCCAATCTAATTAAACAAATAGAAAAACAGAAAGAACTCACGGTTTGGGAAAAATTTACATTAAAAAAACAAGGAAGAAAAACTTACGAACTTTGAAATTCCCGGAATTCTGATTTGATCTGGAGGTTCATCGGGAGGAAGAAGCAGTTCTCCTGATCGACATATCAGTCGACAAGAAATTACTGAAGATGAAGCTGACCAGGCTTTGAAACCAGTATAAATAGAAGACTGGATATGAGGTGAGGTATAAAACATTTAAATTTAAATCTTAAACTTATTTATTTATATACCTACTTTTTCATGACCCTATGTCTGAAATTCCCTGCAAACGATTCTTGGACATCACAGGATTTTTGTTGTGCCTCTTTCATCTACTGTAGTAATGCTTTATTATATCTTTATTCCTATATATGTTACTCATGGTAACATTTTCTGTTAATATTTATTGATTAAAATATTTTTTAAAACAAATTATATTAAAATTCTGTTGCTTGTGGAAGCTGTGCTTCACACACTTGCTTTTCTCTTCATACCTGAGCACTGTTACTTTGTAGAATATAATTCTTGCAATATTATGCAGAAGGGTCCATTATTACAGATCTTTCCTCAAGTATACATGATATTCAGAAAGTGTCTAATATTTTGAGAGAAGTAAGTTAAAAAGCTAAAAATTATAGATCCTTAAAATATAAAGTTCATGTATAATGTATAATGTAAGTAAACATCCTTCTTTAATAGTGAGTAGAGAACATATTTTAATCGACTCACCTCATACATTTTCAAACTTCTTTGATACCGACGGTTTCAGACAATATCATGTCCTTCTTCAGTCATGGCTTCCACTGATGAAATTCCGTGATTGTTGATTTCTTTAGTGACATCATCTCTTGTGCTGCCATCTTTCGTTGGGATTATAAACTTTGTAATTAAATTTTTATCCACCGGAATATCGAAATTCATAGATCGATATTTATTCTTCTGAATGAATATAATTTCCCAAATTGTCAATTCCAACGGTTTATCCAATTGTTTCAAAAGTTTCGCTTCTTTTTCAATTTTATGATGTTCTAGTAAACTATGAATTTCAATATTCCGGTGGATAAAAATTTAATTACAAAATTTATAATCCCAACGAAAGATGGCAGCACAAGAGGTGATGTCACTAAAGAAATCAACAATCACGGAATTTCATCAGTGGACGCCATGACTGAAGAAGGACATGATATTGTCTGAAACCGTCGGTATCAAAGAAGTTTGAAAATGTATGAGGTGAGTCGATTAAAATATGTTCTCCACTCACTATTAATGATATAACTTCATAATGTTTACTTCCCAATATTAATTTAAACATCCTTCTACATAAAAATATTTAGAAATGAGATTATATGCTTCAAAACAAGAAACAAAACCCTAATAAACATGTCCTAAAAAAACTTTGAGATATGCTATTGTTATGTTTATCAAAATGAAACTTATTTTTCCAAGGAATTGTTGCGTCAACTTATACACGCTCATGCATCATATATTGATTATACGATTACTCATAATTTGTATATAAGTATCAAATTGAATTTATGTCTTTAAATAATAATTGCTATAATTTTATTAGGTTTTGGTGTCTTTTATGTCAATTGTATGCGACTATTTTTTATTTTTGGTTCCTAGAATCAAGTTTCCTCTATCTAATTTAATCTCTTTGTTCTTTAGTATGCTATCACTATTAATAAAATATTATGAAAACTATGCATATGAGTAATAATGGACTCTTACACTATATATTAGCATATAAATGGGGTGTGTGTGCAATATTATAATGTGACAGTTCTACAGAGCTAAAATAATATCTTGCTCACCATGTTCATCTTCATGTATGTAAATTCTCCTCATAAATTGTATGTAATGATCCCTCCATATATTTATGTGTGTGTAGAGGGTGTAACAGGATCTCACCAACAAAATGATAGGGATGATAGGTCATGCAGGGAGGATAATTTTTTGTGAAGAAACATATAGTCGCAAACACGTCGTTTATGAGTTATGCGCAGATGGAGGTGTTCACCCATAAGGGTTGGAATTGAATACAAACAATTTTACACATCATTTTATTGAAAAAAAAGACATGTTTTTACAATAAGTGTTTTGACAACAACAAAAAGAATCTTGCCATGATCGGCCGTGCTGGCCGATTGTTGCTGCGACGATATCAAACATGCAATGAGGCACAGCGTCGACTGAACACTTATTGTAAAAACATGTATTTTTCAATAAAATGATATGCGTACAATTGTTTGTATTCAATTCCGACCCTTATGGGTGAACACCTTCATCTGCCCATAACTCATAAACAATGTGTTTGCGACTATATGTTCCTTCACAAAAAATGATCCTCTCGGCATGGTCTATCATCCCTATCATTTTGTCGGTGAGGTGCTGTTATACCCTGTATATATCATCAATAACAATCAGGGATTAGGCCATTAGCCTGTTTCATTTCAGGATAGAAATTGGTCCCTCCATCGCTTCTTAGGTCGTCCTGGTCTCTTTACCCCGTGAGTCTGTAGTTGAATAGTTTCAGAGGTGGCCTATTATTTAGCATTCTAAGGAGGTGTTCATACATATATATATATATATATATATATATTCCATCCATCCATAGTAATTCTGCCCGAGGGCAGGTCTTTCACTGCAAGCACAGCATTTTCATGCTATGCTTTGCAGCTTTACTAGGGAATTGTAGATGTGGTAGCTTCCCGTTGCTTTCCACGCTGGTGAATGATGATGATGGTGATGATAAGGATGATGAAGATGGCCATATGATTTTGGGGACCATTTGGGCCTTAAAGTTTTCCTGACATTCGTCTTACAGATGAGGAAAAACCCCGATAAAAACCTCACCCAGAAAAACTGCCCCGACCCGGGATCGAACCCGGGCCTGCTGCATGACAAGGCAGCACACTACCTTGAGACCACAGTGGTGGATATATATATATTCTGAAGTTTTTAAAATCATGAGTTATGTTTTCAGATTTCAGAGATTTTTTTATATTTGTAGAACAAGAATAGAATTAATATTCTTTCTTTCTTATAAATTATAATTTGATCCTAAAAGGTTAATTTATTGTCCTGTAGTGCTAAGCATAGAGTTCTTATTTTAATTCATTACGATTTATAGGAAACTATATTGAAAATAAGTAACATGTTTGAAGAGAAAAATTATACGCTCAGACCGGGACTTGAACCCAGGACCCTGGGTTCAAGTCCCGGTCTGAGCGTATAATTTTTCTCTTCAAATATGATTTATCCATCATTGAGATGTACGAAATCAATAATAAAAAATAAGTAACATGTGTCTCATAATATCCAATTTACATGGAAATATAAGCTATTACCTTACATTTTACTGAACCATAACAGAAAGTATCTCTTTATTATTTTCTAGATCTTTAAATTTTTTTCTGAATTTGGTTTATATTTTTCTTACATGAGGAAAAAAAGCTTCTTCCCTAATATAGCTATATATTTTTTTCAAAATAAGTTACCTTTATTAATTTTTTTTTCAAAATTTATTTTGATTGAAATTGCAAGTAGAAAACAACTATCGCTAAAAATAAAATGACCTAATAAGTGTAACTATATGTTATATCCACACAGAACAAGTGGATTAATGTTTCAAATATTGATTAAATTTCTATATTTTTATCATCCTATGTTAAAATAGTAGAATTCATGTTTACTCCTATTATTATCAAGTAATCATTGGTTATTTAGTGTTTATTTTATTTTTCATGTTCTGATAATTGACATATTTGTCATTCACCACTTCTTTAGAATAAAAGCATGTTTGACTAATATTCCAGAATGCCAAAGTTTGATTCTTGCTATACATCCACCATAGAGACTCTTCCCAAGTACTTGAAGTGAAATAACAATAATAGTTTATAACTATTAAAGTTAAACAGTGAAACTTTATTTGAAAATACAATAGGAAGTAACATTATGAGGTTTTACTTAATAAAAAGTTTTGTCTAACATAACTATAAATTTTTTCAAAATAAGTAATCTTTCG
Source organism: Diploptera punctata (assembly GCA_030220185.1). Classification (NCBI taxonomy): domain Eukaryota; kingdom Metazoa; phylum Arthropoda; class Insecta; order Blattodea; family Blaberidae; genus Diploptera; species Diploptera punctata. The sequence continues at coordinate 894,567 of JASPKZ010005287.1, read as the reverse complement.
ATGTTTTTATTATTCATTTCATACATCTCAATGATGGATAAATTATATTTGAAGAGAAAAATTATACGCTCAGACTGGGGCTCGAGCCCAGGACCTTTTACACTCTAGGCAAATGCTCTACCGAGTGAGCTATCTGAGCGAGCTCCAATCTAAATGCAAATTTTTCTCTTATATACGCTGTTAATTACCGCACACCAAATGCTATGAAACCTTTGCTTCTATATTGCAAATGGTGACTTCTTTATTAAGATGACATTTAATTAGGAATTTTACATTACATTATAAAGCCAGAATGGCTTCTTTCGATGTTTTTATTATTCGTTTCATACATCTCAGTGATGGATAAATTATATTTGAAGAAACTGGGGCTCAAACCCAGACCTTTTCCACTCTAGGCAAATGCTCTACTGAGTGAGCTATCTGAGCGAGCTCCAATCTTAATGCAAGTTTTTCTCTTATATACTCTCTTAATTACCGCACACCAAATGCTATGAAACCTTTGCTTCTATATTGCAAATGGTGGCTTCTTTATTAAGATGACATTTAATTTGTACCTTGATTATCGGTATTTGTTGTGCACTGTTGTGGTCATCTTAACACATTCAGTACCAGGCACTGAGCAGGGTATTTGAACCCATAGGCCAGCCATTTAAATACCCCAGCTACCCTTTTCGTAGCACTTCAGAAAATGGACCATTATTCACAAACTATTAGTCCTAGAAAATTCAAATTTTGTACACACCTAAAGGAGATATCCTAGTAGTATTTGATGGTGAAATAACTTGGGTGATTGGCATCACATGGTATTGGCGTATCAATTTCAGGAAGTGGAAGTTCATCTTCACTTTCACTTTGTGAATCTTCTAATTCATGAATCAGTTCATCACCTAAATCATAATTATGCAAAATATTCACTAATTCTTCTTCAGTGAGATATTTTTCTTTCGCCATGGTTTCACTCATGCACAAACAACAGTGCAATAACGAGAAACATATACGACTGCATTGGAGCCTGGAGTCAAGTTTGGGTGAACGAATTCCATGTGTTGTTTGTTTTAAAAATAAAAGGGAATTCACCAAGGTTAAACATGTCAAACGGGAATAGAAAATGTACATTTACATGCCATCTATGATCTCCAAGACATACTAAGCCAACACAATATTTAGGTGCCAAATATAAACTCGGTTTGTTTGCACCCACTCTAAAACGAGTTAACTGACCGATGGCCGCATACACGATAGTCTCTTTAAACGCCTTAACTGGTTTACGGTACTGAATGTGTTAAATATGTCAGTCCCAGCATTCAAAGTTTCTCAATATCCTTTCAAATATGATTGGTTCATGAACCTGGCTAACTCATTTCCAGATTATCCAATCATTTCAAAATAAGTAGTTCAGTTAATATTTCAAATTCCCAACAACTTCTAGAATCTTCCAGAATCAAACTACATTGACAACAATACTTATTCTCAATTATTTAGGACATAGAAAATATGATTTTATCCATGTTCATATTAATACTATTTTAAATCATTTCTTGTATTCAAATAAAATATAAAAGATTTATATTAAAATAATCCCTCACTATTATTAGGGTATGGGAAAATATCCGGCTTTAGGTTCTAAGTGTCTCAATTTTATTTATTTATAAATTCATTAAAATTGTATTTTTTTTACTATTGATAGTAGGGAAAAACAGTTTTAGGTAAAGTGATATTTTCACACTGTAAGGTTTTAATCTTTTATGTGAAGATAGTACATTTAAAGAAATTGAATTAAATTGTTTTGAATCACATATAGATAAACATGGTGTAGCTTACTGTGTGTATGTGACATAAGTGATGCTTACAATGTCACACTTATGTATTATTTTCAATCTCTTGCAGTTGTGTTGGATTCACAGGTTTGTATTTATATTTATAATATTTTGTATTTATATCACTTATGCCATAGTTTACAAATTATACTCTTATATTTACTTGAGTTTGTATGACTCTTATTACATTATTCTAGACACAACTAAAAAGAAAATTCTTTCCTGGATCATTCAAAAGTTATGTTATACATAAATAATCATTCTCAGAATAAAAATGTTTATGTCAGTAATAATAAAATAACTTTAAAGTAACGAAAATAGTGAACTGTAGAGACTCCAGTTTCAACATGAAGTGAGACTTTGCAGATAGGATTATGTTTATTTTAACACTTTGAGTCCTGCAGTGGTACTAGTACCACGGCATTTAAATGACACTGAAGCCAGAGAAAAATAAATCCCTTGGCATGCCTGTGCCGGCAGGTTTACAGGTGTGTTTTCTGAACCAAAAAAGCACCCCTGTAAATCCGCCGGCACAGGCATGCAGAGGGATTTCATTTTCTCTGGCTTGAGTGTCATTTAAATGCCGTGGTACTAGTACCATCACCAGACTCAAAGTGTTAAAATTTGGGATTTGTAGTATTATTTGCATAATTTTATAAAGACTTATTACAAACTTAATTATGTCAAGTTATGTAGGTAGGAAATAACACTATGAGGTTTATTTTAATTTATGTTGAGTTGTTTTTGACTCACTTCATACATTCTCAATGCTGTATCATGATCACAACTGACATCCAATGGCCTCCTCTCCTGCAGACTGACCTCTGCACCTTCTGATGGCTGTCTGACAAACTTCCAAATCAATCCCCCCTCCTTTTCACCGGATATTTCAAAATTCATAGTTATGTTTTTATTCTTGGATATGTAAATTACATATAAAAACATAACTATGAATTTTGAAATAACCGGTGAAAAGGAGAGGAGATTGATTTGGAAGTTCGTCTGACAGCCATCAGAGGGCATGGAGGTCAGTCTGCAGGAGAGGAGGCTGTTGGATGTCAGTTGTGGTTGTGGTACAGCATTGAGAATGTCACAAATGCAGTGACGAAACTCGAATCTGCAAAGGAGTTAAGAAGTATGAGGTGAGTCAAAAACAACTCAACATAAATTAAAAATGTCAATCCGTACATTTTCTTGGGAATATAGATTTATCAGTTTTATTGTAAAAATTTGATTTCAAAATTAATTCAAATAAAACTGAATGACTTTTGGAATGCATATATAAAAATTAGCTTGTTCATTTGTAAAGCGTTGGCATTATATTAGCGTACATGCCCACAGCATTATCATTAAAATTTTTTCTGAAATATATTGTGGCTGGTATAATAGATTTTTTTTACAATTACGTACACCCATTTATTCCTTACTTCTTTTTACTTTTGAGGGCCACTCCGCTTTTCAGTGGTTACCCTGTATTCCCATTCGCCATTCTTGCCGATCACGCCATTCATCCTCCTCCAGACCTCGGTCGTTCATCAATCTATGGATCTCTCCTCTCCAAGTTGTTCTTGGCCTGCTCCGTTTCCTTCTACCAGAAGGTGACCATTCCAAAAGAGTTTTGGGCCACCTATCATCCTCCATTCTCATGGCCATACCATTGAAGAGCTCGTCTTTCGATCCTTTCCACCACTGTCTCCTCCATATCCATCATCTGCCTCACTTCTTCATTTCTTCTTCTTTCCAACCTGGACACCCTGGCACTGCGTCTTATTCTATCCATCTCCACTGCCAAGATCTTAGTTTTTTGTCCCTCTACCAAAGTCCATCCCTCAGCACCATAAGTCTTTATGCTTTCCACAACAGATTTCAAAATCCTCTTCTTCGTGTGGTTTGACATGGTCCTACTCCACAGTACTCCATTCAACATTTTTATGGCTCTTCGTGCTTGTACTAACCTGCTATCTACTTCAGCTTTCGACTCCCTGATTCATCAATAAGTGATCCCAAATATTTACATTTTTTAACAGCTCTAATAATTCCTTGGGATAGGGATATATCTCGTCCACTTCCTCCTACTACAAGATATTCAGTTTTTTCCATGTTTACTCTTAATCCTCCTATTTCAAAAGCATTTAGAAGTTTTCTCATCATGTATTTCACATCCTCACGACTCTGAGCTATCAACACTTGATTGTCTGCAAATAATAAGGAATGTATTGTGCCACCGTGGACATTTATTCCTGCAATATTAATAATTATACTTGTAGATAGTCTTTCATTATTACAGAAATGATTTTTAATTCAAATATAGAAAATGCTGAGATTAAGTTTCTGCCCACTTTATTTACTACAAGATCTGAGCATAAGAATGTGCTTCACCACTCCAAACTAGTCCCAGTTTTAACCTTGATGGCCATCATTAAAAAATTTTCTCTGCCTCTTTAAATGTAGTTTGTGTTTTACAGCATAATTTCCTTTGTCTAATAGACAAGACCTGAATCAATAGTACAATCAGTAATATTTTTTATCCTTTATGAAATAATTGTTTGATCAATCTTTTAAGGATATTACAGCAACTATCTGGCTGCCACTAACATTCATTTACTATTTGCCTTTCATATAGTATTACCCAGCAATAGAGCATGTAGTGAATAAAAAAGTATATAGTAATTATTAGGGCAAGGCAATTAATGATTTTGCATCTTTTTCTTATGAAGGTTAAAACATTGCTTGCATATATGAAAATGTATGGCATTAAAAAACGGATTAAATAAAAGCAATTCGTTAGGGCATTTTTTTGCATTCTCTTAACTTTTTTGGGAATAGGTCATTTTTTGGCAATTTTTAGGTAATTTTGAGCATTTTTTACACTTTTCCGGATGGCTGTGACATTTACTGTATTTGATTTAAGATTTTTATTATAATTCAGCATTTGTTTTGCTAACTAGTACTCCTATTTTTCACGGTATGTGCTTAATGAACTTGCCCACTTCTAGGAATTTTATTCAATTTCTTAGAGATTATGCTACCCTTATTCTGATTGTTAACAATTCAAAATTGTTGTAAAAGTGCACTGTGTAATTGAAATGGATTTTCTGCAATAGAAGGTACTGTAATATGTATTTTTTTATATTTTTCTTTTAATATTTTGATGTTAAGTTAAATTTTATGTAATTCAGTAATCAAGTGAGTACTTAATGTAATAAATAGCATTTTTATTTGTAATTCTTAATTTTTTATTCATCATTTTTTTATTTTATTGGTCTTTTTTTTTTTGCATTTTTTAGGTCATAAATGCATCTTTTATTTTGCATTTTTTACCAATTTATAGGTCATTAAATGCCTTGCCCTAGTAATTATATTCAAGCTTCTCTAACTAATAAGTGATACAATAATTAAAGGAGTTGATTTCAGTTGTCATTATTAAAAGTAGGTTAATAACACGGGACAACAAATTTCATACTTTTTTCTGCACTCGAATAAAAATAGGTGACTATATATTTAAACTATGCTGAATTCAGATCTGCAATCCAAAATTTTCTATCATATACCATTTTTTCAGAAAATGTGATTGAAAATTTCCATTCAAATGCAAAAAGAAAATGACCAAACATATATTATTTCAGTATTCTGGTAATTCCGTATGTTATTTTTGTAGATGCAAGGATTATTAAGAAAGAACAGTGCAGATTAAATAACTTTCGGGAAGACTTATGGCCGCATGCAAATACATTAGTCTCTACTCAAATTACTTCCAATCACTGGTGAGCTGACTCACCGTGAGCAAGTGCAAAGATCGAATTAGCTACCCACTAACTGGTCATGCATGAAAGTCGTCGTTTTCGTAATATTGGCAAGAAATTACCCAGAATTGTCAGCGATAAAACCACTTCCGTTATTTTCATCTGCTAGAGGAACACATTTTTACGCTTGCATCCTGCAAATAATACCGTATACAACAACGTCTGCATCGCACAATATTATGCCGATTCTCCTGTTCTTCCAGTTGAATTCTTTGGTAGACTCTATCAAATTCTCTTCTCCGCGTATACCGAAAACATGATCAAAGTCTTCAAGGTCCGACATCTTGGATAAAGCAGCAAGGTTTCAAAGTGCATCAGTTCCCATCGGGATTCTCGCGATTCGTTTCTCTCCTAAGTCACTTTGGCAGGTAACTTAGGAATTTCAACAATTATTATCGCAAGAACAGATTTTTGAGTACAACTTTGGATACAACTTTCTCAGCAGAGAACGACTTTTACGGTCTAACGTGTTCATAGATTCAAGCCTTAGTCACAAATCTTCTGATTTATCATGGAAAAAGTATAGAAATATAGAAAAAAAAGTTTGATTGTACTCACATTTAAAAAGACTTTATGGAACATTTTTTGCTTATGGACATCAGGAACATTCCTAATTAGCTGCTAACAATAGTTATCTAACATGCTGGGTGGGCATTGCCCTCTGTTTCTTCTTTCCATGACAGATATGTCTTGATGAAAACATTCTCAGTGTTCATCGCTGACGGTCCCCAGGTTGGGAGAAAAGAAGTCCAGGTGGGAATGTAGAAAATGTATTTTCAATGACATATTACACCCCAAGTTTTTATATGTCTTTAGCATGTTCTCAGTAATTTCTTGTTAGTTTTTAGCCCTTACATTTCCTAGAAAATTAGCACACACTGTCTTGAATCCCACCCATGCTGCTTTCTTTTAATGTTCTCTAGCACGTCATCAAACTTCTTGTCCTGCATCATTTCACAAATTTGTGGGCCAATAAAAATATCTTCCTTCAATTTACCTTCACTAATTCTTGGATTTTCTTTTTGGAATTTTTTTCTTTCAAATACAGAAAACTTTTACCATTTTTGTTTAGAGCCTTAACAAAATTTTTCATTAAGCCTAGCTTAATGTGAAGGGGTGGCAGCAATATGTTTTCCTTCTTAATTAATGGTGTTTAATACTCTTGTTCCCTGGTAGCAAAGTATCCCTTAGAGGCCACGCTCTTACTTCATGATGTTTTTGTTTAGCTCGACTCGCATAAAAAGCAAAACTTGGTGAAACCACTCTGCATTCCAAGGTGTATCCCTATGACTTTTAAGGTCTCCACACATTTTCCATTCATATTGTGTAGTTAACAGTTTTTAAAAGCAAATTCATATTCTCATACGTTTCTTTCATATGAATAGTACAAGTAATATGTATAGGCACAGAATGGTAAACATTATATTTATGTAACAACATGGCCTTTAAACATAACATGGAAGAATCAATAAAAAGGCAGCATTCTGGCGGATTGCAAATTTTACTGCTCAATTGTTCCAATTAGTCCATCAACATCATTACAATGGACAAGTTCATTCAAAGAGTGTTCACGTTCCCTGTAAGTCGTTATTTTGACATTGGGCTCAAACAAATACCAGTTCTGTAACAGAGAGCCTAATAGTTCCGACTGACTTTTGTTAAATTGAGATCCTGTAGAAGATAAAATATATTTTAAAATTATTCTGCTTCAACAATACAATACAATACAATACAAGTGGGGAGGTTAAGGCACCATAATGAAATAAATTGTGTAAACATATAATCTTCTACACCATGCAATCGGTCATGATATTTTTAGGGCTCATAAATTGAAACAGACCATCCAATAGGCTGGAATTGTTTCTTTCCCAGTAATAAAGTAAAAATGTGTTGTTACATGCTACTTCTTCATGAACAAGGGTTCAATAGATTATGCATACAATAACCCGCTACTTCGCACTCGATTGGGCCGCTAGTATAATCATAAATTGGTGATTACTTCAAAACTATAGGTGATAGCAGAAAACGGATTTCACTTTCGAAATCAGGCAATAAAAATATGTTAGAAACATATAATTTTTGTCAGGTGCCAATTTCAGTGTTGTCCAGTGTAATTGTTCCATTTGTTCATCTCTACTGTTTAGTTAATGCTTCTTGATATATATATATATATATATATATATATATATATATACACACCGTGTCCCATTCAAACCTCCCACATTTTAATTAATCATAACTCTCAAAGTATGCAGAATTATGAAATTAGGTTGGTATTAAAAGAAAGAGAAACTGAAAGAATTTTTGTTTTCATTGTTTCAGTTAATTTATCTGTCACATGTTGGACAATAATGACATAAAACAAAATGGCAACTCCTCAGCAATGAGCACAAACTGTTTTCTGGTATGCAGAGATGAAGTCAATAATTATAGTGCAAAGAGATTACCGGAGAGCATATGGAGGAAATGCACCTGATGGGAAGACCATTAAGGCATGGCTTGAGAAGTTTCTGGCGACTGGAAATGTTAAAAAAGAATCAGGAGGTGCTCGTACACGTGTTTCAGAAAAAAAGATTGAAGAAATTAGAGCAGGATTTCAGAGAAGTCCACAAAAATCAATTTGCCAAGCTTCCCAGCAGTTCAATGTGCCGAGATCAACTGTGCATCAAGTGCTTCATAAGCGGCTTCATTTGTACCCCTACAGGGTGCAAATTGTTCAACAAATAAAGCCAGATGACAGGCCACGACAACAGACATTCACTATTGAAATGCTGGATCATATTGACAAGGACCCTCAATTTCTTGGAAACATCTTGTTTTCTGATGAGGCAACGTTCCATGTATCAGGATCTGTTAATCGGCACATTTTAAGGATCTGTGTTACGCGCCGCGTCCGTTAAGCCCCAGCGTAACGATAGCGTTAAGTTCACTATGTTTAAGTGGTCTTTGGCCCGAGCGGTTGGCCTTGATTTTGGAGTAGGAGTTCTACAACTAAACATAATAAACCATAGTAAACGAAAAATAACATTATTTATTAAAATAAAACCAACCATAAAGAAATCAACTCAAAAAAACACTGTTATTTAATTCAGCTGAAATCGCCACATTGTAAAACGTCAAAAATATTCTGTTACTAAAATGCTAATAGTTAGAGAGATATCCATTATTTTAAAATATTCAATTTTGTTTCATATCCTAATTTACTCGGACCATTTGGTCCCGTATTTGATTCTAAGTATTAAAATATTCAAGTTTGTTCAATATTTAAATGAAGTTCCTTGGACCATTTGGTCCTTATTTAATTCTAAGTCTTAAAATGACCAAAGAAACGAGAGAATGAAAATACGTCACCCATGTAGACGCCACCGGCCCGCTGGGCCCTCCTGAGGGGACCGCACTCAGTCCCGCTGCTGTCCCCTGTCTATTCCAGACACTCTTCTTTATACATCTCGAAAAATCAGATAATCTATCCTACCAGTCCCAGCTATCATGATGTCATCTTTAGTAACAATTCCACATCTAAGGTCAGGATGATGCAACTTGGGTTTGACAAGGCATCACCATCCACACTTTGACCCATGATAACAATGTTTGTTCATCATGAGATGTTTTAACAATTGATTACAAATTTCTAAACTACAAGTCTCTCTTACCAAGAATTATTAACTATATTAATAGAATTATTAACAAATGTCTTTATTTTTTATGATATCTGTAATTAGGCTTTTGTATTTGTAATAATCTGGGATATGCAAAATCTGCATGTCTACCGTGAACACATCCAGGATAGCCCAAAAATAAATGTTTGGTGTGGCCTGATGAAGAACCCAAGTAGCTGACCTGCAACCCCAAGTAATCTTTCAGCAAGATTTAGCCCCACCACACTGGAGCCTGGATGTTCGGAATTCACTCAAAGAATCCTTCCTAGATAGGTGGATTGGATGCAGTGGACCAATTTGCTGGCCACTACGTTCGCCAAACATCACTCCACTGGTCTTCTTCCTCTGGGGGTATGTAAAAGACTGTGTGTTTGTGACTCCAGTACAAGATCTTATTGATTTACAAACCTGTATCCTTGACACAATTGTTTCAGTACCAATGGACATGTTGGACAGAACATGGCACGAAATCGAATACAGACTTGATATTGTTTGTGCTACTAATGGTGCACACATAGAGGTGTTTTAGTGTGTGGCAATGAAAATTCTTTGAGTTTCTGTTTCATTTAATACCAGCCTCATTTCATAATTCCGCATACTTTGTTAGTTATGATTAATTAAAATGTGGGAGGTTTGAATGGGACACCCTGTATGTATGTATGTATATATATCTTAGAATATTAACTATTGGTATGTAACCTTATGAGACATTATGTTGAGTATTTTAATTTAAAAAATATAAACATTTGAATTTTCAATATTTTTGCAAATTATAGTCATATATACTTATGCCAAATTTTATTTCTGTTCAATAAATAACATGTATATTTTTTCTCCTCTGAGATATTTTGATATTGGTATTTACTCTCTTAGGAAATTAGAATAGGTGCATTATTAATAGTGAGTGGAGAACATATTTTTAACGACTCACCTCATATAATTTCAAATTTATTTGATACCGGAGGTTTCAGACAAGATATTGTCTGAAACCGCCAGTATCAAAGAAATTTGAAATTATATGAGGTGAGTCGTTAAAAATACGTTCTCCACTCACTATTAATGATATAACCTTATAATGTTTACTTCCCAATATTAATTTAAATATAGGTGCATTATTCTTATCTTCATCTTACTTAACATTTATACACTATTTATAAAAATTGATGAGGAGTGAAATTATAAGTTAAACATCAATAAAGTGTAAATATAAATCAGAAACTTTATAGATTACCTCTCACGTGGACATGTTTACTTGAGAATGAGAATGATAATCTCCGAAGCATGTCCAGTGAGAGGATTTTACTTCATGAAGTGAGATATAAAGTTTTTGATTCAGATTTTGTCTTTATTTGTAAACTAGTATGCTATCTTACTAAATATAACTGTATATCTAATTTTGGGTATGAGGTTTGCAGGTTAATTTCCAACAGATTTCAACTCTTTTTTCAGTGTACAATAAATGTCCTGAACATGACTTCCTTCAGAAAGGAAATAAAGCTTTGGGTTTCAAAGAAAAACTTCAAGACTGAAATAAAATTCCTCTGTGCAAAACATATTGGCTCTATTACTATCATCACCATCATTAATCGGTGTTTCAATAAAATTGAAATTAATTAATTTTGCTAGTGGATGGTTAAGATATTATGGAGTATTGGAAATAACATATATATACCTGAAAACCTCTATTATTTAGTTTGTAAATCTGGTTTGGGTAGTGAAGTTAGAAAGTTTTTACTGTTTTCTAAAATCTAATTTTAGTCATTTTGAGACACTACTGGATAAAATATGATTGACATGGGAAATGTGTTATATTAGTAGTATTAATAAAATAATGATTAGGACAAGGCAATTAATGATTTTGCATCTTTTTCTTACGAAGGTTGAAATATTGCTTGCATATATGAAAATGTACGGCATTAAAAAACGGATTAAATAAAAGCAATTTGTTTTTTGCATTTTCTTAACTTTCCTAGGGATAGGTAATTTTTTTGGCAATTTTTAGGTCATTTTGAGCATTTTTTACACTTTTCCGGAAGGCTGTGATATTATTTGTATTTGATTTAAGATTTTTATTATAATTCAGTATTTTTCCTTGTCAATACAGTTTTTTGGAATAATGTAGTTGTTTTGCTAACTATTACCCCTATTTTTCAAGGTATGTGCATAATGATCTTGCCCACTTCTAGGAATTTTATTCAATTTCTTAGAGCTTATGCTAGCTTCTACCCTTATTCTGATTGTTAACTGCAATTCAAAATTGCTGTAAAAGTGCACTGTGTAATTGAAATGGATTTTCTGCAATAAAAGGTACTGTAATATGTATTTTTTAAATACTTTTCTTTTAATATTTTGATGTTAAGTTAAATTTTATGTAATTCAGTAAACAAGTGAGTAATATTTAATTTTAGGAAGTTATATTTTGAGGTGGCCGAAACAGGTCAACAAATGGCCTAAATTAGTGAATGTACTATGATGATGATATTTTGAGGTTATTTTAATTATATTATTTTTGGTCTGGACATCTTACCTCAATATTAATGTTGATTTGTTCTTGGACATGTTTCAAAACAATTCTTTCCCTGGGAAAGCTGACGATAAAACAGAATTGTTTTGAAACATGTCCAAGAACAAATCAACATTAATATTGAGGTAAGATGTCCAGACCAAAAATAATATAATTAAACAAGTGAGTACTTAATCTACTAAATAGTATTTTTATTGGTAATACTTAACTTTTTATCTGTCATTTTTTTATTTTATTGGTCTTTTTTGCATTTTTTAGGTCATAAATGCATTTTTTATTTTGCATTTTTTACCAATTTATAGGTCATTAAATGCCTTGCCCTAAAAATGATAATAAATAATAATAATAGTTTATATAAACTGCTATTGGCTACATTTTTGTTATATTGTTTAATATATATTTATCTAGGAGCAAGTTTTGACAGAAGCATAGAAGATGCAAAGAGAGGAGAGGAGGAATTGACAAAACACCAAAACATTCAATCGGCTGGAGATGACTTGGATACGACGACTATTACACGGTACATCCACATAAAGAATTCAGATTCTCCAGTGCAGATATTCAAAGAAACAACTGTTTAGTGTTAAGTATTGAGCTTATATATTTGTAAGTATTGGCATTTTATGTGGTACAATATTATATTGTACATTTTGTAACTTAAGTACATTTATATTTCAATGCTCAGTACCACATTTCATTAACAATTACTGTCACTTTGTTCTAATTTAAAGCTTGCCTTGTTTTTTGAAACTAAAATATTTTATATGGATTATTCTTAAACATGGATATGTAGTAATTGTTAGTTTACACATTTTTGACACATTTTATACATTTGTTTAATTTTCAGCATGTAAAAATCAAGATAATTGAATATACACTCTTGATGACCATTTTATATACTTGGAGAGGTCATGAAAACAATTTGTTAATTCAGTTATTAACAGAATTGAATATTATACTAAACTCTCACTTCTTTATATTTCCAAGACTTTGTTTCGTTTAAATTGTTTCTAAGATTATTAACCAATTTCATATTTATATTAAGCTTTTTTTTTTTCATCAAATCATATGCACAGAACCTCCAATTTCTAAATTAATTTTTTTTGAGTACAGTTTTAAGAGAAAGGCTCATAAAGATGTTTTCTGTTCAAAATATAACCACAGCTGTTGTCAGTTTTACATTTATATTTCTTATTTGTATTGAAATTGTGAACAATATTTATCCGTTTAACATTATTGTACAAATTGATGTATACTACTTTCTGAGAGGCGTTGCTTTTATTATAATAATAATAATAATAGTTCCATCAGGATGACACAGAGGTAGTAGGTCACTCTCTCAACTTGCGAGTCCAGGTTCGATACTCAACAGAGTTGGATTTTTTATTAGTCGGCCACAGTGGTCTAGTATTTATGTTCCTTGCCTCTAGTCCCATGTGTTGGGGTTCAAACGTGGTTAGGGTCAATGGATTTTTTAGGATTGAGCTGTGGGTCCCGAATCTGAAGATTTTCAGGCTTGTAATAGTATATACAATGTGAGGTTGGGAATTAGTTTTTACAGAAGTGAGGAAATGATTAAAAACCAAGCGATAATGAGATTTATAATTTCTGAGATTCCATAAAACACTTCACAAACGTGTGTTGTACATTATTTTTTGCACGATGGTGTTTTCAAAATAATAGTAAAATAATATCTTTGTTGGAAATATTTGCTTTCATTATAAACAACTGACTGTTGTTGCAATAGGGATGCCTGAATATCATAAGTGGTTAGTGGGCCAGTGCATAAAACTGGAAGTCTTTGGGTTCAGGCTAAAAATTGTCTCTTCAAATAGGGATGAAGTCAGCTTGAACTTTTATAGGAATTAATCAGTATGAGGTTTAATTTATAATAAAATCAAATGTTTCCTACCTGGAGAGTTACGCACAAATAGTTAAAGACAAAAAATGGAATGTTATCATTAATGAACCAAAAATGATTCTTCAAATGCCATGTAAAATTGTAGTAGCAAAATACTATTTACATTTACACCAATCCATGTCCTCTATGCAAGAATCTTAAAACTTGCAAAGCATTATCTGCTGGATTCCTCAAATGAAAATACTGAGGTTAATGAGAGTTAATGGCTTCATTGGCAAATGTCAAGCATTTGACAACAAAAAAACAATCTTTGGACCAACTTGCTCAATAATATTAATTTTTATATAAGAATTATTATTGTAGGATGGGTTATTTTAGAACATAAATATCTCCAAAAGCCTTCCATTTAAAACTATAAGAACGTACTTAAAACAAATTAGCTTAAAATTAATGTATGAATTAATTAAATTAATATTAAGAAGCTAAAGCTCTTACTATGATTGAAATAAGTATATTAAAGTACACTACTAAATTATTGTAATCAAATGGCATAAATTTTTCTCTTTACCATTTGATTACAATAATTTAGTAGTGTACTTTAATATTATATTATTTTTGGTCTGGACATCTTACCTCAATATTAATGTTGATTTGTTCTTGGACATGTTTCAAAACAATTCTGTTTTATCGTCAGCCCAATAAAACAGAATTGTTTTGATACATGTCCAAGAACAAATCAACATTAATATTGAGGTAAGATGTCCAGACCAAAAATAATATAATTAAAATAACCTCAAAATATAACTTCCTAAAATTAAATATTAAGTACTTTAATATACTTATTTCAATCATAGTAACAGCTTTAGCTTCTTAATATTAATTTAATAAATAATGCTATAGCTATGTGGAGTCCCTTCATGTCTTCTTCAGGTAGATGCCATTCATTGTGTATTTGTGAATGGTGATTCATAGCATTTGAATGTGGGACCAAGACAGTAATGCTACGGTTTATTATACAGCGTGTCGCGCCCGACGTGACGCGAATTCGCGTTGCGCTCGGCGTGATGCTGGTTCCACATGGAGCGCATACGCTACAGCGCATATGTTTATGGAATTGTCGCCAGATGGCACCACATATATGGAAAATCAAAATGACCAACGTTCATAATAAATTTCCAAATGTGTTTACAAAAACTAATGTATACAAACCTGTCCCTGCATAACCTAATAAAATAAATTACTTACATACTATTTAGTAAACTGTAAACTAATCTGATGTACACTAAACTGACCCATCGGAATCTAATAAAATGAAGTGATTGAATATTTATTTCTTAAAATATGGTTTGGAATTAAATGCAAATGTTGGTAATTCACACATATGTCCTGCCATCTGGTGGATTTAATTTTATGAGTGTTCACGTATGCCAACTTCAATTCTAATAAAGAACTTTGAAAATAAATTGAGAGGAAAAGTCATAATTTGTGTACATTGATAAACATATTAAAATTCTTTATAAACAAAGTTTCAAGTGTCGTTGCAAAACGATTAAAATAGTTCGAAATATTAGTAAAGACAGAAAAAGTACCTAGAGCAACAGCATCATATGAATGTTGTATGGAAAATCATAGAATAAATTATTCTTTAGTTCTTAAATAAACATATGGTTGATGAATATACCAAATTTTAGAATACTTCAGATTTTCGCCTGAGCAGTTTTATCAGGTTTTGAATTTAATAGAAGACGAAATTTATGCACATCCATAATATCCCCGAGATACAATATTTACAGCTTTTATTTATCTCTTGACCTCTCTTGACTAAGTTCAAGCCACAATAACTTTTTTCTGTACATCTCTGTACTCCTTCATGCTCATATTGTAAAAAACATGTATAGATCTCGATGATTTGCAACAAAACTGTCTAACTTTCGTCGTTAAAATTGGAAAGTTATAAAACAGTACTGTATTTGCGACATTTTGTTAACAAATCTTAGTTTGTTTTTAGCAATTACACCAATGAGTATGGGTAATATCTTCTATATTCTTTGTTTGCGCTGGCAAATTGCGTCCTGGATTCAAGAGATTCCAAAACACGACGCGACATGTCAGCGCAAATTTTTTTGCGCCAGCAATTTGCGTTGTAGATAAACCACTTCCATTTAAATACATGGGGAGCAATTTTTGCGCTGGCGCGTTGCGTCGTAGATAAACCACAGCATAAGGTAAAGGAAGGATTTATGCTTGGATGGGAGGGAAGCCCAGATTAGCTCAATGGTTAAGAGCATCAGCACAGAAAGCTGAAGGTTCGGGGTTCGATTCCCGGTTCAGGCATACATTTTTCTTTACCATTTGATTACCATCCATAGTAATTCTGCCCGAAGGCTGGTCCTTCACTGCATTTTCATGCTATGCTTGCAGCTTTACTAGGGAATTGTAGGTGTGGTAGCTTCCCGTTGCTTTCCACACCGGTGAAAGATGATGATAAGGATGATGATGATAATGATAAGGATGGTGATGATGAGGATGATGGCCATATGATTTCGGGGACCGTATGGGCCTTAAAGTTTTCCTGACATTTGTCTTACAGGTGAGGAAAAACCTCACCCAGAAAAACTGCCCCGACCGGGGATCGAACCCGGGCCCGCTGCGTGACAAGGCAGCACGCTACCTCGAGACCACAGCAGTGGACCATTTGATTACAATATGAATTAATGTTTGGAATTCTTTACTTCCTCTGTGTAATAAAGGATTCATTTTGTTGCTCCACAATTGTGTTAATGAAAAGAAAATAAAATGAGTGAAATCTTATTTAATTTAATATAAAATTATAGAATATTCACCTGAAAGGTCCGTCTCCTCAACTTAATTATCATTTAACTGTAGCACTTTCGGGACTTGTCCCATCATCGGCAGGATTCAAAACTGGTGTTTCACTGAAGATCTGGTAGAGGGGGTTGCATGTATTTGGTTCGTTTTCGTTTATCAGGCTGTCGTTGTGAGCTGCTTTCATGATTTCCATCTCTTCGAGTACGTTTATCTTCGCTGGATTATTTTCTCTGTGCATTACTGTTAGGGTGTTTTCAATATTTAACATGCGATGTCCTTCATGGATAACGTGTTTTGCATAGCTTGATTTACCTTCTGCGTGAATGAAGTCTCGAAAATGTTCATTGAATCTGATGTTAAAACTCCTGTTTGTCCTTCCTATATAAAATTTGTTGCAGTCCTTACATGTCAGTTTATAAACTCCTTTGCTGTTGAAAATGTTATTTTCTTCAATGTTATTGTTTATTATGTTGTTTAATTTGTTATTGGTTCTGTATTGGAGTTTATAAACTGACATGTAAGGACTGCAACAAATTTTATATAGGAAGGACAAACAGGAGTTTTAACATCAGATTCAATGAACATTTTCGAGACTTCATTCACGCAGAAGGTAAATCAAGCTATGCAAAACACGTTATCCATGAAGGACATCGCATGTTAAATATTGAAAACACCCTAACAGTAATGCACAGAGAAAATAATCCAGCGAAGATAAACGTACTCGAAGAGATGGAAATCATGAAAGCAGCTCACAACGACAGCCTGATAAACGAAAACGAACCATACATGCAACCCCCTCTACCAGATCTTCAGTGAAACACCAGTTTTGAATCCTGCCGATGATGGGACAAGTCCCGAAAGCGCTACAGTTAAATGATAATTAAGTTGAGGAGACGGACCTTTCAGGTGAATATTCTATAATTTTATATTAATTTTGAATAAACCTCAACGGAACACATCATGAATCTTATAAAAGTTGATTATTTAATTTAATATGACCAGCCTCATGGGCCTGTGGTCAGCGTTACTGACTACTGTTCATGAGGTCCTGGGTTCAATTCCCGGTCAAACCATAGGAATTTTTTTCTTAAAGGGACTTATACCTGTTGTTGACCATGGTCTGGAATTTAGGTTAAGAACTCTTCTGGCACTTCATTATCATTTATCACCCATCATATCATCGGGGTAACATAACTCTGCCTTCCAGGTGCCCCAACCTTAGAAATGGGTTACAATTCTGCCAATGCCAGAGTAGAAAGCCAGAAATGTCATAAAAGACAACCTGGTGGCATTGGACAAAAAAAAACTTAATTTAATATAAAACTTTAAATACATTTAAATTAAAATTCTTTATACCTCACCTCATATCCAGCTTTCTAATTATATTGTTTAAAAACCTAGGTGGTTTTATCATCAGTAATATCTCGACCGATGTTATGTCGTTCAGGATAACTGCTTCTTACTGTAAGAACGACATAACATTGGTCAAGATATTATTGAAGATGAAACCACGTAGGTTTTGAAACTGGTATAACTAGAAGACTAGATATGAGGTGAGGTATAAAGAATTTTTATACCTTAAACATCATAGTGATTTTTCCTATAAAAGTCCAAAATACAAAATACATATTTATAAATTGTAAATTACCTCATAGTGTTATTTCCCATTCTCTTTCTGTAGGAAACAATAATTGTTAATTTGTAATTATTCTTTCTTAGTAAAATCAAATATAACTGTACCAATAAAGGAAAATTTTGGAAATGAAGAAAGCAATCCTTCAGAAATCTATACATAATTTATAAAATATTGGAATATTAATATTCTACCTTAATGAATATACCTCATAGTGAGAATTCCTAAAATAAGTAATATTAATATTTAATTTTAGCAAGTGATATTTTGAGGTTATTTTAATTAAATTATTTTCAGTCTGATCATCTTACCTCAATATTAATGTTGATTTGTTCTTGGACATGTTTCAAAACAATTCTGTTTTATCGTCAGCTTTTCCAGACTGGTTAGATTTATGTTGCACACCCTGGATGTCTATGTCAGCTCCATCCTGTGGTTAGCCAAAGAACCTCCAAACAAGGTCACGCTCGGCTGTATTTCAAAATTCATAACTCTGTTATTGTTCTTCCGTAGCCAAGTGGTTAAGGCAGGAAGCCTTGGCGCAGAGCTATGGGACCTGCACTGGTTTGAGTCTCCATGGGGGAAGAAATTTTCTCATGGCATTTCGACCAGTATGGGACCGGTGCCCACCCAGCATCGTGAGGCATTTGGGTAGCTACAATAAGTAGCGACTCCAGGTTGAGAAAACCAGCTGTAACAGCTGGGGGACTCGACATGCTGACCACATGTCACCCCTATACTGGCTGATGATCATCTACCTCTGTGATTGACACATGTGAATGCGAGGCCAGCAGCTGGCTGGTAGGCTAAGGGCCTTGTAGGCCTGTTGCACCAGGAGTAAAGTTTTTGTTCTTCTTTGGCCAACCACTGGATGGAGCTGACATCGACGTCCAGGGTGTGCAACATAAATCTAACCAGTCTGGAAAAAAAACTCCTGGCGGGACAGGCCTAGATGGCCCTTAGCCTACCAGCCGGCTGCTGGCCTAATATCCACATGTGTCAATCACAGAGGTAGATGATCATCAACCAGTGTTGGGGTGACATGTGGTCAGCATGTTGAGTCCCCCAGCCGTTATAGCTGGTTTTCTCAACCTGGAGCCGCTACTTATTGTAGCTACCCAAATCCCTCATGATGCTGGGTGGGCACCGGTCCCATATTGGCCGAAATACCATAAGAAAATTTCTTCTCCAATGGAGACTCGAACCAGCACAAGTCCCGTAGCTCGGTGCCAAGGCTTCCTGCCTTAACCATTCATCTACGGCACGGGACCCAGTCTGGAAAAGTTGACGATAAAACAGAATTGTTTTGAAACATGTCCAAGAACAAATCAACATTAATATTGAGGTAAGATGATCAGACTGAAAATAATTTAATTATTGATATATTACTTATTGGTGAAAAATACAAACTATGGTTATCTAAGATTGTATTCTGTTGAATATTCTTCCCTAACCAAACATTAAAATATTTTTAAGCAAAGTGAACTGAATTCTTCTGTTAAGTAATTGTTAACCAAATGTGGTATTGCTTGATATAATTTATACATAGACATTGACAATTACTAGTTAGTATTGCGGTCAATCACACGCTTGTGGTTGTTTTATGAGTACAAGTTGTTGTGTGCAGTAGAGCTGACGTCTCAGTACTCTGTGTATGTATTTTGTTTTTGTAATTGTTACTTTATGTTGTGTAGTTGCATACTCAGATGTGTGAATGAGCAGTGGTCTCAGATTCTTGTCAATCTTTCTGTATTCTGATCTTCATGAATCATAAATATTTCCATTAAATATAGGAACATAGTATCAACACGAGGGACCAAACTGCCCATAAAAAGTTTTATCGTGGATCTGAATCTCTCCAGATCAGATAATAATATTATTGTAAAAGTCATTATGTACCGAAAAATTTAAAGATGACAGGCACTTTTACACCATCAGATACAAGTTTAAATATTACTTTTTTTTTAAATACAATAGGAAGTAACATTAAGAGGTTTAAGGTAGAATATTTTTATCACTCACCTCATATTGTTCTTCTTATTTGATTATAAACTAGTTTCGGAACATAGTTTCTGTTCCATCCTCAGTATCGTTCACGACCGTTGTTCTGTCGTCTTGAAGAGCTGTCCTTCTCTCCTTCCATTGGCTGACTGAAAAACCTCGAAACCAGGTCATTCTCACTGGGAATTTCAAAGTTCATTAATTTCTTCTTTTCGCTCTTTTGAATGTAGATCTTTTCCCAAACAGTAAGTTCTTTAAGTTTTTCTATTTGTTTTAATAATTTAGCTTCTTTCTCGATAAGATGTTTTTCAGACCATGCAGTGGCTGCCCATGCATGGTCTGAAAAACATCTTATCGAGAAAGAAGCTAAATTATTAAAACAAATAGAAAAACCAAAAGAACTTACTGTTTGGGAAAAGATCTACATTCAAAAGAGCGAAAAGAAGAAATTAATGAACTTTGAAATTCCCGGTGAGAATGACCTGGTTTCGAGGTTTTTCAGTCAGCCAATGGAAGGAGAGAAGGACAGCTCTTCAAGACGACAGAACAACGGTCGTGAATGATACTGAGGATGGAACAGAAACTATGTTCCGAAACTAGTTTATAATCAAATAAGAAGAACAATATGAGGTGAGTGATAAAAATATTCTACCTTAATGAATATACCTTATAGTGAGAATTCCTAATATAAGTAATTAAGAGGTTTGTTTAATAATTAAAACATTTTATCTGTTCATTCTTACCTCTTAGAGTTATTTTTGTCGAACGTGTTTCAGAGCTTCTTAGCCCCATCGTCAGCGATTACAGTCATATATGGTGAAATTAAATGTTTCTTACCTCTCCACATATAAATCTTCTAAGTAGATTGCGATTTCGAGACCATAACGGTCTCATCTTCAGTACTTCTTTGGCGATTGATGTTATGTCGATCGGAAGAAACTCTTCTTCTTCCTTCTGTTGGTGGACCAATGAACCTCTGGATCAAAATTTGTGGGAATTTCAAAGTTCAAATTCCCGCAAATTTTGATCCAGAGGTTCATCGGTCCTCCAACAGAAGGAAGAAGAAGAGTTTCTTCCGATCGACATAACATCAATTGCCAAAGAAGTACTGAAGATGAGACCGTTATGGTCTCGAAATCGCGATCTACTTAGAAGATTTATGTGAGGAGAGGTAAGAAACATTTAATTTCACCATAAATTAAACCTCATAGTGATTAATTCCTATAAAAGTTAAATAATCAGTCATATTGACGATTTTATTATTAATTTAACACTTCTCATTGAAGGATAAATTATATTTGAAGAGAAAAATTTTCGCCTAGACCGGGACTCGAACCCGGGACCCTTGGCTTTCCGGGCCAAGTGCTCTACCAACTGAGCTACCGAGGCGAGTTACGATCTAGACGCAAATTTTTCTCTTATGTACGTTGTAATTCCCTGGCGCCAAATGCTTGAAACCATAGCTTCTATCTTTGCAAATGGCGGCTTCTAATTTTTCTCTTCAAATATAATTTATCCTTCAATGAGAAGTGTTTTAAATTAATACAAAACTCGTCAATCTAGAAGCCCTTACTGGCTATACAGTAGTGTTAAATTCCCAATAAATGTCTTCTTAACTACGAAGCCGCCATTTGCAAAGATAGAAGCTATGGTTTCAAGCATTTGGCGCCAGGGAATTACAACGTACATAAGAGAAAAATTTGCGTCTAGATCGTAACTCGCCTCGGTAGCTCAGTTGGTAGAGCACTTAAAGCCAAGGGTCCCGGGTTCGAGTCCCGGTCTAGGCGAAAATTTTTCTCTTCAAATATAAACAGTCATATGTTCATCATATATGACTGTAATCGCTGATGATGGGGCTAAGAAGCTCTGTTCGAGCTTCGACAAAAACAACTCTAAGAGGTAAGAATGAACAGACAAAATGTTTTAATTATTAAATATTGCTATTGATTCTCTCAGCAGCCAAGAGGTAATATGACCGTTTCTCATAAAGAGGGGCTTAGTATCAATTACATGTTTTCTTAAATATAATATGAATTTCAAGAAACAATGATTTTATTTGCCCTCTTGTATTTCATTTGCTCACAATGATAGCGTAAAGCCATTCTCATTTTATTTGGCAATGGTCTTTGATCTTATTGTAGCATGGACACTCTTAAATAAATATAACATTACATTAAGTTATGTAGATAGGAAATAACACTATCAGGTTCTTTAATATTGTTTATTTTTTATTATTTCACTCACCTCATACTTCATAATTCATAGCAGACCCTGGGTTTCTTCACGTAATTTGTGACATTGTCAATGCTGCGTCACGTTCACAACTGACGTCCAACGGCCTTCTATCCTGCAGACTGACCTCCGCACCATCTGGTGGCCAACCGAAGAATTTCCAAATCAGTCCTCTTTCTTTATAACCGGGTATTTCAAAATTCATAGTCGTATTTTCATTCTTGCATATGTAAATTTTTTCCCAAATTGTGAGTTCCTTCGGTTTTTCCAATTGTTTAAGTAATTTTGTTTTGGTTTCTATTCTATGTTTTTCTGACCAAGCATGTGCAGCTATTGCAGATTTTTCGGTTTCTCCATTTTTAACATTTCTGAGGTGTTCTTTTAATCTTGTATTTAGATTCCTTTTTGTTTTTCCTATGTATATCTTTTCACAATCTTTACAATTAATTTGATAAATTCCCGATTTTTTGCAGTCTTCAATTTTTTCATTTTTGTTGGTTTTATTAAATTACCTAAGCTGTAATCATTTTTCGGTGCTAATTTAATGTTGAATTTGTTGAAAATTTTTTGAAACTTGTCAAATACGAAAGGATGGTATGTGAACTTCTTGAATTTTTTGCCTATATTTTATCTGTCTGAAGAGTACTTTCATTGATGACTTTTTGTTCTTTGAATTTATTTATTTTCTTGTGTATCATTTTCTTGTGAAAACCATTATCCTTAGCAATTTGTATGATGTGTTCTTTCTCTTTATTGTAATTTTCTTTGCTCATGGGGACATTCACAAGTCTGTGTGTTAAACTATTAAATACTGCCTGTTTGTGTGAAAAATGGTTAAATCCAGTAGCTTTTATATAATTGTCGATGTGAGTTTCTTTTCTGTAGATTCCAAATTCTATTTTCTTTTTTTTCTTCATTCCTAATCAATTTAAAGTCTAAAAATGGTATTTCATGATTATTTTCTATTTCCATTGTAAATTTGATTACATTATTTCCAGAACTTTGCAAAATTTACTTTTTGTTTTGTCAATTTTCCTCGTTATTGTTGTGGGTCATATAGCTCAGATGGCAAGGCGTTAGACTATGGCAGACGGGAAGAAAGGAGTAGAGATTTTTCTTCACTCATTTATGTCCAGATTAATCTGGGATCATTTGGATTCCTATGAAATGAATATTTCATATTTTCTGAGGATAAAGTTATAGGACCTTAAGACTAGCCAGTGTATCACATCTTTGTTATGCCTCCAAGTATCGTCGTGGCTAGTTCAGTTGGAGTACCTTTATCTTTTAATGTGTACTTTTTTTAAAGTTGATGCTTATTTATAGATATTTTAACATCACATCTAGAATCTTTGGTTGTATCCAGGAAGATTTCAACCTATATATTGTGTGTAGTCATGGGTTCTTGTGAAAGATCACTGATTTAATTTTTTAAAATTATAGTATAAAATAGCAATTATGATGAAATTAATCATGGTAATGAAATTTTAACCCAGCATTTGAAAAATGAGAAAAACCGGAAGATGTCTCTGTCGGGATAAACATTACATATACCTCATATTTATTATTTTTTTAAGACCGGTTTTGGAGAAACTGATGGTCTTCCATCTTCAATTTGTACAGTTTATTTGAATCAAGTACAAATTGAAAATGGAAGATTATTAGATTCTCCAAAACCAGTCTTTAAAAAAAAAGACTAAATATGAGGTGAGATGTAATTTTTTTCATTATCAATACCTCGTAGTGTCGATTAATTGATAAATTGATTGAACCCTGTTCATCCTGCACGGGACATGGGTGCTTTTCTAGTGGGAAGTTTCTTAATCAGACTAATCTAGTTCAAATATAATTTAGTTATGCTTATTTTCCTATAGGCATCAGCAAGGGACATGTGGTTAGTATATTGCCTCGAGGAGACATCTAGTAGGAAAATAAGGTATTATTCGATAGATGAAGTTCGGTTAAATTTTGCTCAGGCCTTTTTATTCAAACTTGAGGTTCTTTTATGAGCCAAAAAATCTTCAGACTTGGGACCCATGGCCTAAAGTCCCTCCTGGAGGACTTGTCACTTGGATTTATCCATCCTAAGAATCCATCAACCCTGCCAGGTTTGAACCTCATAGTGTTACTTCCTACAAATTTTGAACATAAGACTCTGTCATATTGTTCAGCACTGGGATTTAAACCTGGGACCTAAATACTAGCTTCAAATGCTACTGCTTGAGCCAATTCACCCAGTTATGTTTTTGATACTAATAAAAATTGTATAAAATATTCTCAATGTGAAAATTATATTGCTATATGGGTGTGAGACTTGGAAACGAACAATTTCATTATATAAAAAACTACAAGTAATCTAAAAAGATGCCTGAGATTTATTTTGAGAATCTGGTGGCCAAAGCCATGTCAAACGAGGAATTATGAAAGATAACATCACAGGAAGAGATCTGGAAGGACATTAAATATCGCAAATGGAAATGGATCGGACACACTCTCAGAAGAGAACTAGACTGTGCGCCAAAGAGAACATTAGAATTGAATCCATAGGGATTGCCTAGAAAAAGAGGAAGATCAAAAATTACATGGCGCAGCACTGTGACAACAGAAATTGAACAACAAGGAAAAAGTTGGAACAAAGTTAGGAATATGATAAAAAAAAACGGAATCTGGAGGCATTTTTTACAAAGTCCCTATACTTTCAAGAGGATTGATGGGAACTATTACTACTACTATATAATATTCTGGGGGGCACACCATAGCGTAGTGGTTAAGGCAGTGCACTACAAACCGGAAGGTCGAGGGTTCAAGTCCCGGTGGGGTCAGGATTTTTAAACTGACCCAAACCTTCTGGTGGCACCATGGCCCTGGGGTCGACTCAGCCTCTAACTGAAACGAGTACTAGACGCTTGTTCTGGGGGTAAAGGCGGCCGTCATGCAGGGCTGACAACCTGGCTGACATCAAATGCTGATTGTCTAGAAAAAGTGGGAGCCTTAACATCCTACTACCCCAGGAGCCTCCCGAGGCCTATAGTGGGAACACTTTACTTTATATAATATTCTATATACAATGAATAATTTAATTATATCACAAAAACCATCTCTGTTAAATTTTAATTGCATTTTCTTGAGAACAGTTTTTATTATCTAATGTAAAATCTTTGGTTTACAAAGTGTTGGAATTAAAGTGATGTACAATTCTAGAGGTTAACAACTCAAAGTAAACTCATATCTTGAACATAATGTTAGAAGTAAGGAAACTGAGACAGAATGAGATTTAAAGGGAGCTGTTTGTTGCCTGACTACAACTTTTACTCTACATTTCCAAAATGTTTACCTTCCTTGATTATACACTTTTATATTCTTGCTAAATTTTATAATTGATAGGAATAGTAATGGAGAAGTAATGTATAAACACAGCACAACTGAGTTACTTAACTGTGGATCCGAGGAACACAGGTTTAAACTCAGCCATAATCGATGGATTTTTCAGAGTACAATCCTTCCTTCAGAAGGAAAATAAAGGGATGGGTCCCATGTTGTTGTAGTTTTATAGCATGTAAAAGAAGTTGAATCCTGAAATAAAAGATCCCAAGCAAAATTTGTTGGTTCTTTCACATCCAACTACAGATCACAATATTAATGACCTGAGATGTTAAATAATGCTTTCTGCAGTTTTACTGATACTTGTCAGTCATTATTATTTTATACAATCTCAACTATATATTAATTTCAAAACAAAGTAGTTTAATAATTAATAAATTAATGAGTCATTTTAACATCTTACCTCATATTTCATGTTTTTCAAACACGGTAACTATAGTTTTCAAATGATCTTGTCATTCATTTTCAACCGCCATTATGACTACCGGATATTCGTTGGAATCTCCCTTTATAACGTTGCCATCTGGTGTTGATTTGACGAACTTTGAGATATCGTTGCCATCTGGTGTTGATTCGATGAACTTCGAGATGAGGTCACGTTCATCCGGAATGTCGAAATTCATAGATTTAAATTTGTTCTTCTGTATAAATATTTTCTCCCAAACTGTCAAATCCAAAGGTTTTTCCAAATGTTTTAGAAGTTTAGCTTCTTTTTCAATTCTATGACCTTCCAACAAACTATGTGCTGCAATAGCTGATTTTTCAATTTCACCATTTTTAATATTTCTAAAGTGTTCCTTTGTGCGAGTGTCCAAATTTCTTTTTGTTTTTCCTATGTATACTTTATTGCAATCTCGACAATCAATTTGATAAATTCCAGATTTTTTACTATCTGGGGTGTTCATTTTCTTATTGGTTATTAATAAGTTACCAAGGCTAAATTTATTTATCGGTGCCAATGTAATATTGAATTTCTTGAACTTTGAATAGTTTAATAATATATAAATAGAGATCTGTGAAATTTGCGAGTTGCAATAACGCAAAATGCTCTAATTTTGTCATTTTCTTGTACCATTTCTTATCTCCCCTTCCCATAACCTCAAAAAAAAAAGCATTTATGAGTCATGAAATAATGCGAAATCCTACGATAATGCGAAATAACACCAAAATTTAAAATTTTCAACAAATTCTGGAGATTTTTTTGTTCTATTCACAAAATTTTCATAATGCATTTTTAAACACTGTTTTCGGATTCCATCTTCTTTTTAACTGCCATATCTGCTTCCTCCAAAGGGAAATGGTTGAAACACAGTTCACAACATAGAGATAATATTTTCTGTTTTAAAATCATTAGGAAGTTACATTATGAGGTTTAATTTAATTTTGAATTTGTATTCTTTAACATTCTTACCTCATATGTCCATTCTGTTGGACGATCGTTTCAAAGCTATTGCTCCATTTTCAGCTTGTTCACAAACTCAGTTTGGAGCAATAGCTTTGAAACGATCGTCCAACAGAATAAACACATGAGGTAAGAATGTTAAAGAATACAAACTCAATTAATATTTTCTGTCTGCATTCTCAAGTATGGTCTCTCCATAGATTTTAAGAATGCAGAGATACTAACCATGGTTGCATTTTTGTAAAAGGCAAATTTTGCTTACAAATTGGTGAAGATTAAAATTATAAGCATTTTAGTGTATTAGAATTGATATCAGTTGTACAAGCTAAAAGTTGACCATAAACTACTGGATATATATCATTCTTATTGGATTTAATATACTAAACTAGGATTAAAAAGACTCAAATTTACATTTTTTTTAGAATAACACCGCGAAATTCCCAATAGCATCGAAATCTTGAAATTTTAAAACAAATTTTCCCCAAATATAAAACCACTTTCACAGATCTGTATATATAAATAATTAATAGGTTAATAACACATTCGTCAGAAGGAAATAAAACAAGAAAGTTAGATTACAAAATGTAATTATTAGAGTAAGATCACAAGTAATTTCATTATAAACCGTAATTGAAAATCAACTCTGCAGTTGTTTGGATATTTAAATACGAGGGATCACAGGAAAGGTATAAGTAAAATTCGATAAGACATTAGATTTACATTCAAGGTTCCACACTGTGGCTGAGTGGTTTAAGGAATTGTCCTTGGTGCAGAGGTATAGGATGCATGCTGGAGTCACTATGGGAGATAAATTTTCTCATAGAATTTTCGTCAGTGCATAGGAGCATGCCCAACCAACATCATGTGGAATTTGGGTAGCTGTGTTAAATAGTGTATTCAAGTTAAGAAAATCATCTGGAATGACTGGGGGATCTGACATGCTGACCACATGTCACCCCAATACTGGCTGTATAATTGTTCACCTCTGTGTTTGACACATGTGGATTAGAGGGAAACATCCAGCTGAATCACACCACAGAATTTAGTGTTGTACCACATACAAAATGGAATGACCAGGTAAAGGAGAGATGCAGGAAAAATGTAGGATTGGAACACAGTTTAAAATAAGAATAATGAACAGATGGAGATGAAAGATGGTTTTTACCTGCACAATCCGCAGCAATGGAAATGGTTTTGCTTATAATCATAGTCATGTGATGGTGAATTGCTAGAAAACCCTAATGTTTAATAATAGGAATGCTATAAATGTTACAAGAAATTGCAATTGCCTGCAAAATATAGATATACCAACCTAACTTCTACAAAATAGCTGGACTGCCATATTTAGGATTAACAGTAGATGTGTTAATGTTGTCAACCTAACAGCTAGAAAATTGCTAAATGTTATCATAAAATCAAAGTAATGGTGGAAAAATGTAAATATTGCTTTCTAGGGTGAAAAACCAAGCTGTATGAATGTATAATAATGTATAATACAATATATTCTGCAGTTGTTTAATGTACAATTTAAAATTAAACACTTTTTGAGCATGATGGTCCCTTCGGTACTTGTATTTTTTTAAGTTTAGATTGATATTAGGGCTTTCCCTTATAGAAGTTGACACCAATTCATATAAAAGCTTTCAACCTTTACCTGTATACCAATTGGGTAAAATACTTAAGCTGCTATTATATAAGTATAGAACTCTGGTGTGTTGATAATTAGTAAAATTAATGTATTACAGTAGAAAGGCATTAATATTCATGTAAACCCATAGTGATTCTTCTGTGGATCTGAATTTGAGACTGCTGCTTGTGATTGTGATTTAAAAAAAAAGCATTCTTGAAATTCCAGAAGAAATGATTCAGTTAAATGAGGGTTAATGCAAGGATAATTAACATAATGTTGTTAGTAGATCTGCAGGATATGTTTTTTTCTCTATGTTAGACCAAGGGTTTGAATCTTTTTATGTTTGTGGGATCCTTGAAAAAGAAATTAGATGCTTGATACCCTTGTCAAAACTATTTTTTTTTTCCTTTCAGTTATTTAAATATTAATACTATATGGAATAAATGCAATTAATGTGTTAAACTCATTCCCTTTCCAAAATATCTTGCAACATTATTGCCTCAACAACTGAATTACGGGTACAAGAATAATTAACAATATTTAAGGGTAAACATTTCTTGTCTACGAAATATGTTTTAAAAATTGTAGAAACTCTGGTTTTTAAGTCTCATCATGGATAAAGGGAGGGATAGGTACCATTTCTTTTACACTAATACAAAAATTTAAACATAATTAAATGTTTCAGAATGAGTTTAAAATTTGGTTTATTAGATTATACAATACATATGGCAGAAGTTTTGCTTTTAATTTTTTATAATTGTAAAGTATAAAACTATTAAGAGTCTATCATTATCAATTCCTTAAATAAGGGATATTGTGTCCCCCTTATGGGAGGTCGATTCTATATAATAATTTAAAACACAGTTTTTTTTTCAATAAATGTTAAGGCAAAGATATAATTATATAAGATAAATTAAAATTAAACCTCATAGTGATTTATTTGTATAAAAGTTCAATATAATTATATGTTTTTTTTTATTTTTAATTTAATGCTTCTCATTGAAAGACAAAGTTTATTTGAAGAGAAAAATTACACTCAGATAGCTCAGTTGGTAGAGCATTGGCATAGAAACCAAAGGTCCTGGGTTCAAACCCCTGTCTAAATGTACATTTGCTCTTCAAATGTAATTTTATATTCCATATTTATTTTTTTAGGAGAAGATTTACTGCTTGCATTGGATTTTTCTCATAAATTGAATGTAACTAATGCAATAGAAATAATCACCTTAATTCATATCATGCATATTAGTATTTTGTTTGTATGATTTAAACATGATTATTTTTGCAGCAACCCTCTTGAAAACAGGTGAAAGCTTTTAACACATAAGTGATTGTGAAATTTGTTCCTGCAAATATTTATATCTACATGTGTGTTCTTGTCATGTCAATTCCTTCTTGTAGATTTTTTAGTCATAGTTGATTTATTTCATGACATTTTTCAAGAATTTAGGATTAATATAATCCTAATTTTAGCTGTGTTGTTTATTCAGTTTGAAAAGTGTTTGGTAACTTTTCATGAAGGTATATTTCCACACAGAAAGATTTTTCTTGATTTAATTTAATTTTGAAACATATCTAAGTAAATTTAGATTTCAGACTTTGTAATTGTGTGCATAATGCATGTAATTTCTTGACAATAGAAAGACATCACCAATAAACAAAACAAGAATAAGATAAACACAATTGGGAAATTACATACTGTTTACGTGACTTGTATATTTTTACTATTGCTGAGCTGTAATTGGGTTAAAATGGTCAGAACATATCTTTTGTTAAACTTTTTTGTAAACTTTATATTAAATCTTGCAAGATTTTTTAGTTTAAGAAGATCCAGAGTTCAATCTCCACAGGCAGCCGATCTTACTATGTTTTTTGGGGGTTTTCCATTATCACTGAAATGAATGAAGTATTGTAATTTCATTTTTTACCCAAAATATGTATATCCATTTTATTGAGTTTTCTTAAAAGATGCATAGTGGCACTACAAATATACTTCATGCTTGATTTAACACTTCTCACTGAAGGATAAATTATATTTGAAGAGAAAAACGTTTGCCTAGACTGAGACTTGAACCCAGGACCTTTGGCTTGCCGGGCCAAATGTTCTACCAACTGAGCTATCGAGGCGAGTTGCGATCTAGATGCAAATTTTTCTCTTATATATGTTGTAATTCCCTTGTGCCAAATGCTTTGAAACCTTTGCTTCTATCTTTGCAAATGGCAGCTTCTTAGTTAAGAAGAAATTTATTGGGAATTTAACACTACTTTATAAAGCCAGTAGGCTTCTATTGATGCTTTTATTATTGAATAGAAGAAGCCCTTGAATAGAAGAATCAATAGAAGCCCTACTGCTTTATAAAGTAGTGTTAAATTCCCAATAAATGTCTTCTTAACTAAGAAGCCGCCATTTGCAAAGATAGAAGCAAAAGTTTCAAAGCATTTGGCACGAGGGAATTACAACATATATAAGAGAAAATTTTGGATCTAAATCGCAACTCGCCTTGGTAGCTCAGTTGGTAGAGCATTTGGCTCGGCAAGCCAAAGGTCCCGGATTCGAGTCTCGGTCCAGGTGAAAAAAAAAATTTTGTCTTCAAATATAATACTCCATGCTATTGTGTAAATAAAATAATTCAGAGATTCTTCCTCCTGAAAAGGAGCAAACATAAAATGAAAAATAATTTTATTTTAGAAAGAAAAATTAATAAGAATTAAATAAATCGTGATTATTTCATACCTCATAATTCTATGTTCCTTTAAACACACCACTGCAGTATCGGCGACTCCTTGTCACCATCAGACAAGGAGTTGCCGATACTGCAGTGCTGTGTTTAAAGGGAACATAGAAGTATGAGGTAAGAAATAATCACGATTTATTTAATTCTTATGAATTGAACCTCATAATGTTAAAAATTCCCAAATTTAATATATAAAAGAAAAATTAATGTTCGGACCAGGACTCGAGCCCCGGATCTCTAACTCTGTGCGTTAGTATGATACCTATTACACCATCTGAACTCTGATATAAACGTCAACAATTCTTTTAATTTATATAATTATCTTTCATAATTGAGGGGCTCAGTGGAATAAGGACCCATCCCAACCAATGGTTGATTTTTAGTTATTTGCAGATTATGTATCCTCTGGTCATCTTCTGTTAATCTTTAGAAGTTCATAATTCTAACTTTGCTCAAAAGATGGTAAATGTGACTTTATGTGTAAGAAAAATTTCTGACTTCTTCACGCGCGCGGGAAATAAAGGCCCATCCCAACTGCTGACACGTGACCGTATATTGTCCGCTACTCTGTGGTCCGCTGCAGTACTGACTAGCATTGCCGGCAAATATCAGTAGATGCAGAATGGCTAATGCGGCAGGTTCTTGTGCGAATGGAAATAGTGTAATAAAATCTAAGAAAAGAGTAATTGAGATAAATGCAGATTTAAAAAATTGGATAACTTAGATAAAATGTTCACAAAGAGAAATGTGACGCTGGAAAGCGTAAGGTAGACATCAGAAAAGCATCTGAGTTTCCTTTTGTGGAAAATAGACATTTAATGTACGTAAAATCCGGTTTCGGTGACTTGGCTTTAGAGGAAGTAATAAGCCTTAAAAAAAAAGGGAAAGGAAAGTGTCCTGTATTGCGATATGTAATATTCACAACAAAATATCCTAATGGTAGGATGATAAAGAAGACAACATGACTCTCATGATATTTGTACCACCTGTACACAGCAGCCTTAAATCACATAATGATACAAATGCTGCAAACGTAGAATACATAGATTAATGCAATATCCAAGTTAAAAAGTGTTATTTTAAGTTTTATTTTTATCTAATTAAATTATTTTAATTTGTTTATTTATGGTGTTTTTTATATTCTCAATTTTATTTTTCTTTGATTAGACATAAGAAACAATATAATGATCTATACATTTGCAGGCAGAAAGCTTATTTTATGTACAAGACATGTACCAAATATTATCAATGTGTGTTCTATATATTTTACTCAATGTAAAATTTTAATAAAATGCAATTTTTCTCCAAACTTAGTGCAGTTGGGATGGGCCCTTATTCCACTGACCCCCTCAATTGTTTTCAAGCATAAATATATATTTATATCTCTCTGTGGGAATGTAGTTTCATGAAGTTATGTCAAAGTGAATTTAATCAGAACAGAAGTACATAATATAGAGATCTCCACATGTTTTAAACAAATACTATTTCTTAACATTTAATCTACATAATACCTATAATTTATTTGTCACCTCTCAACAGATTATCCTGTTGCACACAGTAATATTTTATTAAATAAAAAGTCATATAATTTTATGCAGAATGTCTGAAAACTTTTGGATCAAAATAATATGGAATGCAGAAATATCTAAATGTAGTATTTTGAGATGGGAATCTATTGTTGGAAATGTCCATTTCAGGAACCATAAAATTTTGAAATGAGAATTAAGTTTCAAGATTTATTTTGTCATCATCATGTATTAATCCTAGAAGAACTATTGTCACTTGAGAAAGGGTTTTTCATACATTCTTTTTATAAGGAGACCTAGTGAACATTTTCCATATAGGCAGTATGGAAAATAAGATATCAATTCAGAAGTATACACCTCATCTCATATTTTCCTTTCTCACCTGGATATATTTTGGTGAAAATCATAATCATTTTATAAATGAGTTAGAGAAAATATTTTTATATCTCACCTCATAAAGTTCCATATTTTCACGATACCAGTTTCAAAGGCCATTTTTGCCTTCATCTTCAGTCAAATTCCAAATTGGAAATATCTCATAATTAAATTAATGTTTTTATTACCTCACCTCATATCCTTTTTCTTCTATACTGAAGTTTCAGAGCTTATCTCCATCGTCAGTAGCCTCTGATTGACCGGTGTTATGTCGTTTCTTGGCAGTTTTCTTCTTACTTCTATTGGTGGACCGATGAACCTCTGGATCAGGTCACCTATAATTTATTTGTCACCTCTCAACAGATTATCCTGTTGCACACAGTAATATTTTATTAAATAAAAAGTCATATAATTTTATGCAGAATGTCTGAAAACTTTTGGATCAAAATAATATGGAATGCAGAAATATCTAAATGTAGTATTTTGAGATGGGAATCTATTGTTGGAAATGTCCATTTCAGGAACCATAAAATTTTGAAATGAGAATTAAGTTTCAAGATTTATTTTGTCATCATCATGTATTAATCCTAGAAGAACTATTGTCACTTGAGAAAGGGTTTTTCATACATTCTTTTTATAAGGAGACCTAGTGAACATTTTCCATATAGGCAGTATGGAAAATAAGATATCAATTCAGAAGTATACACCTCATCTCATATTTTCCTTTCTCACCTGGATATATTTTGGTGAAAATCATAATCATTTTATAAATGAGTTAGAGAAAATATTTTTATATCTCACCTCATAAAGTTCCATATTTTCACGATACCAGTTTCAAAGGCCATTTTTGCCTTCATCTTCAGTCAAATTCCAAATTGGAAATATCTCATAATTAAATTAATGTTTTTATTACCTCACCTCATATCCTTTTTCTTCTATACTGAAGTTTCAGAGCTTATCTCCATCGTCAGTAGCCTCTGATTGACCGGTGTTATGTCGTTTCTTGGCAGTTTTCTTCTTACTTCTATTGGTGGACCGATGAACCTCTGGATCAGGTCAAAATTTGCGGGAGTTTCAAAATTCATGAGTTTATCTTTCTTGTTTTTTTGGATGTGGATTTTTTCCCAGACTGTGAGTTCCTTTAGTTTATAAACTAAACTTTGAAACTAATTTATAAACTAAAGGAACTCACAGTCTGGGAAAAAATCCACATCCAAAAAAACAAGAAAGATAAACTCATGAATTTTGAAACTCCCGCAAATTTTGACCTGATCCAGAGGTTCATCAGTCTTCCGATAGAAGTAAGAAGAAAACCGCCAAGAAACGACATAACACCGGTCGACCAGAGGCTACTGACAATGGAGATAAGCTCCGAAACTTCAGTATAGAAGAAAAAGGATATGAGGTGAGGTAATAAAAACATTAATTTAATTCTTAAATTAAACCTCATAGTGTTCTTTCCCTGTGAAAGTTAAAAAAAAAAATCCCATAATGTTCCTTCCCGCTGTACTTTTGATTAAATAGATTGTAATCATTCTCAGCTTAGAATGATGATATTTGAGTTTGTATTCTTTAACATTCTTACCTCATATGTTTATGGGTGTGTGTTTTTACTTTTTCTAAAATCTTCTCACATTATTTCCATATAATTATTTGATTTTCAGTTTCTACGTCCAAAATTGCAGTTTCGATGTCAGCTATGTATTCTTCTATATTATTTGAATAAGAATGTTAAAGAATACAAACTCAAATATTAAATTAAATCTCATAATGTAACTTCCTAATGATTTTAAAATTAGAATGGTGATGTTTGACTGAAACATGTCCAGGTGAGAAAACAAAATATGAGGTGAGGTGTATATTTCCAATTCAGTTTCTTAATAAATTACCTTATATGTTACTTCCTATTAATTTTAATAACAGTGTTTAAATATTGAATTAGGGATTGTTTATTTTTTATTTCACTCACCTCATATTTCATAACTCCTCGCAAACCCAGGGTTTCGTCACATCATTTGTGACATTCTCAATGCTGTGTCACGTATGAGGTGAGTGAAATAAAAAATAAACAATATTAAAAAACCTCATAGTGTTATTTCCTATCTACATAACTTAATAATTGAATTAGGGAACCTGGTCAAGTTTATTCTCACGACATGCTCTTTCTGTTTTGCTGATACTTGGAGATGCAGTCGAGGACTGGTGACATGTTGAGTTTTTGTAACATATTATTAAGATCCCATTTGGTTTAGCCAAGTGTTCAGCGCATGAACCTAATTTTATAGGCTGTTAATCTACTTTCATCATAATTTGCTTCCATAACACAGGATTTATCTCTCCACTGTCGGTTATATAAATGAATACGGGTTGATTTCTTTACCAATGATGCTTTCAAAACTTTGTTAATGATGCCCATGGATTTGTTGAATTTTTTTAAAATTAGCAACAAAAAATAATCTATTGCCTAAATTACTCAATTCATTAGCTACTCTAATATTTTGTTGTTCAAACAAATTTTGCCTGGCACTAGGTATTTACTACAAAAGCCCAATATTTATTGTTTTTCTGTGGATTTATCCATAGAATACCTCTGTGGTAACAAAGTTAAATTGTATATAGATCTTTGGAACTCATCTTCTGATATGGTTAGCAAACACAAAATCATCTGCAAAAATTATTGTAACTTTTTTATGAAGTAAAGCTTTTTTCTCAGTATATGTTATTGTGTGCAACAGGAAAATAATAAAATAAGATGTTATTTCTGCCTGCCTAATGTCATGGCCTTTACAATTTATTTTCAGTACAGTTTGTAAGTTAGGATATTGGAGTAATATTGTTGTTGGTTTTGGGTTTTTTAAGCACTATGCTAAATTGCCTATTTGATTCAACTTCTGATATGTAATCAGATAGCACTTATTTTGGCTTTTATAAAATTAGAAACAGGATATATTTTATCTATTTCTAAAGAAAAATGGATTTTGATAATTAAAATATAACTTTTTCAAATTTTATTGTATAAAAAAAGGAATTAATTTGTGAAGAGTTAATATAAAATAATAATCTTTTTGTTTGAACTGTAGGTCATGGTATGTTGGCACAGTGCTTAGATGAAGTCCCTATATAACACCATATTGATTGACCAGCAAGTAGTTTAAGATATGATTTTATACAATATTATATGAAATTACATTGCCAAAGAGGCTTGTGTGTATGTAACTTGTATATGTGAACTAGTCAGCCAGATGTGGCAACATTATAGATCTAATAGTTTGTTTATTCTTCTTACCAAAGCTATCAGCAATCTCACGGCTTTCTTGTTCATCTGAACTCTCAAACAAGCTTATGTCTGGTTTAAAGAAGGAAATTATATTTTCTCACGTGTGGAAAGTAACAGTTTGTAATATACTATCATTGGAGTCAAGGTTAGTTCAGGGTTAAGCTTACCACAGGTTGGCGAATTTTAATGATATTATTTTTAGTCTGAACATCTTACCTCAATATTAATGTTGATTTGTTCTTGAACATGTTTCAAAACAATTCTGTTTTATCGTCAGCTTTTCCAGACTGGTTTTATTTATGTTGCACAACCTGGATGTCGATGTCAGCTCCATCCTGTGGTTGGCCAAAGAACCTCCAAACAAGGTCACGCTCCATCGGTATATCAAAATTCATAACTCTGTTTCTGTTCTTCTGAATATAAATTTTTTCCCAAATAGTCAGCTCTTTTGTATTTTCTAACTGTTTTAATAATTTAGAGTCTGAATTTATATTATGTTTTTCAGACCAAACATGAGCAGCAACTGCAGATTTTTCTATTTCCCCATATTTCTTATGTGTTCTTTGGTTCTAATTTTTAGGTTTCTTTTTGTTTTTCCTATATATATCTTTTCACAGCCCATGCATTCAATTTGATATATTCCTGACTTTTTTGGCGGATTTTAAGTTTACATCCTGTAAGTTTTAATATAAAATTAGCAGTTAAAATGACCAAGAGTTTACACTACATTATATGGCAGAAAATATTTTAATTTATAGAGCGAGTTCCATTTATCAGATTAGAGAGAATTAATTCTACAACATTTAGGTAAAATTAAGTAATAAATAAGTTTGGTCTGTATTCATCTTACCTCATAATAAGGATCCTAATAAACAAGATCTTTGGACCACAAAATGAGGGAGCAGCAGTTGAGATCCAGGGCTGACAACTTAAAGAAGATCAGTCTGTACCAACTAACGATGTAGCACAGAAGTTTTGAAACACGTCAAACAATTTATGAGGTAAGATGAATACAGACCAAACATATTTATTAAGAGAACCTCATAATGTTGCTTCGTAATATATTTTCATAAAAATGAAGTAAGTTACAAATACAAATTTTTACATGATTGCAAATAGTAGTTCAAAACAATCTGCTAAATTCAGTATTGTTTGTTAACAATGCTCAATTTTCTATCCACGACTTTCTCATTTTTTACACAACATGCATCCAGTCACAAAGAGTCATATTATGATGTAATTATTTCATTTGGTAGGGGGGAAGAATTTGATACTTATTCCAATTTTTCCAAAATACTTTGTAATTATGAATAATAATAAAATCTTCTTCTTGTTATATTAGGTTCACAGCCTATCCCTTCTAGAAATTAAGAGTCTTTCCATCTCCTTTTTGGATTTTGAGGTGATCTCTTCCCATATGCTGGTAGATTGTCCCTTGTCACATGTACAATTCTGTCCAATTTCATGTGAGATACATGTCTTCTATCCATCCATTTACCTATTGCTTGGATATTTAACTGGTTTTTAATCTCTTCATTTCTTATATCTTCTAGTTTCATGCACAATTCTCCTGAAAATATTAATTTCATTTGTCTCTAGAATCTGTTTTGTTATAGAAGTATCCACTCTTATCTCAGAAGCATAGGTCGATATTGGGCATGTAACTGCTTTATAAATTCTTATCTTGATATTCTTATTTATTTGTTTTTTATATAATATCATTCATTCTTCTCACTATTCTCACTGAATGGTTAGCTTGATATGCAACTTCATTCTGTAGGGCTCTTCAGCTAGTTATCTCAATACCCAGATATTTTATTGCCGTTACTTGTTCTATTATGTTTCTTTTTATTTCTAACTTACATCTTATGTTGGGGTTTTCTTATAGTAATTTATTTAGTTTTTGTTAATGTCTTTTCGTATTGTACTTTTGACAGTCAAAATAGGATCTATATAATAATCTCTGCAAGTCATCCTCAGTATCTGCCATCAGAACCACATCATCAGCATAGCATACAATATTAAGGTCATTATAATCCATTCTGTATCCATCTTTAAGTCTAAAACTAGGGGTGAACAAGGCTTTTTAACTGTGATGGAAGCAATTGGTCTAGGAGAAAGAACCCATTATAAAACATACCATCAGCCAGCTTAAGAAGTCATTGGGAGTGTAGTTTTATTCAAGCTCATGCCCAGAGTACCAAAAATAATAAGAAAATGAAAATATAAAAATGCCTCATTGACTGGTTGACTGACTGATCATGAAGTCCCACAGGGGATTGAGAAGGAAGTAGGCAAGCTAGGCCTACACTCTAAAATATTTTACTATAAGGAAAGATCCTGTTTTTTTTTAATACAATAAATTTGAGAATTTTTATCATTATGAGGTTTTATTAATAAGAATCGAATGAATCGTGAATTCTTCTTATCTCATACTTCTATGTTTTTTTTAAACACAGAATTGCAGTATTGGCGAACAATCTTCATCATCGTCAGCTGTTTTCATGACTGCCAATTTTTTCTTTTGCAAATAATTATCCACACTGCCATCTGGTGTTCTTTTGAAGGAGTAATTTTCTAAACTGCCATCTGGTGTATTTTTGAAGAACTTTGTAATCAAGCTTGGTTCGTCCGAATTCTCGAAGTTCATGGTTCTAGTATGTTTTTATAAATATATATCTTTTCCCAAACTGTTAAATCCAAAGGTTTAGATAGATGTTTGTAAAGTTTTGCTTTTTTTTCGATTTCTCCATTTTTTTATGTTTATAAAGTGTTATTTTTTACGAGTTTCCAAGTTCCTTTTTGTTTTTCCTATATATATATCCTATTGCAATCTTTGCAATTTGCAGGAGGTTGAGTGGTCCCCAGGACTAAATCTGGATCATTCAAACTTGCCCACTATCATCACAGTAATAAACATTGATTTACATTATATTATTTTTTTTATATTATTTTTGGTCTGGACATCTTACCTCAATATTAATGTTGATTTGTTCTTGGAATTTGTTTCAAAACAATTCTGTTTTATCTTCAGCTTTAATTAAAATAACCTCAAAATGTAACTTCCTAAAATTAAATATTGATTTACATCTCTTTTCATCATTGATAAGATGAATAATTTCCAATCTGTGTTAATTTTTTTTGCAATATTTTTTGAACTGAGTTTATCAGCAATAATCAAAATCTATCCTGGGGGTCCTAATTTATCTCATCCTGTGGCACTTAACAATCCTGTGTATGTGTGTGTGTTTTAATGAAATAATAGCTTTTGCCTTTTCTTACCAGGATTTTTTTTTATGTTCCACAATTCAAATTTGACTTACCATAAGCTTGTTTGTAGGTTTATATTTATCAGATGTGAAGTAAAAGTTAAGCAAAGCACCTCAGAGAAGATCTGGGCATGCCAAAGGGACATGGTGAGGTTCCCTTTCTAGATTTTTTTTGTAATAACTAGTTAGTCATTATGTAATTATGTTGTAAATACCAGCTGCTTATACTCACTGCAAGAATTACAGTACTTACATTATTGAGTCATTTTGAGCTATATCCAGTTAACAATTCATTATCAAATGGGATTGAAAATACACATCTTCATTCACAAAATAAATCGTTTTGCCTGGACATCTCTCGGAGATCTTGGTCCCCATTCTCAACTTAGATTAAGACTGCTTTAATTGAGCCGCTGATGTTTGCTCATATTCCTCTAGTCCAGGTATGCCAAAACTTATTTGGGCCATTTCATATATATTATTATCAGACTTTTCATGGGTCACACATGATGTTAACTATTGATAAATATATCAATTTTTCAATGTTTTTATTATTAATTTCATACATCTCAATGATGGATAAATCATATTTAAAGAGAAAAATTATATGCTCAGACCATGACTTGAACCCGGGACCCTTGGTTCTCTAGTCCAAGTGCTCTACCATCTGAGCTACCTGAGCAAGTACCGATCTAAACGCATATTTTTCTCTATATACGTTGTAATTCCCGCCCACCAAATGCTATGAAGCCTTTGCTTCTATCTTTGCAAATGGCGGCTCCTTTATTAAGAAGACATATTTGGGAATTATACATTACATTATAAATGTCAGTACTTCTTAATAAAGAAGCCGCCATTTGCAAAGATAGAAGCAAAGGCTTCGTAGCATTTGGTGGGCGGAAATTACAATGTATATAGAGAAAAATTTGCGTTTAGATCGGTACTTGCTCAGGTAGCTCAGATGGTAGAGCACTTGGACTAGAGAACCAAGGGTCCTGGGTTCAAGTCCTGGTCTGAGCGTATAATTTTTCTCTTCAAATATAATATATCAATTTTTATTTGGCTGATTTATTGATTGTTCTGATGATTATAGATTGATAATGTAAGCTGAAAAAAATATACAAATTGTGATACGTAGTTTGCAGGCCACCTGTTTGATATTTCTCCTCTATTGTATGTTTCAAACTCCGATTTTTCCGATTGAGGGTCTTTCCACTTTTCAGCGGTTGCCCTTTTACCAGCCGGCTGCTGGCCCTTCACATCCACATGTGTCAATCACAGAGGTAGATGATCAACAGCCAGTGTAGGGGTGACATGTGGTTAGCATGTCGAGTCCCCCAGCCGTTATAGCTGGTTCCTCAACCTGGAGCCGCTACTTATTGTAGCTACCCAATTGCCTCACGATGCTGGGTGGGCACCGATCCCATACTGTCCGAAATACCATGAGAAAATTTCTTCCCCCATGGAGACTCGAACCAGCGCAAGTCCCGTAGCTCTGCGCCAAGGCTTCCTACCTTAACTGCTCGGGTACAGCGCGGGACTGTTTCAAACTCAATCTGTTATTTTTTATGAGTTCATTATTTTGACTCACCTCATATATTTTTTTTTTATATTCTGCAGACTGTAGTTTTGTCACAACTATGCAGTATTGTCG
This sequence comes from Diploptera punctata, assembly GCA_030220185.1. Classification (NCBI taxonomy): domain Eukaryota; kingdom Metazoa; phylum Arthropoda; class Insecta; order Blattodea; family Blaberidae; genus Diploptera; species Diploptera punctata. The sequence goes on along the minus strand of JASPKZ010005287.1, from coordinate 852,959 downwards.
ATGCATTCTAATTAAGTTAGAATGCATCTCATGCATTGACAATGTCGCATAGATGCGACAGAGCTATAATCTGCAGAATATAAAAAATATATGAGATGAGTCAGAATAACTAACTCATTATAATTAAAAGAAACCTCATAGTGTTATTTCAAACAAATATTAAATAAATCAATCTGTTATAATTATTATTTAATTGTGTCACTCCCTATTGATGTTATATAATTATATTAAAAAATTCCATGCTGATATCATGTTATAGAAATTATTGTCAGAGTACAGAAAATGCCTCTGAATCTTTCATGAGTCCCATAGCTGTTCGCGTTTATATTTTTCCCCTTTTTTTTATGATAATTATTTTGTGTCCCATTCTGCTGTTTCTGCTTCTGCATCTCGTGATAATTACTGGTAAGGAAGAAATCTCAAATGGTTGCCTGTAGGTTGAAAGTATTCTTTGTTTACAAAGATTGGTTTCGATAATTACACTTTAATATATGTGGATTTTCTTGCTTTGTATTTTAAATAAAAACAAAAAATTACATTAGTTTCAAACATTTTGACAATTATTCAATGTGCAGCACTGCTTGTATGACTTCTACAGATATCTAATTACTTACAAATTTATTTAGTTTGTGCTTACAAGTGTTATTTCAATTACTGGTATGCATACTTGTACATTTTTGTGTAGAATCTCTACACAGTTTCATTAAGATCTGTGATACAATGTTTTTCTTCTTCTTCTTCTTCCTTCCAAGTATTAGGCCAAGGCCTGTTACGATCCTATAGAAAATTTTCCCTCCAGCGTTTGCGGGAAATTCTCGTATAACATAGTGAAATTTAAGTTCTATTATTATAAAAGTTAAAACCCAATTCCCAGAACATGATCATGAGACTAGATCAAGAAGAAGATAATCAAAACGTAGTCTTTAAGTAAAAACAAAAAATTAAGCACTAAACCTGTGTAAATTTAATGTTATATGTGTGAAAAAAAACAGATTGTCAACACTGTAAATATATCTGTTAATCCTTATTTGATAATTGTAATCTAAAAGTACATTACCACACAGACGAGTGAGATGGCTCAAGCAGTAATATTTCTGACTTGTGAGTAGAAGATCCAGATTCAAACTCTAATATAACCAAACTGACAGGTTTATCGCTCTAATCATAGTATAATTAAAAAACAAATATATAAATATGACTTCAAATCAGTCATTTCCAACTGATCGAGTTGTGACATCATAATATGCTTCCACGCTGAGGCATGGAGAAAGGTTAGAGACAAACACAGAGTGGTGGCAGGTGGTTCATTGGGTGTGTAACAGTGTTAGCAATAAACAGTCATTGGTTTAAGACCTCAAAGACACTTTGACTCGTATTCTTTGTATATGGTAAGTATTATATCTGTTTATGAACAGTAACAAAGTATTTAATGCTTCCAAAAAGAAAATTAATAAAGAAATTCAATCTAAGGAGGCTTTCACATGCAGTTCATTGTTTAAATCGAAGTACAATAGACCTATAAAAAATTTCTTTGAGATTTGTGAAGAAATAATGCAATAATGAACTACTGTCCAAATGGGAAACGGTCACTTGGTCGACCTATGAAAAGATGGCACGAAAACTGCTTTCTCAGGCCGTAACAGTTCTTCTAGGACTAATACCTGGCAGGATGATGATGATGATGATGATAATTTTATTAATGAAGAAAAGAAACATCCATACTACACATGACAGATAATACATGAATACACTGACTGGCTGACGTTTTGAATCTTTCCCCATAAGGAAAAATGCTTATAACTTCAAAAAAATGGCATATAAATTGATGGTTTTCAAAGAAAAGTTGACTCTATGGTAACATAAATTACGCAACAAAATACTGCAGATTTTTCCAAATTAAATGTTTTTTGGACCATGCTGAACCTTTTAATTGAATCAAAAGCCAGTCTAATTAAACAAATAGACAAACAAAAGGAACTCACGGTTGGGAAAAGATCCACATTCAGAAAAACAAAAGAAAACTTATGAACTTCGAAATTCCTGCAAATTCTGACCTGATCCAGAGGTTCATCGGTCCACCAACAGAGGGAAGAAGAAGAGTTTCTTCCAATCGACATAACATCAGTCGCCAAAATAATACTGAAGATGAGATCATTATGGTCTTGAAATCGCGATCTACTTAGAAGATTTGTATGAGGAGAGGTAAGAAACATTAGATTTTACCATAAATTAAACCTCATAGCGATTAATTCCTGTAAAAGTTAAACATTTTAAGTGTTAATATTCAGTCTGAGAATATTAATGCATTTACATTGTTTTTCAACTAACCTGTTCTGGCTGCTTAACTGCTGCTTTGAACATTCTATTTCTTGAAATATATGCTTTTCCTGCATCTCTTAATATCTTTGCTTTACTATCCTTCCATTCTGAAGGGTTACAACAACATTTGCGGCTATTATTAATCTTTTTCACGGCACATTGTGAGACATGTATTGGACCTAGCTCCGCCAGCTTGCTTTTGTATACATTGTTCTTCCACAAAAATGAATATTTGCACCCGACCCAACATTACAAGAGTGCACAAAATTGTCACTAGATGGCAGATAAATACATATTGTTACATATACACTGTTTTTCCGTCAACAACTCAAATTTTAATTTTTCGCCAGATACATTGTTTTTCGGGGTAATGATTCATTTAGTAAAAGAGTGATTAAAATAGTTAGTGAATTGATCCAAATAATATACTAACTAAAGACTAACATCAAACATATAGATAGTCACATTTAAATTAAGAATCTGATTTATGAGTGACATGGAGTATGTTGCTGAAAGTACTTCAAACCATAACATAGACACTTTCATAAAACAGTACAACATTATTACTACACTGCTTTGTATTTGTTTGTCTTGCATCATTTCTTCGACATGGACAGGCAATGTATTTTCTACCTGCCTCACTACAAAGTACGGGAGAAACTCTATGATGTCACAGAGCATTCAGTTGGAAATGACTGCTTTAGATGTTAAAGCATATATAATAAGTATAATAATAACACATATTTGAAGAGAAAAATTATATGCTCAGACCAGGACTTGAACCCGGGACCCTTGGTTTTCTAGTCCAAGTGCTCTACCATTTGAGCTACCTGAGCAAGTACCGATCTAAACGCAAATTTTTCTCTATATACGTTGTAATTCCCGCCCACCAAATGCTTTGAAGCCTTTGCTTCTATCTTTGCAAATGGCGGCTCCTATATTAAGAAGACATATTTGGGAATTATACATTACATTATAAATGCCAGTATGGCTTTTTTCGATGTCCCGGTCTGAGCGTATAATTTTTCTCTTCAAATATGATTTATCCATCATTGAGATGTATGAAATTAATAATAAGAACATCATAATAATAACACTTGAATAGTTCAATTTCTAATAGTTTTGTGTTAGGAAACCCAATCTAAAATTAATAAAAAACCAACTGGTTTCCTATATTGCTTGTTTTATAAAAATAATTTTACCTAACCTAAGGTTAGAGAAATTAGATTATCTTCATTAATTAGCTCAGGCTTTGTTTTTTTATCAAGTTTTTTTAGTGTAAAAAGACTAAAAAGCTTGATAAAAAGAACCTCAAAATATTACTTCCTGAAATAAAATAATTTGGTTTTCTTTTTCTTCTTTATTATCTTATTCTCCAATAGAGTGTTGAGTTTTAGACAGCAGCCTCTATCCATCTCTAACCTTCTTTATTTCCTCAATCTTTGGTTTTCTATATCTATCTATAATAACGTAGTCCAATGTTGAGCCATAGCCTCTCCTTTGTTAGGAGTTACTAAACAAAGTAAATTTAGTTACCTTTTTGCCCATAAATGTCAAGAATGGTATGCAGTCAATATACCGACTCAATGAGACATCTAGCAGGCAATTGAAATATTACCAGGATGCTGAGGTTGGTAAATTTTGCTTAGAGGCTTCTTATTCAGACTTAAGGATCTTTTATGAACCTGAAAATCTTCAGACTCGAAAGCCACAGCTTAGGTCCCTCCCGGAGGCCTTACTCCCTGGATTTTTCGATCCTAAAAAAATCCATTGATCTCGGCCAGTTTGAACTCTTGATCCTCGGGACTAGAGGCAAGGAGCATAATCACTAGTCCACCACGTCTTTGTCTACATAAATCCCCTTTTTTCTTTCTTTCCAATTTTTTCCCCCATACATACATACATATCTCTTGATCTAATCCTTGGGATTCCTTCATCTTTTATCAGCTTGGTGCTTTTTAGTAAGAAAATAATTTTAAAAAAGTTGATCTAATTCTTGGATTCCTTCATCTTTTTTCCAGCTTGAGATTTTATAGTAAGAAAATAATTAAAAAAACATATTCTTATAAACAGTTTTTTTTTACTATATTGTTTTTTTTTGGGCAATAAATTCACAAATGTTAATTTTCTGATCTTGAGAATTCATTTTCATAAATGATTACTGCTATCTTCTATTATCTTTATAATTTAACTTGAAATGTATATTTCAGAGCTATACAGAAAGTTTAAACAAATCAATAGTATACTTTTATATTTGAAGAGAAAAATTTTCGCCTAGACCGAGACTCGAACTCGGGACCCTTGGCTTTCTGGGCCAAGTGCTCTACCAACTGAGCTACCGAGGCGAGTTATGATCTAGACGCAAATTTTTCTCTTATATACGTTATAATTCCCTATCGCCAAATGCTTTTAAAACCATTGCTTCTATCTTTGCAAATGGCGGCTTCTTAGTTAAGAAGACATTTATTGGGAATTTAACATTACTTTATAAAGCTAGTAAGGCTTCTAATGATGTTTTTATTATTCATTTAACATTTCTCAATGAAAGATAAATTATATTTGAAGAGAAAAATTTTCGCCTAGACCGAGACTCGAACTCGGGACCCTTGGCTTTCCGGGCCAAGTGCTCTACCAACTGAGCTACTGAGGCGAGTTATGATCTAGACGCAAATTTTTCTCTTATATACGTTATAGAAGCCTTACTAGCTTTATAAAGTAATGTTAAATTCCCAATAAATGTCTTCTTAACTAAGAAGCCGCCATTTGCAAAGATAGAAGCAATGGTTTTAAAAGCATTTGGCGATAGGGAATTATAACGTATATAAGAGAAAAATTTGCATCTAGATCATAACTCGCCTCGGTAGCTCAGTTGGTAGAGCACTTGGCCCGGAAAGCCAAGGGTCCCGAGTTCGAGTCTCGGTCTAGGCGAAAATTTTTCTCTTCAAATATAATTTATCTTTCATTGAGAAATGTTAAATGAATAATAAAAACATCATTAGTATACTTTTAGTTTATTTTATCAGTATTTTATAAAACATATTTTTTGAAAGCTTTCTGTAAAATGACTCCAGAGAGTAAAACAGCTGGTATATTGTATGTCGGTCTAAAAGAGCCTAACTTTCAGGGCTTTATGTATTTGTGTATTCATGCTAGCCATTGGTATTATATGTATCATATAATTATTATTGTATCTACTAGTACCTATGCAGGCTCCTGATGTATAAAAATTAAAACATCTAAATATACAGGGTGGAAAAAGTATGAATGCCTTAATTGTAGGTTCATATGTAATAGAACCATTTATATTAGAATTTTTTTTTATCATGTAGCTGTTAAATTAAATTTAAAATACTATAACATTATTTTATTAGTATACAGAAAAAAATGAAGCCTTCTTCATAGAACCTGATAACAAAATATATAGTCCTAGTTTTTTGAATCTATAATCAAGAAAGTAAGTTTGTCTATTTCTCCAGTTTATGTTTATAAATAATTTAATAATATAAAACATATAGAAGAGCTAGAGAGAATGCGATCTCTAGGTAGGCCAAGAAGGTGGGAGAATTAACCATGATTTGAGAGAGGTCAATTATACAGGTAATAATAGGAAAGCATTAGCTGAGAATAAGGATGTATGGAGAGCTAATGCATGTATGACTATGAACCTCCAGTGAATGAATTAAGACAGTAAAAATTTGACTATTTCTAGTAGGTCTACTGGTTTATTAGTTCAATAAAAAAACTAAATGTTCAACTGCATATAGATTTAATTTATAAGGGGAGGCTATCAAAAATGAGCAATGTATTCTAACGAAACTGGTATCAATTAAAAAAACTGTCTTAGCAGTCATACCACCTTTAAACATGGTGCCAAAACTCCATAACTTTTGAGAAATTAATTAATTATGGTTTGGGCGAGACCTGACATCTGTCTTGGTAAGGGCTAGCATATACCATTTTGCGTTCACTACACTATCTGCTTTCATAGAGCATCTAGCTGGGAACGTAAAAGCCTGGGTTTGATACCAACTTTCGACTATTTTTTATAATCAATATTATTCTCTTTTTTTATAATCAGTATTATTCTTTTTCTATAATCAATATTAATCTTTAATAAAAGATCGAGTCTCGGTCACTCCATGTGGGTTTCATAGTGGATGAAACAGAGCTTGGGCAGGCTTTTCTCGGGGTTTCTCCTGCCACAAATTTCATTTCTCCATACTCATCTCATCCATTTTGTTTAATTTCATTCATCTGCCCCTGTGATGGTGCGTCAGGAGTGGTCGGCCGGCATCCTTGTAATTCACAGACCTTTAAAATATAGGGGCTTCATCTCTTCTCATTCCTCGACCCGACCCTGAGTTGGACATGAGTTGAAGATACTTATTTTATTTTAGTAAAAGAAGTAAAGAAACAAGCTGTTAAAGCAGCACAAATATCAGGTTATATGAAAGACTTAATTTGGCGCAACAAACATATGTCAATACGAGCAAAATCTTCATATACAAAACAATAGTTCGACCAGTTATCGTACAGGGTGCGGCAGCATAACTTCCTTTTTTAAAATGTGCGCCATTTAGTCGGTTGATGTCGTAGCGGAGCGCTAGTGGTCTTGTTCGAGAGGGGGGACTATAAAGTTTTGTCCTGACACAGTTCAGTCGCCATCATGCGTTGGAACAGTCAAGAGCATCGATGACTGTTTTGAGGGAACACTTCCCAGAGCGCCTTATCTCAAGTGAAGTGGCCGGCCCGCTCTCCCGATTTGACCCCTTGTGATTTTTTTCTATGGGGTTATTTGAAATCCCGTGTTTATGTGAACCGTCCAAGGACCCTACAAGATTTGAAGACCAACATCCAGGAAGAAATTGCCAACATAACGCCTGCTATGCTGGCAGGAGTCATGACAAACGCCAGAAATCGGTTTACTCAGTGTATGGAGAATGGGGGACGTCACCTACCTGATTTGATCTTCAAAACTGAGTAAAACAAAACTTTATGTATGTGCCTATATTATAAAAAACGAATAAAAATTTTCTGATTCATACAATGCATTTTATTAAGTTTTAAAAAAAGGAAGTTATGCTGCCGCACCCTGTATATAGAACAGAAACTAGGGCTGATACAACAAAAAACTAAACAAATAATAAGTACATGTGAAATGAAGATCTTAAGAACTATTCAGGGGAAAACATTATTTGATAGGATGAACATACAGAAATTAGAGACAAATATCAAATTCAAGACATACCCAAATTTATTATAGACAAATGAAAATATTGGAAATATCATATATAAAGAATGGAAGACACCTGAAAGATAAGACTACACGTGAAATCATTGAAGATCTAGGATCGGAACATAGAGCAGTTGTTGCATCTATAATACATCAGGACAAACAAAATAACAGTAAAAAAAAAACAAAATACTCTTGGAATTTTAGAAAAGCTAATTGGGAAAAAATTACAGAAGAAACTGAACATAAATTAAACCTAATTCAGTACGAAGTATCTACAGATAAACTTAATAATACCATCTCAAACATAATTCTTGAAGCAGCAAAAAATTGGATCCCAAGAGGAAAAACTAAACACTACAAACCCTTTTGGAACGCAGACTTATCCAAGTTAAAAGAAGAAGAGGGACACAGCAAGAAGAAAAGCAGAATTGTCCAACAACCAAATAGATACACAAGAATGGCGAAGAAAGGCAGCAAAGTTTAAAAAAGAAATCTATGCAGCAAAGAAAAATGCATTCAGTGAATTTATTGAAAAAGCTGATTACAGAAAAGACTCAAAAAAATATATAGATATATAAGTAAAATCACAAGTCAGAGAGATACAAAGAAAGAACCACTCAAATTTAATGGGAAAACACTTACTTCCAACAACTCTATTGCTGAAGCTTTTAATAAACACTACAGCTCTCAACACAAACTCCCTCCTAAAGCTAAAAAGAAGCAAAGGCAAATTAAAAAAGATCTCAAGACTTTTAAGAAGCATCAAGAACAAAAGAATGATATATTCGGCAAAGAATTTACCATATGGGAACTAAATTCTGCAATACACGAGTTACAAGACAACAAATCTCCTGGTCCAGATAAAATACATGTTGAATTTTTGAAACATCTTGGCCAAAAGGGAAGGAATACACTACTGAAATTATTTAACCTATCATGGACCTCTACTGTACCTACAGAGTGGAAAAAAGCAATAATTATTCCTATTTTAAAAAAAGACAAGACAGCTGATGATATAAATAATTACAGACCAATCTCTTTAACAAGTGTCATTGCAAAAACAGCAGAACGTATGATTTCAGCGAGACTAAATTGGTTCTTAGAAAGTAAAAACATACTAACAACAGCACAAACAGGATTCAGGCAACATCTATCTACAAAAGAAATACAATTCAAACTTTCTCAAGATGCCAAAGAATCTTTCAACAAAATCAAGATACGCTAACAGTTTTCATTGATTTTGAAAAAGCATATGACTCGGTATGGAGATATAAATTACTTGAAAAACTCACAAAACTAGGCATTCAAAACAATATGTTAAACTGGATCACCCAGTTCCTTTCACAACGTTTCTGTGCTACAAAATACAATGACAGTACTTCCAAATTCCGACAAATAAAAATGGGCCTCCCTCAAGGTGCAGTACTAAGTACAACCCTGTTCAACATCTACATCAACGATCTGCCACCAGCTATATCAAACACAGAAATAAAGACAGCTCTTTTTGCAGATGACATGATTATGTGGACATCTTCCTCACAAATAGAAAAATCTAAATCATCTATGGAAAAGGCTCTTAACCTACTAGAAAAGTGGACCCACAACAATTTAATGGCCATTAATACAGACAAAACAACGTTTCAAATATTTAGCTTGAAGAAAAAAATTCCAAAACTAAATCTACAGTTCAAGAAAACAAATCTGAGACAAACAAATGAAACAAAATATCTAGGAACAATTTTTGATTATCATGGAGAAAACACATTTGAAGCAGTAGTAAACAAAGCAACTAAAAGATTCTCAATCTTAAAAAAGATTAGCCGGAGCAAAGTGGGGCAGTAATCGCCAGACTCTGAACACCACATACAAAACATTCATCAAGCCAATACTACTATACAATGGGGAGGTAATAATCACAGCAAATAACTCGAACCTGAATCGCCTAGAAGTATGCCAAAATCAGGCTTTACGGCTTATAACTGGCGCAGCAAAATCAACTCCAATCGCAGCAATGCAAGCACTAACTCAGAACCCTCCAATATGTCTAACTTTAGAGGAACAGGCAATAACACAACATGAGAAAATGTTACGATTAACAACAACAAAATGGGAAAAAAGGCAGTTACAACCAAGCAAGTTGAAAACACAAACAAGTTTCTTGTCCAAAGTAATGGAAATAAAAACAGATTTGAATCTTCCTAAATCTAAAGAAAATATTTTGATCAGAGATAACCCTCTTACTTTTGAACCAATTAATATTCAGCTAAATCTAGAAGAACCAGTTACAAAATCTGAAACTCCCACACTTGTACTAAAAGCTCTAGCATTAGAAGTTGTGAATAAGAGATATCCACCAGAAGAATGGTTACATGTCTACACAGATGGATCTACTATTGACTATTTAACTCATGCCCCAAATGGGAGTCAATGACCAATCACGTTTCAATGATTTCTGTTTTACAACCAATCAGAATCGTGTTTCACCAAATATTTATCAGTGTTATGATTACCATATTAAAGAAAGCTCCTCCTTACAATATTGCGTTCCTTTGGCAATAAATAGTATGATCTGGTTGCAGTGATAAACAAATGAAGCAGTAGAAGCATACCTATCGTTTCTCATTTGTTTTCAAACATCGCCGTTTACATTAAATATATAAATATTTTAAAATAACTATAGTTAAATAATGATTTGTGAGTAAACAGCTTAATTTTATTCGTTAAATAGTCCTAACAAATGCCACTCTTGATTTCCAAATTCTCTAGATAAATTCACTCCTCACTTCGTGAGTCGTGAATTTATCAATAATTTGGAAATCACTCGTGGCATTACTTATGATAACAACTCAGGATCAGGAATTACATGTGCATTATTTTCATTTTACCAACCAGCAGGATACCACACAACAAATTTTGATGCAGAAGTAACGGCTATTCATATTTCACTCCAACAATTACTATACAGAATAAATAAATTTCAAAATGCGGTCATACTCTCTGATTCTAAGGCAGCAATATATGCAATAAATTCACACAAAATGAAGTCAATACAAATTAAAGAGTGCTACAAAATGATTCAACAACTCCAAAAACTACAGAAAAGAATTCAGTTGCAATGGATACCTGCACATTGTGGAATTGCTGGAAATGACACTGCTGATTTTCTTGCCAAAAAAGGCTCCAATTTAATTCAGAATACTACTAAAAGCTTACCTTTCACATCCATAAAAAGAATAGTTAAAAACAAATATAAAATCAAACAAAACCAAGACCTATGTAATAAAGCCAAAGACAAAAAATGGAATATTTTAGTAAAGAAGCCAGATATTATTCCAGAATTTCCACGTAAAACTACAGTAGCAACATTTAGACTGCTTACAGAACATGACTATTTAGCCAAACATTTATATAAAATAGGAATCTACACGAATCCAAATTGTCCTCTATGCAATAAAGACGAAGAAATGAATGAAGAACACCTACAAACCTGTGAAGTATTACCTGTTGGATCCACAATAGAGAAATATTGGAGAGCAAGAACGCTAATGGCTTCGGTGCCAAGGCCCAGCATTTGAAAACAACAACAACAACAAGAATGGAAGACAACAGACTTGCAAAAAGAGCTAAAGAAGATAGACCAATGGACGGGAGAAGAACAAGAGGAAGACCAGTCTTGAGTTGGATAGACAGTGGCTGCACATCCAATACCTCTTCCTCCGAGGAAATAAACAGGATGAAAATCCTACAAATAAAGAAGAAGAAAAGAATATTATTAATATTAATAATAATAATTCCATGGCGCAACAGGCCCAGAAGGCCCTTAGCCTACCAGCCGGCTGCTGGCCTCATATCCACATGTGTCAATCACAGCGGTAGGTGATCATCTAGCCAGTGTAGGGGTGACATGTGGTCAAATTGTCGAGTCCCCCAGCCGTTATAAGCTAGTTTCCTCAACCTGGAACCGCTACTTATTGTAGCTATTCAAATGCCTCACGATGTTGGGTGGGCACTGGTCCCATACTGGCCGAGAAAGTTTCTTCCCCCATGGAGACTCGAACCAGCGCAAGTCCTGTAGGTCTGCACCAAGGCTTCCTGCCATAACCACTCGGCTACGGCATGGGACTTAAAGAAGAATATTAATCTTGGTAATTATTGTTATCATGTGTATTCATTTGTAAAATTGTATTAATATTTTTCTTTTTGTGTGTTTATATTATTTAAATAATTTTCCAAGATTCCAACAAAACTGTGGTATTGGCAGCATTAAAATTGGTTATGTATAATGCCAAAGTCCATAATTTTAAAAGAGACAAGGCTTACAAGTTAAATAAAATAAATTACACAGAAATGGGGAAAGACATAAATCTGCAATAGCTGCTGCACATGCATGGTCAGAAAAACACAGAATCGAAACAAAGGCCAAACTATTGAAACAGTTAGATATATCTAAGGAACTCACAATTTGGGAGAAAATTCACATCCACATAAATAAAAGGAAAACCATTATATTTTTAATTCCCGGGGAAAAATATTTAATTTGGCAGTTCATCAGTCAGCCAACAGAGCAGGAAGCAACCTACAAGATCGCCAACTGTCAATTCAACAGTTGGATGGAATTGAGAATGATGGGTAGTGTATCAAAACTAGTGTTCAAGAATATGTACAATTATGAGATGAGTCATAAAGTCTAACTCATTTTATTAATTATTAACAGAAATGCATACCTGTTATTTCTGTCTGTAGTTAACAAGTAAGCGACCTGTGTCCTCTTGCAGGTGTTGCTAGATGGTATTTATAAAAACAAACACAGATAACACCACTTATATTTTTACTTCTGTAAACCGTGTTTCACTGTAGAAGTACAGCCACAAACTAAACAAAGAACATAATATATCCTTAATAAGAATTAAATGAATCATCATTTCTTCTTACCTCATACTTCTATGTTTTTTTAAACACAGCACTGCAGTATCGTGCAGTAGTTTGAAACCTTGCCGCTTTATCCAAGATGTCGGACCTTGAAGACTTTGATCTTGTTTTCGGTATATGCGGAGAAGAGGAATTTGATAGAGTCTACCAAAGAATTCAACTGGAAGAACAGGAGAATCGGCGTAATATTGCATGATGCAGACGTCGTTGTATACGGTATTATTTGCGGGATGCAAGCATAAATGCATTCCTCTATAGCAGACGAAAATAACGGAAGTGGTTTTATCGCTGAGAATTCTGGGTAATTTCTTGCCAATATTACGAAAATGACGACTTTCATGCATGACCAGTTAGTGGGTAGTTAATTTGATCTTTGCACTTGCTCACGGTGAGTCAGCTCACCAGTGATTGGAAGTAATTTGAGTAGAGACTAATGTATTTGCATGTGGCCCTAAGTGATTATAATAATTAGTTGAAAGTAGGTATTGAACCTGTGCCTTCATATTCCCCGATAAATGCTCTATTGACTGCTCTACTAAAGAGACAGGGTAGTGAATGTGGAATGGTATATGCTAGCCCTTCCTGAGATTGGGCATCAGGTCTTACTCAAATCAAATTGTAATTAATTAATTACAAGTTATGGAGTTGTGGCCCCATGTTCAAATATGGTGTGACTGCTGGGACTATTTTCTTTTATTTGATGCTAGTTTTGTTAGAATCCATTGGTCATTTTTGAGAGCCTCCCCTTGTTAAATATCATGAATTTTTTATGAATTTGAATGGGATTTGAAAAGTGAATATGTTAAATTACAATCCTATTTGCCTCAATATAAAAATAAGAGCTCTGAATATTTTGGACTGTTTATAAACAAAACTTATTGTTCATAGCGTTAAAAGACTTGCTTCAAAGTTTTAATTTGTATGTTTCCTGTTCAAAAGATGCCAATCGTAAGTCCAATCTCCCATTTTTTATTAATGAATTTCATCAATTTTATAACACTATCAGTTTTTTTAAACCACTAGGAAGTAACATTATCAGATTTAACTGATGCATACTACTTCCAAAATATTAAGGCTATCTTATCAGAATCCTTAGAATCTGGAACATTGTTAATATTTACTTAATTCTTCATTAAGTGTATCCAGCCATAGTTGATGACACAAATCCATTGCATACTTACGCTATAAGTTGCAACAGGGCTGCATTTGAACATGCAGCTTATGTGGGCATTCAAGGTGAGTGCCTTTGAGATTAAAGAAAGAGATATTGAAAAGACAGAAATTAACCCTTAGGCCTCGAATACTCTAATCAGGGTTGAAGAAAACAAGAGGTCAGGAAGTAAAAAGAGGGATCTGGTACTAGAAAAGGAAGAAATACGAGATCAGTCTATAACCCACCAAGCTGACCAGTGCTAATTGGTGGGTAGCCCATCCATTTGGTTCATATTGCATAAACAATATGTTAATAACTGCACCACGTGATGGTAGGGATTAGATGCTATTACTTTAAAGTTATGCTTTTAGCTTACATGCAGGATTATAAATCAGATAACGTAAGTGAAAACTGTTTTTAATCTAGAACTGACACTCAGTACTAACCTCTAGGGTTATAAAAAATCAATTGAAATTATGATGCTGTGAAATATATCCAGATGTTGTCCTCTTTGATGATGTGTCCCAGGATACTATTGATTTATTTTCCAGTTTACTGTTCATCATGTTTTTGTAAAATGTATGACGATAAAAATTCAATGTATTAAAAGAAATATAATTTTGGGAAACATGATTGGTTAGTAGGATCTTTTGAATAGAAAACATATCTTAGAGTAAATTAATGAGTAATTTTTTTACATCTTACCTCATATTTCATGTTTTCTTTAAACATGGGAACTAGTTTTCAAGAGAAACATCTTTCTCATTTTCAACCGACATTATGACTATCAGCTTTTCATTGGAATCTCCATCAATAACATTGCCATCTGGTGTTGATTTGATGAACTTCGAGATGAGATTACGTTCATCAGGTTTTTCCAAATGTTTTAAAAGTTGGGCCACTTTTTCAATTTTATGATTCTCCAACAAACTATGTGCTGCAATGGCTGATTTTTCAATTTCACCATTTTTAATATTTCTAAAATGTTCCTTTGTGCAAGTGTCTAAATTTCTTTTTGTTTTTCCTATGTATACTTTATTACAGTCTTTACAATTAATTTGATAAATTCCAGATTTTTGGACACTCGCACAAAGGAACATTTTAAAAATATTAAAAATGGTGAAATTGAAAAATCAGCTATTGCAGCACATAGTTTGTCAGAGAATCATAAAATTGAAAAATCAGCTATTGCAGCACATAGTTTGTCAGAGAATCATAAAATTGAAAAAGGGGCACAACTTTTAAAACATTTGGAAAAACCTTTAGAATTGATAATTTGGGAGAAGATATATATTCAGAAGAACAAATTTAGATCCATGAATTTCGAGATTCCTGATGAACGTGACCTCATCTCGAAGTTCATCAAATCAACACCAGATGGCAACGTTATTGATGGAGATTCCAATGAAAAGCCAGCAGTCATAATGTCTGTTGAAAATGAGAGACTTGTTTCTCTTGAAAACTAGTTCCCATGTTTAAAGAAAACATGAAATATGAGATAGGATGTAAAAAATGACTCATTAATTTACGAATTAAGAACCTCGTAATGTTATCTCCCATATTTAACTATGAATATCTTAGAGTCCTCATTTTATAACTATAAGTAAGTTGATATTCTAAGTATATGGATTGTTTAGTATAAAATTTAATTAGAATCCTCTTATTGCAGTTTATTATTATTTTTAATAATGGCAGCCATACACTTTCCACTCCCTACAACCATACATCAGATATGTATTATTTTTATATTACTTGATAATTTTTTTTTTTTCAAATTTTCTTGTACTTTATTAGGAATGTTTGTTATATTGTAATATTGTACATTTATGCAGTTATTGATGAATGTTACTGTTTGTGAGGCAATATATTCTGGAATGCGCTTATATTATGATGGAAGAATTATGGCATAGCTCACAATTAGATATTTCTTTTGTTTGACAGTATTAATTCAATACAACAATGCCAACATTGACGTAGTTTATGTTAAAACAGTAATATGGAATGAATTGGTTCAGGCACAGCATTAGATTCATATTTGGGAGATCCTAGGTTCAAATCCTGGTGCTGACCAGCCTGACTGAATTTTTCCTGGTTTACCTCAGTCATCAAGGCAAATGCTGAATTGGAATTTTATTATCAAGACTTGTTTTATCATAATCCCCATTTCATAGCATAATTTATAATTTTAAAATATCTATTAATTTCTTCAGAAAAATGCATGTCAACAAAGCAATAGAAACACAGCGTACTGATACACTTACATATTATAAATGCAATTTGATCTTAGATGTTAAAACAACTGTAAGTATAAATGAAATAGACAGCAAAGTTTATTACAGAAAAATGTTTTATACAATATTCTAAAAATATTGTTTTTATAGTAATTTTGTGAGTCCGCAATATTTTTATATGATGCTTGTCATTTCTTCCATTATAAATAATCAGTGGAAAAGTGAAATTTGATATAAAAGGTTTTGGTGCAATAACCAGGGAATAGCTTTATGGTAAGAACAAGACCTGGCTACAATAAATTATTATGGATAATTTTATTTTGAATACATTTATTATGATAAACATGATTCAATATGATAATTGTTTTACATATACATGAAAAGTGCCCTTTTGAGTTATTTCTATAATTTAAGTCAAAATTTATTGCAGATTGACTTTTTTATCTCTTTTTAGTTACTATTAACACTAGTCAACAAGGTTTTCTTCACAAGAAATCTGATTAGTGAACCTAGTGCATTTTTTCATACTGAATTCAGATATGTAGTCAGAATTTTTCCACCAGGCACGGTTTTTTGAGACAGCTACTTTTTTTAAATTGATTTTAGCATTTTCTTTGACCTGTCATACGAACCTTTACCTTATATGTAGCGATTTTATTCAAGCTGTATGTAAGGAAATTGTATGTAATGTCATGCTGAACCACCAAAAGACAAGACTGTGCAGGTTCATGCGTGTTTTAACATGCTCAGACCTTATATTTAAATTAATATTGGGAAGTAAACATTATGAGGTTAAGGTAGAATATGTTTATCACTCACCTCATATTGTTCTTCTTATTTGATTATAGACTAGTTTAGATAAGTAATTATGAGGTTATATCATTAATAGTGAATGGAGAACATATTTATATCAACTCATTTCATATAATTTCAAATTTCTTTGATACCGACGGTTTCAGACAATATGTCCCACTTCAGTCATGGCTTCACTAAAAGAGGACATGATATTGTCTGAAACCGTCTGTATTAAAGAAATTTGAAATTATATGAGGTGAGTCGATAAAAATATGTTCTCCACTCACTATTAATGCTCAGACCTGTTAATCTGCATTGCACTGTGTCAGTATTGAGCTGACTGTGAGCTTGTTAGCACGAATATCACTAGTGAAAATATATTTCCTTCCTTTCTGTTGAAAATCATAAAAAATGTAAATGAATATTACAGAAAACTCTTGCTTGATAGAAAAAAACTGAAATGATATTTAAATTCAGGATGAAAAATACTTCTAAAATCTCATATTTTTATTCTTGTGAAAGAAAAAAAGTTAATTTTTGTTGACCAGTGTAATTATTAGTTATTTTATACACTCATTTGTCCATTGTACTTATATTATTTGTTGCTCTGTTTGCTTTTGCACATACATATGCCTATTCCACCTGTGTTCTTTAAAGTAATCGCTAACTTATCAGTCATAGTGGACTAGTTGATTACCATGCTCGTTATCTAGTTACAAGGTTCAAGGGTTCAATGGCTAGAGTCAGTGGATTTTCAGGGTGTAAAAAATTATGAGTATGAGTTCTTTCAGAAGGGAATGAAAGCTGTGGGTCCCATATCGTACATTTAGGACACACAAAAGAACCTCAAGAGGGCTCTGAGCAAAATTTTTCAGGCCCAGATTTGAAATGTATGCTAATGACCTTGGCTATTAAAAAGTATCATTAAATAAAATAATAACTAGACCTCAGAATTTTAGGCATGAAAATTTGACTTTCTTGGCATCTAAGATAAGTTACAAAATAATGTAATTAGATATTCTTTAATTTTAGCAAGAAAAAATATTTATAATATCTAAAAATAGGCCACAAAATGATTAATTATGCATGAAGTAAGTATTATTAATTATTACATTTTTATGTGTATAAACAACTTTTTTTTATAATTAATAGCACAATATTCTGTTAAGATTTTCTCTAAATTTTCAACTGGTAGTCTTTTAATAAGAATTAAATGAATCATGATTTCTTCTTACCTCATACTTCTATGTTTTTCTAAACACAGCACTGCAGTATCGGCGACCCATTGTCGTCATCGTCAGCTGTTTTCACGACTGTCCATTCTTTCTCTTGCCGATAATTATCCAAACTGCCATCTGGTGTTCTTTTGAAGGAATTACTCTCCAAACTGCCATCTGGTGTTCTTTTGAATGAATCATTTTCTAAACTGTCATCTGTTGTATTTTTGAAGAACTTTGTAATCAAGCTCGGTTCGTCCGGAATCTCGAAGTTCATGGTTCTAGTATGGTTTTTTAATATACATATATATATATGGTAGTCTTTTGTTTATTAAAATCATTTTGAATGCTGAAAATGTTGATACAGATATTATAGGAACAAATTTAAATTTTGTTACATTTTCCACTTCTTCTGGAACTTCAAATCTTCCTCCAACAAAACATTTTCCACATTACAGTATATATGGGATTTTTTTTTTGTTAGATTCTCCCACTTGCACTTTACTTTGTCCCCAACTTATCCCTTATCTGGGTAAGCATGGAAATATATACAGAGAAAACAAAGGTTAAGACTTTCTGTGGGAAACACCCTGTCCCCAATAAAATATGTTTGGGAAACAAAATATTATAAAGAATGAATGATTTCACATATCTAGGCTAAAGTTAACTTTTAGTGATAGTGTGGATATAGGAAACAAAATAAATTGTAAAATACTCCAAAACTATGGGAATAAAAAAAAAACTCCTGGCGCGACAGGCCTACAAGGCCCTTAGCATTACATCCGGCTGCTGGCCTCACATCCACGTGTGTCAATCACAGAGGTAGATGATAATCATTCAGTGTAGGGGTGACATGTGGTTAGCATGTCGAGTCCCCCAGCCGTTATAGCTGGTTTTCTCAACCTGGAGCCGCTACTTATTCTAGCTACCCAAATGCATCACGATGCTGGGTGGGCACCGGTCCCATACTGACCAAAATACCATGAGAAAATTTCTTCCCCCATGGAGACTCGAACCAGCGCATGTCCCGTAGCTCTGCCCCAAGGCTTCCTGCCTTAACCACTCGGCTACGGCACGGGACTAAAACTATGGGAATAATTAACAAAATAATGAAATCTTCCCTTGTATAGGAAAGCACAGGAATATGCCTATATAAGACCTTGGAAGACCTGCTCTGTGTATTCAGTGAAACATGGGGATTGAGATGAATGGAGAAACCCAGAATAATAGTTAATGAAATAAGATTTATGCACTGTAGAATATACAAAGTGGGACCATAAACTGTAAAGAAATCATGAAAAACTTGGTCTGGTACTAGTGTTACATTTTATACAGAATTATCAAGACAACTGGATGAGCCACATACGACAGATCTTCTAGAATCCCAAAAGCAATGCTTCTCTACCAACACCATGGGAAGAGATCTCTGGGACGTTCCAAAAAGCAATGGAAGGAAAATTCCTCCTTTATGAGATCGTAACATGCCATTTGGCCCTACACTTGTATGGATGATGATGATGAATTTGCATATTTTTATAGAATCATTAAAAATGAGAAACCTTCACCTCTTACCCAGATGTAAACCACGATGTAGAAATTGTGAGTGAAATATTTAAATAAGCAGATATAGTTGTTTTTACAATTTGAATTTTTTTATTTATATTTGATGATATAAAATAGCCTAGTAGGCATGAATGTCAGCTATTATAATATGATTTTACAGAGGGTCGCAGTGTATCGTTGTTCAACTCTCTTCTTGAAGACTTCTTTTATTCAGATTATAGATTTGTTGTATTCTTCTTAAAATGGACCAGACGTTCATTGGATATTTGTATTCACATTCAGTTCTGATCAACTGTCAACAGACACAATATCCATCTTACAGTTATTTTTTCTCATCACTATTATACAAACCTGACATGATGCATTAGAAGAGGAAATTATGGAAAGATTGGTAAATGGGAATAAAGCTTATTTTGCAAATAGAACCTTATTTAAAAGCAAATATCAAAAACTGCAAAAATAAAGGTTATACGAAACACTCATTAGACCAGTAGTTACATATGCTTGTGAAACTTGGATCCTAAAAGAAACAATAAAACAGAAATTACTAATTTTTGAAAGAAAAATTTTAAGAAGAATATTTGGACCAAATAGAGGAACTGATCACTGTTGGAGAATCAAAACAAATAACGAACTAAACAAATTAATCTTCTTCTTCTTCTTCCTTCCAAGTATTAGGCCAAGGCCTGTTACGATCCTATAGAAAATTTTCCCTCCAGCGTTTCATAGGACGGCCCAGTGATCTTCGTCCTCTTGGTATATAATTATAAACAGCTTTGGGGATCCGATTTGAACTCATTCTTTCAAGATGGTGTTTCCAATTTAGTTGGTACTGTTTAATATATTCCAAAATTGGCGTAGTCTTCAATTCTTTTAAGATATCGGTGTTCCTTTTCCGATCCCATCTGGTGTAACCCGCTGTTCTGCACATGAATCTCGTTTCACAAGCCGTTATTCTGCTTTCATGTTGTTTTTTTAGTGTCCATGCTTCACTACCATAGGTCAACACTGGTCTAGCCAAAGTGTTATATAAACGTAATCTGGTTTTTAATTGGTGTTTTTTTGTACAAGGGATGGTTTCATAACTTGATTAATAATTCCTAAACTTTTATTATAACTAGTAACTTTTCAGGGATATCCTTTTCATCCCAGATAGAGAGATAATATCCAAGATATTTAAATTGATTAGATCTCTCTAAAATTTTATTCTGGAGACAGATTTTACTTTGTATGGGGTCCTTCCCATGAAATGCCATAATTTTAGTTTTGTTAATTGATATTTCCATATTAAATTTGGCACCTATTATCAAAAATCAGAATATAGTAAACCATATAAGATCTCTCAGAATTGATTGACTTGGACATTTGATAAGAATCGATGATCAGAGACTGGTCAAAAATCTCTACAAATGGAAACCTATAGGAGGTAGAGCTGTTGGAAGACCGAAGATCAGATGGGAGGATGACACAATGAGCGATCTAAAGAAAATGAATGTGATTAATTTGAATATGGCAAGAGACAGATTGGCATGGAGGAAGATGGTTGAGGAGGCTAAAACTTTCACTTTTGAAGTTGTTGTGCCTTAAGATGATGATGATGATGATGTTTATACAAACCTTGCCCTCCAAAATATTCATTTCAACCCCCATCAAATGATTTTAATGGATAATATCCTGTTAGATTCTGGAAGATGAAATTTTATTTATTATTTAGATTGTATAAAAAGTAGTTTAGAAATGGAATTAATTAATTCTTGTGTCAAAATATGAAATACCATTAACGTGAGATGCCTGCAGCTTCAGTAATTTGTGAACCTTCAGACAATGATCCTGCAAAACCATATAGAGGACTTTATCAATCTTATCTACTGCTGTTGTTGATTTGGCCATTCGCTACATAAGTCGTGTACCATGCTCTTGTAGCAATTTTGAAACAATAAGAAATAATGGGATAGAGTCTCTTAATTTTGTTTTTCTATATCAGAAATGAGATTTCTGAGATCAGTTGCAGGTTTATCTTTAAGAGATCAAAAGAGAAGTCAAGATATCAGAGATGAATTACAAATATATAATATAAACGAGAGAATATACAGAAATAAATGTAATTGGTTTGAACATGTGCAAAGAATGCCAAATAATCGTTTATCAAAACAGCTGCATCATTATAAACCTCTAGGCCAAAGAAATGTAGGAAGAGCAAAACGACGTTGGAAGGACGACCTGCACCTGCAGCATATAGTGCACCGGGGAGCGGAACAGGCCAACAGGCCCATACCTTGAAGATTATGATCAGCATGAATTTCCTTTCGTTCATTCCCTTTTTTACACAAGTGCTTAATCACCACATGATGTTCAATATTTTGTAACTTTTCAGATATTATCTTCTTCAGTTACCACTCTATACAAAACTAATTGTTAGTGTAAAATGTAGCAGGTGTTTTCTTAAAGAGTGGAGATTTTATTGCTGTGCAGAAATTTGAACTGCTGATGCCATCTGTTGATCATTTCTATAACTTTTAAAATCCATCCATAGTAATTCTGCCCAAAGGCAGGTCCTTAACTGCAATCATAGCATTTTTCATGCTATGCTTTGCAGCTTTACTAGGAATTGTAGGTGTGGTAGCTTCCTGTTGCTTTCCACACCGGTGAAAGATGATGATGATGATGATGATGATAAGGATGATGATGATGGCCATATGATTTTGGGGACCATTTGGGCCTTAAAGTTTTCCTTGACATTTGTCTTACAAGTGAGGAAAAAACCCGATAAAAACGTCACCCAGAAAAACTGTCCCGACCGGGGATCGAACCTGGGCCCCTGCGTGACAAGGCAGCATGCTACCTCGAGACCACAGCAGTGGACTACTTTTAAAGTATCTTGTAAATTAATGAATTTAGTGTATGTAATTTTAACACATGTTGTTATGTAAGATAATAGTATTCAAATTATGTATTTGATAAGTTTCCAGTATTGGTAACATGCAATAATACACAAGTACTCATTGTAACATGAAGATAAAATTTAGCATGTTTTTATTGTTATAACCATTAAGAAATTTTGGGGAAATAAAGCAAAAGTTATAGGATTTGTTAAGTGATATCAGTAGCATGTGTGAGGCTGACAAAATTCACTGGTATGCTTGTTACTATTCTGTTTTAATGTAAGGATTTATTCCCAGTCAGCTTTTCTGTAATTATGTATTATTGTTGCAGATTGCAGAGCAATAAGCTTTGATAAAATGATCTAGTCATTGAATACACTATGGATATTACAATGTCATTTGCCTATTAAAAGTTTTATATTTATGGTTATTGCACTTATGCCTTTTTTGGTCTAGTACTTAATAGAATTGATAAAAGGTTAAAGATTTTAATCACCAGCAATTAATTTTTTGTTAAAATATTGAATGAATCTATTTTATATTGATCTGTGTTTTTGTAGAATTAAATATATATTAAGTAATGGGTATCTGCACAGATCAGAAAAGCAGATATCTACTAATTATTTGTAATAATTTTCTGCCATTTAGCAGGACTTTTGTTTACAATTTCTGTATTTTATGTTAATAGAATGTTCCACTGTGATTTAATGTTTTTCTCAATAATCATGGTAACATGATTTTTTTTATTAAGGATTTTCTCTACATTACAGTAGTTATCCTTCAGCCCAAATGTATTTTGCTCCGCCACAGATTTCTATCCTCAGCTTCATCTTCTTTGAAGTCTCTGCTGATCATGTTTCTTCTCATTTCATCCATCCACTGTTCCCTGGGTTTCCCCTTCCTCCTCCTGCCTTCAGCATTCCAATCCAGCTTCATTCTTGGGATTCTATTATTCTCCATCCTCTTCAGATGTCCATACCATTTCAATCTTCGTTCTTCTAATACTTCTATAGTATTATGTTTAACATTCATTATTTCTCTAATTTTCTGGTTCTAAATTTTCTCCTTTCTTGATTTTCTTGATATCCTTCACCAAAAATCCATCTCTGTTGTCAATAATTTTTTTGCTTTCTGTTTACCCAAAGTCCAGGTATCTGCATCATACAACATAACACTTTGTACTAATGATTTAAATATCAATATCTTGGTTTTATTCATAATATTTTTACTCTATATCACAGAATTTAACATTCCAATTACTTTTCTTCTCACTAATTCTTTTCACAATTTCACTATAACTTTTCCCGTCTGATTCGAAAATTGATCCATACTTATTTTAGGAATTCACACTATGAGATATATTCATTTTATAATTTTTTCTCGCTCACCTCATATTGTTAATATGAGGAGAGTGATAAAAAAATTATACCTAAATTGATCCTAAATGTTTGAATTTTTCAACTTTCTTAATTTTCACATTGTAATTTCTCTTCATTCTCTAGTTCTGCCATGAAGTAGCATGATTCTTACGGTAATTTTTTTGAATATCCACTACATAAAAACTTTTTTTTTTTAAGGTATGAAAATATTCCACTTTTAATTGGACCATCTCTTTATTGTAATGGTTAGTATAACTGACTAGCATCCCAGAGGTTCTGGGTTTGTTTTCCTGCTATATTATATACTCTCTTTTTTTTTCTTCGGTATAAGATATGGCACTGTGTCAATTAAGTTTTGTTAAGAAAACTGAGTAGTTATTTGATACAAGAAGTATTTGGTTAATACCACTTCATTCAGTAAACATTTGCTTTTGGTTTGTTTTGAAAATTTTCATAGGGTAGAAATTTATATTATATTATTTTTAGTCTGGACATCTTACCTCAATATTAATATTAATTATATTATTTTTGGTCTGGACATCTTACCTCAATATTAATGTTGATTTGTTCTTGGACATGTTTCAAAACAATTCTGTTTTATCGTCAGCTTTCCCAGACTCTGGCGATAAAACAGAATTGTTTTGAAACATGTCCAAGAACAAATCAACATTAATATTGAGGTAAGATGTCCAGACCAAAAATAATATAATTAAAATAACCTCAAAATATAACTTCCTAAAATTAAATATTAGAAATTTATATTCTTACTTTGTAAAAAGTGGAGATCTTCTAGTTTTTGTAGAAGAGACCAGCCTTCCTGCTAAATATTGGAATGCAAGAGAGTGCATGATTTCATTGTTATGTGCTCGACATTAGATATCAACCAACCAACTATGTAAAAAAAGTATTTTGAATAGTTTAATTATTTTGAAGAGATGTGATGTATTCCAGGCAGAGAAAAGCAGATATAATGACTCCAACATGTTAACCACGTGTCACCCTATGCTAAAAAGACTATCATCCATCTTAAGTTATGTAGGTAGGAAATAACACTATGAGTTTTATTTTAATTTATGTTACGTTGTTTTTGACTCACCTCACACTTCTTAACTCTCTCGCAGACTCAAGTTGCTTCACTGCATTTGTGACATTCTCAATGCTGTATCACATTGAACGTCAGTTGTGAACGTGATACAGCATTGAGAATGTCACAAATGCAGTGAAGAAACTCGAGTCTGCGAGAGAGTTAGGAAGTATGAGATGAGGAAAAAAACAACTCAACATAAATTATTATCCATCTCATTGAAACACATGTAGATGTAAGGTAGGGTGTCCATAATATTTTCAATGTAAAAGGGGACATGTACAAAAAATTAAAAGAAAAGCCTGGGACATTTTAAAAAAGGTGGGACATTAACAAAATATTTAAAAAATATTTTCTTTTTACCATGACACTGCTGCCAATACAAATTTATAAGAATATACCATTGACAAATAAAAAACCGCTATTTGTTATTTATTATGTTTAAAAATATTTATTTATTGCTGCAAGGGGTATAAAATCCACTAACTAAATCTCTTTCATCTCAGTTAAAATTGTATTTGTCCACCGCCAAAATGCTTGAATCAGCAGGAAATCTCTAACATTGGCCACACTGGCCATGGATTGACAATTTGAAAAATGTCCAGTTACCAATATATGAGTGTAAAAAAACAAAGATTATAGACGATTTTATTATTAATTTAACACTTCTCATTGAAGGATAAATTATATTTGAAGAGAAAAATTTTCGCCTAGACCGGGACTCGAACCCGGGACCCTTGGCTTTCCGGGCCAAGTGCTCTACCAACTGAGCTACCGAGGCGAGTTACGATCTGGACGCAAATTTTTCTCTTATGTACGTTGTAATTCCCTCGCGCCAAATGCTTGAAACCATAGCTTCTATCTTTGCAAATGGCGGCTTCTTAGTTAAGAAGACATTTATTGGGAATTTAACACTACTTTATAGCCAGTAGGGCTTCTATTGACGATTTTATTATTAATTTAACACTTCTCATTGAAGGATAAATTATATTTGAAGAGAAAAATTTTCGCCTAGACCGGGACTTCAATGAGAAGTGTTAAATTAATAATAAAATCGTCAATAGAAGCCCTACTGGCTATAAAGTAGTGTTAAATTCCCAATAAATGTCTTCTTAACTAAGAAGCCGCCATTTGCAAAGATAGAAGCTATGGTTTCAAGCATTTGGCGCGAGGGAATTACAACGTACATAAGAGAAAAATTTGCGTCCAGATCGTAACTCGCCTCGGTAGCTCAGTTGGTAGAGCACTTGGCCCGGAAAGCCAAGGGTCCCGGGTTCGAGTCCCGGTCTAGGCGAAAATTTTTCTCTTCAAATATAATTTATCCTTCAATGAGAAGTGTTAAATTAATAATAAAATCGTCAATAGAAGCCCTACTGGCTATAAAGTAGTGTTAAATTCCCAATAAATGTCTTCTTAACTAAGAAGCCGCCATTTGCAAAGATAGAAGCTATGGTTTCAAGCATTTGGCGCGAGGGAATTACAACGTACATAAGAGAAAAATTTGCGTCCAGATCGTAACTCGCCTCGGTAGCTCAGTTGGTAGAGCACTTGGCCCGGAAAGCCAAGGGTCCCGGGTTCGAGTCCCGGTCTAGGCGAAAATTTTTCTCTTCAAATATAAAGATTATAGACCAAACAGTGCATCGTGGTCACACAACTGGTGCTTTGTAACATTCATATTTACATAATAAAGTACAAAACAAAAGTCACCATTCATAAATACATTGACAAAGGATCATCCTAAAAGTGGGACATTTGAGCATCCCCAAGAAAGCTTTCGGGACAGTAGGACATTTTTAAAAAAAACAGGACGAATGGACACCCTAATGTAAGGCCAGTAGCCAGTTGGTAACCAAGGATTTGAGGAGGTGATATAAAATTTTAGATCATTTTGTTGTCAATACTTAATAGAATGTCTAGGCCATAAATAAATGGTAATTTAGGAGGTTTTACATAAAATGTACTTAATCTAGATTCTTTACTGTCCTATTTCATCATAAAAATAATAAAAAATAGATATTTGCATCAAGAAGGCAAAAATCATTAAGATTTAATTTATTTAGGGTGTATATGATGAAATTCTAAACACCTTATTATGCTATTACAATTAGAATATCTCATTATATATGAAGAGAAAAATTTTCGCCTAGACCGAGACTCGAACCCGGGACCCTTGGCTTTCCGGGCTTTCAATGAGAAGTGTTAAATTAATAATAAAATCGAGAATATCTCATGTTTTATTTATTGTGATTGAATATGACATGTAGGATATAAAACAGTTCTGTTAAAATGTTAGCTAGTTCCATACATTTCATTGCATCTAAAACTCTTCTTCTTCTTTTTCTTCTTCACTTCACGGGCTAGGCAAAAATTGCCTGTTCCGCCTCACAGTTATTCTATCCATCTTTTCACTGGCCTTCCTACATTCCTTGAACCTCTTGGCTTGTAGTTGAATGCTGCTCTTGGTAATCTTGTTACATTCATTCTTTCTACATGTGTAAACCATTTCTCTCTATATTCTTGGATTTTCTCATTCAGTGGATAGATATTTATTTAACTCTGTTCTTATATTTTCATTCTTTATCCGATCCAATCTTGTGCAGCCTTTTGTTCTTCTAAGGAAGTTTATTTCTGCGCTTTGTATTCTACTTTGTAATTTTTTGGTCATTACCCAAGATTCGCTCCCATAAAGTAATGCAAGAACTGCCAATGTTTTATAAAACTTCAGTCTAGTATCTCTTCTTGTTTTATTCTTTAATGTTGTATATATAGTTCTGCATATCATTTGAAATTTCGACAGTTTCATATTTATGCCTCTTTCAGTTTTTGTGTTTATAGTAAAATTACAACCCAAATAATTAAAATTTTTTTACTTGTTGCAGAGGTTTGTTGTCTATTATGATTTTTTATGTTCGTTTCCCCAAAATGCCATTATTTTTGTTTTTTCTTTTGATATTTTAAAATTATATTCTTGGCATAACTGATTTAATTGGTGTAAAGAGTACTGCAAATTATGTTCATTTTCTTGAATAATAACCACATCGTCAGCATATATAAAAAAAAAGTAAAGTGATCCCACAACAGGCCCGGAGGCCCTTGGGGTAGTAGGAGGTTAAGGCTCCCACTTTTTCTTGACAATCGGCACTTTATGTCAGCCGGGTTGTCTGCCCAGCGTGACGGCCGCCTTTACCCCCAGAACAAGCGTCTGGTACTCATTTCCGTTAGAGGCTGAGTCGACCCCAGGGCCATAGTGCCGCCAGAGGGTTTGGGTCAGTTTAAAAATCCTGACCCCAACGGGACTTGAACCTTCGACCCTCCGGCTTGTAGCTCAGTGCCTTAACCACTATGCTACGGTGTGCCCCATCAGCATATATTAAAACGTTTAATATTTTTAAACAGTCCATTTTTATACCTATATTAACAATACTTTTCCAATTTTGGATGATGTCATTAATATATAGATTAAAAAGAGTAGGTGATAAACCACACCCTTGTCTTACACATCTATTTATTAAAATAGCTTTGGTCTTTGATGTGCCTATGTTTATTATAATTTGAGATTTTACATACAAACCTTTTATCACATAAATTAATTTTGCGGGGTAGCCATGTATTTCCATACTTTTCCATAACTTATCTCTATCAACACGATCAAATGCCTTCTCAAAATCAATAAATGCAACATGCGTCTGTAGGTTATGTTCTCTTCTTTTTTCAAATATTTGCTGTAATATGAATAAATTATCTGTTGTTGATCGTCCCATTCTAAAGCCGTTTTGTTCTTCTTCAAGTATTGCTTCTGCTATTATTTTAAGTATTTTATTTATAACCCTTGCATAGATTTTATAAAACTCTTTCTCATAGCAAAATCTTGACCACAGAGATAATCCATGCTCTTAGGTTTTGCTGTAATTTTTAAACAAATTACTATTACTCCATGGTGTGACAGGCCTGGTAGGTCCTAGGCCTATCAGCCAGTTGCTGGTGTCACTTCCACATGTGTTAATTACAAATCATCTAGCCAGTATAAGGACGAAATGTGGTTAGCACGTTGGGTTTCCCAATCATTATAGCTGGTATTCTCAACCTGGAGTCGCTACTTATTGTAGCTACTCAAATTCCTCTTGAAGTTGGGTGGGTACCAGTCCCATTCTGGTCGAAATTCCATGAGAAAATGTTTCTCCACGATTGGGATTCATACCAGTGTGCATGTCCCATAGCTCTGCACCAAGGCATCAAGCCTTAAACCTCTCGGCTATGACATGGGACTTTAATAAATTACATCTGTTAAAATGTCATCAGTAAATATGTAGCCGTATAGTCTAAAGTCTTGGCACAGAGCTATGGGACATACACTGATTTTGAATCTCTTTGAAAGTAGAAATTTTCTCATGGAATTTTGACCACCGTATGGCTCCAGGTTGATAAAGCCAGCTATGAAAGGTGGGAGACTCAACATGATGTTTATGTTAACGTTGGTTGATTACATATATCTGTGATTGACACGTGTGGTTCTAAGGCCAGCAACTGATTGGTAGACCAAGGACCTTTTAGGCCTGAAACAACATGAAATATTTTTTACTAAATTGCAGTAGTTAAAATGATAACAGGAAAGCTTTCAAAATTTTGATTAGGTATAGTATTCAGGTAATATGAAATGGAATTCAAAGTTATATACTGATGGGACTTGGAAGACCCTAAGGGTCGTATGCAAATACATTAGTCTCTACTCAAATTACTTCCAATCACTGGTGAGCTGACTCACCGTGAGCAAGTGCAAAGATCGAATTAGCTACCCACAAACTGGTCATGCATGAAAGTCGTCATTTTCGTAATATTGGCAAGAAATTACCCAGAATTCTCAGCGATAAAACCACTTCTGTTATTTTCGTCTGCTATAGAGGAATGCATTTACGCTTGCATCCCGCAAATAATACCATATATAACAACGTCTGCATCACGCAATATTACGTCGATTCTCCTGTTCTTCCAGTTGAATTCTTTGGTAGACTCTATCAAATTCCTCTTCTCCGCATATACTGAAAACATGATCGAAGTCTTCAAGGTCCGACATCTTGGATAAAGCTGCAAAGGTTTCAAACTACATCGGTTCCCTTTGGGATTCTCACGATAAGTTTCTATCTTGAGCTATGATCTTAAGTTACCTCGTCAGGTAGCTTACAATTATTATCGCATGAATAGATTTCTGAGTAAGCAAAATGTATTAGGATAAAACTTTCTCAGCAGAGAATGCCTTTTACGGTCTAATGTGTTTATAAATTCGACCCTTTAGAGACATTTGTAAAGTCTTCATGAATATAGCTTTCCATATTTACAGTAGTTTGTTAATGAATACCAGAATGCTTTTGTTAAAAAAGACATAAACTTATTTTCAATATTTTTATTATTCTTTAAACATAATTTTTTTTTAGCTAGTAAAGCACATATAAAATCTCACTAAAATTCTTCTTGAATAACAAACTCCTAGAATGTGTGTAGAACAAAGATTTTCTATTTCAAGCCTACTAAAGTAAGAGAAAAAATTTCTAACTAAATCATGAGCTTATATAGATTAATGAATAAAGCACTGGTTTGGAGATCCAAAAGATCTTGGGTTCAAATCCCATTTAGGCAAACAATTTTCTCTTAAGGGCAAAAATGTTGAAAAATGGCAAAAAAAATTGTTTTTTTTATGTTTATCTGCTTTTTTAATGACTCTGATTCTTTAGGATCATTTTCATGTAAACATTTTTATTGTAGGAGCAAAATTGAGTCTGTGGCGTAAGAGTTAAATACTCTTGCACATATGGTCAGCATTATTTCTTAAACTTTAATATTAATTTCTTTCTGTTTCCATTTTTTTGACATTTTTCCAAAACTTAAAACACTTTTATGCTATTTTTATGCTATCAAAGTGAAATTTTGTGGTAAGACTCCTCAATATATGCTACTTTAAATTTACTATGCAGTTACTAGTTTAAGACACATATGTTCTTTTAAATTGAGATGGAAATGCTTGAGAATGGGTAAAAAAAAAGGTTCAAAGAATGAAAAATAAGCAGGATCCTCCCTTTATGAATTTTTGTTTGCATAGCAAGTGTGTTTAGTGGAATTATAAAGACTCTGAATATCAAATTTCATGAGAAAATGTTTTAAAATTCATTCTAAGGAGCATTTTTTTATAAAATATTAAAAATATATTTAAAAAATCATAATTCTGAAACTATTCTACTTATAAACACGAAACTTCATAGAAACACTTCTAAAAGCACATAATGTTTGTTAGTGGAATGCAGGCTTTCACGGCCGGTAATCATGGTAATAAAAGATTCCGGGTATGTGGCCGTGGTCTATAACTGGCGTTTCTTCCAGACGTTTCTCCCTCAACTGCGGAGGGCATCTTCAGTGGCGAGCGCTTCCAGCTGTTGCTTCCCTGTCGTAGACTCGACTGCGAAGCAGCTGGAAGCGCTCGCCACTGAAGATGCCCTCCGCAGTTGAGGGAGAAACGTCTGGAAGAAATGCCAGTTATAGACCATGGCCACATAGCCCGGAATCTTTTATTAACGTAATGTTTGTGATAAAAATTTCAAAACAATCAGATGAAAACAAAAAAGAATTGAAATTCACCAGTCGGTCCTCTTAAAATATATTTTTTTTATTTAAATTTGTCACTTATAATATTTTTTTATTGAATCTCCAATAATATGAACCCTATTTCACCATTTGGTATGTTAGGGTTTTAGTTACAGTACAATTATTTACAGTAATCTAGAGTGTGGTTAATTTCTAGCATTACATAATAACGTAATATGAACAAATAAATAAATAAATTAACAAACCCAAGAAAAATCCAACTCAAAGTCTCTTAAAAATATGATGGGTAAATTCACGCAGCTTTCTATAACAACACTTCTTACATAAAATATTTGACAAAGGAAGTTGAAATCTATTATGGCAATAACCTGATTTTTTAATAAATTCATGTCTTTTGGAATCAAATGCGGGACACTCAAATAACAGATGTGAGATAGTCTGGCTGGAGTTTTTGCAAATACAATGTTACTTATAATAAAGTGACAAATTTAAATAAAAACATTGAAAACTGAATCTTACAATTGCAGTGGAACACACTATATAGTTTAATATTATTGCACTGCTAAACATCAGAAAAGGAAAAAAATTAAATCATGTTATTATCCATACAATTTATATAGTAAAAAAGAAATGTGTGTTTGGAAACTAAAAAGGGAATTTTTTTGTTACATATGAAATATTCATTTGTAGAAATAGTAAACTAAATTTTCTGATACCTCACTTCGTATTATGTGGAATATGAAGTATCATTACCCATTTCCTAGTTCATTTAGTGTCTTATTTGTATTGTACTTAAAAAATCTATGTCTACATGGATCTAATTATTGTCTATTATAGTTGTACGTTGTTATCAAACTTAGAAAATAAAGTTCTAAGGAAAAATCTCTCACAGGAAATTGTCTCTTGGCAGAGATCATACAGGTCATAAATCCTTTGTACATATTCAGGTAATTGTTTAGAACAACAAAGCCATGATTTCCAAACTTTTTTTTGCACAAAACATGAATTTTTAGCCCTGATTTTCAAAATGTGGTAATTTTTTTAAATCCATAATTTTAACTAAAATCCAACATACTTACTTACTTACTGAGTTTACAGCCCTTTCAGTCTAGCCATAACCTCTCCTTTGTTAGCTAATTTCCCTACAGATATCATGAGTGGCATGTGGTCAGCATACCAATCCAACGAGACATCTAGTAGCAACTAAGGTATTACTTGGGTTATGAAAGCCAATAAATTTCACTCAGAGACCTCTTTTTTTTAAAACTTATGGTTCTTTTATCATCATCATCCGTGCAAGTATTAGGCCGTGTGGCCTGTTACGGTATCAAAGAGGAATTTTCCATCCAGCGCTTTTTGGACGTCCGAGCGACCTTATGCCTTGGGGGCAGTAGCGAAGTATGGCTTTTGGAATTCTATGAGATGGCATTCATTGAAGATGGGCTTTCCAGTTGTTCTGGTAGTTTTGTATATGGTGAAGAATGGGTTCTACATCCAACTCTTCCATAATTTCCTCATTTCTTTTATGGTCCCACTTTGTGTAGCCTGTTGTATGGCAAATAAACTACATCTCATTTGCTGTTATTCGGCTTTCATCTCTTCTTCGTATTGTCCATACTTCACCATGGTTCTTTTATAAACCTGAAAAATCTTCAAACTAGGGACCCATGGCTTAAAGTCCCTCCCATAGGACTTGTTCCTTGGATTTTTCCATTGTAAAATAATCCATTGACCGCAGTAGGGTTTGAATCCGGGACTAGAGGCATGGAACATAACCATTAAACCACTGCGGCAGACCTAAAATCCAACGTAATCTCATCTTATTCTAACCTATATCTTACCTCAGTAATCTGGAGGATTACTGCAGCTCTCCCCCATGCTTTAAGCTTAATATATGTCATGATAACATGTATATCCTTCTGGTTTTGAATCTTTGGAGATTTGAAAGCAAGTTGATTTCCTACCAGTCGGTTGCTAGCCGAAAAGTAGTAAGTCCAGTGGTGGGGCTGCCACCTAAAGCCTCTGGACAGGCATGAAGGAGGATTAGCATTTACTCTAATCCTGATGTAACAGTTATACCTTCTAGACCACCAAAGAAATTCAACAATAGCCAGAGAGTTAAACATCGTACCTATATCTGAATACCTCCAAGAATACAGAAACAATTGGCTAGCCCATATTCAGCGCATGGATCGTCACAGAATACCAAAACAAATTCTTCACTACATTCCTCGAGGCAGAAGATCTGTGGGTCGACCTTTTCGGAGATGGCGGGAGACCGTAACGGGCCACTGGGCCTAATACTTGAAAGGACGATGATGATGATATGTCATGATATATGCAGATCATAGAGGCCTTCAATACACCATGATTAACAAAAAATGTAATCACTTCATCTTCTATCATCTGATCTGATTCAACAAAACGAAGATTACAACCACTGCACACCATTCTGCACCAACTTGAGTATCCAATTGAATGATTATTAAATCACATCATCCTTACACAAATGACTCCCAACTAATCACAAAAAAACTGCTATTAAATGTCATCTCTCGTATCTATCCATAATGGCATAGCCCAATGTTGAGCCATAGCCTCTCCTTTGTCAGGAGCCACTAGACCAAGTTAATTTAGTTACCATATTTGCCCATATATGTCATAAATGGCATACAGTCAATACACCGACTCAATGAGACATCTAGCAGGCAACTAAGGTATTACTAGGACATTGAAGTCTGAAAATTTTTCTTAGAGGCCTTTTTTATTCAGGCTTAAGGATCTTTTACAAGCCTCAAAATCCTCAGAATCGGGACCCATGGCTTAAAGTCCCTCCCGGAGGACTTGCTCCTTGGATTTTTCCATCCTAATAAAATCCATCGACACCTGTCGGGTTTGAACCTGCGACTCATCACTCATAACCAAACATTATTCACATGTCTATGGAAGAATTTACATCACTTTACATGAAATATATAACTTCACTTTCAATAAATTGTTTAAAATTTGAAAACTCAAAATTAATAGTTCACATAAAATGGCCTATGCATAGAAATTATAGGAATTTAGCATAGAATAAAGCAAAATTGTCAAAAATTCATGGCTTTGTTTTTGTAAATAATTAATCATATTTAATTATTTATTATGCATTATCTTTCTTTTGTGACATCTTCCATTTCTTCCCTTCTAATCACATTCTTTTGTACAAGATCTCCAATAGTACATGGTAAGCTTTTATGAGAGTTACGCTAATTTTGTACCATGCATAATAAACATACTAAAATACGATTCAATTATCTATGTGGCACAATTAAACATACTTTTTTGAATAAAACTAGAAGAGAAACTATTTTAAAATTTTACAAAGTATTGGCAGTTCCATCTCTTATCTATGGATGTGAAAACTGGACATTAACAAAGGCAGATAGTAAACAAATAGAGGCTGCAGAAATGAAGATGTTGAGAGCAATAGCAGGATACCAAAGGACCGATAAAAAGAAAAACAAAGATGTAAGAACAGAACTTAATATATTTAATCTCTGTGAAAGATTAAAATGCTATCAAAATGCTTACCTTCAGCACGTATTACGAATGAATGAACAGTGCATACCAAGAAGAATGTATAATTATACCAAAAGGGAGAAGATTGTTGGGAAGACCATTGAAGAGATGGAAGGACCAATTCGACCTATAATGAGATCAGAACAGGCCATTGGGCTTAATCCTTGTTGTTGATGATGCATACTAGTTATAGGCCTTGAGTATTTAAAAACTCATTGAAGTTTAATTAACAATTATATTATTTGATTAAATAAAAATAATTTAAATACTCTAGAAAAATCTGTAAGAAGTCTAACTGAACAAGTTGGCTCAGCCATTATTTGAAACTTGTATTCTGAAGATCCTGGGTTCAAGTCCAGGTGGTGAACAAACTGAGGTTTTTCCTGGCTTTCATCAATTATCAAGGGAAATGTTGGATTGGAATTTGATATTATTTAATTACACTACTTAACACGTAAGATCGTCATAATTCAAATTTTGAAAAAAGGCCTTTTAGGCTTGAGATTCTTTTAAGTGCCATCAATCTATGACATGGAACCCATGGCTTTAGTTCTCTTCCAATGGTACCCATATTCATGATTTTTTATATCTTGAAAAAAATAGAACCAGTCATTAAATACATAATTATGTGAATACCAGATCAACTGGATGAATAATTTGCGATGAATGAGTTCGAATAGAGTTTCCAAAGCCTTGCTTTGTTATTGTCCAAAATAGAATGTATCTCTGGGCCATCCAAGGAAGTGCTGGATACAAAATTCATCAATGAGATCATTACAGACCTATAGACCTAAGACTTGTATGGATGAAGAAGAAAGAAAATAGATCGACCCTAGGCAGGTTTGAACCTGTGAACCTTGGATTCAGAAACAAGCTGTAACCACTAGTCCTTCAGGAACGACAAGTTGGAATTTTATTATCATAACTCATTTTATAGTATAATTAAAATATATATCTTTGAATAATAAAATAGATGCAATGTGACCTTAGATGTTAAAACTCTATAATTAAGAAATAAATATGACACAATAGAATGGACAATCCTTTTTCTTGACTTCTTTTGTTGTTTATAAAATCCATCTGACATTTCATTCTTTTAGCATTGTACATTTTTTTTAATGAACAGGGAGTTAGGCTGATCTGTTAATAAGCGTCAGAATATAAGTTCAAAAACAAAAATGTTTAATGCAATAATGAGAGGGGGCACGTCGTAGCGTAGTGGTTAAGGCACTGAGCTACAGGCCGGAGGGTCGAGGGTTCAAGTCCCGTTGGGGTCAGGATTTTTAAACTGACCCAAACCCTCTGGCGGCACTATGGCCCTGAGGTCGACTCAGCCTCTAACGGAAATGAGTACCAGACGCTTGTTCTGGGGGTAAAGGCGGCCGTCACACAGGGCTGACATAAAGTGCCGATTGTCTAGAAAAAGTGGGAGCCTTAACCTCATACTACCCCAAGTGCCTCCAGGCCTGTTGTGGGATCACTTCACTTTACAATAATGAGTACAATGATGTACAAAACATGGGAATTAAAATATAGTAAATTCTGCAGAAAATATTTTTGGAGGTGTTCAGGTGGCATTTCTAGAAGAGATAAATAAGAAAAAGTGTAATTAAACAAAATATGGATATTCAAACTTCAATTGTGGATGTCATAAAAAACAAAATGTTATAATAATATAAAAAAATGATGGAAGACATTTACAAGAAGAATACTGGAATGGGTGCCACTTGGTAGAGAAGATGAAAACGTGAATTGGTGTTCTGAGGAGCAAAGGATTGGATGATGAAGATTGGAATGAGAGTTGATTAATTGGGCACTGGAAGATGATGTGAAATATTTATATGCGATATGACCTTAGATGTTAAAGCGTCTATAAATGAAAATAATCACGAGAGTTGTGGTTGAGTCACCGTAAACGGCAACGGTTATTTCTATCTATGGCTAATAGATGGAGGCAGTGGGGAAGAACGCCTGGTGATTATTGGCATTGGTTTCAATACTGCCAACTCTGATATTTATAAATCAGTTAACGAAACTTACTTATATGCTTATATGAATTCTTTAAAGTTCCACGAATGGTTACATAAAATCAGAGGTGTGATTTTAGTTAACATCTTAAAATTTTGTATTATATAGATTCCGTCTGCCAAAATTAAGACTTTTTTTTTTTAATATTTTGACTAGTGTTAGAGACTCCATAAAATCATTTTTATACACCTCTCTTTCTCTATGTTTATACTGTACACGCACTCATCTAACCGATTACTTAAAATATTAATTTATAATACTATAATATCCGCGCGCATTCAATTTGATAAGAGCGGCAGAGTGAAATGTGACAGAAAAATATACATAGGAAATGTACAATATATATATTTTTTTTCATAATATTATGCTAATAACAATAATTTACATTTAAGTATAATTTCAAATAAAATGGAGACTTAAAATTTGTTTTTCTTCGTTTTTTAATCCTTCAGTAAATATTAATAAAGATGTTGGGTGGCATGAGTGACATCTATTGATATAAATACGAAATTCTGTACGCCATATTGAGCGAATGTTGTCCGTAAAGCTTGGGATAATTTACTTGGTGATTCTACAAGTGTTAGAGGAAATATTTCTCATATAGTATTATTAGATAACTTAAAATAGGTAATAATCATTATTTAAGCTTTTGAGAACTAGAATGAGCTGTTCGGATTCCAAGAAATCAAAGAAAAGAAAGAGCAGCAAAAGTGGTAACATGGGTGAAGTTCTTGGGAAAGAATGCGGGGATGGAGAGAAAGATGAAATGCCGCAAGAAACTTGTGGCGAAGATGTCAGAGAAGAAGCTGATGGAGCTCCTAGTGGAGATGAGCAGTCGTCTCAATCCAGTGGTGAGCCAGAAATCTTCGAATTAAAGAGATCGGATGAATCCAAGGAGGTGAGTCATTGTTGGTAAGGATTTGGATGTTGGTAACAGAAAGTAGGATAGGCCAAAACGATTTAACTTAAATTTTTTAGTCCTTTTTACATGTGCCTTGTATTTATTGTAATATTTATGGAAACCGCAATTGCATTTTCTTGAATGCAAAGTGCAATGGAAGAGATGTAACATATTTGGATTGCCTGGTCTTATTGTTTCCAAGAAAAGGTTGACTTTGGGACTGTACAATCTGAGTCTTCCTACATTTAGTTATGAAATGGTAAGTATTGATCGTAAAATATGGCCTTAGTAATATGTTATAAATACTTGAATATGTTAAAAAATATGCAGAAATGTTATATTCTAAAGTACATTTTATTGAGCTTCTTATAGTTTTATAGAAATAGTTACCACAAAATTGCAGATGGCTTATGGATATGTCGGCCAGATGATTATCTGTGATGATTGATTATTGAACCAAAAACCATTCCAACAATGGTGATTCCATACATGTTTATTAAGAAAATGTATTGTACATCAACCTTACCCCTTCATAAACCTTAGCTAGGAAAAACTTATGAATATGCTGTTCACTTAATTTTTCTGAGTTCTACAGAATCACAGTGTGCATGTGCAAACGCTTAATGCAATTTCCATCAGATGGCAGGAAACATTATATGTTGAATATTTGTATGGAACCATCCTTCATAATAAGTTCCCAAATTTGTTTTTTAAGGAAAAATGGATTGTACAACCAACACTTCCCCATTCCTAAACCTAATGAAAAACAAAGTACATTGTAATATTTATTTAATAAACTAAATTTGATGTACACGAACGGTGCCTCATCGGCAAGTAACATCAAACCGTAATGAAATTTAGTAAAAAATGTTTCGGAATTAATTGCGAATGTTATCACAACTGATTTCAACAGAATATATACCTGGCCATCCGATGAAGGTTACATTTACGTGGATTGCAAATGTGCATTGCGGTCTGTAGAGTAAAGACAGTAGAAGTATAAATCCATTGAGATGATAACTACCTACACAATTTCCTTATATAGATAAATGGCGGTTGTACACTTGCATTGGTCGCAAAAATTTTCAATTTTAATTATCTTATTCCACTGATTTGGCAATAAAAACACTTTTAAAAACATTTTAAACATCTTCCCAATGTTGCAACAATGACTTTTTTTTTTATGATTTTTATATATATGTAAAAACTATTGATATGTGCTACAGTTGCTTTACTTGTGCTTATTGTCTTCCCTCTTTCCTATGTTGTTCAAGCGTTGCCCACCTATCCCAAAAACAAACCCAAATACTCAGGATTGTGCCAACAATTTCAACGTTCCCTGGATTTTCACTTAACGTTGGAGTAATTTTGATTTTGGTAACAGTAATGGGATTAGGTTTGGTTGTAGCTTTTAGGTTTCCTTGCTTTTTAATATGTGATTTGATACGTAAAATAATATACCTCTTCAAATCTGTTATTCTATGGAAAAATTCAAAATATCGGACGGTTACCACGTAAAATCATATTTCCACTAGTTCATTTCGTGTTTAATTATACAGTTTGAGGACAAAGTTCTGGGAATTGGTTGTCAATGTTTGGGTAATACTGAGGTGTTCTCAAACATATACGCAAAAACTGCTGGAGGTTTTTGCATTTATCTACCTGGGATAATTGGAGCACTAGCGCATGCGCACTGCGATTCTATAGAACTTGGAAAAATTTTCGTGCGACCCGAAGTGTAGCATATCCAGATAAATATTTGATAATTGTAAAATATGTTTCAAGAATTGTTGCAAAATGTTTAAAATATTATGAAATGTTATTAAAAATAGAAAAAGTATATAGTACAATAGTTAATGTTATATGGGAAAATTATAGAGTGTCATATTCTGCAGTTGAGCCTCTAACGGAAAAAACTGCACTTAAACTAGTGTGAAATATTTTCAAAGTCCTGTATGCACCAGATTTTATAGAGCCAATGATAACCCACAATCGAGCCACATATCGATTATCATCTTCGATTACTATCCGTCGCTATGGAATTTAAATGACCAATATTCGCAATAATTCCCCAAGTCTTTGTTAAAAAATATATTAACAATATTAGAATCACCAAACGTTTATTAAAAATGGGTATACACTTACTTATCACTCCCTAACGCTGATCCAACCAGCGATAACCCAAAACAGTGATAGAAAAATCATAGACTAACTAATTTACTCTGTGGAGAAAATAGCAGTTACCATCACAATATTGTCTAACAGTGTCATAATATTATGATTTGCAAATTTAAATAAATACTTCAAAATTGTCTAATAATGTTATAAAAATTGTTTGAAAAAGTTTAGAATATTAAATAATGTTAGTAAATACAGAAAAAGAGCTATAGTGTACAACAATAACTGAAAAATCAAGTGCTAGTAGAAGTGCAGTTGAGCCGGCTCTAGTATTCAGTATGCAATACAAGTTTTAAAATACCCCATATGAGTTTTGTCAAATTGTAGAGTTACAGTATCTTTTTAATAAGCTTATTATTATTTTAAACTTTTGTAACAATTATTACAACTTTTTAAAATTCTTAATCAAATACGGTAGTTGCTATTGAGGATGCAGTAGCCACATTGGTAGCTGCCATATTGTTATTCAGTGCAACATATAGGCCTACTTCCAAAGTTTCTTCTATTCCTGCAGCCAACATATACTTTTAAAGTTTCTATTTTCTATACTAGATGTGATTAAACTGCTATCTAGGACAAATCTATAGTCTCTCTGGTTTAACTTTATGAGAAATTTGTAGAATGAGACAACTGTACTCACCTTTCTCACTCGCACCAGTGTTGTCGGTGTTTCTTCACCAGATGTTAATAGGGCGAAGGGGGAAGAGGAAAACTGACAACAGGGTGGGTTCTTTCTTTTGTGGTTGGACTAAAGTGGTCAACGATCTACCCTTGTATCTCCATCTCTCTCTGCCAAGTTAAGCCAGTTATACAATAGTTAGAATAATTGCATTTTGGTTAGCTTTTTAATTTTAAGACTTCAATATTGGCAATGAGCTTTGTGTATGTTGCCGGCTTTGCTTGCTTATAAATTGTATCTACTTTCATCTTCTGATGCATGCGTTTGGAGTCTGCTTCGGACTTGAAAAAAAATTGTTGGTCACATAATAGGAACTATATCCCACCATTCTTATGACATTGTTTACACTATATACTTTTTCCATTTTTACTAACACTGTTTCATAGTATTTTAAACATTTTGCAATGATTCTTATAATATTTTTCACATTTCTACATCAGTTAGGAAAAACCTGATAAGTCAATTTTTGGTCGAAAATGAGTTATTAACATCTCCCGATAGCTTTTGGTCCAATGCACGTTCGGTAAAAAACGGGTAAGTCGTCAAGCGAATAGTGACGGTGTTATTAAGCATTGAATTTTCTGATGTATGCACTCTTTGATGTAAGTCATAGAACTAGTTTTTGCTCTCCTGTAAAAAATCACTTTGAAGACTTACCTGGTTTTTCCTAACTGATGTAGATTTATTAAATATTTATCTATCCTTGCCTTCTGGTCTCTAGAGTTGGGGGTTCAATCTGGCCAGGGTCAATGGATTTTTAGGACGGAAAAATCAAGATTTTCAGGGTCGTAAAAGATTCTTAAGCCTGGATAAAAAGGCCTCTAAACAAAATTTACCGACCTCAAAGTCCTAGTAATACCTTACTTGCCTGTTAGATGTCTCATTGAATCGGTGTGTTGACCACGTGCCATTCATGACATCTATGGGCAAATAAGGTAACTAAGAATTGACTTGTTCTAGTAACTCCTGACAAAGGAGAGGCTATGGCTCAACAATGGGTTACGCCATTAATAAGAAAAATAATTTATCTCTCGATGATTTCACAGAATCATAGTGTGCATGCGCAAACATTTAATGAAACTTCCAGCAGATGGTAGGACATATATGTAAAATTGTTAAGACCAACATTTGCAATTTATTTCAAAACATATTTTAAGAAATGTTAACTCACTTCAATTTGTTAGGTTCCGATAGTTTACCATACACCAGATTAGTTTATAGTTTAATTGGCATGTATTTAATATCTAAAGGAACTGACACTTTGAGGTTTATTTTAAATAATAGGAATTAGAATATCCACGACTCACCTCATACTTGTACATACTGAGGTCAGTCATGAATATTTTAACTTCTATTATTTAATTTTCATGTAATTTATTTAGTTAGGTTATGAAGAGTGAAATTGGTATACATCCATTTCTTATAAACATGTTTGGGAATGTATGCTACTCTGTAGAATTTTGAAAAAATTGAGTAAGTTATTCTAAAGTGATGGTCTTTCATGGGAAATTCCCTATACCTAGCAAAATTGTTTTGGGCGATGAAATTTTAGAACGAGTAAATTAATTTAATTATTTGAGTTATAATTTAACATTTCAAGATGAAGCTGATATATCGAAGAAAATCACACATTTCACAAAAACAATGGGGATAATTAACAGTATAATGAAACCATCTTTAGTACAAAAAACACAAGATTACAGCTTTATAAGTTTCTCAAAAGACCGATATTAAGATATGGTAGTGAAGCATGGACAACACAAAGAAGAGATGAAAGCCGAATAACAGCATATGAGATGCGATTTATGCGCCATACAGTAGGCTATACAAAGTGGGACCATAAAAGAAATGAGAAAATTATGGAAGAGTTGGATATAGAACCCATTTTCCACTATATACAAAACTACGAGAACAACTGGAAAGCCCATCTTCAACAAGTGCCATCTCATAGAATTCCAAAAGCCATGCTTCATTACTGCCCACAAGGCAAAAGATTGCTGGGATGTCAAAAAAAAGCGCTGGATGGAGAATTCCTCTATGAGATCATAACAGGCCACATGACCTAATACTTGCATGGATGATGATGATGATTCTGAAGTTCTTCCCAATCAGTTGATCTATACTTAAACCATATAACATTCAGAAATAGTATCCAACATGTGACGCGAAAGATTTTTTAAAGTACAAAGTAGACGCTATGCTCATGCATCAGCAGACGCATAGCAGAGACAATATAGAATAACTCATTGCAGCCAAAAAATACAGGATATTGTAAGACACTTTGCCAAGCACAGGAGAACACCTGAACATGTGTGGAACATTTAGGCCTCACTATTGAAATCTTTAAACTTAAAAAGCTAACCAAATTATAAATACTAACTCTAACTAGATTTATTGTAAGTAAGAATTTGGGATAAGGTGGAGAAACCGTCACACATGAATTCTTCTAAGTTCTACAGA
Source organism: Diploptera punctata (assembly GCA_030220185.1). Taxonomy (NCBI): domain Eukaryota; kingdom Metazoa; phylum Arthropoda; class Insecta; order Blattodea; family Blaberidae; genus Diploptera; species Diploptera punctata. The sequence goes on along the minus strand of JASPKZ010005287.1, from coordinate 809,773 downwards.
ATTACAGTGCATATGTGGGAGTTGCTGTAATGGTTAATGTAGCTTCCAGTCCTGAAGTCGGCGTTACCAACTTTGGGAATAAATTCCCAAATGCTAAAAAAATGGACATGAACTAACTTCCCATTTCCTAACCTAACAAAATAATTTACATGCATATTATTTATTCCCAAATGCAAAAAAAAAAAAGGGCATGAACTAACTTCCCATTTTCTAACCTAACAAAACAATTTAAATGCATATTATTTAATAAACTATCAACTAATTTTACATACACTAACACTAAATATAGTTTGGAATTATTTTCAAATGTACTCTGATGTGAGAGCTACCTAGCGGATGTTACATGAAGCATTTATGCTTGTAGAACTCGATGTACAATATTTGCACAATTTAGAAATATTTAAAAATCGCAAGAAATGTTTATAAAATGGTTCCAAAATGTTCAAAATAGTATGAAACATTATTATAAATGGTTGAAAAGTGTTTAGTGCATCAGTGACATAAGAATGTTAGATAGAAAATTGTGTGTGTTTTAAAGTCAACCTCAGCCGGAGTTGATCAATATTTTTAACAAACATATCACAGTCCCTTTTCAAGAACTAATAAAAGACATTTTGGAAGTTTATCGTGTAGTTTAGTTGCTTAGTGTGGATTTAGTACGTTAATGTGGTTTTTGTCAGTATGTTTAGTGTAAATATTAATTAGTACATAGTTATAAACTGTATGTTAGCTGCATTGTAACAAGTTGAACTTTGGAAGTATATATTGGCTGCATTGAAACATGGAATTATGACTGAAAAACAGTATGGCTGTGCATCATTATGGTATGTATCTAATTGAATATTGTAGAAAAATATAATAACTTAAGTTATGTAGATAGGAAATAACACTATGAGGTTTTTTAATATCAACTGTTAAGTCTCATAGACTACGATGAACAGGACATGTGGTACAAATGGGGAATGAAAGATGTGCATGGAAGCTTCTTGTAGGAAAATCAGAGGGAAAACACCCAATTGGTAGACCAAGAATGAGGTGGGAGATTAACTATGATTTGAGGGAAGTAGATTTATACAATTAAATACGTACTAATAATAAATATATTTGCTATATTCACATAAATAAGTGAATATTTAGGGGGATGATTGGAAAACATTAGCTCAGGATAAGGATGTATGGAGAGCTTATGTCTGCACAGCCATTTACCTACAGGTTCGATAGTGCCAGTGAGTTACTTATGTTGTAAAGTATTTCCTGACGTACATTTAACTTTAGTTGGTGTAGTTACATAGACTTTCCTTAGTATTTACAAGGAGTTCCACTGACGGTTTGTCAAATCTAATAAAAACAAAAAAATGGCAGTCAACAAGACCTCTCCAATAATATTGGTATGGACCTTATCTTTAATGCACTTAAGAAAAAAAAAGTGAAGAAACTGTTCTTAAGGCAATATTATGTAGAATGTTGTTCTATTGACTGTGAAGGTTATACACCATCTCAAAGGGATTGGTGCCTCATGGAGTGAGGGTTTATAGGGTTTAACTTGAAGTTGTCAGGCTGTAATAATACATTTTTTTTGCTGTTTTTAAAGATGCTTCAATACTACTGCTACTAATTCCTGGTAAAATAATTTGATGATTTACAATGGTCAGTACATAATTTAAATTTGATGGCCCAGAAATATTCAATGGAAATATCTACCATTAAAACTAAAATAATGGCCTTTTGTGGAAAATCCCCAATACCAAGCAAAATTCGTTTAAATAAAATTTTGGAGAGAGTTAATGAGTTTACTTATTTAGGATATAAACTTTCTTTTGTTGAAAATTTGGATTTACCAGAGAAAATTGTGAAATTCAACAAATCAATGGGAATCATTAATAGAGTTTTAAAACCTTCATTAGTGCAAAAATCAACTCGTACTCGTCTTTATCAAATAATGGCTCGACCAGTTCCTATGTTATGGCAGTGAAGCGTGGACTATAAGGACGAGAGATGAAAGCAGACTAACAGCTTGTGAGATGAAATTTATGCGCCGAACAGCTGGCTACACCAAATGGGATCAAAAGAAAAATGTAGAAATCCTTCAAGAACTTAATGTGTCACCAATACTGGACTACATCTCCAGATATCAGCTAAACTGGAAGGAACATGTCTCAAGAATGGCTAGATCCAGGATCCCCAAGGCAATAATGAACTACTGTCCAAATGGGAAACGGTCACTTGGTCGACCTATGATAAGATGGCACGAAAACTGCTTTCTCAGGCCGTAACAGTTCTTCTAGGACTAATACCTGGCAGGATGATGATGATGATAAATAATTTGTACAGTTATCAAGGTGATATTTTTACAATGCATAATGCTCATTATTTTTTTTTTTTTTGCTGGCTTTGTATTCTACTTGCTATCTAGATATCCATATTTTTATCTTAGTTTTGAAAATGACGTCTAAATGGTAGTCCTGTTGTCTAGTGGCTACAGTGATTGCCTTTGGATATTAAGATTCATCGGTTCAAATCCAGCTGGGGACAGTGCTGGTTTAAAATCAGAACATGACTTTATTTAGTTATGTAGATAGGAAATAACACTATGAGGTTTTTTTAATATTGTTTATTTTTTTAGCATAAGTACAGACATACATTTTGAATATGCCAGAATGCACAGTAGCTTGTGCTCTGGCATATTCCAAAGTCAAAGAAAGACAATACAATTCAAAATAAATAAAAAAAATTACAGTTAATTATGATATTACATTTGGTATATGTCTCTTAGATATGAGAACTAAAAATAGGAAATAAAAATAATATAATTTTAAAACAAATACAGAACAAACTGGAAAGAACACTTGGCAAGGATGGCTGAGAGTAGAATACCAAAAGCAGCATACAACTATTCACCATGAGGAAGAAGAAGTTTGGGAAGACCAAGGAAAAGATGGAAAGAGCAGCATTTTGGAGCCGGAACAGGCTAGTAAATAAGCCTAAACCGTGAAGAAGAAGAAGATAATTTTAAAACAATATTGGGTGTGTGAAATATGGGAGCACAAAATATAAATTTTTATTTTACAATTACTATCCTCCATACTAATTCTGCCCGAAGGCAGGTCCTTCACTGCTATCATAGCATTTTCATACTATGCTTGCAGCTTTACTAGGGAATTGTAGGTGTGGTAGCTTCCCGTTGCTTTCCACACTGGTGAAGGATGATGATGATGACGACGATGATGGCCATATGATTTTGGGGACCGTTTGGGCCTTAAAGTTTTCCTGACATTCGTCTTATAGGTGAGGAAAAACCTCGATAAAAACCTCACCCAGAAAAACTGCCCCGACCAGGGATCGAACCCAGGCCCGCTGCATTACAAGGCTGCAACCTACCTCGAGACCACAGCGGTGGACTGCAATTACTATAGTGTTGTTAATCTAAATTACATATTTTTAGATGAATTACTGTTTACCTTGATTTTTTATTATTGATTTAACATTTCTCACTGAAAGATAAATTATAATTGAAGAGAAAAATTTTTGCCTAGACCGAGACCCGAACTCGGGACCTTTGGCTTGCCGGGCCAAATACTTTACCAACTGAGCTACCGAGGCGATAGAAACAATGGTTTCAAAAGCATTTGGCGAGAGATAATTACAACGTATATAAGAGAAAAATTTGCGTCTAGATGGTAACTCGTCTTGCTAGCTCAGTTGGTAGAGCATTTGGCACGGCAAGCCAAAGGTCCTGGGTTCGAGTCTCGGTCTAGACGAAAATTTTTCTCTTCAATTATACCGTTTACCTTATTTACATATATATATATATATATATCTATTAATGTCCACCACTGTGGTCTCGAGGTAGTGTGCTGCCTTGTCACGCAACAGGCCCAGCTTTGATTTCTGGTCGGGACAGGCTCCTGGGTGACTTTTTTTCAGGGTTTTTCTTCATCTGAAAGACAAATGTCAGGATGCTTAGGACCCAAAGGTCCCCGAAAATCATCCAGCCATCATCATCATCATACTTCACCGGTGTGGAAAGCAACAGGAAGCTACCACACCTATAAATCCCTAGTAAATCTGCAAAGCATAGCATGAAAATGCTATGATTGCAGTGAAAGACCTGCCCCCCGGGCAGAATTACTATGGATATATATATATCAATGGGCAAATTAATAATATTGTGCACTGTTCGATGGATGTGTGTCTTGTAATCAATTCAGTTCTGAATTTACCAATATTCTGATTAAATGAACTGGCTTAATTTTCATAATGGTGTTATAATCTTGGCATGTCACCCCTCCACTGGCTAGATGATCGTACCTCTGTGATTAACACATGTGGATATGAGGTCAGCAGCCGGCTGGTAGGCCTGTCGCTCTTGGAGTTTTTGTTATAATCTTGGACCAAAATTACTAACATGAATCTTAAAGCAACGAGGTTTGCGACATTTGAAAGTTAATGTTATTCGTTTTTAAACATCTTAATGATGGACAAATTATATTTGAAAAGAAAAATATACGCCTAGACTGGGGTTTGAACCCAGGACCTTTGACTTTCTATGTCAATGTCCTTCCATCTGAGCTACCTACCAAATATAATTTGTCCATCATTAAGATGTTTAAAAACGAATAATATTAACATTGAAAGAAGCACTTCTGGCTTTATAAGTAATGTTTAAATTCCCAATAAAAAGTCTTCTTAATAAAGAAGCCGCCATTTGCAAAAATCGTAGCAACGGCTCGTAGCATTTGGGGCTAGGGAATTAATAATAATAATAATAATAATAATACTTTATTTATTCTGGCAGAGTTAAGGCCATAAGGCCCTCTCTTCCACTCAACCAGTACAAATACAAATAAATATTCGACAAATATAGATACACACTATACTAATTATAAACACTTAAAGATACAATAAAGTAACAATGTAAATGTCATGTACAAACAACATTTTATAGGGTAATAACAATAATGATACAATAATAATAATAATAATAATATAAATATGATACATTATACGGGAAACACCAATTAATATATATATATCTTACACTGGATAATAATGAAGTCGAGTTTAGAGCAAATATAAATTTAGATTTCTTTTAAAAGATGCCAATGTCCGGCAGCCCCTTATTTCTTGTGGTAGGGAATTCCAGTTGCGAGAAGTGGAGATGGTATATGACATGGAGTGATGTGATGTCCTATGTTGCGGTATATTAAGTAAGAGACTATGTTGTGATCTTGTGTTTAAGTTATGGTTTGAGGATAGATACTGGAAACGGGATGATAAAATAATTGGGAATCGAGGTATGTAGGATCTTAAATAGGAGAATTAGACAGTGCGATTTTCTTCTCTCTTTTAGATGTAGCCATGACAATTCGTGGAATAATGGAGAAATGTGATCGTATTTTCGAACATTAAATATGAATCTGATACACATATTATGGACACGCTGCAGTTTGTCCGACAATCCGTCACTTATGTCAGTTAGTAGAACGTCACAGTAGTCAAAATGCGGCATCACTAAAGTTTGGATTAAAATTCTTTTAAGAGTTGTAGGAAGAAAATGTTTAAGTCACTTTAGGGAATGCATTATGGAGAAGATCCTTTTAGATGTTTGTTTTACTTGCTCATGCCATTTTAAATTAGAATCTAAGTAAAATCCCAAGTTTTTAACGACGTCGGTATAAGGAATTTGTTCATTATCTGACAGCCGGCATATTGCCATTGTTTATGAGGTGTAATAGCCTTGGATGTCCGATAATTATTGCTTGCGTTTTGTTTACATTTAGTTTCAGCCCATATTGTCTGGACCATAAAAGATATATGCCTGAGGTCAGTGTTTACATTGTCAATATATTCATTAATTTCGTCAGGCCTATAGTGTGTGTAAATCTGTAGGTCGTCGGTGTAAAGATGATGCTTGCAGTTTTGTAGTTTCTTGGTCACGTCATTAATATAAATCGAGAAGAGAAGAGGAGCGAGGACGCCGCCTTGAGGTACCCCTTTCCTCACCAAGCGCCAGGAAGAACTGCGATTATTAACAGAAACACTATTAACTATGTAAAAGAGAAAAATACGCGTTTAGATTGGAGGCCTAGGTAGCTCAGATGAGTTCAAACCCCAGTCTAGGCATATATTTTTCTTTTCAAATATAATTTTGAAAGTTATATTTGAAGATTTAAATCCTGTATTGTAGTTTAATAGGAAAGTTAAGGAAAACTCAAATCAGAAATAAAATATCTATGTTCAAAGTTTGTTGGCTCTTTCTGACTCATATTTGTCTTGCGATTGCAGAGATATTACAGATCATTGTTAAATAAAATACTGCTATTAACATTGAAAAGGCAAAGTTTGCCACTTAACAGAAAGCTTCTCTTTACACAGTAGTTAAATATTTTTAATTTCCGAGATTCTGTAACACACTTCACAATCATGTGTTGTACATTATTTTTTGCGCGACTGTGTTTTCAAAATAATAAATAATAGTAAAATAATAGTTGAATGCAGGCTTTCACGGCCGGTAATCATGATGTTGAGTGATTCCGGGTTCTGTGGCCGTGGTCCATAGTTGGTGTTGATACCAGACGTTTCGCCCTCAACTGCGGAGGGCATCTTCAGTGGCGAGTGCTTCTAGGCGTGTTTCCTGGTCGGAAGCTCTAAGTAGAGCTAAGTAGAGCTTCCGACCAGGAAACACGCCTAGAAGCACTCGCCACTGAAGATGCCCTCCGCAGTTGAGGGCGAAACGTCTGGTATCAACACCAACTATGGACCACGGCCACAGAACCCGGAATCACTCAACATCAATAGTAAAATAATATTTTTGTTGGAAATATTTGCATTCATTATAAACAATTGACTGATGTTAGCAGTCTGGCCAATGTATATATGCTAAATGCCGAAAATAATTGTTTGAGATTACAGCAGGCCTTGATATCAATCTCGCATAAAATGGCTGTAAGTATGAATGATTGTAATCAAAACAACGAAATTGAAGAAGCGTGGGAAATTGGGTGTGCTTCTTTAGCGCCAGAGAAATCTAAATTAAGATATGAAAAAACATACGTTTCATTTAGAAAGTGGCTGGAGGAGGAGAATTGTTGTGTAAGTTTAAAAAAATATGGTTGCTTAGGAGTGAAACATTAAAGTCTCCAGCGAGTTTGTGGTTAGAATATTCAATGCTGATGACGATGATAAATTTAAAAGAAGGTACCTGTATCAATATTGCAGATTTTGTTACACTAGTTAGCTTCCTCAAAAAGAAGAATAAAGCTAAAAAGTCTAAAAGTTTTCAGTAGAATTTTGTTAAGTAAACTTTCAATATTGTTTGAAATAAAGTTCAGTTCATTTAAAATGCTGTGATTTCTTTCATATAATGTATATTAACACTACCTTTTGGATATATTTTTGTATATACATAAAGGGCAGCATACTTCCCGCACGTGGGTTGTAATATGTAATATTACAGTATAGTTATTTATGTTGGCAACCCCGAAATGTAGGAAGTTAAATTTTCAATCATGGTCGCCATTGCTGGTGAGTACAACAAAATGCACTATTGTGCAAAAAAATTTTTTTCCCTCCAATCTTGAATTGTATCTACACTTATGAAATTCATTTTATGTCAAAAAACTAGTTGTGTATATAGCCAATTGTCATTAGGAAAGTGGATATGTTTAATAAGAATTAGGCCTTACTAACTAACTAACTCACTGGCACTATCAAACCCGTAGATTCATGACCGCATGGACATAAGCTCTCCATACTTCCCTATCCTGAGCTAATGTTTTCCAATCATTCCTTGTATAATCTATCCCTTAGACCCTACACCTATATTTATCCATAGATGGAAGTGCTTTGTGTTTATGGTGTAATAATAACTGTTATTTAATAACCTATTGAATTTGATCTCATATATCAACACTTTAATCTCTGAACAATTTCATTTTGTTTTGTTAAATGTCAAGGTCAGCTTGTAGGTATCAAAGTAATTGAGAAAGATTTGGTATTGCTCAATTTATACTTAGTTTTATTGTAAACCAATTTATATTTAAGCTAAATAAAATTACTGTTCCATTTTGTAAGGGTAAATAAGTGATTTCATGTTTGTATTGGAGTACAATAAACTAGTTGTAACCGTTTAGTAGTAGGCACCACATGTGGTGGTTACGTCACCCATTGAGAGAAAGTAGGTATAGGAAGGAAGGAGAAATGAACCCCTAGGCCTCGAGTACTCTAATACCATCAGGGTCAGCTCCTGAATGGATACATATTTTTACAGATGGCTCCAGCCTACCAAATGATGGTGGCACTGGTGCTGGTGCAGTATGTCCACTTTTTTCCTTTTATCGTAAACTAAACACAAATTCAACAAACTTTGATGGCGAAATTCTAGCAATTTTCTTAAGTTTACAAAATCTTTTATATCACATCCAAAATTTACAAAAGTTGTAATTCTATGTGACTCCAAAGCAGCCATTCTTGCTATAACACGAGACACAACACCCAAAAGCATCAAAATTATCGAATGTCACAAAATGATAAAACATTTATCCCGTCTACATAAAAAAGTTGTACTTCAATGGATTCCGGCCCATTGTGGAGTGACAGGCAATGAAATAGCCGATTTTCTAGCCAAGAAGGGTAGCAAAATTGTTTCAAACCCAACTTCTGCTCCAGTTTCCTTTCACTCTATCAAAAGAATTATCTCAAATAAATACATCAATAAACTTAGAGAAGAATACACCACCAAAACATCTGGAAAGGAATGGGAAAATCTACAAGCTTATGACATTACTACATTTACAAAGAAAATCTGCAGTAGCAACATTCAGACTGCTAATGGGACATGACTGCTTGAATAAACACCTACACAGAATTGGCATAACAGATTCACCTAAATGCCCTTTTTGCAATTTAAATGAAGATATGGAAAGAAACCATCTCCTCCGTTGTCCAGCTTTTGTAGAAGAGACCAGCCTTTCTGCTAAATATTGGAGTGCAAGAGAGCGAATGATTTCATTATCAAGTGCTCAACATTAGATACCAACCAACCAACCATAAGTGATTTCAGACAACAGTTGTTCATGAAAGTCTCTGTTAGCTAAATTCCCTATGATTGAGGAATAATTCTCAAGTCTTAATTCCTAACAAGATTAGAGAGTAGTTTTGTTTAAAAAATTGCATAGTTATTTAATTGGCAATTAAAATTACACTTAACTGCAGTAAAAAATGATAACGTTTACAGTAAATATCAAATATCAGTCCTCACCAGCATATCTCTGCAGTTTATCGTGAAATTTCACCATAATTATATTATTTTTGGTCTGGACATCTTACCTCAATATTAATGTCCAGACTCAGTCTGGAAAAGCTGAAGATAAAACAGAGAATTGTTTTGAAACATGTCCAAGAACAAATCAACATTAATATTGAGGTAAGATGTCCAGACCAAAAATAATATAATTAAAATAACCTCAAAATATAACTTCCTAAAATTAAATATTCACCATAATTATTTATTCATAAAAAATGTGTTTTACTTAGTTTGAATTTAATATTTTTATCAATTTAAAAAAATTCACTGTTCACTTTTGTAAAACACTAATTAATTGATCTAGAAAGCCAAAAGTCCTGGGTTTGAGTCCCAGTCGAGGTGTATAACTTTAAATATGATTTATTCACTGACTAAATGTTTGAGTAAATAAATTATAGAAGTTATATCTAGAAAAGCCTCTAAGCAAAATTTACCGAATTTTCCCATCCTAGTACTACCTTGGTTTCCTAGATGTTAGTATGAGGCAGAATGCTGACCATGGGCCACTCCAATGACATATATATGAAAACAAGTATAATTAATTTGGTATGGTTCATTTTCTTACCTGTAGGGGGAGAGCACCTAAATCTCATTGACGGAAACAAGGGCTTATAAGATATAAGAAGATATCTAGAAAACTTGTCTGAAAATAATGGGCACTATATACAGTATATAAAAAAACTCCTGGTGCAACAGGCCTACAAGGCCCTTAGCCTACCATCCGGCTGCTGGCCTCACATCCACATGTGTCAATCACATAGGTAGATGATAATTAGCCAGTGTAGGGTGACATGTGGTCAGCATGTTGAGTCCCCCAGCCATTATAGCTGGTTTTCTCAACCTGGAGCCGCTACTTATTGTAGCTACCCAAATGCATCACGATGTTGGGTGGGCACCGATCCCATACTGGCTGAAATACCATGAGAAAATTTCTTCCCCCATGGAGACTCGAACCAGCGCAAGTCCCGTAGCTCTGCGCCAAGGCTTCCTGCCTTAACCACTCAACTACGGCGTGGGATATATACAGTATATACACTTAACATTACAAACAATAATATCCATATTAATTCTATTTTACACTGTTCAGTTAAACATTTAGTGTGTAAGCCCTTTTTGCATTTGACACACAGTTCGAGATCTTCTCTGTTGGGGGGGGGGGGTGTGGCACACATGACACTGACGTTCTAATTTACCAATTTTCCAGGAAAAAGTTTCACTCTATATGTATAATTATTGATCTTGCATTTTGTTACTAATTCATTTGCTATTTCAGTTCGTTTTTCATACCATTCACTGCTCACAGTTTCAATTATAGATGAATAAAACTAAAATCTTAATAAATTAATGAGTCATAATGGCGGTTGAAAATGAATGACAAGATCATTTGAAAACTATAGTTACCGTGTTTGAAAAACATGAAATATGAGGTAAGATGTTAAAATGACTCATTAATTTATTAATTAAGAACCTCATAATGTGTTTCCCAATTTTAACTTTGAAAAACTAAAATCTGTTCATCTTCCCAAAAGAATTCTCTCCGTAAATGCTGAGGTATGCATTTAACATCATTCATGAAATAATGTTGAATGTAACTTTCTTCCAGTATTTTACAGATCTTCTTTCATCTAAATAAAAGTATAACATCGTGTCATTAGTATCTATACCATCCATAAATTTATTGTAATCCAGAATGACATTGGGTTTTCTTTGGAACTCTTTGGTATTTCTGGAGGAAGCATGTCCTATTCGGTAGCTTTACCATTTAAAGTTAAAAGCAGTACTTGATTCTTTTGAGATTTCTTTTGTTTTGATCCTACTAGTAGCAGTGGGCTGTGTCTATAATAATAATAATAATAGCTTTATTTTACCTGGCAGAGTTAAGGCCTTAAGGCCTTGTCTACCACTCAACCATATATATATATTACAGATTGTTTTAAACTTTTTTTTCAGTGTGTCTGGGATACCTTTCCTATTTCCTATTGTGCCTGCAATGTATGTACCAATAGAAAGCAACTGTTTTGCCAGGGGAATCAAAGTAAAGAAATTGTCCATGCACACATGGTAACCCTTATTTAAATAATTACCTAAACAGCAATTTATTTACATCTGTATATGCCACGCCATTGCTCTTTATTGCAGTTTTTTCTTCCTGTGACTTTGCTCCTTTATATGTGAAAAAACCTAGACAGTATTTAGTAATTGAATCACAAATCATCCAGAATTTTATACCCTATTTATAGTGGTGTTTGTTTGGCATATATCATAGAAGTGAGTGTGACACAAGACTCTCGTCAATGGGTAGTTGATGACGGGTATAATGATGTCAAAACACTTCATTAGCATGATCCAGAATGGGTTGAAATCTAATGCAGGGGTCATAATCAGGGGAGCCAGGTGGAGAAATTTTACTGTTATCTGTTAAATGGAAAAATTTCAAGTTGAAATCAATTTTGTGAAAACATCTTTCTGAACCAGGGGCTACTACAATGATTAGTCGTACTCCAGTATAATTCTATGGTCTGTTTCTCTATTATTCTCATGTTGATTATTACAATAATAAAAGCTTTGAATTCATGTAGTGTAGCCTGTCAGCTTCATTATCAGCATCATACTGAGCAAAATATCCATGTATGCCATGCCTCCTTCATTTGTTTTAGCACTAACTTATATCGTCTCTTTTTAGGTGAAAGTCGAGGAGTTGCTGGTATTAAATCATCACTACTTAAAGTAAATATATCAGTATCACTTTTACTATCAAATTCATCAGCATTGAAATCGCACTGTTCTAAATATTCCATTAATTTTTCATCATCCTTCCCTACTACAAACATACGGATCATCCATATCTCTAGCACAACCTGCCATGTTTCACTTGTAACAGTATAATCTCTACTGGTGAATGAGATTTGACATTTTCAACACAAAATCCTCCTTCAGAAGTTATAGAAACGTGAAAAACTGTTATAAAAAATTCTTGTTTAACAATTAAACAGATGTACTGTATATAAGTAAGGTCAATTTTAATTTACAAAACCACTTTAGAGAAAGGGGAAAAAAAAAAACTCTCATAAACTACAAAATAAGAAAGAGGAGAACCAATCGGCACTAACAGCAAAAGGACAAAATATGTAAATCATGTTTTAAAATAAGTATTGTTTAAATCGGCTCTGGCAGTTAGCGAGCTGCTATGACAAAGCCGGTCATATTGGCTGATGGCGGTTTAAATGTCCAAAACAGATTTCATGTGCGGCATGCAGAGGATTAGGTATCTTTTCCTTAACTATTCCAGGCTTAAACCTCCTATTATGTGTTATACATGACAGTAATGTAGGAAAACGATTGAATTTCTTTAAATTCAGAAATGTGTATACAAAATTTCCAAATATTCTTTATTTCTTTCTCAGTACTTCACTCAATATACATGTATAATTTTTTGCTATTGAGTCTCTTCTTCACAGTTTATTTTATAATTCATTTCTTTACACTCGCTGATGGGTTCACCTCAAACATTTACTTGTCCTTTGGTCACTTACTCTCATCTACAACTAGGACATGCCTAGCTTGCCAGAACCTCACACCTTGTTATATATGTGAGGGAATATGTGGAATCCCAATCTGACTTCTCTCGAATAGAAAGTCTGAGAGCCAATTTTTCTAGAATCTAGGTATAGACTTATGTGGAAATTTCTCAGTATGGCCCACCGACTCATGAGTTGCCAGCTTATGATTCTCCTACCATATAAGGCGAGATCTGATTCTTGCTGCTGCCCTTAAATTTAAAAAACCATTCCCAACAATGTGTCACAATACATAATAATTACTATTTAACATTAATAAAATTCATGATAAAATTCCGTTGAGATATTATTCATAAAATCAAAAGTTATAATGTAAAATTATAAAATAGTTACCCAAAAGGTCCGTCTCCTCAACTTAAAAATTATTGATTGTCTGTAGTGCTTTCGGGACTATTCCCATCATCAGCAGAAGTTTGTGGGTTCTTATTAGTTGACCCCTGATTCAATACTGGTGTTGCACTGAAAATCTGCTACAGGGATTATACATACTTGGAGTGTTCTCATTTAACAGACGGTCATTTCTAATTTCCTTCAAAATTTCCATTTTATCGAGTACATTTATCTTAGCTGGATTAGCTAATACATTAAAGAAAGCAGGCAAAAACATAAAAATAGCATATAGAAATAATAAATAACGTAAGAGGCAATAACATTGAAGAAAATAATAATTTCAATAGGAAAGCAGTATATAAATTGGCGTATAGAGATTGCAACAAATTTTACATAGGAAGAACAAGCAGAAGTTTTAATATCAGTTTTAAAGAACATTTTTGTGACTTTGTTAACGCAGAAGGTAAATCAGACTATGCAAGACACGTTGTTCACGCAGGGCATCATATGTTAGATATTGATAACACCCTAACAATACTACACAGGGAAAACAATCCAGATAAGATAAATGTACTTGAGGGAATGGAAAGGACCTATAATCCTGTTCATCAGGCCGCACCAAACATTTACTTTTGGGCTATCCCGGATGTATTCACAGTAGACATTTGGATTTTACGTACCCCAGATCCTTACATTGTGCCGATTAACAGATCCTGATACATGGAACGTTGCCTCGTCAGAAAACGACGTTTCCAAGAAATTGAGGGTCCTTGTCAATATGATCCAGGATTTCAATAGCGAATGCCTATCATCATGGCCTTTCATCTGGCTTTATTTTTTGAACAATTTGCACCTTGTAGGGGTACAAATGAAGCCGCTTATGAAGCACTTGATGCACAGTTGATCTCGGCACATTGAACTGCCGGGAAGTGTGGCGAATTGATTTTTGTGGATTTCTCTGAAATCCTGCTCTAATTTTTTCAATCTTCTAAAACACGTGTACGAGCACCTCCTGAGTCTTTTTTAACTCTTCCAGTCGCCAGAAACTTCTCAAGCCATGCCTTAACGGTCTTCCCATCAGGTGCATTTCCTCCATATTCTCTCCGGTAATTTCTTTGCACTGTAATTATTGACTTCGTCTCTGCATACCAGAAAACAGTTTGTGCTCGTTGCTGAGGAGTCGCCATTATTGTCCAACATGCAACAGATGAATTAACTGCAACAATGAAACAAAAATTCTTTGAGTTTCTCTTTCTTTTAATGCCAACCTCATTTCCTAATTCTGCAAACTTTGAGAGTTATGATTAATTAAAATGTGGGAGGTTTGGATGGGACACGGTGTATTATGAACATATATGTTTTTCTTCCAGTAAGACACTGATAGTATTGCTGCTCATCATCCAGGTTTGAGTCCTGTTAAGGCTCTTTTCCTTCTTGAGAATTAAATTTTTTAGTTGTTTTTCTGCCTGACTGATGAATGTTATCCAAATCACTTTTATCCATATGCACATGTTTCCTCTGATCTTAAGGATGACATGATTGTTGAATAAAATAATAAGAAAAAAATAACCTGATCTTCAGTTATTAATTTTTTTTCTGTTAATGACAATATCTGTTGTTAAAATAACACAAATATACAAACACTTTTAAAGGAGAGGGTAGAGACATATAATAAACTGTCGTATATAAGAGAGAAATTTGTATTTAGATTGAAGTTTTTCAGATAGCTCTCTTAGTAGAGCATTCACCTAGAGTGTGAAAGGTCCTGGGTTCAAACCCCAGTCTGAGCTTATAATTTTGTTCTTCAAATATGATCATCTGATGTTTATTGTAAATTTTGTACTTATTTTGATGTGGGCATCCTTGGTAGCATGGAGATTATCTTTTTAGTGGTGTAGTTATTTCCACAATATAACTAGATAGTATCATACAATAGGATTTTCTGCAGTAATTCTTATACCAATGTCATTTGGAGGTCCTTTAATGAAATATAAATGAAGTAATTTTGTTGGATACAACCAAGGCAAAGATGAATGGACGACATTGCATTGGGATTGATGAACTAGAAAATGAAAGCTGAGGATAGAGGACAATGTTGTGAGAGAAGCTAATCACTAGAGCTGTGAAGAAGACAAATTTTGTTAGCATCAGGAGTGTAACTATGGAAAAAATATTAAAAATATATAATCTCCCACAGCATATTGAAATAGTTTTTTCACAAATATAATTTATTCTCATAACAGTACTATTGAGTAATACTAAGAAATTAGGACTGGAAGTAAATACAATAAAACTAAATATATGGTCACACGTAGAAATTCATTATATAATGGAAATGGACAGCTAATGACAAATGAGGGAAATTTTGAGGAAGTGGCTGAATTCAAATACCTAGGAACAATGATCACAAATAGGAATGATATGCACAAAGAAATTAAACATAGGCTCAATTCTGGAAATGCATGCTATTATGCATTGCAGAGACTTTTGATGTCCCAACTCCTTTCAAAAAACGTTAAACTGAAAATATATAAAACTATTATTCTACCAGTTATATTATATGGATGCGAAACATGGTCTCTTACTTTAAGGGAGGAAAGAAGGTTAAAAGTATTTGAGAATAAAGTACTTAGGAAAATTTTTGGACCAAAGATAGATGAACAGACAGGTGAATGGAGAAGACTACATAACAATGAACTACATGGTCTTTATAGGAAGCCAGATATAATAAGAACAGTTAAGTCTCGTAGACTGCGATGGGCAGGACATGTTGCACGTATGGGGAATGAAAGATTTGCATGGAAGCTTCTTGTAGGAAAGCCAGAGGGAAAACGCCCAGTTGGTAGACCAAGAATGAGGTGGGAGAATAACATTTACTATGATTTGAGGGAAGTAGATTATACAGGGAATGATTGGAAAGCATTGGCTCAGGATAGGGATGTATGGAGAGCTCATGTCTGTGCGGCCATGAACCTACGGGTTCGATAGTGCCAGTGAGTAAGTAAGTAAGTCTTCAAATATAATTTATCCTTCTATGAGAAGTGTTAAATTAATAATAAAATCGTCAATAGAAGCCCTACTGGCTATAAAGTAGTGTTAAATTCCCAATAAATGTCTTCTTAACTAAGAAGCCGCCATTTGCAAAGATAGAAGCTATGGTTTCAAGCATTTGGCGCGAGGGAATTACAACGTACATAAGAGAAAAATTTGCGTCTAGATCGTAACTCGCCTCGGTAGCTCAGTTGGTAGAGCACTTGGCCCGGAAAGCCAAGGGTCCCGGGTTCGAGTCCCGGTCTAGGCGAAAATTTTTCTCTTCAAATATAATTTATCCTTCTATGAGAAGTGTTAAATTAATAATAAAATCGTCAAGTAACAGTACTATTTTTAAATATTTTTTTTCTTGTTCACCATCGAAAATGGCATATTTTGACTTTTAACTCTGAATACATGATCTATAACTGTGTATATTTGGTGTATTCTGGATTTTAGAAATGTAAAATCATCAGTGTTACAGTCAGATTCAACCCAGTAAGTTACTGTGTGTTTGGAATAGGAAACTGGGTTGCCATTTTAACAGTATTTTCTTGAGAGGAATTCTTAAATAAAATTGAAGTATGCAACACAGCAGGTACGTGTTGTAAGTTCCTTCTTGATCTATGGTTGTAGCCGTCCAAGCCACCCCCTCTTAAAAAAAACAGTTACCGCTTGTCACTGAGCTCGTGTGGACCTGTACCATCCTGTGAGAAAGTGTCGACTCTCATATTTACTATAAAACTCGTTTGCATGCCATAAAAGAAAACTATGTTTTTTAAATGTATAGTACATAGATATGGAAAAAGTACTGCTTACCTTCCCTCTCCTCCCTTCCCTAAACAAACAAATACCGTTATTATGAGTTTGGCAACATCTACCCCCGTACATAGGGGAACACTGGCGTAGCTCTGTAGTAACTTCCTGGGTTGAATTAGAGTGTAGTCCATCTTTGAAACCAAGTCCTTCGATTTTTCTGTTAAGTATGAACATAACACTAATTTACGAGGGCGGATCGGAAAGTAACGCACAATAATTTTTTTCTGCCTTGGTATTGCAGCTAGAATGTTGAAATTTCACAGAGATATAGTTTGAAGTTTTCACTACAGATGGTACTTTTTTCTCAGGTGCACCTCTTGCGAGAGAAGCTTGAACTATGCAACAAAGATGGCGCGCATGCTACAGTCGTCCACCTGTGAGGGACGGATCGGATCGGAAAGTAACGCACAATAATTTTTTTTTTAAAAAAAAGGAAAAAAATCACAAATGAACTTATATCTTTTACCTACTTTTCGACATAGTCACCAACTTTCTCAACACATTTTTCCCATCGTGTTACCAGTTTCAATATGCCCTGTTTGTAGAAGTCCGTTTGGTTGGAGTGTAGCCATCTGCGCACTGCTGATGCCTGCTTTGTTTCGGGCGTGTAGTGGTACGCCCACGACTCATAACCTGTGACGATTCCTTCCAGAAAGTCATGTCCTTGTGCGGTGTACCGCGTTAAGTGGTCCAAGCTTGCCATCATTCGCTGGCCCTTGTGGTCGTCTGTCAGGTTCTTAGGCACCCAGCGAGCACTAACTTTATGGAATTTCAAATTTTCATGAACAATATCGTACACCGCACCATAGGAAATGTTTGGCCCACAAAAATTGAACAACACTTCTCTGTTCCTCACAGGTGGACGACTGTAGCATGCGCGCCATCTTTTATGCATAGTTCAAGCTTCTCTCGCAAGAGGTGCACCTGAAAAAAAATACCATCTGTAGTGAAAACTTCAAACTATATCTCTGTGAAATTTCAACATTCTAGCTGCAATACCAAGGCAGAAAAAAATTATTGTGCGTTACTTTCCGATCCGCCCTCGTATATAAATTATTTTCACATCTCAGCATATAAAACTCAGTGATTTTCACAGGACCAGTTTATAATTTCCTTCTATTTTCAGCCAAAACTCTGACTTGGAGTAAAAATAATTTCCGATTCTTATATATAAATTGTAGGGGCACGCCGTAGCATAGTGGTTAAGGCAGTGCGCTACAAACCAGAAGGTCGGTTCAAGTCCCGGTGGGGTCAGGATTTTTAAACTGACCCAAACCTTCTGGTGGCACCATGGTCCTGGGGTTGACTCAGCCTCTGACTGTTGCTTGTTCTGGGGGTAAAGGCAGCTGTCATGCAGGGCTGACAACCCGGCTGACATTAAGTGCCGATTGTCTAGAAAAAGTGGGAGCCTTAACATCCTACTACCCCAAGGGCCTCCCGAGGCCTGTAGTGGGAACACTTTACTTTACTTTATATATAAATTGTAAATTACCTCATAGTGGATAATTCCCATTATAATTTTTATTGACTATTTAACTCATGCCACAAATGCTAGTCCATGACCAATCACGTTTCAATGAATGTTGTTTTACAACCAATGACAGTCGTGTTTCACCTCACTCTTTATCGATTTCTCTTTATCAGCTCTTGCTTTTGTGATAAAGAAAGCTCCTCCTTTTTAATGTTCTGAACAGGTCAAAGCATTCTTTTTCTCCAACAAATACATTGAATATAGCAAATAATGAAAAGATTCCTTGATTTTACTGAGTTGTTTCTAAAAAAATAAATGAATAACCCGTAATGTTGATTATGATTATAGTTTGATGTGTTTCATTATTTCTCCACTTGGGTGCACTCTTACAATATTGCGATCTTATTTGGCAATAAATAATATGATCAAGCAGCAGCGTATGAACTTAACCTCACATTTCTGATTTGTTTTCAAACATCGCCGTTTCCATTAAATATATAAATATTTTAAAATAACTATAGTTAAACAATGATTTGTGAGTAAACAGCTTAATTTTATTTGTTAAATAGCAACTCTTGCCTAAACCAGGAAGTGAAGAAGAAGAAGAAGAAGAAGAAGAATAGTCTTAACGAATGCCACTCTTGATTTCCAAATTATCTAGATAATTGGAAATCACTAATGGCATTACTTATCAAAAATTAGCTATGCATTTGATATAGTTTACTTGTCCTCTCTTTCTTTTGAAGCATTAACTTTTTAGCCAGTGAGGGGAAGCAGAGGCACTAGTGGTGAAGATGGGGAAAGTGTCTCCTTCCACCTTTGGTACAAGCGAATGACTGGGCAAGTGGTATAATCAGTGGCAAAATATAGTGGTAGGCCTACTTGAAATAGGAGTTGAAGTTAATGATAGATTGTCAAAGTTTGAATGCCTACGGGTTTCTGTTATATACAGAGAAATTAAATCAGCACTGATTTCCAACTACTGTCTGTCAGACTTAAATGTTTATATACTACGAATATAGGGTCTTTCACACTTGACATTGTCACTAACAACTGACTATACATGACTAATAGAAAATAAACACTATCATTGCAATCTAAGACAAGGGTCTACTACCTCCTCCCCCTACTCACCTTTACCACATTATTTTAGTTCCCAGTTTTTCCACATTGAAAGTTAATGTGGTCGACTAATAGTTACATGTTAGGGCTACTATGGAAACCTGACATCAGTAAGTCTATGGGAGGAAGATTATCTTCTTTCTCCATCTTCAGAATAATACTTTCATAGCAGTGTGTTAAGTAATACATATTGTATATTGCAGGATGATGTGATTCAATCAGAAGAAAACACTGTGGCCATGCCTGTTATATCTTCTGTAGCAGCAGCATCACAGAGAGAAGAGAAGCCATGTACTTGTGAGGCCTGCAAAGACAGGCGGTGAGTATATTATTAATGTACTATGGATTCCTAACTTTGTTCCCTAAAGATCAACAATGAAATCTTTCCAGAATTATTTGATTTTCCATTGTGTTTACTTTTTTACTGTTGAGTTCTTTTCTGAGAAAATTAATTCACTTCCCCCCTTAAAATATTTTTCTTTCTCTTCATTGTATCACTCAACTGTCTTTCAACTTTCCCCCCAAGTCTGTTGTAAATTTATCTCTGGCTACTTTCACTATTCTATGATTTGTCATTTCGACATTTGACTTTATGATCATCCCATTATATTGTCCTGGATTTTATCTAGTTGGGATTTTTTTTTACCTGTTAAATGTTCCCATACATTTAAATTTACTATTGTCCTCAAATTTTTAATTTCATGTTTCCAATAGATATCTAGTTTTAATTCTTTATGGCATAATTTTTAGCTGTATATAGCATTAAAATTCATCGGAGAACATATTGTTTAATGTATATAGCATATTGGTCTTACCGCTTATTTGCATATTTTTGACATTTGCATTAATCCATAGGTATTTGTTTTCCAAATTACTACTATTGAGCTGCCTGAAATCTTGTTAGCTTTATTTATTGAGTCAAATAGTTTCTCTTATAAATTTGCTTAGCTAGTGATATTTATGGGTGGAAATATGGTCAAATGATTAGTCACTTGCCGTCCACTTCTGGAAACCAAGATTTTGCCTCTGTCACTCCATGTGAGTTTGTGGTGGATGAATCGCAGCCAGGGCACATTTTTCTCATGGCAGTTTTTCTAAGAATGAACAGACAAAATGTTTTAATTATTTTCTCAGGGTTTCTACTGTTTTCCCCATGTCAAAAAACTTCATTCCACCACTTTTTCATACTTATGCTATTTTGTTTAATTTCATTTCATCTGCTCCTGTGATTGTGTGACAGGTCTGATCAGTCAGCATCTGTGTATATCATGACCTTCAATAATTATGGTGGCTTCGTCTTATCCCTTGACCTCCATTACATTGGTCACAAGTAGAAGGTTTACATAGTAATATACAGTAAAACTTGTTTAATCCAGAATGTGAGTAATGCGGAAATCTGTCCAATGTGAACAAATTTATTGGTCCCAGTGAAATATAGTAATTTTACGTGTATTTATTTTGCATAAAACGGAATCTGTCCAACGCGGAAACTGAAGGATATTTCTACACAGTTCATGAAAAAAGTTTTTATATAGCAGAAAGAAAAACTGAGAAATAAATTAGTTTCCACTTCAATGAATTCCTGATAGGCCAAAAAAAGAAAAACAAGGAATGATTCCTGCCGCCAGATGAATTAGAGATTCTACCTGTACCTGAAATTTTCTTTCAGCCTCACTGCACACCCGTTATGCAAAATACAGATACCTGTCTTACAAATAACCATTGCACTGTAAAATCGTAAATATTAGTTAAATTCTGTGAACAATTATTCACAGGTAGCATTCTGAATTTACGGAAAAAGATGCCTAAAACGTATCATTTTTATTAAACTAAAAAGTGAAAGAGATTGAAGATAAATCTCCAAATTTCTGGACCGATGCTCCAAAGTCAAGCTCTAGCTGTTACTAAATCCTTAGGGAATAACGATTTCAAGGCATCTTTAGGTTGGCTGGACAGTTCTAAAAGACGACGAAATGTAGTGTGGAATGAAATTTGCAGGGAATCAAAGGATATGGACGAAAATGTAGTTAGTGAGCGGAAACCGAAACTGCATGGTTTAATTTCAGAATACACGTAAGAGACATTTTTAACGCTGACGAAACAGGGCTGTTTTATTGCGTATTACTGTAGAAGTCGCTCATACATACTATATTTCACTTTTCAAAGGCAGCGGAACTACAATTTAGCCAAGGTACGAAAAAAGACATATACAGTACTCTGTAATCTAAGATTATTAATAAGTTTTAGTTCATTTTATAATTCAGAATTTTGTCTAATGTGGAAAAAATAATTGGTCCCATGTGATTCCACTTTGAGCAAGTTTTACTGTATATCTCAAACTAATTAAATTTTGATTCCTACTCTATGATGTGGGGGCACGCTGTAGCGTAGTGGTTAAGGCACTGAGCTACAAGCCGGAGGGTCGAGGGTTCAAGTCCCGTTGGGGCCAGGATTTTTAAATTGACCAAAACCCTCTGGCGGCACTATGGCCCTGGGGTCGACTCAGCCTCTAACTGAAATGAGTACCAGACGCTTGTTCTGGGGTAAAGGAGGCCGTCATGCAGGGCTGACAACCCGGCTGACATAAAGTGCCGATTGTCTAGAAAAAGTGGGAGCCTTAACCTCCTGCTACCCCAAGGGCCTCCTGAGGCCTGTTGTGGGATCACTTTACTTTACTCTATGATGTCATCTACTGCTAATTAACATCTTATGGGAAACATTATATTGTCATTGCCTTTTTTTTATTAGATATGATCATATTGAATTTGATCATATCCTATTTTGTTAAATTGGTGCAGTTGTAGTAGTGATTTTATGAAGCAGTAACATTAAAATGTTATATTTGAAGAGAAAAATTTTCGCCTAGACCGGGACTCGTACCCGGGACCCTTGGCTTTCCGGGCCAAGTGCTCTACCAACTGAGCTACCGAGGCGAGTTACGATCTAGATGCAAATTTTTCTCTTATGTACGTTGTAATTCCCTCACGCCAAATGCTTGAAACCATAGCTTCTATCTTTGCAAATGGCAGCTTCTTAGTTAAGAAGACATTTATTGGGAATTTAACACTACTTTATAGCCAGTAGGGCTTCTATTGACGATTTTTATTATTAATTTAACACTTCTCATAGAAGGATAAATTATATTTGAAGAGATAATTTTTTGCATAGACCGGGACTCGAACACGGGACCCTTGGCTTTCCGGGCCAAGTGCTCTACCAACTGAGCTACCGAGGCGAGTTACGATCTAGACGCAAATTTTTCTCTTATGTACGTTGTAATTCCCTTATGCCAAATGCTTGAAACCATAACTTCTATCTTTGCAAATGGCGGCTTCTTAGTTAAGAAGACATTTATTGGGAATTTAACACTACTTTATAGCCAGTAGGGCTTCTATTGACGATTTTTATTATTAATTTAACACTTCTCATAATATAATTTATCCTTCTATGAGAAGTGTTAAATTAATAATAAAAATCGTCATTAAAATGTTAGCTATATTTTATAGCCAAAATGTTCCCCTACCTTTAAAATATAAATGCTAGAATTAGGCTGAGAGGACAATATTTTATGATTCAACCTCATCTATTTTTACTATGAGGCTAATTGTGTCATTCTTAAACCTGAAATTGTCATATTTAATTTGCCGTTTATCTCAGTTACGCAGAACTGATAGCTTTTATCTTACCATGGCTGTCTTAGTATCCAAAATTCACAGAGGTTTACATTTGACCAGGGTTGATACATTTTTTTCAGGGTATAAAAACTCTCAGCATGACTTTCTTCAGGTAGGAAATAAGGGTACGATATAATACATTTCCAACACATAAAAGAATCTCAACCCTGAAATAAGAGACCTGAGCAAAATTTAGCTGACCTATCACTTTGAATAACAAGCTAATGACTCAAGATTTTTAATAATTTCATTAAATCATATACTACATGTACTTATTCCGATTGAGGGTCTTTCCACTTTTCAGCGGTTGCCCTTTTACCAGCCGGCTGCTGGCCCTTCACATCCACATGTGTCAATCACAGAGGTAGATGATCAACAACCAGTGTAGGGGTGACATGTGGTTAGCATGTCGAGTCCCCCAGCCGTTATAGCTGGTTCCTCAACCTGGAGCCGCTACTTATTGTAGCTACCCAATTGCCTCACGATGCTGGGTGGGCACCGGTCCCATACTGGCCGAAATACCATGTGAAAATTTCTTCCCCCATGAAGACTCGAACCAGTGCAAGTCCCATAGCTCTGCGCCAAGGCTTCCTACCTTAACCGCTCGGCTATGGCGCGGGACACATGTACTTATTATCTTTTATTTCTTCTCAGAAGGAAGCTACTCTATCCTTGTAATATCCTCTTCTAAATTTTCTATTGATCTTGGCAAGGACAGAACTTATGAAACTTGGGTTCAGAAACAGATGCATTACTATTAGACTAGCAAACCCAATATGTTATTTGTAATATGAGATTATGAAATTGCAGTGAGTTGGCAGCAGAACAAATGGAAGAAATGCGCAAACTGCAATCTTATTGGATTGATCTACGTCAATACATACGCATGGTATATCGCATGGCTATGGAAGGCAGGACTATTGAGAATAATGGTGCAGAAGAATGTGAGGCCAAAATGAAAGATTTGGTGCAGAAGTGAGTACACATACTATTTTAATGCTACATTTTATTCTACATAAAGTACAGCTTTAATGAAATAATTGTAGGCCTAAAAGCCATCCTCTATTTTATAAGATTCATATTCACTAAGTGAGTTAAAATAATTCAATATGATTATAGGCTCGTAAATTAATGAGTCATTTTTTCACATCTTACCTCATGTTTTATGTTTCTTTAAACACAGGAACTAGTTTTCAAGAGAAGGATCTTTAATAAATTAATGAGTCATTTTAACATCTTACCTCATATTTCATGTTTTATCAAAACACAGTAACTATAGTTTTCAAATGATCTTGTCATTCATTTTCAACCGCCATTATGACTACCGGATATTCGTTGGAATCTCCCTCTCTAACGTTGCCATCTGGTGTTGATTTGACGAACTTCGAGATATCGTTGCTATTCGAGATAGCTATTGCAGCACATAGTTTGTTGGAAGGTCATAGAATTGAAAAAGAAGCTAAACTTCTTAAACATTTGGAAAAACCTTTGGAATTGACAGTTTGGGAGAAAATATTTATACAGAAGAACAAATTTAAATCTATGAATTTCGACATTCCGGATGAACGTGACCTCATCTCGAAGTTCATCGAATCAACACCAGATGGCAACGATATCTCAAAGTTCGTCAAATCAACACCAGTTTGCAACGTTAGAGAGGGAGATTCCAACGAATATCCGGTAGTCATAATGGCGGTTGAAAATGAATGACAAGATCATTTGAAAACTATAGTTACCGTGTTTGATAAAACATGAAATATGAGGTAAGATGTTAAAATGACTCATTAATTTATTAATTAAGAACCTCATAATGTGTTAACCAATTTTAACTTTGAAGAAGGATCTTTCCCATTTTCAACCGACATTATGACTTCCCATATTTAACTATGAATGATTATAGGCTATTCATGACAGTACTTGAAAATGGTTTTTTAAGGCTTTTGTTGATATAAAAAGCAAAAAAAAAATGGTCTTATGTTTTTTTCATGGACTCTCTTTTTTAAGTGCAAAGTTATCATTAAAATTTGAGGTCTTATCTCATCCCTTGACCCAATCCTAAAGTGAACGCGAGTTAAGGATATTATTATTAAAATAAGGGAAATTGGTAATACTCCATATTCCTTCTTATAAAGGTTCCTGCTAAGACAGGTTTTACTGTAGTTTGTTTTCTCAACCTGGAGCTGCTACTCATTGTAGCTACCCAAAGTTTCACATTGCTGGGTGGGCTCCTGTCCCATACTGCACGAAATTCCATAAGCAAATTTCTTTACCCATGGAGACTCGAACCAAATGCAAGTCCCTTAGCTTTGCGCCAAGGCATTCTATCTTAATCACTTGGCTATGACGCGGGATTCAAACTCATTTAGTTGAGGGAAAAGACAATTCTGCATGAAAGTTGGTCTGACATTCTCGATTATTTCGTTCTGCACTCATGGGAATCCTGGACTCTTTTTCTCTTTACAGATACATCCAGTTGTTTCAAACTGCACGTACCATTGACGAAGGCTCTTATCTGATGGATGATCAATTCCAAATCACCATTGGATAGTTCACTGTACTGTAACATTGAAACTAAACTTCACAAACTGCAGCATACAGAATTACTTGTGCACAAGAGTCACCATTTTACAAATTTGACACTGTTATACAATAATGACTAGAAACAAAATCGCTGCATTCAAGATATGAAAATTTCACGGTATTTTTTTTCATTAGTAAAGCAATACCAACTGCATAAAACCTCATCCTTCATATAGGAACATGGTGTATATGCTGCCCTTGTGTTACAGATTATGCTTTGATAAATATTTATTGATGTTAGTAAGGAAAATAGGTAACATTTGCAACCCTTGTGTTATAGATTGTGTGCTCGTGATCCACATCAGTTGTTTCAAAGGCTGGAGGCACAAGTGCAAGAGTTTGTTATTGAAGCTAAGGTTCGCCAACTGGAACTGCTTCATCGGGAACATCAGACACCTGAATTGGCTCAGATATTTCTGACAGGTATATAGTGCTACTATATACAATTGAGACAGTTTTTTTTTTGCACCTAAACATGTTGTATTATTGATATGTGGTGTTGCAGGTCTGCTGGAAGGATATGATAAGTTGTGTCTAGCTGCAAAGCAGTTGGCACCATTGCTACATCAGTTGGAGGCAGAACATCTTCAAAGGTTCAGTTTGACATGGGAGGTTTTAAACAAACATCTCTACCAGAGCTGTGTATACACTGATCCACTTGTGCAAAACAACCTGCCTCACTATATTGGACAGGTAAGAAATCTTACATTATGCTGTCTATAGCCCCTATACAATGTTTCTGCCATTACCAATTTTATAGTTTTTTTAAAATCATTGTTGACAACTAAATCTTCTGCAAGATCATCATAGTAACTCCGGCCGTGAAAGCCTAAGTCAATATATAAATCATTAAAATTCATCGGAGAACATATTGTTTAAACAACTCACCTCATAGGATTCATGCTTCCATGATATCGCGATTTCAAACATAGTCATGTTCATCTTCAGCCATAACTCCGACTGACGAAATTCTTCGGCCGTCAACTATTCTATTGTCGCCATCTTCAGTGCTGCCATCTATGGTTGAATTTATGAACTTCGAAATTACATTGATTTCAAAGTTCATAAATTCAACCATAGATGGCAGCACTGAAGATGGCGACAATAGAATAGTTGACGGCCAAAGAATTTCGTCAGTCGGAGTTATGGCTGAAGATGAACATGACTATGTTTGAAATCGCGATATCATGGAAGCATGAATCCTATGAGATGAGTTGTTTAAACAATATGTTCTCCGATGAATTTTAAATCATGTTTGTTGCTATTGTTAAATATGGCATTTTCAGTTATTTTTGTAGAGATGTTGGTGATGTAATGAGATGATCAATATCTAAAATGTTTTAAAAAACAAACATTTATGAAATTATATGCAATATTTGTTTATTTTTTGTTTGAACAAACTGTGTTCTGTATTTAATACATGTTTTGTAAACTTATATTGCAGCCTTATTTATATGAATAAATACTATGTTTTGAAAATAAAAGTAAAGTGATACCATTGAAGGCATTAGGGTAGTAAGAGATTTAGGCTCCAGCCTTTACAGACAGTTGGTATTAGATGTCAACTGAGTTATCAGTTGTGTGTCAGCCAGTTTTAACTCAAATACATGACGATGGTGCTCATTTTCATTAGAGGCTACGTTGATTCCAGAGCCATAGTGCCACCAGAAGATTTAAACCAGTTTTAAATAATTCCAATCAGTAACAATTGAAATCAACAAGAAATTAAAAAATAAGTAACCTGAATATCAATCATACAAATATAGAAGAAGTAAAATCATATAAATATCTTGGTTCAACTGTAAATGGAAAAAAAAAACAACTATGTAGAGGAAGAAATTGGTGAAAGAATTTCTTTGGGCAATAAAGCTTACTATGCGAATAGAATACTATTCAAAAGTAAACTTATCTCCAGATTAACAAAAGTTAAACTGTATAATACAGTAATAAGACCGATTGTAACTTATGGCTGTGAAACGTGGGTACTGAAGGAGTCTGATAAACAAAAACTATTAATCTTTGAAAGGGAGATCTTACGGAGAATTTTTGGACCAATTAGAGAAAACGATGGCACATGGTGTATACGAATGAACTCTGAATTAAATAATCTAATACAAAATAAAAATATAATAAACCACATTAAGGGTCGTATGCAAATACATTACTCTCTACTCAAATTACTTCCAATCACTGGTGAGCTGAGATCGAATTAACGGCCGCCTTAACCGGTCATGAATGAATGTTGACGTTTTCGTAATATTGGCAACGAATTACCCAGAATTCTCAGTGATAAAACCACTTCCGTTATTTTCGTCTGCTATAGAGGAATGCATTTATGCTTGCATCCCGTATACAAACACGTCTGCGACGCGCAATATTACGCCAATTCTCCTGTTCTTCCAGTTGAATTCTTTGGTAGACTCTTATCAAATTCCTCTTCTCCGCGTATACCGAAAACATGATCGAAGTCTTCAAGGTCCGACATCTTGGATAAGTTTCAAACTACATCGGTTACCATCGGTTCCCTTCGGGATTTTCACATAAGTTTATATCTTGAGCTACGATCTTAAGGTACCTTGTCACGTAGCTTTACAATTATTACCGCGTGAATGGATTTCTGAGTAAGAAAAATGTGTTTGAATAAAACTTAATCAGCAGAGAACGCCTTTTACTGTCTAATGCGTTCAAACATTCGACCCTAAATCTCAAAGACTGCGCTGGTTTGGGCATAACAATAGAATGCAGGAAAACAAGCTTGTAAGAAGAATATACAAATGGAAACCATTATGCACCAGAACAGCTGGACGCCCGAAGAACAGATGGAAGGATGATGTTATAAAAGATATATTAGAAATGAAAATTGGAAATTGGCTAGTCTGTATCCAGGATAGATCTAGGTGGAGAAAAATTGTTGAGGAGGTCAAAACTTCGATGAGGTTGTAGTCGCCTACTAAAGAAGAATAATTGAAATTTGTCATGTTATTAAGGAGCTACAGAGTGATTTGTCATTGAGATCAGGAGTTCGATAAACTCCTGACGTTCATGGTCAAACACTTGTAATCAAGATGGTAAAATTCGACGGAATGACAATGTGGGACATCTTCAATCATCAATTTGAGACAGTCTGCAATCTTAATAGATGTACATCAGAAGAAAAGATGATGCAGGTGATTCCTTCACTTCAAGGACCAGCTGCCGAGATTCTAAGCAGTATTCCGTTGGAGGGTCAGACGGAGGACTTCATAGGGGCCCTGGAAAACCATGGCATTGTCTACTCAACACTTATAGGGTCCAATTAAGGCTTGTGTCCAGTGTGCTGGGGAGTTCATTCAAGAATACACCATGTCAATAGAGCAGCTGGCACACAAGTTCCTAATCCAACTTTCATCGACAGAGGAGCAGGTCTTTTGTATGTGGTCTAAGAGACCAACATGTAAAGCAACACCTACTGCTGGCAGAACATCAATCCATCAACAGCACCCTGAATGAACTGGAGGTGGTCGAGGAAACTACACACTACCTTGAGGCCAAAAGAAATCCCCAAGGTGGATAGTAGGAAGGAGTGCTACAATCGACTAGCCAGTTCTACTGGATTGCACAAAAACAACTTGGTGTGGTTGTACCTCTTGCCCAGGATGAGAAGAAAGACACCAAAGCTTTGGATGACCCATAGTGAAGTGATTCATTATATGGTCTACTGGATTCAACGTCAGCCTAGAGGGAAGAAGATGATGGTTATATTAAATTAATGTTGGGAAGTAAATAATCAATGATGATGGTTCATGGTAAAAATCAAATGTTTCCTACCTCTCCTCATATAAATCTTCTAAGTAGACCGCGATTTCCAGACCATAATGGTCTCATCTTCAGTACAATCTTGGTGACTAATGTTATGTCAATCGGAAGAAACTCTTCTTCTTCTGATCGACATAACATCAGTCGCCAAGATTGTACTGAAGATGAGACCGTTATGGTCTGGAAATCGCGATCTATTTAGAAGATTTGTATGTGGAGAGGTATGAAACATTTGATTTTACCATAAATTAAACCTCATAATGATTAATTCCTGTAAAAGTTAAATAAATGATGATGGTTCATT
This sequence comes from Diploptera punctata, assembly GCA_030220185.1. NCBI lineage: Eukaryota > Metazoa > Arthropoda > Insecta > Blattodea > Blaberidae > Diploptera > Diploptera punctata. Next base: position 779,766 of record JASPKZ010005287.1, on the reverse strand, counting down.
ATTGACTGGCAGCTTACAGAGGAACTGCTCAGGATGATCAGCCCTGAGGATGGAGCAGTATGATAAATTGTTGATCCATTGCTTAAATGACTAACTTTGAATTTTGTGGGCCAATGGCACGTCAAATCCCACCTTATAAGAGATTTGGATCATGACTTATGTGCACAATCCACAAGTGATCTCTCCAGATGTGTTTTCTAGAAGACCTTCACAACTATTCGAGTGGTGGCCGGTGGTATATTGATTAACTGTCTCTGGAAACTTCTAGTTGTCTTTGTTGGTTATATAAGACTAGATAGAGACCGCATGTCAAGACAGTAATGATTTGAAAGGTGATGAGTGCATTGTGAGCAAAGGAAGAAAGTGTTGCAAAATTGAGCTTCTAATAGAAAGAAGAAGTGAACTACAAGACTAATTGCATTTGTGAGAAACTCAAAACAGAATAAGATATATATAATTGTAGGCTTTCACGGCCGGCGTCTTGATCCATATTTGGTTCGTCTTCCGGGCTTATAGGCCGTGGTCTGGTTGTCTTCTTACTCGACGTTTCGTCTACTGCTGCGGTAGACCTCATCAGGAGATACTGCGTGCTCTCTGTGAACTCCTCAACAGTTGGCTGCAGCCACCTTTACCCCCAGAACAAGCATCTGGTCCTCATTTCAGTTAGAGGCTGAGTCGACCACAGGGCCATGGTGCCACCAGAAGGTTTTGGTCAGTTCAAAAATCCTGACCCCACAGAATAATTGTGCATGAAATAAAGAAGATTGGGAATTTTTGTGTAAACTAGTGTAGAGTTAAATTAAAGAAATTTGACCTATCCCAACACCACTTATACCCACGACAATACAAACTACCATATTTTCCAGTGCACAAAAAAAAAATGTCCAAATAGTTAATACAATTTTCTAGAAAGAAAAACTTACTTGCTGTTTAAAAAACCAACACCTTGACACATCTTTAAAATCTCTGATGTTATGCTTAAAGTCTACTTTGACCTCCCAACTACAGGTCTCAAATTTAATACTTGAGTCAACTTGCTCGTTTTGTTAATATTAATTTAAAGCTAATTTTAAGAATATTATAATGAGCCCCCATTAGTTTAGGCAGGAACCACAATTGGTTGTGACAGTGTATTTTTAAAAAAGGATTTACATGTAGAATGTAAGATGAAGTTAATCTATCCAACCATAGGAACATTTGTTATAAAGTCCACATAACTCGGCTAACATTGTTGAAATATTCAAATTTTTCACAGTTGACATTTTCCTATGCTCCACTTTTCCAAATGGCTTTAGAAAGCTGGTTGAAGACTAGAAAAGTTCTACAAGATATTTAATAGATTAAAATTATTTTCTGTCCTGCGCCGTAGCCGAGCAGTTAAGGTAGGAAGCCTTGGTGCAGAGCTATGGGACTTGCGCTGGTTCGAGTCTCCATGGGGGAAGAAATTTTCTCATGGTATTTCGGCCAGTATAGGACCGGTGCCCACCCAGCATCGTGAGGCAATTGGGTAGCTACAATAAGTAGCGGCTCTAGGTTGAGGAACCAGCTATAACGGCTGGGGGACTCGACATGTTAACCACATATCACCCCTACACTGGCTGTTGATCATCTACCTCTGTGATTGACACATGTGGATGTGAAGGGCCAGCAGCCGGCTGGTAAAAGGGCAACCGCTGAAAAGTGGAAAGACCCTCATTCGGAATCGGAAAATTATTTTCTTTTATGATAAAATCAAATGTTTCCTACCTCTCCTCATATAAATCTTCTATAGATAGATTTATATGAGGAGAGGTAGGAAACATTTGATTTTATCATAAATTAAACCTCATAGTGATTAATTCCTGTAAAAGTTAAATTATTTTCTTATATTTATTTTCTGAAAGATGATTAATTCCTGAAAACCTGGTTATTTAATTTAGCTCTTATTTATAGTAATTATGAAAAATTTAAAAATGAAATAGGGTTAGGCAAAGTTATTTGACTCCATTTTGGTTTTCTTTGTGCTAATGGTGAAATGTTTTTCAGTTACGTAATATGTTACCGGGGAAGAATGAAGCTTATTCAGAACTGGTGCATCATTACTTGGCATTTGATGATGAGATGACCCTTATTGGAGCCATGTGGCGGGACACAGAAACACTTGTTCATGAGTACAAGTAAGGAACATAGTTTATTAAATTAATATTAAGAAGCTAAAGCTGTTACTATGATTGAAATAAGTATATTAAAGTACACAACTAAATTATTGTAATCAAATTGTAAAGAGAAAAATTCATGCCTGAACTGGGAATTGAACCCCAAACCTTCAGCTTTCTGTGCTGATGTTCTTAACCATTGAGCTAATTCAGGCTTCCTTCCCATCCAAGCATAGTACGGTAAGGGAAGGATTTATGCTTGGATGGGAAGGAAGCCTGAATTAGCTCAATGATTAAGAGCATCAGCACGGAAAGCTGAAGGTTCAGGGTTCGATTCCAAGTTCAGACATACATTTTTCTCTTTACCATTTGATTACAATAAGGAACATAGTTATTTCATACAACATTTATGGCTGGTTTTTCAATTGTAAGATATCAGTTCTATAATGTTATCGAATAGTTAACTCATACTTTTGTGTTGGATGAACATTAAGTAGCTCTATCGACTCAATAATGAGTTTACTAACTTACAGGGGTAGGATCGGAAAGATATCTATTCTGTAACTATTGTCCACAGATGAAGTGAATGAAAGCAGTAGGTATTCCATATGTTATGAGTGTTCCTTTATTCTCAGGTAGTATGCCATTGTATTGCAATTCCCCGTGCCCCCCTTCGTCCCGTGCTTTCATTCTCTTCGTCTGTGGACTGTACAGGGTTTTTCATTCATAACCTAATGGGCACATGGCATTTTGTCTGTGCATGGTTTGTTTTTAGTCCTGGTCTGCTCTTATAGTATAGATGCCAATTTCAATAAATCTTTTCTCAGTAGCAGGTGAAGCCACATTGAGCTCTACAGCCACTGTGAAAATAGCCCAACCTTCCTTCCAACTCCTAAACTATAACAATACATTCAAACAAAATCTTCTCCCTCCAATTTTTTGAGCAGTGTATAAGGTTATATTTTTTAGAATCGAGTGTGCAGTGCAACCTAGAACTTACAAAATCATTTATCTTAATACATCCTTCATTTGTAAACCAAAAATTAAAAAAGGTATCTTGCATGTCTTTGTGCAATTGCAAAATACAACAGAAGAGCATAGAAGTGAGATAATGTTTGTGTTTCAGCCAAGAGCAGGCAACGCTGAAAGCAAAGCAGCGCATGCTGAGAGAGGACTGGGAGTTGTTCAAAGCACAACGAAAACTCATCCAGCAGAAGATGTGGAACAAAACTGCCAGGTTAGGAAATTTAACCTGAAGCACAAAAAGTGCAGTGGATGGCATTAGAACACACATTATTCTTGTTCTTTGCTTTATTTTATGTTATATTAACCTTTTCACTGCTGAGATATTTCCAGCCTTTAAAACCCTCCTTGCTCAATGCAGGGAGAAATATGGAAAAAAGTTTATTTAGGTTCCTAAGAGATGGCAGTATATGCCTGCCTAGTTTGAAAGCAATGCAATACGTATTATATAACTAGCAGGCGTTTGGAGTTGAGAATGGATATACACACCCATAGCATGGCAAGCATTTTCTTTGCCAACGGATATACCCGTTCGTAGCAGTGTAAAGGTTAATGATTTTAATGTTTTTAAACTACGAGGGTCATACTGAAAGTCGTGAGCAACCCATTGTTAAAATTCAAATTTCAACAATGTAACAAAAACAACTGCAGGATCGTAATCTACAGACTTTATAACACAACATTGCCGTTTTGTGGCGTCATAGCTTCTATCATATGACCACATGCAGTGTTTCGAAAATGGCAGATATCAATGTTTCGTTTCGACAATGCGCTGTCATTGAATTCCTTGTTAAAGAGGAACAATCTGCTGTTGATATTCACTAAAGACTTCAATGTGCTGCATGGGTGCCAGCAGTGTTAGGAGATGGGTGAAACATTTTAAAGATGTGAACACGAGTATCAAAGATGAGCCTCGTAGCGGTCGCCCACGCTCTGCCTCCACGGATTGCAACAAGGAAAGAGTTGATGCACTCATTAGAGACGACAGGCATATCACAGTGAATGAAATCGCTACAAAACTTGCAGTAGGACACAGTGCAGTGCAAGAAATGATTCACAGCTTAGGGTACCGAAAAGTTAGTGCCCGTTGGGTTCCACGTTTATTGAGTGAAGACCACAAACTTCAGAGAAGAACCATCATCCAGAACCATCATCCATAACCTTCTTCAGAGATTTCGAAATGAAGGTGATGATTTTTTGACGAGTATTGTGACAGGTGACGAAAGCTGGTTTCATCGCTACGAGCCTGAAACAAAACGCCAGAGTATGGAATGGCACCACTTGAATTCGCCATCAAAGAAAAAAGCGAAGACAGTGCAGTCTGTTGGGAAAGTTATGGGAAGCGTCTTCTGGGATGCGCAAGGTTGCATTCTGGTTGAATTTCTTGAACCTGGACAAACCATAAATGCTGCCCGCTATATCCAGACACTTGTGAAGCTCCGTCGTGCATTGCACGACAAACACCCTGGAAGGAAGATCATTCTGCAACATGATAACGCTCGTCCTCACACTGCTCGTGCCACTGTGGAGAAGATCAGGACATTTGGGTGGGAAACTCTTCCACATCCTCCCTATAGTCCCGATTTGGCACCCTCCGACTACCATCTTTTCGGTTCTGTGAAGGAGCAGATGAGAGGCCAATGCTACGAGACGCTGGAGGATATTCGGAAAGCAGTGCGTCAGTGTCTTCGAGCAGCTGGAACGAACTTCTATCACAAGGGAATTTTCAAGCTTGTAGAACACTGGACAAAATGTGTGCAAAGAAATGGAGACTATGTTGAAAAGTAGCACAAAGGTCTGTAGATTAACATGGTGTACTTGGTTTGTCTAAAATAAATATTATGATTTTGTTTATTTTTTATTATTTCACTCACCTCATACTTCATAAATCATAGCAGACCCTGGGTTTCTTCACGTAATTTGTGACATTGTCAATGCTGCGTTGTGAACGTGACGCAGCATTGACAATGTCACAAATTACGTGAAGAAACCCAGGGTCTGCTATGATTTATGAAGTATGAGGTGAGTGAAATAATAAAAAATAAACAATATTAAAGAACCTCATAGTGTTATTTCCTATCTACATAACTTAAATATTATGATTGTTTAAAAAAATGTTGCTCATGACTTTCAGTGTGACCCTCGTACTTGTCGTTGCTTTGAATTCTGTATAAAGTCAATACTGATTATAAGCCGAAAAGGAGAAATTAAAAAAAAATGAAATCAGGTTGAATTTAAAACAAAAATATTTCACTTTTGCAATATTAAAACCACATTCAAATCGTTCCTTACTCACATCGTTTTCACTGGATGAATCTGATTCAGAATAATCTCCCAACAACTCATCATTATTCTCAAGTGGTGCATCATTTTTGGTGTCATCAAGAGCATTCAAAATTACACATTCTTAATTCTTCTCGGGTGATGATATTTTTGGTTGAGGGCGAAATGTGAATTTTGAAAATAATTTTCATACAAATGTTTTAATAAATGCTACTTAAATTATGCATTTACTTATAAAAACAACATATACCTTGTTTTTTGTTGATATCCATCATTGATATGCTTCAAAAAGATGTTTTATTATTTTACGTAAAAAATGTCACTGCAAAAATGGCGTAATTCTCATTGGTCTGTTTAACTGTACACTTTTTGATCACTCTGTATTAGTAAGTTATTGTGTGAAAAGTTCCTTGACAAAATACTCATAATAATAGCAATATGAATAAATAATAATATGAATAAATAATACTGATAATCATAATCATCTTGTATCTTGTAAGCCCATATTTCCCTTAACAGAGATTTAGGCGCTCTCCCCTACAGGGAAGAATTTGAACCATACTAATTTAGTTACACTTGTTTTCGTATAGATGTCATTTGAGTGGTCCGTGGTTAGTGTTCTGCCTCATACTGACATCTAGGAAACCACGGTAGTACTAGGACGGGAAAATTCGGTAAATTTTGCTTAGAGACCTTTTCATTCAGGCTTAAGGATCTTTTACGAGCCTGAAAATCTTCAGACTCGGGACCCACGGCTTAAAGTCCCTCATGGTGGACTTACTCCTTGGATTTTTCCATCCTAAAAAATCCATTAACCCCAGCCGGGTTTGAACCCACGACCCTCGGGACCAGAGGCAAGGAGTATAACTACTACCAATAAAATTCATATCAAATTCCATTGAGGTGAATAATAGTCAAATGATGAAAGTTAAAAATTAACATGTACCTGTTGGCAGTTTCTGTCATCCTCAACTTTGTTAAAATATTGTATATATAATTAACTGCTGTGCTTTCGGAAGTTATCTTCCATCTTCGGCAGGTTGAGCTTCTGCTACTTATTGTTGTTGTTTATGGTGATGTATACTCCAACTGCTACAAACAGTTGTCATTTGAGTCATAATGGCGGTTGAAAATGAATGACAAGATCATTTGAAAACTATAGTTACCGTGTTTGATAAAACATGAAATATGAGGTAAGATGTTAAAATGACTCATTAATTTATTTATAAGTAATGTTTAAATTCCCAATGAAAAGTCTTCTTAATAAAGAAGCCGCCATTTGTAAAAAATCGTAGCAACAGCTCTTAGCATTTGGGATTAGGATAGAGCATTGGCATAGATGTCAAAGGTCCTGGGTTCAAACCCCTATCTAGGCATTTTTTTTTTTTCAAATAAAATTTGTTCATCGTTATGATATTTAGAAAACGAATAATATGAACATTGAAAGAAGCACTACTGGCTTTATAAGTAATGTTTAAATTCCCATTAATAAAATAGCTGCCATTTGCAAAAAATTGTAGCAACGGCTCGTAGTATTTGAGGTAGGGAATTAACTATGTGTAAGAGAAAAATACATGTTTAGATTGGAGGCCTAGGTAGCTCACTTGGATAGAGCATTGACATAGTCAAAGGTCCTGGGTTCAAACCTCAGTCTAGGCATATATTTTTCTGAAGTAATATGTTTTTCTTTTCAAATAAAATATGAATTTAGATGTTTTTATTATTAATTTAACATTTCTCAATGAAAGATAAATTAAATTTGAAGAGAAAAATTTTCGCCTAGATAGGGAATTACAACGTATATAAGAGAAAAATTTGCGTCTAGATCGTAACTCGCCTCGGTAGCTCAGTTGGTAGAGCACTTGGCCCGGAAAGCCAAGGGTCCCGGGTTCGAGTCCTGGTCTAGGCGAAAATTTTTCTCTTCAAATTTAATGAATTTAGATGTTTATTGCAGCATGTAATGAAAAAGAAAATTTGCAGTTGTTCAAGCACATATGCCATTCTTTTGTTAAATGTGATAAATATTTTTCTCCTATGTAATCTGTTTTGAATAATTATAAAGTGAAAGAATTGATCTAAACATGATATCTTGGACATGAATTGATCCTGATATTTGCAGGAATTTTAAAATTAGGACTTCATATGACAGTCACAAACATTTACAACCAGACTAAGAAGACTTTTATGATATCCGGAACCCCGAAGGATTGAGAAGGCAAAGAGGAAGACGTAGGACAACCATTAGTGATGAAGTTGACTAGGCAGGGATGAGTTGGAATGAAATTAAGGCATTGGCAAACAACAGAGTGCGTTGGCGAGCTTTTATCAAGGCCCTATGCTTCCCAGTGGAGTACTATTACTCAAGGCTCATAGTATTAATGACCCTACATCAATGCTTGGTCCTTACATGATTATTAAAAATTTACTTTTATAAAATAATGTTGAGGAAATGTATTATTTTCTGACAGAGGTGATAGTACTTAATATAAAGTCACAGCATTGATTATCATAAGTAATGCAACAAACAATTTCCAATTTATCAATAATTTGGAAATCAAGAGTGGCATTTGTTTGGAGTATTTAACGAATAAAATTAAGCTGTTTACTCACAAATCATTATTTAAATATAGTTATTTTAAAATATTTATATATTTATTGTAAACGGTGATGTTTGAAAACAAATGAGAAATGATTGCTACGCTTCATTTGCTTCATTTGTTCATCACTGCAACCAGATCATATTATTTATTGCCAAAGGAACGCAATATTGTAAGAATGCACTCTAGTAGAGAAAAAATGAAACACATCAAACTGTATATTAATTCATTTCTGATGTCCTACGATGTAAATATGACAATTATATTTTTCTGGAATGTTACCTGGGAAAAAATACATTTAAGAAAGTGCAAACAGTGGTTTCTTTTTTTGGTAGTGTAATCAATTGCTACAAATGTTTTTATATCAACTCCTGCATGCGCTATGTGTTTACATTCATGCACTATATATACAATCTGGTAGCCGTATTTCCTAGGGAGTCAGTCACTGCAAAATAATGGTATGACCTATTCAGAATGTTAAAAAGGAGGTGCTTTCTTTATTATGATAAACTTTAGTTGGTAAATTCTAGGCGAAACGTGACTGTGATTGGTTGTAAATAAAAAATTATTGATTTGTGATTGGTCATTGACTCCCATTTGGGGCATGAGTTAAATAGTCAAATACAACAGTTATTTAAAAATTTTATATTGGACTGAGCTTTTATAAATTAATATACAGTGTAAGCCTGCATTCTATAATATATAGTATAGTTTATCAAGTAGCAAATTGACTGTTGTGGAATTTAACTGAGTACAAAATTTATATAGAATGTGTGGTGTTTGTTTTGATTCAGTGAACTAAGGGAGTTTGACGAGCAGTTAATGACATTGGCCAGTCTGGGAGGTCCCACGCCAGGACCCGGGCCAGGTTCGCCTCGGGACAGTAGCCCTGAAGATGACATAGGGGGTAATGGTGGCTATTGTCCTGGGTGCAGTTCCAGAAGAGGCTGTCCTTGTGATGAGTGTGCAGTGACTCATCTATTGACATGCGGAGGTCTCATCACGCCACCAGATTCGCCTGGCCCACTCTTCAGGTGAGCTCCTTTATATAAAGTATTTGAAATGGGAAATGAAACAACGTATTTACTATTTTTACTAGAATGTTGAATGACTTATAAGTTTTGCAGAAACTTTTGGATATGAATTTATGAGTAATCATGACAGCAAACATTTAGTTTACAGAATGTATTAAAGCAGCAGTAAAACAATATAATTGAAATAGATATAGTTAAAATATGATTCAAATGTCATATCACGCTAAGTTAATAAATTATTAACATCATGAAATGCTCCACTTAATAGCAACCTTTTAAAATTGTTTAAAACTATTTAATTTAGGGATAAGCCATATATTGTTGTTGGTTAAGGCAATACGCTGCAAGCTGGAAGGTCTCAAGTTCAATTCCAAATGAGTCAGAATTTTTAAACTGGCCTAAAACTTCTGGTGGCACCATGGCCCTGGGGTTGACTCATTCTCTGTAGAAATCAGAAGCAGGCATGTGCACTGAGGGTATACGAGCTGATAATCCAGCTGACATCTTGTGCCAATTGTCTAGAAAAGACAAAAGACTAAATTTAAACTTACTGGTCAACTTGGGAACAGTTGTATGTGAATGAGCAGAGTCCCCCAGTGTGTTCTAAAGATTGGCAAGAATTTTATTAACTTTCATACCTCTCTTTATGAAGTATTTATTCAAATCTTGGTTTTTTCCATATTCAAAAATCATAATTTGTGAACAATAGTTGGGCATCAATACCACAGCTCTCGCATCTATATTACTCAATAAATATGACTAATTATTATGTCAGAATGGAGTTATGCCGGTGCTGACCTTGTTGGTTGTTGTTTTCAAATGGCTGAAGCTTGGTTTACACCATTAGTCCTCTTGCTTCCCAATAAAGTTCTGCAATGTCTTTCCTGTCCTTTTTCTCGGGGTCAAGTCGCCTGCAATTTAGCAAATGTTCCTTACTTAGGAGAACATTTTCTCAACACAAGGAGCATCCCATAGTTCTAGGGACAATCCCCATTCTATGAAGATGGTCATCCAGACAGTCATGGCCCATTTTCAATCAGAAGAGAGCTACTGCTATTCTTCTAGGGAGGTGTTTTATTCATAAATTAATGAGTCATTTTTACATCTTACCTCATATTTCATATTTCTATAAACACGGGAATTAGTTTTCAAGAGAACCATCTATCTCATTTTCAACCGACATTATGACTATATTGTTTCAGCATATTTCACTACGGGGTGAATCATTAGTATGACTATACGTTTGATCGCATTGTGTGATGAAAATATTAGCATTACAGGAAATATGAAATTACCGTTGGAAAGGCAATTATTCAAATTACAACAGTGGAATAAAACAAAACAGTGTAGAACTTATGTCATTAGTCAAAATGGCATTGAATATGCAACAGCAAATTACAATTGCTGCACAGGCAATAACGTATGCAAATGATCGTGAGGCCACAAGACGGGCAAGATGTGAGTTTAACGTAGCATTGCAGCCATCGGCTGTGAGGAAGTGGAGAAAACGACTGCTGGAAACGGGAAGGATGCAGAAAATCAAACCTCCTGGAAGGCCTCGCATTAGTACGAATGCAGAAACAGCCTCAAATAAGGCTTGCACTCCAAATTTTTAATGTCAAAATTCAGAAAAAAGAACATTTATTTATCATGCTTTATCCATCTGCCTGCAACTTGCAGTAAAACCATTATATTTTAGTAGTTTTTTTAATACAATAGGAAGTAACATAACTTAAATAAAAGGTTTGTTTAATTATTAAGACATTTTGTCTGTACATTCTTACCTCTTATGGTTGTTTTTGTCGAATATATGTTTCAACTAAATTAATGTTTTTATTACCTCACCTCAAATCCTTTTTCTTCTAGACTGCAGTTTCGGAGCTTATCACCATCATCAGTAGCCTCTGGAAGAAGAAAACCGCCAAGAAATGATATAACACTGGTTGACCAGAGGCTACTGATGATGGAGATAAGCTCTGAAACTGCAGTCTAGAAGAAAAAGGATATGAGGTGAGGTAATAAAAACATTAATTTAATTCTTAAATTAAACCTCATAGTGTTTTTTCCCTGTGAAAGTTAAATAAATAATTGTGCGGTGAATAAATTTTGAAACAAAATTAATTATTGCAACAAGTTGTATGTAAAGTGTCATTAAAAGTTTAAGTGAATCAAATAAAGTTATTGATAAAGTTTTATGCGAACATTTGTTGTTTTTATTGAATGAAAAAGTGAGAACGGCCCTCTGGTAGCATGCCACACTGTGATAAAAAGTATTGTGCCAATATTTAATGGCTTCATTGCCAAGGCCCAGCATTTGAAAACAACAAACACATTTTGCTAACTATTTTTGTTCACTTTAGAATTTGCTTTTTAGAGTTAATTAGCAGTAGTTAAAAATGAAATCTTATCAGAAATGTACGGAATATTATAAAATATATTGGAGTATGAATTGATAAGATCTGGATTGTCTTACTGAGATGAAATATATTAAAATACAGTGAGTAAAGGTCATCTTTCAAAGTAAATGATTTTAAGAAAGGAATGCATTTAAGTGTAAAAACATTTGTTCTTTTGAATGTAAGATAAAATAATGTTAATATTTTATGTATATTTTTTATAGCCACAAGGTGGATGTAGTTCAAGAGTACAGGGTTGAGGGGGAGGGCAGTGAACAACCACCAGAATCTCCATCAGAACCTGACTTAGTAAGTGAGGGAGCTGTGGGAGGTGACTCGGAGGCACCAACTCAGCAGCAGAGCTGTGAATGTCACGTATGCACAGCCCCGCTCATGACTCCAGTAAGTAACCATGTAGCATCGTATCCATCTGGCTCTATAGCTGGGAGATGTAATTGAAGGATCTAATAGAGAGTTATGAATATTATATATGTGTACTGCAAGGAGTTGCTATACCAACGGTAGAGTTAGGGCCGCATGCAAATACATTAGTCTCTACTCAAATTACTTCCAATCACTGGTGGGCTGACTCACCGTGAGCAATTGCTGAGATCGAATTAACGGCCGACTTACCGGTCATGCATGAAAGTTGACGTTTTCGTAATATTGGCAACGAATTACCCAGAATTCTCAGCGATAAAACCACTTCCGTTATTTTCGTCTGCTATAGAGGAACGCATTTACGCTTGTGTCCCACAAATAATACTGTATACAACAACGTCTGCGTCGTGCAATATTACGCCGATTCTCCTGTTCTTCCAGTTGAATTCTTTGGTAGACTCTATCAAATGCTTCTTCTCCACGTATACCGAAAACATGATCGAAGTCTTCAAGGTCCGACATCTTGGATAAAGCTGCAAAGGTTTCAAACTACATCGGTTCCCTTCGGGATTCTCACGATAAGTTTCTATCTTGAGCTATGATCTTAAGTTACCTTGTCAGGTAGCTTACAATTATTATCGCATGAATAGATTTCTGAGTAAGCAAAATGTATTGGGATAACACTTTCTCAGCAGAGAATGCCTTTTACGGTCTAATGTGTTTATAAATTCGACCCTGTCACTTTTGAGTAAGTTAGGTATTACCCAGCACCATCATGCAATACCATTTTAGCAAAAAGTATTTTCAAACAGTGCAACAGATGCAGTAAATGACTCTTTCTGATGCTGAACTCTGAAAGATTGTGATACCTTCGTGTAAGCAACATCGAAACTTAATAAATTTCATACTTTATTGAGTATTAGATTTTAATTTCTCCTACTAAAACTTTCCTTAAACTATGTTTACTTCCAAAACATCTTAACTCCAAGTCATGTGACACTGTTACTACCACTTGTAATGGTGGAGGATTTTTGTGAGTATGTGTCAATATTGCCAATGTAGTTATAAATAAACATATCTTATAATGAAAACTCTATTTAAAAATTGCATATCTTAAAATAAAAATCACGATTTCTGTAGTTTGGTATTTCATGGATTTAAGACACTTCGGAAATAAGTTCTTCAATTCTGGAAATGCATGCTATTATGCATTACAGAGACTCTTGACTTCCCAGCTCCTTTCAAAAAATGTAAAAATGAAAAATATATAAAACTATTATTCTACCAGTTATATTATATGGGTGCGAAACATGGACTCTTACTTTAAGGGAGGAAAGGAGATTACGAGTATTTGAGAATAAAGTTCTTAGGAAATTTTTTGGACCAAAGAGAGATGAACAGACAGGTGAATGGAGAAGACTACATAACAGTGAACTACATGGTCTTTATAGGAAGCCAGATATAATAAGAACAGTTAAGTCTCGTAGACTGCAATGAGCAAGACATGTGGCACGAATGGGGAATGAAAGACGTGCATGGAAGCTTCTTGTAGGAAAACCAGAGGGAAAATGCCCAGTTGGTAGACCAATAATGAGGTGGGAGAATAGCATTAACTATGAATTGAGGGAAATTGATTATACAGGGAATGATTGGAAAACTTTAGCTCAGGATGGGGATGTATGGAGAGCTTGTGTCCGCACGGCCATGAACATACGGGTTCGACAGTGCCAGTGAGTTAGTTATAACAGCTGGGGATCCCAACATACTGACCACATAGTATCTCTATACTGGCTAGATAAACATCCACCTCTATAATTGGAATGTATAGAGGTTGGTAGGCTAAGGTCCTTCTAGGCATGTTGTACCATGGAGTTAGTTATATTACAAATAGATCTAATAGGAGAATTATGAGTTTTCACATGTACTGAAGGGTATTCCTATACCTGGATGGACAACAGCAAATTATATAATACTATTTTTCACTGAGAGTAATTAATAATCATAATTACAAAGAAATAAACGTTATCTCAGTCAAAACATAAATTTATTAGTTCGACATTTCAATGTCCTTATGTGAGATCATTTTCAAGACATGGTTGTTTATAAATTTATGATAATATTATAATGATATTGTGAAAAGAAAAATTAATGTGTGAACCAGGAATCGAACCGTGGACCTCTAGTTCTCCAGACTAGTGTACAGCCCACTACACCATTCCACACCTGGCACAAACACTAACAATTCTTTTCACATATACAAATCTATAATTCTCGTTTCGTCTGCTGTCAGGTAGATGACACTGCCATTGCCAACGGCCGGCTTCGTTTAGAAGTATCTATATTTGAGAATTTTACACCACCACTTTTTTATAAGTAGTAAACGATGTTATTTAACATTTTCCAATACTGTCATTTTAACACAGTTCCAATAATGGATCATATTATAATATTATAATGATATATGAAAAGAAAAATTATGTGTGAACCAGGAATCGTAGATCTCTAAACGATTACAAAGTTCTTCAAAAATACAACAGATGGCAGTTTAGAAAATGATTCCTTCAGTTTGGATAATTACCGGCAAAAGAAAAATTTGACAGTCGTGAAAACAGCTGATGATGGTGACAATGGGTTGCCGATACTGCAGTGCTGTGTTTTAAAAAACATAGAAGTATGAGGTATGAAGAAATCATGATTCATTTAATTCTTATTAATTAAACCTCATAATGTTAAAAATTCGCAAATTTAATATATTTATTTGTATTGTAAGCCCATGTTTTCCCATTACAGAGATTTAGGCACTCTTCCCCTACAGGGAAAAATTTGAACCATATTAATTTAGTTACACTTGTTTTTCGTATAGATGTCATTTTGAGTGGTACGTGGTCAGCGTTCTGACTCATACTGACATCTAGGAAACCAAGGTAGTACTAGGACGGGAAAATTCGGTAAATTTTGCTTAGAGGCCTTTTCATTCAGGCTTAAGGATTTTTTACGAGCCTGAAAATCTTCAGACTCGGGACCTACGGCTTAAAGTTCCTCCCGGAGGACTTGCTCCTTGGATTTTTCCGTCCTAAAAAATCCATTGACCCCGCCCGGGTTTGAACCTGCGACCCTCGGGACCAGAGGCAAGGAGCATACCACTAGTCCACCGCAGCCGACAATAATATATTTAATATATAAAAATGAAAAAAATATTTTATCCGACTCATTTTATAAATGGTACGAGATGTTAATAGAATACATTCCTTAGTTATATGAATCAATTCCATAAAGAATTCCAGCTGTTTTAGAGACTAGTGGTCTTACACTGTGTTATTGAAGATTTAGAAAGTGTTTCCATTATTTTGTCTATCTCCTATATATTGCTAGGAGGTTATTATAATTGATGTGCTTTACATTACAGATGGATCTAATGGAGAGTTATGAGTGTCATACGTGTGTACAGCAGGGAGTTCCTATACCAGGAGGAACAACAGCAATGAATCTGAACCTGCATGCAGGAGGCTTCCATCTGTATCCTCACATCCATGGAACAGGAGGAGGTGAGACTAGCAGAGCTCTAATAGAAGCCAAATTTATATACATTTCTATAAAATCTAATTATAATGTTATATTAATTTTAACCTGTCAGTGACACAAGTAATTTAAAGGACTCCATCCATACAATTGGAGAGGGTTAAACTATTAAATGTTGAAATACACATCTTTCATAGCATTTTCAGAAAATAGGATAAAAATAGTTAGATTTTTATGAATTTTTCACCAGGACAAATGTAAAATGATTCTGTCTTATAAAATGGTAGTAAAATTAATTTATTTTTGTTGTTAATACATGAAATATCCAATATAATATATCCATCCATCCATCCATTCATAGTAATTCTGCCCGAGGGCAGGTCTTACACTGCAATCATAGCATTTTAATGCTATGCTTTGCAGCTTTACTAGGGAATTATAGGTGTGGTAGCTTCCCGTTGCTTTTCACACCGGTGAAGGATGATGATGATGATAATGATAAGGATGATTATGATGGCCGGATGATTTTTGGGGTCCATTGGGCCGTGAGGAAAAATCCCAAAAAACCTCACCCAGGAGCCTGTTCCGACCGGGAATCGAACCCGGGCCTGCTGTGTAACAAGGCAGCATGCTACCTCGAGACCACAGCAGTGGACACATATATATATCGTCAATATTTTTGACCCAGTTGTTTATTTAAAATGTCCTGTGCCATAGCTGAGTGCTTTAAGGCAAGATCCCTTGGTGCAGAGCTACAGGTCTTACAAATGTTCAAGTCCTCATGGGGGAAAAAATTTTCTCTGGAATTTTTGCCAGTATGGGACAGGTGCCCACCCATCTTAGTGAGGAATTAGGGTAGCTAGAATAGGTAGCAGCTTCAGGTTTGAGAAAATCAGCTTTAACGGCTGAGGGACTGATATGTTGATCACATGTCATCCCTTTACTGCCTAAGATGATCGTTCACCTCAGTGATTAATACATCAATGTGATTTATTTTAGAAATGACTACAGCAAATGCCGTAAGGCGGCTGAGGTTGTGCTGATTGCCACACATCATATAGAGCACAGGAGACTGTCTGTCAGTTACCACTGTTTTCTCACATCACATTATAATAATGTCTCTATTCTTCCATAGACTCACGCTTTATTAATTTCACTATACATTAGACTAAGCAGTTGCGGCATCATATTTAAAGTTTTCTGTGTAGTATTATATCTGAAGTAAATTATTTTAGACCAACATAAAAGGAATGTTGTGTACACTTGTGTTCCAGGTGGTGATGCTGGAAGTTTGTACCCACATTTGTATAACATACATCCATCACTACTAACTCAGTTGGGATCTAAGCATTCCCGCCTTGGGGTCCATCTGCAGGATCAGCTGCAGGTATGTCATACAATTATACAATATCTGATATGGCATTTTTTACTTGCTGAAACAATTTCACTAGAAAAAATAAAATTTATGTAAAGCAATTATACAGAATCTGAAAATATAATCAGTTTAGGACAAAATACAAATACAGAGCACAATCAAGGAACATAAGTATGCATAAATATCAAGTTTTTGTGAGAATGGGAACATCCTACCTCAACTTTGATTTGAGGTAAAATGTTCCCATTCTCACAAAAACTTGATTGAAAGAATCTCAAAATGTTACTTCCTAAAATAAACCATTGCATAAATATTCTCAGTACCTAAAATTTAACCCAGGAACATTGCAAGTTATGGCAAGAAACTTGACATTTTGTTGCTTTAGGAACAAAAATTACATTAGTACAAAATTTTCTCACATTAATCATTATTGATGTTTAATTGATTTATAAATGAGTTGGAGAAAAATTGGTCAGAAATGAAGAAAAAAGAAAAATTTAATTTGGGATTCATAGGAAAGAAACTCATACGGAAAATTTTATTAAATCAACAGGGTTCAATCCAATTGGACATAAATTAGCAGCCTTTAATAGTTTAACTCATAGATTGTTAAACTTACCCTTAAACGAAGAAGATTTCAAACAGGAGAAAAAACACATAATCAAATTAGCAAGAGAAAACGAGTTTGATGAAAAAATGGTACATAAAAGGATAGAAAAGTATAAAAAACAAAAAATGATAAACAGAAGTACTCTTGAAAAAGAAGAACCACCTATGAAAAATATAGGAAATTCACATATCACCCTTGGGTACACAATAAATTCCAAAAGATGTTTGAGAAGTTTAATATTAAATTAGCACCGAAAAATAACTAGTTTAAATAAACTAATAAAAACCAAAAAAAATGAAAAAAACTGATTAAAAAAAAATAAAAAGAATGTATCAAATTGAATGCATGGGTTGTGAAAACATATATATATATATATATATATATATATATATAGGAAAAACAAAAAGAAACCTAAAAATTAGAACCAAAGAACACATAAGAAATATTAAAAATGGGGAAATAGAAAAATCTGCAGTTGCTGCTCATGTTTGGTCTGAAAAACATAATGTAAATTCAGACACTAAATTATTAAAACAGTTAAAAAATACAAAAGAGCTGACTATTTGGGAAAAAATTTATATTCAGAAGAACAAAAACAGAGTTATGAATTTTGAAATACCGACGGAGCGTGACCTTGTTTGGAGGTTCTTTGGCCAACCACAGGATGGAGCTGACATCGACATCCAGGGTGTGCAACATAAATCAAACCAATCTGGACAAGCTGGCGATAAAACAGAATTGTTTTGAAACATGTTCAAGAACAAATCAACATTAATATTGAGGTAAGATGATCAGACTAAAAATAATATAATGAATAAAACAATACCTTACGGGTATTCATTTTATATTTTAAGAAGAAAAAAGAACTGAAGTTAAAAATATTTAGAAACTTAATCCTTATGAATATTAGTGGTAATGGTACTAAAAGTAGGATTTATATTTCAGTTGACAGCTAGTTCAGAAACAAAAACACCTCATTTACTGCAAGCACAGCTTTCAAGTCCATCTGTGAGTGAGCTTCTGGCACCAGGAATGACTCTCGAACCTCTTCCAACCTCGTCCACTCCTCCCAGTTTATCTGCCTTGACCTCAACAACAAGCGCAGGATTCTCTGCTCCATCCGCCAATCTTCCCAAGTCCTCTGTCAGTCCCCCTAAAACACCAAGTTCCACTCCTCAGCCCATGGCAGTCGTGAAGGAGCCTGTTGCGGTTTCTGGAGCCTCTGTAGCAAAACTAGGAGCTGGTTGTAGGGAACATGGGACAACAGGGAAGGTTCCTATACCTAATCTGCAGAGTTCTGCATCAACACAGACAAGTCCGAGCAAGGTGAAGACCCACATGCAGCAGCATGGAACAGTGCCCCAGCAGAAACCTGCATCTGCTGCTTCACCATATGTTGCTACTCAAGTATGTATTGTTTTATATTTAATTAATGTTGGGAAGTAAACATTATGAGGTATAATCATTAAAATTCATCGGAGAACATATTGTTTAAACAACTCACCTCATAGGATTCATGCTTCCATGATATCGCGATTTCAAACATAATCATGTTCATCGTCAGCCATAACTCCGACTGATGAAATTCTTCGGCCGTCAACTATTCTATTGTTGCCATCTTCAGTGCTGCCATCTATGGTTGAATTATGAACTTCGAAATCAATGTAATTTTGTTAGGGATATCAAAATTCATTGATCTATTTTTGTTTTTCTGAATGTATATTTTTTCCCAAACTGTCAATTCCAAAGGTTTCTCTACTTGTTTTAAAAGTTAGCTTCTCTTCCAATTTTATGATGTTCTAATAAACTATGTGCAGCAATTGCAGATTTTTCAATTTCACAATTTTAATATTTCTGAAATGTTCTTTTGTCCGAATTTCCAAATTCCTTTTTGTTTTTCCTATATAAACTTTATTGGAATCTTCACAATTTATTTGATAAATTCCAGATTTCTTACTGTCTGGAACATTGACTTTTTTATTGGTACTTAGAAGATTACCCAGACTAAATGTATTTATTGGTGCCAAAGAAATGTTGTATTAGTCAAAATTTTTTTTTTTTTATAAATATAGAAATATTAAAAATTGTGAAATTGAAAAATCTGCAATTGCTGCACATAGTTTATTAGAACATCATAAAATTGGAAGAGAAGCTAAACTTTTAAAACAAGTAGAGAAACCTTTGGAATTGACAGTTTGGGAAAAAATATACATTCAGAAAAACAAAAATAGATCAGTGAATTTTGATATCCCTAACGAAATTACATTGATTTCGAAGTTCATAAATTCAACCATAGATGGCAGCACTGAAGATGGCGACAATAGAATAGTTGACGTCCGAAGAATTTCATCAGTCGGAGTTATGGCTGAAGATGAACATGATTATGTTTGAAATCGCGATATCATGGAAGCATGAATCCTATGAGGTGAGTTGTTTAAACAATATGTTCTCCGATGAATTTTAATGTTTTGTTTTACTATTACTTCAAATACACATTATGCACTTATAACTGCGATCATAATTTATGAAGTTATACGATTTATAGGAAATATGATTTTCCATTAAGGAAAAACTGGATATTTTTTGTGTCTAATATATTTCAAACAAGACTTCTGCTAATGGTGTGACAAATACCTAGTTAGTATTAAAGCCCTACTGGCTTTATAAAGTAGTGTTTAATTCCCGATAAATGTCTTTTAGTCAAGAAGCCGCCATTTGCAAAGATAGAAGCAAAGGCTTCATGGCATTTGGTGCTGGGAATTACAAAGTATATAAGAGAAAAATTTGCATCTAGATCGGAACTCACCCCGATAGCTCAGATGGTAGAGCATTGGCCTAGAAAGCCAAAGGTCCCGGGTTCGAGTCTCAGTCTGGGCGAAAATTTTTCTTTTGAAATATAACCTAGTTGGTTCAAAGTTAAAATTGGGAAACACATTATGAGGTTCTTAATTAATAAATTAATGAGTCATTTTAACATCTTACCTCATATTTCATGTTTTATCAAACACGGTAACTATAGTTTTCAAATGATCTTGTCATTCATTTTCAACCGCCATTATGACTACCGGATATTCGTTGGAATCTCCCTCTATAACGTTGCCATCTGGTGTTGATTTGACGAACTTCGAGATCTCGAAGAATCAATACCAGATGGCAACGATATCTCGAAGTTCGTCAAATCAACACCAGATGGCAACGTTATAGAGGGAGATTCCAACGAATATCCGGTAGTCATAATGGCGGTTGAAAATGAATGACAAGATCATTTGAAAACTATAGTTACCGTGTTTGATAAAACATGAAATATGAGGTAAGATGTTAAAATGACTCATTAATTTATTAACCTAGTTGGTATTCAACCTCTCTTCATATGTGTTTGTGTATGTAATGTGTATATATGTTTGTATGTATGTATGTCTAGACTTTGTTGAAAGAAACACTAAGGGGTATTAATAATTTAAAATGAATGAAAAATTAACTCACCTCATAATTTGTCTTCTTTTTCGACTTGTTTTGGAATTATTAATTCTCCTTTTTCAATGTTTTCTCAGCTATAATTCTGTCATGGAGGTGCGCTGTTTCCTCCATTTGTTGGTAGACCATGAACCCATACTAAGAATGGTTTTTGAAAACGCTCTATACGTTGGAGCTGTTAATGGTCTAGTACAGCGGTTCCAACCTTTTTCGACTCGCGAACCCCTTCCACAATGATCTGAGTTGGGTGAACCATTGACTTTTAAATATACTTACTTACTTACTTACTCACTCACTGGCACTATCAAACCCGTAGGTTCATGGCCGCACGGATATAAGCTCTCCATACTTCCCTATCCTGAGCTAATGCTTTCCAATCATTCCCTGTATAATCTACTTCCCTCAAATCATAGTTAATGTTATTCTCCCACCTCATTCTTGGTCTACCAACTGGGGATTTTCCCTCTGGCTTTCCTACAAGAAGCTTCCATGCAAGTCTCCCATTCCCCATTCTTTCTGCACCCCCGTAGTATAATGCAAAGCTTCCTGGTTCCTGACTACATTCTCCTGGCCACCTAACTTCCTGTAAAGCGACTATATCCAAGGGTGATTTATCTAGTTCCCGCGTTAATATCTCTAGTGCCCCGCTATTGTATAAAGTCCTAATATTCCAAGTTCATAGGAACATGTCCCTGTGTTTGAGCCTTTGGCATGGGTTCCCTGAAGTAGTCACCGCCTGGAGAACCGAATGGGGGACTATTTGACCTCCGGAAAATTTTACCCCAGTTGAACCCATGTCTGCATTTCTTGACGGTTCTATTTTTACGGTGAAAGATCATCACTCTTTCGACCAAGGTACTTTTTTCGTCTGGCTTATCACCTTCGATCAGTCCGGCATGGGTAACCATGGGACTTTTAAATATACATACAATAAACATGCATAAAATTTAATTCCAAGCAAAAGGTTTAATAGCCTTAAATTAATAATTTTAACTTTTAATAAGAATTAAATGAATCGTGATTTATTCTTACCTCATACTTCTATGTTTTTTTAAACACAGCACTGCAGTAAAAAACATAGAAATATGAGGTAAGAAGAAATCACAATTCATTTAATTCTTATTAATTGAACCTCATAATGTTAAAAATTCCCAAATTTAATATATAAAAAAGCCTTAAATTAACTTAACCCTTAACCGGTAAAACCTAAAGTTACTCTAGTTACGGCTTAAAAGTTACACAACGTATAGACCTAGTTGTATTGAAATCAAATGCATTCCTAATGTTGTTACATAACTGTAAATCAGGCATTTGTGGAAAAAATGTGATACACATATGCAACAAGGAGCATTATAAGGTTAATGTAATTTTAAGATAATAATAATAATAATAATAAATATTAACATCAGGAATATATCACATTTTTCCACAATATTAATAACAATAATAATAATTATTATTATTGTTATTAATATAATAATTATATATAATATAATAATAATAATAATTATTATTATTATTATTATTATTATTATTATTATTATTATTATTATTATTATTATTACAATGCTATATAAATGATGGAAACAATAATAGACCTAACCTCAAAACCCACCATTACGTAAAAGTTTTGGCGACCCCCTTGCAATATTTTGCAAACCCCTGGGGGTTCGTGAACCACAGGTTGGGAAACAATGGTCTAATACAATAGATTATTAAATTTATACTGTATTCAACAATGTCACATCAGAAATGTTTTTCAAAGTATGGAGAGAAGTTGAATACTGGTTGAATATTTGTCCCACTACCTACGGAAATTGTATTAAAACTTTTTGAAAGCGTAAACAAAAATTAAGTTTTCTTATTCAATGAGAGTTTGAGTAATCATAATGTAATTGTATGCAGGTGGCATCCCCTAGACAGCCATTGCCACAAAGTGGTCTGAAGAGAAGTCCGACTGTCACTAGTTCATCTACTGGTCACCATCATGCTGTCGTGACGAGGTCTTCTCCTAATGTGAGTTCAGTTCGGCATTCCACGACACAGACTGGTCATTCCCACAGTCATACCCACCAGTCACTGCCTGACGTAGTAAAGTCACATCGCGCAGCCGCTGTTAACAAGGTTCCTGCTCACTCATGCCACAAGAGTCTCAAAAATGGAGGGAGCATCGAGCCCATCAAGAGGGTTGCATGTACAGATTGTAAGTTACCTCATGCTGGAAGTTTTTAAATGTATATATTTATGAAAATCATAGATAACTGTGATAGTTTTATTGATTAAATGGATCATGGATTTTCGAGTAAACACCAAATCAATTGATTACTTAAAAGTAAATAAATAAATCTATTAAGAATCAAATGAATCGTGAATTCTTCTTACCTCATATATCTATGTTTTTTAACACAGAACTGCAGTATCGCAAAATACATAATTCGCATCTTCAGCTGTTTTCATGACTGTTTTCGTGAAAACAGCTGAAGATGCAAATGATGTATTTTGCGATACTGCAGTTCTGTGTTAAAAAACATAGATATATGAGGTAAGAAGAATTCACGATTCATTTGATTCTTAATAAGAAAACCTCATTATGTTAAAATTCCCAAATTTATTATATTAAAATAAATCTATAGTACAACTACTTCAAAGAGCCAAGGCTGGCTGAGAAATAATTGCATGAACTTACTAGCAGATGGCACTCTGGTTAGCATGAAACAATTCCTCAACCTTAGTTTTAATATCCTAAACTAGATTTTGCTGCTTATCATTTCAAGTAGGTATTTACTTTTCACGGGACTGAGTCGGCCTTATTCGAGACCAGTGCTAAAAAATTCCTATGGTGTATCAACAGTGGAACCTCTGGAAAGCTAGCCAGACATCCAATCATTGCACCATAGAGACTGTAAAATAGTACCTAATCATATGAATTAGTTGTTCATCACTAGATCTCAGATTTTTAGGCCCTCAAAAACCAATTTTGAATCACCTAAAAGTCTTTAAAAGCATCAAAATAGGCACTAAGAAGGCACCAGATGGCAGTCTAGATAATTACCGGCAAAAAGGAGAAAAAATTGACAGTCGTGAAAACAGCTGACGATGACGACAAAGTGTCGCCGATACTGCAGTGCTGTGTTTAAAGAAACATAGATGTATGAGGTAAGAAAAAATCACGATTCATTTAATTATTACTAAGAAGGCAATTTAGGCACCTAAAAATACAAATTTGGGCAACTACAAAGCAAAAATGTATGCACCTAAAATCTGACTATACCTATAAACACTACATAACAATAAAAATACAGTTAGTTTCTGAATGATTAAAGTGTGATAGGATGAGTTACCATGAATAAAAATAACAGTGAAAAATTTTGCTAAAAACTTTTTCTTGCTTTTCCTATGTTTTCTTCTTCTTCTTTAGCAGGCGACTACCTCATTGAAGTTTTGACCTCCTCGGCAATTTTCCTCCACCTGGATCTATTCTGGATACAGATTGGCCAATTTTCATTTCTAATATATCTTTTATAACATCCTGCTGTCTGTTTTTTGGGCGTCCAGCTGTTCTGGTGCACATTGGTTTCCATTTGTATATTCTTCTTACAAGCTTGTCTTCCTGCATTCCATTTATATGTCCAAACCAGCGCAGTCTTTGAGCTTTAATGTGGTTTATTACATTTTTATTTCGTATTAGATTATTTAATTCAGAATTCTTTCTCTGTCTTAGATAAAAATATTGCTGATGACAAAATCATTGGTCTCACGATTGACGATTATAACAATTATCTATTGTATAGCTCGTTTAACTTGGCAGAGAGAGAGATGGAGATACAAGGGTAGATCTTTGACCGCTTTAGTCTGATACAAAAGAAATAACCCACCCTGTTGTCAGTTTTCTTCTCCCCCCCTTTCCCCTATTAACATCTGGTGAAGAAACACAGACAACACTGGTGCGAGAGAGGCGAGTACAATTGTCTCATTCTACATATCCTACAAATTTCTCGTAGAGTTAAACCAGAGAGACTACAAATACTGCCTAAATGAATTTACGGAATTATAAAGCATGATAATGATTTTCTCAAAATTTTTTATTGTAAAATCTTTCTGCTGAACCAAAGTAGTTTGTGCAAATTTGAATCTAACAGTATTTACAATTGAACTTTTATAGGAAAGGTGAGATATGAAGCATTTTAATTTAATCTTAGTATTTACCGTGCTAATTTATTTTTTGACAGACAAGCATCTTCCCATTCAGAACATCATAGACAGAACTCAGAATGTGATATCAAGGATTTTTCCCAACACATTTTCCCTTTTATCCCTAATCTTATTTCCAACCTTTCCTGTTTCACTTAAATTTTCACTTCTATTTCTCTAGCTATGTACTTGTAAGTTGCTCACTGAGAGATTTCCCTTTTGCTTCTAGTTTTGTTATATTAGATAACAAAAATGAATAATTAGTTAAATTAATATTAAGAAGCTAAAGTTATTGAAATAAATAAATTAAGATACACAATTAAACTATTGTAATCAATAGTAAAGAGAGAAGGTAAAGGAAGGATTTATGCTTGGATTGGAACGTAGCCTGAATTAGCTAGTGATCAGAGCATCAGCACGTAAAGCTGAAGGTTCAGGGTTCGATTCCCAGTTCAGGTAGAAATTTATGTCTTTATTATTGATTATAATGAATACTTAGACTATTAATATTAAATTAAAAGATTCTTACCTCTCCTCACATTATTCTGTTAAGTAGATCGCGATTTCAGGCCTATAGCAGGCCCATCTTCAGTACACTGTTGTTGACCGGTGTTATGTCGCTCGGAAGAACCACTTCTTCTTCCCTCTGTTGGTGGACCGATGAACCTCTACTTAACAGAATAATGTGAGGAGAGGTAAGAATCTTTTAATTTAATATTGAATTGAACCTCACAGTGATAATTCCTATATAAAATAAAAAAAAAAGGTTAACTTAGACTATTATAGACATCATAATGTCCACCACTGTGGTCTCTAGGTAGCACACTGCCTTGTTACGCAGCAGGCCCGGGTTCAATTTCCGGTTGGGACAGGTTCCTGGGTGAGGTTTTTCCTCACCTGTAAGACAAATTTCAGGAAGCTTAGGGCCCAAAGGTTCCCAAAAATCATCTGGCCATCATCATCACCCTTATCATTATCATCATCCTTCACTGCTGTGGAAAGCAACAAGAAGCTACCACACCTATAATTCCCTAGTAAATCTGCAAAACATAGCATGAAAATGCTATGATTGCAGTGAAAGATCTGTCCTTGGGCAGAATTACTATGGATGGATAGACATTGTGTCTTTTATGCCTGATACCCAAATGAGAAGGATATGTTAACCATGCACACAAAATAAAAGCTCTCTCTTTCTATGTAACAAATTAAGCTCATTTTCCTGGATAATTAAATAGTATAGTTACTTTTTATTTCATTATTTAACAAAAAAGACGAGGATGGATCAAATATAAACTGGAATTTGTATCTGGAGGATCTGATAGTGAACTGCAAAGGTTGCGGTTTGGAGGGGAAGTTGGTGAGTGTGCCTGGAGTAGGGATCTTGATGTGTCGCACTCCGAAGAGCGGCCGCTTGCTTCAGTATGCCATGAGCGAACAAGAGGTACACACGTCTGTTGCGCAACACATTATTATTAAATTTTTGGCGAAAGAAGGCACTAAACCTTCTGAAATTTTGAGAAGGCTCCATGCGCAGTTCAGGGAAGCAACCCTTTCGAAGACGCAGGTGTATGATTGGTGCAAAAAAATTTTAGCGGACCGGGATTCAGTGGAAAATGAGCCCCACCATAGACGGCAACGAACAAGCATCACTGCAGACAACATTCGTGCTGTATGGGACCTTATTGAGGAGGATCAGCGAGTAACAATTTCTGAAATTGCTTCACACGTTGGAATAAGCTTTGGAAGTGTTCAAGCCATCATCAGTGATGAACTCAAATTCCGAAAATTGTCTGCCAGGTGGGTTCCTCGGCTCCTCAGCCAGGAACAAAAAAATTTGCACCAGGAAGTGTCTCAGAGGCATTTGAGTCGCTACGAGGAGGAAGGAAATGAGTCCAGATTTGTCACCCTGTGACTACCATTTGTTTGGGCCACTGAAAGAAGACCTGGGAGGAAGGCGGTTTGATGACAATGCGGCGGTAGAGGAGTTCGTGTGCAACTGGCTGACTACACGTCATCCCTCATTCTTCAAGGATGGCATCAAAAAGTTGCCAACTCGATGGCAAAAGTGTGTTGGAAATGCAGGAGACTATGTAGAAAAATGAGGTGGTGGTTTTGTATTTTTTTTGTTAATTCAATAAAATTGTAACCAATTTTTCCGGTTTATATTTGATTCACCCTCGTAAATGAAAAATAAAAATATAAATAGACTTAAGTTATGTAGATAGGAAATAACACTATGAGGTTTTTTAATATTGTTTATTTTTTATTTCACTCACCTCTTACTTCATAACTCCTAGCATACCCAGGGTTTCATCACATCCTTTGTGACATTCTCAATGCTGTGTCACGTTCACAACTGACGTCCGGCTGCCTTCTATCCTGCAGACTGACCTTTGCACCATCTGATGGCTGACCGACGAACTTCCAAATCAGTCCTCTCTCCTTACAACCGGGTATTTCAAAATTCATAGTTATATTTTCATTCTTGCATATGTAAATTTTTTCCCAAATTGTGAGTTCCTTCAGTTTTTCCAATTGTTTTCGGTGCTAATTTAATGTTGAATTTAAATTTGAAGAGAAAAATTTTCGCCTAGACCGGGACTCGAACCCGGGACCCTTGGCTTTCCGGGCCAAGTGCTCTACCAACTGAGCTACCGAGGCGAGTTACGATCTAGACGCAAATTTTTTCTCTTATATACGTTGTAATTCCCTATCGCCAAATGCTTTTGAAACCATTGTTTCTATCTTTGCAAATGGCGGCTTCTTAGTTAAGAAGACATTTATTGGAAATTTAACATTACTTTAAAAGCCAGTAAGGCCTCTAATGATGTTTTTATTATTAATTTAACATTTCTCAATGAAAGATAAATTAAATTTGAAGAGAAAAATTTTTGCCTAGACCGGGACTCGAACCCGGGACCCTTGGCTTTCCGGGCCAAGTGCTCTACCAACTGAGCATTTCATTGAGAAATGTTAAATTAATAATAAAAACATCATTAGAGGCCTTACTGGCTTTTAAAGTAATGTTAAATTTCCAATAAATGTCTTCTTAACTAAGAAGCCGCCATTTGCAAAGATAGAAACAATGGTTTCAAAAGCATTTGGCGATAGGGAATTACAACGTATATAAGAGAAAAAATTTGCGTCTAGATCGTAACTCGCCTCGGTAGCTCAGTTGGTAGAGCACTTGGCCTGGAAAGCCAAGGGTCCCGGGTTCGAGTCCCGGTCTAGGCGAAAATTTTTCTCTTCAAATTTAATTTATCTTTCATTGAGAAATGTTAAATTAATAATAAAAACATCATTAGAGGCCTTACTGGCTTTTAAAGTAATGTTAAATTTCCAATAAATGTCTTCTTAACTAAGAAGCCGCCATTTGCAAAGATAGAAACAATGGTTTCAAAAGCATTTGGCGATAGGGAATTACAACGTATATAAGAGAAAAAATTTGCGTCTAGATCGTAACTCGCCTCGGTAGCTCAGTTGGTAGAGCACTTGGCCCGGAAAGCCAAGGGTCCCGGGTTCGAGTCCCGGTCTAAGCGAAAATTTTTCTCTTCAAATTTAATTTATCTTTCATTGAGAAATGTTAAATTAATAATAAAAACATCAATGTTGAATTTGTTGAAGATTTTTGAAACTTGTCAAATACTAAAGGATGGTATGTGAACTTCTTGAATTTTTTACCAATATTTTTATCTGTCTGAAGAGTACCTTCATTAATCATTTTTTGTTCTTTAAATTTATTTATTTTCTTGTGTATCATCTTCTCTTGAAAACCATTATCCTTCGCAATTTTTATGATGTGTTCTTTCTCTTTATTGTAATTTTCTTTGCTCATGGGGACGTTCACCAGTAGTTTAACACACAGACTGGTGAATGTCCCCATGAGCAAAGAAAATTACAATAAAGAGAAAGAACACATCATAAAAATTGCGAAGGATAATGGTTTTCAAGAGAAGATGATACACAAGAAAATAAATAAATTTAAAGAACAAAAAATGATTAATGAAAGTACTCTTCAGACAGATAAAAATATTGGTAAAAAATTCAAGAAGTTCACATACCATCCTTTAGTATTTGACAAGTTTAAAAAAATCTTCAACAAATTCAACATTAAATTAGCACCGAAAACAATTGAAAAAACCGAAGGAACTCACAATTTGGGAAAAAAGTTACATATGCAAGAATGAAAATATAACTATGAATTTTGAAATACCCGGTTATAAGGAGAGGGGACTGATTTGGAAGTTCGCCGGTCAGCCATCAGATGGCATGGAGATCAATCTGCAGGATAGAAGGCAGCCGGACGTCAGTTGTGAACGTAACACAGCATTGAGAATGTCACAAAAGATGTGATGAAACCCTGGGTATGCTATGAATTATGAAGTATGAGGTGAGTGAAATAATAAAAAATAAACAATATTAAAAAACCTCATAGTGTTATTTCCTATCTACATAACTTAATATAAATAGACTTCAAAGTTAAAATTGGGAAACACATTATGAGGTTCTTAATTAATAAATTAATGAGTCATTTTAACATCTTACCTCATATTTCATGTTTTTCAAACACGGTAACTATAGTTTTCAAATGATCTTGTCATTCATTTTCAACCGCCATTATGAGTCATAATGGCGGTTGAAAATGAATGACAAGATCATTTGAAAACTATAGTTACCGTGTTTGAAAAACATGAAATATGAGGTAAGATGTTAAAATGACTCATTAATTTATTAATAAATAGACTTTTTAGATTCTACAATATCAACAGACAAATTAGGCATTTTAGGCACCATGAAGACTCTACCAAAGTTCCAATTTTATATAAATGTGAAGATATTTGATTAGTTTTTGTTTATCTCTGTTTAAAAAGTTAGGTATTTAGCCTGAAATTTATATATTAAATTTGGGAATTTTTAACATTATGAGGTTCAATTAATAATAATTAAATGAATCGTGATTTCTTCTTACCTCATACTTCTATGTTTTTTTTAAACACAGCACTGCAGTATCGGCGACACGTTGTCGTCATCATCAGCTGTTTTCATGACTCGTGAAAACAGCTGATGATGACGACAACATGTCGCCGATACTGCAGTGCTTTGTTTAAAAAAACATAGAAGTATGAGGTAAGAAGAAATCACGATTCATTTAATTATTATTTAGCCTGAAGTCTTCAACTTATTTGTTATCTCCGTCAAAAAATGTTAGTTCTTGATATCAAAAGAAATTGTGGCTGTTTAACCACTGGGTTGTGCTTGCAGATGCTGACAGTGAAGTAGTGGACTTGGAGGATTCATCAAGTCAAGATGACACTTGCTCAGAACGTTCGAGTTCGACAACAACGTCAACTCAGCGTGATTCCAGACATTGTGATTGTTGTTACTGTGAAGTATTTGGCCATGGAATGGTAAGATATTTACAAATATGAGCAAAATTTATAATTGAACTTTTGTAGGAAAAAGTCACTATGAGATTTAATTTAAGATTAAATTAAAATACTTGATACCTCACCTCATATCCTGTCTTCTAATTATACTGCAGTTTCAAAGCCTTGGCAACTTCATCTTCAGTAATATCTCGTTGACCGATGTTATGTCGATTGGAAGAACTAGTACTACTTCCCTCTGTTGGTGGACCGATAAACCTCCGAATCCATTCAGAATCCGCGGGAATTTCGAAGTTCATAAGTTTTTTTTTTTTTTTAATGTGGATTTTTCCCCAAACCATGAGTTCTTTTGTTTTTCTATTTGTTTAATTAGACTGGCTTTTGATTCAATTAGACGTTTTTCAGACCAAGCATGAACAGCTATTGCTGACTTTTCCACTTCACCATTTTTGACATTTCTAAGATGTTCTTTCATCCTTGTTTTCAATTTTCTTTTTGTTTTTCCTATGTAAATTTTGTCACATTTGCATTTGATCTGATAAATTCCTGATTTGTTTTCTTCTTCAATTATTTCATTTTTATTGGTTTTAATTATCCTATTTAGGCTGTATTCATTCTTTGGTGCCAATCTGATATTAAACTTTTTTTTTAACACAGGAACTGCAGTTTTCAAGAGAACATCTCTTTCATTTTCAACCATTATTAAGACTAATAATTAAATTAATGTTTTTATTACCTCACCTCATATCCTTTTTCTTCTATACTGCAGTTTCGGAGCTTATCTCCATCGTCAGTAGCCTCTGGTCGACCGGTGTTATGTCGACGATGGAGATAAGCTCCGAAACTGCAGTATAGAAGAAAAAGGATATGAGGTGAGGTAATAAAAACATTAATTTAATTATTAAATTAAACCTCATAGTGTTCTTTCCCTGTGAAAGTTAAATAAACATTATTAAGACTATATTTAATTAATGTTGGGAAGTAAACATTATGAGGTATAATCATTAAAAATCATCGGAGAACATATTGTTTAAATAACTCACCTCATAGGATTCATGCTTCCATGATATCGCGATTTCAAACATAATCATGTTCATCGTCAGAGTTATGGCTGACGATGAACATGATTATGTTTGAAATCGCGATATCATGGAAGCATGAATCCTATGAGGTGAGTTATTTAAACAATATGTTCTCCGATGATTTTTAATTATTAAGACTACTGGATTTTCGTTGGAAACTTCATCTTTAACGTTGCCATCTGGTGTTGATTTAATGAACTTGATCAGGTCCTTTTCATTGGGAATTTCAAAATTCATGGATCTAAATTTGTTCTTCTGAGTATATATCTTCTACCAAACTGTCAGTTCTAAAGGTTTTTCCAAATGTTTTAGAAATTTGGCCTCTTTTTCAATTTTATGACTCTCCAACAAACTATGTACTGCAATAGTTTTTCTTCTTCTTCCTTCCAAGTATTAGGCCAAGGCCTGTTACGATCCTATAGAAAATTTTCCCTCCAGCATCCAGGAAATTCTCGTATAAGACTTGAAAGCATAATAATAGTCCCTTCGATTGGTTGCTGGCCAAAGGCAGGCAAGACCAGTAATGGAGCTGCCATCTTATAGCCTCTGGTCAGGCTTTTCTGGAGAAGAAAAGAAAATAAAGAAATGGAAGAAAGGAAAGACTCCCTAGCCCTCGGATGCCCTAATAATGTTGGGGTCGAAAAAACAAGAGTTAACCAAGAGAGGTTAGATAGTAAAGTTAAAAGAATGCAAAACACAAGTAAGTGGAAGAAATGTTTTGCGCAGCTTGGGCACCTTGTGGTCGCCATCCACATATCCCCTAGATGAGGACCCCTGAGGGGACTGCAATAGTTGATTTTTCAATTTCACCATTTTTAATATTTCTTTCCTTTATGCGAGTGTTCAAATTCCTTTTTGTTTTTTCTATGTATACTTTATTGCAGTCTCTACAACTAATTTGATAAATTCCAGATTTTTTACTGTCTGGGGTGTTCAATTTCTTATTGGTTATTAATAAATTACCAAGGCTAAATTTATTTATCCGGTGCCAATGTAATATTGAATTTCTTGAAATTTAAAAAAAAATTTGTTATGTATTTCAGGATGATAAGTAATTTTCTTGAATTATTTTCCTTTCTTTGAATCAGATTGCAGGGCGGTGTATTCTTTTAATCTTTTTTGTTGTCTGAATTTCTTTAATTTATTTATAATTATTTCCTTTCCAAAACCATTTAAATTAGCTATGTTCAAAATGTGATTGTATTCCTTCTTAAAATCTTCTTCATTTAATGGAACATTTCATAATCTGTATATCAAACTGTTGAAAATTGCATGTTTATGTGCAATATGATTGATACCTGAAGATTTTATATAATTGTCAGTATGAGTATCCTTCTTTGTATTGAATTCTTTGTTGTTGTTCATTCCTTATTATGCAGAGGTCCAAAAATTGGATTTGGTTATTCTTTTCTAATTCCATAGTAAATTTTAAGGATTCATCTTGAAGATTGAGTAATTTTAATGCATCTTCAATATATTTGGAATTTATCACAGAGAAAATATCCACATATCTATACCAACATTTAAGCATCAAGGGATAAGCGTTGGTGATATGACACTCTAAATAACCCATAAATAAATTTGCCAAAAATGGTGAAAATGGGTTTCCCCATGAGATTTGTTTATAAAATTTTCCATTGAAGGTAAAAACTTGATTGTCGATATACATTTTTGTAAGATTTAAATATTATTCTATTATTTCTCTTTCTAGTTTCAAGGAATTTAGCCATTTTTTAAAAATATTTAACATCTTTCCAATTGGGATGCTTGGAAATAAAGAAATGACATCAAAAGAAACCAATCTGTCATTACAGTCTATTGAAACATGGTTGGTATCTAATGTCGAGCACTTGATAATGAAATCATTCACTCTCTTGCGCTCCAATATTTAGCAGAAATGGAGTACAATAAACTAATTGTAACCGTTTAGTAGTAGGCACCACATGTGGTGGTTACGTCACCCGTAGAGAGAAAGTAGGTATAAGAAGGAAGAATAAATGAACCCCTAGGCCTTGAGTACTCTAATACCATCAGGGTCGAAAGAAACAAGAGGTTAGTCAAGGGAGACTGGATAGAAAAGTTGAAAGAGGGAATTGGTATGGGAAGAAGTAGTAATACCAATTCGGTCAAAAAAAGAAAAACTCACCAAGCTGACCAGTGCTTATTGGTGAGTAGCCCTTCCCATGCATAAGCATGATTCTAACAGCTGCACCACTAGGTTACTGTCCAGGTCGGTTCCATTAAGCCTTCGATGGAAGGAATTAAAGGGTCTCCTCCCTGTTAAAGACAGCCTTTCCCATTAAATATTGATTAAGTAAAATAAAATGTATGTACAACACTTCTACATAAGATTTGTCTATTGAAACATTATTCAGTTCATAAATAAATTTGCCAAAATTGGTGAAAATGGGTTTCCCATAGCAAGACCTGAGATTTGTTTATAAAATTTTTCATTGAAGGTAAAAAATTGATTGTCGATACACATTTTTGTAAGATTTAAATATTATTCTATTATTTCTCTTTCTAGTTTCAAGGAATTTAGCCATTTTTTAAAATATTTAACATCTTTCCAGTTGGGATGCTCGGAAATAAAGAAATGACATCAAAAGAAACCAATCTGTCATTACTATCTAATGAAACATTATTCAGTTCTTTTACTAATTCAATTGAATTTTCATCCTTTTGTTGTCGAAACTTGGTAATTTATTAAATTTCTTGTTAAGCCATTTTGCTAAAATGTAACAAGGTGAGCCAATATTATGAGCAATGGGTCTCATCTTAATCCCGTCCTTGTGTATTTTTGGAAGTCCATACAACTTAACATTATTGATGACACAGGAACAAGCGATAATGAAATAATCAAAATGTATGCCAACATTAACCTAATTAATTGAACCACTATACATTTTAACTTTTATAGGAATTAATCACTATGAGGTTTAATTTATGGTGAAATTATATTTATATATTAATTTCACCACTATACATTTGTTAGGTCAAAATCTACCTGTATTTTTTAAATATCCCAAGTAAATTTTTGCTTCATACGAGTTCTTTTTGTCTTATTGTACTGTAGAAATACAGTACAAAAAGAAGTAATTGAAGAAAGTGCAAAATTGGATGACTTTTATATAAAATGAACCAAACAAGTGAAACTCAGTAAAAGCTTTTCTAAATACTGTATAAATTTTTAAAATGTAATTACAATGGCATACAGTATAGGCTATATTAATATATTTATATAATAAATTTGGGAATTTTTAACATTATGAGGTTTTATTAATAAGAATTAAATGAATCGTGAATTGTTCTTACCTCATACTTCTATGTTTTTTTAAACACAGCACTGCAGTATCAGCGACCATTGTCACCATCCTCAGTCATTGACAGTCGTGAAAACAGCTGAGATGGTGACAATGGTCGCTGATACTGCAGTGCTGTTTTTAAAAAACATAGAAGTATGAGGTAAGAAGAATTCATGATTCATTTAATTCTTATATTAATATATTTAATAAATATGTCATATACAAATTTTTTATTCATTTTATTATAGAAAATGGCTGTAGAAAATATCAATAACTTAAATTCAATTCCGGGTGCTTGGTTCCTTTTATATAAAAGGCATCTCAATTGAAAAACTCCATATGGTAAACCATAGAATTATTTTGTATGATATGGTTGTAGAATGATAGAATTCCAAAGAAATGAATACAAGATGGAAAGGAGTAAGTTCAAGAGGTGGAAAGATTAAGTTAAGTAAATAGAAGTTGGCTGTTAGCCATTGGTAGTGATGTCTATCTGCCTTTGGACGATTTGAGAGTTGTATATGGATAAAGAAATGTTAACATTTGTATCACTTTTTCAAAGTTAAAATTGGGAAACACATTATGAGGTTCTTAATTAATAAATTAATGAGTCATTTTAACATCTTACCTCATATTTCATGTTTAATAAAACATGAAATATGAGGTAAGATGTTAAAATGACTTATTAATTTGTATCACTGCTGTGGTCTCAAGGTAGTGTGCTGCCTTGTCACACAGCGGCCCGGGTTTGATCCCCGCTCGGGACAAGTTTCCTGGGTGAGGTTTTTTTCAGGGTTTTCCTCCCCTGTAAGACAAATGTCAGGATTCTTTAAGGCCCAAACGGTCCCCGAACATCATCTGGTCATCATTATCATCAATATCATGTTCACCTCATTAGATTAAGTTTAGGTTTAAGGCATCTCCTGGCACATCATTACCCATCATTATCATCCATCATATCATTGGGGTAGCATAATCCTGCCTTCCAGGCGCCCCAACCTCAGTAGTGAGTTACAATATGCCAAATGCCAGGAGAGAATACCTGAAATGTCGAATGACAAACAGGTGGCATTGAACAAAAAAAAAACATTTGTATCACAGCTTGAATAGTGAAATGGTCATCATATTCGTACGGTGAACGAGAAGTTCAGGGTTCAAATCCTGATTCAAGTGTTAATTTTTCTTTTCAAAATAATAATGTCCAGCAAAGGAAAATGTTAAATTTAAAATCTCACATCAAAATAGGTAATACGTAATAGAGAAAGTACCAGATAGGACGGAGATTGAAAGGAAAAAGGTATGGGAAGACAGAACCTATTGAAGAGATTGAGTTGTGGAAGCACAATGATTATAAAAAATTTATGTAAATGCCATTCTTTCATTACTTTGGTTTAAATAATTATTTTACTTCCTGTAAAGTTCAGAATTTCAGGTTTAATCCTTTGCTGCTCCCATTTACCGTACTCCTACTAGGACAGGATGGCCGGGTTTTTTAAATGGGCATTTAAATTGGCATTTAAATTTAAATACCTATAGCAGAATCTATGTTCCCCCTTAAGAAAAAGAATCATAAAAATTAAACTGAAAAATATAGGATCATAATTATTTTTTTATCTAATTCCTAATATATTTATGCATATAATAATGTACTCTCCTAATTTTGCACCTCCACATTTCGCTGCTGGTGGTATTCCAAAAAACACCCCACATGGCACAATAGGTCACACTGTTTACACTTAAATGTTGTCTGTTTACCCCTTCCAGATGGAGCTTTTTTATTTTTCTCTATACACAAAGCACACACTTTTGCACGGCCTGATATTTTTTCCAAAGAATGAAAAAGTTTAGGGGATGCAGTTCCGATGGGCAAACTTCTCTTCCTGCCTGTACGCTTGCGAGATGTGAACGTACTTATTAGCTGACGCACCAAGTTTCATCTGAAGGTCACTTGCCTGTTTCCGTGTGCTGTACTCGAGGGCTGGTTTGTCAGGTCATATAAGATGAAACAGTTCACAATACACACATTTAGGACAAAATGTAATAGAAACTTCCACAACTTTTTGAAGATCAGCCAAAACCATAATATTCGCGTTTCTGATCACTTATATCCATGCCTCCCATGTGCTTCATGTAATTTATGACGGCATTAGGACATGGAACTTCTATTTCTTCATTGCCTTTTCCTGTTTTTCTTGTGACTGAACCATCAGTCCGGAGATCGGAATTTGTGGAAAGGAGAAGAACAACACGTTTGTCTTGCCACACTACCACCGTCACATCTTCATGCTGCATTTTTCTGGACTCGCCCCTTTTCAATTTCAAAAGAATTTGTGTTCTAAATTCGGCTGGCCAATTCTTTCTGTTTGCCCT
Source organism: Diploptera punctata (assembly GCA_030220185.1). Taxonomy (NCBI): domain Eukaryota; kingdom Metazoa; phylum Arthropoda; class Insecta; order Blattodea; family Blaberidae; genus Diploptera; species Diploptera punctata. The sequence goes on along the minus strand of JASPKZ010005287.1, from coordinate 742,604 downwards.
TGTAGTGCCACAGCTATAAGTGTCTTCCATCTATAACATTTTCTTAAGATTTGTGCTGCTGAAAAAATTGTAAAAATAAATGTGATGCCATTTTCCCCAGAAATTTTCTGTAAGTTGTTGTACAACATGTTCCCCTAATAAAAGATCCTGTTGTCGAATTTCTTTTTTTTTTTTCCCCTTTATAAATTTCACATTTGAGAAGATAACCATTGGCACTGTCAGCTAGGCCCCAAGCCTTGATCCCTCATTTAGTTGGCTTTCCAGGTAGATATTGTTTCAGAAAAAAAAAGACCTTGAAACCGATCATTGCCTCATCCACGGCAAGTTCACAGGCTGGTATGTATAACTGTCTGAATTTTTCCATTAGATCTAGAGCTGGTCTTGCTTTATACAAATTGTCAAAATTTTTGCTCTGCTGGTCAGGTGTTTGTTCATCATCATTCAGATCTAAATATTGGCACAATTTTTTGAATTTTTTAGTGTCATGGCTTGTCTTACTATAGGGCAGACACAGAAATCGCCTTGAAAATAATCGTCAGTTTCTGTAAGGTCACCAAGGCCCATATAAATCAGAATTCCTATATAGGTTTGTATTTCTTCTGCATTTGTTTCTTCCCAGTTGTTATCAGTTTTTCCAGCTTTTCTTTGTGATAAAGCTGCATACTTATTTGTTTCTTCTGCAACTTTGTTGTAAAAATCATTAGAAACAAATAACTCAAAAATTATTTTTCACTGCTACCAACTGGTACACTGTATATAGCCCCTGAAAAATGTTTGTACTTTTCTAATTCTTTTGAAATTTGCTGTATTTTTCCATTTCAGCTGGGTAGTTTTTCGCAACTAGGACCTATCTTGAATTGTTTCAAAGTTGTCTTCTATAATCTGTCCATCTTCATCACTGCAGGGTTCATTATCATCCTCATCTTCCGCCGACGAAAATATTGACACATCACTATCAGTACTTTCTTCTAAAACTCGTAAAATATCCACATCTCTTACTCTTTTACGCGATGTGCGAGATGTAAATGTCATGATTTCAACCTCAACTGAACCCTCAGGAGGTAACTCACTTTTGAACTTCATTATCTGTGACCTATATAAGTGTTTATCCTTGGTTCATATTTACACATGTGCAGGAATGCCTACTAAGTGATTTCATTACACCGCATAAAGAAATCACGTATTCTATACACTCGACACAATTTTTTAAGATGCTTTCATCAAGAGTGCTTTAGAGCGTTTAGGTCGGCAGGAGACATTTAAATCTCGAGCGCTTCGGAGCATTAGGGCCAGCAAAGGGTTAAACTTATGATACTGGTGTGTTAACAAAGTAGTAGTAGTAGTCTAATGCCATTAGCTTGGACGTGTTCCATTTGCTTTCTTGCTTCCCAATAGAGTCCTGCCTGAGTTCTTGTAGGTGACATCTTCAGAGCCTCACAGCTAGCAAAATGATCTTTGTTCATGGTAGTATTATTGTCTTGGCACAGGATACAATTTGGAGAGTTGAAGATTCCAATTTTATGGAGGTGTGCTGCCAAGTAGTCATGGCCTGTTAACAGTCTGAATGTTGCTACTGCTTCATGTCTTGGTTGTTCAGGTATTAAGTTTTTATTCTGCGAGATAGCTGCCCATGGTTTCTCATTGCTTTGTGATTTGAAGTGCTCCATCATTTCTTTCTGGAAGTTTCTTTTACGGTAGGGCAGGGATTGATTTGTTTTCATAAAATTTTGGTGCCATTTTTTGCTAAAAGATCTGCCATTTCATTTCCATGTACCCCGCAATGAGAGGGGATCCATTGCTGGATAATTTTATTTTGTTTGGTCAGTAATCTTATGATCTTTTTTATTTCCAGCACTTTTCTGGAGATTGGAGAGTTAACAAAGTGTATTTGTAATAAGTTAGTGACATCAGTTGTCATATTTTTATTGTCATATATTTATTTCCACAAAATACAATTAGAAAAAAAATTCATGATATTAACATAGGCTGTAGTACAATGTGAATGTGATTTTTTGTGATTTGGTAACAAATGAAAGTTTTGATTTTTACAGCCATCTGTGGCTCCTGTAAGTCGAAACTACCAGGAGATGAGAGAAAGGCTAAGGTTGTTACTTACAAAGAAGAAGGCAAAGTGCAAAATAGGTGGTTCAGGTCCACCTGGTAACAATGGAACAAGCACTACAACAGGTTCTGGGACACCACAGAATATTTCTGGAGCGTCTGGAACTGCAGAAGCTGCTGTGAAACAGAATGTGACATCTGGCACTGGCTCATCTGCACCTTCTCCTGCAAACTCAGGACCTGTTCTTGCCAAGCAGGACTCTGCCGACTCTTTGTCACAGCCTGTTAAAGACCCAAGAGATCTGGAAGCATTGCTGGACTTCATTGAAGGCAATCAGTCAACCAAATGCAAGGATGCAAAGAAGGCTGCAAAGAAAGCTAGACAGAAACAGAAAAAGGTAACCTGTAATATAAATTATATTTGCTAGTAAAAATCTGTAATTTCAGATTTACCTGTATAATTTATCTCTCTCTCTCCTTTTTTTTTTTTAATATTCAAGTTTTCGATTTAAATATCCATTTCTATTGTCTCCTCAAAGAAATTGAATCAGTTATTATACAATTCACCTCAGTTTTTGCACTCTGACCTCAACATGTTTCAAAGGATATTTCCCCCATTTTCAACCAAAAACTGGCAAAGATGAGGTGTATAACAACCAGTTTAATTTGTATAATAATATACCTCATAGTAAGAATTAAATTAATGTTTTTTATTACCTCACCTCATATCCTTTTTTTTTTTCTAGACTGCAGTTTCGGAGCTTATCTCCATCATCAGTAGCCTCTAGTCGACTGGTGTTATGTTGTTTCTTGACGGTTTTTTTCTTACTTCTGAGAAGAAGACTAAGAAGAAAACTGCCAAGAAACGACATAACACTGGTCAACTGAGGCTACTGATGATGGAGATACGCTCCGAAACTGCAATCTAGAAGAAAAAGAATATGAGGTAAGGTAATAAAAACATTAATTTAATTCTTAAATTAAACCTCATAGTGTTCTTTCCCTGTGAAAGTTAAATAAATACCTTATAGTGTTACTTTCTGCGAATTTTGAGATTAAAAAAAAAGTATTTTTTTAATAGGGTATTCTATGCCACCTACATAATTCAAATAAAAAATGGAAAAATGCACAATTTATTGTTGCAGTATGTGAATATTTATGTAAGATAAATATATATTGATGTTTTTATTATTAATTTAACACTTCTCACTGAAAGATAAATTATAAACATATATGTTGATTTTTTTCCAAAAAAAAAGTGAGAAATGCCTTAAAATGATATGAGAAATTGAGCTCAAAGTAACCTAAAATCACCATATTTGCAATGTAAAATATGTATTAGTGATTGCTCAGGCAGTGTAGCCAACTTATTACAAAAATCTGCCAATCTAATCTGGTGTACTAACTTGCCCATTTTCACCATCCCAACTTGCCCAAACTAACACTAACTTCCCTGTTTTCTCACCCTAACTTGCCCGCTAATGTAGGTGGACTCCTGGAATAGAATCCCCTTGTATGTGAGTAAACGTTGGCAATTGTTGGAACAAGTGTTATCACATTGACCAACATGATGCTAACAATCACTTGTTCTCCGATTGAATATTCACAGTGGCATAGAATAGCCAATAATTCTAATTAATCATTTCTTGATTATGAAGATTAATTTAAAAAAAAAATTGAATACTTTTATGTATTGAGATTTCAACAACATAACAAATTATCTTGTAGATGTAATACTTCTGACAACATTATTATTTGTATAAAGTGATTATACTGTTTGGAAACAAAGCAAGAGCTAAAAATGCACATTTATGTCATCCTTCATCCTCCATATGTTTGTTTTGGTTACAGTTGGAAGAGAAAGAAAAAAAAGATCAAGAAGAGGCAGAGAGACAAAGACTAGAAGAACTGCAGAATAAAACACCAGAAGTAACAATCACAGTAGTAAACACACCAGGCTCCAATGTACCTTCAGGAAAGGGGAGCAAGGGTGGTAAGAAACAAGAGACAACACAGGGTAGTGAGAGCAACAGCAAGACAAAGAACAACGTTCCAATAGAGAAAGCTCCTCCTCCTACTTCGCAACAGCCTCCTCAGATGGTCACCATCAAGAGGGTGATGGAAGCAAATGGAGCAGAACCTACAGTCACCATCACATTGAAGGGAGCCACCCCTGATAAAGACAAAGTCCTCTTCACCTTGGTCAATGGGCAAGGTGACTACCGTACGTCCTGATACTTTACTATTCAATTACACAATAATCAACTTTATTATAAAGGCTTTTCCCTTTTTCTAATCTGTTGAACAAAAAAAAATGTTTCAGATATTGAAAAATTCCTACTACTTGCGGTAAATTACCAGTTTTATAAAATGTTGCAAATACAGGGTCTACATTGTAATATACTGTAAGAATTTAAAAAATCATTCCCATATGTTCGAATTATAGACACCAAAATTGAGCAAACTCCTCATTATCTGTGTTAATTGGGACTGAGTCCTCAGGGGTCCTCATCTAGGGGATATGTGGATGGCGACCACAAGGTGCCCAAGCTGAGCAAAACATTTCTTCCACTTACTTGTGTTTTCCACTCATTTAACTTTACTATCTAACCTCTCTTGGTTTTTTCGACCCTGACGCTATTAGGGCATCCGAGGGCTAGGGAGTCTTTCCTTTCTTCCATTTCTTCTTTCCTTTATTTTCTTTTCTTCTCCAGAAAAGCCTGATCAGAGGCTATAAGATGGCAGCCCCATCACTGGTCTTGCCTTCTTTGGCCAGCAACCAATCGAAGGGACTATTATAATGCTTTCAAGTCTTATACGATAATTTCCCGGAATGATCAAAATTCATGCACAGAACAGCAGGTTACACCAGATGGTATCGGAAAAGGAACACCAATATCTTAAAAGAATTGAAGACTACGCCAATTTTGGAATATATTAAACAGTGCCAACTAATTAAGTTATGTAGATAGGAAATAACACTATGAGGTTTTTTAATATTGTTTATTTTTATTTCACTCACCTCATACTTCATAACGTGACACAGCATTGAGAATGTCACAAATGATGTGACGAAACCCTGGGTTTGTGAGGAGTTATGAAGTATGAGGTGAGTGAAATAAAAAATAAACAAGTGCGAACTAAATTGGAAACACCGTCTAGAAAGAATGAGTTCAAAATCGGATCCCCAAAGCTGTTTATAATTATATATCAAGAGGACGAAGATCACTGGACCGTCCTATGAAACGCTGGAGGGAAAATTTTCTATAGGATCGTAACAGGCCTTGGCCTAATACTTGGAAGGAAGAAGAAGAATTGGGACCGAGATATGCACAGAAAGTAAAAAAAACACGAATAATCCAATTAAGTTATTCGGTGCCATGGAAGTAGATCAGAAATGTATTTACCCACTTTAACACTACTTAAATGCAACAAATATTCTTAAAATGTTGTATTAAATGTATTTAGGTGCGAGTCTTAATTGTCATTATTTTATTTCACTCGTAAATATGAAAAAACAAAGTAGGACTATTTCCTGTCATGATCACTCTGGTTACAACAGTTATTCAAAATGGCCGTTGTAACAAGTGAGAACTACACTAGTAACCACCGATATCCACACTTATAACCAACGATGACAATAAGCGATAACCACACTAGTAACCACCGATGACCACACTACTAACCAGTGATAAACCATTACCACAGCATATCCGTGGTTTCAATCTGTAACAACAAACTTTCAGTGACACAACGGAAATTTCCAAAATTGTATTCTCAGAATGTTGGTTGGTACTGTTAAACGCATCAGGGGAGGGGGTTGTGAGTGAAGGTTACTCTTTTGTGCCAGTTTCTAAGCACAGTTTCACAGTAGCACGTTTAAAAATAAATCATATTTTTATAACAATACAAAATACAGCATTTTTAACAAAATACAGTAAAAAGAGTCATGCCTGGATAATATGCGCATAGATAATCGGGAGTTTGCTGTATATATTGTATCTGTGCAAGCAGCATTTTCATGCTATGCTTGCAGCTTTACTAGGGAATTGTAGGTGTGGTAGCTTCCCGTTACTTTCCACATATTGTTAATAAATAATTTATTAAACCTACTTTTACCTGCAAATATGTGGCATTGTCAAATAAATGCCATGCTCTGTAAATGCTCTGAAGTATTTTTGATGTTGTAAAAGTCGTATTTCGTATTTATAACTTGCAAAATGCAATGCTATTTCCTAATAACAGAACTAAAATGAAATCACAGGTATTATCGAATGCAGAGGTTTATGGCCCTGTGGGCATAAATTCTCCATACGTCCATATTTTGAGCTAATGTTTTCCAATCTTCCCCTAAATAATTAACCTCCCTCAAATCGTGGTTAATATTATATTTAAAAAGTTGCCATACACCTCTTTCATTCCCAATTCGTCCCACATGTCCTGCACATTGCAGTCTATGAAACTTAACTATTTTCAGTGCATTTGGTTTGCCATAGAGATAGTAGCTCTCTTCTATGTAGTTTTCTCGATTCACCTGTCTGTTCATCTCTCTCTGACCCAAAAATTTTCATAAGAACTTTATCAGATCTCATAATCTTTTCTCCTTCCTTAAAGTAAGAGACAATGTTTTGCAACCATTTAATGTGAATAGAGAATATTTTTTTCATATACATTTTTAGTTTAATGTTTTTGAGAGAAGTTGGGATGACAATAATTTATGTAAGCATATTTTTCCAGAGTTGAGTCTATGCTTAATTTATTTCTGCACTTCATTCATATTTATTGTTCCTAGGTATTTTAATTCAGCCACTTCAAAATGTCTACCATTTGTTATTAACCATCCTTTTTCATTATATAATATATTTTTACATGTTACCATATATATATATATATATATATATATATAGTTTTATTGATATTTAAGCCTACTTTTAGCTCTAGTTTTTTTAAAAATTGTTTATTATTTCCCCAGTGTTATTTAATAGAATGTGTGTGGCTTTTAGTACATCCTCGCTGTCACCTAATATTACTGTATCATTATATTCCCTTACTATGATCTAATATTGATATTATTGAATTGTACACCTTCTTTACCCTCTAAAGATTTGATTGTGTGCTCTATTACAAAAATTGAATAGCAGAGGAGATAGAATATTAGAATATTGATGTTTTTATTATTAATTTAACATTTCTCAATGAAAGATAAATTAAATTTGAAGAGAAAAATTTTCGCCTAGACCGGGACTCGAACCCGGGACCCTTGGCTTTCCGGGCCAAGTGCTCTACCAACTGAGCTACCGAGGCGAGTTACGATCTAGACGCAAATTTTTCTCTTATTAGAATATTGGTTTGTCTTAATTCATTATGAATTTCAGAAATTTTGTTAAATGAACAGTTTTCCATTTTTATTAAGTTATGTAGATAGGAAATAACACTATGAGGTTCTTTAATATTGTTTATTTTTTATCATTTCACTCACCTCATACTTCATAATTTATAGCAGACCCAGGGTTTCTTCACGTAATTCGTGACATTGTCAATGCTGCGTCATGTTCACAACTGACGTCCAACGGCCTTCTATCCTGCAGACCTTCCAGTTTTCCATTTATCATTTTTTAAAAATAAAATATGGATATTAATATTACAAGAGTGTACTAAAAAGTTATGCCTGGATTCACAAATTAATTTTAACTCTCTGTATCACTACCTTTCATCTCTTGCTATACTTTTATACCATCTTGCTTATTTGCCCTGTCTTATTTCAAGAGTTATTCTAATTTTTACAATTGTTAAAAAATTATTATAAAGAGAAGAGCCTTTATAAATAATTACTTCCTCCATTGTGATATTGTAGTTTGAAATAAAAATATCTTTGTTATTCATTTGATTTTCTTGCACTCGTACCTTTTTGTTTTCAGTGTGTCAGTCGCAAGACAATTCTAAAGTTGGAGCACAGTCATCAGGAAACCAAAATTCAAAGAATAGTCAGAATAACAACACAACAAACAACAAGAAAAAGAAGAATAAAGGAAATAACAACAATAATTCTCAGGCACAGAATAATCCCAGTTCCATAGCCAACAAATCTCAACATTCCATAACCAAAAGTGCACCTATGTCTAAAGCAACTAATTCCTCACAACCCATTGCCAATAAGCAGTCTGCACCTGTCAGTAATTCAAACACATCACAGCAGCAGCAGCAGAAACCCAGACCCTCATCAGCAGTTATTGTCAATCATACAACAAATGACGTGTTTTCCGTGATATCCCCTGTTAATAACCCCCAGAGGGTAAATCACTTTGCAACTGCCACTGCCATTCATATAAACAATGTTATCAACACAATGGCCTCTGATAGGAAGACAACTTCAGTTAGTGCTCAGAAAATGAAGTCTGAAACGTCATCTCCTTCTGCTGGTTCTCGCTCTTTCAGTCTTGAGAACCTCAAGTTACCTCCTGGCATCACAATAACTAAAGTTGATGGGCCGACTGCAGCAGCTTTGAGGAAATCTCAGTCTAAACCCGCCGAAAGCAAACCTGCAACATCCCACAGCTCGACTACCATCATATCTGCACCAACAGCTATTGGAAGTTCAGGAAGAGTCAGTGGTTACAGTGGAACAGGCAATGGTGGAATTTCTCAAGGAATCAATGGTTCAAATGTTATTGTGGTCGATACTGGGAAGATGAAGGAGGAACTGGAAACTGTAGCTATAAATGAAGATGATTCCAGTCATAATGGAGGAGGTAATGGGAAAAAGAAAAATAAAAAGAAAAACAAAAATCAGAATGGGAATGGTAATGGTCAGGGACAGCGGCAACAGCAGATGGGTAATGGAATATCAACAAACCAGGTGAATGGCAAGAATCAGAATAGTGGAGGAAAGAGTCAGAATTTACAGAACGGCAACAGTGTGCGTGTGCAGCCACAAGTACAGAGTCTACTGTCAAAAAATGTACATCCACAAGCGCTGAACATGAATACGAGAGAGTTAGCTCAACAACCAGCCATCATCAAGATGAATGGTTCAGTGGTTACAATCAGAAACCCAGCCTTGCAACAAGCAATGGCAAACAATAGTAGGTTTGCTGCACCAACCACTGGTCGTGCTGAGATACTCGTTAACGGTGAAGTGCCTAACAGCAAGACAGCCAACAAGCCTGCCAAGAAGCCTGTAAACACTCCCATGACCAACGGTGTCATTGGGGTAAAGGCAAAAGAAAGCAATACAGTGCCTCCAAGATTTGCAAACTCTGAAAATGTGATGGTGAGGAATAGAATTGCTTCGCAGGTGGAATATAATGGATTGAATGGTATACCAGGACTGCACATTAGTAAAGTAAACTCACCTGTGGGGAGAGGAGAGGAAAATGGAATTGCTCTGCGAGGTTCAGCCAACATGCTGCCACCTAGAATGAGACTCCAGCAGCAGCAGCAACAACAACAGGGTCATAAAGTTGTGCAGAACCACACTGATCAGAGGGCACAAGCTCAGTCGGCTATGCGGGAAGCTATGGCTGCTTCCATGGCAGCTGCTAACGATGCTAAAAAGAAGAAGAAGAAAAAGAAGGGTGCTGGCGGACAGGGTCACTCTGATGATTGGAATCTTGTTGGTGAGTATATAAACAGGAAGGCATTCAAATTTTGATGGTGTTTTAAATTAAATAGTGACAAGGAAATTGTCAACCGTTGCGTGCTGAAATCTACCTTGGAATTTCTCCCAGAGAAGTGTTGTGATATACTAAGACCACGTCAAAAAAATGTATCTAACACTTTTAACTGCAACACACAGGAAATGAATCCAGTATTCAGCAACAGCAACCCATTGTACAAAGCATATGAACATCCCTGCTTGAATAGAGCAGAGTGGAATGAAGCAGGATGCGGCGTGGGCAACAAGTTATGATGGTTATCCAATCCATCAAGTCTGGAGTTCTGTTGTTTCTCTGTACATAAATTAATGAGTCATTTTTTAACATCTTACCTCATATTTTATGTTTCTTCAAACACGGAAACTAGTTTTCGAGAGAAGGATCTCGCTCATTTTCAACCGACATGTCATTTTTCCTGTGTTTGAAGAAACATAAAATATGAGGTAAGATGTTAAAAAATGACTCATTAGTTTACGAATTAAGAACCTCATAATGTTATTTCCCATATTTAACTATGAATATTTCTCTGTAGTTTAAACAAGAGATTTGGCCCTGGGTTTTAGTGCTTTGCAGTTAAAAGTGGAAAATAATATTTTATCTTTGGTACATTACAATGCTTCTCTAGGAGAAATTTGAAGGTAGGTTTCAACATGTAATGGTTAATAGTTCCCTTGTGAGTGCAAAATAAATATCTTGTGTAATCTCCATATTATCATCACTATTTTCATCAAGGCATTTCAATTGGTGTACATCATCTAAGATAAAATAAGTTAAAATGTACCTTCTTAGGTCAGAGCCGTCGTTCTCAACTTATAAAATATGTATTTTTTTTTTGTCTGAAGGTCTTTCAGAATATCCATTTCATCTTCAGCAGGTCTTTCTTCGCTACATTACTTGATGTGGTGATTGATGGTGCTGGTCCTAATGTAGTGTTGTCGTGACTAATGCTTCTTCCTGACGATATCGTATGGTGGGTTGTTTAGTCTGGGAGTGCTTTCATTTATTAGCAACTTGACGATTTTATTATTAATTTAACACTTCTCATTGAAGGATAAATTATATTTGAAGAGAAAAATTTTCGCCTATACCGGGACTCGAACCCAGGACCCTTGGCTTTCCGGGCCAAGTGCTCTACCAACTGAGCTACCGAGGGAATTACAACGTACATAAGAGAAAAATTTGCATCTAGATCGTAACTCGCCTCGGTAGCTCAGTTGGTAGAGCACTTGGCCCGGAAAGCCAAGGGTCCCGGGTTCGAGTCCCGGTCTAGGCGAAAATTTTTCTCTTCAAATATATTAGCAACTTGTTGTCTTTTTCCTTGATAATTTCCAGGTCTTCCAATCTGTTGAGTTTTGTTGGGTTTTCCCCTTTGTGTACTATTGTAAGGTTGTCTTCTATTGAGTTCATTTTATGACCGGCGTTTATTATGTACTTAGCATAATTAGACATATTGGAAGACCTGGAAATTATCATAAGTAATGCCATGAGTGATTTCCAAATTATTGATAAATTGGAAATCAAGAGTGGCATTTGTTAGGACTATTTAACGAATAAAATTAAGCTGTTTACTAAAAAATAATTATTTGAATATAGTTACCGGTGTTTTAAAATATTTATATAGTTAATGTAAACGGCGATGTTTGAAAACAAATTAGAAATGTGAGGTTATGTATATTCACTGCAACTCGATCATATTATTTATTGCCAAATAGGATCGCAATATTGTAAGAATGCACTCTAGTGGAGAAATAATGAAACACATGAAACTATTATAATCAACATTATTGGTTAATCATTTATATTTTGAATAAACAACTCAGTAAAATCACTGAATCTATTCATTATTTGCTATATTCAATGTATTTGTTGGAGAAAAATATTGGTATAACCTGTTCAGAATATTAAAAAAGGAGGAGCTTTCTTTATCACAAAAGCAGGAGCTGATAAAGAGCAAGGTAAAACATGACTGTCATTAGTGTAAAACAAAATTCATTGAAACATGATTGGTCATTGACTACCATTTATGACATGAGTTAAATAGTCAAGGAAATAAACAAGTTGCTAATACATGAAAGCACTCCCAGACTAAACAACCCACTATACGATATCATCAGGAAGAAGCTTTAGTCACGACAACATTACATAAGGACCAGCACCATCAACCACCACATCAAGTAATGTAGCAAAGAAAGACCTGCTGAAGATGGAATGGATATTCTGAAAGGCCTTCAGACAAAAAGAAACATATTTTATAAGTTGAGGATGACGGCTCTGACCTAAGAAGATACATTTTAACTTATTTTATTTTATGACTATCCACCTCAACGGTTTTAACAATGGATTTTATTAGTATTGATCATCTAAGTATGAATAGAAAGCTTCTTCCATTTACCTCTACATTAGACCATGGTTCTTGTTTTAATACCATGTTTCAGACTCAGTCTTTTGTCTCTTTATCTGGTCACTTTGCCTTATAAATGATCTGATTGTTATCCTTTTTTAATGATTTTACTTTCTAGAGCCTTCCTGGAAATATGAATTATTCCATCCTTTTACATGTCAGAACCATCTTTGTCCTAATTTTCCAGTTATGTTTTGTAATGAAATGTCCATGATCTTTTATTGTTATATATTAAATTTGGGAATTTTTAACATTATGAGGTTCAATTCATAAGAATTAAATAAATCGTGATTATTTCTTACCTCATACTTCTAGGTTCCTTTAAACACAGCACTGCAGTATCGGCGACTCCTTGTCACCATCATCAGCTGTTTTCACGATTGTCAATTTTTTCTTTTGTTGATAATTATCCAAACTGCCATCTGATGTTCTTTTTAAGGAATTATTTTCTAAACTGCCATCTGGTGTTCTTTTTAATGAATCATTTTCTAATCTGTCATCTGTTGTATTTTAGAAGAACTTTGTAATCAAGCTCGGGTCGTCTGGAATTTTGAAGTTCATGGTTCTAGTATGGTTTTTTTGAATATATATCTAAACCTTTAGATTTAACAGTTTGGGAAAAAATATATATTCAAAAAAACCATACTAGAACCATGAACTTCGAAATTCCAGACGAACCGAGCTTGATTACAAAGTTCTTCTAAAATACAACAGATGGCAGTTTAGAAAATGATTAATTAAAAAAGAACACAGATGGCAGTTTAGAAAATAATTCCTTGAAAAGAACATCAGATGGCAGTTTGGATAATTATCAACAAAAGAAAAAATTGACAATCGTGAAAACAGCTGATGATGGTGACAAGGAGTTGCCAATACTGCAGTGCTGTGTTTAAAGGAACCTAGAAGTATGAGGTAAGAAATAATCACGATTTATTTAATTCTTATCCATGATCTTCTCTAATAATTCATTTTTTTAAACTTTTCTTGATTTTTCCCACAAATATTCTATGCAAAAAATATACATCTATTGTTCAGCAATTAACAATTATTATAAGAAGTATTTTTATTATGTTGCAGAGAGTGTTTTTGCTCCGAAGGATATTGATCTTGAAAACGGTGATATTGATGACGATGAACGTGAGCTTGAAGCATTTAAGAGATTCTGCTTCAATTCAGTTCCACCTAAACGTAAGGAGAAAGTTCACCTTAACATCAAAGACATCGTACTGAAGAAAAAGTCATCTGCTATTGGCTGTAGCTAAGCCATATAACAGAACTGCCTTGGCATTAAGTGGCTTCTTAAGTAAGATTGGTTCTATTTCATCTAATTCCTCAATGTTTCAAACAATAATTGTTGATAATTACATGATTTAATTGGATTGTCTGGTTATATGCTTGCAATAAAAACACAGTTTTACACTTTCTTCAACTTTATTAGTTTGCGAGATAAGACAACAGAGGGTAATTGAAAAACTTGGAAAATTTTAACATATTGTTCTAGAAAATAACTGGAAGATTTGAAAGCACTTTAAAGATCCTCATGTTTGTTATTTCATGAACTCTAAAATTGGAGTTCCTGCAGGAGGGTTGTAGCTCTTGCTAGTAGATTCATTTTTGTTTTTCAAGCATATTTATTTAGCTACTTTTGGTGTGACTGTTGTTAGAATTTTATAAGAAGTGAAAATTAAATCAATGCACTCTTTTAAAAAAACTTCAGTATTTCTTTTAGCTAATCAACATTCAAAATTATTAATATTTAAATGGGAAGTCTCACTGTGAGGTTCATTTCAATAAATTTAAGTGAATCAGTTTACATCTTCATAGTTAAATATGGGAAATAACATTATGAGGTTCTTAATTCAATGAATTAATGAATCACTTCTTATCGTATCTCATATGAGGTATTATAAGAAGTGATTCATTCATTCAGTTTAAATCTTACCTCATAATTTGGTAGTGAGAACATGTTACAGTATCCCTGCATACTATCATTATAAAATAAAATAAGTTAAAATATACCTTCTTAGGTAAAATCCGTCGTCCTCAACTTATAAAATATGTAATCTTTATGCCTGTAGGTCTTTCAGAACATCCGTTCCATCTTCAGCAAGTCACTCTTCGCTACAACATCCAGTATGATGGTTGATGCTGCTGGTCCTAATATGGCTCTGTCGTGACTAAAGCTTCTTCCTGGCGATATCGTTTGTTGAAATATATATTGGCAATAGTCTTACGTAGCGTTAATTTAGTTTTAAAAAAACTAGACTTTGTTTTGGCTTGACTGGCTATAGAGTCAACACTAATACAATTCATTGTTAAAACCGTTGAGGTGGAGAGTCATAAAATAAAATAAATTAACGCTACGTAAGACTATTGCCAATATATATTTCAACAAACGATATTGTCAGGAAGAAGCTTTAGTCACGACAGAGCCACATTAGAACCAGCAGCATCAACCATCATACTGGATGTTGTAGCGAAGAGTGACCTGCTGAAGATGGAACGGATGTTCTGAAAGGCCTACAGGCATAAAGATCACATATTTATAAGTTGAAGACGACGGATTTTACCTAAGAAGGTATATTTTAACTTATTTTATTTTTTGACTCTCCACCTCAAAGATTTTAACAGTGAATTTTAATAGTATTGATACTATCATTAGCTCGTATGTAGGGATAATGAAACATGTTCTCAAGAATTCTACCAAATTATGAGGTAAGTCGTAAACTGACTCATTTAAATTTATTAAAAAATATATTTACAATAAAGTTATGGCGCCATGATTAAGCTTAAAAATGATATGACTTAAATAATTGTGTGTTGACTATGTTATATAACATGTCAGAGATTTTGTAAGTGGAAAATGTTCTTTCTTCTTCTTCCTTCCAAGTATTAGGCCAAGGCCTGTTACGATCCTATAGAAAATTTTCCCTCCAGCGTTTCATAGGACGGCCCAGTGATCTTCGTCCTTTCCAGGAAATTCTCGTATAAGACTTGAAAGCATAATAATAGTCCCTTCGATTGGTTGCTGGCCAAAGGAAGGCAAGACCAGTGATGGGGCTGCCATCTTATAGCCTCTGGTCAGGCTTTTCTGGAGAAGAAAAGAAAATAAAGGAAAGAAGAAATGGAAGAAAGGAAAGACTCCCTAGCCCTCGGATGCCCTAATAGCGTCGAGGTCGAAAAAAACAAGTGTTAACCAGGAGAGGTTAGATAGTAAAGTTAAAAGAGTGCAAAACACAAGTAAGTGGAAGAAATGTTTTGCTCAGCTTGGGCACCTTGTGGTCGCCATCCACATATCCACTAGATGAGGACCCCTGAGGGTTGGAAAATGTTAATGTAAGGATAAGAGCAAATTTATTACATGCTATCAAAACTGGTTAGGAAGTAACACTATTAGGTAATTTATTAAGATTGAATTGGAAATATACACCTCATCTCATATTTTGTTTTCTTACATGACATGTTTAGGCAAACACCTCCACCATTATTATTATCCTATCCTGAATCCTATCGTAAATTAATAACTTCTACAAGTTTTAATTTTTTTACCCATGTCCCTACTTACATGGAATGACCCAGATTTTTTTTACTTATGCGACAGGGGGTAAGCCTACTAATTTGTAAGGGCGTGACTTTGAATATGTCAGGATATTCTTAAAATTTTAAGTATCCACCCTCTTTTGGGGGTAAATATCTCGAGAGACGCTTAAGGTTCATACACCTTTTTGCATATTTCTCTGAGGCTATTAATTTCACTTCGCTAGGTTTGAAAATTCATGTTTTGCAAATTTGATCATCTTCAACACGTCAGTCAGACTTAAAACTTTTCTAAATGAATACATATCATATAATAAGCATTAATTTCACTTCGCTAAGTTTAAGTACATATATTTGAAGAGAAAAAAAAAAAATCAATAAAAACATCATTAAGTACATATACCTGCCAGATACAACTCACTTTTTATCAGAATTCTACTCATTATTCCTGACTTATTATTTCATAAAATGATGATCAGATGAAAAAATAAAAGCTGTCACAAACCAAAATGCGTATTGTGCTGAGTATGGTGTTATATCTGTAATTTATCGCCTGTTTATAAGGAAAATGCAAGAAAGTGACAAATCTTGTGATATGTTCATTTAACACCTAAATATATATTTTTATTTTTGTTATTGTTAATCTAAGCACATATGAAAATGAGGTGTTTGTTCATTGTGGCAGTTTAGTGAATTAAAGTGAACTAATATTGAAATGTTTTATAGTTCACTATTTACAAACACTTCATTGGGACAAAGTATTGACTGCACAAGAGAATGGTAGAGTAATACTCTTAAACCTTCTCTATGGTTATGTTTTGATAATGACCTTTATTTTCTCTATCCTTCCATAATTCTTTCTTTTTCCCAAACCTTCCTTTGTTTTCAATGTCCTTTTTGTACTTGTTCCATCCATCATCCTGGTCTCTCACTGGATATACTTCTTTCCTTCCTTTTAATTCTAGCATCTTTCAGTCCAAACTTGTGGAACATTGTTCTTTGTTCTTTGAAAGAAGTCTCTCTATTTTTTTGTCATTCCTGATTTTATCTTGTTTTTGTGACAAATAAATCATAGCTAGGGATAGGCAAGCTATGTCTTTCCCTTGGCATCCTCACAGTATATGGATCCTTGCATCCACCATAGGCCTTAATAGCCTGTTAATGGTATACCTTTATTGGCAAAATACCTCAATTAATTATGAATTTTCATGCTGTCCTCTGTTTTCTACCATACAAACTATATGAAATAGAAGTTGCTGTGAAACTGTTTTTATTGTAAAAATATACTCGACATACTTTGTACTGAGACTTGAGAAGCTGTGAAGATAAGGCAGGACTTTACATCTCAGCTTTAACTGTGGAGTACAGTAGCATACAATAGTATAGCAATGCGAGAGCTTAAATGTCTTTATTTTAAAGAAAAAAGAATTGCACAGAGGTGCTTCCATTATGCATATGACCAGGTAGCTGGCACATATTCTTTTTATAAATTTGTGGTGGTGCGATTAATTTTCACTGTAGATAAACTGACATGATTTTTTTTATGCTTTGATGGATTATTTTAATAAATATTGCAATGTTTGCAATAAAGATATATGATTTAATTTATCTGCAAGACAAGTTTGTGTAATTTGAAGGGAAAAAAAGTTCATTATGCATTTATGAGATTCTAATATGTGAGAAGAATAAGTCCATCCAGTGGGAGAAGATCTCTGGTTTCTTGTGTTTGTTTCTATGGAAACCATTCTTTGTTGCCAAATTGAAAGCTTCTGTTAATACACATTGAAAAGAACAGCTCGAGCTGGGAGAGTGCATATTGAAATGAATTTATCTTTGTTCAGCATGTCCGATAGTTGACTTGCATTGGCAGTAATTCTGTCGGAGATGTATTTTCATTGGAAGTGCTATAGCATCCTTTAAAAGCTGATGACACTTTCAAAAAATAAAAGATCACATATATGGATTGTCTATAAAAAATCAGAGTGGCGAAGAATGAAATATCTATAATGAAATTAAGCAATCACCAGTATTTCAACTATCTGTTCAATTGTAGAGATGATATTTTTCTTAAGCTTTTTTTTATTTTTTGTAGAATGCAAGTTATTTTATTAGTAAAAACTAAATATGAGGTTTTCAATAGTGTCTAACTTTCCCACTGTTTCCCAAAATGACAGTATAAACATACAATATATTATGGTGAAATTAAATGTTTCTTACCTCTCCTCATATAAGTTTCTAAGTTGATCACGATTTTGAGACTAACTGTCTCATCATCAGAATTTACTTGTAGGCTCTGCTGTTGCCATTGACAACTTTTTTTTTTATTATTATTCTGGCTTTTACAATGAATATACATTTTTCCGGTACCCATGTTCACAGTTAACTACACATTTGTTTCAACACATTTTTCCATTCTTGTCTGTTCATCCATATATCTTCTTCTATTTCACATTCCCTCTTAGTTTCATTAATTCCCTGAATCCACGTAATATTTGGTCTACCCTTCTTTTTCCTTCCCTGTGGTTCCCAATCCATGATTATCTTAGGTAGTCTTCCTTCTTCCATCCTTCTAATGTGTCTGTACCAATTTAATTGTTTCTTCTTTATAAAATCTAATATTGAATATTGTATTTCATTAATGTTGGGAAGTAAACATTATGAGGTATAATCATTAAAATTCATCGGAGAACATATTGTTTAAACAACTCACCTCATAGGATTCATGCTTCCATAATATCGCGATTTCAAACATAATCATGTTCATCGTCAGCCATAACTCCGACTGATGAAATTCTTCGGCCGTCAACTATTCTATTGTTGCCATCTTCAGTGCTGAATATTGTACCTGCATTTCAACTTCTTTTTTTACTTATTTAATTGTGCTTTAATAGGGTGAATTTAATCTGAGTCTATGTAAAATTTCTTTATACTGAAGACGCACTCTCAGAAATTTTATGCTTCACGCTGAGACAATATCACTGATTATCTCACTATTATATATGTTTTGAATTGATGATGAGCTGCACTCTATTTGCCTGACTTAATCTACTCAAAAGGAAAGGTTCTAAATTGAGTATTTCTTAGTTGCATCAAAAAGAAGCTCAGACACGGATTTAATCACATTGGAGCAATCACTCCCCTAACTAGCTTCACAGTATCTTCTTAATTCCTTGGAGCACTAGCTCCCCTATATCTCGTATATTCGCTCGGAGCACTAGCTCTGCTGTGTAAATATTATTTGGCTCGGAGCACTAGCTCTGCTGTGTCTTCTTCTTCGGCCCGGAGCACTAGCTCCACTGCGTCTAACAATGAAATTTCATGGCTTTTTTATAATCATTTCACAAGAAATTCGTGAATTTGGCTCCAGTATTACATGAGCATTTTAACTTTTAACAAAATTCTTATTGGTTAAAATAAATGTTTGAATACACCTCTATTTTAGATTTTTACATATGCAACAGGATATAGGCCTTGACGATTTTTTATTATTAATTTAACACTTCTCATTGAAGGATAAATTATATTTGAAGAGAAAAATTTTCGCCTAGACCGGGACTCGAACCCAGGACCCTTGGCTTTCCGGGCCAAGTGCTCTACCAACTGAGCTACCGAGGCGAGTTATGATCTAGACGCAAATTTTTCTCTTATGTACGTTGTAATTCCCTTGCGCCAATCGTCAATAGAAGCCCTACTGGCTATAAAGTAGTGTTAAATTCCCAATAAAATGTCTTCTTAACTAAGAAGCCGCCATTTGCAAACATAGAAGCTATGGTTTCAAGCATTTGGCGCGAGGGAATTACAACGTACATAAGAGAAAAATTTGCATCTAGATCGTAACTCGCATCGATAGCTCAGTTGGTAGAGCACTTGGCCCGGAAAGCCAAGGGTCCTGGATTCGAGTCCCGGTCTAGGCGAAAATTTTTCTCTTCAAATATAGGATATAGGCCTACTAACTTTCAGGGTGTGATTTTTTTTAATCTTAGGACTTTCTTAAAAACTCATGTATCCTTCTTTTCTTGGGGCCGAGAACCTTATGCCTTGGCTAACCGCAATGTTTTTTTGGGGGGGGGGGATAAAGTCTCTTGAGACAATGCTTAAAAGTTTTAGACCTTTTCACATCTCTCTTTGACCATATTAATTTCGCTTTGCTAAGTTTGACTTGAATGTTTTGCACATTTGACTGTGTTCAAATCCCAAGACCATAAGACTTTTTGTTGTGCTTATATTTCTGTAATAATCAAAAACTGCCGTTCCTCTTTTGGGACACCTGCATCTTCCCCCTTCCTTCAGGTACATTGGCCTGCCATCCTCTGAGTACAGTTAGTCACTTAGCAAGCAGGCAACTTAAGGAGTGGTATGAATCAATAACAAAAATAAATTTTGAATATGCCAGTACACTTGTCACAGGTATTGGATGTGTATTGTTTATTTTTTATCATTTCACTCACCTCATACTTCATAATTTATAGCAGACCCAGGGTTTCTTCACGTAATTCGTGACATTGTCAATGCTGCGTCATGTTCACAACTGACGTCCAACGGCCTTCTATCCTGCAGACTGACCTCCGCGCCATCTGGTGGCCGACCGAAGAATTTCCAAATCAGGCCTCTTTCTTTATAACCGGGTATTTCAAAATTCATAGTTGTATTTTCATTCTTGCATATGTAAATTTTTTCCCAAATTGTGAGTTCCTTCGGTTTTTCCAATTGTTTAAGTAATTTTGTTTTGGTTTCTATTCTATGTTTTTCTGACCAGGCATGGCCAGCTATTGCAGATTTTTCGGTTTCTTTCTCCTTTTTAACATTTCTGAGGTGTTCTTTTAATCTTGTAATTTGATTCCTTTTTGTTTTTTTCCTATGTATATCTTTTCAACAATCTTTAACAATTAATTTGATAAATTCCCTATTTTTTGCAGTCTTCCAAATTTTTTCATTTTTGTTGGTTTTTTATTAAATTAACCTAAGCTGTAATCATTTTTCGGTGCTAATTTAATGTTTAATTTGTTGAAAATTTTTTTTGAAACTTGTCAAATACGAACGGATGGTATGTGAACTTCTTAATTTTTTTTTTTTTGCCTATATATTTTTATCTGTCTGAAGAGTACTTTCATTGATGACTTTTTGTTCTTTGCATTTATTTATGTTCCTTGTGTATCATTTTCTTGTGAGACACCATTATCCTTCTTTAGCAATTTTTATTATGTGTTCTTTCTCTTTATTTTAATTTTCTTTGCTCATGTGGACATTCACAAGTTTTCTGTGTGTTAAACTATAAATACTACTGCCTGTTTGTGTGAACATTGTTAAAAGTCTGGCCAGTTAGCTTTTATATAATTGTTCGATGTGAGTTTCTTTTCTGTAGATTCCAAATTCTATTTTCTTTTTTTCTTCTTCTTTCCTAATCAATTTAAGGTCTAAAAATGGTATTTCATGATTATTTTCTATTTCCATTGTAAATTTGATTGTTTTATTTTGAATATTTAACAGTTTAATGGCATCTTCTAATTGTTTCTCTTTTACTATTGCTATGATATCATCTACGTATCTTCTCCAAAATTTAAACATCAAAGGATGTGCTTTAGTTACATGACATTCAAAATTCCCCATAAATGATAAAAAATAAACAATATTAAAGAACCTCATAGTGTTATTTCCTATCTACATAACTTAATAATTGGATGTGTATGTTAAAATTAGTTTGAAATAAGTATTATACTTCGCCATTTTACTCTTGATGGGCAGATTTCTTCTTCTTGATGTGAGTCTTGGCTTTCTCCACTAGGTGTCCCGAAACATCTCTATTTTCTGCCATAGTTCTCCATCCTTGGATCCTTATAGTTGCAAGATCATCCTCCACATCATCCATCCATCTAGTTCTAGGACATCCCTTTCTTCTTCTCGAGTAATCTTTCCTTCCTCATTCTTACAAGATGGCCCAGCCATCTTTGGCTTTGAGACTTTATAAAACTGACTATATCTTGGCTATTTGTTAAATCATTCAGTTCCTGGTTACTATGAATTCTCCACACATTTTCATTCTCCTTCAAAAGTCCAAAAATTTATAGGCACATCTCTTTTCCAAATTAATTGTGATTTCAGTCTTTATTTTCGTATATGCATCTGTTACTGTTCTTAGATATGTAATTTTTTTCACATTTTTTGCAATTTTATGCCTGAGAGGTTTATATTCCAATCATCGTTTTGGTTTCTAGATATTTTCATGACTGCCGTCTTGTCAATATTAATTTTAAACATGTTCTACTGCAACTGTTTTTTTTAGTGTTCAAGTTTGTGTTCTTTATATATATATATATATATTTAATTTTCCCTCATCTACGAATATTAAGGTTTTCTGATTCTTTATTCATTATATAAAATAACTATATTATGATCATAATACAATCTCTAGTTTGCTCTATTATCATAAATATAAAGCTAATTGATTTTAAAATTGTATGATGGTAGTACCTGCCATGAGCTGAAAAATAAATTTTACATTTAATGGATTTTTAAGTTAATATAAAATATTCACTTTATAGTAAAGCTCTTATATTAGGAGGTACTGGATTCATTCTCAGGAAACAGTGAGTTTTTTTATACATAAATATAAGTTTGACAGTTTTTAGGCTACTGTTTTCTTAACATTTATATACCATTGCTCATAATTCCATCCTTAAGTAAGATTCGGATCTGTATCAGTTGGTTACAGATAAAACCATGTTTTTTAAGAACATTTCAATTTCAATTTATCTTTTAATTGTGTAAGTGGGAAGCAACACTGAAGTAATTTTCAATCTATAATTGAGTTGGATAAAATGTTTTTACATCTCACCTCATAAAGTTTCATGTTTTCATGGTACTGGTTTCAAAGACCTTTGCCTTCATCTTCATTCAGACTTGGAGTTTGCCTGAAGATGAAGGGAAATGTCTTTGAAACCAGTATTGTGAAAACACAGAAGTTTATGAAGTTTCCGATTGAGGGTCTTTCCACTTTTCAGCGGTTGCCCTTTTACCAGCCGGCTGCTGGCCCTTCACATCCACATGTGTCAATCACAGAGGTAGATGATCAACAGCCAGTGTAGGGGTGACATGTGGTTAGCATATCGAGTCCCCCAGCCGTTATAGCTGATTCCTCAACCTGGAGCCGCTACTTATTGTAGCTACCCAATTGCCTCACGATGCTGGGTGGGCACCGGTCCCATACTGGCCAAAATACCATGAGAAAATTTCTTCCCCCATGGAGACTCGAACCAGCGCAAGTCCCATAGCTCTGCGCCAAGGCTTCCTACCTTAACCGCTCGGCTACGGCACAGGACAGTTTATGAAGTGAGATGTAAAAAATTAACCCAACTCAATTATAGATTTAATTTATCCATTCAGATCAAAAAACATAGAATAAATACTATTTTTATTCCTTTTACATTATATATATATTGATTATATTATTTTTGGTCTGGACATCTTACCTCAATATTAATGTTGATTTGTTCTTGGACATGTTTCAAAACAATTCTGTTTTATCGTCAGCTTTCCCAGATATTAATGTTGATTTGTTCTTGGACATGTTTCAAAACAATTCTGTTTTATCGTCAGCTTTCCCAGACTCTGAAAGCTGACGATAAAACAGAATTGTTTTGAAACATGTCCAAGAACAAATCAACATTAATATCTGGGAAAGCTGACGATAAAACAGAATTGTTTTGAAACATGTCCAAGAACAAATCAACATTAATATTGAGGTAAGATGTCCAGACCAAAAAATAATATAATTAAAATAACCTCAAAATATAACTTCCTAAAATTAAATATTATATATATTGATATTCATAGTCATGATTATACTTTCTCAAGAATATTTCATTTTAATTCTTGATAGGTGGCTGAAATTTAAGTGAAATTTTTGCTAACTGAAATACTTGACTGCAGCCTAGAACAGGTTATGTGTGTGATTTTGTGAGTTTTTAAAATATAATGTGATATTAGTTGTAGTAATATCTTTGATTTAAAAATGTGAGAAAATATTTGAGTTGATGCTGATTGGCCATTAAAACAAAAAAGAAGGCATGAAATGTGTGATTTTTTATTTTATTTTTGGAAGTGTCTGCAGTGAGTGTTGCTGTATACAGACAGGGTTTTGATGTATATTCCATTATGACATGCACGTGCACAGCTCCGGCACCTAACAACACATTTACTTCACAGTGTAAAGGCTGAGACAGACAAACAAACAAACATACAAACATTATATGAATACAACCCAAGTTTTTCTACAAGAAGAGCCTGACAAACTCGAGTGGTCTGTGGTATTGTATTTGTTATACAAATTTATTTAGCCATTAGAATCAACTAGATTAAAACTTACAATATAAGCTCAAATCATCATTCATTATTTATTTTCTACAGAACAAATCTAACTGTATGTTAGAATTTGTACAGATTCTTGTTTTGTAGCTGCAATGCTCTATTATTGAGCTACTGAGATGCATATATTGGACCTGCCCCAAATTCTTCTCTCTTCATTTCCCAATTCCTACAGAAATAGGATATAACATTTAATAACATTCCAAGTGTTCCAAAAAGTTTCACATTTTTTAAGGAGAGGTAGGATCACAAAAAAAATCCTTTAAATTTGGATCCTAAAATTATTACTTCCTGAGATATGTGACACTACATTCTATTGTGAGCTCTTTGACAATAATGAATTAGGTACAGAATAAAATTATTATTTAAGTTTCGTAGCATTAATAATTAATAAAAACTGAGTCACATTTCACCTCATTTTTCGTGTTCTTCAAGCAAAGGGCTGACGGTTTCTGGAGGCATCTTAGCCATATCCACAACACAGAACAGTTATGGATATGGCTAAATATGGGAGGGATGCCTCCAGAAATAGCAGTTCTGTGCTTGAAGAATACAAAATATGAGGTGAAATATGACTAATTTTTTTATTAATTATTGAATTGAAAACCTCAATGTTACTTCCCGTAATTAATTTATGAATAAAATTTCTTAGCATTATTTAACAGCACCGTGCAATAGCCTAGGTTATTAGTGTCTAATTCAAATCTGGATATTGAAAGGCTGACACATTATTCTCAGAGATATCTTATTTCAGGCTTGAGGTTATTTTGTGTTCTGCAAATCTATAATGGAAACCACGGTTTTACTTCTTTTCTGAAAGAAACCAATCTCAAGATTTATACACCCTTTAGATTCCATCAACCCCATATGGGTTTGAACATGCAAACTGTGGAATCAAAGATGGGCATGGTAATCACTAGTCACCAGGACCAAAAAAATTGTATAAGTCATAACCTTGTAACAAAGATATACCAGAAGGTAATCAAGTTATTCTTAGAATTAAGATTTTTATTTACAATTAACATAACAATGAACTACATGGTCTTTATAGGAAGCCAGATATAATAAGAACAGTTAAGTCTCGTAGACTGCGATGGGCAGGACATGTTGCGTGTATGGGGAATGAAAGACTTGCATGGAAGCTTCTTGTAGGAAAGCCAGAGGGAAAACGCCCAGTTGGTAGACCAAGAATGAGGTGGGAGAACAACATTAACTATGATTTGAGGGAAGTAGATTACACAGGGAATGATTGGAAAGCATTAGCTCAGGATAGGGATGTATGGAGAGCTTATGTCCGTGCGGCCATGAACCTACGGGTTTGATAGTGCCAGTGAATAAGTAAGTAAGTATTGTACTAAAATTCATCGGAGAACATATTGTTTAAACAACTCACCTCATAGGATTCATGCTTCCATGATATCGCGATTTCAAACATAATCATGTTCATCGTCAGCCATAACTCCGACTGATGAAATTCTTCGGCCGTCAACTATTCTATTGTCGCCATCTTCAGTGCTGCCATCTATGGTTGAATTTATGAACTTCGAAATTAATGTAATTTCGTTAGGGATATCAAAATTCATTGATCTATTTTTGTTTTTCTGAATGTATATTTTTTTTGGAAAAAATATTTTTTTTGGAAAAAATATACATTCAGAAAAACAAAAATAGATCAATGAATTTTGATATCCCTAACGAAATTACATTAATTTCGAAGTTCATAAATTCAACCATAGATGGCAGCACTGAAGATGGCGACAATAGAATAGTTGACGGCCGAAGAATTTCATCAGTCGGAGTTATGGCTGACGATGAACATGATTATGTTTGAAATCGCGATATCATGGAAGCATGAATCCTATGAGGTGAGTTGTTTAAACAATATGTTCTCCGATGAATTTTAATGATTATACCTCATAATGTTTACTTCCCAACATTAATTAAATATAAGTATTGTACTATTTAATGTAACTTAATGAGAGAATTGCTAAATCAACAGATGCCCCAGCATGGGCAATTCTTACTAGTGGAATTTTCATAAGCTGTTTACATGTTAGCTCATTCTTTCAATCTTAACTGATATGTAGATAATATACAAGCCTATTAGCAGACCCAACAAAACTGAGGAGTGTTTCAAATTTCTATAGATTAGATTAGATTTATTTAGCCTGGTGGAGTTAAGGCCATGTGGCCTTCTCTTCCACTCACCAGGACAAACATATATTACATCAGAATATAACAATTTGAATTAACTCTAATATTAAATACTAAATAAAAATTTGATCAAAAAGATAATTAAATTTGAAGAGAAAAATTTTCGCCTAGACCGGGACTCGAACCCGGGACCCTTGGCTTTCCGGGCCAAGTGCTCTACCAACTGAGCTACCGAGGCGAGTTACGATCTAGACGCAAATTTTTCTCTTATATACGTTGTAATTCCGTATCGCCAAATGCTTTTGAAACCATTGTTTCTATCTTTGCAAATGGCAGCTTCTTAGTTAAGAAGACATTTATTGGAAATTTAACATTACTTTAAAAGCCAGTAAGGCCTCTAATGATGTTTTTATTATTAATTTAACATTTCTCAATGAAAGATAAATTAAATTTGAAGAGAAAAATTTTCGCCTAGACCGGGACTATTAATATCTATTATATTACGATCTAATTGCAACCAGTTAATGTTAGTTAAAATTAAGACTAAAACTAATAATAAAATGTATACAAGCAAAACATATTAAATTGTCCCTGTCTAATATATATAAAAACAAAGAAAAATAATGTGATATAGAAAACTAATTTTACAATTATACAATATTTAAAACAAAGCAAAAGAAAATATTTGTTAATCTTAATATTATTTTCATAAATAATTGAATTTATTAATGGTTAAAAGAATACTATCAGTGAGGTGTATAAGTTAGTTTGTTATTAAATGATTCTTTAGTTTGTTTTTGAAGGATGTTATAGTTTGACAGTCTCTGACATAGGGCGGAAGGGAATTCCATGTTTTGGCAAGTGAGACCATAAGAGATAATGAATAGTATACAGTGTGATGAGGAGGGATATAAAGGACAATGTGCTGATGGGATCGAGTGTCAAGATTATAGATACAGGACAAAAGGGATGGATATTTTGTTATGATAAAAATATTGCTTGCTTTACTTCAGGATTCAAGATATGGATGTTCAAACCCAGCAACGATTGATGGATTTTTCAACCTCCTTCAGAAAAGAAGTAAACCTTTGGTTCCCATATGATAAATATGAGATGTGAAAGAACCTTAAACCTTTAAAAAAAATGGTTCCATCATGTCCAGCTTTGAATTGTGACACAGATAACCTTATATGTTTGAGAATATCATTAACTGTAAATTACTTTTTATTAATTACTATGAGGCATTATTTATTTAAGAAAATTGTATCACCTGAGCTCATATCCTTATTAGACCAGTTTCAGAACCTAATTAAATTATTTTTTTTGTAGTGTTCTGTCCTAGGGCAGGTCTTTCACTGCAGTCATAACATTTTCATGCTATGCTTTGCAGCTTTACTAGGGAATTATAGGTGTGGTAGCTTCCCATTGCTTTTTCCACACCATGGATGATAATTATGATGGCCAGATGATATTCGGGGACCGTTTAGGCCTCAAAGCTTCTTGACGTTTGTCTTACAGGTGAGGAAAAACCCTCATCCAGGAAGCTTGTCCTGACCGGGAATTGAACCTGGGCCCACTGCATGACAAGGCAACACACTACCTCGAGACCATAGTGGTGGACTAGTTAAATATGGGAAATTAAATTAAATCTAATCAAAACCTAATTAAATCTTGAATACTAAAACCGGTCTAATAAGAAGGGTATGTGGTAAGGTGATACAATTTTTATAAAATAAACTGTAAGAGTATTGAACTCTGAAGTAGAACCACTTCATAAAATAATTTTAGGATCCTTGTTTATAAGATATTGTTGTAATGTGTATTACTCTTAAATGTTGCAATTTTTTTCCCCCAGATACATCAAATTCATGACTGCTTCTATATTTGACACATTCTAGTAAAATGTTCGTTTTAAAGGAAGTTGTGCTTGAAGAAAGATTATATATAAATGAATAACAACTCTCATAAAACAATAGTGTTATGGAACATTCGGTAATAATAACTTACTTCCTAAAAGTGTAACTAGATTAAAACATTTAACTATAGAAACTTTAAATTCAGAATGGAAATGAGCTCTACTAATAAACTTCACAAAATTGTTCGGAGATGTTGGTTGAGTGTTAATCATACTGGTCAACTTCTGGTTCACAGGTTCAAACTCAGGTAGGGCTGATGGATGTTGAGGTGTAAAAATCCAGTGTATGCCATACCATAGCTGAGGGGTTAAGACATCTTGCCTTGGTGCAGAGATACAGGACTTGTGCTGTTCGACTCCCTATGAGGGATTCAATTTTCTTATGTAATTTCGGCCAGCATGGGACTGTTGTCTGGTTCAGATGAGATCCCAGCAGAACTGATAAAATCAGGGGGAGAAAAATTGATGGGCAAGATACGCCAGTTGCTTAATATGATTTGGGATATAGAAGCTTTTCTAGATGAATGGAAAGAACCAGTTATCATACCAATTTATAAGAAAGGAGAAATAAGAATTAAATTAATTGTGATTTCTTCTTACCTCATATTTCTATGCTTTTTTAAACACAACACAGCACTGCAGTATCAGTGACCCATTTTCACCATCCTCAGCTGTTTTCAGGACTGTCAGTTTTTTCTTTTGCCGGTAATTATCCAAACAGCCATCTGGTGTTTTTTTGAAGGAATTATTTTCTAAACTGCCATCTGGTGTTCTTTTGAATGAATCATTTTCTAAACTGCCATCTGTTGTATTTTTGAAGAACTTTGTAATCAAGCTCAGTTCGTCTTGAATCTTGAAGTTCATGGTTCTAGTATGGTTTTTTTGAATATATATTTTTTCCCAAACTGTTAAATCCAAAGTTTTGGATAGATGTTTCAAAAGTTTTGCTTCTTTTTCAATTCTATGATGCTCTAATAAACTATGTGCTGCTATATGTGAAAGGAGATAAAGGTGATTGCAACAACTATAGGGGCATCTCATTACTTTCAACTTTGTACAAAATTCTAACAAATATATTAGTAAGCAGACTTACTCCTTATATTGATGAGATTCTAGGAGGTCATCAGTGTGCATTTAAAAGAAACAGGTCTACAACAGATCAGATTTTTAGTTTAAGACAGATTTTAGGAAAGAAGTGGGAATATAATGGTACTGTACATCAACTATATGTAGACTTCAAAAAAGGCATACAATTCAATTAAGAGGGAGGAGTTATATAGTATCCTGCTGGAGTTCAGAATTCCTAAAAAGTTAATTACACTTATACGAATGTGTCTAAATGGCACAAAGAGTAGGGTGCGTGTAGGCAAACAGTTTTCGGATACTTTTGAAATCCACAGTGGATTGAAGCAAGGAGATGCACTATCTCCTCTACTATTTAATTTTGTACTAGAACATGCCATCAAATTTTTAGAGGATGAAGAAGGCCTACAACTCAATGGTATTAATAAGCTGTTGGTTTATGCTGATGATGTAGTACTATTGGCCGATAGCGAGGAGATACTAAAGGCCAACACACACACACTGCTGAGTAACACTAAGAAATTGGGACTGGAAGTAAATATCAATAAAACTAATATATGGTCACACATAAAAATACATTATATAATGGAAATGGATAGCTAATGACAAATGAGGGAAATTTTGAGGAAGTGGCTGAATTCAAACACCTAGGAACGATAATCACAAACAGGAATGAGATGCGCAAGGAAACTAAACATAGGCTCAATTCTGGAAATGCATGTTATTATGCCTTACAGAGACTCCTGACTTCCCAACTCCTTTCAAAAAACAAACTGAAAATATATAAAACTATTATTCTACCAGTTATATTATATGGGTGCGAAACATGGGCTCTTACTTTAAGGGAGGAAAGGAGATTACGAGCATTTGAGAATAAAGTTCTTAGGAAAATTTTTGGACCAAAGAGAGATGAACAAACAAAATGGAGACTACATAACAGTGAATTACATGGTCTTTATAGGAAGCCAGATATAATGAGAACAGTTAAGTCTCGTAGACTGCAATGAGCAGGACATGTGGCATGAATGGGGAATGAAAGACATGCATGGAAGCTTCGTGTAGGAAAACCAGAGGGAAAACGCCCAATTGGTAGACCAAGAATGAGATGGGAGAATAACATTAACTATAATTTGAGGGAAGTAGATTATACAGGGGATGATAGGAAAACATTGGCTCAGGATAGGGATATATAATAATAATAATAGCTTTATTTTACCTGGCAGAGTATATGGAGATCTTATGTCTGTGCGGTCATGAACCTACGGGTTTGATAGTGCCAGTGAGTTAGTTAGTTATGGGACTCTTGTCCACCCAGCATTGTGAGGAATTTGGGTAAGCTACAATAAATAGTGACTCCAGATTGAGGAAACCAGCTATATTGAGTGAGGGACTCCTATACTGGCTGGCCACTTCTGTAAATGACATATGGATATGTGAGGCCAACAGCTGGGTGGCCTAGGCCTCTACTGTCATGGAATATAAATCCTGAATATGGTTTTCTTCAGACGAATGAAAAGTCACCATGAGCAGAGTCTCCAGTAGTCAGGAAAATCTTGAAAACCGGAAATAAGTCAGGAATTTGAAAGCAACCAGGAAAAGGATGTAAATTCTTAATGTGACAAGCATCTATCTTGTATTCTATATGCTATGGTTGATACTGATGAACTTGAAAATTTAATAAACTAAAATTGTTACTTCTTTCAATGAGAAATGCTTATTCACGATATAAGGAAGCAGAGTTCGATTGAAAAATTAATTATCCAAAAAAGATAAAGCAAAGTTTAAAAAAAAAAGAAAAGCTGAGATTTTTATATAAGAACTGGAAGAAAATAAAATAAAATAGAATATGGAAATAGGCAAATAAATTGCTGTCATTGACAAAAAAAATCAAACAATTAAAAAAAAATGAAGATATGAATAAAGTAATTTTGTCGTTAGGTGGTTTGCAATGTATGGGGAATGAAAGACCTGCATGGAAGCTTCTTGTAGGAAAGCCAGAGGGAAAACGCCCAGTTGGTAGACCAAGAATGAGGTGGGAGAACAACATTAACTATGATTTGAGGGAAGTAGATTATACAGGGAATGATTGGAAAGCATTAGCTCAGGATAGGGATATATGGAGAGCTTATGTTCGCGTGGCCATGAACCTATGGGTTTGATAGTGCCAGTGAGTAAGTAAGTAAGGTGGTTTGCAATGTTTGATTATAACATAATTCATGTTGAAGTATTGAAATATTTTGCTAGTCTTATTTAAGTCCTTACCATAAAAATAAATTATGTTTTTTTATTACTTACACATATTAAAATAGCTTACAAAATTTAGCACTGAAAAAAACTGGGAAATAGTGGAATTTCATGTTTGATATTTGCTGGACACCCTGATGGGTATCATGTTGATTCACAGCATGTAAATTAACCTCAAGCTAAAATAAGAGAGCACTGAGCAAAATTTTTGGCCTTTTCTTGCACAGATTTGAATTGTGTTGCTGATGGTTTAAGTTGTTAAAGAGGATCTTTAAATAAAATACTAACTTGACTGTGTGTTTTGTACAAAGAATCCACCTACAGTAGCAAATTACAGAGCAATTTTGTTGATTTGTGAGATACAAGTTATGTCCCTTGGTCCATACTATACTCGAAATATATCCCACATCAGCAGTTTCACACTAAAGAGTTCCTAGAACATATGATTTCTCCTCTACAGTAGAACCATAGATACAGTGTCATTTCTTTGCTGTTTGTCATATTCCTGAACTACTTCTAAAAGTATGTTGGTGTTTCTTTCCTCTCTGTATATTTTTCATAATTTTTTTCCCCATATTCCACTTCAAAGAGTTAGTATTAAAATTTCCAATAGTAACTTTTATTTAAAGCATTTATTTATATATCTTACTCACTGGCACTATCGGACCCGTAGGTTCATGGCCGCGCAGACATGAACTCTCCATACATCTCTATCATGAGCTAATGCCTTCCAATCATTCCCTGTATAATCTACTTCCCCCAAATCATAGTTAATGTTCTCCCACCTCATTCTTGGTCTACCAACTGGGCGTTTTCCCACTGGCTTTCCTACAAGAAGCTTCCATGCACGTCTTTCATTCCCCATACATGCAACATGTCCTGCCCAACGCAGTCTACGAGACTTAATTGCTCTTATTATATCTGGCTTCCTATAAAGACCATGTAGTTCATTGTTATGTAGTCTTCTCCATTCACCTGCCTGTTCATCTCTCTTTGGTCCAAACATTTTCCTAAGAACTTTATTCTCAAAAACTCGTAATCTCGTTTCCTCCCTTAAAGTAAGAGCCCATGTTTCGCACCCATATAATATAACTGGTAGAATAATAGTTTTATATATTTTCAGTTTAACATTTTTTGAAAGGAGTTGGGACATCAAAAGTCTCTGCAATGCATAATAGCACACATTTCCAGAATTGAGCCTATGTTTAATTTCTTTGTGCATCTCATTTCTATTTGTGATTATTGTTCCTAGGTATTTGAATTCAGCCACTTCCTCAAAATTTCCCTCATTTGTCATTGCTGTAGTGTAATTGGTTAAAGCAATACACCACAAGCTGGAAGGTCGGGTCTTCCTAGTCCTGGTGGGGTCATGGTTTTTAAGCTGGTCTAAATCTTCTGGCAGCATCATGAGTTTAGCTCAACCTCTATTTTATTTATTTATGATGTTTTAAACTGTTAAAACAATTATCGAGTAAAGAAAATAGATTAATAGCATTCCAGTGAATACCTTTACACGTTGGTAATGAAATAACAGATGAACTTGCAAGAACAGTCAGTAGAACACAAAATAGCACTGCAGTCTGAACCATGCCTACAAAATAAAATCAATGACATGAAGAAAGTATTCCAAATAAAACATCCAAAAGAAAATTTTGAAACAGTCAGGGGGAAAAAATGAACTACCATATTTGCTCGCATAATTTGTGCACTTTTAAATTTACTTTGGCCATTTAAAAATTGGGGAGTATAAAATCTGCAGATTTTTTCTGATTTTTCCTGTTCTGAGTTATCTCAATTATGGTAGATACGTATAGTAATTAAGAATACAGTAATTTTGTCATCTCTTATATAATTTGATAGCATAACACTTTAGGTAATCTTGAATTATACAAATAATCATGAAATAATAAATCTATAAACAATAATAATAATTTATACAAATACTCCATCCATAGTAATTCTGCCCTAAGGCATGCTATGCTTGCAGCTTTACTAGGGAATTGTGTGTGTGGTAGCTTCCCGTTGCTTTCCACACCGGTGAAAGATGATGATGATAATGATAAGGATGATGATGGCCATATGATTTCGGAGACCGTTTGGGCCTGACCGTTTTCCTGACATTTGTTTTACAGGTAAGGAAAAATCCCGATAAAAACCTCACCCAGAAAAACTGCCCCGTCCGGGAATCGAACCCGGGCCCGCTGCGTGACAAGGCAGCACGCTACCTCGAGACCACAGCGGTGAACTATTGTAATAATGTAAAAAAATACGTAATGAAATACCTTTTCTTGTGATGGATTATCGAATATACTCTCTACTGGCCTTGAAATATCCTGTGTTGCGAGAATTAGCAATTTCACGTGCACGTAGTTGTAAAATGTCATGTATTGCAATACCGTCGTTTTGCAACTGTTCAAAATAAATTAAAAGTTCATCTTCTACAGCGGGATATTTACCAGTTTTCGGTCCACTGTCACTTCTTGCATTATTTAGCACATCTTTTTGTTTTCTCCAATAATGCATGTTGCATTTGAGAATTCCATATCATTTTTCTGCTGCATGACTGCTGAAATGTTAAGCAAAAATTATGTTCAATTTATATGATGCAGTGTATTTGTTATTATTCCATCCTAGCTTGAGATACTGTATGAATACAAGTGCACATTAGAAGTGTTGAAAGTCAACTGAAATACTGGTATTTACTTTTCTAAAACTTGTCTCTACCAAGGGCAAGCATTGTTAAAATAGCAGGACTTTGGGTTTCTTTGTGAAGCAGGAAGTCCACCGCTGTGGTCTCGAGGTAGCGTGCTGCCTTGTCGCACAGCGGGTCCGGGTTCGATCCCCGGTCGGGGCAGTTTTTCTGGGTGAGGTTTTTATTGGGGTTTTTCCTCACCTGTAAGACAAATGTCAGGAAAACTTTAAGGCCCAAACGGTCACCGAAATCATATGGCCATCATCATCCTTCACCGGTGTGGAAAGCAATGGGAAGCTACCACACCCACAATTCCCTAGTAAAGCTGAAAGCACAGCATGAAAATGCTATGATTGCAGTGAAAGACCTTGCCCTCTGGCAGAATTACGATGGATGAATGTGAAGCAGTTGCTGGTAAATGACCTACGTTGGAATGTAAGAATTGGCAATTGAATTCAGGGAAGGAAAATCCATACTACACTGTGTGCAAAATACTCAGAGCAAAAAAAAAAAAATAATAATAATCCCTTGAAAATTAGGATGAGCAAAATATGCGGGGGCACAAATTACAAGAGCAAATATGGTAGCAATAGAAGATAAACACAGAAATCTTAAACAAGTAGTAGCCAAATTCAGATTGATGAAGGATGTAATTGCCTAGCCCATGGTATAAGGTATGCATGAAATGTGTACTCTGCAACAATCTAGATGCCATGGATGGTCAACATGTCCTAAACACAATACACAACCTAACAATCTGTGTTGGGAAACTAGAGAGAAAAAGAACTACCGTCAATCTCCGCCATGGAAAAATAAGCATTTTAACTACTAACAGAGTAGTCTTGCAGAAGCAACATGAGATAGGAACCAGTGAGCTCAAATGTAAAGTGGCCAGGTTATGAGGAACACGAGTGAGTAAAATGTAATGGTGACTATTTAACTCATGCCCCAAATGGGAGTCAATGACCAATCACGTTCCAATGATTTCTGTTTTACAACCAATCAGAGTCGTGTTTCACCAAATATTTATCAGTGTTATAATTACCATATTAAACAAAGCCCCTCCTTACAATATTGCGTTCCTTTGGCAATAAATAGTATGATCTGGTTGCAGTGATAAACAAAAGAAGCAGTAGAAGCGTACCTATCGTTTCTCATTTGTTTTCAAACATCGTCGTTTACATTAAATATATAAATATTTTAAAATAACTATAGTTAAATAATGATTTGTGAGTAAACAGCTTAATTTTATTCGTTAAATAGTCCTAACAAATGCCACTCTTGATTTCCAAATTCTCTAGATAAATTCACTCCTCACTTCGTGAGTCGTGAATTTATCGATAATTTGGAAATCACTCGTGGCATTACTTATGATAAATCAATTTAAGAATAAAAAAGGGACGGAGTTTGTAATAGATTACTTTCAAATCTTCTAGCGAATCTTGCTATTAACTGTTGTACAATGACGGGCTCTCCTATCATATGACAGCTGATTTTATTATGCATTTTTACTGGGTCCTGCATTACTGACCATGCTTTTAATAGTGTGGGTAATTCCATGATAGATGGCAGCTGTGTTTTTTTTTTAATTGGAGAAAAGATACCAACATATTCCTATGAATGTTCAGTGAGTAGCCAAGATAGATGAAAATTAACTGTATCTGTGGGTCAGCATTTCAAAATGAAACTCGAATCCTGATGATTAATAAATAGTTAATACTATTTTCAATAGTTGAATGCAGGCTTTCACGGCCGGTAATCGTAATGTTGAGTGATTCCGGGTTATGTGGCCGTGGTCCATAGTTGGTGTTGATACCAGACGTTTCGCCCTCAACTGCGGAGGGCATCTTCAGTGGCGAGTGCTTCTATGCGTGTTTCCTGGTCGGAAGATCTTCTAAGTAGATCTTCCGACCAGGAAACACGCATAGAAGCACTCGCCACTGAAGATGCCCTCCGCAGTTGAGGGCGAAACGTCTGGTATCAACACCAACTATGGACCACGGCCACATAACCCGGAATCACTCAACATTACTATTTTCAATATTTAGTTTTTTTAAAAATATTTTCAGATTAAAAAAAAGTCTGAAATTAATCTAGTACAAATTACACTCATACTACAGTAAAACTTGCTCAAAGCGGAATCGCATGGGACCATTTTTTTATCCACATTGGACAAAATTCCGCATTATAAAAAACTAAAATTTATTAATATGTAATCTTAGATTATAGAGTAACCGTATATGTGTTTTTACGTACCTTGGATTAATTGTAGTTCCGCTGCCTTTGAAAAGTGAAGTATAGTATGTATGAGCGATTTCGACGGTAACGCGCGAAATAAATAAAATAAATAACAGTCCCGTTTCGCCAGCGTTAAAAATGTTTCTTAGGTGCGTATCCTGAAATTAAAGTATGCAGTTTCGGTTTTCGCTCACTAACTACACTTTCGTCCACATCCTTTGATTCCCCGCAAATTTCATTCCCCAATTCATTGTGTCGTCTTTTAAAACTGCCCACAACCAACCTGAAGATGCCTTGAAATCGTTATTCCCTAGGGATTTAGCAACGGCTAGAGCTTGACTTTGGAGCATCGGTCCGGAAATTTGGAGATTTATCTTCAATCACTTTCACTTTTTCGTTTAATGAGAATGATACATACGTTTTAGCCATCTTTATTGCGTAAATTCAGAACGCTACCTGTGAAAGATCAGTCTCAGAACTCTAAACTAACTTAAGATTTTAATTTTACAGTGCAATGGTTATTTGTAAGACAGGTATCTGTGTTTCGCATAACAGGTATACAGTGAGGCCGAAATAAAATTTCAGATACGGGTAGAATCTCTCTACATCACCCGGCGGCTCGAATAATTCCTTAGTGTTTTTTTTTTTTTTTTTTGGCCTAAAACGGGAATTCAATGAAATGGAAACTAATTTATTTCTCTCCTTTTCCGTTTTATAATTTTTTTCATGAATTATGTAGAAATATACTTCCGTTTCCGCGTTGAACAGATTCCGTTTTATGCAAAATAAATACACAGAAAATTACTATCATTTCGCCGGGACCAATAAACTTGTTCACATTGGACAGATTTCCGCATTATTCGCGTTCCGGATTAAACAAGTTTTACTGTATCATATTAATTTATCAGTCCACTGCTGTGGTCTCGAGGTAGCGTGCTGCCTTGTCACGCAGCGGGCCCGGGTTCAATCCCCGGTCGGGAAAGTTTTTCTGGGTGAGGTTTTTATCGGGGGTTTTCCTCACCTGTAAGACAAATGTCAGAAAAACTTTAAGGCCCAAACGGTCCCCTAAATCATATGGCCATCATCATCCTTCGTCGGTGTGGAAAGCAATGGGAAGCTACCACACCCACAATTCCCTAGTAAATCTGCAAAGCATAGCATGAAAATGTTATGATTGCAGTGATAGACCTGCCCTCGGGCAGAACTAGTATGGATGGATGGATTAATTTATCAAATTGACTTAATTTATGTTCCTTGTAACTTAGGTGTTTTAATTATTTGAATATCCTATCTCATACTCCTTGTGCAAGGCCTTTCTGTAAGCAGTTAAAATTATTAAGAGATTCATTTACAATTTATATACATTTAAAAATATTCTAAAATAGTTTTAAAATATAAAATATATTTTTATTTAAAATATAAAATATGTGGATCTATAAAACTTTCATTGCACTAACATTATGTTAATTGTATGAATGCATCTTGAACTGTATACTTTCCTATTTTGACTCTTATCTGAACAAGCTCTCTGATAGTCCTATACCATCAACAGCTAGCTTACCATGACTTGTGCAAAAAAAAAAGCCTTGAAAGTTGTATTCCATAAAAATCTTTAGCAAAAGGCTGTTGATGAAATTAAATCTTTGTTTGAATTGGAAGGCAGCTCCGCCAGAAAATATTTTTAGGTGTTTCATACTTGCGTGGCTCCTTCAAAGCAAGCACCATATTTATCTTCAGTAACATTGTCGAAAATCAAGGCATAACTGTAATGTGCTACTACTATGAAAAGTAATTAGTTTATTAATCAGTGGGCAGTCTGTATTTTGTTCTGAAGCATCCACCTGCAGTACTTAACTTTCTTCAGGTGAATTCTGTCTTGCTTTATGAAAACAAAATGTATTTTCTTACTTTGTTATGAAATAAGGTCTAAGGAGGGTTGGTGTCTTCTATTTGAAGTTCCTGTTTTGAAATAGGGCTGCTGATTTTGAATTTCCTTTGCACTTCCATTTGTATTTACCCATTGTTCATGATTATTCTCTTTATTTAGATATTCCTCTTAATATGCATTCATTTTCTCCAATTTTCAGAATCCATATTCTTGAGAATACATTTTTTTTATTTCCTTCATTAGTTACTACAAACAATTGATTTCACGTAAGCTGCACGTAATGTTATTTGAGGGATGAGAAAGTTTCTTAATAAGGTACCGGTATTCAACATTACAGTTTTGCACATACATTTCATAACTAGAGACCGGATGTTAGGGAAAATGCCTATAGTTATATATTTTAGATACCGTAAAAGTGACTTCATATAAGTTCATACCAACGACCCTAGAGTTGTTTTCTATGAAGTTCATTTTGCCTATAAATGCTTATTTCAGTTT
The DNA here is from genome assembly GCA_030220185.1 of Diploptera punctata. Taxonomy (NCBI): domain Eukaryota; kingdom Metazoa; phylum Arthropoda; class Insecta; order Blattodea; family Blaberidae; genus Diploptera; species Diploptera punctata. The sequence goes on along the minus strand of JASPKZ010005287.1, from coordinate 703,877 downwards.
ATAATGCCTCATTGCAATTTTTTCTCGAAATTAACTCTGTATTTCAATGAAAGCAATTGAAGTGAATAAACTTCAAATAATTTCCTAGAAGTTTTCAAGTGTTCTTTTTATTAATTTCTTTAGAATATTTTAGGATAGTAGTGACAATAACCTAGCAGGTAGATGATTTCCCTCTCAATGCACTCCCGTAAGTTAAATATTGTATTTTTCCACCTCTGCATTCCCGTTAAGCGAAATAGTCCTAACCTATTGCCCATTGCATTATACTCCGGCTCTAAGGCTTGGAGAAAAGTTCTTTGCTTCTTATCAATACAAACATTGCTGAGTGACAAAGAGGGTAGATGGCTCAAGCTTTCTTTCTCTGTCTCACACCTGATGCTGAATCCGGCAATATTATTTTTGATGTTGGTAACACTGAATCCAGTCTGCAGTCCTCATTCACAGACAGGTGATTCAAAGACAAAGTGGTGCTGCAAGTGTTTGTGTATATATATACCTTTAGAACAGTGTTTTAAGATACCTAAAGAGCGGACGACAGTAAAATACAAACTGACCAAATTCGTGAAAGAATTTGGCGCGGAAATATTCTCAAGTGACGGTTCTACTCTTTGTAAAAAGGCAAAACAAATTCCAAAAGCATCTCTGATATCTTCGCATGCTATTGATAGCATATGTTTATATTCTTAACGTAAGACTCTAAAAAGTTATGCAGTCCATTTTTTGTAAGAGCCTGTTTTGAATTTTTAGTACCTATATTAATGATTTTAGTAACTTTTTGCCTGCCTATTTTTAATTTTTCAAGTGCTTAACATCCAGACTCTAGTTATAAGATTAATCATAAATGAATATATCTGGGAGGATGGAATGAAAATTTTGAAAGTCCCATTTGTTTTCCTTTTTCTATAATATAAAGGTTGTATGCTTCTGTAATGGTAATCAAAATACCTAATTTTTTGCATTTTTTTACGTTTGAATATTTAAATAAGCATTTCCTTCTTTGAGCCTTCCTATTGATATCTTCTCTGCAATAGAAATTAATTACATCATCTTTCATAGAGCTCAAGTTATTTTTCATTATCTTTAATCCACGATTTTTTAGTAATATGCTCACAACTTCGCGACATTTTCTTGGATTTTAGGCCAGATTACAGGTAAAATGGGCAGCTTTAACCCAAGCATTAGAGTAGAATACCTCGAAGTAGATAGCCTATAACTTCACTCGGAGATGATAGTGTACTTGTCAAGTTACCATGGCCTATATGTGGGCTTACAGTCATATTCTATTTGTTTTCTTGGGTCATGTTGTTTTCTTATCTAAAGCCCTTGCATTTTTTTATAAACATCCTCATAATTCCTCGATTATTTCCCGGCTCATGTGCAAACATTTCTCCCTAGTTATGTTAATCAGGGTCTACGGACGGCTTGTCATGAAATATTAATTTCCACATTTAGTTTATAATAGGTTGACGTTTCATTGAAACCCTATCATAGTGGCTTCTCGTAGTAGAAGCACCACCATTAAGCCTTGTGAAATGCATGCTATTATGCATTACAGGGACTCTTGTCCCAACTTCTCTAAAAAAAGATTAAACTGAAAAAAAATATATAACTGTTATTCTCCCAGTTATATGGATGTGAAACATGGACTCTTGCTTTAAGGGAGGACAAAAAGACACTAGTATTTAAGAATACATTTCTCAGAAATCTTTTTGGACCAAAGAAAGATGAACAAACTGGTGAATGGAAAAGAGTACATAACAGTGAACTACATGATCTTTTGTAGGAAACAAGGTATAATAAGAACAGTCAAGTCCCCTAGATTGCGTTGGGCAGGACATGTGGCACGAATGGGAAATGAAAGAGAGGCATGGAAGCTTCTCGTAAGGAAACCAGAGGGAAAGCGTCCAGTTGGTAGACCGAATGAAGTGGGAAAATGACTAACCATGATTTGAGAGTGTAGATTATACAAGGGATGATTGGAAAATATTAGCTGGGGATAGGTATGTGTGGAGAGCTTATGTCTGCGCTCACATGAACCTAAATTTAATTTACATTCAATAGAATTAAACTATTTCTAAGAATATAAACAATTCTTGCCGAAAATCCAGCATGGGCAATTCTTGCTAAATAAGGATAAACTGTTCAACCCGTCTCTGCTCCACTTCAAGCATTCTTCTTGGGGTTCGATGGTGCCAGTGAGTTAGTTAACACAAGTTTCACTACTTACGATACATTCGAGGATTAAAGAAAGATAAATCTGTGTTTCCTCGGGGAGATGTGGGTAAGTAGCTCAAGGGTAGAGCGTCAGCGCATAAAGCTGGATGTTTTGGGTTCAAATTCTGGCTCAGGTACAACTTTCTTTCTCTTAGAGTAACCGTGGTATACAGACGGATTGTCTGGAAACGTCAATTTTAATATCCATCCACCCATAGTAATTCTGCCCGAAGGCAGGTCTTTCACTGCAATCATAGCATTTTCATGCTATGCTTTGCAGCTTTACTAGGCAATTTTAGGTGTGGTAGCTTCCCGTTGCTTTCCACACCGATGAAGGACGATGATGATAAGATGAATGTGAATGATGATGATTGCGATGGCCATATGATTTCGGGGACCGTTTGGGCCTTAAAATTTTCCTGACATTTGTCTTACAGGTGAGGAAAAACCTCACCCAGAAAAACTGTACCGAGCGGGGATCGAACCCGGGCCCGCTGCATGACAAGGCAGTATGCTACCTCGAGACCACAGCGGTGGACAATTTTAATATAAGGTTCATAAATAACTGGCAATTCTGGGCCGCAGCTGAGCGGCTTGATGTAGAGATACGACACTTGTGCTGGTTTGATTTCCATGAGGAAATAATTGTTATTATGGAATTTCGGTCAGTATGGGACCGGTGTCATCATGAGGGATTTGGGTAACTATAATAATTAGTGCCTGAAGGTTAATAAAACTAGCTATTCAGCTTGGGGACTCGATACTGGCTGTATGAGCTTGATCATCCATCTCTGTTGATAGCATGTGTGGATGTGAGGCCAGCAGCCAAGGGTCTTCTAGGCCTGTCGCGCCATGGAGTTTAATTAGCTAACGTTTCAGTAAAATCGCTCCATAGCCGGGTGGTTTAAGGCATGATGCCTTGGTGCAGAGCTTCGGGACGTGTGCTCGTTCAAGACCCCATGGGGGAGGAAATATTCTCGTGGAATTTCGGCCAGTAGGGAACCAGTGCCACCCAGCATCGTGAGAAATTTGTATAGCTACAATAATTAGCTGCTCCAGGTTGGATAAATCAGCTATAATGGCTGTGGGGCCGGATATGATGACCACATATCACCTCCATACTGGCTAAATGATCGTCCTCTGTGATTAACACATGTGGAAGTGAGACCAGCAGCCGACCGGTTGACCAAGTTACTTCTAGGCCTGTTCCGCCATGGATTTTTTTTATCAAGGAGACTTCCCGACTCAAAAACAGTTACAATAAACTCGCAATTTCCTTAGACAATATTATATATAACCGTGTTGCAGGTATATTTTTTATTTTCCATTTTCTTTTTCTTTCCTTATCAACTATACATTGTGTAGCCTATGCCGATTATGTATTATTAATCAACATCTTGGTAATTCATAATTATTATACAGAGTGATTCAGAAATATAGCTATACGTTTGATCGCATTTTGTGACGAAAATATTATTATTAAAGGAAATATGATATCATTGGAAAGGGAATCCTTCAAATTACAACAATAGAACAAAACAAAACAAATCACTGCTCACGTGCAGCTTGGTGGGTTGATTTTTGTGGGCTAGCGTCGAACGCCTCCACAATTCTCTTCGTTGTTTCTGCATCCGTGCTAATGCGAGGCCTTCCAGGAGGTTTGATTTTCTGCATCCTTCCCGTTTCCAGCAGTCGTTTTCTCCACAGTCGATGGCTGCAATGCTACGTTAAACTCACGTCTTGCCCGTCTTGCGGCCTCACGATCATTAGCATACGTTATTGCCCATGCAGCAATTGTAATTTGCTGTTGCATATTCTACGCCATTTTGACTAATGATGTAAGTTCTACACTGTTTTGTTTTATTCCATTGTTGTAATTTGAAAATTTCCCTTTCCAACGGTATTTTCATATTTCCTATAATTGTAATATTTTCATCACACAACACGATCAAACAAACGTATAGCCATATTTATGATTCACCCCGAATGTATAATTTAACTCTTGTGAAGTGGAAGAGAAGGCCTTACGATCTTAACTCCATCAGGAAAAATAAATTAAGTAAATAAAAGAAAATAATGGGTACTAGCGGTAGATGCACCCATCACAGGGGACTCGTAGTTTAAAAAAAAATCTCGCTCAGGGAGGTGTGTCCAAGTAACTCAGCGCGTAAAGCTGGAGATCTTGGGTTCAAATCCAGGCTCAGGTGCAAACTGTTTCTCTCTTGGTATGTTCACGGCGTCAATATCGCTTCATTTTCTCTGCTGGAGATATTTTCGCAGTCTTGTTAGTTGTAACCAGTAATAGGCTGAAACGTAAAAGAGGTGGAAGGTAATTAAAAAAGGTAAGGAAAACTAGTCAGATTTATTTTATGAATTTAACATGGACTTCTATGTTTAATTTTATCATATTAAAATCAAGCTCCGCCTTTTTAATATTCTGAATCGTTCAGAGCATTATTTTGCAGTGACTGGCTCTCTAAGAAATACGTTGAATATAACAAGTTATGTATTAAGATGTAAGAATCCTAGAATGCAAATGGCTCCCAGATTGTATATATAGTGCACGAATGTATCCAGATACTGCTTGCGGGATATAATAGAAAAACATTTGTAGCAATTGATTATACCACAAAAAAATAAACTATTGTTTGCACTTTCTTAAACGTATTTTTCCCCAGGTATTTACGTTCCAGAAAAATATAATTGACATATTTACATCATAGGACATCAGAAATTAATTAATAACCTATAATGTTGGTTATAAACAGTTTGATGTGTTACATTTTTTCTCCACTAGGGTGCATTCTTACAATAATGCGATCCTTTGGCAATAAATAATATGATCTGGTTGCAATGATAAACAAATGAAACATAACGTTTCTCATTTGTTTTCAAACATCGCCATCTACATTAACTATATAAATATTTTAAAATAACTATATTTAAATAATGATTTGTTGGCTTAATTTTATTCGTTAAGTAGTCCTAGCAAATGCCACTCTTGATTTCCAAATTCTCTAGATAAATTCACTCGTCACTTAGTGAATTTATCGATAATTTGGAAATTACTCATAGCATTACTTACGACTATTTAACTCATACCCCAAATGGGAGTCAATGACCAATCACATTTCAATGCTTTTTGATTTACAACCAATCACAGTCGGTTTTCATCTCGATTTTATCAGTTTAATCCTTTTTTAACATTCTGAATATGTCATAGCATTATTTTGCATTGCCTGCATGTAGATACCAGATTGTATATATCGTATATATAGTGCACGAATGTAACCTTATCGTGGTTGCGGGAGATAATATAAAAAAACATTTGTAGCAATTGATTATACCACAAAGAAAAGAAACCACCTTACACTTTCTTAAACGTATTTTTTCCTAGGTAATAACGTTCCAGAAAAAATATAATTGACATATTTAGATCGTAGGACATCAGAAATTAATTAATATACAGTTTGTGTTTCTTTTTTTTTTTTTCCCCCACTAGGGTGTATTCTTACAATGTTGCGATCCTTTGGCAATAAATAATATGATCTGGTTGCAGTGATAAACAAGTGAAACATAACGTTTCTCATTTGTTTTCAGACATCGCCGTCTACATTAAATATATTAATATTTTTAAATAACTATATTTAAATAATGATTAGTGTGTAAACAGCTTAATATTATTCGTTAAATAGTCCTAACAAATGCCATTCTTGATTTTCAAATTCTCATAAGTAATGCCACGAGTGATTTCCAAATTATCGATAAATTCACGACTCACGAAGTGAGGAGTGAATTTATCTAGAGAATTTGGAAATCAAGAGTGGCATTTGTTAGGACTATTTAACGAATAAAATTAAGCTGTTTACTCACAAATCATTATTTAACTATAGTTATTTTAAAATATTTACATATTTAATTTAAACGGCGATGTTTGAAAACAAATGAGAAACGATAGGTACGCTTCTACTGCTTCTTTTGTTTATCACTGCAACCAGATAATACTATTTATTGCCAAAGGAACGCAATATTGTAAGGAGGAGCTTTCTTTAATATGGTAATTATAACACTGATAAATATTTGGTGAAACACGACTCTGATTGGTTGTAAAACAGAAATCATTGAAACGTGATTGGTCATTGACTCCCATTTAGGGCATGAGTTAAATAGTCTAGATAAATTCACTTCGTGATATCGTGAATTTATCGACAATTGAAAATCACTCGTGGCATTACTTATGGTAAAAAAGGACAGTGAACATTATTAGCACTCATCCAGTTTTGTTTTATTTTGTAATGAGATGGGACTATGAAGGGAAGGTAGGGATGGAGTAAGCAAACATAAAATTAATACCTTACGAACGCAACTCACAGGTTCCAATGTACTGCCTACTAACGTAGTCATGTGAGACCAAAATAGGCCCCAGTTTTCTTAAAGTTACATTCTTTACAAACAAAGCTGTAAAACTAGCTCGTTGTTTTGTAAAAAAAAAGACATGTTTCCTTTCTGCCACTCGTCTTTTTATATACCTGTCAGATTTTTTTTTTCAGTCGACATAAAATTGTGTAAGAGGTAAGAGTTTATTTTATGGGAGATATGAACTTCTTTACGTCTTATAATACAATGCCTTCTCCAAGCTTCACAAAGCCTTCAATTTAAGAAGCAGATTTTTTTAGATGCAAAAGAACCTCCGGTTATGAGGCAAACCTTCCGACACGGGAAAGGTTACGTCATGCAGTTCAACGGAAAAGAAAGAAAATTTTGTTTTCAAAAACTCACTCTTTTTAAACTTTATTCCCATCATTTTATACTAAAATCCAGAATGATTTAAATAAAATTTTGCATTTACAATCAACTTGCTTTGTTTTTTAGATCATATGAATGCACGTAACTCTTGTGAATGGTAAATAACCCCAATTTAATTGTTCAGTATTAAAGTTTCACTCCTCCTAGACCAAGGGTCACCAATGGGCGGACCGCGGTCCGGATCCGGACCCTGGGACTTTATTTCCGGACCGGTTAAATATCGAATTAATACGAATTTTTAAAACCGGTTAAACATCGAATAAAACCAGTTTACTAAATTTATTGTCATGATAGTATTATTGTTGACTCGGTTGGCAGAACTGCTTATGGTCTGAGATTTGACTGAAGATGAACGGGATTCCGTTTGAAACCTGGTATCGTGAAAAACACGACATTTTTTGAGGTGAGATAAAAAAATAAAAATATTTAATATTACTCTGGCCATATGTTAAATTTGTCATAAACTTATTAATAATTATTACAATTAATAACTGTGTTCTACTGTATTTACCTTTTAGTATTTACTATGCGTTATGTTTAATTTGTGTAATTCATACCCATAACATAATTTAAATAATTTCCTTGTAACATTAATTACTTAATAAAAGCTTCGTATATTTAAGCAACTGTGGTTCCGGATCTCGACTGAATTTACTACTTTGAAAATGGACCTCCATGAAATCTAATTGGTGACCCCTGTCCTAGACCATATAGAGATATACATATTAAAGTAGGATCTGGCTGAGTCAAATGAAGTATAACTTTGTATATTGTATGTAGTTTTAATTTAAAAACGTTGAAAACTATTTGACGGAGCTAACTATTAAAAAAAGTTACGAATAAAGTCAAAATGAAGTCAAATGTATCTTAAACCTTACGAAGCTTGAGGCAGAGAGATGGTTTTTCTTATATGCAGTTCATTATAGCCCTATAGAAGGTAGTAAGGGATGCCCAATTAAATATTAATTTACAATTTATAATAATTCGGTGCAGATTTTAACCATTGTAGAAATCAACAATGGACTTCGACAAGGTTGCCCTCTTTCGCCAATACTTTTTATATATATTTAGATGATATCATTAGTTCATGGCAAACTTTTTTAGATGAACATTTTATGATAAATGGTACGAAAATGAACTGTCTTTTATTCGCAGATGACCAGATCATTGTAGCTTCCTAAGAAAATCAACTTCAAATATCAGTTTATAAAATATGGAAACTAATAAACGATTATAATTTAAAGATATCAACAGAGAAAACAAAGTCAATGGCATTTATTGGAACTCAGCATAAAAGGACAAAAATTGTAATTGGAGCAAACATAATTGAACAAGTAACTTGTTTCAATTATCTGGGAAGCATGATATCGCACCAGCAAAATTTGGACATGGAGAAGAAATTAGGGAAATTTCAACAGATATGTGGTTCAATAAGAAGATATTTGAGAAATAAGACCACAAGGGAAACTCAATTAAAATTTTACAAAACAGTAGCCGTTCCAACATTAACATACGGGTCTGAGACTTGGCCTTTAACGATCTCTGATAAAAATAAAATTGAGACAATAGAAATGAGATTTCTCAGATCAGTTGCAGGTATATCTGTAAGAGATCAAAAGAGAAGTCAAGATATCAGAGATGAACTACAAATCTATAATATAAACGAGAAAATACACACAAATAAACGTAATTGGTTTGAACATATACAAAGAATGCCAAATAATCGTTTATCAAAACAGCTGCTTCATTATAGGCCTCTAGGCCGAAGAAATGTAGGAACACCAAAACGCCGTTGGAAGGACGACCTGCGCCTGCGGCATGTAGTGCGCCGGGGAACGGAACGGGCCAACAGGCCCATACCTTGAAGATGATGATGATGATGATGGGATTTTAACCAATGCTGATAACTTAGTGAGTCGAACGGTTAATTCTGTTAAGGAAGCTTTTCATGCTCTTTCTGAAGCAGATGGAAAATTAGGTCTGGAAGTAAATAAGGAAAAGACAACAATTCTTGCAACTCACCAAAATACCTATAAACACTTAAATATAGAAACTGGAAACTGTAATTTTGAAAACAGTGACGATTTTAAATATTTGGATACAATTATAATAATTAACAATAATAATATAGAAAAATAAATAAAAATATAATTCTGTTGTCTTAACATCTGCTATTAAATGGTATTAATAAGCTGTTAGTTTATGCTGATGATGTACTATTGGCCGATAGCGAAGAGATACTAAAGGACAACACGCAACACACTATTGAGTAACACTAAGAAATTATGACTAGAAGTAAATATAAATAAAACTTAATATATGGTCACACAAAGAAATACATTATATAATGGAAATGGGTAAATGAGAGAAATATTGAGGAAATGGCTGAATTCAAATACCTAGGAACAATAATCACAAATAGGAATGAGATGCACAAAGAAATTAAACATAGGCTCAATTCTGGAAATGCGTGCTATTATGCATTACAGAGACTCTTGACTTTCCAACTCCTTTCAAAAAACGTTAAACTGAAAATATATAAAACTATTATTCTACCAGTTATATTATATGGATGCGAAGCATGGACTCTTACTTTAAGGGAGGAAAGGATATTACCAGTATTTGAGAATAAAATTCTTAGGAAAATTTTTGAACCAAAGAGAGGTGAACAGACAGGTGAATGGAAAAAAAACTACATAACAGTGAAATACATGGTCTTTATAGGAAGCCAGATATAATAAGAACAGTTAAGCCCCGTAACTGCGAAGGGCAGGACATGTGGCACGAATGGGGAATGAAAGACGTGCCTGGAACCTTCATCTAGGAAAACCAGAGGGGAAACACCCAGTTGGTAGACCAAGAATGAGGTGTGAGATTAACATTAACTATGATTTGAGGGAAGTAGATTATAGAGGGAATGATTGAAAAATATTAGCTCAAGATAGGGATGTATGGAGAGTTTTTGTCCGCGCGACCATGAACCTTCGGGTTCCATAGTACCAGTGAGTTAGTTAGTTGGTTATACTGCTGTGTGTCCGAGCAGTGTAAGACATCATACCTTAGCGCATAATTACGATAAATAGCGGCTTCATTAAGAAAATCGCTTGGAAAAGGTTGGAATTCCCGATTTTTGACCACATATAACCCAATAATCCATCCATAGTAATTCTGCCCGAAAGCAGGTCCTTCACTGCAATCATAGCATTTTCATGCTATGCTTGCAGCTTTACTAGGGAATTGTGTAGGTGTGGTAGCTTCCCGTTGCTTTCCACACCGGTGAAGGATGATGATGATAATGATAATGGTAAGGATGATAATGATAAGGATGATGGCCATATGATTTCGGGGATCGTTTGGGCCTTAAAGGTTTCCTGTATTTGTCTTACAGATGAGGAAAAAACCCGATAAAAACCTCACCCAGAAAAACTGCCCCGACCGGGGATCGAACCCGGGTCCGCTGCGTGACAAGGCAGCACGCTACCTCGAGACCACAGCGGTGGACTAACCCAATAATAGTTACATAAATAATCCTTTATCTCTATGATTAACACATGTGGATATGAGGTTGGCTGATAGGCTTACAGGCCTGTCGAGCCATGGAGTAGTATAAATTGGATGGAACTGTAATTAAATATATTATATATTGGTCTCTATATTGCCCCGTCAATTAAATATTGTTTAACACCATTATAAAAGCAGCTATAATATTGTAAATGTTGAAACAATTAATTAAATATTGGAATAACTCTGCTAACAAGTTAATTTACAAAGTACAAGAGAAAAAGCAAATATTGTTAAACTAATATTCTCAGGATAGTTCATCCCAACCCCTGAAGTTTTACCAGAGCTCCTTTTAGTCAATTCTTGAAGATGCTTTTCCTCCCTCGTATCGAAACTATCCCTTCATCTACCCCCATTTGTTTGTCTAGAGGAACTCTGTCCTCGTCTGTTTTATTGGCTCCATTTCTTCCCCTTCATTATCCCCATGCAATGCCCCTCACTCCCAGAACGTGATGCTTCACTCTGACAATCCCCCCCCCCCCATTGTCAACTGCACTTCACTTTCACCCCCGACCATTGTCTCTAAACGATTTCCTCTGATCCTCCTCTTTCTTACGGTCGTTTTAAATAAGACGCGAATATATCCGGACCAACTTTAGTCCATTCTATTTCAATTGTTTCACAGAATTCTTCTACTGGAATTCCAAAATTCTTGTTTGACAAGAGACTTTTTACATCGATAATAGAATCCATCCGATTTTGTTTTTATTAAAGTATACGAAACATCAAAAAAGAAAAACAGTTGCTAACTCACTGGCACTATCGTTCATATAGGTTCATGCCCGCGCCGACATAAACTCTCCATATATCCCTATCCTGAACAAATGTTTTCCAATCATCCCCTGTATAATTAACTCTCACGTCATGGTTAATGTTATACTCCAACCTCATTCTTGGTCTACCAACTGCGTTTTCCCTCTGGTTTTCCTACAAGAAGCTTCCATGTTCCTCTTTCATTCCCCATTCGTGCTACATATCATGCCCATCACAGTCTACGAGACTTAATATATCCGGTTTCCTTTAATATCATGTATATCGCCTCACTATGATGGTTGTCCAGCGCCTCACTTTGTTTCCCCGCAGCTGTTATATATAATTAAATACAAATATGCGCGATTACCGCCAATATAATAATTCCGCATGTAATCATTGTCGCGCGGCACCCGATTTTATATAAACGGACAAATACCTCCCTGTTAATGAAATCTTCCCCATTATCCTGTCTGTTCATCTCTCTTTGATCCAAAAATTTTCCTAAGAACTTCATTCTCAAATGCTCGTAATCTCATTCCTACCTTAAATTAAGAATCAATGTTTAGTATCCATATAACTGGGAGAATCTTCTTCTTCTTCGCGGTTTAGGCTTATTTACTAGCCTGTTCCGGCTCCAAATTGCTGCTCTTTCCATCTTTTCTTTGGTCTTCCCAAACTACTTCTTTCTCGTAACTGGGAGGATAAGAGTTATATATATTTTCAGTTTAACGTTTTTTTTAGAGAAGTTGGGACGACAAGAATCCATGTAACGTATAATAAATAGCATGTGATTAATTTATTTGCGAATTTCATTTCTATTTGTAATTATTATTGGCGGCAAGCGACAATGAATAGGGGCACTACCCATTGCAATAATTTCGTATCCGCGACCTTAAAAGCCAGTGAACACGATGGACTATAATGCTGACTGTTTTGGTCGGAGCATCTAACAGAAAAAAATAAATCTCAGAGGTAGAAAGAGGATATAAAAATGTAATAGTCAATCAATGTGTAAAACTTAGCTAACTAACTAACTTACTGGCACTATCGAGCTCGTAGGTTCATGGCCGCACGGACATAAACTCTCCATACATCCCTATCCTGAGCTAACATTTTTCAATCACTCCCTGTATAATCTACTTCCCTCAAATTATAGTTAATGTTATTCTCCCACCTCATTCTTGGTCTACCAACTGGGCATTTTCCTACAAGAAGCTTCCAGGCACGTCTTTCATTCCCATTCGTGACACGTGACACATGTCCTGCCCATCGCAACCTACGAGACTTAACTGTTCTTATTATATCTGCCTTCCTATAAAGACCATGTAGTTCACTGTTATGTAGTTTTCAGCTGCAGTCTTAAATTTGTAAATAATTTAAGGATAATTAAATTGGTATACAGAATCTCTGATCATTTAAATAATTATTTTATTGCTTACCAGAACACATATGTGTTAGTAGTACGCTTTTAATTAATTATATTCAGATTTAACATTTTGAAAGTTCAGAACAAAGACCAAGCTTGTATTTAACGCGATGCTTAAGCAGTCCCTTTACGTAGACCACCTCTCTAGTCGACCACTATTAGAAGACATTTTTGGTGGTCGGCTTAAAGAAGTTTCATTATACCCTATATCGATGGCTAGTGCATACATGTGTTTACAAAATGTATTTCATCAATTTCGAAAATTAATTGTCTGTATCACTTTGTCCTTGAGGCAATTCTCTAAGGAGGAAAGTTGTATACAATAAAAATATATTATGTTATATTGCAGATTTTCGCGGATATAAGTATGAATATGAAAGTTTTTCTTGGGTTTTCCGCGTCTTGGATTCAAGTTCGGCCTCTGGCCACTGATTCCGACGTTTCGGCATGATCCCACATGTCATTATCAAGGAATGATAAGTTCGAGTCACAGGTTTAGGTCTTATATAATAAAATACATAGAGTTTTCGCTGTGGTCCGTTTCCGAAGACGTACACCCATCCAAGATTTAGTTCTTATGTAGTTAAATACCTTCAGTTTTCATTGTGGTATATATATATATATATATATATATATATTATATGTACAATTTTTGGTCGAATTAAGTACAAAATCAGAATTCTCTGAGGTGTATCTTTATTGTGCACAAATGTGGTAAATGAATATTAAGATTTTCCTGCGGTTATGTGGTGGCAATATTTTGTATTTACCACTGTGTAATATTGGGTTTTAAAATTAAAATTCGTGTTTTTCAAAATCGAATCGTGGAATCGATATTGTGGAGGCATGGGAGTACCAGTCCAAGGTGGCACAATACATTCCTTATTATTTGCAGATGATCAAGTGTTGATAGCTCAGAGTCGTGAGGATGTGAAATACATGATGAGAAAACTTCTAAATGCTTTTGAATTAGGAGGATTAAGAGCAAACATGGAAAAAAACTGAACATCTTGTAGTAGGAGGAAGTGGACGAGATATATCCCTATCCCAAGGAATTATTAGAGCTGTTAAAAAATTTAAATATTTGGAATCACTTATTGATGAATCAGGGAGTTGTAAAGCTGAAGTAGGTAGCAGGTTAGTACAAGCACGAAGAGCCATAAAAATATTGAATGGAGTACTGTGGAGTAGGACCATGTCAAACCACGCGAAGAAGAGGATTTTGAAGTCTGTTGTGGAAAGCATAATGACTTATGGTGCTGAGGGATGGACTTTGGTAGAAGGACAAAAAACTAAGATCTTGACAGTGGAGATGGATGGAATAAGACGCAGTGCCAGGGTGTCCAGGTTGAAAAGAAGAAGAAATGAAGAAGTGAGGCAGATGATGGATATGGAGGAGACAGTGGTGGAAAGGATCGAAAGACGAGCTCTTCAGTGGTATGGCCATGTCAGGAGAATGGAGGATGATAGGTGGCCCAAAACTCTTTTGGAATGGTCACCTTCTGGTAGAAGGAAACGGGGCAGGCCAAGAACAACTTGGAGAGGAGAGATCCATAGATTGCTGAACGACCGAGGTCTGGAGGAGGATGAATGGCGTGATCGGCAAGAATGGCGAATGGTAATACAGGGTAACCGCTGAAAAGTGGAGAGGCCCTCAAAAGTAAAGTAAAAGTAAGTTTTTCAAAACTAAGAAATTAGTACTTACAACATGTGTGCACTAAGCCATCGATATATTGATTGATCCCCGGTCGTTCCGGTCAGGAGATGGGTTCTTCCCTAGTGACGAGTTTCTTAACCAGATTGATTTAGTTATGCTTATTTCTCTATATACGTCAGTGAGTGACATATGGTTAGTATATCGCCTCGAGGAGACATCTAGTAGGAAATGAAGCTATTACTTGGTTGATGCACACGGATTAAATTTTGCTCAGATGCACTATGTTGGTTTGAGTTTCTTTATAAGCCCGAAGATATTCACTGCCCCACGGATTGAAGTCCCTCCCGGACGACTTGTCGTTTGTATTTTGCCATTCTAAAAACCCACTGATCCCGACTGGGTATGAGTCCGCGACCTTGGGACTAGAGGCAAAGAACATAACCAATAGACTGCAGAGGCCGACTCATTTGTAGCCTAGCCTATTTGTGTGTGAGTATATAGGCCTATATATATATATATATATATATATATATATATAAAGTCCACCGCTGTGGTCTCGAGGTAGCGTGCTGCCTTGTCACGCAGCGTTCCCGGGTTCGATCCCCGGTCGGGGCAGTTTTTCTGGGTGAGGTTTTTATCGGGGTTCTTCCTCACCTGTAAGACAAATGTCAGGAAAACTTTAAGGCCCAAACGGTCTCCGAAATCATATAGCCATCATCATCCTTATCATTATCATCATCATCTTCACCCTTAACCGGTGTGGAAAGCAACGGGAAGCTACCACACCTACAATTCCCTAGTAAAGCTGCAAAGCATAGCATGAAAATGCTATGATTTCAGTGAAAGACCTGCCATCGGGCAGAATTACTATGGATGGATGGATATATATATATATATATATATATATATATTTGTGTGTGTGTGTGTGTACATATACACGCACTTATACAGAGTGTTTCAGAATAAGTATTACAGATTTCTAGGGGTTGCAGAGGGCACTTAGTAGATAAAGTTTTGATAACGAATCCATGTCCGGAAATGTATAATTTCGATGTAAAATAGGTTTGAAGATCGAAACACCATGGGCTGATATCGTGTGTCTTATGTTTCTGAATAAGTGTTACAGACTTCTGGGGGTTGTACTACAAGTGTGGCGACCCTGTTGTTCGTTGCACAAAGGTGTACCGGAGACGCATGTTTCATACATACGCCCCACAAGACCTGGTGTGTGCTCAATAATTTCTGTTGCCGCCTGAATTCGTGCAAGAAGTCTATCATACTTATTATGATATACAAGACATACGATCAGCCCCATTCTGTTTCTATCTTCAAACTTATTTTACATCTAAATGGTAAGTTTCCGGACATGGGTTCCTTATCAAAACTTTATCTACTAAGTCCTCTTTATAACCCCAAGAAGTCTAAAATACTTATTCTGAAGCACCTTTTATATGTTAAAATATTGTGCAGAACAACGAACTATGAAGTATAGAAATTTTGTACATAAGCCTGAAACACTGTTTCCCATAGCAACTTGATATTATCGACATGTGGAGACATTTCATTATAATTTCCCACGCATGGGGAAAATCCCCTGTATCGCCAACTGCGCATCTTTCATCTCATGTAATATAGCTAGTGACGTCATGTGACGTGGCATGACGAATCGAGATGTAACAATGAGTAATGTGATTGCATTGTCGATATTGACTGCACAATACAAGCTTTTCTCATTTTATTGCACGAGTCACATGATAATCCGCATCTAATTTTTATACTTTATTCGGAGCCATTTTGTAACATCTGCATTGTGGAGATGTTATATAAGATTAGATATTAGAAGACTGCTAAGTTCAATTCATGATATTAAAAACACAACTATTAAAATACATTTTTGTACATTCCTTTCTTTTTTGTTTTCTCTTTTTATCCTTCATTTTATCCACACAGGAATTACAAATAAATGCTCTGGGGAGGTAGCCTCTAGAAAAGGAGTAGTAACTCCACCACAAATTATACATACACGCAATGACAAGGGTCCCCGGATATGTGGTTACCAATAAGTAAGAACCACCGTCGAAGACAGCACAAGACATAAAAAAATGTTTTGGTATTATTCATACAGGCTTTTAAGCAGGAACTATGGTGGGGAGAGGAGAAAGTCTCGAATAGTCTCAGAAATTAGGAGAAATAGGCCTATGTTAGTAAAATTTTGAAGATGCGACTTCAGTTTATAGGCCATTGTTTATTTTCCGATTTCATATGGAGCGGTCTTTAAGTGTTTTATATAATAATAATAATAATAATAATAATAATAATAATAATAATAATAATAATAATAATAATAATAATAATAATAATAATAATAATAATAATAATAATAATAATAATAATAATAATAATAATCTTCTTTGCGGTTTAGGCTTATTTACTAGCCTCTTCCGGCTCCAAATTGCTGCTCTTCCTATCTTTTCTTTGGTCTTCCCAAACTTCTTCTTCCTCGTGGTGAATAGCTGTATGCTGCTTTGGTATTCTGTTCTCAGTCATCCTTGCCAAGTGTTCTTTCCAGTTTGTTCTGTATTTCTCTATTGTGTTTAATTCCTCTATTTTTAGTTGTCTTATTTCTGTGTTATGTTTTTTGTCTGTTCTTTGATATCCTGCTATTGGTCTGAGGAATCTCATTTCAGCAGCTTGTATTCTGGCAGATTGTTGTGTAAAAGGTAAAGTGATCCCACAACAGGCCTCAGGAGGCCCTTGGGGTAGTAGGAGGTTAAGGCTCCCACTTTTTCTAGACAATCGGCACTTTATGTCAGCCGGGTTGTCAGCCCTGCGTGACGGCCGCCTTTACACCAGAACAAGCGTCTGGTACTCATTTCAGTTAGAGGCTGAGTCGACCCCAGGGTCATAGTGCCGCCAGAGGGTTTGGGTCAGTTTAAAAATCCTGACCCCAACGGGACTTGAACCCTCGACCCTCCGGCTTGTAGCTCAGTGCCTTAACCACTACGCTACGGCGTGCCCCAGATTGTTGTGTTAATAATAATAATAATAATAATAATAATAATAATAATAATAATAATAATAATAATAATAATAATAATAATAATAATAATGACGATGATGTTAATGATGATGATGATGATGATAATAATAATAAAAATAATAATAAAAATAATAATAATAAAAATAATAATAATAAAAATAATAATAATAAAAATAATAATAATAATAATAATAATAATAATAATAATAATAATAATAATAATAATAATAATAATAATAAATGTTTATTCGTAAAAGAAGGAATTCCTTTTGCTGTTGAGAATCGTACGGCTTCGTACATGCAGTAAACATTTCTTATGTGGCACAAACATTTAACCCTTCGTAGTAACTGCGAGAACCCTGAGATCTCTCATTCTCGTGCTCTTGTTACTGGTATACGCGACTCTTGTAGCTGCACTCCTTTTCAGCTGCTCTTGCACCCTTCGTAGTCACTGCGAGAACCCTGGGACCTCTCATTCTCGTGCTCTTGTTACTGGTATACGTGACTCTTGTAGCTGCACTCCTTTTCAGCTGCTCTTGCTTACGAGAGCGAGCGGGAGTAAGATCGTTTTTGCCTTTAGTTATGGCTCTATTTAAAAGTAATTATGAAGCCGAATGAAGATTTACTCTATATGATTTACTTGGGACTAAAATTGAGGCCTTAGAATGCAATTGTTAGTGCGCAGAGAAAAACAAAATTAATCAACAAAAAGCGTGTTTACAACTGTACGCAACATTTAATTTATATGGCAATAAATGCAAGGGAATATTTGGTTTGATAAGGGGCGCAGTTAGATAGCAACTGATAGGGTGTAATATTTCACCAGGGAACATTGTATCCCCTTGCTTCAAAATCCCTCTTCTCTCTTTTAATTATCACATTTTCTCTTCTTCCCTCCATTCTCTACCCTCTCCCTCAAACTATTTCCAATTTGTCATACATTTATTTTTTTACAAATCTGATAATGAATTGGCTAAATTTGCAACAATTTCTTCAGCGTACAACTCTTTATTAAGTCAATGGCTCCTGACGTTATTTAATCCTCAGCACAAAATGCCTTGTTTAAATAAAACATTTCTACTATAGTGTTTTATTTTATTACTATTATTTATAGAATCTTCAAAATATAGTTCATACCATATCTAGCCCGTGAAGTAGCTATCTAGTAAGCTGTATTGTGTTTTTATGCGTTTCTGTAGAAGTTCAATGCGTATTCGAGAGGTCTCGAGTTCAAATTATTATTATTATTATTATTATTATTATTATTATTATTATTATTATTATTATTATTATTATTATTATTATTATTAAAGTTAGAAAACTAGGTACTACGCCTGGGGGATTCAACATGTTGATTACATGTCACCCCTAAACTGGCTCGATGATCATCTCCTCCATAATAGGCATATGTGGATTTGGAGTCAGCAGTCTTCTGGTAGGTCACTGCCCTTCGAATTCTGTCGTGCCATAGAGAATTAATAATAATAATAATAATAATAATAATAATAATAATAATAATAATAATCCATCCATAGTAATTCTGCCCGAAGGCAGGTCCTTCACTGCAATCATAGCATTTTCAATCAATGCTTGCAGCTTTACTAGGGACTTGTAGGTGTGGTAGCTTCCCGTTGCTTTCCACACCGGTGAAGGATGATGATAACGATAAGGGTGATGATGATGATGATGATGGCCATATGATTTCGGGGACCGTTTGGGCCTGAAAGTTTTCCTGACATTTGTCTTACAGGTGAGGAAAAACCCCGATAAAAACCTCATCATAAGTAATGCCACGAGTGATTTCAAAATTATCGATAAATTCACGACTCACGAAGTGAGGAGTGAATTTATCTAGAGAATTTGGAAATCAAGAGTGGCATTTGTTAGGACTATTTAACGAATAAAATTAAGCTGTTTACTCACAAATCATTATTTAACTATAGTTATTTTAACATATTTATATATTTAATATAAACAGCGATGTTTGAAAACAAATGAGAAACGATAGGTACACTTCATCTGCTTCTTTTGTATATCACTGCAACCAGATCATACTATTTATTGCCAAAGGAACGCAATATTGTAAGAATGCTCTCTAGTGGAGAAAAAATGAAACACATCAAACTGTATATTAATTCATTTCTGATGTCGTATGATGTAAATATGACAATTATATTTTTCTCGATTATTATCTGGGAAAAAATACATTTAAGAAAGTGCAAACAGTGGTTTCTTTTTTTGGTGGTATAATAAATTGCTACAAATGTTTTAATATTAACTCCTGCAAGCGCTATGTGTTGACATATATGCACTATATATACAATCTGGTAGCCGTATTTCTTACAGGCTCAGTCACTGCAAAATAATGGTCAGACCTGTTCAGAATATTAAAAAGGAGGAGCTTTCTTTAATATGGTAAATTTAACACTGATAAATATTTCGTTAAACACGACTCTGATTGGTTGTAAAACAGAAATCATTGAAATGTGACTCCCATTTGGGGCATGAGTCAAATAGCCCAGAAAAACTGCCCCGACCGCGGATCGAACCCGGGCCTGCTGCGTGAGAAGGCAGAGCGCTACCTCGAGACCACAGCGGTGGAAATTAATAATAATAATAATAATAATAATAATAATAATAATAATAATAATAATAATGTAGATTACTTTAAACAGACATTGATAATACCATAAGGCCTTCTCTTTCATTCAACCAGTGAGAAACATTAAAGACAGAAAAATAAACATACGATCGCAACATAGAATAAGTAATAATTTATTGTAAGTGAATATTCATTCTGTGACACATTACTGATCGGCTGCTCAAATGACGCTTTTGAATTTCGCGGGTCGTAGTAAGAATCAAATCTCTCCTTATTAAGCATGATGGATTCGGATCGTGAGTCACTTGTACAAATCGCAAGCATCTCTCCAGACGGAATTCTGGAAGAGTCGCTTTCGCGGTTGTTCTAGTGACTACCGGTGTAGGGTATTCGACCGCCTCTAGAATCTTCTAGACATCTACTCTGGTTATATATGACCGGATGGAGACACCACTTTTTTTCGGGAGCCCGATTGGATACATAGCTATTTCTTCTCGGAAATCGACGCCTACCTATAACTTAGAAACCTACAAGTCGACCCAATCTTCAAGGGCGACTTTCGAAAGGATCTTCTGTAGAAGACCGACGACCACTTTTGGGCGAAAACCCATCAGAGGTTCCTCCTGAATCCATCAACGAATCTCCGAGGAATTTTCCTCTCCTGGGCCTACTGCGGTTGGACGGTTCGTAGCCATCTTCCACAACCGACTCATTTCTGATGTATGGGTAAAGAGGGCTAGTCCGCTACAGCGGCCCAATAAGCTTTCGATCGATCACACTGCCCAGCCCTTATTCGAAATGCAATTGATGATTTGTGATCACCAGTGAAGAAAGTTTTGTGAGTGAAGACATCTGTGGATGTGAAGAAAATTACTAATTCGGAGCTAAGTTCCAGTTGTACTGTAAACAAACTTGCATAAGATATTACTTCGCCGTATTGTCTATTTGGGGTAACCGTGGTGCTACTTTTACCCGCCATATGATTGAATTGTGTACGGAACTGTCATCAATAGAAATACTGTTCTTAGGCAAGATTGTATTTTACGGGAATTATGACTGAATACAAGGTAAGATACTGTTCTTAGGCAAGATTGTATTTTACGGGAATTATGACTGAATACAAGGTAAGATACTGTTCTTAGGCAAGATTGTATTTTACGGGAATTAAGACTGAATACAAGGTAAGATGGTAGGTCTACCTACGAACTTCCTCCATTTTTATTTATTTATTTATGACAAATTATATATGGTCCTACATAACAGACGTTTATTTTTTCCCCATGATATATATATATATATATATATATATATATATCCATCCGTATTAATTCTGCCCGAAGGCAGGTCCTTCACTGCAATCATAGCAGTTTCATGCTATGCTTGCAGCTTTACTAGGGAATTGTAGGTGTGGTGGATTCCCGTTGCTTTCCACACCGATGAAGGATGATGGTGATAATGATAAGGATGATGATGATGGCCATATGATTTCGGGGGACCGTTTGGGCCTTAAAGTTTTCTTGACATTTGTCTTACAGGTGAGGAAAAACCCCGATAACCTCACCCAGAAAAACTGCCCCGACCAGGGATCGAACCCGGGCCCGCTGCGTGACAAGGCAGCACGCTACCTCGAGACCACAGCGGTGGATATATATATATATATATATTTACAATTCATTACCAGCAGAATTTTTGCTCCATGCTAACTCACCTGTAAATTTTGCTGTTATTTTCACAACATCTTCAATTACTAATGTAGGATATTTTTCACAAAACTGTTTGACAAAATAATTTGTTTCTATCCGCTTTTCTAAGGTTTTCCTTTTTTGATGCTTTAAAAATTAAACGGGGGAAATAGCCATTTGGAACAATGAAAATTCTAATGCATTATGCATTGCGCATTCCTAAGAATTAAACAACGAATTGCTTATTTATATAATCCATTAAAATTGTAATTACCGGTATATATTTTAAGATTCTCCCATATAACTAATATAGACATGTGCTAGATAATACATATTTTTATTCTTTTAATATCCTTTATTTCCAGTGTTAGAGAGCGAACACGCTTAAGGGTAAAACCATTACTCGACCAATCAAAATGCTGTGATGCATCTGGTTTGTTTACATTACAACTGGAACTTAGCTCGGAAGAGGTATGGAAAATAAATTATTGTGTTTACAAGGGACTCTTATAACAGAAAATTATGTGTTTCCATCCATAGTAATTCTGCCCGGAGCAGGACCGTCACTGCAATCATAGCATTTTCATGCTGTGCTTGCAGCTTTACTAGGGAATTGTGGGTGTGGTAGCTTCCCGTTGCTTTCCATACCGTTGAAGGATGATGATGATAATGATGGTCATATGATTTCGGGGGCCGCTTGGACCTTAAAGTTTTCCTGACATTTGTCTTACAGGTGAGGAAAAACCCTGATAAAAACCTCACCCAGAAAAACTGTCCTGACCGGGGATCGAACCCGGGCCCGCTGCGTGACAAGGCAGCACGCTACCTCGAGACCACAGTGGTGGACTATATGTGTTTTTACAGGAAATATTGTGAAATAAATGAAGAAAATTTGAAATTTTTGTGAAAACTGGTTCGACCTCTTTTTTTCTACGCCATCCGACACAATACAAATTAAACTAAAATTATAATGAATCAATATTATTAGAGAAGTGAATCAAGAGAAACTATCAATTAATCCGCCAGTTACAAAAGAAATACGTTTAAATTTATTTCAAAGCGAGTTAATGTCCGGCAGTCTCTAATCTCATGTGGTAAGGCGGTTCAGAATCCAGTAGTAGTTACAAATAATTTTAATTTTTAGAGGTTATGTGTTGTAGGATGCGAAGAAAGAAGTTCTGGTGGGATCGTGTACTCATATTGTGATTGGGGGATATTTGATAGAGACGAGAGGATAAGGGGTTTAGCTTAGAGACCTTAGAAGTAAAATTTTGAATAGCAGAATTGCATTTTTCTACGACCATAAAAAGAGAGCCATATAAGTTTGCGGAAGTATGAAGAAAACGTATTTATGAATATTGAATATATATCTCATACATGTCCATCGCTGTGGTCTCGAGGTAGCGTGCTGCCTTTCACGCAGCGGGCCCAGGTTCGATCCCCGGTCGGGGCAGTTTTTCTGGGTGAGGTTTTTATCGGGGTTTTTCCTCACCTGTAAGACAAATGTCAGGAAAACTTTAAGGCCCAAACGGTCCCCAAAATCATATGGCCATCATCCTTATCATTATCATCCTTACCATTATCATCATCATCCTTCACCGGTGTGGAAAGCAACGGGAAGCTACCACACCTACACAATTCCCTAGTAAAGCTGTAAGCATGTCATGAAAGTGCTATGATTGCAGTGAAGGACCTGCCTTCGGGCAGAATTACTATGGATGGATCTCATACATATGTTATGAATACGTTGCAATTTATATGCTAGTGCATTGTTAATATCTGTCAATAAGATGTTTCAATAATCAAAATGGGGCATCATGAGAGTTTGCAGTAGAATTCTTTTGAGATCAGTCGGAAGAAAATTTATGAACATATTTAAAAATGTATTATTGAAAATACTTTTTTTTTTGACATTTATTTTATCTGAATGTTCTTAGATTAGAGTCAAGTTATAAACCCAAAATTTTAATAAATGGTGATTAATGTACTGCATTTTATCTGGCCTGATAGCCTACATATTTATTTTGTTAATATTGTGTAATAGTCTTGGTTGTCCAAGTATTTATTATTATTATTATTATTATTATTATTATTATTATTATTATTATTATTATTATTATTATTATTATTATTATAACTCCGCCATGGCCGGTCCCAAGCCCGGATGAGAAAGGAGGAGGGGGAGGAGTAACAACCTCGTTAAAAAACCAGGGTTCAGTTGGCTCCGACTGATAGTACTCTGTAAGGGTCCCTAGCCAGGGTTTCGGTGAAGACCTCAACGACAGAGTCGGCGCAGAAGGAGTCCTTCATCACGGCGGATCTGACGGAAGAGGCAACCCTATCTCTAAGGGAAATAGAGAAACGCTGCCTTGCGGTGAAGAGGGATCTTCAAAGGCTATGGGAGGAAAACCCAGACAGAAATGTTCCTGGTCCTCCAGGTTGGGGGTTTATGCTGTGGGCCAGCTCCCCACACATTAGAAAAAAAAAACAAAATGCTAAAAGACCAAATCAATGAAAGCATGGAAGATGAGCGATGGCCGAAGCAACTATATGAATGGCATCCGAACAGAAAGAAGAAAAGAGGGAGACCAAGGTTAACATGGAAGGAAAACATGAAGACAGTAATGCAAGCTACAGGGCTAAGCATCGAAGATGCCCAAGACCGTAGGCTTTCGAGGTTTGGCACGGGAAGAAGGCAGCAGCTGTAAAAAACCCGAAGATAGAGAGATTATTATTATTATTGACGTTGTTATTGTTAATTTTGTTATTGTTATTATTTTATTGTTATTATTTTAATATTATTATTATTATTTTAATATTATTATTATTATTATTATTTTAATATTATTATTATTATTATTATTATTATTATTATTTTAATATTATTATTTTAATATTATTATTATTATTTTAATATTATTATTTTAATATTATTATTATTATTTAATATTATTATTTTAATATTATTATTATTTTAATCTTATATTAGTTTTAATATTATTATTATTATTTATTATTATTATTATCTTTTAATATTATTATTATTATTTTACTTATTATTCTTATTTTTTATTCTTCTTATTAGTTTTATTCTTCATTCTTCTTATTTTTTCTTCTTATTCTTCTTATTATTATTATTCTTCTTCTTCTTCTTCTTTCTTTTCCTACTATTCTTATTCTTCTTCCTCTTTCATCTTCTTACTTATTATTATTATTCTTATTTTTTATTACCTATTCTTATTCTCCTTATTATATTCTTATTATTGTTGTTATTGTTATTATTATTATTATTATTATTATATTATTATTATTATTATTATTATTATTATTATTATTATTATTATTGCAGTACTGTCCTCGGGAAGAACACTACAGATAGATAGATTAATGTAGTTTCGATAACGAATTGTATGTCTTTATCTCAGTTAAATATCCAGTTTATTTGTCGACGTTTCAAACTCCTTGTGTGAGATAATTTTTACGACATTTGACATTTCCAGTTATCCATTTTGAATGGTTGTTTATACTATATACGTCGATACCATTACCAAGACGATTTTGTGCGTGTGTTTTTTTAACAAATTTAAATGAACAAAATTGAATTCCAATTTTATGATCAAAATATTTTAACAAGGAATCATATGTATTACACCATTCATTTAAATATTTTTATTTATTTAATGCTTTATTTTGTTCTTTTTTTTTTATAAAAGCCATTTCTGCTATTAGCCTTTTATGGTAATTATTTTCTTTTAATTTCATGATTTTGGTTAAATCATGTCATAAAATAAATTGAAAATTTGACTGAGACAACGAATTAATTATTATTATTATTATTATTATTATTATTATTATTAACTTGCCTGCTGGATGTCTCATTGAGTCTGTGTGTTGACCGCATGCCACTCATGACATATATGAGCAAATAAGTTAACTAAATTAACTTGGTCTATTAACTCCTAACAAAGGAGAGGATATGGTTCAATACTGTGCTCGCCATTATAGATTATATTTACCAATTCTCAGATAATGATATTTAGACATATTCAATAATTATAGGTCTGTAAGGTAAACTCAAGGCTTACTAAATCCTATAACACACACACACACACACACACACACATATATATATATATATATATATATATATATATAATAAATATTAGCAAACTCAACATATATAAAATTAATACCTATATGCGGAAAGATCTTAACTTGATTTGAATGTTTTATAACGTATTGTAACTCATTTGGAATCCAGTTTCGTAATCAGTATGTTTTATGTCACTGACATACATTTTATTAGTGTAATATTTACAATACGTAACATTGTAATTTCTACTGAAATTCTTTAAATGCTATGTTGCACTACCGTAAATACGTCACACATTGTTATTTATAATTAGAGACTCCTCCGATCAGCACTGTTTCGGTGTTCACAGCACACAGCGAACCTATCGGCCTCTTTAGTAAACTTCGATTCGCGGGAATCGAGTCCGTTAATATTACGAGTGACGTGTTTTTATTAATTTACTGTCTGCGTTTGTGCGTGTGTTTTGTGAACGAACTGTCTCGGAATAATTAACATATTTTGTGTTTTTGAGTGAAGTATTGTAACCATTATCTCATGTTATGTTTTCTCATTGTGATTCAAACAAACAGCATTACATGAATTCAGTGGATCTCTCAACTTAAAATGAATAAGGTAAGAGATCTGATTCTTAATTAAATACATTACACTTTTTAAAAGTAGATAATTCATGAGAATCTAAGAAAACCACCGAAACTTTTATGTCTTGTGGTACTTACTATAACATTATGATCACGTATTTTAGATCTTTTAAAATACTTACGAATGTTTAGTAGAGTATAACGAAACACATTAGTTTCACAAGGTAGGTCTGACTACTAGAGTCTTTCAAAACCTAAGTTCCTTTCCCGACTATACTAAAGTAACTTTTTTTTTTGTTTTCATTGGGTCTGGATGGGTCCATTAAACAATGCAAGTGTTTTATGTGAGAAGAACTAAATCCAGTTAACAACGTTGGGACAGGGATTAAGGAATTAGTCAGGCTAGCAACATTATTGTTGGCCGATAGCGAGGAGATACTAAAGGACAATACGCACACACTGTTGAGTAACACTAAGAAATTAGGATTGGAAGTAAATATCAATAAAACTAAATATATGGTCACACGTAGAAATTCATTATATAATGGAACTGAACAGCTAATGACAAATGAGGGAAATTTTTGAGGAAGTGGCTGAATTCAAATACCTAGGAACAATAATCACAAATAGGGAATGAGATGCACAAAGAAATTAAACATAGGCTCAATTCTCGAAATGCGTGCTATTATGCATTGCAGAGACTCTTGATGTCTCAACTCCTTTCAAAAAACGTTAAACTGAAAATATATAAAACTATTATTCTACCAGTTATATTATATGGATGCGAAACATGGACTCTTACCTTAAGGCAGGAAAGGAGATTAAAAGTATTTGAGAATAAAGTACTTAGGAAAATTTTTGGACCAAAGAGAGATGAAGAGACAGGTGAATGGAGAAGACTACATAACAATGAACTACATGGTCTTTATAGGAAGCTAGATATAATAAGAACAGTTAAGTCTCGTAGACTGCGATGGGCAGGACATGTTGCACGTATGGGGAATGAAAGACTTGCATGGAAGCTTCTTGTAGGAAAGCCAGAGGGAAGACGCCCAGTTGGTAGACCAAGAATGAGGTGGGAAAATAACATTAACTATGATTTGAGGGAAGTAGATTATACAGGGAATGATTGGAAAGCATTAGCTCAGGATAGGGATGTATGGAGAGCGTATGTCCGTGCGGCCATGAACCTACGGGTTCGATAGTGCCAGTGAGTAAGTAAGTAAGCAACATTATTCTCTGTAAGCATTATCTATAACCAATGACAACTGTTTCGGTGGGAGTTGGTGCTTCGGATTTATTGTGCAACGGAGGTACTTTTTATACTTATAAAATTACCAATTATAGTAACTTATCTCCTATTGCAAAAAATAGGCGAAATTAAACCGTCTAATATCCGACTACGTTTTTAGGAATTTGTGGGCAGTACAATTTTTACATAAAATTAATATTGTGAGTAGTCTAATGCAGTACCCTGCGCCTGTCTTTAACCCTTTTAGTATCTCATCATCATCATCATCCATGCAAGTATTAGGCCGCGTGGCCTGTGAAGTCCCTTAGTATGGAGGGAGAGTAACAAGTGTTCACTATAAATTGCATTATCTAATATTATTTCACATAACCTCAACTGAAGTTTAAAATGGAACCAGACATATAATTATTTAATACTACTAAAATAATTTTAGGAAAACGTTTAGTTTGATTTCCACCATACATTTTCTTAGTCCTACCAGAATTACGAAATGAAGTTAATTATTTAAAATATGGTGTGGAATTAATTGCGAATTTTGGTAACATCGATTTCACCGACATCTTGTGGATGTTCCATGAAACATTCGTGAATCTCACGCATGCGCTCTGCGGTTTTGTAGAACTGAAATTGCGTACGTAAATACGTATTTATTAATAATTGTAAAATGTTATAAGTATCGTAAATCGTTTAAAATAGTACGAAATGTTAGTAAATATAGAAGTACGTAGAATTACAAGAATATAGTATGGAAAATCAAGTAGAAATTAATTTAAAGTCGAGTATAATCATTAATACATTAATAATATATTGCTCTAAATGCTGTAAATAAATGATATTTACCATTAAAACATGGTGATTTTTATAATTCTAGACAACTTCTACAAAAAAACTTAATTTATATTTAACACTAAAAGAAAGCGTGCTTATTGTGTCAGCAATGAACTCAGTAATTAGAACATTTCTAAATATAATAGCAATTGAATAAGGTGATGGCGAAGGTGGGAAAATATCAATGTTTATCATTCTCTATACCTTAGTTGTCTACCGCTGTGGTCTCGACGTAGCATGCTGCCTTGTCACGCAGCGGGCCCGGGTTCGTTCCTCGGTCGGGGCAGTTTTTCTGGGTGAGGTTTTTATTGGGGTTTTTCCTCACCTGTAAGACAAATGTCAGGAAAACTTTAAGGCCCAAACTGTCCCCGAAATCACATGGCCATCATCACATCATCATCATCCTTCACCGGTGTGGAAAGCAACGGAAAGCTACCACACCTACAATTCCCTAGTAAAGCTGCAAAACACAGCATGAAAATGCTATGATTGCAGTAAAGGACCTGCCCTCGGGCAAAATTACTATGTTTGGATATCTTAGTTTTACCTGTCCTTTTTGGGTAATTTTATATGCCCCAGCCATTCGGACCTTACAAAACATGGTCTGTCGAGAGAGAATTTGTAACTCTGGATCACTCAATGCTTTTTGACCACACAATGTCATGTAGGGTGTCCCTAGGTAACTGATCAGCCCAGTGCCTTCGAGACAACACGAACATGTAAGACAAGACACACACACTTTTTGAAATCATAATAAACCAAGTGAATATGCTATGGATGATTGTGATGGTCGGATGATGTTTAGGGACCATTTGGGTCTGAAAGTTTTCTGACATTTGTTTTGCAGATAAGAGAAAAATCCGAAAAAAAACTCACCCAGGAAACTTGTCTTGACCGGGGTTCAAACCCAGGCCCACGCATATGAGGTAACGACATTCCGATACCACATCGGTGGACTCAATGTTTATCTTTAGGATTAACTTTAGGTTGAGGGAGTATAGAAAATAGGCCTGTTAGGTATATAGCCTATATTAGGGTAGGCCGAAAAAACTCGATTTTTTATTTCGAAGTTGTAATAGCGCGGAAAAGTTGTGAATTATATAGACGAAAGAAAAGAAAAAACATATCAAAAATCGGTTGACATCTTCCGGTCGCGCAAAGGCTATGAAGTTTGACAAAATATGAAAAAAAAAACTTCATTTTTGAGATTATTTCTTTAATATTTTAATTAGATGCTTTCGTAATGTAATAGTTTGTAACATCTTCAAATAGAGCCTAAAAACATTGTGTTTTAATTTAGTTTAGATCAGTTGATACCTTCCGGCCGCGCTTAAGCTCCAAAATTTGCCAGAATAATGAACAAGTTATATTTTTTACACATTTTTGGCATTTGATAAATAACTTCCAGAGTATTGATTGTCATATTCCACAGATAGACATAAACGTGCTTAGCTAAGATCAGCAATACCTACTTGATATTAAAAAAAATAAATAATTGCATAAATGAAATTTTTTTTTTTTCATATTTTCCCAAACTTCAGAGCCTTTGCGCGACCGGATGATGTCAACCGATTTTGATATTTTTTTCTTTTTTTTTAGCTATATAATTCGCAACTTTTCCGCGCTATTACAACTTCGAAATAAAAGTGAGTTTTTTTCGGGCCACCCTAATATACATATGTCATCAGGTGACTTCAGACGTCGATTTTTCTCAATTATCTACTAAGTTCCATTTATAATCTCCAAAATTATGTTCTAGGTAGGAACTCTGAATAACTTTTTATAAGATTCTAGCTTCAGTAGTTTTATGTAATGACTCAATAACAAAGCATCTATCTATCTATCCATCTATCCATCTATACATCCATATATCTATCTATCTATCTATCTATCTATCTATCTATCTATCTATCTATCTATCTATCTATCTATCTATCTATCTATCTATCTATCTATCTATCTATCTATAATGGCGTAACGGCCCAATGTTGGGTCTTAGCCTTTTTTTTTGTTAGGATATACAAGACCAAGTTCATTTAGTTACACTTATTTTCCCAGAGATGTTATGAATGGTATGCGGTCAACATACCGAACCAATAATATACATCTACTAGACAACTAAAGTTGGTAAATTTTACTTAAATGCCTCATTATTAAGGCTTAAGGAGCTTTTACGAGCCTGAAAATCATGAGATTCGTGCTTAAGTCCCTCCCGGAGGACTTGTTCCTTGGATTTTTTCATCCAAAAAAATCCATCGACCCCGGCAGGGTTTAAACCCACGGCCTTCGAGACCAGAGGTAAGGGACATAACCACTTGTCCCTCGCGGCCGACCAGTAACAATGTATAAGTTCTAATAATTTAGGCGCCTTGTGATAAGTTAATTTTTTTTATTGATAGTGGTAATGGGAAGATGACGTCTTGGTGTCTGTTTCATTGCGAATGTGTCTTACTGGAGATTAAACTTAATTGTAATTAATTGAATTGTGACGCAGATGTTTTTTAATAAATGAATTGTGACGCTAAGCGTCTTGAGGCTTTATTGCCAACTGAAAGGAGAAAGAAATGAGAGTTGACAGCAAGTGCTGAAAACGCTTCCATCTGCAAGTTTCTAGAACTTCTAAATCACATTAAAGAATCTTTAAAAAAGAAGTGTCCAATTAATCCCATCTCTTGTTTCCTAATTGCTGAATCCTCAGTGTGAGACCAGTACAAGTCACATTATGTAACGTAATATCATTTTGCTACGCATATGTAATATTTTAAGTATACTTGATTGTCTATTGTCCCGCGTCGTAGCCGAGTGATTAGGGCAAGATACCTTGGCGCTGAACTACGGGACTTGCACTGGTTCCGGTCTCCATGGGGGAAGACATTTTCTCATGGTATTTCGGCCAGTATGGGACCGGTACCCACCCAACATCATGGGCATTTGGGTAGCTATGATGAATAGCGGCTCCAAGTTGAGAAAACCAGCTATAACGGCTGGAGAACCCGACATGCTGACCACATGTCACCCCTACACTGGCTGGATGATTAACACATGTTGATGTGAGGCCAGCTGTCGTCTGGTAGGCCAAGGGCTTTCTAGCCTGTCGCGCCATAGTTTTTTTATATTGTTAAAAACAAGAATGTAAATAATTACATACATGCTGAGAAATTTAATTGGTTTGGACAAATTAAAATAGTGTCAGATATTGTAAAGGAAATCTGTAGCATTTAAAGACATAAAGGAAGATCTAACATTAGGTGGGTAGATGATGTAATGTATGAATATATATATATATATATATAAAGAAATTCAGAAATGAAGTAATTACAGCGGAGATAGAAATCTTTGAAAAGGTCAAAGCCTTTAACTGAAGCTATAGATCCTAAAGACAAAAGGTGTTGATTATCTGATTAAAAATTTTATTACCATCTTTTTTCAGTTTTATTATTATTTTATACTATTATACCCCTCAGGGGTCCTCATCTAGGGGATATGTGGATGGCGACCACAAGGTGCCCAAGCTGTGCAAAACATTTCTTCCACTTACTTGTGTTTTGCACTCTTAACTTTACTATCTAACCTCTCTTGGTTAACTCTTGTTTTTTCGACCCCGACGCTATTAGGACATCCGAGGGCTAGGGAGTCCTTCCTTTTTTTCCATTTCTTCTTTCCTTTATTTTCTTTTCTTCTCCAGGAAAGCCTGACCAGAGGCTATAAGATGGCAGCCCCATCACTGGTCTTGCCTTCCTTTGGCCAGCAACCAATCGAAGGGACTATTATTATGCTTTCAAGTCTTATATGAGAATTTTCCATAAGGGAAAATTTTCTATAGGATCGTAACAGGCCTCGGCCTAATACTTGGAAGGAAGAAGAAGAAGATACTGTATTATAAATTCTCCGCCTCCGCGGCTCGATCGGTATATTCCTTAGCTTCCACTCCAGGCAGGGACCTGGTTCGTTTCAGCCGAGACAGAGAAATTTAAAACTCTGCCTAGATCTGCGTATGTGCCCCTTGTCTTGTGTTGTCTTCGGCTGTGAACCTTGCGCCGTGCTAGTTGTAGATTGAAGTCGGCTTGCTACTAAGCATTTGTCTAGTGTGAGGTTCAAAGCTAATTGTTTGCTACCTATACACGACCAGCCCGTTGTACCGCTTTTAAGTTTAATGGGGTATGTAAGTTCTACAAAGAAGTGAGTGTAAAATGGTAAAGAAACAATAAAGATAGGAATGTATATTTCCCCTTTCTTCTTCAGTACTTCCGAATGGAAAACTGACATTTAAATAATATGAAATATTATGTAGCATTTTTATTCATTAAACTAAATCCAATTAAGGTTACTTTAACCCTTAATTTCGTAAAGTATCCTTTTGGATACATCAGTTGGTTCAATTAATTTAATATTATAAATAAATCAGAAGAAAACGAACAAAAAGAAATCACTTAAATATGTGTGTAATTACACAATATACCTAGTAATAACAGTTATACAAGATTCCGTTTTCACTGCAGTCCGCCACATTTAAATAACTTACAGAAACAATTTGTATTTTGCCAATTTAAGGGTTAAATATGGAACTATATCTGTTATACATATAACTTTTTACACAATTGAAAATTAAAATTTAACCCAAAAATGAAGAATTACTCAAGATAATAACCTTAGTCTCTGATTGACTGGACTTTTTTTAGAATAATCCAGCATTATTTTACTACTTAAGTAAAACATGGATAAGTTTATACATATACACAATTGGTAGAAGAAGGAAAGGACGGCCAAAAATAACGCGGATTGATGGTGTTTTGAGCAGAAAAGAAAAAAAAAAGGGTTGAACGATGGAGATTTAAATGACAGAGAGATGTGGAGAATATTGATGTGTCCTTTTCTGAGAAGCAAAGAATAACTCATAGAAAAATTGAGCATGTAAATTGAATTTGCACATTATACTTTGTAAAAAAAAAAGTACTATGTAATTTAATGAAAAATTACGGTTGAGAGGGCAGGGGAACAATAGTCTATAAAATAATAATAATGATAATAATAATAATAATGATAATAATTACATTAATAATAATGACTATTTAACTCATACCCCAAATGGGAGTCAATGACCAATCACGTTTCAATGAATTTTGTTTTACAACCAATGACCAGTCGTGTTTCACCTCGCTATTTATCGAATTTTGTTTACGAAAATAAAGAAAGCTCCTCCGTTTTAATATTCTGAACAGGTCACAGCATTATTTTGCAGTGACTGATTCTCCAACAAATACGTTGAATATAGGAAATAGTGAACAAATTCCTTCGAGCTACACATGTGATAATTGTATCTTCAATTGTGTTTATAAATAATGATTTTACTAAGTATAACTTCCTAGGTTGCGAAATATCATACATAGCGGAAACAGATATAAATAACAAACTAAATAAGTTTAGTTATATAATAGGAACACTAATAAAATAAAAGCCAGGTAAGACTCTATAATGAAATTATACAAGACTATTTAACTCATGCCCCAAATGGGAGTCAATGACCAATCACATTTCAATGATTTTTTATTTACAACCAATCACACTTGTGTTTCGCCTACAATTTACTGACTAAAGTTTATCATAATAAAGAACGCACTTCCTTTTTAACATTTTGAATAGGTCATAGCATTATTTTGCAGTGACTGACCCTCCAAGAAATACTGCTACCAGATTGTATATATAGTGCATGAGTGGCAGCAGAAAGCGCATGCGATAGTTAATATAAAAAACATTTGTAACAACTGATTTTACCACAAAAAAAAAAGAAAGGAAAACACCGTTTGCACTTTTTTAAACGAATTATTTTCCAGGAAATGACGTTGCAGAAAAATATAATTGATATATTTACATCATAGGACATCAAATTAATTAATACCTATAACGTTGGTTATAATTTTCTCCACTAGGGTGCATTCTTACAATATTGCGATCCTTTGGCAATAAATGATATTATGATCTGGTTGCAGTGATGAACAAAGGAAGGAAATGAAGCGTACCAATCGTTTCTCATTTGTTTTCAAACATCGCCGTTTACATTAAATATATAAATGTTTTAAAATAAACTATAGTTAAATAATGATTTGTGAGTAAACAGCTTAATTTTATTCGTTAAATAGTCCTAACAAATGCCACTCTTGATTTCCAAATTATCGACAAATTCACGACTCACGAAGTGAGGAGTGAATTTATCGATAATTTGGAAATCACTCGTGGCATTACTTATGACAATGGCAGTGCCTATATTGCTCTGGATCCGAATCATGGACAGTGACAACACAACAATCTGCCAGAATACAAGCTGCTGAAATGAAATTCCTCAGACCAATAGTAGGATATTAAAGAACAGACAAAAAAACATAACACAGAATAAGACAGCAACTAAAAGTAGAGGAATTAAACCCAACGATAGTGAAATACAGAACAAACCGGAAACAACACTTGGCAAGGGTGACTGAGAATAGAATACCAAAAGCAGCATACAGCTATTCACCACGAGGAAGAAGAAGTTTGGGAAGACCAAAGAAAAGATGGAAACAGCAGCAATTTGGAGTCGGAACAGGCTAGTAAATAAGCCTAAACCGTGATAAAGAAGAAGAAGATTTTACTGAGTTGTTCCTAAAAATAATTAATAACCTATAATGTTGGTTATAATATACAGTTTGATGTGTTTCATTTTTCTCCACTAGGGTGCATTGTTACAATATTGCTATCCTATTTGGCAATAAATAATGCGATCAAGTTGCAGTGGATGAACAAATGGAACATAACCATATATTTCTCATTTGTTTTCAAACATCGCCGTTTACATTAAATATATAACTATTTTAAAATAACTATATTTAAATAATTATTTATGAGTAAACAGGTTGATTTTATTCGTTAAATAGTCCTAACGAATGCCACTCTTGATTTCCAAATCATCTAGTTAAATTGTAAATCTCTCGTGGCATTACTTCTGACAAAAATGTGGTTTAGTCAGCGATACGGGTTGGTAAATAGAGGCTATAATATATTTGTAAGGAAAAAAAGAGGCGTGGTTTCTTTTGAGAACAAGTTAAAAGTACTTGCAACTCTCTCACAAGTATTGACCTATGTAGCACATTGAAGGGGTATGAAAATCTTTTCTTTGAAAAAAAATTCCCAGATGTATGACTTCACACGCTGGCGTCACTTTTAGCATCTTAGAAGATATAGAAGACCAAATAAACATCAAACGGAAATATTGTCTAGAGTATATCCAACACAGTTGTTTAACATGTACATTTTATTTTTATCATCTTGTGTGACGTCAGCATTAAAACAAAAGTTGGCGAGATGTGTTCCGAGTCCGATGGAGGAGCTGTTAGGTGTAAAACGTTTCGGAGTGCTATTGCATTTTCTCTCAGTACTTTGAAAGACTTAAAAGAGAAAGTTTGAGAAAGAGGGATGAACATAAAACGTTATTACGTAAGGGTTGGAAAGAGTGGGCGTCGTCTCATCCCTTCGCGTTGCTTATCAAGACCTTAAAGAAGGTTGATCCTACCGCAGGATCAGTAATTCATCAAACTACAGACTTTCCTGCAAACGTTCGTCCAAGTAAAACTTGTTCACAAACAGAAAACACTGCCTAATTCTGGAACTTAATAACATGGAAACATTTTTTTTTATCCAGTGTTGTCACTTCGATATTTCTGGTGTTTTCTCATATCATAGCGTACCGGTATTTGTAACCTACTTCTGAGGTTGGGGCGCGTGGAAGTCGGGGTTATGCTGCCCCGATGATATGAGAGTTGATGATGATGGTAATGGTGCGCCAGGAGAGGCTTAAACTAACTTTATCTAATTAGACGAATATGATAATGAAGAATGAGTAAGGAGAGATATCCATTGTTAGCAAGAAATTATCAAGCAAGAGGAAGACGTGATGTTGGAAGACCTAGAAGACGTTGGGCTGATGCATTATGAAGTCGGAACGGGCAATTGCCTAATCCCTGGAGTGATGATGATGATGATGATGGCCAGATGGTGTTTAATACTGATATCACTGGTCAACATGATTTTTGTCTCATGAGTTCCAATAGTTAATGCAGTTTTTTATCGTGTTTTTAAATATGTATTCGGAATTTCTCCATCACCCACGGTTTTTTTATTTTAATTTCAATTAATGAATTTAAATAATTATTTTTAATACACTTTTTTTGTCCATTTGTCCATTGTAAAATAAAACCAAATGAGCTAACTCAAATGATTTCAGCTATGGAAAAGAGCAAGAGGGATGTTCCACAGGCGAAATATAGCAGAAAATCGTCATTTCCTACTTTATAGGTGAGTCCGAATGTTCGAATATTGTGTAGTTACGAATGTAGAAAATATTAAAGTGTTTGAAATTGTAAATTCCTGTTCGGAAACCTTGCGTGATGGAGAAACCCCGATATCATATTTGAATTCAGGAGAAACAAATACTATCAGAATCACATATTTTTCTTTCTGAGGCAAAAAAAAAAAGTTTCTTTTTTGTTGCTCAGTGTATTTGACGAAGTTTTTTTTTTTTGGACAGTGTTCATGTTCTTCTCAATGTATTTTTTAGGATGGAAAAATACAAGGAGCAAGTCCTCCGGGAGGGACTTTAAGCCGTGAAGACTGAAGATTTTTCAGACTCGTAAAATATCCTTAACCTCAATAAAGGTGACTCTAAAGAAAATTTACCGACTTTTTCATCCTAGTAATACCTTAGTTGCCTACTAGATGTCTCATTGGTTCGGTATGTTGACCGCATACCATTCATGACATCTTTGGGAAACAAGCGTTACTAAATTAACTTGGTCTAGTAACTCCAAACAAAGGAGAGGGTAAGGCCCTACATTGAGCTGTTGGATGTAGATTAACTGTACTTGACCCCATTTTAAAATGTCATATTTTAATTAATAGGCGGCTCAATGGCGCAAGTGATAAAATACTCGGCCTCCTACTCTGGGTCCCGAGTTCGCGTGTTGGTCACTCCATTTGGGGTTCATAGTGACGAATCGGAGCCAGAGCAGGAATTTCTCGGAGTTTCTCTCATTTTCCCGGCCAAAAATAATTACATCACTTTCCCGTACTCATATCACCATTTTGTTCCATTTCACTTCATCTTCCCCGTGATGGTGCGACAGACCTGGTCAACCGGCATCCGTGTGTGTCACAAATCTTCAATAACAGGTGATTCATATCATCATATCCCCAACCTGGCATTAATCCGGACACTTTATTTTAATCAATAATTGTTTTTTTATAATAAATTTATACGTTCGGTGTCAAACTAACATAAAGCGCGATTTTATGATATATTTACAGAAGTTTTCAGTACGTTTTACAATCATTACTGAAATCACGTCTTGATATCTTAACACCGAAATCCTAAATAAATTGTGACAATATAAGGAAGAGGAAATTTTATTTTATAATTTAAATTATAAAATTATACATCATAGTAATATTTCTTGTAATACTTCAATAAGTACCACCGCCGCCGCCGCCACCACCACAACCACCACCACCACCACCACCACCATCTACCGTCACGGTTTAAACCATCTGTTCCGGCTCCATATTATAGTTGCTCGCTCCATCTTTCAAATGGTCGTCCACTACTTCTATGTCCTTGTGGATTGTAATTTAACATCTTATAAGGTATCCTCTCTTCACTCATTCTACTAACATGTTCAAATCATTTATTTATATATTCATCTGTTTTTGTTACCCACTAGTTATTTGTGATTCTTCACGAATATCTTCATTCCTCCGTTTGTCCAAAAGAGTACATCCTGTCACATATCGTAGTAATTTCTTTCCGGCTGCTTCCAGTCTTTTTATTAAACTTTTGGTGAGAGTCCAACATTCCGAGCCATTATTATTATTATTATTATTATTATTATTATTATTATTATTATTATTATTATTATTATTATTATTATTATTATTATTATTATTATTATTATTATTATTATTATTATTATTATGTCCACCGCTGTGGTCTCGAGGTAACGTACTGCCTTGTCACGCAGCGGGCCCGGGTTCGATCCCCGGTCGGGGCAGTATTTCTAGGTGAGGTTTTTATCGGGGTTTTTCCTCACCTGTAATACAAATGTTAGGAAAACTTTAAGGCCCAAATGGTCCCCGAAATCATATGGCCATCATCATCATCATCATCATCATCATCATCCTTCACCGGTGTGGAAAGCAACGGTAGCTACCACACCTACAATTCCCTAGTAAAGCTGAAAGCATAGCATAAAAATGCTATGATTGCAGTGAATGACCTGCCTTCGAGCAGAATTACTACGGATGGATTATTATTATTATTATTATTATTATTGGCACGCCGTAGCGTAGTGGTTAAGGCACTGAGCTACAAGCCGGAGGGTCGAGGGTTCAAGTCCCGTTGGGGTCAGGATTTTTAAACTGACCCAAACCCTCTGGCGGCACTATGGCCCTGGGGTCGACTCAGCCTCTAACGGAAATGAGTACCAGACGCTTGTTCTGGGGTAAAGGCGGCCGTCACGCAGGTCTGACAACCCGGCTGACATAAAGTGCCGATTGTCTAGAAAAAGTGGGAGCCTTAACCTCCTACTACCCCAAGGGCCTCCGGGCCTGTTGTGGGATCACTTTACTTTATTATTATTATTATTATTATTATTATTAATATTAATATTATTAAGATATTTTATTAGGCACATGATAAGTTATTTGTGCAGAAATTTTTGAGTAATGTTCAGTTTTATAAATGTGTGCCCATGTATACGACAGCTTTTATTGTACTATGCAGATAGGAAGATGAAGAATTTGATAAGATAGGCGTGGTTCACTTATGGAACTTGAACGTTGAGATAATGGGTAAGATTCGTCAATATATTTGCATGCTTCTGACAAGACATTACGGCATTTTGTTTTCTGTATAATGAACCCTCAACAAAACATTATTTATGCAATACATTATATGCCACTATAATGTAGATCCATAAGGACCCCTGTTCTAACATCATAATCGATTTATTAGGAACAAACTTTTATGGAGAAGTAAATGGTTACATAAGGGCTGAACACGTCTTTCAGATAATGTCAAATTTAAGCAATTGTTAAATTGCCACTTTTTACACGAAGCAAATTAAAAACCGTTTTAGAATTGTATGGGCGATAGCGAGGAGATACTAAAAGCCAACACGCACACACTATTCAATAACACTAAGAAATTGGGACTGGAAGTAAATGTAAATAAAACTAAATATATGGTCACACGTAGAAATACATTATATAGTGGAAATGGACAGCTGATGACAAATGAGGGAAATTTTGAAGAAGTGGCTGAATTCAAATATCTAGGAACAATAATCACAAATAGGAATGAAATGCGAAAAAGAATTAAACATAGGCCAAATTCTGGAAATGCGTGCTATTATTCATTACAGGGACTCTTGACGTCCCAACTCATTTAAAAAAAAACGTTAAACTGAAAATATATAAAACTATTATTCTACCAGTTATATTATATGGATGCGAAACATGGACTCTTACTTTAAGGGAGGAAATGAGATTACAAGTATTTGAGAATACAGTTCTTAGGGAAATTTTTGGACCTACAAGAGATGAACAGACAGGTGAATGGAAAAGACTGCATAACAGTGAACTACATGGTCTTTATAGGAAGCCAGATATAATGAGAACAGTTAAATCTCGTAGACTGCAATGCAAGATATGTGGCACGAATGGGGAATTAAATACATGTATGGAAGCTTCTTGTAGGAAAACCAGGGGGAAAACGCTCAGTTGGTAGACCAAGAATGAGGTGGGAGAATAACATTAACTATGATTTGAGGGAAGTAGATTATGCAGGGAGTGGCTGGAAAACAATAGCTCAGGACAGGGATGTATAGAAAGATTATGTCCGCGCGGCTATGAACCTACGGGTTCGATAGTGCCAGTGAGTTAGTTAGTTAGATAGTTTTTTAAGAATTGTATGATAACATCAAACGGTCACCGAACATCATATGGCCATCATAATCATCATTATTATAATCGCCATGATTAGTATGAATGTGTGAGTGAATGGTGTGTTTCGCCTTATTGTTTAGTTATCTCGGGGGAAACTCTGACATTGAGCTGATCTCTCATTGGGAGAGATCATCCACGTCCTTGTGTTCAAAAATGTACAGTGCGATCAGTATAGCACTGGACAGCAGACGCGGGGATTTCACTATACACTGCTGACGCACTCGCGGCGGGGAACGGACAGCGTAGGATCGCGGTGATACAACCACGCGCATTTTCGTAACTATTTTACAAATTGTCGTACTTACCAACTTTATTAAAATAGGTGTTGGAACTGTTCACCTTCGTTGTACATAAGTTGAACGTGACGGAATTTTTACATCCGGGAATCGTGTTTCAGAACGTCTTCGTACTTGACTGGCAGATTGAGTTAACAAATATTGATCATAAATAAATACACGTTGTTCAATAGAAAAAATATTAGCCATTATACAGTTCACACTCATACACACGTGATTCACTTTATACTTATGTTTTATAAGATACAACATTTTAAATTGAAATAACTTATACACACGTCATTCAGTTTACATTATACACACGTCATTCAGTTCATTAGACACACGTCATTCAGTTCACAAGGAAAAGCGATCAAGCACCTTATCTACTCGAGGTACACTATCTGACTGTGAATGCGTGGGATGTGCTCGTAAACTGCTGAGTCAGCGCACATTTCAAGTCCCGTGCCTGCACGTGTAAGCTTTCGTTATCGCACAGCACAAACCTCGCGTCTACCGTCCACTACTATGCTGATCTCACTGTATATATGTGATCCATAAAATTCGTCTCCCGACAGATCGTGTCACTGTGAGGCCTGGGTGGCGTGTGGCACATAAATGTAGCTGTAAGTTGAGAGGTTAAACTACGTTAATATAATGGAATGATAACCTCAGTTATGGTGTCATGAATAGGACTAAGTGTGTAATGCATATTCTTAGAATTTTTAGGCTTTGAAAATGTAGAATTAGGCACCAAATTGTAAATTGTAAAATATATTCTAAAAATTCTATTTTATGTTTTTTTTAAAATGTGTGATATATTTACCAGCAAAAATTAATGTAAGAATTATGAAATATATATATTTTTTTATCACAGAGTAAATTAGTTATTTAAAAAAAAATATGCTGCGATAAAATTCCTTACAACGCTATACTGACGAATTACATACATTTAATTAAAAATGGCGTTTTAGATCCAAAAAACACAGAATGGTTACCAGTGGGTAAAACGGGTAATTTAGGGACAATTAAACTCTTGCACATGGCACAACGTTTCATACAACTTGTATCCATCTAAATCATTGGCTTTTATTTATTCTTTAAGAAGAAAAGAAAGGTTAAACCTAAAATCCTACGTTTAATATTTATATTTAATTTATAAAAATTAATGTTTGTTTGTTTGTTCGTACTTTATGCGCGGCCATACCGTTGATCTGATTGTGATGGGGCTTTTTGCAAAATGTTCAGGAGATTCCCGGGATGAACATAGGCTGTAAGAGAGTTGTGATACTCAACTCCTGCATCCTTTAAAGATCGGCTTTTGTAGTGGAAAACGTGAAAAAAAGTACCATAACTCTTTGGACGCTTAAATTGCGTACGCTGCCAAAACTATAACAAATCCACAAAATTAATGTACACAGAATTAATGTACAATTGAATATATAAAAAAACTCTACAAAAAAAGTCCGCGACAGCATATGTTTATCTCTTACGGATAACTCGCAAAAACCATTTTTGTCTTTCATTGATGCCAAGAAGATCGAGACAAGTACGTAGATTCCTGTGCAAGCATAGCAAGCACATGGCGGGTATTCTTTTACGGACTATTTAACTCATGCCCCAAATGGGAATCAATGACCAATCACGTTTCAATGATTTCTGTTTTACAACCAAACAGAGTCGTGTTTCACCAAATATTTATCAGTGTTATAATTACCATATTAAAGAAAGCTCCTCCTTACAATATTGCGTTTCTTTGGCAATAAATAGTATGATCTGGTTGTAGTGATAAACAAAAGAAGCAGTAGAAGCGTACCTATCGTTTCTCATTTGTTTTCAAACATCGCCGTTTACATTAAATATATAAATATTTTAAAATAACTATAGTTAAATAATGATTTGTGAGTAAACAGCTTAATTTTCTTCGTTAAATAGTCCTAACAAATGTCACTCTTGATTTCCAAATTCTCTAGATAAATTCACTCCTCACTTCGTGAGTCGTGAATTTATCGATAATTTGGAAATCACTCGTGGCATTACTTATGATAACTCACAATAACGAATTTTGTCTTTTAGCTCATTTATGCCAAGAAGATCGAGATAAGTAGATTCCCGGGCAATCAGCACCGGGAATCTTAAAATAATTACGATATGATATAATGATAAGCCTATGTTTTCCCTTTACAGAGATTTAGGCGCTCTTCCCCTACAGAGAAGAATTTGAACCAATACTAATTTAGTTATACTTGTTTTCGTATGGTTGTCATTTTTGAGTGGTCCGTGGTCAGCGTTCCGCCTCATACTGACATCTAGGAAACCGAGGTAGTACTAGGACGGGAAAATTCGGTAAATTTTGCTTAGAGGCCTTTTCATTCCGGCTTAAGGATTTTTTACGAGTCTGAAAATCTTCAGACTCGGGACCCACGGTTTAAAGTCCCTCCCGGAGGACTTGTTCCTTGGATTTTTCCGTCCTATAAATCCATCGACCACGGCCGGGTTTGAACCCGCGACCTTCGGGACCAGAGGCAAGGAGCATAACCACTAGTCCACCGCGGCCGACATTACGATATACATTTATAATTATTTTTCATATTACTTATTCAATTAATCATAAGAAGTACATTAATTTTTGTCTTTCAGGTCATTTACGCCAAGAAGATCGGGATGAGTAGAATCCCGGACAAAACCTGGTAAACAGCACCGGGTATCAAAAAATAATTACGATATAAATTTTCCCATTTACTTATTTAACTAAATATAAAACATATTAATTTTCATAAATTTAGGCGAAGCAGCGCACGCCGAGTTAAGATATAATGTTTCCTTCCATTTAGTCAATCATACATAAAAACACATTAATTTTTGTTTTTCAACTCATTTATGCCAAGAAGACCGGGATAATTAGATTCCAGGGCAACGACGGGTAATCATCACGGGATATCTAAAATGTATAATTATGTTCACTTCCACTTATTCAACTAAACATAAGAGCACATCAATTTTTTTTCGGCGTAGAAGCGCACGCCTGGTTTTTAGCTAGTGTTTTATACAATCTGGGTTTTGTTTCACTTGCGTGTCGCAAATTTTGAATTTAAATACTTATTGA
Source organism: Diploptera punctata (assembly GCA_030220185.1). NCBI lineage: Eukaryota > Metazoa > Arthropoda > Insecta > Blattodea > Blaberidae > Diploptera > Diploptera punctata. The sequence continues at coordinate 659,977 of JASPKZ010005287.1, read as the reverse complement.
AAAATAACATTTCTTGGTATTTTGTATTATTTTATTTATTTATTTATTTCTGAATATTATCTTTATATAGTCCCTTCAAACAGGAGTACATAAATTAATCAGTTATTGGAGTAATGTCAATTTTACTGATTGGGACTCGCTGATAGTAAGTGTAAATTCTAACAAAACCACCACAGTCTGGATCAATTTACTATTTTATCAATTGATTTGGTGTTTACTTGATGAAAAATCCATACTTATTAATTTAATTAATTAATTCCTATTCTAATTTAATCATTGTTTCGATCCAAATTTTGAAATTTTACATGTTTGTGATAAGGGTAAGAAGTTGGACCTTTTGGAGGCTGTAGAAAATAAATAAATTGAAAAGTAGTAATACACTGTTAAATTGTTCGGGTTTTTACAGCTGCTGCCGTCTTCCCGTGCCAAACCTCCGAAGCCTACGATCTTGGGCATCTTCAATGCTTAGCCCTCTTGCTTGCATTAATGTCTTCATGTTTTCCTTTCATGTTAACTTCGGTCTTCCTCCCTTCCTCCTTCTGGTCGAATGCCATAGATATAGTTGTTTTGGCCATCGCTCATCTTCCATTCTTAAAACATGTCCTAGCCACTTTAATTCCTTCTCCTCAATTCTTTCAATTATGCTTTCCTCTGCTTCCATTATATTTCTAAATTCCTAATTTCCTTTGTTAAATTAAAAAATTTAAATAAATTATTGTTTATTGTTGCTTAGATCAGTTGATATGTACTATAAAAACACAATTCATAATTTAACATGTCTGAAGAAGGTACAGTGCACCGAAACAGCTGTCACTGAATTATATCTTAATAAATATGAAAATCAAATAAAACTAAATGGCTTACGCTGCCTAAACCATAACAAATACGTGACATTAATGTACACAGAATTGAATATATCAAACAACTCTACAAAAAAGTCCGCGACAGCATATGTTTATCTTTGACGGATAACTCACAATACACATTTTTGTCTTTCATTGATGTCAAGAAGATTGGAAAAAGTACATTCCCGGGGAAGCGTAGCAGCACATGGCGGGTTTTCTTTTACGGATAACTCACAATAACAAATGTTGTTTTTCAGCAATTATAGCAGGATTTATTCAATGATATCCCCTGTTTACAGGGCTATCAATAAACCCTAAGTGATTAAAAGTTCAATTTATAATTATATTTACAGGAGTAAATTTAACTTTTTTTCTTCAACATTTTTTAGGCCTAGCGGGGCTCATTTATGCCAAGAAGATCGGGATAAGTAGATTCCCGGGCAACGCCGGGAAATCAGCACAGGTTATCTAAAAATAAATAAATTACGATATAAATGTATAATTATTTTTCCTTTTACTTATTAAATTAAACATAAACATTAATTTTCATTTATTTAGGCGTAGCAGCGGACTCCGGGCATTAGCTAGTAATCAAATAAATAAATGACATCTTAACTTTAAAAATAAAGTATTTAAGTAGCAATGGAATTTGTTTTGTTTTTTTTTTCCAAAAGAAAGAAAATACATTTGCATTTACATTGCGCACGGGATGCTTGGCCGTATGTGCATTATTTTCCCATGAATAAAAAATAAAAATAAACATAATAATATAAATATACCTACATGGGTACACACCTACATAGAAAATGTAAACAATTGTATATATATATACTCCATACTCAGTAATACACATCTACACTCATACATGAAAATACCATGTGTAGCCTATATCCCTTCCCTAAACGAAATAAAATAACATTCTTCTTAAAAATAAAATTCTATCATATACAGTTAAGGAAAAAGAAGTCCTCTTCTATATACATATAACTAACTAACTAACTCTGGCTCTATTGGACCCGTAGGTTCATGGCCGCGGGAACATAAACTCTCCATACATTCTTATCTTGAGTTAATGTTTTCCAATTATCCTTGTATAACCTATTTCCCTCAAATCATGGTTAATGTTATTCTCCCATCTCATTCCTGGTCTACCAACTGGACGTTTTTCCTCTGGATTTCCTACAAGAAGCTTTCATGCACCTCTTTCATTCCCCATTCGTGCCACATGTTCTGCCCATCGCAGTCTACAAGACTTAACTGTTCTTAATATATCTCGCTTCCTATAAAGTCCATTTAGCTCACTGTTATGTAGCTTTCTCCATTCACCTGTCTGTTCATCTTTCTTTGGTCCAAAAATTGTCCTAAGAACTTTATTCTCAAATACTCGTAATCTTGTTTCCTCCCTTAAATAAGAGTCCATGTTTCGCATTCATATGATATAACTGGGAGATTAACAGTTTTATATATTTTCAGTTTAACGTTTTTTGAAAGGAGTTGGGACGACAAGAATCCGTGTAATACATAATAGCATGAATTTTCAGAATGAGTCTATGTTTAATTTCTTTGTACATCTCATTCCTAATTGTAATTATTGTTCTTAGGTATTTGAATTTAGTCACTTCTTCAAAATTTCTCTCATTTGTCATTAGCTGTCCATTCTCTATATTCATTACACAAGACTTTTAAATCAATTATACAGATAAAAAATGTCCGGTTATAGATATGTTACAATTAATCAATTTGAGGATCTGAATTATCAAAATCTGGGTTACAAGTTGCTAAAGTTGTTTTTAACTGACACTTATAATTTGGTAATACAATTAAACAGAGATGTAGGATGGCGTTGGAAGGCTTCAGATTCTAATTAGGAATTGGTTGAAATCCGACCATCAAGATTTAATCAAGCTTATTTTAAGCTTATTTTCAAAATTTACTTTTCAAGCAATTACTCATGATTTTGCGGTAATTCTGCAGTTTGTGTAAAATATACATTTTGCACATATGAAATTTTTAGTATTTAGGTTTTATCCAATCCTTAATTAAGTCTCGAAGTCATCTCATACTATTCTGTATTTCCTGTTTCATTTTAATACTAGATTATGTTAATCAAATGTGAACAACTTATAAATGATAGCTCAGATATATTTCGTCTGAGATCTGGGTTCCTAATCTCAAATTGTTTGTCTGCAAACTCTCTGTAACGAAGTTAAATTATTCTTATTAATTAATATACATTCTGTATAATCAACATAAACTTTCAATTTCTTCTTATTAATTAATATACATTCTGTATAATCTACATAAACTTTCAATTTCTTCTTATTAATTAATATACATTCTGTATAATTTACATAAACTTTCTGAATCGGTGTCTTCAACACACATTTAGTGCACGCATTTTTAGTGACTCGCAGGCTGCACTTCGATCGATCGCAGATAAATTTAATTTAAATCCGATTTCAATAGAAATCAGAAATAATATAAAAAATTACACAAAACACCTGTTCCTGTCTTGGATACGAGGACACCAGGGAACTGTGGGAAATGAATGTGCTGATCAACTAGCAAAATCCGCAGCATCTTCTGAGCTTCAATATTCATTTTCAAACTGTTCAATATCCTACGTTAAAAAGAAACAGTTGGACTGTATCATCACTGATTGGAATGAACATTGGATAAGGAGTAAAAATGGCTGGAGCTTTGACTAAATAGCTCTTCTTTCCTACAGTACACCATAGGCTAAATGCAAAATATTTTATTCCAAATTTCATTTTAACACAATTTATGACTTGCCATGGAAAATTTGGAAGTTATTTTAGGAGATTTAATATTAACCCAGACAGTGATCATAATTGTAAATGTCAAGAATCAATACAATCTGTAAAACATGTTTTATTTGATTGTCCTATATTCGAAAGACAACAATTCTACTTAAACTTACTTTTAAATGATAAGGCTTCTGCCTCAATGTGTGAAGTGATTTTTAAGAACTAAAATTATTATAAACATTTTATGAACTTCATAACACACATTCATAACAATATGTAGTATTTTCTAAGACACTTATAGACATTTATGTATTTCATAACACTTCTTCTTCACGGTTTAGGCTTATTTACTAGCCTGTTCCGGCTCCAAATTGCTGCTCTTTCCATCTTTTCCTTGGTCTTCCCAAGCTTCTTCTTCCTCGTGGTGAATAGTTGTATGCTGCTTTTGGTATTCTATTCTCAGTAATCCTTGCCAAGTGATCTTACCAGTTTGTTCTGTATTTCTCTATTGTTAAGTTTAATTCATCTATTTGTAGTTGTTGTCTTATTTCTGTGTTATGTTTTTTGTCTGTTCTTTGATATCCTGCTATTGGTCTGAGGAATCTCATTTCAGCAGCCTGTACTCTGGTAGTTTGTTGTGTTGTCACTGTCCATGTTTCGGATCCATAAGTAATAATAGGCACTGCCATTGTCTTGTATAATTTCATTGTAGAGTCTTTCCTGACTTTATTTTTCACAGTTCTTTTTAGTGTACCTGTTATATAATTAAACTTATTTATTTTGTTATTTATATTTGTTTCTGCTGTGTATGATATTTCGGAACCTAGGAAGTTATATGTTACTACTTGTTCTATTGGTTTATTTCCTAATATTATCTTTGTCCGAACTGGATGAGCACCTTTGAAGGCCATTGTTTTTTATTTTTGTGAGGATATTTCCATCTTGTATTTTTTGATATTTCATTTAGTTTATATATCATTCTTTGTAGTTCGTCCTCTGTTTTTGCTATTAAAACCTGGTCATCTGCAAAGCCTAACACTCATTGAAAACCGTAAGATAATATTTCTGTTTTACAAAGTATAGTATAATATTGTTATAGTAAGCTACAACCCTTTGTGGCGAAATAGGGTTTCAAAATATTTGGAGATTCAATACGTAATAATGACCTTCTGAATCAGCTGTCTATGTTAGTTCTGAAATACGCAATTTTTCGTAACATACAGAATTTTCCTAGTAGCTTAATCATAAGCGAGTCTATAATATGCATACAATAGCTTGATAAGAAATCAATTTTTTCGCCATAGTGCGTTTTGTCGTACTTACAGCAATGACGACCATGATTGAAAGTTCAACTTCCTACATTTCGGGATTGCCAACCTATATAACTATACAGTAATATTATTATAAACCTCGTGCGGGAAGTAAAATCACTGCCCTTTATGTACACTATATATAATAATAATAATAATAATAATAATAATAATAATAATAATAATAATAATAATAATAATAATTATTATAAAATAATACTTTATTTATTCTGGCAGAGTTAAGGCCATAAGGCCCTCTCTTCCACTCAACCAGCACAAATACAAATAAATATTCGACAAATATACAATATATATACAAAATTATATCCAAAAGGTAGTGTTAATATACATTATATGAAACAAATCTCTTCATTTTAAATGAACTGAACTTTATTTGAAACAATATAAAACAATAAATACGTAATTGCTGCCATTTTATACTTATTGGTGTCACGGCCTGCTGTAGTCTCAAGTAATAAACATTGCCTACACTTTTAACGTTAGACAGTTGTTTATAATGAACGCAAATATTTCCAACAAAGATATTATTTTTAACTAACTAACTCACTGGCACTATGGAGCAGTAGGTTCATGGCCGCGCGGACATTAGTTCTCCATATATCCCTATCCTGAGCCAATATTTTCCAATCATCGCTGTATATTTACTTCCCTCAAATCATAGTTAATGTTATTCTCCTACCTCATTCTAGGTCTAGCAATAGGGCGTTTTCCCTCTGGTTTTCCTACAAGAAGCTTCCATGCACGTCTTTCATTCCCCATTCGTGCCACATGTCCTGCCCATCGTAGTCTACGAGACTTAACTGTTCTAATTATATCTGGCTTCCTATAAAGACCATGTAATTTACTGTTATGCAATCTTCCCCATTCACCTGTCTGTTCATCTCTCTTTGGCCCAAAAATTTTATTATTTATTAATTTGAAAACACCATCGCGCAAAAATTAATGTATAATGCACGTTTGTGAGTGTTTTACAGAATCTCGGAAATTAAAAATCTCGCTATCGCTTGGGTTTTAAACATTTCCTCGCTTCTGTAAAAACCACTCCCCAACCTCGCATCGTAATATGTTATTGAACAAAACATATTGAAGAAATAATTAGTAGTGAAGTAAGTTATTAAAATTCATCGGAGAACATATTGTTTAAACAACTCACCTCATAGGATTCATGCTTCCATGATATCGCGATTTCAAACATAGTCATGTTTATCATCAGCCATAACTCCGACTGACGAAATTCTTCGGCCGAAGAATTTCGTCAGTCGGAGTTATGGCTGATGATAAACATGACTATGTTTGAAATCGCGATATCATGGAAGCATGAATCCTATGAGGTGAGTTGTTTAAACAATATGTTCTCCGATGAATTTTAATGATTATACCTCATAATGTTTACTTCCCAACATTAATTAAATATAGTGAAGTAAGTTACCTTCTTTTCTTCTTAATAAGGCGCTACAGCTTCAATTGGGGAATGCTTTGGCCTTCTCAACGAGTTCTTTCCACACTTTTCTATTCTGGACACATTTGTTCCAATTTTTTATCTTCATCAATTTTATATAATTTACAGCATCATCTTCCCATCTTTTTTTGGGCCGTCCAATATATTTAGGGACTAATGGCTTCCACTTGTAGATCTTTTTTACCTCCTTTCATAATCCATACTTCAATTTGCTCGTTTACTTACTTACTCACTGGCACTATCGAACCTGTAGGTTCATGGCCGCGCGGATATAAGCTGTCCATACATCCCTATCCTGAGCTAATGCCTTCCAATCATTCTCAGAATAATCTACATCCCTCAAATCATAGTTAATGTTGTTCTCCCACCTCATTCTTGGTCTACCAACTGGGCGTTTTCCTTCTGGCTTTCCTACAAGAAGCTTCCATGCACGTCTTTCATTCCCCATACGCGCAACATGTCCTGCCCAACGCAGTCTATGAGACTTAACTGGTCTTATTATATCTGGCTTCCTATAAATATCACGTAGTTCATTGTTATGTAGTCTTCTCCATTCACCTGTCTGTTCATTTCTCTTTAGTCCAAACATTTTCCAAAGAACTTTATTCTCAAATACTCGTAATCTCCTTTCCTGCCTTGAAGTAAGAGTCCATGTTTCGCATCCATAGAATAATATAAATTTGTTCCAATTTTTAATTTTCATCAATTTTATATCATTTACAGCATCATCTTCCCATTTTTTTTTTTGGTCGTCCAATATATTTAGAGACTAATGGTTTCCACTTGTAGATCTTTTTTACCTCCTTTCACAATCCATTCTTCAATTTGCTCGTTTAAATTTTAAAATGACATCTAACAGAAGAGCTAACTTTTATAATATTTTGTGTAAGTAACCAAGGGGGTTGACTGTGCGTGGGCAGGTGGTGGTGGTGGTGGCAAAGTCTTCAAGTTGAGGGAAACAAGAAGGATTTATGTTGTCATCAGTCTTTTCCTTTCTTGCATAGAAACTTCTTTAGGTACCCTAGCGAATACTCAATTCTTGGGATGCTGTGAAATCAACCATGTCAATCACGTTTTCCAGGCTTGTTTGATTTTCAATCAAAAGTTAAAAACATTATAACACTAAAAATAACGTCTTTAGGCATTGAAGAGTCCACAACATATTATGTTGAAGATTAAAGAAAAAAATGTGATTTTATTAACATATTTGAAAATGAGATATCTAAATACGATTTAATAAAATTCTCTTTCTAAGCATATTCAACTACTGGCTAAGCTTTACTACCTGTAACCGGACTTTTTTAACTCCTTCATAAACTCCTGTAAAATTTTATTCTTAGGGCTTCATATTTCAAAATATTTCCCACCATTTACAATGATTTTAAATTTTTTCTAACGACTATTTCAATATATTTTTCTATGATATTTAACTCTATTATGCATTGCAGAGACTTTTGATGTCCCAACTCCTTTCAAAAAACGTTAAGCTGAAAATATGTAAAACTATTATTCTACCAGTTATATTATATGGGTGCGAAACATGGACTCTTACTTTAAGGGAGGAAAGGAGATTACGAGTATTTGAGAATAAAGTTCTTAGGAAAATTTTTGGACCAAAGAGAGATGAACAGACAGGTGAATGGAGAAGACTACATAACAATGAACTACATGGTCTTTATAGGAAGCCAGATATAATAAGAACAGTTAAGTCTCGTAGACTGCGATGGGCAGGATATGTTGCGCATATGGGGAATGAAAGACGTGCATGGAAACTTCTTGTAGGAAAGCCAGAAGGAAAACGCCCAGTTGGTAGACCAAGAATGAGGTGGGGGAACAACATTAACTATGATTTGAAGGAAGTAGATTATACAGGGAATGATTGGAAAGCGTTGGCTCAGGATAGGGATGTATGGAGAGCTTATGTCCGCGCGGCCATGAACCTACGGGTTCGATAGTACCAGTGAGTAAGAGTATGATATTTAACTACATACGTAGCATGAAGACATGGAAGCCATATGGATTTTAACGAATATTCTATGCAACAACAAATAAGTGTTCTAATGCAGCCAACATAGAGTATGTACTAATTAACTGTTCACACATATTTCAGAATTTCAGAAATTACTTTTTATTTTTGATCGTTGCGTTCTTTCACAGGTTAGAGTACTTAAATTGCGTTAGGTTAGCTTTTAAGTTGGTCTTTCACAGGTCAGAGTATTAAATTGTAGCTTTTAGATTATTTAAATATGGTGAATATGTTGCTGCATCTCATGATTCCATAATTTAAACCGCTTCGCATTTGTTGATGCATGCGCATGCGCATGGTGTATGATTGGAACTTAGAGAAACAATTCTCGTCACATCTTGTGTATATTTTGTAAGAAGTTACAAAAGGGGTATGGGCAGGACATGTGGCACGAATGGGGAATGAAAAACGTGCATGGAAGCTTCTTGTAGGAAAGCCAGAGGGAAAACGCCCAGTTGAAAGACCAAGAATGAGGTGGGAGAACAATAACTATGATTTGAGGGAAGTAGATTATACATGGAATTATTGGAAAGCATTAGCTCAGGATAGGGATGTGTGGAAAACTTATGTCCGCGCGGCCATGAACCTACGGGTTCGATAGTGCCAGTGAGTAAGTAAGTAAGTTATAAAAGGGGTACATTCCAACAAATTAGAACACACCTGAGAGTATTGTATTAAAAATACTTTTCATAGAATTCATATTATTTATTGAAAAAAAAATAACGTACATTTCATAGCAAGGCATTACCTCAACATTAGTAAAACAGTAGGAACATCTTACAGATCATAGCAATGTTGTTGAAAGTTGCAACCATCAGTCTCAATGCAGAACACGACCAAGCAGGGGGGAGAAATTCATATATTCCTGAAATCTGTTGTAAAATTAGCCTGGCAACTAGGACCATACCAAGCAGTTCCTCGCCAGTATCTATTGGGGTTTCGTACACCAACGACTTCAAGTGTCCTCCCCCCCCAAAAAAAAAATCCAGAGGAGTGAGATCTGTTAATCGCGTTGGCCATGGGACAGGATCACCCCTTCCAAACCAACGATTACGGACTGTACGATTAAGGTGCTGACGGACCTGGCCACCAGTTGCAGCCACATCCTATCGCGGACAAGCAGCACCAGGCAGTTATTTCATTGCTGGCTAGTGCCACCAGACATCGTTATCATTAACACGTGTCTCTGAAAATGGAAGTCGCTCATACAACTATGCATTTCCGGCCATAGGTTCCTTATATCAAAATGTTTAGTTTGGTGTTCTCTATCATATATCCAGTTTTGAACCAAAAGGTTGAAGACACTCTGAATATACAGCATATTAAGTGTATACTATCAGTAAAAAATATTTCTTAAAGTGATTCGAGATGTCAGCTACATTATTGCTTTGGTTATATTATAGCTAGTTTAAAACAGTAAAGACACGGAAAGTGGTTACATTTACTTGCTGATGAAATGTAGAATTATGAAATATTTCTTTCCTGAACAAGTGCCAAATAGTGCCACTTCATAGATTTGCCGGGAAAATCTCGAAATTTACAGCTTACCGTAACTTTTCTTTATTCATTAACCACATGTACTAATAATAATTAACTTTTCAAAAGGATGTTACAAAATAATTCATAACACGTTCATAAGTGGTATTTTACGTTTCAAGGGCGAAATTAATTTTTACCTTGAGTCTTTTACATGTTTACTGTTTATATCATGGTGGTATTTTAAAAATTACAATAATGTAATAGTTTAAAATAAATAAAAGTTGTTTTAAGAAGGTCACGACATGCAATATCTGAGCAAAGAAAACAAGTGAATGTACACTTAACGACAAAAATAATGGGCCGACTATTGATCTCTAATATTTCAAGTTCTAACGCGTAATTCACAGGAGTAAACTAATTACACAGTACGTTTTCCTTCTTCCCTTGAAGAGTATTCTTTCTAAACAAAATAAGGCAGTGAAAGGGTAGCTCAGTGCTTAGTGGCTTGATTCGTATACAAGAGGTCTCAGGTTCAATTCCCGGTGAGGTCAATTTTTTAATTGTTAAAGTGCTTTCTATTTTATTCTGTATACAAGGGCCTCCGGGTCTGTTGTGGGATCACTTTACTTTATATTCATTCTTAAAGAAAAAAAAGTATTAACTATTTGGAAGTATTAATGTTTTTTATTATTAATATTATTATTTACTTATTTATAATCCCTCAGGGGTCCTCATCTAGGGGATATGTGGATGGCGACCACAAGGTGCCCAAGCTGAGCAAAACATTTCTTCCACTTACTTGTGTTTTGCACTCTTAACTTTACTATCTAACCTCTCTTGGTTAACTCTTGTTTTTTTCGACTCCGATGCTATTAGGACATCTGATGGCTAGGGAGTCTTTCCTTTCTTCCATTTCTTCTTTCCTTTATTTTCTTTTCTCCAGAAAAGCCTGACCAGAGGCTATAAGATGGCAGCCCCATCACTGGTCTTGCCTTCCTTTGGCCAGCAACCAATCGAAGGGACTATTATTATGCTTTCAAGTCTTATACGAGAATTTCCCGGAAGGATCAAAACGCTGGAGGGAAAATTTTCTATAGGATCGTAACAGGCCTTGGCCTAATACTTGGAAGGAAGAAGAAGAAGACTTATTTATAAACAGGTTTACAGTGTAATGACACATCTTCCTATGTCCAAAGCTTTTTAAATTTTTATCTTCTTTCTTCATCCTTCTCTATCTTCTCATTCCAATTCTTCCAGACCTAGCTCTCTCATATCTCTTCTTACATAGTCCATCCGTTTAAATCTGTCCACCTCTCTTTCCTCTTTCAGGTGGAACCCATTCCAAAGCTTGTCAGGGTAATGTTTTCTCTGGCATCCTACGTATATGACAATACCATTCTAGTTTTCTGTATCACACAGAATCTAATGTCGGTAATGAATTTTGGACTTTCATTTATTGTGTGATGATTGTATTTCTGTTTTTTCCAATTTAGAATGTCTAGTTGAGCGTCTGAAACAATCCATTTCGGAAGACATATGCTTTAAACTCAAATTTTTATTCAGATGCCAAGTTTCTGCACCGAATGTTAGCGTGCTTCGAATTATGGATTTATAAATTTCTAATTTGGTATCTATTCTTATGTTCTTATCCCACAAAACTCCGTTTAACAATGTTATTACCGATCTGCCTTTTTGAATTCTATATTTTATGTCATTTTCTTGGGGACATTTTGAGTTAATTTTGATCCCCAGGTAATTACATTCTTCATATCAATTGATACATCCCATTATTATTATTATTATTATTATTATTATTATTATTATTATTATAGATGACGGGTAATAATAATAATAATAATTATTTTTTTTATTATTGTCCATTATGTACAGTATGACCTACTATTATGATGGGCTTGACATATATAAACTAAATATTTTAATTGAAGGTTGAAACTTTTTCCTCACTAATACGTAATAAATAAATAAGCACATAAATATATGAAGCTATATTATATTTTATTACATACATTTATAGCATTATTATTAAAACGTGGTACTGCACGCACAATTAAATTTATACCGGTAGCTAAATAGTGTTACAGATGCAGGAATATTACATAAGATAGTGTAAAGGTGAACGTAGATTATGTGGCAGGAATTAAATATTATAGGATGTATTTTGCGAAAATACAAATGAATAAAAAAAATTGTCGGAGGATTTGAACCTTGGCTTTTATCTTGTTGTAGGTAGTTTAAACATCTACGCTATTCGAACGTCTGATGCTAGTTGCCGTGTTTACATTTACACTATGAACGAGAGTTGAACTTTATTTAAAATGTCGCAATTTGAGTAATATTGCATTTGTCCAACACTCTTAAATATCTAGAAACATGCTTCCTTCACTTTTCTTTAACTATTTAAGACCAATAAACCAAATACAGCGTATTTAAACATTTAACAGTGCGTTACCTTGTGAACCTCAGCTATGGCTTTTCGAGTATGCGCAGTGGGCCATAAGAAGAACTCTGCTTTTTGAAGTGGCTCATTCTTTTTGTCGCTAAATGTACATTTGTCATTGCAAAAATTGTTGAGTCGGCCGCGGTGGATTAGTGGTTATGTTTCTTGCCTCTGGTCCCGAGATTCGCGGGTTCAATGGATATTTTAGGAAGGAAAAATTCAAGAAGCAAGTCCTCCGGGAGGGACCTAAAGCAGTGGGTCCCGAGTCGGAAGATTTTCAGGCTCGTTAAAGAACCTTAAGCCTAAATAAAGAGGCCTTTAAGCAAAATTTATCGACCTTCATCATCCTAGTAGTACATTAGTTGCCTACTAGATGTCTCATTGGAGCGGTATATTCACTGTACAGTATACCATTCATGACGTCTTCAGGAAAATAAATGTAACTAAATTAACTTGAGGCAGTAACTGATAACAAAGGAGAGGCTAAGACTGTTATGCCCTTGTATATAGATAAATAGAAAAAAGAGATATAAACAAAGTACGTACAAGTTTTTAGCACAAGCCCTGTAGTTCTGTACCAAGACATCCTGTCTTAAACCGTACTACATCAACCTTATTGTATTGTGAGTGGTGGGGTTTGTGAGTCCTAATGACTCTATGAGGTAATGTAACTACAAGCAGGGCCTCCCGTGCCTTGCAGGTCATGGAAGAAGATCCAGACTAAAAGAGATACCCATCGAAGAAGAAGGGCCAGTAACTTACTTTCGAAGATGTAAAATTTTCAGTTACTCACAGAAACATTCACGAAGTAAGCCGGACCGAACCTCGGACCTGTAGTGAAAGAACATGCAACAAGCTGCCAGCTTTCATGCACAGAAGAAGAAGAAGAAGAAGAATTTCACTAGTACTGGGACGAGGGTCTTAAATATAATGAAATTTCTGTTTGCTCCTGGAGAACTTCAAGCTTCAGAGTGTAAAGTTGGAGTTCTTGGGTTCAAATTCGGGTTCAGGCAGAAACATTTATAGGACCGATAGACATTTTTTTGTGGCCTTGAAAGGTTTAATGACTTGCTTTACATGTATAGTACACAGGGAGAAATTGAACAATTATGGATTAGAAAACTCAATGGCGCAACATACCTAGGAGGCCCTTGGCCTTACCAGTCGGCTGCTGGCATCACATCCACATGTGTTAATCGCATAAGTGGACGCTCTTTTGGCCAGTGTAGGTGTGACATATAATCTGCATGTCGGTTCCGTCTTACTCATCTCTTGTAAATAATACCTACGTAACGTGGTTACGTGAAGGTAGATCATATTAACGCCATCTGTCCGCCTAGTGCGGAACTGGAAGCGCGAAAAGTGCACAGGGCGATATTGGAACAAACACGCACGCACGCACGCACGCGCATCTAGAAAATCATTGAATACGAATATAAAACAAGTATTGTAGAAGAATTTCATTATATTTTATAAATAATGATTTCTTCATTTTGAACTTAAAGACCATACTATTTATATACTTAGCTCGACTGATAGTAACGTTTAGATTTCACCGCTAGAGGAAGACACTGACAGTGTTTGGATGAAATTTGAGTTTACTCAACGACAAACGACTGTCATTTGCACTCGCATAAAACATTAGTACTTGCCATATGGTTGCCAAACTTGGAATCTTACTGCCAAACTGAAGTACACACTCCAAGTATGCCAAAGGAAAATGGCGAGGAAAATCTTAGGCATAGCTCTGAAGGACAGAATCTCGAATACAACACTTCAAGCGATGTCCTCAACAACTGATCCTGCACAACAAGCCATCAGGAAAAAATGGAAGTGGGGAGGCCACGTCTCAAGAATACAGGACGACAGGTGGACGATAAAAACAACCATGTGGGACCCGTACACAGGCAAGAGACAGCGCGGAAGACCAAGACGACGATGGGCTGGACATCTTCAAAGAACGAGCAGGGGCGCAATGGTCCAGAGTCGCCAGATGCAGGAAAAGCTGGAGAACGATGGAGAGCCAACTGTGCATTAACTAATCACAGAACAGACAGTGTATACAAACCAAGTGCTAAATCCAAGTCAACTTCTCACCACGGAGTAGCTCACCGGGTGACACTCTCAAATAGAGCTTAACCCCTGTACAGGGAGGCCTTTGCCCTATAGGGACATATCAGGCTTTATTTATTTATATAATATTTATAGGAGCTCAAATTAACGTTAATTCTATAATTCAATATTAAAGTGTAGATACTATTACTACTACCTAAGTTTCTTATAAAATAAAGTAAAAACCTTGATAATTTGATATTTATTACATCAATAAGTAAATGTAAACTTATAGCCGTAGGGCATTTGTTCAACTCTTCTTAGATTTCAATCTCGAGCAACAATAAGTTAATTTTTTTTGCCTTTGTTCTTTGTAATCAAAATTAATTCTAAAGAGATCACCACTGTTAAAAAAATGAGGATAAATACAATAGCTTTTACCGAGTGAGTTGTCTCAAGCGGTAGGCCTACCTTTTGAGATAGGTGTTCGGAAGGTCTTGGATTGAAACCCCGTTTGTCAACCCAACTGGAACCTTAATAAAATTTATAATCTAATTACATATATTATGGGAACAATCTGACTGAGTTTTTTTATGGTTTCCTCAGTTGTCAAGACAAATTCTGAACTGTAAAATGGATACCAGGACCTATTTCTTTATATTCACAATTTCATGGTACAGTACCATTAGGAAAATTAATGAATAAATGCGACATTAGGATCTACCTTATATATGAAAGCGTTTAAAAATTAGTGAATTTAAAAATCAGTCGTAGGGTCAGTTTCACCAACAGAGGCAACTGTATACGCCAGTTTTCCCCATATATAATACATAGCTTGAGCGGTCTGTGCTGCGGAGCGTCCATGAGCAGTTAGAGGGGAGAAGTCTGCACTCTAGCGGAATGACAACAAGCACCTGAAACATCGGACCACCTTTAATGTGTTTTCTTTATGTAATTGTAATGTTAATGTTTTTTTAGTGTATAATGCTATTGTGTTATTACTTAATTGTAATATTATTGTGTTTTCTTTATGTAATTGTAAGGTTAATATTTTTAGTGTATAATGCTATTGTGTTATTATTTAATTGTAATATTATTATTGTGTTTTCTTTATGTAATTGTAATGTTATTGCTATTGTGTTATTACTTAATTGTAATATTATTGTGTTTTCTTTATGTAATTGTAATGTTAATGTTTTTAGTGTATAATGCTATTGTGTTATTATTTAATGGTAATATTTTTATTGTGTTTTCTTTATGTAATTGTAATGTTATTGCTGTTTTTGTTTATTTTTCTTTACACTAGTACCAATTATTACTTTATTGTAACGGACTGTCAACAGCACGTACGGCTTACTGCCCGTGCGACCCATATTTGTAAATAATATTGTAAATATCTTACTTTTTGTCTAATAAAGTCCTACTACTACTACTACATAGCTTAAACTGGCGTAATACAGTTACCTCTGTTGGTGAAACCGACCCTTAGCCGGTTATCTCCTGGGATGGCCCACTGTGCCTTTGAGTAATTATTTTTCCATATAGACTTATGTATCCGATGTTGATATACTTTATGTTCCTACGAAAACGACAATACAACCGCGAAATAGAAAATATAGGTAAATATACACAAATGCATAATATAACCTAAGCAAATTTATAAATAAGTAAATAAACCTAGTATAAATAACACAAGAATGTGTATAAAAAGCGAATACAAAAATCGGAAATAAATTTGTATAAAAATAAATAAATAATATATGTAATACAAAGACACACGAAACACGCAAATAAATTGGTAAACAATTACTCCACTAATGAAGTGAGTTTCGTCAATTTTGAGACCTTTTTAGTATATATTGTTGTATAAAATTGAATAATATGGATTTTTATATACATCTTTAACATCCTAGGCCATATAGCATCTATTTATTTCATTTGTTTGTATTTTATTTATATTTAATGATATAATGAAGTAGTAATATGAAATTAAAATATAGCATTTGCCTTGACGATTAAGGGAAATCAGGATGCTATCAGGTTGGAACCGGGATTTCAACATGGGAACTCCCGAATAAGAATCTCAAATGCTACCGCTATGGTCTCGAGGTAGCGTGCTGTCTTTTCACGTAGCGGGCCCGGGTTCCATTCCCAGTCGGGAAAGGCTCCTGGTTCAGATTTTTTCGGGGTTTTCCTCACCTGTAAGCTTATGGCCCAACGGTCCCCAAAAATTATCCGGCCATCATCATCATCTATATTATTATCATAATTTCACCAGTGTGGAAAGCAACTGGAAACTACCACACCTGTAATTCCCTAGTAAAGCTGCTAAGCATAAAGCATATCATGAAAATGCTATGATTACAGGGAAAGACTGCCCTCGGGCAGATCACTACAGAATAGAATACAATGCTACCGATTGAGCCAACTCGCACGGTAACTCGCTCAGTTAATATGGATTTGTTTTGCGCATGATATAATTTGTGCAGTGACGAAATAATGATACTCATCACTGGAACATTGATAGATGATTTAAAGATAATTTGTAGCGATACAAAACACAAATAGCTGATTTTGCCATCAACGATGATGAAATGAAGTACTTATTGTTTTCTAATCAACGATATTGATTCTATTTTGTCATTCAGCGGCTTCCATTTTATGAAACAAATGACTCCATTAAATATGGCATTTGTCATTAAGAAGTTATGGATATGACATAACAATATCTTGTATAGGTCGTTTCTAAACGTTGTGAACGCGTTTAACGTACCAGTATCATTTTAGCATGTAGTACCGGGATAGTAACATCGTGAAAATGTTAAGTTTCGGACAAATTGCCATAAGCTCCTGAGTATATAATTTCTGAGTAATTTATAGCTAGATTCTATGTGCATTCAACAACCATAATAAACCATAAGTTATTTAATTAGTTGACAAGCTATCTCATATTTATACATACAAATCCAGCCTGCGTATGTTTGTGACTTACAGACTTATAAACTCCTCAACCGATCTTCATGAAAATTTGTACATATATGTTTTCAAGCCACTATCTATTTTGTTCTAAATCCATTAGGTGTAGAAGATCACCTGACACGAAAATTAAAAAGTCACTCTAGCGGTCACAATTTTCGATGTTTCACAACGAAACTCAGTATATCTTATTAAAATAAACCGAGGTAAGTATTATCCAAAACTCAGCGAAATGGAGGTTTAACTGAAATTCGAAAATAAGAATTTACGCTAGCAAACTGCCATGGTTGGTTCGTCGCACTGTGTAACTTCGAGTACACACATTTTCAGATACGCAGAGTGTTTAGCTGCTATTCTGCTCTAAAAACTTTGGTGTAGGGGTTTACCTGGAAAGAAAATTTATAAATCATATTTCATTTATTTAGGCATTAGGTACCGGTAGTGTCATATAATTGATTTTTTGGTTATTTAAGGGGGCGAGGGTGAAAAATTTACCATTTGAGATCAAAATTGGCATTTTTTGTTTTTTGTGATAAAAATAGCCTGTACTCTAATATATATGTTGGCAAAGTTTCAGAGGCCTATGACGCTTCTAAGTGCCCTACTAAAGTGCTGATTAGGCCTGTATGTTACATTTTGTATTTAACCTGCATGTAAATCTTTAAACTTGTTTTTCCACACTTATTTTAACTTCATTTTTGTGCATTCAAAATTGAATGGAATTCACAAATTTTTTCCTAGAAGGTTCAAATGTTTACTGCATGCCCTAAAAACAATGAGTAATAAAATAGTGCATGGGTTTCATGATTGAAGTAGTATTTTAAGAAATAAAAAATAAAATGCATGCAATTTTTTTTTGTAATTCCACGCATGAGGTACAAGATTATTTTTTTCTCCCTTTGTATTCACATTATAAGAATTCTAATGCATGATGTTTTTATATATATTTGAAGGATCTTATAAAAAATCTGACATTTTACTAAAAAATTGTGGAACCCATTTCATTATAATGTATGCAGTTTTTTAAATATAATATTTAACAACTCATAAAATAAATGAGTCCCGCGCCTTAGCCGAGCGGTTAAGGTAGGAAGCCTTGGCGCAGAGCTACGGGACTTGCGCTGGTTCGAGTCTCCATGGGGGAAGAAATTTTCTCATGGTATTTCGGCCAGTATGGGACCGGTGCCCACCTAGCATCGTGAGGCAATTGGGTAGCTACCAATAAGTAGCGGCTCCAGGTTGAGGAACCAGCTATAACGGCTGGGGGACTCGACATGCTAACCACATGTCACCCCAACACTGGCTGTTGATCATCTACCTCTGTGATTGACACATGTTGATGTGAAGGGCCAGCAGCCGGCTGGTAAAAGGGCAACCGCTGAAAAGTGGAAAGACCCTCAATCGGAATAAAATAAATGTCTCACAAAAACAACACTTAAACACATCATTATGTATCATGCATTCAATATTGGTACAAAAAATCAAGTCTCTAACTCAAAAAATGTAGAAAATATAAATTTCACCCTCACCCCCTTAATTAATTATTTATTGATTTGAACTAATTTCGGAAGGGGTAAGTTCAGGTTCGACAAACTGGTCATTAAACGTTTTGCTATTATATTTTTATTGTTTCTTCTTTTAATCAATTTTGTGATGATTTAATATCGTAGCACGATCCAATTTGAGAAATCTTTTAGTGGAAACTCATATCTGAGTTTATGCGTCCTTACAAAATTCTAATGTAATATGTTACCAATTTTCCGATTAATTGCACAGAGATTATAATTTCATTGCACCCTCACTTCTTAAATTTTCAGCCATTCATCTTTCCAAAGCGTAACTTTGATTTTACATTTCTAGCCTCTCCAGCTAAAAGATCAATGCATATATATCTCAAGATAGCGCTATTGTTGCGCACGTGATAGTATGTGAATATTGAAACACACGTTACTAACAATACAGATTCTTCTCGATTAATTTTGGTTACATCTCGTACTACCGATATGTTTCCCAATATGTTTATTCACGTTTTCGCCATATACTTACGTCACTGAAATTTTTCATGCATGTTACAATTCACAATACAAACTTAGCTGTAACATACGCCACACAAAAATGGCAAACGTGAGGTTAGAATGAGTTTTTTTTATTAGCTTTTTATCTGATGTGGGTTACTATGTTAGCTTTTAGCGTATTTGCGGAAGTTGGATATCCTGTTATACTTAAGTCGGAAGCTCAGGGAGCGAGATTCAAGCGGGAGTGAACGGTTCACCGGAAATATTTACCTTATTGAAGTTCTCATTATCGTTCATATAAATATCTTCATTGAACTCCAGTTTTTCTATCTCTCAATTTTCTTGCTGTAACCAAGAATTTCCGTTTTAGATTTGCTCTCGACTCCTCTAAAAATCCTAATATTCCAAACTCCCACGATCCGGCCTGAGAAATCTCTCTGGTAACAACAGCAATCTAAGTTTTTCTCTCTCATGCAAAATTCCATAATACGTTGCCAATTTCCAGCTCATTGCACAAAGCACATAATTTAATAACGTCTCCGCTTCTTAAATTATTAAGTGATATCAATCCCCAAGTGGAACCATGCCAACGTAGCGTTGCTATTTGACTGGAGCCACGCCTTGTTCATGTGGTAACTTCTCTGACATGGGTATGTAGAGGATAACCTAAACAATATTAACAGGCGTTAATGCATGCAACGTACTCAAGCCTATGTGTTTGGATTGATGGATATATGAGTCAGTGTGTATATGTGTGTAGAGAAAGAGTAAGAGAGAGAGAGAGAGAGAGAGAGAGAGAGAGAGAGAGAGAGGGAGAGAGAGAGAGAGAGAAAATTAGCGAAAGATAGAAATAGGGCGAGGGAGAACTACTTTTCCCTCTTTTACGCTATATTTATCATATTATAATATAACTAGTGAACCCGGAATACGCTGTTCTGCCCGAACGTTCAGTTCTCGTTCATGGACGATAAAAATATGTTACCTTTTTACCATAAAATTCACTAATTAAGACACAATTAGATATTATTAAATGTAAGTTCGCAAGAAAACTCCAAAGTGCCATCTGCTGTGGCTCAAGAAGCGTGCATCATGACGTCACATTGTTTTCGCGCGTAATATAATGCAGATGACTACACATCTGACATAAAACATCATATAACCCGATCGCAACGCCACCTACCGAGCCCAATCGCGAATCTAAAGTATCCAGATACTCACTAAAAAAAATCATCAAAATCGGCCCTGTTGTTTATGCAGTTTTTAATTTCGGGTTTCAAATAAACCTCCACTTCTAATTATCGGATTTCGTTCTTTTTTGTACAATACCTACCTCGGTTTATTTTAATACGATATACTGAGTTTCGTTGTGAAACAAAAAATGTGACCGCTACAGCGATTTTCAAATTTCACTTCAGGTGAACTCCTACACCTAATTGTTTTAGAGAGTCAAATTGTGAATCTAAACCATCCAGGGACCCATTCAGACATATACAGAAAAAATCATCAACATCGGTGCAGTCGTTTAGGAGAAGTTCTGTGACATACACGTGCAGAATAATTATGTAATATATAAAGATACTAGCTGGCCCGGCGAACGTCGTATCGCCTTTAAGTATTTTTACGTTAATTTTTCCGATGTTTTAATAGTTATCTGGTTTTCGGGGCGGAAACAAATCAAAGATCATAAAAATCGGTCCAGCCGTTCTTGAGTTATAAATAGTGCAACTAATCCGACTTTGTTTTATATATATATAGAAGTCCCGGCCACGCGTTGCTGTGCCTAAGTCAGAAATCTATATCAGAAAGTTTTTGTTTTACACAATTTTTTAGTTCTGGTACGTTAACTACACCCGGTATAAATATGGGTGGTGGTTTATGTGGAAGTGGTTTGTTGATTGAGATGAATTTATGTTGTCTGCATTCTCAGTATCATCCATAAGTGTATCATAAGGTTTATATACATTTATTGATGGAATATTTTGAAGAGGCTTGCTGATTTCATTATACTTTTGTTTTTTTCTACGATTCTCATCATCATCAAGAAGTCTCTGTATAGTAATATCATCTTGTGATATATTATAGTCATCTTGTTTTTCATTTAATTGAGGCACGGAGATTGTTTCTGTAATATTAGACATATTATTATAACTAACAGACTTACTTACAGTTCTGTTATTCCGTTCCTTAGGACCTTCATAAGTTTTTAAATTGACATTCTTCTTAAATGTAAGATTTATGTCACATAGGCCTATACCAATTTGCGGAAATTCACTTGATATCTTATCATTCATTGTCTCTAGAATTGATTCGCCATATTCAATGTCTCTTCTCGGTCCAGTTAAATTTAAATTAAGTTGCTGTCTTTCAGCCAGATTACATAAAACTAATACTTACACACGAAATTAATATTATTATCAATATATTGAAAATAAAATAAACACAAACACACTTAAATTATGAAATAATCAATATTTGTAATTAATTTGAAATTCGCGGTTGCAACAAAAAGCACAGCCACCTAGTTAAATAATAAACCAATTACCTTACACGGCCATCTGTTAGAATCGTATGGAACACACAGATAATTATAACTCTTTGTTAAATAATAAACAAATAATTTGCAATAAAAAGTAATGCGACTATAAATTTAGTTATAAACTTCCCTAAGTCTCAAGTTGGATCAAACTGCACACAGTGTGAAAAATTTTATTAAAATCGGTTCATTAGTTTAGGATTCCATCACGGACAAACAATGTGACACGTAATTTTTATATATTAAGATAAAATACTGACCATATCTTTTCGTTGATATATTTGGCGGAAAAATATCAGAAAAGAGCACAACCGTAAGGGTTAATAATCATAGGTATAGAAAAAGCTTATAGCAGCATA
The DNA here is from genome assembly GCA_030220185.1 of Diploptera punctata. NCBI lineage: Eukaryota > Metazoa > Arthropoda > Insecta > Blattodea > Blaberidae > Diploptera > Diploptera punctata. The sequence goes on along the minus strand of JASPKZ010005287.1, from coordinate 637,676 downwards.
CCAAGAAAATTGCTATGGAAAGCATTGCAAGAAGTAGACATATTGAAATCAATATATTCTCACAACAGATACCAAATGAAAATGGGTACATGTTTATCTAAATAATTTAGATAAAGGACTAAATGAATCCTCCAAGATGTTGCTTAATACCAGCACTTTTTAAAATTTGTTTGGATGTAAGTTTAAAACTCTGTATAGGAAATGTCAGGTCATGGGAATTCACATTGAAAATTATTACTTACATAACATTTTATTTGCAGATGATCGAGTCATTATTACCCAATATATAGATGATGCACCACATATGATTAGAAAGTTAATCGAGGGATGCGACAAATGGGGATTACAAATCATTATAAATAAAACACAATATCTAACAATCAGTACTGATGAACAATATCCTACAAGAATGAATGACATTGAACATGTCTATAAATGTAAATATTTAGGATCAATCTTGGAAGCAGAAGTTTCATCACAATTATTAGATATAGAAAAAAAATAATGGCAGAAGGATGGAAAATAATTGGCATGCTGAACTCAGTGTTATGGAGTAAAAGCATCCTCTAAGAATAAATAAATATATTTATAAGATCATTATAGAAAGTATTATGTAATATGGGTCAGAAACATGGACAATTAAAAAAGTTCCAAGCTAACAAGTGATTTTCTACAGAGATGAGTTACTGGAGAGGATCATCGCGAAAGTTCAGATTAGTAAAAAAATAGAAACGTTGAAATTAGGAATATTATAAATGTTGAAATAAATGAATTACAGGCAATTGAAGAATGACGATATTGAGATAGTATGGGGCATCTCAAGAGGATGATATCTGATAGAATCCCTAAGACCTTAGAGTGAAAAATATATAGGAAAATAAGAAAGGAAAGACATAAAGAAGGTTGTATGGATGGTGTGAGAAGAAGTATGAGTGAACTGGGATTTACAGTTAGGATGTTGAGGACCTCTGCGTCTGCAGAAGACGAATTTCTTGAGGGGTGACAGAAAACCACTGTATTATGGATAAAACCAAAATAAATAAAAAATGTATTATTATTATTATTATTATTATTTTATTATTGGAATGGTGGTCAAAAGAAATACCTGTAAAATAGGAACGGATCAATGGCTCGAGCTCTGAAGTGATTATTTATTATTGTTATTACTTTTGTTGCCAATTTACAACTAAGAGTTAACCATCGTCGCCACTAACCTATCACTATTGCTATTATGGGTAAAATGGTTGACCTTAGATTTATTTAAAATCCCGACCCTCAAACATAATATCACATATAGGAAATTACAAAGTTAAATTTCATACAAGTTCCTAGCGCGAAATACTTATATCGTCCTTGGCTTACCATACGGCTGCTGGTCTCTCATCCACATGAAATCATCATAGTCGTCAGTAGGCTATGTTGGATCTCTCAGCCTTTGTAGCTGATTTTCTCAAACCTGGAACCGATATTTGTTGTAGGTATCTAATTTCCTCGCGATGTTGGATGGCTACCTTTTTTATACTAGCTGAAATACCAAGAGAATATTTCTTCCCTTATGAGGACCCGAATCAGAACAAGTCCCGCAGGACAACACCAATGCATTGATGCCTTAACCCGCTCGGCTACGGCGCGGGACTCTTATCTTCGTACAATGTTTTATTTCCCTTCCTGGCATCAGAGGAACTGATGTTTTGTGCGTGGAGAGTACTTGAAGGTGGCTTATGAGTTCCTAAGCCTTTACATCCGTCCGCCCTTCACCTCTGTTTTGCTCATCAATCACTAGATTCTTGAGATACCTGCTTCAAAACCAGATTCAAGCAAATTTTACTTTAAAAACACGCGATTCAAAATTAAGCTATTTTATTATTATAACATTGTTGTTGAAAATTAGATTGTAACATTTTTTTCTTCAATTTACACGACGATTTATCATATCGTTTATCATCATCATCATCATCAAAATCATTAGCATTCTTGGTTATACAGAATAAAATCAGCATAAATCTCATTTTGACAGTTTTCGTTCTTTGCATTTGGGTTGAAGTTAGGGTCCAGACTTCGAAGCCTTGGAGTAGAGGAAATGTCACTGGGTTATCAAATGTTATAACTTTGTTAAATAATGTTACTGTAATTGAGTCTAAAAGTTGTTGTAATTCTCTAAATTATTCATTATTTTGTAAATGGTCAAAGTTTTGTAACTTATTATGTTTGTAGAACAAAGTAAAACATTAAAATGTACCGCCGTACCGAAAACTATTTTTAATATCGTGCCGTGATCGCCTTGATTTACCGTTCTAGGTTATTTAGCCTTAATAAGCACAATGAATTTATTCAAATTTCACTAAACACTTTATGCAATTATTCAATTGTCAACATACTTCTATTTAGAAATACAATTCCGAAATAATCTTCTTTTAATTGTTATCTCAATTAGAACACTTTTCCACTCATTGATTGTGCCGTGTTTCAGATCTGCTACCTTTTTGTGCACCGTATCTTTAATGGATTTACTCATATATTCCATTACACTCATAGCAGCATCGAGTTCATATCTATCAATGCTATTTCTAATACTTTGCCCGGGCCCATGAGAGGCAAAGATTAATTCATCCTTCCTATCTAGATTCGTAAACATTAATTAATAATAATTCTTAAAACACACTCTAGCAATTTATGATTCTTAGGTAACCTGAATATACTATTTTCAACCATGAAAGCTAGACGGGAAAAGGGGCTCATATAACTTTTGAGAAAGTTTGTATACGGAAATTATGCAAGACAGCTGTAGCGTAGCTAACAAATACAATAATCAGACATTGATATTTACTTAAAATGAGATTTAATGTTTGAATTGCACGTCTGAAGTTGAAAAGTGAAGTTAAATATAAACATAACTTGATCATTCAAATATTAAAGAACAAACAATAAGTAATAATAGAAATAACATTGTTTACACAATCAACCACTCATACATACTTTTTAGTCCTGCCTTACTCTGGCTTGCCGGATCAAACCCAAAATAGGCAGCTCTCCTGGAGTTCGCGTCCTCCAGACGACAGACAAGTGTTCCAACGAAAATCTATGATCGAATGATAGAGTTCACTACGTGTTCGGCCTATTTGAGAGTTCCGAGGTAGAAGGGGAAATTGCGCAGTACAAACAGAGCAAAGGGAGGGGTAGGAAAGAAAGTGTGGGAGTAGATACAAAGAGAAAGGAAATTGGCATAGTTCACGAATCTCACTGTAAAGAGAGGATAACAGCACAGATGTATCGAACCGAAATAGCACTTTCGGTTCATGATAAATCAATTCTCCACAACTTATTGTCACACTGTTCACCACAAGACTCGCTACCGCAGACTGACTGCTATTGCCGACGTCAAATACAAAACTGACTCGCCGGTCTGCCTCCGCTCTTATATAAGCACGAGGGAAGCTGTGGAAACGGCTTCGAGTAACTTCGACGCCCAGAATCCTCTAGGAATGGATCCTTCTCCAATGAAAAGAGAGAGACACCGGTAGAACCATCTGGAAACACACTCCAGATAATTCTGCCGGCTTCTGGGTAATCTAACTCGCCAGGGGCGACTCACCCACGCAATTCAAACGTCGCTATGCGCGGCACGTAACAATATATTCCATAAATAATTCAGTATTAGATCTGAATTATAGGTACATTAAATTTGAAACATCATTTCATATCTAACTAGGGAAAAATAACGGGTATAGGTGCTGACGTGTTAGTGTAATACAATCCCTAAACCTTAGTCTTAGTTTTCTTAACCCATTGGAGACACGTTTAAAGCGCCTAGCATGTTCACTGGGAACCCATTTAAATCTCCTCACCGCTACTCCGGCTGCGCTGGACTTTAAATAAGAATACAAAATACACATACTGTGTTCTATCACTTATGTTTTCAGATATTTTGTTTACCCCTGGATTTCTTTTAGTATCTTGTACTTTTACGAATAGCAAAGGAATGTGGCCTGCCTGCTACCCTCTGTTGTGCATTGTAAACCGTTATGTTTTGTTATTTTCAAGGCTGTGAAAGTTGACAAACATTTCAAAAACCATCTTTTTGTAACAGTTCTCGGACATTGCATTGAAAGTAAACACAAATCATATGTTCAAACAAGACCGAAAAAAATAACTAACGCAATATAATAATGTACATAATTAAAATTAATAAAAATAAATATATGAAATATAAATAAGCATAGACCTATACATTATAAAATCAGGAAAACTTCTTCGTATATTCTTTAATTATCTTAGTTATATATCGACCTGTAAATTATAAAATACTATAGTTGAATGCAGGCTTTCACGGCCGGTAATCGTAATGTTGAGTGATTCCGGGTTATGTGGCCGTGGTCCATAGTTGGTGTTGATACCAGACGTTTCGCCCTCAACTGCGGAGGGCATCTTCAGTGGCGAGTGCTTCTATGCGTGTTTCCTGGTCGGAAGATCTACTTAGAATGAACGCTGTGGACGTAGAGGACGTTGTATTAGTGGGGGGTGCAGGGTGAGTGGGCGTGGCTCTTGCTGATTGGCTAATAGTCGTCTCCTTGTTGTCACTGGTGTTAATGCATTTATTTTCTAGTGTATGAAACCAGGCCTTAGACAGTTTGATACCTTCTTCTTTTCTGTTAATATTTCCCTTATGCTTGTGTATTTCAATAGCCTCTCGGTATAATCTAGGGAAATAGTAGGAAGTTGTGGCTAAAACTTGTGTATCGTCGAATAGAATCTGGTGTCCATTCGTAATGGCATGTTCTGCTACAGCTGATTTATCCATTTCTCCTTGTCTGCAGTTCCTTTTATGTTCTGATAAACGGGTGGCTATACTTCTTTTCGTGGTCCCTATATATGATTTACCACACGAACAAGGAAGTCGATATACGCCGCAAGTGGATCTTCCGACCAGGAAACACGCATAGAAGCACTCGCCACTGAAGATGCCCTCCGCAGTTGAGGGCGAAACGTCTGGTATCAACACCAACTATGGACCACGGCCACATAACCCGGAATCACTCAACATTATAAAATACTATAGATAAAAACTGGACGAAACTCACCTAATATTTCTACCATCATTAGCATGCACGGTTACGTTGTCACTGTATATTATTTCATCGTTCGAATCTTTGTTCCATGATAATTCACTACAATCACTGTCACATAACATTTCATCCACTACTTCACTTAGTTTCTCTATAGCAATACGTTCTCTCCTATTTACGGACATATTGCAAAAAAAAATTAAATTTGCAACTATGAATTTTAACAAATAAACACTGAATATTTTACCGTAATAAATGCCTACAGCTACAGTCTACTATTCTATAAATAATAACTAAAATAAACTATACAATACACTAGGCCTATACATATTTACTTTACATAAACAAACAACAAATTTTACTGATGGTGAACCGAAAATTTAAACCACTAATAAAAACCTAACTTCTTACAGTGGGGGTTATAACACAACAACGAGTGTAGGTCGTGGAGGAGCTGTTTGGACTTTCTACCTGCTCACGAGGGAGACTCGTTAAAAGTCTCCAATGGGTTAACTAGATTTTTACTACTTCTCAACTTAAATAACTATTCAATATTCAAGAGGTAGGATATACACCGTCCAATAATTAAAAAAAATATCTTCAGCATAGCCGAGAATCGAATCCGATTCTTCTAGTTATATTCTTTAACCATTACATTTAGACAGGCAGTCCGAGATGTTGAATTATTTGATAAATTGTAACAGACTTTGAGACTTCAGTAATTAGAATTTAATGCGAAGCCTTCAACTCTTAAGCTGAAGGACATCCATCAAAATGTCAGTTATGTCTTCCAACATCCAAATCCATTTCCATTTACAATATCATTTTTCGCTCTCGCATCTTCCCGATCGTTTATTTAAACTCCTTAAAAAATAACATTTCAACTTTCAAGTCGTCGCCATTTAGAATATACAAATATACATTTTTGTTCACTTGTTTTCTTCCAGCCTATTCTTCAGACCGATATCAAACTTTCGAGATTTTTTCTTTCCATTTTTGTGTTATTTATAATTACTTAAATAAAATCCCCATTTCGCGACTTTAATTTAGATTATGGGTATTACCATGTCTGATATGTGAAGTTCGGCGTTTTCCTACAGATATTTGGTGTACAGATCGAAGTTATTTCTTCAGTGCTATTAAGACTCAAGTGCATACAACTTGCTGATGATAGCGGAAGATGTAATGTAATGACACTGAGGAACATTCTGATGAAGCTGATGACAAGTGCGAGGATTATGGGATGAAGATAAATATAAATAAGACAAAAACCATGATTATAGGAAGGAAACCAAGGAAGATAAACATGAGGATTAAAGATGAGGCCATTGAGCAAGAACAGAGCTTCAAATACTTAGGTTATACTATCAGCAGTAACATGAACTGCAGTGAAGAAGTAAAGCAGAGGATAGCAATGGCAAAATAAACTTTTAACAAGAAGAGAAACATTTTCTGTGGAACGTTGGCAAAATAATTACGGAAGAGGTTAGTGAAGCGTAGCATTTGTATGGTGCAGAGACTTGGACATTACGACGGAGTGAGGAAAAGCGACTGAAAGATTTTGAGATGTGGATATAGAGAAGGATGGAACGTATAAAATGGACAGACAAAATAAAAAATAAAGATGTGCTAGATAGAATGGGTGAAGGAAGAACAATGCTGGAACTCATAGTTAATGTTGTTTTCCCACCTCATTCTTGGTCTACCAACTGGGCGTTTTCCCTCCGGCTTTCCTACAATAAGCTTCCATGCACGTCTTTCATCCCCCATACGCGCAAAATGTCCTGCCCATCGCAGTCTACGAGACTTAACTGTTCTCATTATATCTGACTTCCTATAACTCACAATAACCATTTTTGTCTTTCACTGATGGCAAGAAGATCGGGATAAGTAAATTCCTGGGCAAGCGTGATCTGCCATACCATTCATCCGATTGAGATGGGGCTTTTTGAAAAATGTTCATGAGATTCCGGGGATGAACATAGACTGTAAGATAGTGTAATACTGAACCCCTTCACCCCTAAAATCACCCTTTGTAGTGAAAAACTTGATATAAAGTCCCTATTTTGACGCTTAAATGGCTTACGCGGCCTGAGCCATAACAAATACATCAAATTAATGTACATAGAATTGAATATCACAAAAAAACTCTACAAAAAAGTCCGCGACAGCATATGTTTATCATCTACGGATAACTCCCAATAACGATACGAAGATTGGGATAAGCAGATTCCCGGGCAAGCATCACAGCGCAGCGGACGGCTGATGATAAAAACACTTTAATATTTATTTAGGAGTAGCAGTTCACGCCGGATATTAGCTAGTAATAAATCATAATTTACAATTCTGACTTATAATACATATTGTGGCATGGGTCCGGCAGGTCATTGCAGCATGCTCTAAGGTTCTCAATTAGTCCACATCCTCAGTCAACTGAATGTAGTTTATATCTCTGATATTTAGTTCCCTAAGATCCATCCGAATATTATCCTCCCTCATACGCGTGGGACTATTTAACGGCCCTTTCCCAAGGGCTTTCATATATAGATTTTGAAAATATTTTTAGATTGTAGCATATATAATTATCAAAAACTATTTCAGTGATATTTAAACGTGTTACTTTGTCAAATCCGCTATTTATTAGCACTAGATATTCAAATAAGTAAAAATATTTTCATCTAGTACAATAGCATGACCAATCAATCAACGCTTGCTATAAAAGCTGATCTGGGGTTAAATCTACATGGCGTGATACAGAAAATGACAGCTTTTGATAAGTTTAACATGGCTGCTGATTTGGTCATTGACTATTGGATATATCGGATCGTTTAAACACAACCCTGCACTTGCTACACAGCAAAATGCACGGTTGGCGAAGTGGCAAATTGGCATAGTATATAAATCGATGGGCGGCTAATTCATTCCTTATCGCTAGCCTAATAATTCCTATTACAGATTCAACTTGTGGTCGTAAGTCGATACTTTGATTTCGTTTAAAAAATATAATAATAATAATAATAATAATAATAATAATAATAATAATGATTATGATTATGATTATATCATGATTATGGCGATGATGATGACGACAGTAATGTTTTATTTATTCTGGCAGAGTTAAGGCCATGATGCCTTCTGTTCCACTCAACCAATATAAATTACAAACACATATTTAACAATACAGATTATATATACACTATACCATCGGTTCCCAATCTTTTTAAACTCGCGAACCCCTTTCACAACGATATGAGTTGGGTGAACCACTAACTTTTAAATGTACTTACAGTAGACATGCATAAAATTGAATTCCAAGCAAAAGGTTCAATAACTTTAAATTAACCATTAACGGTTAAAACCTAAAGTTACTCTAGTTACAGTGTAAAAGTTACACTTGCATAATAGATACAAGTTTTCATTGTTACTACTCACTTCTTCCTTGGATTTCAGTGAGAAGGTTACACCTGCTTTCCATGGCACAGAACTTTGAAGTCAGGAACCACGGAAATTAAAGTCTCAAATCACTTTCAGCACAAAGTCTGTGTATTTATTTTTAAATAGGCATATGAAGAAAACGGCTTTCGCGGTGCTGTTGTTAGTATTGTTAGAATACAACTGGCAGACTAAATGTCCATTGTAACGAAATCAATGCATTCCTAACGTTGTTACATAACTGTAAATTAGGCATTCGCGGTAAATATTAATTTATTGTGGAAATTTAAAGATTGAATACACTATTTTAGATTATATTAAAACTCAGCAATTAAGATTGCACGGAAGAGGATCGGCTATCAAAATGCGTTTTGGAATGAAGGCAGATGAGGCAGAGGAAGACTAAAACCTCCTGGAGTCAGGAAACGTATTTATACATGAAGGAGAAACATCTACAACCAGGAGATTGGATTAACCGACAGAATTGGCTATTAGGAATCGGACGATGTCAAAGACATTAATCAACCGATTATCTATCTGTCTATTGTGGAAATAGCGTGATAAATTCCCGATGTTACACATATGTAACAAGGGACATTATAGGGTTAATTTAATTTAAAAATAATAATAATACTATTAATTTTATTATTATTATTATTATTATTATTATTATTATTATTATTATTATTATTATGAGAATGTCGCAGAAATGACGGGAACAATAATAGGCCGAATCTCGAAACCCGCCATTATGGAAAAGTTTTGGCGAATTCCTTGAAATATTTGGGAACCCCCTGGGGGTTGGGACACGATGCACTGTACTAAATGTACTTATAAAGAGTTAAAAATATATTAAATGTTGCAATGGAAATTTCATGTGTAAATAGCATTTTATACGATGATGATAATGACAATACTACTTATGATGATGATGATGATGATGATGATGATGATAATAATAATAATAATAATAATAATAGTAAAAATATGATAAATTATACGATCAAATCATGAGTGGACTCATGGACAAATTAGTTCATGAACTAAAATCAGAAACCAGTTCAATAGTCATTTCAATTCAACTGGATCACACGGTCGCTCTTTCTTGATAGAGTGCTTGTCCAGTATTGATGAAAATAGGACGTAACTCAATGTACCTCAAACGGCGATTCTGCCGGCTAATTCGCCATAGAGCCGAAGAAGCTGATCATTTTGACATAAATTTTCTATAATTTTATTTTCCAAATTTTATTTTTAATTTATTTAATTAAATTCAAACCACTCTGCTATGGGTTTCGTTGGTTATCCTTAGCGCCAAATAAATGTCGGAGTGATCCCCTAATTTCCACCAGTAGATTATAAATTCCTAAATTTTATTTTCAAAATTCAAAATTTCGCAAACGATCAGCTAAACCTGAGAAGGGTCGTTTTTGGTAGAGTTTGCGGTGTCGGGCATCCCGCCCTCGCCTCCTCGGGGCGTTGGCAGCGCCCGTGGCGGTCAGGGTCTTCCTCTTGGCGTTTTAGGCTGACAACAACAACTAACGAAAAACTGAAAACAGGTTTGTTAATGCTCAATGACTTGATCTGTCTCTCTTGATCTACGGCTGGTTATGACTGGCGGCTGGATCATTGCTCAACCATCAACTAGAAATCAATATCAATGAGCTGAAAATGGCATTTAAGTCCCTAAAGCAACCGGAAGAGACAAGCCACGAACCCTGCTCGTTGATTCCTCCTGGCTGCCGAGTGTGCACCCGGGTCAAACTGAGTGTGCGCTCGGTGGGCCGGGGATAATGCGTATGGGTACATAAAGGGTGGCTCTGCTCTTCCAACCCCTATGTCTTGTCATGTCTAGAAACACCAATTAATGTATGTACCTTACACTGGGCAATGATGAATATTGTGATCTTGTGTTTAAGTTGTGATTGGAGGATAGTTAGTAATGCTGAAAGCACTAGTTCTCCTGCTCAAAAAATTCGGTCTATTTAACTACGGAATGTAAACTGTATATAAATAGAAACTAACTTTATTCCGAGACTTATCAGCTGGATTTAAACTATTAGATCACTTAAGGTAAAATATCACAAAGGAAACTAAAATGAAAATTTATGAGAGCATAATACAGAATATTTTGTCATATGAAAGTGAAACTTGGTCTTTGACGGAAATACAAAAAAAAAAAAAAATAGAACAGTTGAATTTGGTTATTTTAGAAGAAGCCTCCAAAAAACAAGACAGGATAAAATAAGAAATGAATTCCTTTGGAGAGAAATGAATGTCACCACATCTGTTGTTAAGAGGATTGAAAATCAAACGCTTAAATGGTATGGCCATGTACAAAGAATGGAAAATGAAAGATGAGCAAAACATACATACCAATGGTCACCCCCTGGAAGAATAAACGTGGCAGACCAAGATGGAAATGGAAAACCTACGTCAGAACTATAATGCATGATAGTAATTTGGAAGAGGGAGATTGGAATGATAGAGATAAATGGAAACTGAAGGCGGCAAACCTATAAATGGAGGAAGGCCGAAGAAAAAGAAGAAGATCACTTATAAGTACAGAAAAACTGGACTAGCTTGTAATTTACTACACATGCAAAGTATCAGATAACCGGTACCAATGATAATGAAAATATCCAGGACGAAAAGGGATCCTGAACGTAAGAGATGAAAAGTACATCATACAACAAGTTTGAACAAAATCCTCAAATAAGTGCCTCAGAACTTGCATCGGCCACAAGGAAAAATGTTTGCCCATATACAAAAATAAATTTAATGTATATTGCAGGGTATAAGGGGAGAGCCATTATAAAATAGGTCTTTATCGATGAGGTAAATTGGCAAAATATACTTGAGTTTTCTCTTGTCTGCAGAAGTAACACTTCGGAATTTTATATTATATAAATGCAATTATTTCGGATGAGAGTAAATTCAACTTGTTCGGTTCACATGGATGATGATTTGTATGGAAAGACAAGATACTGAACTAGAGATGCAAAATAACGCCCCTACTGTGAAGCATGGTGACAAGAGTATTCTAGTTAAGCTTGTAAGGCATAACTCTGGGGTTTCTAATCCTGTTGAAATTAAATATACATTTATATGAACATATTGCGACATCATCTATTGTATGGTGTTGTCAAATGATTACTGGAAAACTCCTATATATTACAATTAGGCAATGACCAAAAATATATGGCGCGGGTTTCAAGAATGTGGCTGTTTTAAATTATTGTCAGGCACAACTGAAAACACCCCATCAATCGATTCACATAAATCCCATAAAAATGTATAATAAAACATTAGACATATTTATCAGAAAACAGCGACGTACATTGAGAAAAGATGTTTGAACAATTAAAGCCAGGCCGAGAGAACATAATTTCAGATATGGCTAAGAAACTTACAGATTATAGGCCTACTCGTATGTTTACCAGACTTGATGTCATTATCAAAGCGGATGGTCCTCATACAAAATACTGAATGAAAGATTTGCTTGCCTTTTTAATTTAGATAAAATGTTAGATTTTTTTTTTGCTAAGAGCATAAGAATTTCCTTCTTTATTATTTGTTATAATTTATTTTTATTTCTAAGATTTGAGAATTGTGTACAGTAAAAGCTCCTTATTCGCGGTTTTATTATTTATTTAATTTATCTGATGGAGTTAAGACCGTAAGGTCTCTTCCACTTCACCAGGGTTAAATTATACATACAATAAAAATTATGATAAATGATACATAATATATAATTATAGACTACACAATATAAAGTTGACAAGGGAAAGATAGAAAAATAGTAGTAATAATAATAATAATATTAATAATAATATTAATAATAATAATAATAATATAATAATAATAATAATAATAATAATAATAATAATTATTATTATTATTATTATTATTATTATTATTATTATTATTATTATTATTATTATTATTATGTGTGGGCTTTAAATGCACAAATGAAAAACAAATTTCTCGCAACTGAAATGGACTACTGGAGACGTGCTGCAAGAATATCCAGGAAGGATAAAATCAGAAATTCATATATAAAAGAAAAAATGCAGGTACAATATTCAATATTAGATTTTATAAAGAAGAAACAATTAAATTGGTACGGACACATTAGAAGAATGGAAGAAGGAAGACTACCTAAGATAATCATGGATTGGGAAACACAGGGAAGGAAAAAGAAGGATAGACAAACTATTACGTGGTTTCAGGGAATCAATGAAGCTAAGAGGGAATGGGAAATAGAAGAAGATATATGGATGAACAGACAGGAATGGAAAAATGTGTTGAAACAAATGTGTAGTTAACTGTGAACATGGGTACCGGAAAAATGTGTATTCATTGTAAAAGCCGGAATAATAGAATAAAAAAACACCAGATTACGTTTATATAACACTTTGGCTAGATCAGTGACCTATGGTAGTGAAGCATAGACACTAAAAAGACAACATGAAAGCAGAATATCGGCTTGTGAAATGAGATTCATGCGCAGAACAGCGGGTTACACCAGATGGGATCGGAAAAGGAACACCGATATCTTAAAAGAATTGAAGACTATGCCAATTTTCGAATATATTAAACAGTGCCAACTAAATTGGAAACACCATCTTGAAAGAATGAGTTCAAATCGGATCCCCAAAGCTGTTTATAATTATATACCAAGAGGACGAAGATCTCTGGGCCGTCCTATGAAACGCTGGAGGGAAAATTTTCTATAGGATCGTAACAGGCCTTGGCCTAACACTTGGAAGGAAGAAGTAATAATAATGATGACAAAAATAAAAATAATAACCTATAATTAGATTAAGTAATTGGTTTGGTAAAGAAAGTTTAAAATATAAAGGAATAATAAAAGTATACATGGAACAGGGTTATGTATTATATTGTCTTAAGGAAATATGAAGTGAGTTTCTGTTTAAACTGTTTTTGAGTCGGGCAGTCCTTGATATACGAGGGGAGGGAATTCCAGATTCGGGTGGCTGAAACAAGAAAGGATGAGGATTAGTGAGATGTTCGATGTAGAAGAACAGCTAGAGTTTTCTCTCGATCGTGTGTTCAAGTTATTTTGGGAGGATATCAAATGAAAGGAAGTAAAATATAAAGGGGTGTTGAGGTGGACAAAGTGTTGTATAAGTAGCAGAGGCAATGCATCTTTCGCCTGTCTTCCAATCGGAGCCAAGACAACATTTCAGATACTGGAGCTATGTGGTCTGATTTATGTAGATTGCATGTATAACGTGCACAAATATTATGGACTCGTTGCAGTCTTTGTCAGGATGTGATACTCATGTCAGTTAAGAGCAAGCCACAATAATCGAAATTCGGCATAATCAAAGTTGAGACAAGTATTTTTTTTAATGAAGAAGGAAGGCATTTTTCAAATGTTTTAGGGAATGGAAGATTGAATATATTTTTTTTGCAAGTTTCTCTTAAATGAACCTGCCAACTAAGATTTTGGTCGAAATATACACCAAGATTTTTCACGGAGGGTTTAAATGGAATTTCAGTTTGATTTATATTTATAGAAATTATCGATGAATAGTCAATTTTGTTTAATAGACTTTGATGGCCGATGGCAATTACTTGTGACTTCTCAGGATTTATAATAAGGTCTGTTTGTTTTGTCCACGTTGCTATGGAGTTAAGGTCCTCATTAAGTTTAATTGTGTCGCTAATCAGTTCAGGTCTAGTGTGTATATAAAGTTGTAAGTCATCAGCGTAGATATGATATTTGCAACGTTTAATGCAGTCACTTATGTCATTGATGTAGATAGAAAATAAAATTAGAGCTAATACTGATCCTTGTGGTACTCCGCACTCCACTGACCTCCATGAAGAAAATCGATCACCTACAACAACGCATTGTTGGCGGCCATTAATGTAGGAGTGGAACCACTGGATCGAATTTTCAGAAAAATTTAGTAACTTAAATTTTGACAACAAAATGTTTGTATTAACCGTGTCAAAAGTTCTGGAAAAGTCGATTAGAGTTAGGATTGTCAATTTACTCTGATCCATAGCGGGTTAAAAAATTGCGAGACAGTTCCTGAATCCTCGGCTAAAAATGTCTTTATCGCTGATCCAGTGGGTTTATTAACCCTCTTACTAATAATCCATATATAACTTTTATACAAGGTTTATACACATCTCAGTTGAAAATTCTTACTAATAAACACTGTATTAGCTGTTCAGTGTATGAGAGGTGTACAACTTTACATGGGAATCGTTATACATACCTCCAGTCTTGTTTAAGGATTGTATAACTAGACAAAATGTCGGACATCAAGATCAACTGATTGTTTTCTTATGATATTGATGAAAGTTTCCTTAAATTTAACCCAAAATGCAACACTTTAACGACTGTTTGATGGATGCACAGGGCATAAATAATATTAATAAAGCTCTGGGTAGGAAAATAAAGGCATCATAAAATGCCTTTCGTTACACTCATTCTCGATTAGGCCTAACAATATTTTAAAATTGAACATCGATTCACAAAAGAATATGTTCTACAATAATTGCTGTAGACAAGATTTAACCTAAATGTAGTTTAAATGCTTCAATAATATTATTTTAAGAAAACTTTCTTGCATCTTTAATACATAACACACACACTCACCGATATAAAAATGTATTTAAGTATACAAGTACTATTATTGAAACAAGCTGCATGTTAACTTGGTAGTCTTGTGGTTAGAGCTTCTGACTACGATGCGTGAGGTCATAGGTTCGATTCCCGGTCAAACTATAGTGATTTTTTTTTCGCTTGAAACGTTGTTTTGTTGTCGGTAACATTTCCTACTATTTTGAACGTTTTATAACGCATCTTAAAACACTGCATACATTTCATAAGTAATGGGAAAAGCTTTTATTAGTTTCCAAGAATTGGTCGAAATTCTTGACGTTAGATGGCAGCACGTTTTATCTGTGAAACCAATTCTACGATATATTTGACATAGCGTAAAGGGAAATGTATATAAATTAAAACACACTTATTTTTTCCGTACCTCCTCAATTAGGGAATCTCTATTAATTCTTATCCATATTCATTTCTTACACAATTAATCACTAGTTGATGTTGTTTTATTTCTGTTACAAACTGCGCGTAATATTGTTCTGACGTCATTGTGATGACGAATATGTGACGTATTGTGTATAACGGCTGTTTTGTTATATAGCTCCGGCACAACGTTTATTAATAGGAAATTATACGTGATCTACATAAGGCTTATATATTGTATAATTAAACAACTGATGAAAGCCTGCATAAGAGATTTTTATTAGTAAGACTGTAAGTATATTAGAAAGATTATTGTCCTTTATTAATCATCAACAGTTTTTTTTATTGCAGGCAGGTGCCAAGGTGACGTTTACAAATAGTGATTAAAACCAAATGGTCAAATAAATATCAAAACAAAACAAACCTTATTGTCGCTAACCCTAAAGCTGTTGTCGTATTTCACATGCCGATATGTACTTTGATAAATGCCTCCATCGCCATGATCGGTATATTATTGTTTCAACTTGTCATTCGTGATTTTGATTGGATAACACGTATCTCTTGTGCTTTGTTCTACTTTATAACGTCGAGTAAAATGAAAGAAAAATTAGTACCGAAGAGAAAACAAAAAAAAATAGTGTTGCCGCTTAAAGTAAACATATAAATGCTTGACAGTTTATACGCGTTGGCGAGTCGTTTGCATCTACATCACGCTGTTTCATTATTGATGAATCAAGAAATCCGAAGACAATTCCGAATTCTATCGCAGAATTCACAGCTGAATATCAATCTTTCGAAAGATCTTTTAAAAGCGGCAAACAGAAAAAAAATAAAGTCCTTGTCTAAACATGATAGTAATATTTAATAGAGAAATTGTTCAAAATCTCTCATTAATTGAATTTATTTTGCTAATTTTTATTTTATTCTGTAACCTTGGAACGTATCCCCTATATACCCATACGAATTACCATTCCATATTCGCGGCATATTTGCGGAACATATCCCTCGCGAATAAGGAGCTTTCACTGTATTTAAACTATTAGAGAGTTAAAATTTATTGTAAAAGTAGGCCTTACTATTGAGTAAAACGTGGTACAGGAGTATATTTTTACCCACTGTAGATCGTATCATGAGGGAAGTAAAAACTTATGATTTTATTTCTATATTTTTGAATTTGTACAGCCCTGCAGAAATGTCGGAAGAACAAAGTGCAGTCTCTCTATGAGAAATGCAAGCGAAAAAGATGAAAAAATAAAACATGTAGAATATAAGAATAGCTAAAGGCTTCACTTTTCATCGAATGGCACGGGTGAGAGTAATCCCAACCTAGTCAAGTTCTTTACTTCTTTCTTCTGACCCAGTTACTTTTTTACAGCCTTCTATCAGGTATTTTAGAAATTTGCTACTGTTTTATACGAGACCAAGACTTGATACATAATTTGATGTTTCTATACTTAGAGTGTGTTACGATGCGTACAGATATGGAATATCATTTTAGTGCAAGATCCGGCTGCAAGATTATTACGTTCATCGAGTGTATGAACAAGGTCAATTATTTTCATAAAATTGTGAACTACTGAATGCATTTTTGTGGAGTTGCCTGTTAAAATTCGGCCGCCAGTATGTTGAATTAAAATATAATTTATTTATTTATTCGAAATAATTTGATTCACTTGTTATTAAAATAAATCGAGTATGGAGGTTGAAATGTTTTGGTTGCCATTGCAAACTTGGCCGTAAACCTCCTCGCGGCTACAGCAGGCTCTGACACCAATCAGTAATAAAATGACGGTAAGTATGTATTTATAGTTTTATATTGTTCCCTCGCAGCGGAAAGTAAAACCACTGCCCTTTATGTATACTACGTACAATGCATATATCAAAATATTTCCAAAAGGTAGTGTTAATATACATTATACGAAACAAATAACAGCATTTTAAATGAACTGAACTTTATTTGAAACAATATAAAACAATAAATACATACTTACCGCCATTTTATTACTGATTGGTGTCATCAACCTGCTGTAGCCGCGAGGAGGTTTACGGCCAAGTGTGCAATGGCAACCAAAACTAGCTCTATATATTGATTTCTGAGAACTGGATTATAATTTATTTTAATAGCAAGTAAATCAAATTATTTCGAATAAATGAATTCATTATATTTTAATTGAACATACTGGCGGCCGAATTTTAATAGGCAGTTCGGCAAAAATGTACTAAGTAATTCAGAATTTTATGAAAACAATTGATTTTGTTCATACGCTCGATGAACGTAGTAATCTTGCAGTGGATCTTGGACTATTTTTAAAGAACTGTGTAGAATATTTAAGGTGTAAGGATAAAACGACTGATATAAAACTCCAGTGGCTACATCTCGGTTGATAATTTCTAGGAGAGAAACACGTTCCTAAGAGGACTATCAAGTCGCTTATTCAAACTTGGTCCAGATATTAAATTTCAGAGTACACTAAAATACCCTCTGTAGTTAAGACTGCTAGCAGTTAGAAGTCACAAATGATAAGTCTTATGATTATGATCCTTAGATATTGAAGAGTCTCGCGCCGTAGCCGAGCGGTTAAGGTAGGAAGCCTTGGCGCAGAGCTACGGGACTTGCGCTGGTTCGAGTCTCCATGGGGGAAGAAATTTTCTCATGGTATTTCGGCCAGTATGGGACCGGTGCCCACCCAGCATCGTGAGGCAATTGGGTAGCTACAATAAGTAGCGGCTCCTGGTTGAAGAACCAGCTATAACGGCTGGGGGACTCGACATGCTAACCACATGTCACCCCTACACTGGCTGTTGATCATCTACCTCTGTGATTGACACATGTGGATGTGAAGGGCCAGCAGCCGGCTGGTAAAAGGGCAACCGCTGAAAAGTGGAAAGACCCTCAATCGGAGATATTGAAGCGGCGCATATGCTGTAACTAAACTTAAAAAATAATAGTTTTAAAAAACTAAAACAACACGCTTTATTAGAAAACCGAAGCAAAAAAATGAAAAATAATTTTAATTTCCAACACGCTTGGGATAAATACTTTTACCATCAAAAGCGTGGGGTGCTCTTTATCAATTAATATATATGATAATAAACATATATTGGTAAAAGTAAAGTCTCTAAGAAGAAAATGTAAAAATCATACAAAGCACCCCACACTTTTGATGGTAAAATTATTTATCCCAAGCGTGTTGGAAATTAAAATTATTTTTCATTTTTTTACTTCGGTTTTCTAATAAAGCGTGTTGTTTTAGTTTTTTAAAACTATTATTTATTTTTTATTTTTAATATTTTACAGAATAAGATAAAAATGTAAATATCTTTAAATTCGATACTATTGTAGTATGAGCTAAAAGTAATACTCTTCTAAAAAAAACTTCCCGGTCGGATTTGAACCAGCGACCTACAGATTACTGAAAATTATATACCACTAGAGTTCACCGCTCTACCAACTCAGCTGTTACAATGATTGACTAAAAAGTCGACAAGTCCGCAACCTATTATACAAGTTTTCATTTTTTTTTTATTTTCTGATGATTCTGGCCAGCATTTTAGAAAACAAAATATGACATTATTGTATTGTCACGGGTCTTTTACAAGTATACAAAATTTCAAGTCGATCCAATGTTTCTAAGTAGGTGAAAATCGTGTTAAAAAATTCCGTTACATAGATACAAAAGCACTTTTTTTTTTTTTTTTTTTTTTTGATTTTCTGATGAATCTGTCCAGGATTTTAGAAGATAAATTTGAAATTGTGTCACGGGTCCTTTACACGTATACAAAGTTGCAAGTCGATCCAATGTTTCTAAGTGGGTGAAAATCGTTATAATAAATTCCGTTACATAGATCCAAAAACACTTTTTTTGATTTTCTGAAGATTCTGGCCATGATTTTAGAAACGAAATATGAAATTATTGTATTGTCACGGGTCTTTTACAAGTATGCAACGTTTCAAGTCGATCCAATGATTTTAAGTAGGCGAAAATCGCGTTAAAATATTCAGTTACATCGATAGATACAGGTCAAGCTAATATAAAGCGTGTAAAATAGATAAAAGTATTTCTCTTTTGATAGTTTAACCTTTAATATAATACCACGAGTGATTTCCAAATTATCGATAAATTCACGACTAACGAAGTGAGGAGTGAATTTATTTAGAGAATTTGGAAATCAAGAGTGGCATTTGTTAGGACTATTTAACGAATAAAATTAAGCTGTTTACTCACAATTCATTATTTAAATATAATTATTTTAAAATATTTATATATTTAATATAAACGGCGATGTTTGAAAACAAATGGGAAACGTTTGTTATGCTTCATTTGTTCATCACTGCAACCAGATCATTTTATTTATTGCCAAAGAATCACAATGCTGTAAGACTACACCCTAGTGGAGAAAAAATGAAACACATCAAAATGTTTATAACAAACGTTTTAAGTTATTAATTAATTTCTGATGTCCTGTGATGTAAATTATATTCGTCTGGAACGTAAATTCCTGGAAAATAATATGTTTAAGAAAGTGCAAACAGAGTTTCTTTTTATTGTGGTATAATCAATTACTATAAATGTTTTTCTATTATATCCCGCAAGCAGTCTCTGTTTACATTCGTGCACTATATATACAATCTGGTAGCCGTATTTATTAGGGAGTCAGTCACTGCAAAATAATGCTCTGGCCTATTCAGAATGTTAAAAAGGTGGAGCTTTGTTTAATATGATAGACTTATTTGATAAATTCCAGGTAAAACACGACTGTGATTGATTGTGAATAAAAATTTATTGAAACGCGATTGGTCATTGAATCCCATTTAGGGCGTGAGTTAAATAATCTTTGCATATTTTACGTATCCTATGTCCCCCTAAATAAATAAATTTTATTTATATTTTCAGGAATAATTAATCGAATTAAAATAATATTTAAAATACCTATCGGCAAATATTAAAGGATAACTTAATAATTTATACTTACACAGGATGTTGCCAAAAACACCGACAATTGAGGTGAGTTAGTATATTGAGATATGCTGATAATTTTTAATATGGGTACCCATGTCCGGAAATGATGCATTTTCACATTATGAGTAGCTAACTTCTCAAGAGTTGGATTTCAGGACCCAGTACTTGACAATACTATGATTGTTGTAGCTCAAGAAGCTTGCATGATGACGTCACATTGTATTCGCGCGGAATATGTCGATAATGCAGATGACAACATATCTGACATAAAAAATGTAGCGATTGGCGCACACGTTTAAATACTCTGCATATGGAGGTGCATAGTTTGAAAACTTGACGTTACTGTGACAGTATTGTCAAGTATTGAGTCTTGAAATCCAACTAACGGAACTCTTGAGAAGTTAGTTACTCATAGTGTGAAAACGCATCATTTCCGGATATGGGTACCTTATTAAAAATGATCAGCATATCTCAATATACCACCTCACCTCCGTTGTCCCTGTTTTTCAACAACCTGTATATAGTAAATTAATGAGTCATTTTTTAACATCTTACCTCATATTTTATGTTTCTACAAACACGGGAACAAGTTTTCGAGAGAAGGATCTCTCTCATTTTCAACCGACAATATGACTACCGGATTTTCGTTGGAATCTCCATCAATAACGTTGCCATCTGGTGTTGATTTGATGAACTTTGAGATGAGGTCACGTTCAACAGGAATCTCGAAATTCATGGATCTAAATTTGTTCTTCTGAATATATATCTTCTCCCAAATTGTCAATTCTAAAGGTTTTTCCAAATGTTTTAAAAGTAGAGCTTCTTTTTCAATTTTATGATTCTCCATATTCGGAAGAACAAATTTAGATCCATGAATTTCGAGATTCCTGTTGAACGTGACCTCTTCTCAAAGTTCATCAAATCAACACCAGATGGCAACGTTATTGATGGAGATTCCAACGATTCCGATGAAAATCCGGTAGTCATAATGTCGGTTGAAAATGAGAGATCCTTCTCTCGAAAACTAGTTCCCGTGTTTGAAGAAACATAAAATATGAGGTAAGATGTTAAAAAATGACTCATTCATTTACGAATTAAGAACCTCATAATGTTATTTCCCATATTATCTATGAACTCTGTATATAAAAGTAAAGTGATCCCACAACAGGCCTCAGGAGGCCCTTGGGGTAGTAGGAGGTTAAGGCTCCCACTTTTTCTAGACAATCGGCACTTTTTATGTCAGCCGGGTTGTCAGCCCTGCGTGACGGCCGCCTTTACCCCAGAACAAGCGTCTGGTACTCATTTCAGTTAGAGGCTGAGTCGACCCCAGGGCCATAGTGCCGCCAGAGGGTTTGGGTCAGTTTAAAAATCCTGACCCCAACGGGACTTGAACCCTCGACCCTCTGGCTTGTAGCTCAGTGCCTTAACCACTACGCTATGGCGTGCCCCGAACCCTGTATATAGGTTTGGAATATATAGGCCTATACGTCTCCAGACTAACTTTATTTTATTGATGTTAAAGATGCTACCAAATTTTAACTATCCACCATATCGTTTTAAAACTGTTGGCCAACTTTTCTATCGTCTTTTTGCCACTCTTATTATTTTTTACTTTGAATGTTTGTCCCGTTCGCATTCCTACTTATATTTTGTTAATTTTATCTGTTGGTAACGTATCTCCAACATGTTACTATAGCCTCTCTGGTTTAATTTTACGAGAAATTTGTAGAATGGGACAACTGTAGTCACCTCTCTCATTCGCACCAGTGCTTACGGTTTTTCTTCACCAGATGTTAATAGGGGAAAGGGGGAAGAGGAAAACTGACAACAGGGTGGGTTCATTCTATTGTATCTGGATTAAAGTGGTCAACGATCTACCCTTGTATCTCCATCTCTCTCTCTGCCAAGTTAAGCCAGCTATACAATAGGCATATTTGATATTTTTATATTGTCAACACTTAATATTCTGAGTTGTATTTCTTCCCGGCTTAATATTATTTTATATTGTAAAATCATTGGTTCGCGCCAATGTTCTAAGTCGTTAATTTTGATTTTATACATTCTTAATTGTCTGATTGGTTGGGGGCATTTCCTTCCTGCTGGCCGGCGTCATATTATTGCCGCCAGCGATAAGTTCGCCATTTTACAGAGTGCGGCGAAAACAATGACTATTTCAAACATGTTATTTAAGTATGAAGAAATACAACTACATATTATTAGTGTACATTGTTCGAAAGAACACATCCTGCCATTAATTACACATAATACTTTTTGAAAATTATGTCCTTCAGTTGTCCACCATTGTTGGCGATGCAATTTTCTGCATGAACACGCTCATTATCCATAACCTTATAAAGAGAGTCACCTGTTATGACCTCGATTTCGGCGTGAATGTTGTTTTTTAAGTCTTCGAGAGTTGTTGGCTTGTTAGCATACACTTTGGATTTTAGGAATCTCACAGAAAAAAATCGGGTGAACGGGGTGGATAAGTTGACATTGTCAAAGCTGGAAACAAGTTTGCCTTGGAAACATTCTGTGTAAGGCTCTCATGAAAATTCTGGCCGTGTGATCGGTTGCTCCATCCTGTTGGAATCATGACGACTGCATATGGATATTCTTACGGCCTATTTCCTGCATTACGATCTGTTGCAATATAACAACATATTAATCTGATGTAATTGTGACAGTGGCACCTGTTTCATTAAAAAAATACGAAGCAATAATGCCCTGCAGAGACACATCACACCACACAGCAACTATTTGGTTATGAAGTGGTCTTTATCCAAAATAGTAATAGGAAACAAAATCATAGAACAGGTGAACCATCTCAATTATCTAGGATGTGACATTTAATTTAATTATGATAATGATATAACTAATAAAATAGCAAAATTCCAGGGAATATGTGGTACGATAAAACGATCACTAAATAACAAAACAACAAGAGAGACCCAATTGAAATTTTATAAAACGTTCAGTACCGGTACTGCTCTATGGTTCAGAAGCCTGGATACATAAAAAACAATATCTAAGTAGGATAACGGCGGCAGAAATGAAATTTTTGAGATCTGTTAAAGGGTGCACTAAGGAAGACAGAATCAAGAACACAGAAATAAGACAGGAACTTGAAATATTTGCAATAACTGATTATATATATATATATATATATATATATATATATATATATATATATAGAATGAATGAATGAAGATAGATATCCAAAACAAATAACAAAATACAAACCTAAAGGCACCCGAGATGTGGGCAGACCTAGAAAGAGATGGACTGAAGTCGGAACGGGTCAACAGACCTAATCCATGAATGCAGATGATGATGATGATGAAGTGGTCTTTCGTGAATCTGGTTAGGATTGGTAGGCGCCCAGTACCTAAAGTTTTGTTTGTTCTCATAGCCGATACGTGAAAATGGGCCTCGTCAGACATCATGAAATTGTTGAGAAAATGGGGTTGTTTAGCTTCTCCAGAAGCTGTGTACAGAATGTTTGACGTGCCTGCAGATATCTGGGCAACAAATGGTGCACACTTGGAGCTTGTAGGGATGGAACTTCACATCCATATGCAACATCCGTCACACACTTCTGTTCGAGATGTTAAGAACTTATGAATGCCGACCAACTGATTGCGTTGGACTTCGCTCTAAAATAACTCACACTCTTGTAGTGCTGCCTTGCAGTATTTCCATATATGGAACATAAAATAAAAACATTTCTTATGCAAACGCACGGCGTTCGTTTGACCAACGCTCCATACTAACTGGAAATACTTTGAACTGCACTACGCACTGGGCGCATTCAGCGGCCAAAAGCGCTGCAGATGCGCTTTAGCAAAAATGGCTGTCACTGCAGCGAAAGTTTAAGGATTTCGTTGAATGGACCGCTGCATGCAGCGGAACTGCCAATTTAAATTTGTTCATGGACTCATTACTCAGATTACTACACGATGCTATTGAAATTAATCATAATAATAATAGGAATACACTGAATTTACGATTTATTTTAATGGATGTAATTTATGAAATGGACGAATAGATCGTTTAAAATAAAATATTATTATAGCCAGAAAAATTGTATTTTTTATTATCAAAATATCAGGCGCCTCCGTGACGCAAACGATTAGAAACTCGCCTCTGACCGCTGGGGTCTCGAGAACCTTATTTATAATATGTATTATTAATTTAATCTTATTAATTTGTGTTTTAGTAGGAGTAACATTTTTAACTTTATTAGAGTCTCGGTCATTATACATGGATTTCGTAGTGGACGAAACGGAGCTACGGCAGGGTTTTTCGGGGTTTCTCCCATTTTCCCCTAACACAATTTCATTCCACCTTTCCCCATACTCACCTCATCCATTTCATTCATCAAATGTAGTCGGCCTTTACCTTGTTATTCACAGACCTCTATAAATATAGGGGCTTCATCTCATCTCTCGATCCGACCCTGAGTTGGACAGAACTTGATATTATTTTATTATATTAAAATATCACTCCTGCAAATTGCCTATGTGATGCATATCTTGCTCCTTTGTCATCACATATATATATATTTCATAACCATACTAAAAGTAAATTGCCATGTGGGCTGTAGGGCACATTTTATTTAATTGTTCAGCCATTTTATACATGCCATTTCTTGCACAACATTTTACACTTTTAGGCCTATATTTAAATGTATGAGGACTGGGATAACATTAGAAAACCCAGGAAATATAGGCATATGTGCAAAATTAATGTAGTACGGTAGTTCAAGACATGGCCTAAGTACAGCAACCAAACAATTGTATAAAGGAAGAAGGCATCATTGTATTTTTCAACCTCAAACATACTCCATCTTTATTTTAAATCTGTTAAGGAATAAGAATGAAAACAAAGAGGAATATCAATTTATAACAATTTAAATTCAATTTTCTCATTAATTGATTAATGCTATTCTTTTGCATCATCTGAAAATATTAAATTACTTATAAGAGTAACTACTTAAACTTTATGGCCAAAGTAAAACAAAAATTATATGTAATTTCCAACTATATATATATATATATATATATATATCATCATCATCATAGTACATTCACGAATTTAAGCCATTTGTTGACCTGTTTCGGCCTCAAGAGAAACACCATCCAGAAGTCTTTTGAGTGGACGTCCTGGTCTTCTTCTTCCTGCAGGTTGATATCTTAACATTTGTTTGGGTATTCTGTGATCTTCCATTCGATGAACATGTTGCATCCATCTTGACTTATAATCAGAAATTTTGTTTTCTAAAGATTCCATGTGTAATTCTTCTAAGATGTCTTCATTTTTTTTGTGATCTAGTAGTGTGTATCCTGCAGTCTCAACACAAAAAAAGCCAGAAGGAATATATATATATATATATATATATATATATATATATATAAAATTCTCTCATAACAGTAGTTAATTACATATAACCAATAACTCACCAAACTTAAACAAATTATTTAACATAATCTCTAACATTAGTAATGCCACTTTCTTAGTAAAGTTACATGTTACACTAAATATATCATTGAATCATTTATAATGTATGAGACACATTTACCACTAGGTTAATGTTGTATACAGGGAATAGCAATATCCCATAAGAGAGACAAGATGCATTTGAATTAAAATATATAAAACCAAATTTTATTTTACGAGAAATTGGGAATTAAAGTGAAAATTATTTATACCTGGTTCAGTATCTCAATGAAGGAACATTAAATAATGGATCAGCTGTGGTTAAAATCCTATGTTGATTGCAAATGTTTCTGTTAATACATTAGCCAACTCTGGATGTAACTTAATTTTATTAATGCACATCGCACTTTGTTTGTATCTTCAATGGTCAAATTTAGATAAGAATTCTAGAATATTGTAACATCTCGATTCAATTTAATGTTGATACTTCACAAAGCTTTTTATTAAGAAAAGATTACAAATATAAGATACACAGTTCATCTCTCTGTCCATTTCACAATTTTCTTATTGTGTTACACATTTAAAAAAGTGCAAATGCTAGTATTATCTATAGAGAAAATTGGTTCGACAACCACTGTAGGACTTCCAGAAATGACCCCATGAACACAATTATAAGATTCTAATTTATTTTACATATTTTGAAATAAAAAATAAAAGTTATAATTAACTCTGCACCAGGTATTAGCGAATCAATTATCTGGGAATATAATTTTCATAATAAAAAACATTGACGCGTCAATAATACAATGGTGTACATGCAAAGAAGAGGTTATAATCATAAGTTATTGATGTTGATAATAATCTTAAAATTATCACTGTCTTTAGTTTTACTTAATATATCACTTACATTCGTCTAAAAGGGTTAGCAACCTCGAATAACTCATATTAATTTCCAGACATAAATAACACAATATATATATATATATATATATATATATATATATATTACACATAAATCGTTTATAGACAAATACGCCATGTTTAAATTGAATGAAACAACCAATCACAATGGATGCAGCGGTTTCATCTGTCTGCAGCGTACCTTTACTTCGCTGCAAGACTGCTTGAGCGCTTTATTGCCTGAATGGTATGCTGCAGATAAAGCGCTAAAGCGCTATTCCAGCGCTTTGGCCGCTGAATGAGCCCACTGGTATCACCTGTACAATAATGGCGGGCAATTCGTAATGAGTCATTGTTTCTGCCGCACCCATTTCATTGTGTATAAAAATGTAATTTGGCAAGGTGTTGATAGTCAGATGTTAATCGATTCTTAAATAAATAAATACACAATAGTAGTATCGACAATTCTTAAATGACTCACTGACCCCTAATATCACTACAGAAAGTACCCAGAAACTAGACACAGCGACTCAAACATTTCAAAATACACAATTTCTAGCTCTCGCCGACTCGACCACTACACACGACATTAAAAGACAAACTACCGCACACCTGGACTAAACGAACTACTACAAGAAAAAAGAAAACTAGAAAACTACGGCAAAGACACAAGCTATCAATACACAAACAAAGATTAAACTTTCTGGCTAGACAAATTCACAGACAAATAAAAAACTTAAAAAAAGACTAGACGACGACCAGAAGGCTGCAATTGATTCAAACTCAGATAGGAAAATCACAAAAAAATTACACAGACACAAAAAGGACGTAACCAACCAATACACGGCAAAACGGACCAATTTATAATGACTATGACAAAAGATATCATCTTCACAGACATACTAGAAGACCAATTCAGATCAAAGACTAACGACGTAACCCATGGCCGATTACAAGCAAGAATTAGAAAGCAAACCTAAGACTATCTAAGAAATCCACTGACTTACATTATACCACTGACTATCCCGACTGAAGTTAAAAAGACCTTTAATAGACTAGTGAACGACAAAGCATCCGGACACGACTGACAAACCACCCTTTCATCGAAACAAGTACCACGTTAAGGACTAGTCCACCTGACAAAACTACATAATATTGCCCTGCGTTTCCACCACTTTGCTAAATCATTCAAACAAGTCCAAATCCTAACCATACCTAAATCTGGTAAAACTCCCTCTTTCCACAAAACCACAGACCCATAAGCCTCCTTGACCACCCAGGAAAAGTATTAGAAAAACTGTTATTACAAAGATTAAAACCCCACATTACTACTATAATAGAAGAGAGACAATTTGCCTTCGGAATAGACCACTCGAAAACTCTCCAACTGACCAGACTAATTGATGACATAACTACCGGATTCCTACTATAAAACACCACTGTCTTTTTCGACATAGAAAAAGCATTACACTCAATATGGCGCATGAGTACTTCACAAAATCACAGTACACAATATCCCGGAGACATATACTCACCTAATACACTCATACGTATACAGCAGGTAATTCAAAGTAAGCTATAAAGGTCACAAGTCCAACTGGTACCAAATAAAATCAAGTGTACCCCAAGGCTCGGTATTAGAACCCACACTGTATATACAGCAGACATACCAAATTCAAGCCATGTTAAAACAGAACAATTTGAAAACCACACTGCAGTTTATTGCACATACGAAAACATATAAACAACTTCTGATAAACTGCAGATACACATCAACAGACTTAGCACCTGGTTCTCTAAATGGAGTATCAGAATAAATGCTGAGAAAACATAAGCAATTGCATTCACTCGCACACAACCAAATTCAACACCAATACATATCAACAACACACGCCTGGAATACAAGAACACAATTAAATACCTAGAATTTACTATAGACAAATCACTCATACTCAGACAACACACATCCCAACTCACAAACACAGCACTACAGAGAGTGGGTCAAATTTACCAACTACTCACGCCACACACACTCACAATAAAAAACAAAGTCATACTATACAAAATATTAATTCGAAGACTAGTGACTAGACCTCGGGAGTTGATGACATAAAATGCCTATAAAGGACCCTCAAAATAGCTAAAAATATCCTAAAAAAGCTAAAAACTGGAAGAAAGACGTAAAAAGTGTTGATGCTGCTAACGAGTGGGGACAACCTCCCTGCCTGCTCCCTCTGCTGGAGATACTTTTCACAAAGTGGCAACTTCTTAGGAAAATTTAAGTCCAAATACAATAGTTCAAGCTATCAGTAGGCAGGTGGTTAAAAATAACGTGATATTTTGAGAGGGTTCAGCATTTTCTCGCAGAACAAAAGTGTTTGGAATGTGAAAAGTCTTTAGAAAGCAAAAGTAGATAGTGTTTTTAAAAGAAGTTGGTATTGAGACTAGACTCTGCGGATTCTTGAATTATATAAATTGTATAAATTTAGTCAAAAGTTGGTAAAGTTCCAAAAAAATCCGTTAAGATTTCAAAAAAAGTAAAGAAAGAACTAATAAGCCAAAAAAATGTCGAAAAAGGACAAAAAGGACACATAAAACCCACCATGTTCTGGCCTAAAATGAACCATAGACCTATATGTATAGAGCTATTCAGAAAGAAAGAACAGATTTCAAACATTTATTTCTTCCAAGCTACAAAAAATAGAAACACAATTCCAACGTTCCTGAAAAGAGAAATGTTCAAATTTCACTATTTTATGCATTCAATATGAGCACCATGTGTTAAACGACAAATATCAAAACGGTGGCTCATTTCTTGCAACACACGAATCAGTTGACCTCTAGATATCGAATTCACAGCTTCAACAATTCGATGTCGCAGATTTTCAAGTGTGTCAGGCATAGGGGGGATAAAAACACGGTCTTTTACGTATCCCTACAGATAAAAATCACACGGTGTTAGATCTGGTGACCTGAGAGGCCACCCAGCGATGAAGTTGATCTTCTGCTCCTCCTCTTCCAATCCAACGTCCTGTTGTGTCGTCATTTTAATACAAACAATCAACATGACAAGCAAAAGCACCAATGAGGCCGTGATCGGAACCTCAAACTTTTCTCTTTCCAGAAATTGTGTTTATATATTTTTTTGTAGTTTGGAATAAATAAATGTTTGAAGTCTGTTTCTTCTTTCTGAATAGTCCTGTATACAGGATGCTCTAAAATTCCCCTTACAAACTTCTAGGACTTGTAGAGGGGACTGAGTTGATAATTCTTAGAATTGGAAACCATGTCCACAAACTTGCCGTTTCCGTGCTACAGCCGTTTGAAAAGATGTTTTTAAAGCGACCATTTTTACAAGAAATTTATTATGAGGCGTGGCACAGTACATCACTTGTTTTACAATTCAACTCATTAATAACAAAATAATCAAAATGAAAACTGAATCATTTTTCACAAACATTCCAGACGGTGCTAGGAGCAACATCCACTACATACGTAATTGCTCGTGTACTCGTTGACAGGTTCCCTTCAACTTGACGCAGTACGGCCTCTTCTAATTCGGCAGTGCGGCGTCTCCTTGGAGCACCACCGTGAAGGTACCCCTTTTCTCGAAGCCGTTGCGTAATTATGGCGAAAAGGGTATGCGATGGAGTCGGACGTTGTGGAAAACGATCTTGATAAAGGCGACGAGCAGCTCTTCCATTATCTCGACCTTCGCCATACAGAAGGATCATGTCGGTGTATTCAGCAAAAGTATACTCAATCATGTTGTTCTAACACTGAAAGTCACGTGAATGAGGCTCGAACCAGCTCCGAGAGGTAGGATAATCATCAATTGGCATCACGTGATCCGACGTAAGCGTCCCTCATTATGTAATTCATCAGGCGGAAGAATCGCGAAGCTATTACTTGTTGAGACATGTGATGTACATTCAGGCAATGCTTGTTTTCAAACGGCTGTAGCACGGAAACGATAAGTTTCCGGACATGGTTTACAATTCTAAATATTATCAACTCAGTCCCTCTACAAGTCCTAGAAGTTTGTAAGAGGCACTTTAGAGCACTCTGTATATATTATGTCAGGCCTCGTCTACAGACATAGAATTTAAAAAAATCCTCAACTCCGACGTAGGCGTCCCTCATTACGTAACTCTGCAGGCGGACGAATCGCGAAGCTATTACTTCTTGGGACAGGTGACGCACATTCAGGCAATGCTTGTTTTCAAACGGCTGTAGCACGGAAACGATAAGTTCCGGACATGGTTTACAATTCTAAATATTATCAGCTCAGTCCCATCTACAAGTCCTAGAAGTTTGTAAGAGGAATTTTAGAGCACTCTGTATGTATTATGTCAGGTCTCGTGTACAGACATATAATTTAAAAAAATCCTCAACTCCCGAGCCCTACTAATGACATGCGCTTGCCCAGCCTGGGGACACGCCGCAAATATTTAATAGTCTTCAAGATTATACTAAACAAGAAAAATCTGGCATATAAACATTTCTCAAAGTAAATATCATAAGCAAGAATAAAACTTTCCTCAACCCAATACAAATAGTTTAAAACAAAACGCTAAGAATCATCCTTTGCGCAGACAAACACAGATCGCCCTAATCCATGCCATAGCAGACTTACCATACTCATGACACTACATTAGACAAATGCCACGTAAAACCACCGAAACTTATGCAACTCATGACAACAGATTAATCCAATCCATAGCTACCACACATCACAACTCCACACTCCAATACGAACACCACTACACACGACACTGTAAAGGTTTCTTCTTCTTCTTCCTTTCCAGGATTAGGTCAATAGGACCTGTTCCGGTCTCAAGTCCATCGTTTCCTTGGCAGTCCCAAAGATCTTTTTCCATGTGGTTTGTAGGTGTTGATCGTTTTGGGTAATCTTGTATTGTCCATTCTGTCTAAATGTTCTTTCCATTGGTATTTGTGCTCTTCTAGTTTATCGAGTATTGATAATATCTCTAGTTCATTTCTTATGGATTCATTGCGTAATCTATCCATGCGTGTACATCCTTTTACGGATCTTAAAAATTTCATTTCAGTGGCTTGAATGTGTGAGATATCTTTTTTTTGTAAGTACCCAAAATTCAGATCCATATAAAAGAGGGAGTCCGATGTTTCAGGGTCCCCTTTCGAGGGTTCGTTGATAAATATATCGTCAAACAGAAGAAATACACTGTAAAGACAAACGCCTAAAGACACGCAGGGCCGGAAAAATCAACAAAAGACACCCAGATCCACCCCTGCAGCACCCATTACATACACTTGTATTCTCCCAGTGAAAATGAGTCATCTCCCATCCAAGATAAAATCTAATGGCTTGGGTCAAGACGCCTAACCGGTCGTCGACACCATTGAAACACCAAATGAGGCTGCTCTCTCTTTACTGAAGAACATGTTTAACTGTGAAATGAATAAATCAAGTTCTTTTATATTATAGATGTGCATTGATATGTACAATTCTAGTTTGTGTAATATATATCGCTGACTACCAGAGTGAGCTGTTTCATATTAAAGAAAGTTCCAATTTAATAGAATACAATAATAAAAAAACATTTCCAACAGCTGTTCGGACCTTACGTGAACTCGTATGCAGCCCTATCTATCTGTTGCTTAATAAAATCGAAACTGCAATGAATATTAGGTAATTAATGGGATAAATCATTTACGCTTTGATAATGAAATGTTACATTTTCTCTTTTCTTCTAGAGTAAATTTGAACCAATAGGGTAAATATGCCG
This sequence comes from Diploptera punctata, assembly GCA_030220185.1. Lineage (NCBI taxonomy): Eukaryota > Metazoa > Arthropoda > Insecta > Blattodea > Blaberidae > Diploptera > Diploptera punctata. Next base: position 605,089 of record JASPKZ010005287.1, on the reverse strand, counting down.
AACAGTTAATCGGAAGTATTATTAAGATTTTTTTAAGATTTAAGATTTATTTAGCCTGGTGGAGTTAAGGCCATGTGGCCTTCTCTTCCACTCACCAGGACAAACATATATTACATAAGAATATAACAATCTTAATTAACTCTAATATTAAACACTAAGTAAAAATTTGATCAAAAGATAATATCTAATATACATATTACGATCTATAATACAACCAGTTAATATTAGTTAAAATTAAGACTAAGACTAATAATAAAATGTATACAAGCAAGACATATTAAATTGTCCCTGTCATTGACATAGGGTCTACAAAATATACTCCTATGCTAAAAATTTTCGGAGGAAGATATATTGTGAACAGTCTACAAAATTGTTGAATATAATTAGAAAATTTAGTGAAGCTGGAGAATTTATAAATTTGTACTTTAAGCGCCAAAGTTATTTACTCGGCAGTAGATATCGTGAATTTTATAATTTGTTGCCATTATTTATTTATAATTGGACGATGTTATGCAGTAACCGGCTAATCACCATTAAACATTATATTTTGATGCCATCTGTTGTCCTGGCTCATGAAGTAAATGTATGCACACTTCTAGCACCAAATATTTAACAGCCTTACGTATTATTAAAGAAAAATGTAAACGCCATCAGTCCTATAAGAGTTCTATGTTTTGCAACAAACGGATTTGAAACCAGATCTTCATAAATGCTAATCTAAATTTTACATCATATTTTTCTCTTAGATTGTTGATGCATAACTGTCAAACAAGGAAAATAACTAGCAATATCCAGTATTGGGTATTGTTAGTTTGGCGCTACAATGAATAATAAAGGTTAACTTAAACTTTAAACGCGTTTTTCTCGAAACGCACATAATGGCGCATAGCTGGTTGATACATAACGGCGTCCAATTATTACATATTTTCCTTATCTATACGTTTTGGGACGCTGTAGGAAAAGATGGACCGAGAATGATTAATTGAAACCGTAAGAGGCCTTAGGCCTTAGACTTGTTCGGAAGATGATTATAGGCATATATATATATATATATATATATATATATATAGCTGTAGTGAAATTCAAAGGTATCTGATGTACAACATATCCATCCATCCATAGTAATTCTGCCCGAAGGCAGGTCCTTCACTGCAATCATAGCATTTTCATGCTATGCTTGCAGCTTTACTAGGGAATTGTGTAGGTGTAGTAGCTTCCCGTTGCTTTCCACACCGGTGAAGGATGATGATGATAATGATAATGGTAAGGATGATAATGATAAGGATGATGGCCATATGATTTCGGGGACCGTTTGGGCCTTAAAGTTTTCCTGACATTTGTCTTACAGGTGAGGAAAAACCCCGATAAAAACTTCACCCAGAAAAACTGCCCCGACCGGGGATCGACCCCGGGCCCGCTGCGTGACAAGGCAGCACGCTACCTCGAGACCACAGCGGTATATATAAAATATAAATTCAGTAATCTCTCAATTTTGTCTGTTTATAATGTGGAACAAGCTATCTGGCGACTTAATAAGATATTATTAACATTTACCCCGTATCAACTATTTTGATATGGCGAATGTTCTGGATAGTTATATTAAAGATTATATCGTTATCATAAATACATTATCCCTATTGGTAATATCGAAACAAAAATTGAGTTAGCTTCTAAGGACAAAATCGTAATTTCATATAAGGCACAGTAACATTTAGGATTGGCGAAGAGAATTTTTAATTTAGGATTTATGAAAAAAAAAATAGTGAGTTCAGGAAGTTTAGAGTAGCCTATATATTTGGTTGTGACTGTATTTATTTTGGATTAATTTTCTACATCTCTTTATAAATAAATAATATATGAAGTATTATCTGCCCAATGTATTTGATCGACGCGATGCTGTGGTTGGAACCCGGTACTTCTCCAATCTAAGTTTCGCGCATTACGTATTTGTAATGAATAAATATTGGCAAAGGATTATTCACAGAATTCGATCAAAGTTAGGATTCTACGCTTGAATAATGGAATAGTTCGACAAGTAAAAGAAGCAAGCGATAATGAGGATGAAAGTGAACGAGGCGAATGAAATTGTAAATTTTCGTTCACAGAGAGATTTTGGAATGTTGCCAATAGTAGATGGAAAACGGTGGGAAATTCTCTTGGTCACGGTCGATTGAATCACTTAAGACTGCAAATGTATATCCCACTTAAATCAGCAAGTGTTTCAATACAACGATATAGTTCAATGTTAACTAAAATCAGATCCACTCGTTCTCGACCTGATACGTTTAACAATTTATTACATATTTCTCCCATCCGAATACAGATCTCGAAGACGACAGAAACGAAACGTTCTCCTTCGTTGTCCCTAATCTGTCTTCAGGTTTTTACAGCTGCTGCCGTCTTCCAGTGCCAAACCTCCAAAGCCAACGGTCTTGGGCATCTTCAATGCTTAGCCCTCTTTCTTGCATTACTATCCTCAAGCTTTCCTTCTATGTTAACTTTGATCTCCCTTGTTTCTTCTTTCTAGTCGGTTGCCATTGGTATAGTTGTTTCGGCATCATTAATCTGCCATTCTCAAATTGTGTCCTAACCATTTTAATTCCTTCTCAATTTTTTTCAATTATGCTTTCTTCTGTTTTAATAATGATTTATTTATTCTGACAGACTTAAGGCCATAAGGCCTTCTCTTCCACTCAACCAGCACAAATTAAAAGTAGATTATGTTTCTAATTTCCTTATTTGTGACATATTCTAATTTTGACTTTCTGGCACTTCTGCGTAAATAACACTGAGCAACAAAAAATATTCTTTTTTTTTGTCTCAGAGAGAAAATATGCGATTTTGATTGTATTTTTTTTCTCCTGAATTCAAATATGATATAGATTTTTCTCCATCACGCAAGGTTTCCGAGAGACAGGCATTTATAATTTCAAACACTTTAATATTTTCTACACTCGTAACTACACAATATTCGAACATGCCTAGAAAGTAAGAAATGACGATTTTCTGCTATATTTCACCTGTGGAGCATCCCTCTTGATGGTCCAACAATAATCGGCCAGGATATTAGGATTCCATTCGCTTTGATATCTCTTTTCCGCAGCTGAAATCTCCTGATGAAAGTGTTCCCCGTGCTCATCGCTCACTGCGCCAAGATAATAAATTGACGAAAAAAGTTTATTAAAAAATAATTATTTAAATCCATTAATTAAAATTGAAATAAAAAATTGTGGGCGATAGAGAAATTCCGAATACATATTTGAAAACACGATAAAAACTGCATCAAGTACAACTATTGGTACTCACGAGACAAAAATCATGTTGACCAGTGTAATCCATTTCTAGAGCTATTAGTCTATTCTTGTAGTAATTATTGTGATTGCCCATACCTCACTTCCATACATTGCAACAGATTCCACCAATGTTTTACCAATATACTTTTTATGTCTTTCCAAATATGCTTATCGCACCAAATGGAATTTAACGATGATATTATTTTGTTACTCAATTCAATCATGTTCTCTTTGCCTATACCTTCATATTATTGATAATTATTCCAAAATATTTAGTATGTTTCACTCACTTTATTTGAATTCCTTCCTCCAATATATTACATGTTCTCTTTCATTGCTATTTATTACCAAATATTATGTATTCACGTAGATTGGGCGATGGAGAAATTCCGAATACATATTTGAAAACACGATAAAAACTGCATCAAGTACAACTATTGGTACTCACGAGACAAAAATCATGTTGACCAGTGTAATCCATTTCTAGAGCTATTAGTCTATTCTTGTAGTAATTGTTGTGATTGCCCATACCTCACTTCCATACATTGCAACAGATTCCACCAATGATTTACCAATATACTTTTTATGTCTTTCCAAATATGCTTATCGCACCAAATGGAATTTAACGATGATATTATTTTGTTACTCAATTCAATCATGTTCTCTTTGCCTATACCTTCATATTATTGATAATTATTCCAAAATATTTAGTATGTTTCACTCACTTTATTTGAATTCCTTCCTCCAATATATTACATGTTCTCTTTCATTGCTATTTATTACCAAATATTATGTATTCACGTAGATTTTCACGGCCGATTGTAAAAAACGCAGAATGTAAACCTCTACAAGTACAGTCGACTAGACCATCAAACAGCAATCTCATTGGAGCAATGGAAGTCCCTAACGCGGACCAATCAGAAGGCAGATATAACTTACGAACACATCGCGGTGAACGTACAAATAGGACAGAGAGTGGACAGAATTGCCAGTCTCAAGACAACCCTTGAAGATGCCGGACGCAGTCTCTGGCGAAATGTCGGGGAACTACAAGCCTCACGACCACGGCCTACTGCTCGAAAATCTTCAAGATCACCAAATATGTTTTTTTTGTAAATTTACCGTGAGATCTCATAATTCATAAGGGTTTTCAACCTTTTTATCATGAATTCCATATCAAATTTGAGAATTATTTCAGAACAATGTACATATTGCAGCAGTAACAGAAAAAAGAAACGGTTCAGGACATTCATATTTAGGAAATTACATACATTTTTGGTCAGGTGTAAATAAATCCAACAGAGCTAAAGCAGGAGTATATAGGCCTATGTTTGTTGTCCCTACTAAATCGTTTTAGTCTTATATCCACTTCTATAAATATACTAGCAAATTCCGGACATGCACCGCTACGCCTAAATTTTTTTTTTAATTTTATGTTTACAGGTTAATTAAATTATATTACATACATTGCGAGGAAGGAAATATGGCGGTCGCTAGAGTCAATTTTTTAATTTCAGATTTCAGGTAAACCCCCACTTAAAAAATGGTCGGATGTCACTGAGTTTTGGACAATATCTACCTCTGTATATTTTAATAGCATATACTGAGTATCCTTATGAATCATCGGAAAATATAGCAACCGCTAGAAATTTTTAAGTTTTCGTTCCAGATGAACTTCTACGCCTTATAGTTTTAGAGCATAACATAGGCCTATAGGGGTTAAACACTCGCTGTAACTGAAAACTTGTATGTATACATTTTCATGAAGTTTTTGAGCGGTTTAGAAGTCCATAAATCACAAATATATACAGGCTGAATTTTGTATATAGGCCTAAAGATGATTGGGGAATAATTAAGATTCAAGTTTAGAAAATAAACTGTGATTAATATATGCATTTTTCAGCTTTATCTTTTTTCTTAGTTAAATAGACTATGGGTCTTCAGTACTTTCAAAACTTTAATAAAATTAGTTATATCCATCCATCCATAGTAATTCTGCCCGAGGGCAGGTCTTTCACTGCAATCATAGACCATTTTCATGCTATGCTTTGCAGCTTTACTAGGGAATTGTAGGTGTGGTAGCTTCCCGTTGCTTTCCACACCGGTGAAGGATGATGATGATGATGATAAGGATGATGATGATGGCCATATGAGTTCGAGGACCGTTTGGGCCTTAAAGTTTTCTTGACATTTGTCTTACAGGTGAGGAAAAACCCCGATAAAAACCTCACCCAGAAAAACTGTCCCGACCGGGGATCGAACCCGGGCCCGCTGCGTGATAAGGCAGCACGCTACCTCGAGATCACAGCGGTGGATATTAATTATATAAATACAAAAATATTCTGCTCATACATTTTTTAAGCGATGAGATTTTATGGGCATCTACTTTTAAAATAATGACAGCATCAAGTATATTTTCCCAATTTAACGTTTTCCTCTCATACCAACTGAAGACTCATTATCTGGGTTTGGTTATGTTGCTATAGAGTTCAATAAGGATAACATTCCTGGAATACCTTCCTTCTCCTACTCAACAAAAACTTCGACTTAAATAATGATGTGGGTCAGATATGTAATCCTTCTTACGGTCATTGGATAGCGTCATAGAGAAACTTCGAATAGAGGGGAAACTGAGTACAGTGACATCTAAAAAATTTCGGTCGTTTACGATGAACTACAATGAGCAAACTTCAATGGTAGCGCTGTTTCGTAGTAACAGAATATGTAACTAAATAAAACAAATGCAAGGCACACGACGTGTTTAACGGTGTTCACTCGGGATTATGGGGAGTTAGCCATTTTGTAAATTTAAATTTTTAACTGCTATCCTTTCGTTCTATGTAGACGGTACTGTAAATTATCGAAAGTTAAAATCATTACTTAGATTTTATTTTACTCTAATTTGTAAGTAAATTCAAGCTTGTTTACATTTTTAATGTGAATCTATTTTCAAAGATAAACCTACTAGAAGTGATAAAATTCTAAGATTTGTCAGGTTAGGAAGAGTGATGTTAGTGTACAGCCATTTCTAATAAACATTTTAAAAATGTGACTTTATAATGGACAGATGTACGACATGGCTAAGGTTATTTAATAAATATTGTATAAAATATGTATGTGAGAATAAGGGGGTAGGTCAATTGTACATATTTATTAAAAGAGCTCATAATGCACGTTTTAAAATTTTAATAAACGAAAATAAATTAACATGTTTTATTTATTTCCATTCTTCCTTTCTGTTAAAATTAAAGAAAATCTGTAGGTCTGAGAGACTGGGTATACATAATTCCATAATTTAAGATTAATTAATACGTTATTTATTCCTATAAAAGTTAAATTCCATGATTATTCACCAGATGGCGTTATATAATTATAATTCATAATTTTACCACCAGGCGGTGCTGAATTTCATATTAGTACCAAAAAAAGAACCGAAAAAATTTAGGTGTCGTTAGTTGTATTACACTAGCGCCGCCTGTGGTATGTACGCGCAACTTGCATACTTTCTTCTCTGGTACTCTGTGGGATAGCGTAAGGAAAAACCTACAAAATGTCTATCTCAGTTCAATATCTCAATCGCAAATACGTGGGATCCTCAACTACCACACATACACGACTTGATAAAAAACACAACTAAAAAATATAAAAAAATACAAACGCAATCATTTGATCAATTGTTACGACACAAATACGGACTTCAAGCCTATCACATTTCCATGGACCGAATATTTTATAAAATAAAACACTAACTCAGAAAAACAACAAAAAACACCACAAAAAGTTTTGACATTGTTATAAAAACGCGAGGACGCAAGAGGACTCTCCCCTTGCCTTACACATTACACAAAAAAAAAAATCATAATTTTCTATAAAATTTTATACATCTGCAGATACAGAGAAATAATCAGATACGTCACTTTTTGTCGAAATGGAGATTGAGGTGTCATTAGATTCTCCATGGAAAGCACTATCTTTCAGACATATGAAACAGTAAGAGATACATTTTAGTCATGGGTTTATTTTTGTCCAAAGTTTGGCATTTATATAAGGAAGTATGGATTTTGTACAACTAAAAGTACGTTTTCTAGCTTACAAGGAACAATTAACCTACCTGGTTTTTACCTGCGCTCTTTATATTTGACAGTGATGGCCGGGTTCGTGTTTATTTTATTTCGACGTAAATGAATACACAGATGTTGTTTAAATTCTCACTTATTACTTTATTTCTTTTCACAAATTATCAGTAAACTTTTTATCTCAATTTTCACTTACAATTGATCTTCATTCAATTTTTATCACAGTCACAATTATTTTCACAGTCACTGATGAATTTATTGCCACAATTTTTTGTACACAACACAAGACACTGCTATCGCCGTCAAACAAAGACTAATTGGCCTCCTGCCTTCGCCCTATTTATATAGGCGCGAAGAACTTTCTAGGCTTAGGTTAGATATACTTCAAACCGTAGAAGCCTCTGGCAACGGATCTTTCCCGAAAGTAGAGGGAGATGTTGGGAGAACTATTTGGACTGACAGCTCAGAAATATCGGTGAGAGTCAACACTCTCGATTGGAGACTCGCAAATCAATTCCAGGTAATGCGAGACCAACGTTCTCGCCTTGCCCGCGTAATTTAAACGTCACTATAAGACGCGTAAAAAATTTATTTTAAGACCTATGAATCATATCGTGAAACCGGCAATAGGTAGCCGAAACTGCAGATAGTACTATACTCATGATTGCGGCCCAATATATAAAATATTGACATGTTTTCACTCGCCTGTTAAGTTAATCAGATGACATTTTGAAATTAATCTCTTTCTAAATAAATTAATAGGGGTTTTTATTCAAATTTGTTAGATTATTTTATGTTTATTCGTTTATTTATTTTTTTATTCACGATTCAAGATATTATCAACCTAAATGTTTGTCGGCCGCGGTGCACTAGTGGTTATGTTCCTAGGGTCGCAGATTCAAATCCGACTGGTGTCGATGGATCTTTTTGGATGGAAAAATCCAAGGAACAAGTCCTCCGGGAGGGACTTCAAGTCGTGGGTCCCAACTCTGAAGATTTTGCCGTAAAAGAACTTTAAGCCTCATTAAAAAGGCTTCTAAGCGAAATTTACCCAGCTTCTTAATCCGAGTAATACCTTAGATTCCTACTAGATGTCTCATTGGGTCGGTATGTTGACCGCATACCATTCATGACATATTTAAGGAAATAAGCGTAACTAAATTAACTTGATCAAGTAACTCCTAACATCCTAACAAAGGAGATACTAAGTCTCAAAATTGGGCTGTTATGCCATTGTAGATATTATGTAAAAAATCTGAATCATATCATACTCGTAGAACCAGCAGTAGGTAGTCGGAACTACAGATAGGACTATACTGAAGATCGGGGCCCAATATGTGGTGTCTTTTTATCCTTTCTCACTCTTTTAACTCACTTCTTAACTTAGTCAGAGAAAACTTTGAAATGTAGCCCTATATAAATAAGTTAATAGGGATTTTAGTATACATATTAGATTATTTTATGTTTATGCAGTTCTTTATTTTTTAAATTACTATTTAAGATATTAAATTAAACGTTTGTTTTTGCAATATGCCAGAATGCCTGAATCGATTCTATAGTAACTTAATACATGGAATCTGGCAAACATCGGAATGAGATACTGTTAGAAGCAAAGGGGTATAAGTGATTTTTTTTTCGCAAGAAACGAGTTTTGTGCATAATTACATTCATGACGTATAATTTTATTTAGTGACAAAAGGATGTAAGTGTATCCGTTAGGAGTAGATAAAGGGTGATAGTCATTTTCAATTACCTGTGATTTTCTTATACAACTTCAATTTTAAAGAAGATCTCAATGCTGCAGAACTTGTACTTACACCCCTTTTGCTTCTAACCGCCTCATTTCATTCCCACATAATTAACCGTAATGGATTTTCTGGGAGTGTTGAACAACTTTTCAACTCATTCACCTTAGAAATAATTTGTAGCGCGCAACCCTGTGAAAAAAAAAATCGTACATATTCAATCACATAAACCTTCAATACTTTAATTTGTCAACTTAGAAATAAACTATAGGAGAACTAAGCTAGTTGGCTAAAGTAGTAGAATTGGGGACTCGTATTCGGAAGGTTCCGGGTACAAATTCTAGTACCTTGAATCGAGGAAATTGCTGGGTGTTACTTTTATTATCAAAATTCATTTCATCATAATCGCCTTTCGTTAATATCATTAAAATTTTATAAGAACGCAATTATTTTACAAGAATTATACTGTTTATACACTACCTACTGAATACAATAAATAATCAAGGCACGTTATGACCTTCGGTGTTAGAGCCTCTGTAAACAAACATGAAGTAAAATAATACCATTGGAAACTTGTAAAATCTATAGAGTAACGCATACTGACTAAGACTGTAGGTATACGGTATGTATTTTAAAATTTATTATCTAATCTGTTTTAACAAAAACGTGTTATTAGGCCTACATGTTAGAAAATTTATTATTACTTCCATTTTCCAATAATTATACTAAATATCACATACTTACTTACTTACTTACTTACTCACTGGCACTATCGAACCCGAAGGTTCATGGCCGCGCGGACATAAGCTCTCCATACATCCCTATCCTGAGCTAATGCTTTCCAATCATTCCCTGTATAATCTACTTCCCTCAAATCATACTTAATGTTGTTCTCCCACCTCATTCTTGGCCTACCAACTGGGCGTTTTCCCTCTGGCTTTCCTACAAGAAGCTTCCATGCACGTCTTTCATTCCCCATACGTGCAACATGTCCTGCCCATCGCAGTCTACGAGACTTAACTGTTCCTACCATATCTGGCTTCCTATAAAGACCATGTAGTTCATTGTTATGTAGTCTTCTCCATTCACCTGTCTGTTCATCTCTCTTTGGTCCAAAAATTTTCCTAAGAACTTTATTCTCAAATACTCGTAATCTCCTTTCCTCCCTTAAAGTAAGAGTCCATGTTTCGCACCCATATAATATAACTGGTAGAATAATAGTTTTATATATTTTCAGCTTAACGTTTTTTGAAAGGAGTTGGGACATCAAAAGTCTCTGCAATGCATAATAGCAAGCATTTCCAGAATTGAGCCTATGTTTAATTTCTTTGTGCATCTCATTCCTATTTGTGATTATTGTTCCTAGGTATTTGAATTCAGCCACTTCCTCAAAATTTCCCTCATTTGTCATTAGCTGTCCATTTCCATTATATACTGAATTTCTACGTGTGACCATATATTTAGTTTTACTGATATTTACTTCCAGTCCCAATTTCTTAGTGTTACTCAATAGTGTGTGCGTGTTGGCCTTTAGTATCTCCTCGCTATCGGCCAGTAGTACTACATCATCAGCATAAACTAACAGCTTATTAATACCATTGAGTTGTAAGCCTTCCTCATTCTCTAAAGATTTAATGGCATGCTCTAGTACAAAATTAAATAGTAGAGGAGATAGTGCATCTCCTTGCTTCAACCCATTCTGGATTTCAAAAGTGTCTGAAAACTGTTTGCCTACACGCACCCTACTCTTTGAGATTAAATATCACATTTTAAATATATTTTTTTCTAATGCCACCAGGTTTATTTTATGACATTTCTGGCTCTCTACCCTGGCATTGGCGGAATTGTAATCCATTTCTTAGGTTGGGGAACCTGGAAGGCGGAGTTACGTTACCCCGATGATATGATGGGTGATAAATGATAATGAATCGGCAGGAGAGTGCTTAACCCAAACGTAACCTAAATCCCAGACCATGAGCAACCACATGAATAATTCCCTTTTAAAAAAAAATCCTATGGTCTGACCGGGAATCGAACCCGGGACCCCATGAACAGTAGTTAGTAACGCCGACTACTAGCCCAAGAGGCTGGTCGTTTTAAATATTAATATAAGTACAGTTTTATACTCGTCTTCCTCAATTATTCTAAATTAAACATAAAATAATTATTATTTTGGAGTCATGATTATTTTTTATTAAACCACTTAGTAGTATAACACTTAGGAAGATTGGTTAGACTTTCAGGGTCCCAATTCGATTCCCGAATATACGTATATTTTTTTTACTTGAATATGTGGTCTGGGAAGGGATTAACTCTTCTTTGAGAGAACCAAGTAGATATATGAACTGAAAAATAACGAATTTCGGATGAGAAAACTGAAGCTGAGGTTGAGGTATTGTGTCACGCCTACTATGTGACTCACAGTAATCATATTCTACCGAGAGACACATACACCTCAAATGACCTAGGCTATTCGGAATTATCGGTCTATTAATTTATTGGTATGTCGGCCGCGGTGGACTAGTGGTTATGCTCCTTGCCTCTGGTCCCGAGGGTCGCGGGTTCAAACCCGGCCGGGGTCGATGGATTTTTTTAGGACGGAAAAATCCAAGGAGCAAGTCCTCCGGGAGGGACTTTAAGCCGTGGGTCCCGAGTCTGAAGATTTTCAGGCTCGTAAAAAATCCTTAAGCCTAAATGAAAAGGCCTCTAAGCAAAATTTACCGAATTTTCCCGTCAGTACTACCTTGGTTTCCTAGATGTCAGTATGAGGCGGAACGCTGACCACGAACCACTCAAATGACATCTATACGAAAACAAGTGTAACTAAATTAGTATGGTTCAAATTCTTCCCTGTAGGGGGAGAGCGCCTAAATCTCTGTTAAGGGAAACATGGGCTTACAAGAAAAAGAATTTATTGGTTTTCATATGATACCAGGTACCAATGGCCCTTTTCAACTTTAAAGATTTATAGTATTAATATCGAATTTAATAAACTCTCATAAATAAATGTTAAATTATTATATTAGTAGTTCTTTAAGTACGAGATTCTAGACACAATTTTTTTGAGGTGATTCTTGTATTTGTGTATAATGTTGAAAGTGCTCTAAAACATTATAGGTCCTAAGGTGAATATCGGTTATGTGTACTTGCTGTCACTATTAAGATTGTATGATTAGTTGGAGCATGCGCATTGCAGAGTGATATTGATTGTTGGACCACACCCCGGCATCTTGTCAGATCAGAGTGAGAGAGAGAGACAGACAGACAGAGAGCAAAGCTTTCTGTCGTATCTCAATGTGGTTGCAATTAGCAGAAATTCTGCACCAGTATTCTATATTAGCTCAAAGTCGTCTTGAAATTGTATTGTTACGCAATTTAAGAACATTTTCTGCTTATGACAAAAGCGAAATCTTATATTCGGCAACATACTGAACGAATTTGAAGTTAGATATAGAATTGATACAAAACTGAATACTGATATATAAATAACAAAATATAATAACACACTCTCTTTGATAAGAGTTAATAGTCCTACTATTGAAATAAAACCAGATAAATTCACAATAGGCTACATCAGAGTCGCTTTTTTAAGGAATTAAATTAGGTGAAAGTTCCAATAGCCGAGCGATATAAGATGTGTCTTGGCGCAGAACTACGGGAAAGAGCTAGTCCGAACCCTTGCGAGGCCTCGTGGGGAAGACATTTTCTTACGAAGTTTCGGCCAATATGGGACCTGTGCGCACCCAGAATTGTGATGAATTTATTGTCCCGCTAATCGCGTTGACGGCCATAATTAAAGAAGTCGCCGCCTGGTTCACGGACAATCAGATTCAATTAGCGTTTTTTAGATTAATTTTTAACTATATCACAAACGTTATTAGTAGAGATAAAGCAAGCCGCCCATCAGTGCGATCACTTAGGCCACAATACAATAAGCAGTGGCTGCAGGCTGATAAACTGCAGGACACATGCTGACCACATCTCACCTCTCTACTGGCTGGACGATTGTACATGTCTTAAATTGCACGTATGAATGGGGCCACCTGGAAGGTTAAGGATCTTATAAGCCCGTCGCATCGTGGAGTTTTAAACTGGTCATGAGGCGACATGTTTCATTGCAAGACTATACAAACATTTTAACAATGGCTTGCATTCAACCCCAGCTACCCCCAACACTGCTGAGGTTATTAGTATATTAATAATTTTTTATTAAAATAAAATAATATATTTGTCAAATTTCATCTTTAGAGGACGAAGAAAGCCTACAACTCAATGGTATTAATAAGCTGTTAGTTTATGCTGATGATATAGTACTATTGGGCGATAGCGAGAAGATACTAAAGGCCAACACGCACACACTACTGAGTAACACTAAGAATTTGGGACTGGAAGTAAATATCAATAAAACTAAATATATGGTCACACATAGAAATACATTATATAATGGAAATGGACAGCTAATGACAAATGAGGGAAATTTTGAGGAAGTGGCTGAATTAAAATTCCTAGGAACAATAATCACAAACAGGAATGAGATGCACAAAGAAATTAAACATAGGCTCAATTCTGGAAATGCATGCTATTATGCATTACAGAGACTCTTAACGTCCCAACTCCTTTCAAAAAACGTTAAACTGAAAATATATAAAACTATTATTCTACCAGTTATGTTATATGGGTACAAAACATGGACTCTTACTTTAAGGGAGGAAAGGAGATTGCGAGTATTTGAGAATAAAGTTCTTAGGAAAATTTTTGGACCAAAGAGAGATGAACAGAGAGGTGAATGGAGAAGACTACATAACAGTGAACTATATGCTCTTTATAGGAAGCCAGATATAATGAGAACAGTTAATTCTCGTAGACTGCGATGGGCAGGAAATGTGGCACGAATGGGAATGAAAGACGTGCATGGAAGCTTCTTGTAGGAAAACCAGAAGGAAAACACCCAGTTGGTATACCAAGAATGAGGTGGGAGAATAACATTAACTATGATTTGAGGGAAGTAGATTATACAGGGATGATTGGAAAACACTAGCTCAGGATAGGGATGTATGGAGAGCTTATGTCCGCTCGGTCATGAACCTACGGGTTCGATAGTACCAGTGAGTTAGTTAACCAAATTTCATTCAAATTAATAAATTAACCGTGAACACCAACATTCAAAATTCCCGCCGCGCCAGTATTCACATTATCTCCATAGAGGAACAACTATTATGTTTCCTCTATGTTATTCCCACCAATTCCAACTATTTAGCTGCAGATGAATTAGTGATAACCCACTAAATGAATCTGCCTGCTAAGTTCAGCGATAACCCACACTAGGCCAGCGATAACCCGCTAGGCGAAGCTTGTGTCGTATTCCATCGATTTTTTTATTGAGCACCAACTAGCTGAACCCAGAAACGTCACAACTCGAACAAGTATACACAAGGTCGAATTATGAAACATTCATTTGACAAAGAAACACGATTGGCTGATTTGGAAAGCGCTAATTTCACAATAATAGAATTTTAGAAATAACATTTTTTAATTTACAATATTGAATTTATGTTAGCTATATTTTTACAAAATACAAAATAAATAAATAAATAAATAAAATTATGCGGTACGTTTTATCATCGATAGCAACCTGTTAATTTAAGAAGCTATATTTATATTATATACATATATATGAATAACAATTTAAATATAGGAAGGCCAGTGAGAAGATGGACAGAACAATCGTGAGGCAGAACAGACAATTTGCTTAGCCCGTGAAGTGAAGAAGAAGAATAAGAAGTAGAAGAATAACAATTTAATTATTATGAACGTGTAGGCCTATATATCATTTGTGGGAAGCAACAGTTGCATTTAATATCGGCACAGAGTTCGTTAAAATGTATTATGAATACTTTTTAGAGTGTTAATGATAGATGTGAATTGTCAATTTAGTATAAATGAATATAAGTGATTGTGTAATTTATAATTTACATTGTAAATCATTTTCCTCGTGCAGACCTTTCAACGAGAAAAATTACCTCGTACAACAACGTTGGCCAACTCCAGATTTACCGGATCTTAAAAAAAAAAGGCAGTAAGTTTTTATATCTTACTCTACTTCTTCTTCTTCGGCTTTCCCCCACTTATAGGTTTGCCGTCTTCAGTTTCCATTTATCTCTATCATTCCAATCTCCCTCATCCAAATTCCTATCATCCATTATAGTTCTGACGTAGGTTTTCCATTTCCATCTTGGTCTGCCGCGTTTATTTCTTCCAGGGGGTGACCACTGGCCATCTTTCATTTTCCATTCTTTGTACATGGCCATACCATTTAAGCGTTTGATTTTCAATCCTCTTAACAACAGATCTGGTGACATTCATTTCTCTCCAAAGGAATTCATTTCTTATTTTATCCTGTCTTGTTTTTTAGAGGCTTCTTCTAAAATAATCAAATTCAACTGTTCTAATTTTATTCTTTTGTAATTCCGTCAAAGACCAAGTTTCACTCCATATGACAAAATATTCTGTATTATGCTCTTATACTTACTTACTTACTTACTCACTGGCACTATCAAACCCGTAGGTTCATGGCCGCGCGGACATAAGCTCTCCATACATCCCTATCCTGAGCCAATGCTTTCCAATCATTCCCTGTATAATCTACTTCCCTCAAATCATAGTTAATGTTGTTCTCCCACCTCATTCTTGGTCTACCAACTGGGCGTTTTCCTTCTGGCTTTCCTACAAGAAGTTTCCATGCACGTCTTTCATTCCCCATACGCGCAATATGTCCTGCCCATCGCAGTCTATGAGACTTAACTGTTCTTATTACATCTGGCTTCCCATAAACACCATGTAGTTCATTGTTATGTAGTCTCCTCCATTCACCTGTCTGTTCATCTCTCTTTGGTCCAAAAATTTTCCTAAGAACTTTATTTTCAAATACTCGTAATCTCCTTTCCTCCCTTAAAGTAAGAGTCCATGTTTAACGTTTTTTGAAAGGAGTTGGGACATCAAAAGTCTCTGCAATGCATAATAGCATGAATTTCCAGAATTGAGCCTATGTTTAATTTCTTTGTGCATCTCATTCCTATTTGTGATTATTGTTCCTAGGTATTTGAATTCAGCCACTTCGTTAAAATTTCCCTCATTTGTCATTAGCTGTCCATTTCCATTATATACTGAATTTCTACGTGTGACCATATATTTAGTTTTACTGATATTTACTTCCAGTCCTAATGTCTTAGTGTTACTCAATAGTGTGTGTTCGTGTTGGCCTTCAGTATCTCCTCGCTATCGGCCAGTAGTACTACATCATCAGCATAAACTAACAGCTTATTAGTACCATTCAGTTGTAAGCCTTCCTCATTCTCTAAAGATTTAATGGCATGCTCTAGTACAAAATTAAATAGTAGAGGAGATAGTGCATCTCCTTGCTTCAACCCATTCTGGATTTCAAAAGTGTCTGAAAACTGTTTGCCTACACGCACCCTACTCTTTGAGCCATTTAGACACATTCGTATAAGTCTAACTAACTTTTTAGGAATTCCGAACTCCAGCAGGATACTATATAATTCTTATAAATGTTCATTTTAGTTTCCTTTGTAATATTTTTGTTCCAAATTATTCCATGTAATGTCTTAGTTGAATTTGCAATTTTAGTCTGTACATCTCTCTCACAGGTACCTGAACTTGTAATTATTGACCCAAGATATTTAAAAAATTCACATTTTATTATTTTCCCTGTTTCGAGTATGAGGTCATCCACATCCTTTCCCAAACACATATATTCTGTTTTCTGTAAATTTATATACTATAAGTAATATTTTCGTCATACAGCTGGGGTAATTTCTCTGACCACCGCACGCCACTACATTTTAATAAGCAGACACCATTAAATACAATCCAAGACGAAGAAAATATTTGAAAATACTTTACTGAGTTTTCATCTATTTGCGGTTATGGTGTGTTGTCTTTTAACATATGTTCTAGTATTTTTATTGTTTCATGAATGAGTATGTTAGTGAAATAGTAAGTTTAAATACGGTATTTACATTTTCCAATACTGTTATTTTTAACACAGTTCCAATAATGGATTATATTATAAATTTATAATACTACAATAATATTGTGAAAAGAAAAATTGTGTGAACTAGGAGTTGAACCGTGGACCTCTAGTTCTCCAGACTAGTGTGCAGCCCACTGCACCATTCCATACCTGGCACAAACACTAACAATTATTTCCGCTGTGGACGAAACAAGAATTATAGATTTGTATATGTGGAAAGAATTGTTAGTGTCTGTGCCAGGTGTGGAATGGTGTAGTGGGCTACACACTAGTCTGGAGAACTAGAGGTCCACGGTTCGATTCCTGGTTCACACATTAATTTTTATTTTCACAATATCATTGTAGTATTATAATATGATCCATTATTGGAACTGTGTTAAAAATAACAGTATTGGAAAATGTTAAATAACATCGTTTACTGCTTATAAAAGTGGTGTAAAATTCTCAAATATAGATACTTCTAAACGAAGCCGGCCGTTGGCGATGGCAGTGTCATCTACCTGACAGCGGACGAAACGAGAATTATAGATTTGTATATGTGGAAAGAATTGTTAGTGTTTGTGCCAGGTCTGGAATGGTGTAGTCGGCTGTACACTAGTCTGGAGAACTAGAGGTCCACGGTTCGATTCCTGGTTCACATATTAATTTTTCTTTTCACAATATCATTGTAGTATTATAAGTTTATATAGATTCAGTAGATTGGTGCTGACAATGCTAGAGTTAAACTTGTGGAATATGAGTTTATTCTTGGTGTGATTAGCTAGGTCTGTGTTGTTCTTGACTGCAGTGCGATGACGATGTTTTCTGTGTAATTAACTAACAGACTAAAATAATATGTATCAACTTAACAAAATTACAGAAGAATATGGATTGAAGAATCTA
The DNA here is from genome assembly GCA_030220185.1 of Diploptera punctata. Classification (NCBI taxonomy): domain Eukaryota; kingdom Metazoa; phylum Arthropoda; class Insecta; order Blattodea; family Blaberidae; genus Diploptera; species Diploptera punctata. The sequence goes on along the minus strand of JASPKZ010005287.1, from coordinate 587,043 downwards.
CAGAGGAAACGAAAATTATGGCATTTCAAGGCGTAGATCCTGTCAGAAGTAAAATTGTACTTGACAATAAAATTTTGGAGCAGATAAACAATTTTACATATCTAGGATGCAATATCTCATATGAAGAAGAAAAGGATGTAAATGCAAACATATCTCAATTTTTAAGAATTTTAGAGTTAATAAATTCTATCTTCAAGCCACAGTTAGTCCAAAAACATTCAAGACTAAGGGTCGGTTTCACCAACAGAGGTAACTGTATTACGCCAGTTTATGCTATGCATTATACACGGAGAAACTGGCGTAATACAGTTACCTCTGTTGATGAAACCGGCCCTAAAAGTGTATAAAACACTGGCTCTTCCAACTCTTTTGTATGATAGCGAAGTATGGACGTTGAAACAGAAGGATATACAGATACTCAGATCTGCAGAAATGAGATACCTTCGGAGGACTGCAGGATACACACTACTAGATCACAAAAAAAAAAGACATCTTAGAAGAATTACACATGCACCCTTTAGAAAACAGAATTTCTGATTAGAAGTCACGATGGAGGCAACATGTTTGTCGAATGGAAGATCACATGATACTCAAACAAATGTTAAGGTAGACCAGGACGTCCACTCAAAAGACTTCTGGATGGTGTTTCTCTTGAGGCCGAAACAGGTCAACAAATTGCCTAAATTCGTGAATGTACTATGACGATGACTAAAATAATAATAAAACGGTTATATATTTTTGAAGAAATCTGATTTAAATAAAAATCTCATTTAAATAAAAAATCACCGATTCTGGTTTAATTAATTTTTTCCCTCACTCTGTTGGAGAGAAAGAGAAAAGAACGCAAACCAGTGTAAACATCATTATTGCTTTATTCGGAAACTTTTAAATTCTTATTTGTGGACTCTTTACCATTTAAGATCTTAACTCATCTAGGATCTTTAGGTGTAATTTATTCTTTAAGCTGTATTTCATTTGTTTTTGTCACATGTTTTTTTAAGACTTTCACTGATATATTTCTAATGATGATATGAATGGCGATTATGATGCAATTGGTCCTGGTAATAATATATGGTAATAATATTACTACCCAGAATTTGCTTTGGTAACTGAAGAAAACCAGAAAAAAAATTACAATCAGGTTGGTTGGCACTGGAGTTCATACCACGACTCCCGAATACGAGTCTCAAATGTTTTTTGTCTTAGCAAATTAGCTCGGTTTGGGAAAATTGATTCATTTTTGAATAGCCGAGGTATAACATATTTGTAAAGGTTACGAAGATTCCAATCACGATTTTTATATATGATTATGTCACATTTCTTATTTTATGAAAAAAATAGGTCTACATAAAAAAATGTTCAGGATTTCTGTTTAAATTACACCTATGTTATATATGTACAATTGTACATTGTGTATGTATGTGTAAGTGTGTATGTGTGTTTGTTTGTTTGTGTTCGTGTTCGTGTTCGCGTGTGCGTGTGCGTGCGTGTACACGTGTTTTTGGAAAAATTAATTGAATACGTACGAATTGATGTTTAATGTTGAAATAGACCGTGGTAATGAAAATAGCATCTACCTTGAAAACGAGCTTGCGACTCTCCAAGTATAATTTGATACGTTACCGTGTAAGATAACTCATTCTGTCCAATATTTTTATTGTTCCTACTCTTCCATTACTATACATAGGTAAGTAGTATTTGACTTAAGGATGCTCTTTAACATCTCATTTCAATTTAAATATGGGTGTAATAGGTAGACACATTTTTTTCAGCGACTTCCTTTTTCACGCTTGAAGTTCTGTTACATGTCGCAAATTCATGAAACGGAACACGCGGCTTTACTTTCATTCTTAAGAATCAATATCCAAGATTTATTCTTTCTGAAAAATCCATCAATTTCGGGCGAGATTAAAATTCAAAACTAGAGGAGAGCATAAAAACCACTGGACTGATACCGTTAAATGTATTACAGTATTTAATGGAATATTAATAGATTTAAACTTAATTCAAATTTCCATGACTATTTAACTCATGCCCCAAATGGGAGTCAATGACCAATCACGTTTCAATGATTTCTGTTTTACAACCAATCAGAGTCGTGTTTCACCAAATATTTATCAGTGTTATAATTACCATATTAAAGAAAGCTCCTCCTTACAATATTGCGTTCCTTTGGCAATAAATAGTATGATCTGGTTGCAGTGATAGACAAAAGAAGCAGTAGAAGCGTACCTATCGTTTCTCATTTGTTTTCAAACATCGCCGTTTACATTAAATATATAAATATTTTAAAATAACTATAGTTAAATAATGATTTGTGAGTAAACAGCTTAATTTTATTCGTTAAATAGTCCTAACAAATGCCACTCTTGATTTCCAAATTCTCTAGATAAATTCACTCCTCACTTCGTGAGTCGTGAATTTATCGATAATTTGGAAATCACTCGTGGCATTACTTATGATAAATATAATATTAATATGTAGGTATTTGTTATTTATATTTCGCTTTAATTTCTAAGGTCATATCGTATGTAGTCGGCTGTGGTTGACTAGTGGTTATGCTCCATGCCTCTAATCCTGAGGGTCGCGACATCAAACCTAGCCGGGATGGATGGATTTTTTTTATGATAAAAAAATCCAAGGAGCAAGTCCTCCGGGAGGGACTTTAAGCCTTGAGACCCGAGTCTGAAGATCTTCTGGCTGGTTAAAAATCCTTAAGCCTGAATAAAAAGGTCTCTAAAAGAGAAAAAAAAAACCTGCTAGATGTCTCATTGGTTGGTATGTTGACTGCTTGCATTTTTTTTAAATAACGTTTTTTATGCTCTTTTTTCCTCTTTTTGTTTACACTGTTTTCCTTCTTGTTTTACCGTTTTGTTAACTTTCTGTTATTCTCGCACATAGACACAAACCCAGACCCAAGGTGGAGATTAAAAATCCCCTAACCCGCCGGGAATCGAACCCGGGTCGCCGGAGTGGACGGTAGGGACTCTACCGACTACGCCACGGCGACGGACCATTCAAAACATCTGTGGGCAAATAAGGTAACTAAATTAACTTGGCCTAGTAACTCCTAACAAAGGAAAGGTTATGAATCAACATTGGGTTACGTGACCAGCCTCGTGGGCTAGTGGTCAGCGTTCCTGACTACTGTTCATGAGGTCCCGGGTTCGATTCCCGGTCAAACCATAGGATTTTTTCCTTGCCCATGGTCTGGAATTTAGGTTAAGTTTAGGTTAAGAACTCTCCTGGTGCTTCATTATCATTTATCACCCATCATATCATCGGCGTAACGTAACTCCGCCTTCCAGGCGCCCCAACCTAAGAAACGGATTACTAATCTGCCAATGCCAGGGGAGAAAGCCAGCAATGCCATTAGACAAAGAAAATTGAGCTACGTCATTATAGATACGAGGGTGAATCAAATATAAACCGGAATAATTGTTTACAATTTTATTGAATTAACAAAAAAATACAAAACCACCACCTCATTTTTCTACATAGTCTCCTGCATTTCCAACACACTTTTGCCATTGAGTTGGCAACTTTGTGATGCCGTCTTTGAAGAATGAGGGATGACGTGTAGTCTGCCAGTTGCGCACGAACTCATCTACCGCTGCATTGTCACAAAACCGCCTTCCTCCCAGGTCTTCTTTCAGTTGCCCAAACAAATGGTAGTCACAGGGTGACAAATCTGGACTGTAAGGAGGATGTTCCAGAAGTGTCCAATGCATTTTCGTCAGTTTTTCGTCAATTTTTTTTGTTCCTGGCTGAGGAGCCGAGGAACCCACCTGGCAGACAATTTTCGGAATTTGAGTTCATCATTGATGATGGCTTGAACACTTTCGAGGCTTATTCCAACGTGTGAAGCAATTTCAGAAATTGTTACGCGCCGATCCTCCTTAATAAGGTCCCGTACAGCACGAATGTTGTCTGCAGTGATATGCTTGTTCGTTGCCGTATTTGGCGGGGCTTATTTTCCACTGAAACTCGGCCCGCTAATTTTTTTTACGCCAATCATACACTTGCGTCTTCGAAAGGGTTGCTTCCCCGAACTGCGCATGGAGCTTTCTCAAAATTTCAAAAGGTTTAGTGCCTTCTTTCGCCAAAAACTTAATAACAATGCGTTGCGCAACAGACCTCTTGCTCGCTCATGGCGTACTGAAGCAAGCGGCCGCTCTTCGGAGTGCGACACATCAAGATCCCTACTCCAGACACCCCCACCAACTTCCCCTCCAAACCGCAACCTTTGCAGTTCGCTACCAGATCCTCCAGATACAAATTCCGGTTTATATTTGATCCACCCTCGTAGATTAGATATTGTATGTAATATTTTGTTTGTGTTGGAAGGTAGTGAATTGTATGTTTTGTCTGACGTGCGTTTTTCCGAAGAAGTAAGTGATTTAATTTAATTAAATGCCCTCATGTAGTTAAAAAAACAGCCTATGTGTGTGATCAAGAATTTAGAATCTTCTCCTGACAGGCCGTGCCCCTATAAGAGCGGGTGGCATGGGACATCTAAAAAATATCTACAAAGGGAAAACTAAAGAGAGAGTGAGAAAGAATTTAATTACATTATAAAATGGATCCAGGTAACAAAATCCTAACTCAGAATTTTCTTTGAAGACTAATGAAAACCATATCAAGTTACGTTGGTCGGTCTTGCAATGTGAATGAGAGACATCTGGAATAGAAATCTGAAACTATGTCATCTCGCTAATGCTGAATACTGTAAATATTTTTTTAGACAAACAACACTGAGCAACAAAAAAGAAACTTTTTTTTTGTCTCAGAAAAAAAAATGTGATTCTGATAGTATTTTTTCTCCTGAATTCAAATATGATATCGGGTTTTCTCCATCACGCAAGGTTTCCTAGAGACAGGAATTTATAATTTCAAACACTTTAATTTAGTCAAAAAATTATAAAATTTAACAGAGTAACAGGAATTATAAATAATATTTTCAACCCAAACACAGTACAGCAACACACACGAACTAGAATTTATAAAACACTGGCCAGAGCCGTATTATGTTATGGCAGTGAGGCCTGGACAATTCGCAGTGTAGATGAACAAAGACTAACTGCGGCAGAAATGAAATTTATGATACGTACTGCAGGCTACTGAAAAACAGACCATAAAAGGAATTCTGAATTCTCAAAAAATTACAAACAGAATCAGTCATGGAATATGTACAAACATACAGAAACAATTGGAAATCTCACATGAAAAGAATGAGCAGAACAAGAATATCACTTCAAATCTTAAATTACCAGCCACCAGGCAAGAGATCTTTGGGCAGACCCTTCAAACGTTGGATTGAGACTGTAACAGACCAGTAGGTCTATCACATGAAAGGAAGAAGAAGAAGAAGCAGAAGAAGAAGAAGACACTTTAATATTTTCTACATTCATAACTACACAATACTCAAACATTCGGACTCACCTAGAAAGTAAGAAATGACGATTTTCTGCTATATTTCGCCTGTGGAGCATCCCTCTTGATGGTCCAACAATAATCGGCCAGCATATTAGGATTCCGTTTGCCTTGGTATCTCTTTTCCATAGCTGAAACCATTTGAGTTAGCTTATTTGGTTTTATTTTACAATGGACAAATGGACGAAAAAACATATTAAAAAATAATTATTTAAATCCATTAATTGAAATTGAAATAAAAAAAACTGTGGGTAATGGAGAAATTCCGAATACATATTTGAAAACACGATAAAAAACTGCATTAAGTACAACTATTGAAACTCATGAGACAAAAATCATGTTGACCGGGTGTAAATATTCTACTATTGCCATGAATGCTTGTCGGTAATGTTCGTTTTCTTCTTTCTATTGGTTTCAGTAGTAAAATATAGTCATTTTCAGACTCTACTCTTTACTCTTCCCATAGTCTACCATAGCTTGGTCTTATAGAAACGAGATTGACATTGAATATTTATTATAGTTATCATTACCCTATGTAGATATCATTTCTTTCGCGCCCTCTAGGGGCATATTTTAATGACCTTCGGGACTATACTGATATATTAGGTAATCAATTATTAAGCCCATGTTTCCCTTAACAGAGATTTAGGCGCTCTTCTCCTACAGGGAATAATTTGAACCATACTAATTTAGATACACTTGTTTTCTTATAGATGTCATTTGAGTGGTCCGTGGTCAGCGTTCCGCCTCATACTGACATCTAGGAAACCAAGGTAGTACTCGGACGGGAAAATTCGTAAAATTTGCTTAGAGGCCTTTTCATTCAGGCTTAAGGATCTTTTATGAGCCTGAAAATCTTCAGACTCGGGACCCACGGCTTAAAGTTCCTCCCGGAGGATTTGCTCCTTGGATTTTTCCATCCTAAAAAAAACGCTATACGCTATATGCTGATTCGCCTGTAAATTTTGCTTTTATTTTCATCATATCTCAATGGCTAATGTAGGATATTTTTCGCTAAACTTTTTGAAGAAAACATTCAAAATGATCTGTTACTCTCTGCTTTTCAAATGGTTTCTTTTCCAGTGTTTTAAGAAATTCTACAGGAAGCAGCCATTTTAAACAATTAACATTACAACGTATTCTGCAGTGCGCGTGCGTAAGAATTAAACAATTAAATGCTTATTTATTCATTCTATTAAAATTATAATTATATATTTTAAGATTCTGCCATATAACTTTTATAGACACGTGCTAGATAATATATAGGCTATATTGTATTATTTTTATTTCCTTTATTTCCAGTGTTAGACAGCGAACCACATTTTTTACACGCATAAAGGTAAAACCATTATTTGAACAATGAAAATGCAGTCATACATCTGGTTTGTTTACGTTACAAAATTAACTTAGCTCAGAAGAGGTATATGGAGCACGAACTCTGAACCATACACACACACACACACACACACACACACACACACACACACACACACACGTGCGCACGCGCGCGTGTACTTAGAGCGCACACGATGAACAGGCTTACAGGGACGTGCCTCCCTTCATCTGTGGTTATCGGAATCCCACTACACTCAGATTCAAACCAGAAAGTTACCGTGTATTTGGAATAGGGGACTGTGTTGCCATTTTAACAGTATTTTCTTGCAGATAAATCTTTATATAAAACTGAAGATTGCAACACAGCAGGTACATAGTTGTAAGTTGTAGCCGTCCAAGCCACCCCCTCTTAAAGAAAAAAAAAACAGTTACCACTTGTCAGTGAGCTCTTGCGGATCTGTACTATCCTGTGTGAAAGTGTCGACTCTCATATTTACTATAAAACTAGTTTGTTAGCCAGAAATTATCAAGCAAGAGGAAGGTCTTAGGCCGGTATTCTTGAAACCAACTCTCCTCTCGAAGTGAGTGACATGTGAGTGGCTCCGCCTTCCTATGACGTCGAGAGTATTCTTGAAACCAACTCTCGCTCAAAACTCTCGTTTTGGCCACGCCTTACTCACTTATAAATGTCAAATTCATAAGTCGGCAGTATACCTGTCTTTCGCTTTGTTCTGGTCCACAGTAGAAATGGCGGAGTTCCAAAAGTGAATAATCTTTTGGGTTTGGAGGCACAGAAGTTAATAGAAGATGTGGAAATTGAACAAAATCTACGGGATCAAGCGAATCGCCGTCGCCGCCTGTACTTTCAGGATATTCCCCGATATACAGGTAAGTCATGTAATATATGCTGTATGATTCATTATATTTTAACTTTTTCAATATGCATCGTGAGACTTCTTAAAATCTAGTGTTGTTTATTACAAACGTGTATGGAAATACTATATAAACCGATTACAAATAATTCATGTAGAGAAATAAAATATCACTCTCGTGTATAATCATTAACATGATCGTTTTTTTGTTTGTATATTACACGCAAAAAAGTGAAATTTTTATTAACTCCGGTCACATAACGAACAAAATTGGATAATAATTAGTAATTCAATAGTACGATATATATGTGTATGTATATATATATATATATAAGGAAAATGCAAATAATGAAACATCTTCATTCAAACTACTGTAGTAGAAATTAATAAAACAATATTTCTATTAATTTTTTAATACTTAACATTATTATTATTTAATTTAAAGAAATTAACTTCATTTCGTGTGTTTTTGTTGGGACAAGTTAGTATACGCATGATTAGTTTATTGAATAATATGCAAGCAATTTATTTTGTTAGGTTAGGAAGAGTGTAATGGGTGTATGTCAGTTTCTCATAAACTGTTTGGGAATTTATTAAGAAGGTTAGTTATTTCGATTTCACATTTATATCCTGCCACCTGGTGAAGGTTACATTAAACATTCGCGCATGTGCAGTGCGATTCTGTAGAACTTATTCATTGAATAGATGAGAGTCAAATACTAAAGTTTACCCATAATTTGCTTCACTCTTTAAATTATGCACATGAAAGATTATCTGATAATGCTTAATTTAATTTTATGCTAAATTCCTCGATTCAGGAACAAATACTTAATCAAGGTGTGGCCAGACAAATATTAAATTTATTATGGCATAAATATTGTGTCATACCAATTGTGAATTTATTCAATTTGTTTATTAATTCTATTCACAGGAAGTATGCAGCTTGTAGTGGCAGACCTCCCTGGCATCAGCCAAAGTACTGTGTCACCTGTCATCAGAAAAGTATCCACCTCTATTGCAGAATTGAAACTACAATTTATAACATTCCCTAATGGAGATGAGGTTCGTCATCTCCATTATGAATTTCATAGAATTGCTTGTTTCCGTGGTGTAGTTGGATTCATCGATGGCACACATATAAAAATAAGGAATCCTGGAGGAGAATATCCCGAAATCTTCAGAAATAGCTTGGGCGTATTCTCCTTCAACTGTCAGGTATGTACAAAAACTAGTTAAGCAAGTATTTTGTGTGTTATTATTATTATTTTATTTCACTCCCTCTCTCCAAGCGCAACAGGCCTAGAAGGCCCTTATGCTCTTTAATTGACATCATTAGAGTTGTAATTCAAAACTGATAATGAAAGATCCAACTAATTTTTTTTAGAAGCTTTATTTTTAGAGTTCAGGTTCTTCTACGTGTCGTAAATCTACGACATGTGATCCATGGCTTCAGTTGCCTTGATCAGTATTGTAAGAAAATTGAAATAAAGCCATTAGTTGCACTGTCTTAAATATATAGCACATAAAAGCAGAACTCCAAGCAGCATCTGTGAACCATTTTAGGTGAATACTTGATTTATGATGCTTTTTACCTAAATAATTTGTGCCAAGTAGGAGATTTTGTAGACCAATATCAGTGAGAAACATTTTGAAAATGTATTGTGTTAATATTGTTCTAGATTACTACCTCATACCATTTATCCCATAACATAACATAGATTTTTGCATAAATAACAAATAAAATATAACCATATTTTAATTTTTTTCATGTTTTTATTAAATTTACACTTTCCAAACCTTAATTTTTCTTCCTTAATTAATCTAGGTTGGAAAGTGTTAATTTAATAAAAACTTCAAAGTATGAAGCTTTACCGTTCAAAAGTAATGTATAAATTCTCAATAAAAGTACTTCTGAATAAAAGATTCCAATTGGCATGTTGGTATTGATGGTCTTCGGACGAACGAGAATTGTATAAGTAGAAAGAAATGTTGACATTCTTATCGGTGCTCAGATGGTGTAATTGGTATTGTACTAATGTACAGAATCAGAGATCCAGGGTTCAAGTCACAATTCAAGCATTATTTTTTCTTTCTTTATTAAGGTACAAGTAAATTTACAGAAAAACTGCACTTAAACTAGCATGAAATATTTTCAAAGTCCTATAGAATAACAGTGTGCATGCGCCAGAGTTTGAGAGCCACCAATAACCCACAATCGAACCATATTGATTATCATCCTCGATTACAATCCATCGCTATGAAATTTAAATGACCAATATTTGCAATAAATCCCCAAATCTATGTTAAAAAGATATATTAATAATATTAAAATTACCAAACGTTTATTAAAAATGGGTGTACACTTACTTATCGCTCCCTAATGCTGATCCAACCAGCGATAACCCAAAACAGCAATAGAAAAATCATAGACTAAGTAATATACTCTGTGGAGAAAATAGCAGTTAGCATCACAATATTTCTAACAGTGTCATAAAATTGTGATTTGCACATTTAAATAAATACTTCGAAACTGTCTAATAATGTTATAAAAATTGTTTGAAAAAGTTTAAAATATTAGGAAATACAAAATAAGTGCTATAGTTTACAATAATATAACTGAAAAATCAAGCGCTAGTAAAAGTGCAGTTGAGCCAAATTTACTTCCAATAAAACAATTGACGAAACCATCACAATTTTAACGCAATGACAAAACTGAAGTGCTTGTAATGGCTATGAATAAAAAATTAATAGTTTTTCGTTAGGAACGGCATAGTTTATAGTAAGAATTTTGAATATGAAAAATTGAATATATATATATATATATATATATAATCAATTGAGTTGGTGTTTACTTGATGAAAATCCATATTAATTAATTAAATAAAAATAAAACTTAGTTTCATTCAATTTTCATATTTATTAAGATATAATTCAGTGACAGCTGTTTCGGTACATGTCTGAAGAAGGTACAGTGTACCGAAACAGCTGTCACTGAATTATATCTTAATAAATATGAAAATCGAATAAAACTAAGTTTTACTTTTATTTAATTAATATATATATATATATATATATATATATATATATATATATATTGCATTGAGAGTAGCTTTTTATATCTTGGATTTTTTTTTTAATTTTCAGGCCATTGTGAACTTCACTATGGAATTCATAAACATCGTTACAGGCTGGCCAGGATCTGCACACGACAGTCGTATGTTCAAAAGTAGCATGATCTGTGGCCAATTTGAAGAAGGAGAAGTGTCTGGCATTCTCCTGGAAGACAGTGGGTATGCGTGCCATCATATTTTAATGACACCTCTCCTCAACCCACAAACACGAGCTGATTTCAATTATAACTCAAACTTGAAACGACGACGACTGTTATAGTTGCAACAACTGTGTTACACAATATAGCGAGGAGGGCAAACGATGCCGAAATAGAGGATCTGCCACCAATAATGCTATTCCAGTTGTGAATGATGTTTATGATTTGCCAAATGGAAGGGCTCTAATAGATGTCCACTTTTAATAATAAGTAAGGTGAATACCGAGTCATCCTTCCTCATAACTGGTGTTCTATTTGAAGTAGTTTTGATATTTCACGTATACCATCGTCAGCTTTTCCAGACTGTTGAAATTTAAGTTGTCAGCTCTGGACATCGAGGGAACGACAATGTTAATTTCAACATTCTGGAAAAGCTGACGATGGTATACTTTATATACAGACACTAGTTCAAATAGAACACAACAAGTTATGAGGTAGAATAACTCCGGATTTACCTTATTTGTTATTAAGAAGGACCTAATAGAGTTACTTACTTCCCATTGTATTTTTACTTGTAATTTTAGGATTGTGATTGGACAAAATTATATGAACACTTTCTTTTCACTACACTATCATGTATTGTGCATTTTTTTTTGTCTTCTATACTTCCTCTGCTGTAAGGCTGTGAACATATTTGTGTTGTGTATATAGACCATTATGTGTTAAAAATGCAGATTTCCTCGTCTAAATTGTTGGTGCATCTGTAACACTATATCATTTTGTCTAATCTTAAATTTTATTTGTTCTAATGTGTAATTTAAATAGGGCCCTATTCCATGTGACATATCAGCTATAAACTTTGTAATTGTCCTTTAAGTCACTAACACTATCATTTATTGGATAACATAAGTTAAAATGCGTGCACATTTATTCACATTTCTGGTATAGCCAATTGTGAACATGTTTATTTAATTCAGTTTGTTTGTTTTATGTCCCGCACCATAGCTGAATGGTTAAGGCAAGATGCTTTGTCAGAGAGTTACCGGACTTGCGCTGGTTCGGGTCTCCATGGGGGAAAACATTTTTTCTTGTGATTTTGGCCAGTATTGGGCCATTGCTCACTCAGCATCATGAGGCATTTGGGTAGCTACAATAAGTAGCGGCTCCAAGTTCAGAAAATCAGCTATAATGACTGGGGGACCTGACATGCTGACCAATCCTACACTGGGTGAATGATCTTCTATCTCTGTGATCAACTCATGTGGAAGTGAGTCCAACAGCCAGCTAGTAGGCCAAGAGCCTTCTAGGCCTTTCAAGCCATGGGTTTTTTTATTATTTTATATTCCGTTAAGTGAGTCAAATAAGTTATTACATGTTACCTCATAAAACTCCGTGATCTTCACAGGACTGGTTTCTGAAGCTATTGCTTGTATCATCAGCCAAGATTCCATTAACTCTATAGTCTGAGTTCTGGTTGACGATAGAGGAAATAACTTCAGAAACCGGTCCTGTGAGAATCACCCAGTTTTATGAGGTGAGATGTAATAATTTGACTTACTTAATTTATTTGCCTGATAATGTAAATTCCCATCATAAAATTTCATTAAAGTAATTTAGATTTGATTAAGTAGGTAGATCCTTGGCAAGCTTTATTGTTTTGTTATCTTGTTTTCCGTAAGTTGGGTATGGAAACTTAAAAGCCTTATGATCCATCCATCCATAGTAATTCTGCCCAAGGGTAGGTATTTCACTGCAATCATAGCATTTTCATGCTATGATTTGCTAGGTAATTATAGGTGTGGTAGCTTCCCGTTGCTTTCTTTCCACATCGGTGAAGGATGATGATGATGACCGGATGATATTTGGGGACTGTTGGTCCCTAAGCTTCCTGACATTTGTCTTACAGGTGAGGAAAACCCCAAAAAAACCTCTCCCAGGAGCTTGTCCCGACCAGGAATTGGACCCACTGCATGACAAGGCAGCACGCTACCTCGAGACCACAGTGGTGGACACGATGAGGTATTATATTCTAAAAAATGTGTAAATAGTAATGTTTCACAATAATATATAAGGTATTAGTGTTACAAATTTGTGTGTTTATGTACATTGATAGCTGTGTAATGTTCATGTATGTAAATCCATATTGATTCTTGTATATAATTGTTATGAGTAATTATGAATGCTGATAATAATAAAAAGCAATGTTTTCAAATGAAACATATTTTGTATTTATTTCAGGTGTCATACATATTAATTCCACAATAAAATATAAGTATGGACTGTTCTTTAATTTCATTTTCCTGCATTGTCCAAGTACTAGAATTCACTTCTGTTTCTTTTATCATGACATACAAAACTCATGTCCACCAAAAACAGATGTTTATTTCCAATATGCAGTTCCCTAAGATTCATCCAAATATCCTCCCATCTAAACCTTCCTAATGGTATTTTCTCAATAAAATAAATACATTTGTCGCTATAAGTTTTATAAGTTTGTTATGGGTTGATCATGTAGATTGAATAGACAGTAGAAGAAATTTTTACTGGATTAAGTTCGTTGAGGAAAAGGTTCAGTGGAGGGCTTTAGTGAATGTGCCATTTATCTTATGTATTTCATAAAGCCCTAGAGCTTGCAATATAAGTAGTAAAACCAATCAGCTATTCAAGGGGACATATTTGAAAAAATCATGTTGACGTGAGGATGAGGTAAAACAGTAAACTGAAATGAAGTTTCATGCAATGACTACATATTTTAAAGATGGTTGTTTATATAAATGCCCTTATAGGACTGTAGGGCAAAGTAATTGGGCATATATATAATACATATAATGTTTCATTTTTTGTTTTGATATAAATTTTAGAATAACACTGATAGAGTATCAAAGTTTATAAATTATGACTATAGTCTTGTATCAGGAGAAGCATTAATGACCATAAGGAGAAGAGACAATACTAATAATTTACATAACATGGTGATTAAAGATTTGTGGTGAATTACAGCAATAATTAATACATAGTTACTTAACAGTGTTTCTATAAACGGAAAAACTGCACTTAAACTAGCGTGGAATATTTTCAAAGTCCAATAGAACAACAGTGCGCATATGTCAGGTTTTATATAGCCAGCGATAACCCACAATCTAACCACATATCGATTATCATCCTCGATTACTATATGTCGCTGTGAAATTTAAATTACTAATATTTGCAATATTAAGAGAAAATAGCATCATAATATTGTCTACCAGTGTCATAATATTGTGATTTGCATATTTAAATAAATACTTCAAAATTGTCTAATAATGTTATAAAAATTGTTTGAAAAAGTTTAAAGCATTAAATAATGTTAGTTAATACAGAAGAAGAGTTTACGACAATATAAATGAAAAATCAAGCGCTAGTAGAAGTGCAGTTGAGCCCTATACCATATGTATATTTTTTACCATAATCTCAACCTTGAGGTTATGGAAAATAAAATGCACCATCAAAAATTGATTAATAACTTTGTATTTATTTGATGTATTTACATAACGTGGTGATGGTAATTTCTTACCATGTTCTTAAAATATTATCTTCATAGTGTAATTTTGATAATGGTTTTCTATTAACAATTACAACAATAAATTAATACATAGTTACCTATCAATGATTTTATAAACCATAATAATAAATTATTATTTTGCTACAATTTCGACTTTTAAGGTTAGGCCTACAAAATTATTAGGACCTATAGTATTACCTGTTATGCATAAAGGTATACCTATTATCCATAAAGATAACATAATAAAATAAAATAGACCATCTCAAATGGATCACTAATACTGTTTTTAATTTGATATAAAATAGATCACGTATATTATATTAATTTGGTTTGTTGATATCCCATAACGTACATATAACGTACGCTTTTCTCCATCACAATACACATGTATAAAATATAAAAGCTGTGGAATGTTACAATTTGACCTTTTATACTTTTCTTACTATATTTATCAATAATATAAGCCTATTCAGATAACTAATTTTATAAGGGATAACTGGGCAATATATATTTTTTACTTTCATTGTTGGACATTTCTATATGTAGGAAATCCTAATTTTGCCATGAATACGTTTTGATTACACACATATATTGTATGTTTAACCTCAATCAGATTCTATTTCCTCATTTTTGTAATAAGTTTAATTTATTTTAGGCAAACAATCACATTCCCATAACCTATACAATTGCAGACGATTTTTAAAAGACGCCATATTTCACAATATCATATGGATTATTTCTCTATGCATTTTTAAAATCATTGCCAACATACGCATTTTTCCATCTCGCCTGAGATAGAGATAAGATCGGATAAGATGGTTTCAAGAAAACCATCTCTCACTCTCGTGGTCAGACTCAACTTACGAAAGTGAGAGAGGTGGGGGAGAGGAGAGTTGGTTTCAAGAATACCGGCCTTATTATATAAATGCTTTACAAGTGAATTGTGGTTACAATGGATTGGAGGGAGGAGGTTCAGTTGTTTTCCATACAACACCTGGAAAATCGGGTCACGCCTGTAAAATATTTGAGAAACTTTGTAGGGGTGGAGAAAGGAATAAAACAGCTTCCCTGTTCCCACGTCAAGTCTAAGGGGGTGAGAGATGCCTATATACTGTGCTTCTGTCGATACAAGGAATGCGATAGTGTTTTGTTCGCGGTGACGTAGTGGCTCTTGGAACGCGTAACAAACCGCTCCACAAATATTCAAGGCGTTGTACCGCTAACATTTTAGAATAAATACTTGTAAATTTGATTATTTAAATCTACATGAAGAATTGGAAAGTGTAAACTGCATAAAGTTATGGATCTGCGTAAAATTAATAATAATAATAATAATAATAATAATAATAATAATAATACTTACTTACTTACTCACTGGCACTATCGAACCCGTAGGTTCATGGCCGCGCGGACATAAGCTCTCCATACATCCCTATCCTGAGCTAATACTTTCCAATCATTCCCTGTATAATCTACTTCCCTCAAATCATAGTTAATGTTATTCTCCCACCTCATTCTTGGTCTACCAACTGGGCGTTTTCCCTCTGGCTTTCCTACAAGAAGCTTCCATGCAAGTCTTTCATTCCCCATACGTGCAACATGTCCTGCCCATCGCAGTCTACGAGACTTAACTGTTCTTATTATAACTGGCTTCCTATAAAGACCATGTAGTTCATTGTTATGTAGTCTTCTCCATTCACCTGTCTGTTCATCTCTCTTTGGTCCAAACATTTTCCTAAGTACTTTATTCTCAAATACTTGTAATCTCCTTTCCTCCCTTAAAGTAAGAGTCCATGTTTCGCACCCATATAATATAACTGGTAGAATAATAGTTTTATATATTTTCAGTTTAACGTTTTTTGAAAGGAGTTGGGATATCAAGAGTCTCTGCAATGCATAATAGCACGCATTTCCAGAATTGAGCGTATGTTTAATTTCTTTATGCATCTCATTCCTATTTGTGATTATTGTTCCTAGGTATTTGAATTCAGCCACTTCCTCAAAATTTCCCTCATTTGTCATTAGCTGTCCATTTCCATTACATAATGAATTTCTACATATGACCATATATTTAGTTTTATTGATATTTACTTCCAGTCCTAATTTCTTAGTGTTACTCAATAGTGTGTGCGTGTTGGCCTTTTGTGTCTCCTCGCTATCGGCCAATAATACTACATCATCAGCATAAACTAACATAATAATAATAATAATAATAATAATAATAATAATAATAATAATAATAATAATAATAATAATAATAATAATAATAATAATAATAATAATGTTTTAATGTTGTGTGATTCCGGGTTCTGTGGCCGTGGTCCATAGTTGGTGTTGATACCAGACGTTTCGCCCTCAACTGCGGAGGGCATCTTCAGTGGCGAGTGCTTCTAGGCGTGTTTCCTGGTCGGAAGATCTACTTAGAGTGAGCTCTGCTGACGTTGTGGACGTTGTATTGATACTAGTGGTGGGAGCAGGGTGAGTGAGCGTGGCTCTTGCTGATTGGCTAATGGTCGTCTCCTTGTTGTCCCTAGTGTTGATGCATTTATTTTCTAGTGTATGGTACCAGGCCTTAGGCAATTTGATACCTTCCTCTTTTCTGTTAATATTTTCTTTATGCTTGTATATTTCTATAGCCTCTCGGTATAATCTAGGGAAATAGTAGGAAGTTGTGGCTAAAACTTGTGTATCATCGAATAGAATCTGGTGTCCATTCATAATGGCATGTTCTGCTACAGCCGATTTATCCATTTCTCCTTGTCTGCAGTTTCTTTTATGTTCAGATAAACGGGTGGCAATCGCGACCCTTACAGCAATCAGTCGGTCTACAACATACCGTAACAAACCTGTCATCACGCACGCTGTCAACTGAAGAAACATCTGTACTATCAAAAGGAGGCAACTACGCTATCACACCCACATCAATACCTGTAGAGGATATTATCTCTAACATCGAGGCAAGCATCAAGAATCTCCCCTTGCAAACAACTGATGAAATTCGTTATGAAGCTGCAAGAATACTCCGTCGCGCCCAACCACCGAAAAGCAATTTAACTAAGAAGGAGAGACTAGCGCTAAAAACTTTAAATAATGATAATAATATCACTATTTTACCAGCCGATAAAGGAAACTCTACAGTTGTTATGAATACACACGAATACAAAGAGAAAATAATAGAGATTCTGACACCAGATACATATAAACCTATCAAGCGAGACCCTACATCCGGTATTCTTCGAAAAACCAACAATCTTATCAAGCAATCGTCCTTGCCAGAAGGAATTAAGAAGAAATTACGCGTATCCGAAGCTCAACCTCCAAGATTCTATGGCCTTCCAAAAATACATAAGAACAACATTCCACTCCGGCCAATTGTCAGTGCCATCGGTTCCCCGACCTACTTACTGGCAAAGCATCTTACAGGACTTCTGAAACCACTCCTTGGAAAAACGGACAGCTACATCAGAGACTCGACACATTTCATTGAGAGACTACGGAATATAAACGTAACATCTCAAGATATACTGGTTAGCTTCGATGTGGTTTCCCTTTTCACCATGGTGCCAGTAAATGAGACCATGGACTACATTAGACAGATTTTCACAGAAGAAATATCCAATTTATTCAGGCATGTACTAACTACTACTTACTTCCAATGGAACAACAGCTACTATGAACAGACCGACGGAGTAGCCATGGGCAGTCCTCTAAGCCCAGTAGTAGCGAACTTTTTCATGGAGAAATTCGAAACAGAAGCACTAAAAACAGCTCCCAAGTCTCCAGAACATTGGTTTCGCTATGTTGATGACACATTCGTAGTATGGAGACATGGCAGTGAAGAATTGGAACGTTTCCTTCAACACCTTAACAGCAGACACAACAAATACAGTTCACTATGGAAAAAGAAGATAATGGAAGACTTCCTTTCCTGGATGTTCAAATAATAAGGACTGGCAATGGGGAAATTCAACATACAGTTTACAGAAAACCTACACACACAGACCGATATCTGCACAAATACTCTAACCACCATCCAAGACAAAAGCGAGGTGTCATTAAGACACTGTTCGACAGAGCGACTAAGTTATGCCAACCACAACACCTTAAACAAGAACAACACCATCTGTTCAATTGTTTCCAGAAAAATGGCTACACATCCAAGGAAATAAGACAAACCATACATCCACGAAGACAGCACGTCAGAATGGATAACACGCCCTCAACCAGCATAGCCTACTTACCATATGTACAAAGAGTCACAGATCGTATCGGAAAACTCCTACGAAAATACAACATAAAAACAGTTTACAGACCTACAAGAAAAATAGAAGACTGCCTTCGCTCAGCTAAGGATCCTCGGCCACCTCTCTCCACTTGCGGCGTATATCGACTTCCTTGTTCGTGTGGTAAACCATACATAGGGACCACGAAAAGAAGTATAGCCACCCGTTTATCTGAACATAAAAGAAACTGCAGACAAGGAGAAATGGATAAATCGGCTGTAGCAGAACATGCCATTATGAATGGACACCAGATTCTATTCGATGATACACAAGTTTTAGCCACAACTTCCTACTATTTCCCTAGATTATACCGAGAGGCTATAGAAATATACAAGCATAAAGAAAATATTAACAGAAAAGAGGAAGGTATCAAATTGCCTAAGGCCTGGTACCATACACTAGAAAATAAATGCATCAACACTAGGGACAACAAGGAGACGACCATTAGCCAATCAGCAAGAGCCACGCTCACTCACCCTGCTCCCACCACTAGTATCAATACAACGTCCACAACGTCAGCAGAGCTCACTCTAAGTAGATCTTCCGACCAGGAAACACGCCTAGAAGCACTCGCCACTGAAGATGCCCTCCGCAGTTGAGGGCGAAACGTCTGGTATCAACACCAACTATGGACCACGGCCACAGAACCCGGAATCACACAACATTATGATTACCGGCCGTGAAAGCCTGCATTCAAATAATAATGTTTTATTTATCCTGGCAGAGTTAAGGCCATAAGGCCTTCTCTTCCACTCAACCAGCACAAATACAAATAAATATTTGACAAATATAGATATACACTAGACTAAATTTTTAAATTTGAACAGAACAATTTTCGCCTAGACCGGGACTCGAACCCGGGACCCTTGGCTTTCCGGGCCAAGTGCTCTACCAACTGAGCTACCGAGGCGAGTTACGATCTAGACGCAAATTTTTCTCTTATATACGTTGTAATTCCCTATCGCCAAATGCTTTTTGAAATCATTGTTTCTATCTTTGCAAATGGTGGCTTCTTAGTTAAGAAGACATTTATTGGGAATTTAACATTACTTTATAAAGCTAGTAAGGCTTCTACACTAGACTAATTATATACAGTTGAAGATACATTAAATGTAGCAATGTAAATTTCATGTACAAACAACATTTTAAACGATAATAACAAGAATAATACTTACGATAATAATAATAATAATAATAATAATAATAATAATAATAATAATAATAATAATAATGATAATAATAATAATAATAATAATAATAATGATAATAATATAATAATGGTAATAATAATTATAATAATAATAGTATGAATATGATAAATTATACGAGGAACACCAATTAATATATATATATATATATATATATATATACCTTACACTGGGTAATAATGAAGTCGAGGTTAGAGCAAATATAAATTTAGATTTCTTTTAAAAGATGTCAATGTCCGGCAGCCCCTTATTTCTTGTGGTAGGGAATTCCAGTTGCGAGAAGTGGAGATGGTATATGATATGGAGTGATGTGATGTCCTATGTTGCGGTATATTAAGCAAGAGACTATGTTGTGATCTTGTGTTTAAGTTATGGTTTGAGGATAGATGCTGGAAACGGGATGATAAATAATTGGGAATCGAGGTATGTAGGATCTTAAATAAGAGAATTAGACAGTGCGATTTTCTTCTCTCTGTTAGATGTAGCCAAGACAATTCGTGGAAAAATGGAGAAATGTGATCGTATTTTCGAACATTAAATATGAATCTGATGCACATATTATGGACTCGCTGCAGTTAGTCCGACAATGTCACTTATGTCAGTAGAACGCCACAATAGTCAAAATGCGGCATAAAAATTTTAATAAGTAAAGAAAATGTTCGCGGGAAAAATTTCTTGGAGGCCTTTGGAGGAGAAATTCTGAAGATTTATAGTGCATAGCTTTCTTTGCATATTTGAGATCTGAGATAAATTACAAGAATACTATTACTGCTGAGGTCTAGAAGCGCATTATGACAGGAGATTACGAGTATTTGAGAATAAAGTTCTTAGGAAAAGTTTTTGGACCAAAGAGAGATAAACAGACAGGCGAATGGAGAAAACCATATAACAGTGAACTACATGGCATTTATAGGAAGCCAGATATAATAAGAACAGTTGTCTTGTAGACTTCGATGGGCAGGGCATTTGGCACGAATGGGGAATGAAAGACGTGCATGGAAGCTTCTTGTTGGAAAACCAGAGGAAAAAGGCGCAGTTGGTAGATCTAGAATGAGGTGTGAGAATAACGTTAACTATGATTTGAGGGAAGTAGATTATACAGAGAATGATTGGAAAACATTAGCTCAGGATAGGGATATACGGAGAGCTTATGTCCGCGCGGTCATGAACCTAAGGGGTTCGATAGTGCCATTAGATAGTTAGTTAGTTAGTTGGTTATAAATGTTTTGCCGGTCTTAAAAAGTTTTTTAGATCTCAGGTAATATTTTAAACATCAAAGTCTTCACAATGTATAAAATTCTTGTGAGATCAATAATAACATATTCCATGTTGAAGTCTGATGAGCGATGCTTGTGGTTATTCGAAAGGAGATTACTTAGATCTGTATATAGAGCTGTGCAAGAAAATGGTATCTGAAGGAGAAATTCTGAACTTCTTCTTCTTCTACTACAAGGTTTAGGCTATGCAGCCTGTTCCGGCGAAGTTAAAAGTGGAGTCCATCTTCTACGTGGTCGGCCAACATCTCTTGTTCCTCTGGGATTATACAGGAAGGTTCTTTTTGGTATTCTTTCGTTGTTCATTCTCATTAAGTGTTGTGTCCATTTCTTATTATTTTCGCTGATTTTATCTTCAATTTTATATATATTTAATTCTTCTCGTATAGTTTCATTCCTTATTCTATCCGCTCTTGTGCATCCTTTCACATTACGTAAAAACAGCATTTCCGCAGTCTGTATCCTGCTTTTATCCCATGATTTCATTATCCAATTTTCACTTCCATACAACAACAAAGGAACAGCCATTGTTTTATATAATTTAAGTTTCGTATCTTTCCTTGTTTTCCGACCTAAGGTTCTTTTTATGGTTCCACAAATAGCCTGCAATTTATTTACTTTATTTTCTATATCTTTATTTTCTCTATAAGTTATATCACATCCTAAATATTGGAAATGTGATACTTGTTCTATTATTTTGTTATCCAGTCCAATTTTTGATCTAATTCCATATTTACCAATAAATGCCATTACTTTTGACTTATTTATTGATATTTTACAATTATATTCTGAAGTTTATAATTTATATAATATCATTGGTCAACATGACTTTTGTCTCATGAGTACCAATAGTTGTACTCAATGCAATACTTATGTGTAGCGCTTAAGGGACTAGTCTCATCATCAGCAGAGATTCAATATTGGTGTTTCACTGAAAATCTGGCAGAGGGCGCGTTTTCATTTATCAGATGGTCATTGTTAACTGCCTTCAAAATTTCCATCTCCTTGAGTACGTTTATCTGAGCGGGATTATTTTCTCTGTGCAGTATTAGGATGTTTTCAATATCTAACATATCCTGCATGGATAACGTGCTTGTAATCCTCTCTACCAGATTTTCAGTGCAGCACCAATATTGAATCAGGGGTAAACAGATAATACTTGTTATGGTCCCAACTGGATTTCTTAGGCTTTAAAGGACCTTCGGGACTTGGAAAATCTGGTAGCGTTTATCTAGCCGAGCGTTAGTATGAGGATGTACAGTATACATGTGTTGAAATAAACAAAAGAAGTCTTATTTTAAACTATTTTATTACTAAAGTATAAATAATTATAAACCCTTAGTAGTCTAGCCCTAATCTAATCTAAGCCTATATTAAAAACTACAGTACTTTCTTGGGGGGGGGGGTTGAGAAGAGGGAGTTGTGGAATTTTTAAATCTAACCAAATCTACATGATTAAAAATGTTCTATCCCTTTTCTAACATATAGTTTCAAAAATGTTAATGGTACTTGAGTCAAATATAAACGAAATGGACTACATTATTAAGAAAAATGGTCGGTGACTTACCTTTCAGCCGTTTACACACACAGACAGACACGAGACCCTCACTTCTCAAGTGTTATATATTCAAAAATGACCTCAAGTCACCCATAACTGTACCACTACATTCCAATGAACTAAATGTAGGGATGTTTACAGTTAGCTTAAACAAGACTTTGTTCTGAACTATACTCTATCTCAACAGACTTTGAATGTCTAAAGTCCATCTCAAACGACTTTGCTCGAATAATTAAAATAATCTATAAAACAATAAAAAATCTATATAAAGAACTATGTATTCATAACAATACTTCTGCTGATGATGGGACTAGTCCCGAAAGCGCTACAGATAATTAATAATTTATAAGTTGTGGAGATGGACATTTTTAGTTAACTATTTTATAATGTTATACTTTAATTGTGTGACTAATACCTCAACGGAATTTTATCATGAATTTTATTATTGTTGAAATACGTTATTATTTTACTATTATATATTATTTTGAAAAATCAGTAATGTACAACACACGTTTGTAAAGCGTTTTACGGAATCTCGAAAATTAAAAACCTAGCTGTCGCTCGGTTTTTTTTCATTTCCTCGTTTCTGTAAAAAAAGACACTTCCCAACCTCTCATTGTAATATGCTATTAAATAAACAGGAGAGAGGCATACGCCGGAGTAATGATAGTTTATTTAATCAGTAACATGATTGATATTGGAATAACCGTGGTATCAAATAAGTTTTCTCTTTTTCTAAGTACACAATAATATCAAATGCTACTCTCTGGGTTAACTTGTTCGGTGGTTTTATTTTTAAGAAAGTATAAGATAAAAACGAAGATTTGATATTAGAAGATGAAAAGGGATATATTAGAGGATGTGAAGAATTTAAGCATCTGGGAGTAAAATTAGATAAAGAGGATAAACAGGAAAGTGATATTAAGAACAGAATAAGTACAATATCATTTACAAATATGGGTCGCACGGGCAGTAAGCCGTACGTGCTGTTGACAGTCCGTTACAATAAAGTAATGATTGCTACTAGTGTGAAGAAAAATAAACAAAAAAAAGCAATAACATTACAATTACATAAAGAAAACGCAATAATATTACAATTAAATAATAACACAATAGCATTATACACTAAAAACAATAGCATTACAATTACATAAAGAAAACACAGTAATATTACAATTAAATAATAACACAATAGCATTATACATTAATTAATTCATATATAATTATTAAGAATTAATGTTATTGCGTTTTGATAATATATATTTATTCATGAATGAGTGTTGTTCTTATTTTCCGCGTTTTGTCCAGAAATTTACCCAAGTTTATCCAATTTTCTAAAGGTAGAGCAATAACAGCAATGATGAATGGAGTCTTATGGAACAGGCATATAACCAGGAAAAAATAAGTTACAAATATATAATTCAATAGTGAGAAGTACTGTCACATATGGAGCTGAAGTTTGGAAATTCAACAAAAACTTAGAACAAAAACTTATGTCGATGGAAATGGATTTCTTGAGGAGAGCAGCAAGATGTTCAAAATTAGACAAAATAAGAAATACTATCATAAGAGAAAAAATGAATATTGGTTATTCAATAGTAGATTATATACGGTATAAGCAATTAGATTGGTATGGGCACGTACGACCAATGCAAGGAGAAAGATTACCCAGGAAAACATTGGAATTGTGTCCAACTGGAAGAAGGAGGAGAGGAAGACCTCGAAACTCGTGGATGCAGGAAATAACTGGAATGAGAGCAAGAGGACTGGAGGACATGAATTGGATGGAGAGAGACGAGTGGAGAAGAAAAATAAAACTTCAGCCTCAGAAAGATATGTAAACATTAAAATTATGTATATAAATAAAATAAGATAAAAATGAAATTAATTAAATAAAACTACGTTTTATTTTCATTTAATTAATAAATATGGATTTTCATCAAGTAAACACCAACTCAATTGATTAAAAATGAAATAATTAGAAATTTAACCGAAAAAAAAAACAAAAAAAACTGCGCCTGTATCAGCGACTCGAGGAGTTTGCGCAATATCAAGTTAATAATAATGAAGCTAGAAGACTCTAACATTAAGTGTAATTTAAGATAAATTGAGAAGGAAGGTGTATTTTACCTAGAATGAGATCTGTCAACATTTGGGCGCAGATGAATACAAGCTTAATTCAATTGGAAGGAGTTGAAAGACGCGGATGAAAGGAGACGGTAATAAACCTAGAGAATAAGTTCCACAAGAATGAATCAAATTAGAGGACAAAGACTTGTTATACTTGGTATTAAGAATCAGAATCAGGCAATATTACGTTCTACAAGAAACTGAAATTTGCCTCCTAGAATTGTGTTAAATGAATAACCTTAATTTTATACTTTTACAATTCAGAATATTTATTTATTTTGAAACTTTTAGTATTTTAGATCTAGGTAGCACCCGAGGTCTTTGTTATATAGCAGTAGACTGCGTACTTTTAATATAAAGTTTATAATCATCATCAGCATCTTCATGGTATGAGCCATGGGTCACGTTCGTTTCCCAAAAGTCATGGCTGTTTTATACACCTGAGATGTGATCTATCGATTTTTTTACTGCAGGTTTATAGTGCAGTGTGTAATAAACAGGATCTTCTTGGTAACTATTCAACTTATGCCCCAAATGGGAGTCAATGACCAATCACATTTCAATGAATTTTGAATTACAACCAATCACAGCCTTTTTCACCTCGATTTTATCAGTTTAATTTTGTCACATGAAAATCAAGATTTTAAATAGGTTATAGCATTATTTTGCAGTGACTCTCTAAGAAATACGTTGAATATAACAATTTATATTTTAAGATGTAAGAATTCTAGAATGCATGTAGCTACCAGATTGTATATAGGCCTAAAGTGCATGAATGTAACCAGATAGTACTTACGGGATATAATGTAAAAACATTTGTAGCAATTGAATATACCATAAAAAAAAAGAAACCACTGTTTGCACTTTCTCAAAAAGTATTATTTCGCAGGTAATAACGATCCAGAAAAATATAATTGGCATATTTACATCATTGGACATCAGAAATTAATCAGAAATTAATTAATAACCTATAATGTTGGTTGGGGGCACGCCGTAGCGTAGTGGTTAAGGCACTGCGCTACAAGCCGGAAGGTCGAGGGTTCAAGTCCCGGTGGGGTCAGGATTTTTAAACTGACCCAAACCTTCTGGCGGCACTGTGGCCCTGGGGTCGACTCAGCCTCTAACGGAAATGAGTACCAGACGCTTGTTCTGGGGTAAAGGCGGCCGTCACGCAGGGCTGACAACCCGGCTGACATCAAGTGCCGATTGTCTAGAAACAGTGGGAGCCTTAACCTCCCACTACCCCAAGGGCCTCCTGAGGCCTGTAGTGGGAATACTTTACTTATAATGTTGGTTATAAACAGTTTGTTGTGTTTCATTTTTTCTCCACTAGGGTGCATTCTTACAATATTGCGATCCTTTGGCAATAAATAATATGATCTGAATACAGTGATGAACAAGTGAAACATAACAAACGTTTCTCGTTTATTTTCAAACATCGCCGTTTATATTATATATATATATATATATATATATATATATAAACATTTTGAAATAACTATATTTAAATAATGATTTGTGAGTAAACAGCTTAATTTTATTCGTTAAATAGTTCTAACAAATGCCCCTCTTGATTTCCAAATTCTCTAGATAAATTCACGACTCACGAAGTGAGTCGTGAATTTATCGATAATTTGGAAATCACTCGTGGCATTACTCATGGTAAAATTGTTATTATACATAGTCAATAAATTCCCAAATCACCAAATTAACAAGTTAAAAGAGTCAACGCGTTTCAATAGCGAAGCTAATATTATGAAGACTTAATATTGACTTAATAATAGCTTATTCTTGATAATCATTGCGTCGCTATTGAAACGCCTTGATTCTTTTAAAATGTTAATTTGGTGATTCGGGATTTTATTCACTATGTCTGATGCAGGTTTATTATTTTTTTACCAATGCCACCAGGTTGTATTTTATGGCATTTCTGGCTTTCTCCTGTGGCATTGGCAGAATTGTAATCCATTTGTTAGGTTAGGGAACCTGAAAGGCGGAGTTACGTTAACTCGATGATATGATGGGTCATAAAATGATAATAAACCGCCAGGAGACTCTTTGACCTAAACTTAACCTAAATTCCATACCATGGAATAATTCCCTTTAAGGAAAGATTACTGTGGTCTGACTTGGAATCGAACCCGGGACTCATAAACTATAGTCAGAAACGCTGACCACTAGCCACTGAGGCTGGTCTAATATTTAATCATGCATTCGGAATCCGTCCGGCTGAACACTGTGAGAGAGATGAAGCCGTTAAGGTATCCCGCGTTGGAGCTAGTTCGTTTTAATGTATGCTGACGATGTGGTTATTATTCAAGAAAATGAAAATAATTTGCAGAACTCTTTAAATCAGTTATCTTAATATATAAAAATTACGTGTCACGTTGTTTGTCCGCGATGGAATCCTAAACTACTGAACCGATTTTAATAAAATATTGCACACTGTGTGCAGTTTGATCCAACTTGAGACTTAGGGAAGTTTGTAACTAAATTTATAGTAGCATTATTTTTATTGCAAATTATTTGTTTATTATTTAACAAAGAGTTATAATTATCTGTGAGTTCCATACGATTCTAACAGATGGCCGTGTAAGGTAATTGATTTATTATTTAATCAGGTGGCTGTGCTTTTTGTTGCAACCGCGAATTTCAGTTGAATTACAAATATTGATTATTTCATAATTTAAGTGTGTTCAGTGTTTATTTTATTTTCAATATATTGATAATAATATTAATTTCGTGTGTAAGTATTAGTTTTAAGTAATCTGGCTGAAAGACAGCAACTTAATTTAAATTTAACTGGACCGAGAAGGGTCATTGAACAATATGGCGAATCAGTTCTAGAGACCATGAATGATAAGATATGAAGTGAATTTCCGCAAATTGGTATAGGCCTATGTGACATAAATCTTACATTTAAGAAGAATGTCAATTTAAAAACATATGAATGTCCTAAGGAACGGAATAACAGAATTATTGTAAGTAAGTCTGTTAGTTATAATAATATGCCTAATATTACAGAAACAATCTTCATGCCTCAATTAAATGAAAAACAAGATGACTATAATATATCACAAGATGATATTACTATACAGAGACTTCTTGATAATGATGAGAATCCAAACTGCCAACAAGTTCGTAGAAAAAAAAGAAAGTATAATGAAATCAGCAAGCCTCCTCAAAATATGCCATCAATGAATGTATATAATCCTTATGATACACTTATGGATGATACCGAGAATGCAGACAACATAAATGCATCTCAATCAACAAAACCACTTCCACATAAACCACCACCCACATTTATACCGGGTGTAGTTAACGTACCAGAACTAAAAAATTGTGTAAAACGAAAACTTTCTGATTTAGATTTCTCACTTAGTTTACTACAACATAATTTAACGTATACCTTAACCACAGCAACGCGTGGCCGGGACTTATATATATATATATATATATATAAAACAAAGTTGGATTAGTTACACTATTTATTACTCAAGAACGGCTGGACCTGATTTTTATTATCTTTGATTTGTTGGATTTGTTTCCGCCCGAATAGCAGATAACTATTAAAACATCGGAAAAATTAAGGTAAAAATATTTAAAGGCGATAAGACGTTCGCCGGGCCAGCTAGTATTAACATATAATATACAAATTTGTTTAAATTGTAAATAAAAGTGCTATAATTCCATTGAATATAATAAATGTTAATACGACAATTTATTAAAAAACAAGAATTGCAAAATTCATAAAATGATATAAAAATTACTTACGAATTTTTAGTGAACATTATGATTTGGAATAAAATATTCAAGGAAATTTAAAAATATAAATGGTCATATAAAATAATTACGTTACTTCACAAATGCCTATTGAAGATTTTTAAGAACATTGATATTTGTTTTTACTGGAACTGCGAGAACGCCGTTTTCCTTTTCTGCCCTTCTTGCATTTCTTCTGAGCCTGGCAAGCTTCTCTGATATATTTCTGCTTTTGTTCACAACTCATGGATCTCCATAACTCTCCTCCCTTTTTTTGCAATTGCATTTGCTGGGCAACCCTTATACTTATCCCTGAGAGTCTTCAAAAAGTTGAAGAAAGGGTTTACATTCTGACCATATTTTCCACCACCTTTTCTTCTTGGCCTTACCACATCTGCCACGTGATCTAGATCTTGACCTAGATCTTCCTCCTTTAGATCTTCCTCTTTTAGATCTTCCTCCTTTAGATCTCTTGCAGACTTTATCACTTTCAGAGCTCTCTGGCAAATCCATATTGTCAATTTTATGTTATATTTGTGAAGAGAAAATTTGATTTTTAGTTTTATTTATAATATTAACAGTTGCCATGGATACATTTAACAATACTGTGATTTTGTGAGCTCAGCAACCCGCTTTAGGAGTTCAATGACAAATGGGGTGAGATCGTGTTCATACATGAGTATTACACATTTTTTTAAAACGTACTACTCACGTTATTCAAAACAGTAAGGCTGTAGTTTATTATACAGCGTGTCACGCCCAACGTGACGCGTGCTCGCGTTACGCTCGGCGTGATGCTGGTTAGGTATGGACCGCATACCGTCCATCGCTTATGTTTATGGAATTGTCGCCAGATTGCACCACATATATGGGAAATCGAAATGACCAGCCTTCTTAATAAATACCCAAAAATGTGTTTATAAAAATATATGTATACATACTTACTATATCTACCCATAGTAATTCTGCCCGAGGGCAGGTCTTTCACTACAATCATAGCATTTTCATGCTATGATTTGCAGCTTTACTAGGGAATTGTAGGTGCGGTAGCTTCCCGTTACTTTCCACACCGGTGAAGGACGATGATCATAATGACTATGTTGATGACCATCTAATTTGATTTCGGGGACCGTTTGGGCCTTAAAGTTTTCCTGACATCTGTCTTACAGGCGAGGAAACCCCCGTTAGAAACCTCACCCGGAAAACCTGTCCCGACCGGGGATTGAACACAGGCCCGCTGCGTGACAAGGCAGCACGCTACCTCGAGACCACAGCGGTGGACATACTATATAGTAAACTAAAACTAATTTGATGTACGTTAACCTTACCTATCGGAACCTAACAAAATGAAGTGATTGAACAGCTATTTCTTAAAATATGTTTTGGAATTAAATGCGAATGTTGGTCATTTACGCATGTATTTCCTGGTGGATTTAATTTTATATGCGTTCGCGCATGCGCACTTCAATTGTAAAGAACTTTGAAAAATCATTGAGAGGAAAAGTCATAATTTGTGTACGTAGATAAACATATAATAATTCTTTATAAAAGAAGTTTTAGGTATGGTTGCAAAACGTTTAAAATAGTACGAAATATTAGTAAAGACGGAAAAAGCACCTAGAGCAACAGCATCATATTAATGTTGTATGGAAAATAATAGAACAAATTATTCTTAAGTTCTTAAATAAACATACGGTTGATGATAATACCAAATTTTAGAATATTTCAGATTTTCGCCTGAGCAGTTTTATCAGGTTTAGAATTTAATAGAAGATGTCATTTATGTACAACTATTATAGGCCTATCTCTATGATACAATACACTATTTACAGCTTTTATTTATTTCTTGACTAAGTTCAAGCAACAATAATTATTTTTTTCTGTACTTCTCTGTATTCCTTCTTCTTCTTCTTCCTTCCAAGTATTAGGCCAAGGCCTGTTACGATCCTATAGAAAATTTTCCCTCCAGCGTTTTGATCCTTCCGGGAAATTCTCGTATAAGACTTGAAAGCATAATAATAGTCCCTTCGATTGGTTACTGGCCAAAGGAAGGCAAGACCAGTGATGGGGCTGCCATCTTATAGCCTCTGGCCAGGCTTTTCTGGAGAAGAAAAGAAAATAAAGGAAAGAAGAAATGGAAGAAAGGAAAGACTTCCTAGCCCTCGGATGCCCTAATAGCATCGGAGTCGAAAAAAACAAGAGTTAACCAAGAGAGGTTAGATAGTAAAGTTAAAAGAGTGCAAAACACAAGTAAGTGGAAGAAATGTTTTGCTCAGCTTGGGCACCTTGTGGTCGCCATCCACATATCCCCTAGATGAGGACCCCTGAGGGATCTCTGTATTCCTTCGTACTCATATTGTACAGAACTCGATGATTTGCAACAAAACTATAAACATTTCGTCGTTAAATTTGCTGAAGTTACAAAATAATCGCTGTTTTACAGACTTTATGTCATAAAATCGTTTGTTTTAGCAATTACACCAATGAGTACGGATTATAACTTCTGTTATTCTTTGTTTGCGCCGGAATTCAAGTGATTCAAATATACGACGCGTCATGTCAGCGTAAAATTTTCGCGTATCTGTCGCTGTGGCGTAGTCGGTAGAGTCCCTACCTTCCACTCCGACGACCCGGGTTCGATTCCCGGCGGGGTAAGGGATTTTTAAAATCTCAGCCTTAGGACTGGGTGTGTGTAGTGTCCAAGTTGTACCCATTGGGTTTAATCCCCCTAAAAAAAAATTGCGCCACCGCATCGCTCCGCGTTATAGAGAAACCGCATACATTCAAAAACACGAGGAGCGATTTTGCGCTGGGTGTTGCCTCGTAGATAAACCATAGCATAAGTAGCATAAGACTGGAGGTGGCAGCTTGAAGATAAACGTTTCTGGTTTAATGTATACGGTTTCTTCCCTGTAGTTGTACTAGCTCTCCCATCTGGTAGATAGATAATGGAATTTATTGCCTTTTTTTCAGAATAAAGAAAATAAATATGCATTTACATTGCGCACGGGCCTGCTTGGCCGTACGTGAATTATTTTTGCATGAATAAAAAAATAAAACTAATAATATAAACAAATACCTACAAATACACCTGTATAAAAAAAAACAATAACAGGCTACATATATGTAAAATCTATGTCTACACTAAATCACAATAATACATATCTACATTCATCCACATTCCGTACATTAATATTTAAAAAAAATGCTAGAAAACAAATTAGAAAAAAAAAACACACACACACACATACACCCACACACCCCCACACATATACACACCGCACGCTCATACCCCCCTCCCCTCGTCCCTGCAGACATTAAGTGCACTATCAGACTATTCAACTTATCAGACCTACTTATTATATAACATGATTAAAGATCGAAAACAAAGACCATATTGAGATTCTTCTTATTGTTAATACATATATCCTTAATCTACAATTTTGTTATATCTCAATTTTCTTACTGTACCCAAAAATTTGCATGTTTTTGATTCACTCTCGATCCGTCCTAAAAGATCCCAAACCGTCACTCTCCCTCGATCCGACCTGATAAATCTCTCCGGCAGCATCTGTAATCTAAGTTGTTCTGTCTCTCTACAGAATGCTATAATATGCTGCCAGTTTTCATGGTCATCGCATAGTGGGCATAGTTTAATGCCTTCATCATTTGTTAAATTATGGGCCATCCATCCCCCCAAATGAAACCATGCAATAGCACTTCTATCATCTGTATATTTTCGTCGTTAGCTCCCCAAGAGCGGGTTGTTAAGCTGAGTATATAACAGTATTCGGTTCTTTGTTGAACAAAATTAAAGGCCCATTGACGTAGAAACATGTGTTAATATGTTGACATGAATTAAATATTTGTATTGTCATTTACATTGACAACAGGACTCCAATGTATATAAAACTATTGTAAAGTAAAAATAAAGAAAGTAGAGATTGTGATAATTGAAAATGATGTCTACAAACTGCATGTCTCTGATCTACTACATTTAAAATTATTAATAAATTGGTAAGAGGCACTCGAAAGAGCATTAAGTTATAAGTTTATGATTTGTCTTTTATGAGTTCGTTCAGTGATCCTGTCCATATTCTGCATTGTTTGTAATGGTATCGCTCACACT
This sequence comes from Diploptera punctata, assembly GCA_030220185.1. Taxonomy (NCBI): domain Eukaryota; kingdom Metazoa; phylum Arthropoda; class Insecta; order Blattodea; family Blaberidae; genus Diploptera; species Diploptera punctata. Next base: position 554,247 of record JASPKZ010005287.1, on the reverse strand, counting down.
TTTGGTCGCATATCTTGCATTCACACGAATCACTCGGTTGGTGGAATTTTGCATTTTTGCACATTTTGTGATGATATCCGTGTGTTGCTAAACCTATGATTCTGTGCCTTTGTGGTTGGTTACTTCCAGTCCACTCTCTGTTTACCATGGCATCTGAGGCGTAGAAATCTTCGTCGATCTCTTTTTCTCTCTGTTTCTTTTTTTCGATGACTTTCTTATATGGCTCCGTTGCTGGCAGTAGTATCCTTTGCCTCAGGTCCTCTAGGAAGAAGGTTTCTCTGGCTAGCATATAGGCCATTCTATTTGGTGTGTATTTGCTTGCACCTAATGCCTTTTTGATGAATCTTGGTTTTACTTTTTCTAACCTCTCCATATCGCTGGCCGATAGTTTCTCCCATATCAGTTCTATCCCGTAGGTGACGATCGGGGTGATCACTGATGCGAATAATTTCATGGCTGTGACTAATTTTAACGATGTGATGTCTTTGATACTGCACATAGCTCTTATAGCTGCTGCTGCTCTCTCCTGCACATGTGCGCTGAAAGACTTTGTTGTTGGCTGCAGTGTTATGCCTAAATATCTGAATTTGTTGACCATTCTTATCGGTTCTTCTCCTAGTTTTAGATTATCACTTGCCGCTGTTCTTCCTCCTTTCTTGAAAACCATTTGTACGGTCTTGTTGCTGTTTATCTTGAACTCATTTTCCATAGCCCATCGTTGTATCCCATCTATGCCTTTTTGCAATTCTTCTTTGTTTTCTGCCCCAATGGCCATGTCGTCCGCATACATTACCAGCGTGGTATTTAAAATTATTGAAAGCTATTTCCATAACCTTGTCAGTGAAATGCGAGACAATTGTAGCATTGCATCAGATTGAACTCGATACAGTTTCATAAAATAGTCAATATGATATCCCTATTTTTTATCTGTACGATTTTTTATGTTTATTGCCATAAAGACAAAATAATAAAATTATCATATGACTCCACTTATTTTTTTATGTCTCTCTGTAATATGATAGTGTTCCTTTCTTCTCGAATCCCGGTAACGCGAACACGAAAGCTTGGAGTTTGCAAGTTTTTGGCGATAGCTTCTGGCGATAGAATTGTTCTTAGTGTTAATGAACATCATTGTGAATGGATCCATTAAATTGCAGTGTTTTTATCGCGTTAATATTTCTATGTGATGGATTTTATTAATGCTTTTTTAAATTAAATATGTTGTCTCCTTATTTCATAAAATACGGCACTGTTTTCGCAAAATTGTGAACTTCATTTTACTCCCAATTTTAGAATCCCGTGTGGTTAATTTTATTCACATCATACGTTTTCTTCTACAAAATACATGTAATATATAAAAATGTTTGTTTGTTTGTTCGTACTTTATGTGCGGCCATACCGTTGATCCGATTGTGATGGGGCTTTTTGCAAAATGTTCAGGAGATTCCCGAGATGAACATAGGTTATAAGAGAGTTGTGATACTCAACTCTTACACCCTTAAAAATCGCCATTTGTAGCGGAAAACGTGAAAAAAGTAGGTCTTTGGACACTTAAATGGCTTACGCTGCCTAAACCATAACAAATACACAAAATTAATGTACACAGAATTGAATATCTCAAAATATTCTATAAAAAAGTCCGCGACAGCATGTGTTTATCTCTTACGGATAACTCAGAATAACCATTTTTGTTTTTCATTGATGCCAAGTATGTAGATTCTTGTGCAAGCATAGCAGCACATGGCGGGTATTCTTTTACGGATAACTCACAATAACGAATTTTGTCTTTTAGCTCATTTATGCCAAGAAGATCGAGATACGTAGATTCCCGGGCAACACCGGGTAATCAGCACGGGGAATCTTAAAATAATTACGATATACATTTATAATTATTTTTCATTTTACTTATTCAAATAATCATAATAAGTATATTCATTTTTGTCTTTTAGCTCATTTATGCCAAGAAGATCGATGTGAGTAGATTCCCGGGTAAACAACACGGGGTATCTAAAAATAATTACGATATGAATTTTTCCCTTCACTTATTTAACTAAACATAAAACACATTAATTTTCGTATTTCAGCTCATTTATGTCAAGAAGATCGGGATAAGTAGATTCCCGGGCAACGTTGGATAATCAGCACGGGGTATTTAAAAATATAAATTTATAATTATTTTTCCTTTTACTTATTCACCTAAACATGAATGTACATTAATTTTCATTTATTTAGGCGTAGCAGCGCACGCCGGGTATTAGCTAGTGCCAAGAATATAATTTTAAAATATCAAAAGAAAAAACAAAAATAATGGCATTTTGGGGAAACGAACATATAAGATCAAAAATCATAATAGACAACAAACCTCTGGAACAAGTAATACATTTTAATTATTTGGGTTATAATTTTACTATAAACACAAAAACTGGAAGAGACATACATATGAAACTGTCGAAATTTCAATTGATATATGGAACTATACATAAAACATTAAAGAACAAAACAAGAAGAGATACTAGATTGAAGTTTTATAAAACATTGGCAGTTCCTGCATTACTTTATGGGAGCGAAACTTGGGTAATGATAAAAAAAATTGCAAAGCAGAATACAAAGCGCAGAAATGAACTTCCTTAGAAGAACAAAATGCTGCACAAGATTGGATCGGACAAAGAATGAAAATATAAGATCAGAGTTAAATATATATCCATCGAATGAAAAAAAATCAGAGAATATAGAGAGAAATGGTTTACACATGTGGAAAGAATGAATGTAACAATATTATCAAGAGCAGCATTCAACTACAAGCCAAGAGGTTCAAGGAATGTACGAAGGCCAGTTAAAAGATGGACAGAACAACTGTGAGGCGGAACAGGCAATTTTTGCCTAGCCCGTGAAGTGAAGAAGAAGCAACATTCGGAATTCTGTTGCTTGCCATCCATTGTATGTTTTCTATTGCATAGGGTCTTATATATTTTATTTAATTCTTATTAATATGTGCTTTAACATCTAAAGTCATAAAGTGACCAGTAATAGTCTATGTGGGAAACTTACATCACTGGGATATCGTTGTTGGATAATGAAAACCTTGCAACTCCGCGAACTTAAAAAAACCAGTAGGCTATGTGAATTAAGTTGTACCCGGTGTAAAACAAATTGACATGTAATCTACACAAAACGAGCCACCTTGTCACCTGTTCCCACGTGTTTTGTAAGTTCATTTATTTAATTTTAATGTAGGGGCCTAATTGAATGGTGATTATGGTGAATCGATATTGGTGAAGGACTGAAGACAATTAAGGAAAGAAAAAAGCCTTAGTCAGGTTGATCGACGCCGAGGTTTAAACTCAGAACCCTCCAAATACGAGTCTCAAACACTACTGTCTGAGCAACTCAATCGTCATGCAATTTTTTATATATGTGCAAAGATTACATGTTTAATAAATCATTAAATTATTCTTGGTAAGGTAATTCAATCCAAGATTTCCTCTATGGCTGAGGAAATTATCAAAAAAAACCCGTCAAGTTTCTCCCAATTTCAACTCGGATCTTCCTATTTTGAATTTTAACGCCACTATCTCAGTCATTTACAATAAAAGTGCTTATCATTAGGGATAGAGATCTGGACGAGTTAACTATGAAGTTATATGTATGACTTTGAAGCGGACTATGAGAACAAATTTTTCGTATTTAAATAAATATGTGTTTCGATAATACAGTCTGATTGCTATGAAAACAACTTGTACGAAATAAATAATTTAAGTAAATCGTTGTGTGTTCTACCTGTATGAACACGGTGCCTAATGCTTAGATGATCTGTTTGTACTGACAGCAAGTGGTTGGTGCTAGAATATACTGATAGAGTCGAACTGTGGAAAATCCTGCCGCAGTCTTAAAGTCATCTCGCTCCCAAGCCGACTTCTGTCAATTGTTTCCAATAAATTGAATAAAATAATTTTTATTTGAAGTGTTAATACAATGCGTCTCACTCGAATTGTGGCCGCTAGCGGGAAAAGTTACTGCGAGCAGTAAGTCATCAACTCGCGCAGTCCACGTAGTGCAACTGGTGCCTGGCGGATTGAGTCAGTCGAGCTACATGCTTGTAAGGTGAAAAACGCGTTCTGCTGCAATATTGTATTCTCGTGTTATAACGTGTTATAAAGTAAAATTATTCACTAAGTTAAGTTCTGTAGTGGCTTTTGTTTATAGTTTTCATTATAACTTATCTCTGTTCACAGTATAGCATAGGGTATTTAAGTACGACATTATTATTTGAAAACAGTTTTGCAGAGAAGTTTTTAGACGATTCAGAACACTATTTACAGGTGTAAATCCTCCAAATAGAGAGACCGTTCGACGACTTGTAAACAAAATTAGAAAAACTGGTTCTGTACTCGATAAGAAACCAAGGGTAACAAAATGTGTGCTGACTGAGGATAAATTAGACGAAATAAGAGAAAGATTAGAACTTACGCCAACAAAATATGTAAGGCGACTTGGCCAAGTAACCAGTATTTCAAAGAGTATGGCCTGGCGAGGTACACACTATTACATATTAAACCATACAGAATAACAATAGTGCATGAACTTTTGTCATGTGCAATAAACAAGTGGGAGAAGTGCCGTGCAGTTGATATGCCTGGCAATTGATGACTCACTGCCCGCAGTCACTTTTCCCGCTAGCAGGTCACAGGTTGAGTGAGACACATTGTATTATATATTTCATCTACAATACTAAACTCAAAATGAGCCATTTGACCAGAACACGCTTTACATATCCTCGGGTTCTTTAGCGTGCCACATATTTGTGTGTCATGGATTGACGAGCCTCGGGGAATGAACGCGACAAATGTATAATGCCTGTCCGGGGGTGCCAAACACTTAAAGCAATATCACTATACAGAGTGGGTCAAATCTACCTACTATTAAACTCAACAACTTACTTACTTTCTTACTTACTTACTGGCACTATCGAACCCGTAGGTTCATGGCCGCGCGGGCATAATCTCTCCATACATCCCTATCCTGAGCTAATGCTTTCCAATCATTTCCTGTATAATCTACTTCCCTCAAATCATAGTTAATGTTATGCTTCCACCTCATTCTTGGTCTACCAACTGGACGTTTTCCCTCTGGTTTTCCTACAAGAAGCTTTCATGCACATCTTTCAATCCCATTTCGTGCAACATGTCCTGTCCATGGCAGTCTACGAGACTTAACTGTTATTATTATATCTGGCTTCCTATAAAGACCGTGTAGTTCACTGTTATGCAGCTTTCTCCATTCACCTGTCTGTTCATCTCTCTCTTTGGTCCAAAAATGTTCCTAAGAACTTTATTCTTAAATTCTCGTAATTTTCTTTCCTCCTTAAACAGTCGATGCTTCGCACCCGTTTAATATAATTGGTGGAATAATAGTTTTATATAGGCTTATTTTAAGTTTAACTTTTTTAAGGAGTTGGGACGTCAAGAGTCCCTGTAATGCATAATAGTACGAATTTTCAGAATTGAGCCTATGTTTAATTTCTTTGTGCACCTCTTATGCTGATGATGTAGTATTATTAGCCGATAGCGAGGAGATACCAAAGGACAACACACACACACACACACACACACACACACACACACACACACACACACACACACACACACACACACACTATTGAGTAACACTAAGAAATTAGGACTGGAAGTAAATATCAATAAAACTAAATATATGGTCACACGTAGAAATTCATTATATAATAGAAATGGACAGCTAATGACAAATGAGGGAAATTTTGAGGAAGTAACTGAATTCAAATACCTAGGAACAATAATCACAAATAGGAATGAGATGCACAAAGAAATTAAACATAGGCTCAATTCTGGAATTGCGTGCTATTATGCATTGCAGAGACTATTGATGACCCAACTCCTTTAAAAAAAAACTTTAAACTGAAAATATATAAAACTATTATTCTACCAGTTATATTATATGGGTGCGAAACATGGACTCTTACTTTAAGGGAGGAAAGGAGATTACAAGTATTTGAGAAAAACGTACATAGGAAAATTTTTGGACCAAAGAGAGATGAACAGACAGGTGAATGGAGAAGACTACATAACAATGAACTACTTGGTATTTATAGGAAGCCAGATATAATAAGAACAGTTAAGTCTCGTAGACTGCGATGGGCAGGACATGTTGCACGTATGGGGAGAGAAATACTTGCATGGAAGCTTCTTGTAGGAAAGCCAGAGGGAAAACGCCCAGTTGGTAGACCAAGAATGAGGTGGGAGAATAACATTGACTATGATTTGAGGGAAGTAGATTATACAGGGAATGATTGGAAAGCATTAGCTCAGGATAGGGATGTATGGAGAGCTTATGTCCGTGCGGCCATGAACCTACGGGTTCGATAGTGCCAGTGAGTAAGTAAGTAAGTATCTCATTCCTATTTGTGATTATTGCTCCTAAGTATTTGAATTCAGCCACTTCCTCAAAATTTTCCTCATTTGTCATCAGCTGTCCATTTCCATTATATAATGTATTTCTATATGTGACCATATATTTAGTTTTATTGACATTTACTTCCTTTCCCAATTAATAACTAAAATGATATTCAACAAGTAGGAAGGATAGAGTATAGAATATAAAGTATACTAATTTTGTTCTTTGACCAATGAGGTGAATGTTTGGCATCGCATCATTGTATTGAAGAGGTAATTCTTTAAATGAAATTTGTCAGAAGAAGAAGAATATATATACCAACTGAAATTAATTAATTAAAGAATTTTTCAACTAATTAAAATTGGTTTCTTATAGTAAAGTAGATGTGACGTCATAGAAGCCACAAATTAGCTTGTATCGGTTCCGTCTGAGTTCTTTCAATAATATTTCTTGTATTGGAGTCTCGCAGATGTTTCCGAGAGGGAAATTTTTTATTCATAAGACTGGGAAATATTTTCAATATCAGTGACTCCTGTCTCCTCAATCTTGTTGCGATATTGAACCTGCAACCTGTGGCACACGACCCACTTTTGTGTAATGAGAAAAACTTGCAAGTGTCGCCATATCATTAAAAAAAGTATCTTGACATTGTTCAGAGCATCGTACTAAATTTGGGTTTTTTATAACTTCTTCTATGACGTGTGAGATCTTTATTCTTTTTCTGACTTTACAAACAATACAATTTCACTATTATTGATAGTAAAATATGCTTCATGCTCATATTATTATTTTTTTTTGCGCGATAGTGGGTTTTGTCTTACTTATAGCAATGACAACCATGATTGAAAGTTCAACTTCCTACATTTCTGGGTTGCCAACCTAAATAACTATACTGTAGTATTATATATTACAAACCACGTGTGGGAAGTAAAACCACTGCCCTCTATGTATACTACGTACAATGTATATATAAAAATATCCAAAAAGTAGTGTTAATATACATATGTCAACAGAAAGCAAAACCCGCATATACAAAACGATAGTTCGACCAGTTATCATATATGGAGCAGAAACTAGGGCTGATATAACAAAAACTAAACAAATAATAAGCACATGCGAAATGAAAATCTTAAGAACTATTCAGGGGAAAATATTATTTGATAAAATACACAACACAGAAATTAGGGACAAATGCCATTTTCAAGACATAACAAAATTTATTATAGATGGACGAAAATATTTGGAAGGGTCATTTAGAAAGAATGGAAGAAAACCGGCTTGCAAAAAGAGCTAAAGAAGATAGACCAATGGGCGGGAGAAGAACAAGAGGAAGACCAGCCAAGAGATGGATAGACAATGAATGCACATCCAATACGTCATCCTCAGAGGAGTAATTTTGGAAATAAACAGGATGAAAATCCTACAAATTAAGTTTAAGAAGAAGAAGAAGAATATATATTATACAAAACAAATCAGGGCATTTTAAATTAACTGAACTTTATCTGAAACAATATAGAACAATAAATACGTACTTGCTGCTATTTTATCACTGATTGGTGTCACGGTCTCCTGTAGTTTCAATTAATAAACATTGACCAGACTGTTAACGTTAGTCAGTTGTTTATAATGAACGAAAATATTTCCAACAAAGGTATTATTTTACTATTATTTATTGTTTTGAAAACACCATCGCGCAAAAAATAATGTACAACGTACGTTTGTGAAGTGTTTTACAGAATATCGGAAATTAAAAACCTCGCTATCGCCCGGTTTTTAACATTATCCGCGATTCTGTAAAAACCACTTCCAACATCGCATCGTAATATAGTATTATTTGCAACTTTAAAAATCATAAGTATTTTTACCTGGGGAACGGTCATCTAGATGGCGTGAGCAATTTTTCATGTTTTAAACCAGGATGACAAATATTTGAACTGTTGAAATTATATACGTAGCAAGATGATCATCATCATCTGCATTCATGGATTAGGTCTGTTGACCCGTTCCGACTTCAGCCCATCTCTTTCTAGGTCTGCCCACATCTCGGGTGCCTTTAGATTTGTATTTTGTTATTTGTTTTGGATATCTATCTTCATTCATTCTGTCTATGTGTTGCTTCCATTTTTGCCTATATGTATCTATTTTATCAGTTATTGCAAATATGTCAAGTTCCTGTCTTATTTCTGTGTTCTTGATTCTGTCTTCCTTAGTGCACCCTTTAACAGATCTCAAAAATTTCATTTCTGCCGCCGTTATCCTACTTAGATCTTGTTTTTTATGTATCCAGGCTTCTGAACCATAGAGCAGTATCGGTACTGCTAACGTTTTATAAAATTTTAATTGGGTCTCTCTTGTTGTTTTGTTATTTAGTGATAGTTTTATCGTACCACATATTCCCTGGAATTTTGCAAGATGATTTAAATATAAATACAGATGCTCTATCCGAAGCTGAAATAAGGACAGCTTGAAAACAGATACTAAGTAACTGACTAACTCACTGGCTGTATCGAATGCGTAACTTCATGGCTTCGCAGACATAAGCTCTCCATACATCCATCTCCTGAGCTAATGTTTTACAATTATCCTGTGTATAATCTATTTCCTTCAAATCATGGTTAACATTATTCTACCACCCCATTATTGGCCTACCTACTAGGCGCTTTGCCTCTGGTTTTCGTGCAGTGTTTCCATGCTACTCTTACATTCCCCATTCGTGCCACATGTCCTATCCATTGCAGTCTACCAGGCTTAATATTGTTCTTAATATATCTGGTTTACCATATTGATCATGCAGCTCAATGCTACGTAGTCTATACAATAGGGTGGTTCGAAAAACTCATTTTTTTATTTCGAAGTTGTAATAGCGCGGAAAAGTTGCGAATTATATAGACAAATTTCTTCCACTTACTTGTGTTTTGCACTCTTTTAACTTTACTATCTAACCTCTCTTGGTTAACTCTTGTTTTTTCGACCCCGACGCTATTAGGGCATTCGAGGGCTAGGGAGTCTTTCCTTTCTTCCATTACTTTTTTCCTTTATTTTCTTTTCTTCTCCAGAAAAGTCTGACCAGAGGCTATAAGATGGCAGCCCCATCACTGGTCTTGCCTTCCTTTGGCCAGCAACCAATCGAAGGGACTATTATTATGCTTTCAAGTCTTATACGAGAATTTCCCGGAAGTAGGAGGGACAATTTTCTATAGGATCGTAACAGGCCTTGGCCTAATACTTGGAAGGAAGAAGAAGAAGAAGAAGAAAAGAAAAAATATATCGAAATCGGTTGACATTTTCCGGTCGCACAAAGACTCCAAAGTTTGACAAAATATGAAAAAAAAAACTTCATTTTTGAGATTATTTCTTTAATTTTTTAATTAGATGTTTTCATAATGTAATAGTTTGTAACGTCTTCAAACAGAGACTAAAAACATTTTGTTTTAATTTAGTTTAGATCAGTTGATATCTTCCGATCGCGCATAAGGTCCAAAATTTGCCAGAATAATGAACATTATATTTTTACGCATTTTTGGTATATGATAAATAACTTCCAGAGTATTGATTGTCAGAGCCCACAGATAGACATAAACGTGCTTAGCAAAGATCAGAAATATCTACTTGATATTAAAAAAATTAATAATTGCAACAATGAATTTTTTTTTTTTCATATTTTGCCAAACGTCAGAGCTTTTGCGCGACCGGAAGATGTCAACCGATTTTGATTTCTTATTTTTTTAGCTGTATAATTCGCAACTTTTCCGCGCTATTACAACTTCGAAATAAGAAAATGAGTTTTTTTCGGTCCATCCTACTACACAACGAAAAGTTCCCCGTTATAGGCAATATACCTCCGAAAGCAATCAAAACCGATATAAAGACATTAGTAAAAATATGTAGGCCTATCTATATCCATTGTTAAACATTATATTGAAAAAAGAAGATATTCATAAAGGTTAGAAGGAAAGCTTAATTGTAAAATTAATAAATAAAGGTAATATTTCTAGATGTGACAATTGGAAATTAATAACCTTATTATATATACCAAATAAAGCAGTAACTAGGATTACCTTATATAGAAGTGAATCAGCTGCAGAAAAAATCCATAGGAAAGAACAAGCAGGATTCCACAAACAAAAAGTTGTACACACTGGAATAATAGTATTGTATTAGGACAAAATAATGAATGGCAAGGCATCCTGTGTTTAATATTTATTGCTTTGGAAAAAGCTATTGATTCAATCAGAAAGAGAAGCAATATGGAACACTCAACGAAGAAAATGCGATATTCCAACAAAATAATACACACGCACGCACATATATATAAAATATTTCTTGTGCAATGGATGGATGAGCTTTTACTTAAAACCATTGAAAATGACCTTCGTTTCACTGAGCTTCAAGGAAAGGTCACCCCAAATATGATTATATATCAATATTCAATATTGATTTGGGGGTGACCTTTCTTGAAGCTCAGTGAAATGAAGGCCTTTTTTCAATGGTTTTAAGTACAATTTCACCCATTCATTGTACAGGAAATATTTTATTTTACAAACAGTCCAAAAAGTTACAACCCTCTAGGGTTATAACTTTTTGGACTTTTGTGAAATAAAATATTTTCTGTGAAATGAATGGGTGTAAAATATTTCCTGTACTATGAATGGGTGAACGTTTACTTAAAACCATTGACAAAAAGACCTTCATTTTACTCAGCGTTAAGAGAAGGTCACCCACACATATATTTATATATCAATGTTTAATATTAATTTGGGGGTGACCTTTTCTTGAAGCTCAGTGAAATGAAGGCCTTTTTCAATGGTTTTAAGTACAATTTCACCCATGCATTGTACAGGAAATATTTCATTTTACAAAAGTCCAAAATGTTATAACCCTGATATACATGTAATAAAAAAACATGACGAGGGATAAAATTCTCGGGTGATATATGAAGGAAGGTTAACTAATATTTCTGTTACTACAACAGAAGATAGACGAGGCTGTTTACTGTCTCCAAGTTTGTTCCTTTTATTTTTGGATGATATTATGAAGAAAGTTATAAAGCGGAAGAAAATAAGAATGCAATGTAATATGACAGAAAGATTAGGAAAGCTTGATTTTGCGGATATTATTTTTATCTTATCTTTCAGAGAATTTTTAATGTGGAAATCAAATAATATAAATTGAAAAATGAAGTAATGAATTCGGGCCTTAAAATAAGTGTGTACAAGACATGAAATGAGAGTAAATACGATAACATATTCAACTTTTAATATAGATGGACAGGAAATAAGTGAAGTACAATCGTTTATATGGCTGCGAAACAAACAAGTTACAACACAAATAATACTCATTTATTTTGTAATAGGATCTTAGGACGAATATTAAATACGAGATAGTCTGATTTAATCTAATATATAATAAAGAATAGTTAAAAAAACTAACATAACACGCTTTATTAGAAAACCAAACTAAAAAAATTAAAACTAATTTTAATTTCCAACACGCTTGGGATAAAATTAAATTGGTCAACAAAAAAATCATCTCCAACACATATAGAATAAAACTAGAGTTATCAACAAAAAGAAAATAATTTTACCATCAAAAGCGTGGGGTGCTTTTTATGATTGTTACATTTTCTTCTTAGAGACTTTACTTTTACCAATATCTGTTTATTATCAAATATATTAACTGATATAGAGCACCCCACGCTTTTGATGGTAAAATTATTTTCTTTTTGTTGATAACTCTAGTTTTATTCTACGTGTTGGAGATGATTTTTTTGTTGACCACTTTAATTTTATCCCAAGCGTGTTGGAAATTAAAATTATTTTTATTTTTTTTAGTTTGGTTTTATAATAAAGCGTGTTGTGTTAGTTTTTAAAACTATTATTTATTTTTTATTTTTTAGTTTTAATATTTTATAGAATAAGATAAAAATGTAAATATCTTTAAATTCGATACTATTATAGTATGAGCTAAAAGTAATACTCTTCTAAAAAAATCCTCCCAGCCGGATTTGAACAAGCGACCTATGGATTGCTGAAATTATGTACCACTAGAGTTCACCGCTCTACCAACTGAGCTCTTACAACCATTGACTAAAAAGTCGACAAGTCCGCAACCTATTATACCAGTTTTCATTTTTTTGATTTTCTGATGATTCTGGCGAGGATTTTAGAAAATAAATATGAAATTATTGTATTGTCACGGGTCCTTTACAAGTATTCAAAGTTTCAAGTCGATCCAATTATTTTAAGTGGGTGAAAATAGCGTTGAAATATTCCGTTACATAGATAGATAGATACAGGTCAAGCTAATATAAAGCGTGTAAAAATCAGTGTTTGTTTATTTGTGCGCATTAGGCTATAGGGGAGTTGTAATACTCAACCCCTTCACCCTCAAAAATCACCCTTTGTAGCGAAAAAACGTGAAATAAAGTCCCTATTTTGACGTTTAATGACTTACGTTGCCTAAACCATAACAAATACACCATATTATTGTATACGGAACTCTACAAAATAGTCTGCGACAGCATATGTCTATCTTTTACGGATAACTCACAATAACCATTTTTGTCTTTCATTGATGTCAAGAAGATCGGGATAACCTGATTCCCGGGCAAGCATAGCAGCTCAAGGCTGGTGGTAAAAACACATTAACATTTATTTAGCAGTAGCAGCGCACGCCGGGTATTAGCAAGTATAAAGTAGATAACTGTGATCCAATATTGGACAAATACTCATTGAAAAACAAAGAAAGAAAGTGGCGTTTGATTGGACGTACTCTACAGTCTACACAAACCACAGAATTCTATAGAAACGTGTGCATTGGACTGGGATCTGCAAGGCAGAACAAAATTAACTTGGAAGAGAACAGTTGAAAGAGTTAAATGCGATCTGATAAAAGTTGGAAACTAGCGAAGATTTTTACAAGAAGTAGAACCAAAAGTGAGAGCTTCTTTAAAGCCATAATGCTGCATTTAGGAACAAGAGTATATGATGATATCATGAACATTCGATCACCATCAGATTATCTCTTCATTTGTTTTGTTCTATTCCATTAACATAGTTTAATCTCTCGCCTTACATATACTTTTACGTCACACACGCCACCTGGGCCTTACGGTGGCACGACATGTCGGGAGAGGGATTTTAACATAGATCACACATATATTTTTCTAACTACACAAGGATCACAATTATCTATTTTAATAAATAGAGGTGTAATACAAGGGTGTAGTTTATCACCTACTCTTTTTAATCTATATATTAATAACATCATCCAAAATTGGAAAAGTATTGTTAATATAGGTATAAGAATGGATCGTTTTAAAATATTAAACGTTTTAATGTATACTGACGATGTGGTTATTATTAAAAAAAATGAAAATAATTTGCAGTTCTCTTTCATCAATTAAATCAGTTATGCCAAGAATATAATTTCAAAATATCAAGAGAAAAAACAAATAATGACATTTTGGGGGAACGATCATATAAGATCAAAAATTGTAATAGACAACAAACCTACGGAACAAGTAACAAATTTTAATTATTTGGGTTGTAATTTTACCATAAACACAAAAACTGAAAGAGACATACATATGAGGCTGTCGAAATTCCAAATGATATGCGGAACTATACATAAAATATTAAAGAATAAAACAAGAAGAGATACTAGATTGAAGTTTTATGAAACATTGTCAGTTCCTGCATTACTTTATGGGAGCGAAACTTGGGTAATGACAAAAAAAAAATACAAAGTAGAATACAAAGCGCAGAAATTAACTTCCTTAGAAGAACAAAACAAAAGGCTGCACAAGATTGGATCGGATAAGGAATGAAGATATAAGAACAGAGTTAAATATATATCCATTTTATGAGAAAATCAGAGAATATAGAGAGATATAGTTTACACATGAGGAAAGAATGAATGTATCAAGATTATCAAGAGCAGCACTCAACTACAAGCCAAGAAGTTCAAGGAATGTAGGAAGGCCAGTGAAAAGATGGACAGAACAACTGTGTGGCGGAACAGGCAATTTGCTTAGCCCGTGAAGTGAAGAAGAAGAGAAGAAGAAGAAGAAGAAGAAGAAGAAGGACTTGGTGGTCTCTCCAAATGACGGATCATCTCAATGTACAATACAACATTAAAACGAAACATGATTTACACACACATTCGTACTAAACATGAAGAATGTGATGATAATGATGGCCAGATGTGGACCGTTTTGGGCTTAAAGTTTCCTGATATTTGTCTTACAGGTGAGGAAAAACCCCGAAAACCCCTCACCCAGGAAACCTGTCCCATCGGGATCGAACTCCCACGTAAAAATAAACATTTCCGAGCCAGATTCGATAATTTCCGAACATATGACATCAAGTCTGACAATTTGATTTCGAACATATTTAAGCGATATTCGACCTTCATATCTTCATACTGACACGAGCTGTAAATCGGATTGGTGAATATTCAATGCTAGCTTATGAATGAAAGCCTTCCTTCCTTTTTTGGTTCCACGGCACTTTGAATTAACCTTAGCCGCCCTTCAGGGTTTCTTGACCAATCTGATTTATAAAATAAAATAAGTTAAAGTATACCTTCTTAGGTAAAACCCGTCGTCCTCAACTTGTAAAATATGTAATCTTTATACATGTAGGCCTTTCAGAACAACTGTTCCATCTTCAGCAGGTCCCTCTTCGCTACAACATCACGACAACACCACATTAGGACAAGCAGCATCAACCATCATACTGGATGCTGTAGCGACGACAACACCACATTAGGACCAGCAGCATCAACCATCATACTGGATGTTGTAGCGAAGAGGGACCTGCTGAAGATGGAATGGATGTTCTGAAAGGCCTGCAGGCATAAAGATTACATATTTTATAAGTTGAGGACGACGGATTTTACCTAAGAAGGTATACTTTTACTTATTTTATTTTATGACTCTCCACCTCAACGGTTTTAACAATGAATTTTATTAGTATTGATTCAATCTGATTTAGTTAAGCTTATTTCCGTACAGATGTCGCTAGTGATATGTGGTCAACATGCCGCCTTAATGAGACATCTAGTGCACACTAAATGAACAAGGTAGTCGTGGTAATGTAAACACTGTTAGTCAGAGGAGGCCTTGGATTTGTGAAATTACCTCACGTATATAAAACTTACAGTCTGCGTCAAAAGGCCGGGGGATTAAAGTAGGAGCTTTTACAAAAACTGTATAACACATTCCTAAATTTCTGCTAGAAGTATTTTTAGTCTCCCTAATTCAGATGCGTTTACTGAGATAACTGATTTTTAAATTTGTGTTATTTATTTTATATTGCAAGTCTGCATATTATCGTCTTACTATAATGGTTGTCCGTTTGTATAAAAGCGGTGCCGCTTGACAATGATTAACATGTGGAATTATTATAGTGGCGGTAGTCCGCATCTTTGTATTTAATTATATATAAGAGCCGCGGGGAAACAATGCGAGCCGCTGGACAGTCATCATAGTGAGGCTACAATACTACATAATTTAAAATTATTTTACTACTTAATTTTATCTGTTTAATTTGTATTGTGAGGAATAAGCATTTTAACTGCAGGCTATAAAATATACTCAAGAATCTTAACATTTAGGTTAAAACAAATAACAGAGGTAATGTTAACAGAAGAACAAAGTGGATTCAGACCAGGGCGTTCATGTATGGATAATATATTTACGATAAAAGAATTTATAAACAAAAGAAGAGAATATAACATGGAAACACACATAGCTTTTATTGATTTTGTCAAGGCATTTGATAAAGTAGACAGAGGAAAACTCTGGACAATTTTAAAAGAAAAAGGAATTCCGAAACACTTAATAGCAGCTATAAAGAGTTTGTACTGGAACACAAATTTTGTTATAAAAACTAGAAATGAAGTAAGTAAAAATAAAATTCATACTAATCAAGGAGTTAAACAAGGATGCAGTATCTCTCCAGTTTTATTTAACCTATACATCAATGATATAATAAAAAAATGGAACGAAGAAACAAATAAAGGAATAAAATTAGATAAAACACACTACTTGAAAACATTATTATACGCTGATGACCAGGTAATAATAGCAAATACAGAAGACGAACTTCAGAGGAATATTTTTAAACTACATAATATATGTGAACAATATAATCTCAAATATCCATAGAAAAACTAAGGTAATGGCATTCCAAGGGAAAAATCAAATCAGATCGAAAATAGTAATAGGAACAAAATCATAGAACAGGTGAACCATCTCAATTATCTAGGATGTGACATTTCATTTAATTATGATAATGATATAAATAATAAAATAGCAAAATTCCAGGGAATATGTGGTACGATAAAACGAACACTAAATAACAAAACAACAAGAGAGACCCAACTGAAATTTTATAAAATGTTGGCAGTACCGGTACTGCTCTATGGTTCAGAAGCCTGGATACATAAAAAACAAGACCTAAGTAGGATAACGGCGGCAGAAATGAAATTTTTGAGATCTGTTAAAGGGTGCACTAAGGAAGACAGAATCAAGAACACAGAAATAAGACAGGAACTTGAAATATTTGCAATAACTGATAAAATGGATACATATAGACAAAAATGGAAGCAACACATAGACAGAATGAATGAAGATAGATATCCAAAACAAATAACAAAATACAAACCTAAAGGCACCCGAGATGTGGGCAGACCTAGAAAGAGATGGGCTGAAGTCGGAACGGGTCAACAGACCTAATCCATGAATGAAGATGATGATGATGATGATAATTTGTATTGTAATTAATTTGAATGTTCTCTATTGTTTTAGCTTATTTTGTATTTTTATTAGATAACTAGCTAAACCCAGCCAAGCTTCGCTGTGGCTCCATCTGATGCCAAAATGAATGGGAAAGTAAATAAAAGTATTCTAGCGAACATAGAATCACCGAGAAAACGCATCATTCAATTCAATCCCTGCTTTGCGTTGGTGTGGTTATGTGGATTGAAATGAGACCAAGATTTTTTTTTCACGGTAAATACCTTTTTTTATTGTTTATCCGTTTTAGGCATAAACATAAAGTTCAGACGTTTAATTGCCCGTAAGAGAAGCAATCGTTTTCTAAATTTAAACCGCCCACTTGCAAAGATTACCCTTTCGTTTTATAGATAGTCATAGCGAACGTAAGACATATAATATAATAAATAACGTATAATTCATCACATTTATACTATTATTATTATTATATTATTATCGTATAAAATCTTGTTTGTATACATGACATTTATATTGCCACATTTAATGTATCTTTAACTGTTTATAATTAGTATAGTGTATATCTATATTTGTCAAATATTTATTTGTATTTGTGCTGGTTGAGTGGAAGAGAAGGCCTTATAGCCTTAACTCTGCCAGAATAAATGAAACATAATTATTATTATTATTATTATTATTATTATTATTATTATTATTATTATTATTATTATTATTATTATTATTATTATTATTATACTAGAAATTAAAGTCGTTTGAACTCTAAAATGCGGGTATTCGAATGCAATATGAGTGAAACGAAAATGTAAAGGATTATTTCATTGAGGTGTTCTATTGTCACATTTAACCTCACAAAAATGTTGAAATTAAAAATGTTTTATTATACACATGGCTGCTTCTTCCTCTAAAACTTGTTCTCGATCCTAAAGCTGACGTTACACCACGTGACACCAAGTTGCTAAGAACTCTCAAGTTGATAATATCGCCTTTAATATTAACATGGAATGAACAATTGAATATCTAAATGTCGACGTGAAAAGTTAGTAAGCTCCAGGCTACATTTTTATTGGCCGGACTTCAGTAGAAGTTTACAAGTTGATGAAGTCCAAGATTAGAGAAAATCTAGTGATGTAATTCGCAATCTAGGGAACTGTACCAACCTAAACACACAACATTCTTAAAATATATTAATATAATAAATTTTTATATGAAGTTGAATTTGATAATATCTTCTTAATAAGTAATACTGTCATTCATCTCCACATCTGTCATTCTAATTTCCCATCGTCCAATCCTTTTTTCCCACATGCTGCTCAAATCACCACCAATTCACGTTATTTTTTGCCGTTATCTTCTTCTCCTACCAAGTGGCACTCATTCAAAAATTCTTCTTGGCAATCTGTTTTTTTGCCATTCTATTTACATGACCATACGGTTTATATATATATTCCACCGCTGTGGTCTCGAGGTAGCGTGCTGCCTTGTCACGCAGCGGGCCCGGGTTCGATCCCCGGTCGGGCCAGTTTTTCTGGGTGAGGTTTTTATCGGGGTTTTTCCTCACCTGTAAGAAAATGTCAGGAAAACTTTAAGGCCCAAACGGTCCCCGAAATCATATGGCCATCATTATCATCATCTTCCTTCACCGGTGTGGAAAGCAACGGGAAGCTACCACACCTACAATTCCCTAGTAAAGCTGCAACGCATAGCAGTGAAAGACCTGCCCTCGGGCAGGATTACTATGGATGGATATATATATATATATATATATATATATATATATATATTCGCTCTGTCTATACCATCATCATGAGCAGCAACAGTACAGCAGTACATTTTGGCCTCTTTCAGGATTTTCTATCTCTGGTAACGAGACACCATCCTTTAATTCCCAACTTCCTTAGGCCCTCCTAAACTCCACAATATTCTGTCCACATTCCTTTTACCTTCAGATTTACAAAAACTCCTGGCTGTAGTATTCTCGATCATAAGAGAGCTTTTAGGATTGTTAAATATCGTGTATATATTGGCTGCATCCCGTGAATCCACAGTGTAAACTCCTTCGCGTTTGTTGGCGCATGCGCGTGGTGTCTGCCTGGGACTTAGAAAAAAATTCTCACTGCACATAATAGGAACTTTATACATACATATTATAAGTAATTATTTATATTTCTATCTAATAAATATTTTAATTATTGAAATACTATTTTTATGCAACAAACGAATTTATAAGAAATATTTGGATTCCTTACAAAGTTATAAATTTGTATTAAATATTTTAAAGTAATGAATTATTCCATTTTAATTCAAGATTTAAATATTCTAAATCTTCTGCTTTAGGTTCTATAATATTATTAAGTTTTCCCTATGTTGTTATTGCACATTATTGTTATGCAGTCCAGCTAGCAAGGAATATTCATGGCAAGTTTTCAGTAAAATGCAAGCTTTGAGGTCGAGACAGAGCGAAATCCTTATTAATGAAGGCGGTGGGAATGAAGACATAAACCGGGCTTATGATAACGCAGATCTCAGTTTACAACTAGGCTTAAACTTTACGATGCACTCAAGCTAATGCACATTCCAGATTTTGAGTTCCCTATTTTGCTGAGTAAAAGACAAAACACTCTGTATCGATGGGTTCTATTTTTTATTTTACAATTTACTCCAATAATACTTTGAGAAAAACTAGATATTAATCAATTTCAGATACTGAAGAGGAACAGTGATTCATAGATATGCATCAATCGGATAGCTTTCAGTCACAAGTATTGCAGAGGAATTACACTAGTCAACATGATTCTTGTCTCATGAGTACCAAGAGTTATAGACCTACTTAATGCAGTTTTTTAGCGTGTTTTCAAATACATATTCGGAATTTCTCCATCACCCACAGTTTTTTTATTTCAATTTCAATTAATGGATTTAAATATTTTTAATAACCTTTTTTTCGTCCAATTGTTCATTGCAAAATAAAATCAAATGAGCTAACTCAGGAGATTTCAGCTATGGAAAAGAGATATCAAGGCGAATGGTATCATAATATGCTGGCCGATTATAATTATTGTTGGCCCATCAAGAGGGATGCTTCACAGGCCGAAATATAGCAGAAAATTGTCATTTCTTACTTTCTAGGTGAGTCCAAATGTTCGAATATTGTGTAGTTACGAATGAAGAAAATATTAAAGTGTTTGAAATTATAAATTCCTGTCTAGGAAACCTTGCATGATGGAGAAAACCCAATATCATATTTGAATTCAGGAGAAAAAATACTAACACAATCACATATTTTTCTTTCTGAGACAAAAAAAAAAGTTTATTTTTTGTTGCTCTTTGTAATTATTAAATAACAATTTATACAACTTTCTAAGGGGTCAAAAACTAATAACAATTTTAAAGAGAAAAAATTAAGATCCCACTTGATAAAGAGGGGGAAAATGCTGCAAAATCAATTATAAAAATGAAAAACAAAATTTGCTTGTTACAATAGTCATAGTCAAAGAGCGAACATTGCCAGATAAAAATCAGCTGTCGAAGAGCAGAAAATAAGTAAACATCAAATCACAAAGGTCAAAGAACCAAAATTGCAGGTAACAATCAGTCGCAGGTGTCAAAGAGCGAAAATTGTTAGAAAACAACCAATTGAAAATGTTAATTAAGATCACAAGTGAAGAAGAGCGAAAAACGCTAAACAACCAAATACAAAGATGTAAAGCAAACTTTACTATATAACAATTAATCACAGATATTAGATACACTATTAAACTCATGCCCCAATTGATAGTCAATGACTAATCACGTTTCAATGAATTTTGTTTTACAACCAATGACAGTCGCGTTTCACCTCGCTCTTTATCGATTTATTTTATCAGCTCCTGCTTTTGTGATAAATAAAGCTCCTCCTTTTTAATATTCTGAACAGGTCTGAGATACATTTTTCTCCATCAAATACATTGCATGTAGCAAATGAACTGATTCCGTGATTTTACTTAGTTGTTTATTAAAAAAAATTAATAACTTATAATGTTGATTATAATGTATAGTTTGAAGTGTTTCATTATATCTCCACTTGGGTGCATTCTTACAATATTGCGATCCTATTTGGCAATAAATAATATGATAAAGTTGCAGTGAATGAACATAACCTCACATTTCTGATTTGTTTTCGAACATCGACATTTACATTAAGTATATAAATATTTTAAAATAATTGTATTTAAATAATGATTTTTGCGTATACAGCTTAATTTTATTCGTTAAATAGTCCTAACAAATGCCTCTCTTGATTTCCAAATCCTCTTGGTAAATTGGAAATCACTTGTGACATTACTTATGATAAATTACACTGGTCAACATGATTTGTGTCTCATGAGTACCAAGAGTTGTACTTAATGCAGTTTTTTATCGTGTTTTCAAATATGTATTCGGAATTTTTTCATCACCCACAGTTTTTTTTATTTCAATTTCAATTAATGGATTTAAATAATTATTTTTTAAATAAACTTTTTGTCATCCATTTATTATCTTGGCGCAGTGAGCGTTGAGCACGGGGAATACTTTCATCAAGAGATTTCAGCTATGGAAAAGAGATATCAAGGCAAATAGAATCCTAATATGCTGACCGATTATTGTTGGATCATCAAGAGGGATGCTCCACAGGGGAAATATAGCAGAAAATCGTCATTTCTTACTTTCTAGGTGAATCCGAATGTTCGAATATTGTGTAGTTACGATTGTAGAAAATATTAAAGTGTTTGAAATTATAAATTCCTGTCTCTCGGAAACTTAAAACATGAGACACTTTGATAAAGTAGTTAAATCTTAGAAAGTACTGTGTTTTGAAAACACTAATTAGAGGTTAAATTCCTCTTTTAACTTTCTTTAATTTCATGACTACTTAAATATGTTCACTAAATAATAAGAGAAATAAAAAAAAGCTTAAAACCTATAAAAATAATAAATAATTTAAAGACAATGGTAAAAAACTCCTCCACGTTGCGTTGGTGGAGAAAAACCTATATAATATTTGAATTCAGGAGAAAAAGTACTGTCAGAATCACATATTTTTCTTTCTGAGACAAAAAAAAAGTTTCTTTTTTATTGCTCAGTGTTATAAATAACAATAAAAAATCTGTTAAAAAGCGACAACTACTATATAACAGTATTTTATTGTAAAGAGAGCAATTGAGTTATCACAAAGAGCAAAAACTAAGATAATTTCTGCCAACTTTGTATTGAATAATATATATGAGAAATATGCGTAGTTCTGGCGCATTGCTTGTGTATTACTTTAAGGGGAAATGTGATGAGATGACAGGATAGGAAAATGTTGCTTTGTTAGCAGAATTAGACTTGGATGAAATGTGTCGCTATAGGCATTGAAGTGTCCACAAACAGTTGGCCCGAGGTTGTACGTAACGAGTTGTAATTGGATGGCAAATCTCTGCCTGAGAAATCAATCTCTTTGACGTGTGTCCTGCCATAACGGATGTGAGCTGCTTTGGTTTCTGTCATTAGCTCATTTAGCCATGCCATGGGTAATTAGTTTACACCGCATAGCTGTACGCATGAAACCATTACACAGACAATCTATTGTTTCTCTAATTATAAATCTTTTTATTTTGTTTTCTTGCTAACAAAAAAAATTTGTCAAATCAGGCAGAAAATTATTTTTCATAAGTAATACCACGAGTGATTTCCAAATTATCGATAAATTCACGACTCACGAAGTGAGGAGTGAATTTATGTAGAGAATTTGGAAATCAAGAGTGGCATTTGTTTGGACTACTTAACAATAAAATTAAGCAGTTTACTCACAAATCATTATTTAAATATAGTTATTTTAAAATATGTATATATTTAATGGAAACGGCGATGTTTGAAAACAAATGAGAAACGATCGGTACGCTTCATTTGCTTCTTTTGTTCGTCAGTGCAACCAGATAATATTATTTATTGCTAAAGGAACGCAATATTGTAAGAATGCACTCTAGTGGAAAAAAATGAAACACATCAAACTGTACATTAATTCATTTCTGATGTCCTAATGATGTAAATATGACAATTATATTTTTCTGAAATGTTATTACCTGGGGAAAAAAATACATTTAAGAAAGTGCAAACAGTGGTTTCTTTTTTTGGTGGTATAATCAATTGCTACAAATGTTTTTATATTAATTCCCGCATGCGGTATGTGTTGACATTCATGCACTATATATACAATCTGGTAGCCGTATTTCTTGGTGAGTCAGTCACTGCAAAACTGCAAAATAATGCTATGACCTATTCAGAATATTAAAAAGGAGGTGCTTTCTTTATTATGATAAACTTTAGTTGGTAAATTCTAGGCGAAACACGACTGTGATTGGTTGTAAATAAAACATCATTGTAACGTGATTGGTCATTGACTCTCATTTGGGGCATGAGTTAAATAGTCATAGAAAGATAAAACTAGCATTACATTTTACAAGTAGTGCATTTGCCTGAATTCAAATACGTGAACTTTTGTATAACAACAAGGACAATTCAATAGAATCCACATATTGCTATAGTATCATTGTTTGTATAGGTGTATATTTGTAAACATTTAATGTTGTGTTGTCTCGGAGGAGGTCCTGGCATTGAGCTGATCACTCATTCGGGGAGGCCCTCCATGTCTTTGTGTGGTAAAAAAATTATGTATGTGATCCATAGTTAAAATCCCTCTTCCGACAGGTTGTGTCACTGTAAGGGCCGGGTGGCGCTATGGCACGTAAAAGTGCCTTTAAGGCGAGAGGTTAAACTGCGTTAACGGAATGGAACATTTGTAAATATATCATAGGATTTAATTAGTTGCCTACAAATGTAATTAAAATAAAGTCTAGACATGTTTTACAGGATATGTTATCTGATATTTCCTTTATTAAGGGGAGCCAGCTTTCAATAGAGGTATGAAAATGTATCTCAGGTTCAATTAAATTACTTTTTTGTATTAGTTAGGAGTACATTTACTTTAAAATATGTATGCATTTTTTATGTCTTCAACCTCTCGGCTTTTAAACTTTTTCATATGAATATTATAAAGATAAATATTTTGAATAAATATTTTACTGAATATGCTACGGGGGCTTCAGTTCTTGTGAATTAAATATCCTGAAAAGTTCAAGCCATTTACTCAAGTAGTTCTTTATAAAAATGTACCACATTGTTGAAAAATGTGACAATTTCCTCACACTATTTAGAAAAAATCAATTCAGATTAAATGTTTTAAGATATACATGTATATATACAAGATATGAAAAGAAAAATAAACTCCTGCGTCATAATTTGTACCTGAGACCTCTAAATCTATACGTTAGCGCTCTAACTAATTGAGCCACTCAGGAATCCTAACACAAACTTTTATTTTTTTGTACATATATATATATATATATATATATAATTCTCGATTCATGAGAGGCAGCGGGATATCGGTCCAACTGCCATCTAGTGACTACTATAACAAAGAAGCATTGTAAAGAGAATTTTTACTTTATAGCAGTAATGCTTGCATATTTAGATATTATAATTCAATTGAGTTATAACATATATATTTATAGCCGATATAAGCTAAATGTTTCCATAATTAACATATGACATTTTAATAATGTCAATTCATTAGAATCGGAATATAAATTCGGTTACGAGATACTTTTTACTCCTCTACACAGCCGATTCCCCTTAAACCGGTTTTAATGGGATGTGGTATGTCCATGCAGGAACATTTGCTTTTTTATACATTATAGAGTCGCCTTTTTATTGTATATTCATAATGAAAATTCGTCTTCTTCTTCGCCCTTCCGTTAGTTTTTTATCTTATTGAATTCGAGGATTTGGTATCAATCCGCCTGTATTGGACTCGAAGTCTTCGTTCCATATTCTTATGGTTTGCGTCTTGATCTTCTCCCACTTGGTCTGTACTTAAAATCAATATTCGGCCATTCAATCCTTCCCACGTGCTCTCTCCAGCTTAATCTGTTATATCTTCAATTACTATGTTAATGTCTGTCACTCAGAATGATTATTTTATTAATCATGGTTATAGAACTGTTTTTTAGGAAGTTGCTGAATTAAAATACCTAGGAACAATAATCACAAATAGGAATGAGATGCACAAGGAAATTAAACATAGGCTCAATTCTGGAAATGCGTGTTATTATGCATTACAGAAACTCTTGACTTCCCAACTCTTTTCAAAAAATGTTAAACCGAAAATATATAAAACCATTATTCTACCAGTTATATTATATGGATGCGAAGCATGGACTCTTACTTTAAGGGAGGAACGGAGATTACGAGTATTTGAGAATAAAGTTCTTAGGAAATCTTTTTGACCAAAGAGAGGTGAACAGAATGGTGAATGGAGAAGACTGCATAACAATGCATTACATAATCTTTATAGGAAGCCAGATATAATGAGAACAGTTAAGTCTCGTAGACTGCGATGGGCAGGACGTGCGGCACGAATGGGGAATGAAAGACGTGCATGGAAGCTTCTCGTAGGAAAACCAGAGGGAAAACGCCCAGTTGGTAGACCAAGAATGAAGTGGAAGAATAATATTAACTATGATTTGAGGGATGATTGGAAAACATTGCCTCAGGAGAGGGATGTATGGAGAGCTTATGTCCGCGCGGCTATGAACCTAGGGGTTCGGTAGTGCCAGTGAGTTAGTTAGAGAACTGTTTTATCGAATATTACCAAACTAACACAGGGACTATCTAACCCGTAGGTAAATGGCCGCGCGGACATTATCTCTCCATAGATACTTATCCTGAGCTATTAAAAATAAAATAAAATAAATTAATTTCATTATAAAACACATGACAAAACATTATAGGACCATGCAATTATTCGATACACTTAACGATCTCAGACGCGATATGAATTTTGAAGTTTCTGTAAATAAAATTGAATGAAAATATCCCTAATTGGGAGACACAAATGAAGAAAGAAAATTCGGACTAACAACTGAACCTCCGAATTTCTTGGTGGTTTTGGATTTAAAATGTACATTAAGCGGTTTTAACAATAATACACAAAAAATAATTACGGTTTAAGGAGAAACTAAGCACAAAAATTACAAAAAAATAAATCACTATTTCCTATTCCGTCCCAATTAGGTTATTATACGTACATAAGCACGACAAGCACGCTGGAACTCAACGCCCAGCTTATTCTTCTTTTCTTTACGCATAAATACATAAGATATAGAAACGCTCCGCGATTTTATTTTTTCTTCGCGCATTAATAAGTGATAATAATAATAATAATAATAATAATAATAATAATAATAATAATAATAATAATAATAATAATATAATTTATTTATATACAGATTTTCAATGTTTACACATCTCTCTGTGCTTAAAGTTTTATTTTCGTTATCCATGTCCTTCAGTCTTGTTCTCATTCAAGTAATTTCTTGCATCCACGAGTTTCGAGGTCTTTCTTTCTTTCTTTCTTTGTTTCTATCTTCTTCCAGGTGAACAACATTCCAATGATTTTCTGGGTAGCCTTTCTTATTTCATTCGTCGTACATCCCCATACCAATTTAATTGAATATTTAATATTCATTTTTTCTGTCCACCGCTGCGGTCTCGAGATAGGGTATTGCCTTGTCACGCAGCGGGCCCGGGTACGAACCCCAGTCGGGACAAGTTTCCTGGCGAGGTTTTTTTTTCGTCATCATCATTCACATTCGCATTAGATGAAGTTTAGAATTAATGACTCTTGGTGCACCACTTGCATCATCACCCATCATATCATTGGGCACCTTAACTCCGCCTTCCAAGCGCCACAACATCAGAAGTGGGTTACACAATTACGCCAATGCCAGGAGTGAACACCAGAAATGTCGTAACGACAACCTGGGGCACTGAATACAAAACTACAGAGCCGGAGCTCAAAGTAAAAATCATCAATGCACTAAAATATTCGCTTTTGGACGTTTAAATGACTTATACTGCCTAAACCATAACAGATGCACCAAATTAATGTACCCAGAATTAAATATCTAAAAAAAAAACTCTGCAAAAATAGTCCGCAAAAACATACATCTCTCTTTTACGGATAACTAATACTAACAATTTTTGTCTTTCAGATCATTGATGCCAAGAAGATCTGAATAAACGATTCCCGGGCAATGCCCGGTATTCAGCACAGGGTATCTAAAATATTTACGATATAAATTTGTAATTATTTTTCTTTTTAACTTATTAAACTTACCATAAAATACATTTAATTTATTTAGGCGTAGAAGCGTACGCCTGGTATTAGTTAGTCATAAACAAAAATTAATTGTACAAAAATGTTATATAACAATCATCATGATTAACAGGTGTACAAGAGTTATAACTTGAACGCACATTTCTTCTAAGTCCTACTCGGCACAGCGCTGGATTCAAACCCGGGCCCGTTGCATGACAAGACAACACGCTATCTCGAGACCACAGTGGTGGACCCGGGCCCATATACGTTCGATAATATGTTATATAACTTAATTTAAAAAATCTCTAAATGATGGTAAAAACTCCATTAAAATCGGTGAAGTAGTTTTAGAGTCCAACCGACTCACAGACACTCATTTATATAGTGGAATGCAGGCTTTCACGGCCGGTAATCATGGTAGTAAAAGATTCCGGGCTATGTGGCCGTGGTCTATAACTGGCGTTTCTTCCAGACGTTTCTCCCTCAACTGCGGAGGGCATCTTCAGTGGCGAGCGCTAGAGGCTGTTGTTTCCCTGTCGTAGACTCGACTGCGAATGTCGAGTCTACGACAGGGAAACAACAGCTTCTAGCGCTCGCCACTGAAGATGCCCTCCGCAGTTGAGGGAGAAACGTCTGGAAGAACGCCAGTTATAGACCACGGCCACATAGCCCGGAATCTTTTACTACTCATTTATATATTCAGTTAGTATCTTTCCTGTGCATACACCAGATTATTTTAAATAAAAATGGCACCACTAATAAAGTTTTGAAACATAAATGTACAGAAAACATCGTATGATGTAGCGAGCTTCATTATAAAGACATAAATTGCATTAAAATTGTATAAGAACAATATACGAGATTAACAAAATCTATTAATCATAAAAGGGGTTGAAATGATGTACTCTTTCTGTGCATACACTTGTGTAACTTGTGTATTGCATGGGGTAGATCTAATTTGTTTACGTGTTGTATTGATCTTAGTTTTGTGTATCGCTAGAATTGACTAATGCTATCTTTGTTCCTATTTCTTCAGTTAATTGATTTCAGTATGGCAAAGAGGAAGCAACTCAATGACGTTTAAAGAACGTTCGTCGCCGTGGCGTAGTCGATAGAGTCCCTACCTTCCACTCCGGCGACCCGGGTTCGATTCCCGGCGGCGTAGGGGATTTTTAAAATCTCCACCTTGGGTCTGGGTGTGTGTCCTGCCTTGTGTTTGTATGTGTGAATAAAATAAAACGGTTAACAAAGGTAAAGCACAAAGGAAGAACAGTGTAAACGAAAGAAAAATGAGAAAGGAAGAAAAAAAAGTATAAGAGAAAAATCTATGATGTCCGTCGCCGTGGCGTAGTCGGTACAGTCCCTACCTTCCACTCCGGCAACCCGGGTTAGATTCCGGGGGAGGGTAGGGGATTTTAAATCTCCACCTTGGGTCTGGGTGTGTGTCCTGTCCTTGTGTCAATATGTGAGAATAAAATTATGTTAACAATAAGGTAAAAGAAGAAGGAAAAACAGTGTAAACGAAAAGGAGAAAAAAAAAAGAAAGTGATAGTGAACATGGCTCTGAAGGGTTATAGTTTACGAAAAATAGGAGTACTGACCAACAAAAGACATTCTACAATTCAGAGAGTGGTTAATAAATTCAAATATCAGGGCTCAACAGCAAATTTGCCTAAACAGCCCAAGAAACATATTCTTAATCAGATAAAAGGACGTTTTCTAGTTCAGCAGGTAAGGTCTAACCCGAGACTAAGTGTGCCTAAACTGTATGTAATTCCGGAACAGGAAATAGGGAAAAATACTACTATTGTATGTAATACAACCATCCGCCGTGTATTGTATAGGGCAGGATATCATGGACGACGGCCTAGAAAAAGGCCAAATGTTAGTCCATTGAACCGTGCTAAAGAGCATGTGAATCACGGTCAGGACTTCTGGGATAAAGTCACGTGGACCGATGAAACAAAAATAAGCCTTTTTTGGGTCGGATGGTATCCTGAATGTATGGAGGAAATCAAATACTGCCACCGAAGTTAACAACAAACTTCCCACAGTTAAATATGGTGGCGGCTCCATAATGATTTGGGCCTGCATGTCATCCAAGATAGTTGGATATTCAAATTGTAGACGGAATCATGGACAAATTGGGTTATAATCCATCCATAGTAATTCTGTCCGAAGGCAGCTTTACTAGGAAATTGTAGGTGTGGTAGTTTCCCGTTGCTTTCCACACCGGTGAAGGATGATGATGAGGATGATGATGATGGCCATGTGATTTCGGGGACCGTTTGGGCCTTATAGTTTTGCTGACATTTGTCTTACAGGCGAGGAAAAACCCCGATAACAACCTCACTCAGAAAAACTGCCCCGACCGGGGATCGAACCCGGGCCTGCTGCGTGACAAGGCTGCACGCTACCTCGAGACCACAGCGGTGGACGGGGCTATAACAACATTTTAAAAACAAATGTTAAACAAAGTGCCCAAAAAACGGGATTACCTGCTAAGTATTACTTCCAACAGGACAATGATAGCAAACATACCGCTGATATAAATAAGGAATGGCTAATTTGGAATGTTCCCAAACAGTTAAACCCCCCCCCCCTCAGTCGGCAGACTTAAACTCTATCGAACATCTATGGGTCATTTTGAAGAGGAATCTTCGTAAAAAGAATGTAAGTTCAAAAGAAGATCTAAAACAGGCAGTGTTCTAGAGTTGGAAAAAAAATCACCCCTGATATGTGTCAAAGACTGGTGAATTCCATGAGAAGGAGATGCCAGGAAGTTATTAAAAGTAGAAGATATTCCACCAGATATTAAATTACGTGAATAATGAACAGTTTTATTTATTTTATTGCCAGGCGTACGCACAGAAAAGGTACACAAAATATGAATAATTAAGTGATTTTTTGTTTATTTTTAAATGAAATTAAGAAATTATTTATTGTTTACTTATTTATATCTTGCAAAAACCAACATGGAATTCACATTTAAAAGAAAAGATAAATAATAATCCTTTATCCAGAATTTGGTATTTTATTTGTTCTACAACACTGTACGCATAGCAATGGTACTAATTATATAATATTTTTAAAAAAAGCGTGTTATAATATAGTTATTTTATAATGTATTTAAGTTTGTATCAAATTATGTTGCGAGATAATGTTATCGTTGTATCTGTTATGAAGGGATCGCTTGTCTTCTAAACTCTACACAAGCTTCTCCGCGTTTGTGTTTTGTTGATGTGCAACACAGTCGAGTATTAAGATGGCGTACGTTGTATAAAAACCCGTGCGTGCCGTGTGCAAAACTTAATAACAAAGTTTGTAATAACTGTGATAGTTGTTTAAGGTTGTGTACAGTGTTTTAGTAATGTTTTACGCGTGTTTTGATGTGTGTAAAATGGACATAGGAACTGTGATTGTCTTGAATTCTGCACAAGGTTCGTAGATTTGTGTTACGATATTTGTAAGTTTTATTGTTAATCGTTTAGCACTGAAGTCATCAATAAATCTCTCTACTGTAAGCTTAGTTTGACCTCCATCTTGAAGGTACCTTGGCTCAAGTTTCCAACAGGGATCGGACATTAAAAAAAAAACCTTACACAGATTCTATCATATTTTACTTTCACGTACTATTTTTTATTCAACACTTGCTAATACCCGGTGTACGCTGCTACTCTAAGTATATGACGTGTTTTTACGTTTAGTTGAATAAGTGAAAAAAGGAAAAATAATTATAAATTTGCTCTCTTCGTTATTTGCAGCTAAAACAACAATAAACTAATTAATTCTATTTCAAAATTACCTTTCATACAAACCAAATAGTAAATAAAATTGAATATTCAAGCAATCACTATAAGTAAAGCCATATCGTAATTATTTTTAGATACAACTTGCTGATTACCCGGCGTTGCCCGGGAATCTACTATCCCGATGTATTTGGCATAAATGAGCCGAAACACAAAATTCGTTATAAAAGAATACCTTCCGTGCGCTTGCTACGCTTGCCCGGGAATGTACTTATCCCGATCTTCTTGGCATCAATGAAAGACAAAAATGGGGAAAAACTGCACTTAAACTAGCGTGAAATATTTTCAAAGTCCTATAGAACAACAGTGCGCATGCACTAGAGTTTATAGAGCCAGCTACAACCCACAATCGAACCACATATCGATTATCATCCTCGATTACTATCCGTCGCCATGAAATTTAAATTATCAATATTTGCAATAAATCCCCAAATCTATGTTAAAAAATATAGGCCTACTAATAATATTAAAATTACCAAACGTTTATTAAAAATGGGTGTACACTTACTTATCACTCCCTAACGCTGACCCAACCAGTGATAACCCAAAACAGCGATAGAAAAATCATAGACTAAGTAATATACTCTGTGGAGAAAATAGTAGTTAGCATCACAATATTGTCTAACAGTGTCATAATATTGTGATTTGCATATTTAAATAAATAGTTGAAAATAATTAGACAATTATTGTCTAATAATGTTATAAAAATTGTTTGAAAAAGTTTAAAATATTAAATAATGTCAGTAAATACAGAAGAAGAGCTATAGTTTACAACAATATAACCGAAAAATCAAGCGCTAGTAAAAGTGCAGTTGAGCCCAAAAATGGTTGTGTTATCCGTAAAAGATAAACATTATGCTGTTGGGTACTTTTTTTTAGAGTTTTTTGAGATATTCAATTCTGTGTACATTCATTTGGTTATGTGTTATGTTTTAGGCAGCGTAAACCATTTAAGCGTACAAAAAGCGATTTTTTTACGTTTTTCCTTCAAAGGGTGATGTTTAAGGGTGAAGGGCTTGAGAATTAAAACTATCTTATAGCCTATAACCTTCCCCCGGAAAATTCTGAACATTTTGCAAAAAACCCTATCACAATCGGATGAAAGGTATGACAGAGCATGCTTGCCCGGGAATCTACTTATCCTGATCTTGGCATCAATGAAATATAAAAATGGTTATTGTGAGTTATCCGTAAAAGATAAAAATATTCTGTCGCGGACTTTTTTGTAGAGTTTTTTGAGATATTCAATTCTATTTACATTAATTTGGTGTATTTGTTATGGTTGAGGCACCGTAAACCATTTAGGTCAAAATAGGGACTTTATTTCACGTTTTTCACTGCAAAGAGTGATTTTTGGGGATGAAGGGATTGAGTATTACAACTATCTTATAGCCTATGTTCATCCCGGGAATCTCCTGAACATTTTGCAAAAAGCCCCATCACAATCGGATCAATGGTATGGCCGCGCATAAAACAAACATTCATATTTATATATTAGATTTCCTTTAATTCGAATGTTAGAGAGTGAACAAGCTTAAAGGTAAAACTGTTATTCAACCAATGGAAAAGCATTCATACATCTGGTTTGTTTACATTACCATTGGAACTTTATCTCAGAAGAGGTATACAGAAAAGTATTTAGGCTCAACTGCACTTATACTAGCACTTGATTTTTCAGTTATATTGTTGTAAACTATAGCTCTTTTTCTGTATTTACTAACATTATTTAACATTTTAAACTTTTTCGAACATTTTTTGTAACATTATTAGACAATTTTAAAGAATTTATTTAAATATGCAAATCACAATATTATGACATTGTTAGACAATATTGTGATGCTAACTGGTATTTTCTCCACAGAATATATTACTTAGTCTATGATTTTTCTATCGCTGTTTTGGGTTATCGCTGGTTGGATCAGCGTTAAGGAGTGTTAAGTAAGTGTACACCCATTTCTAATAAACGTTTGGTAATTTTAATATTATTAATATATTTTTTTAAACATAGATTTGGAGTTTTTATTATTGATTTCGTACATCTCAATGATGGATAAATCATATTCGAAGAGAAAAATTATACGCTCAGACCGGGACTTGAACCCGGGACCCTTGGTTCTCTAGACCAAGTGCTCTACCAACTGAGCTACCTGAGCAAGTACCGATCTAAACGCAAATCTTTCTCTATATACATTGTAATTCCCATCCACCAAATGCTGTGAAGCCATGCTTCTATCTTGCAAATGGCGGCTCCTTTATTAAGAAGACATATTTGGGAATTATACATTACAGCCAGTACGGCTTTTTCCAAGTTTTTATTATTGATTTCGTACATCTCAATGATGGATAAATCATATTCGAAGAGAAAAATTATACGCTCAGACCGGGACTTGAACCCGGGACCCTTGGTTCTCTAGACCAAGTGCTCTACCAACTGAGCTACCTGAGCAAGTACCGATCTAAACGCAAATCTTTCTCTATATACATTGTAATTCCATCCACCAAATGCTGTGAAGCCATGCTTCTATCTTGCAAATGGCGGCTCCTTTATTAAGAAGACATATTTGGGAATTATACATTACAGTCAGTACGGCTTTTTCCAAGTTTTTATTATTGATTTCGTACATCTCAATGATGGATAAATCATATTCGAAGAGAAAAATTATTACGCTCAGACCGGGACTTGAACCCGGGACCCTTGGTTCTCTAGACCAAGTGCTCTACCAACTGAGCTACCTGAGCAAGTACCGATCTAAACGCAAATCTTCTCTATATACATTGTAATTCCCATCCACCAAATGCTGTGAAGCCATGCTTCTATCTTGCAAATGGCGGCTCCTTTATTAAGAAGACATATTTGGGAATTATACATTACAGCCAGTACGGCTTTTTCCAAGTTTTTATTATTGATTTCGTACATCTCAATGATGGATAAATCATATTCGAAGAGAAAAATTATACGCTCAGACCGGGACTTGAACCCGGGACCCTTGGTTCTCTAGACCAAGTGCTCTACCAACTGAGCTACCTGAGCAAGTACCGATCTAAACGCAAATCTTTCTCTATATACATTGTAATTCCCATATATAGAGAAAGATTTGCGTTTAGATCGGTACTTGCTGAGGTAGCTCAGTTGGTAGAGCACTTGGTCTAGAGAACCAAGGGTCCCGGGTTCAAGTCCTGGTCTGAGCGTATAATTTTTCTCTTTGAATATGATTTATCCATCATTGAGATGTACGAAATCAATAATAAAAACTTGGAAAAAGCCGTACTGGCTGTAATGTATAATTCCCAAATATGTCTTCTTAATAAAGGAGCCGCCATTTGCAAGATAGAGCATGGCTTCACAGCATTTGGTGGATGGGAATTACAATGTATATAGAGAAAGATTTGCGTTTAGATCGGTACTTGCTCAGGTAGCTCAGTTGGTAGAGCACTTGGTCTAGAGAACCAAGGGTCCCGGGTTCAAGTCCCGGTCTGAGCGTATAATTTTTCTCTTCGAGTATGATTTATCCATCATTGAGATGTACGAAATCAATAATAAAAACTTGGAAAAAGCCGTACTGGCTGTAATGTATAATTCCCAAATATGTCTTCTTAATAAAGGAGTCGCCATTTGCAAGATAGAAGCATGGCTTCACAGCATTTGGTGGATGGGAATTACAATGTATATAGAGAAAGATTTGCGTTTAGATCGGTACTTGCTCAGGTAGCTCAGTTGGTAGAGCACTTGGTCTAGAGAACCAAGGGTCCCGGGTTCAAGTCCCCGGTCTGAGCGTATAATTTTTCTCTTCGAATATGATTTATCCATCATTGAGATGTACGAAATCAATAATAAAAACTTGGAAAAAGCCGTACTGGCTGTAATGTATAATTCCCAAATATGTCTTCTTAATAAAGGAGCCGCCATTTGCAAGATAGAAGCATGGCTTCACAGCATTTGGTGGATGGGAATTACAATGTATATAGAGAAAGATTTGCGTTTAGATCGGTACTTGCTCAGGTAGCTCAGTTGGTAGAGCACTTGGTCTAGAGAACCAAGGGTCCCGGGTTCAAGTCCCGGTCTGAGCGTATAATTTTTCTCTTCGAATAGATTTGGAGATTTATTGCAAATATTGATCATTTAAATGTCATAGCGACGGATGATAATCGACATGTGGTTCGATTGTGGGTTATCGCTGGCTCTATAAATTCTGGCGCATGCGCACTGTTGTTCTATAGGACTTTGAAAATATTTCACGCTAGTTTAAGTGCAGTTTTTCCAAATATTTAAAAACGTACGAAGCAGGAAGTTATTTAAGAATTGTAATAAATCATATGTAAGTTATATTATTTTCCTGTTATGAAAAATATAATATTAGTAGAAAGAGAAACAGTGAATGTCAATATTAGTATATTCCTCAGAGAAAATAATGTTTATTTACATTTTATTTGTGTCGCAAATGTGACTTCTTAAACAATGACATCAAAATTATTTTCAACTGCACATTCATCAGAGAAAGTTAAACGTCACTTCTAAAACATAAGCCGATAACAAATTTTTCACAAGACTGACAATTACGAAGAAGGATTTTTTTTTCTCGAATCGCTGGTTCAATTATGACGTTGTGTGTTGATGACGTTTGTTTGTTGATCGAGTGAGGGATTGTGGGTACGCTTCGTCACGTCACAGTCAATCGCCATGCTTCATGAATATTTGATGTCGTTAAAAAATGGCTGTCGGTCATGTTTAGTAGACATTTTCCCGCCGGAATAATTTTACATTCTCCGAGCTTCAACGTCGCTCGTGTCAATTTTTATACCACATTAGCAGCATCCGGGGTTCTTCAGAATTTTATGAAAATCAAAATGAAATGTATTGAAATTAAATCATGGAGATTGTTCAGAGTGGAATGTAAATCATTATGGGATTTAAAACATGAGTCTATTAGTGAAAAGAAATGTGAAATTCAATTGTAATTTTATGGAATTTGATTTAGGTTTCGAAAAAATCTGTAGTTCATCTAAGGTGATTATCAACGTGACGGGCAGTCATGTTGCTTGGAAGACAATATTCAAAACATGAAATATCCATCAGAGAGATATACAGTTAAATTAAATATTTTAGCAGAATTCGGTACTCTACATTTATGCAGTTTATTAATATATAAAACTATCCCTTGTCATCAACACTTTTCAACATATATTTATGAGATGCTACGTCACTTGCATGAAAAATACACATTCGGATTACAAATAATTGTTAACCCAGATTCAGCTATTTCTTCAGCAGCTATTCTTTCTGTATCACCAGAAGATAAAATAAATATGCCTATTATTATTGTTATTATTATTATTATTATTATTATTATTATTATTATTAGATGCACAAAGAAATTAAACATAGGCTCAATTCTGGAAATGCATGCTATTATGCATTGCAGAGACTCTTGATGTCTCAACTCCTTTCAAAAAACGTTAAACTGAAAATATATAAAACTATTATTCTACCAGTTATATTATATGGGTTCGAAACATGGACTCTTACTTTAAGAGAGGAAAGGAGATTACAAGTATTTGAGAATAAAGTACTTAGGAAAATTTTTGGACCAAAGAGAGATGAACAGACAGGTGAATGGAGAAGACTACATAACAATGAACTACATGGTCTTTATAGGAAGCCAGATATAATAACAGTTAAGTCTCGTAGACTGCGATGGGCAGGACATGTTGCACGTATGGGGAATTAAAGACTTGCATGGAAGCTTCTTGTAGGAAAGCCAGAGGGAAAACGCCCAATTGGTAGACCAATAATGAGGTGGGAGAATAACATGAACTATGATTTGAGGGAAGTAGATTATACAGGGAATGATTGGAAAGCATTAGCTCAGGATAGGGATATATGGAGAGCTTATGTCCGTGCGGCTATGAACCTACGCGTTCGATAGTGCCAATGAGTAAGTAAGTATTATTTTCGGGCAGATATTACAGACAGGTTCCTGGATCTACTTCTTCTTCTTGATCACGGTTTAGACTTATTTACTATCCTGTTCCGGTTCCAAATTGCTGCTCTTTCCATCTTTTCTTTGGTCTTCCCAAACGTCTTCTTCCTCGTGGTGAATGACTATATGCTGCTTTTGGTATTCTATTCTCAGTCATCCTTGCCAAGTGTTCTTTCCAGTTTGTTCTGTATTTCTCTATTGTGTTTAATTCCTCTACTTTTAGTTGTTGTCTTATTTCTGTGTTATGTTTTTTGTCTGTTCTTTGATATCCTGCTATTGGTCTGAGGAATCTCATTTCAGCAGTTTGTATTCTGGCAGTTTGTTGTGTTGTCACTGTACATGTTTCGGATCCATAAGTAATAATAGGCACTGCCATTGTATTGTATAATTTCATTATAGAGTCTTTCCTGGCTTTATTTTTCAAGGTTCTTTTTAGTGTTCCTGTTATATAAGTGGTAAAATATAACTTCCTAGGTTGCGAAATATCATACAGAGCGGAAACAGATATAAATAACGAACAGATTCCTTGATAAAAATATAAAATTTCCAAGGATATTTCTTTTCCGAATAAGCTTCTTAACTTGATGCTGACACTAGCTATTGTTAAAACTTAATCCAATGCTATTTGCTAACAGGTAGTAATTACTATACCAGAAGATATGTTACAAGAAGAATTATTTACTCTACATAACACCACAAACGATGTGGTAAGAAAATCTTAACTGATAAAACTAAAGTAATGGCAATCCGAGGCAACGATCCAATACGTAGCGAAATAGTGATTGAAAATACGATTTTAGAGCAAGTTAGTAACTTCTCCTACCTAGGATGTAATATTTCCTATCAAGGCGAAAACGATCTTAATATAAAACTCACAACATTTATTAGGCTTAATAAATATTATTTTAAAACCACAATTTGCCCCAAAACATTAAAAACTCAAGTTGTAAAAACCCTCGCCCTCCCGACATTCCTGTACCGAAGTGAAATCTGTGTTCTAAAAAAAAAAAAAAAAAAGGCGTCGCCAGATTAAGAGCTGCAGAAATGAGATTCATGCACCAAACTGCTGGATACACTCTAATTGACCATTGAATAAATGAAGATATTTTAAAAGAAACTCCACATGCAACCTTTAGAAGAATATATATCCACCTACAGAGACAGATGGCTTCAACTTGTATCACGAATGTCGCCAATTAGGATACCTAATGCAGTTCAGTATCGTCCATGAGGAAGACGACAACCTATGCACGGTCGTCGACCTTTCTGGTTCCTGAATCCAGAAGAGTCCGTTACCGTATTTGGATCTTTACTGGCCTAGAGAGAGAGAATCTACTAATATATTTAGCTATCCTAATAGTAGCGTCCAGATCATAAATGTAAGTTCTATCTATTTTTATTTGCCCGGGCCCATCAGAGGCAAATATTGATTCGTCTATCCTGTGTAGTTTTAATAACATGTATTAATTATTAACAAGAATTCTTAAACACACTGTAGTAATTTATATTACTCGTATTTAATTCAGTATAATATTTACAATCATGAAAGCTAGGAGCAAGAGGGGAGCTAATATAACCTTGAGAAAGCTTGTATGTAGGGAAGATATAAGACAGCAACAGCATAGCTAACAAACACAGTAATTAAACATTCTTGTTTTCTAAAATAGAATTTAATATTCCAATTATAGTCTGATGTTGATATATAAGAGAAAATGCTTAAACAGAAATAGCTCTTGACCGTTACAAAACTTTAAAGAAAACATGAATATATAAATAATATAAATTAATTAAATTAAATTGGTCATTACTTGAATCCAGCTTTTTGTGGACAATACTGAAATAATAAGAAAAGTAACAATATTAACTCACACAAGCACTCATGCATACCTTTTTAGTCCAGCCGAGGGTTAGGGTCCATACCCCCGGATACCCTACCCTGGCTTACCAGACCAAACACAAAACAACACAGCTCTCCTCGAGCTGACTAACGTCCACCAGACGATAACAGAATAAACTAATGAATGAATGACCCAGTTTACAACTTTCTTCACATATTTGAGTGTTCCGAGGAAGAGGGGAAGTTGCACACTTACAGACAGCACACCAGGAAGGGGTAGGAAGGTGAGTGGGAGTAAACACAAAGAGGAAGGAAATTGGCACAGTTCATAAAACTCACTAAAGAGGGAGGATAACAGTACATAGATGTTACGTACCGAAATCTACTTTCGGTCCACCTGGACGTCCATAAAACGACTTTTAGATCCTGTCTATTTAAGACCGATACAGGTTAAAATTATATATATATATATATATATATATATCTTACTCTATTCCTCACCGGTGAAAGACAATGATGATGATGACGATGATAATGATAAGAGTGATGATGGCCATATCATTTCGGGGACCGTTTGAGCCTTAAAGTTTTCCTGACATTTGTCTTACAGGTGAGCAAAAACCCCGATAAAACTCTCACCCAGAAAAACTGCCTCGGCCGGGGATCGAACCCGGGTCCGCTGCGTGACAAGGCAGTACGCTACCTCGAGACCACAGCGGTGGACACTCTCTCTCTCTCTCTCTCTCTCTCTCTCGCTCTCTCTCTCTCTCTCTCTCTCTCTATATATATATATATATATATATATATATATATATATATATATATATATTTATTTATTTCTTAGCAACTCCATCGTATATTTTATATTTAAATTTGTTCTATACTTGTGGTAAATAAGCTACGAAACCACGTGTACTGTTTCAAAACCACTTCAGTCTTTGGTTAATTCATTTTCAAAACGACTTCCATCTTTATCTCGGAATGTTCTAATATGTTGTTTGGTTTTCAGAACTCATTTATTCCTGTTACGAGTAGTACATTTTTATAATTTTGAGGGAAGTGCCTATCCATCCATAGTGATTCCGCCCGAGGGCAGGGCAGGTCTTTCACTGCAATCATAGCATTTTCATGTTATGCTTTGCAGCTTTACTGGTACCTATAATGTTTATTTTTCCTCCACTAAGTTGTCAACACTTTCTAAACTCAGATTAGGTTAATGAGGATTGTCAATAATGTGACCTTTACCCATTGTCATTTGCTTATAAACTATTCACGGAAGTGTTAATATTGTATTTGTAGAACCGTCAACATGAAGTAATCCAGGATTATTTTATATTTGTTACATTAGAAAATGGAATTTGATATATTGACATCAAGTAATGGTAAAGCATGAAAGAAGTTAACAGATTCTTAAAAAAAATAGGGGTGAGGTTAATTTATTTAAATAATAATTTACGCAACCTACAACTCAATGGTATTACTAAGCTGTTAGTTTATGCTGACTATTTAACTCATGCCCCAAATGGGAGTCAATGACCAATCACGTTTCAATGATTTCTGTTTTACAACCAATCAGAGTCGTGTTTCACGAAATATTTATCAGTGTTATATTTACCATATTAAAGAAAGCTCCTCCATTTGAATATTCTGAACAGGTCTGGCCATTATTTTGCAGTGTCTGAGCCTGTAAAGAAATACGGCTACCAGATTGTATATATAGTGCATGAATGTCAACACGTAGCGCATACGAGAGATAATATAAAAACATTTGTAGCAATTTATTATACCACCAAAAAAAAAAAAAGAAAAAAAGAAACCACTGTTTGCACTTTCCTAAATGTATTTTTTCCCAGGTAATAATCCAGAGAAATATAATTGTCATATTTACATCATACGACATCAGAAATGAATTAATATACAGTTCGATGTGTTTCATTTCTTCTCCACTAGAGAGCATTCTTACAATATTGCGTTCCTTTGGCAATAAATAGTATGATCTGGTTGCAGTGATAAAAAAAAAAGAAGCAGTAGAAGCGTACCTATCGTTTCTCATTTGTTTTCAAACATCGCCGTTTACATTAAATATATAAAAAAATTTAAAATAACTATAGTTAAATAATAATTTGTGAGTAAACAGCTTAATTTTATTCGTTAAATAGTCCTAACAAATGCCACTCTCGATTTCTAAATTCTCTAGATAAATTCACTCCTCACTTCGTGAGTCGTGAATTGATAATTTGGAAATCACTCGTGGCATTACTTATGATGATGTAGTACTATTTGGGTGATAGCGAGGAGATACTAAAGGCCAACACGCACACACTACTGAGTAACACTAAGAAATTGGGACTGGAAGTAAATATCAATAAAACTAAATATATGGTCACACATAGAAATACATTATATAATGGAAATGGGCAGCTAATGACAAATGAGGGACATTTTGAGGAAGTGGCTGTATTCAAATACCTAGGAACAATAATCACAAACAGGAATGAGATGAATAAAGAAATTAAACATAGGCTCAATTATGGAAATGCGTGCTATTATGCATTACAGAGACTCTTGACGTTCCAACTCCTTTCAAAAAAGTTAAAGTGAAAATATATAAAACTATTATTCTACCAGTTATATTATATGGATGCGAAACATGGGCTCTTACTTTAAGGGAGGAAAGGAGATTACGAGTATTTGAGAATAAAGTTCTTAGGAAAGTTTTTGGACCAAAGAGAGATGAACAGACAGGTGAATGGAGAATCCTTGGCCCTTGGGGTAGTAGGAGGTTAAGGCTCCCACTTTTTCTAGACAATCGGCACTTGATGTCAGCCGGGTTGTCAGCCCTGCGTGACGGCCGCCTTTACCCCAGAACAAGCGCCTGGTACTCATTTCCGTTAAAGGCTGAGTCGACCCCAGGGCCATAGTGCCGCCAGAAGGTTTTGGTCAGTTTAAAAATCCTGACCCCACCGGGACTTGAACCCTCGACCCTCCGGCTTGTAGCTCAGTGCCTTAACCACTACGCTACGGCGTGCCCCCTACAAGATATAAATTCACACGAAATATAAAAATTAAACATAATGTTAGTATAGGAGTGAACAAAATTATATACGCAATTCGGGAAGTAAGTATATTACTAGTCTGGAATTAATTTGCTAGTCCTCGCTAAAGCTCGGGCTCAAACACGTCCTAGACTAGCAATGTACTGCTTCTTTCCCTTGTTGCGTACTTACTCACTGGCACTAACGAACCCATAGGTTCATGGCCGCGCGGACATAAACTATCCATACATCCCTATCCTGAGCTAATGCTTTCCAATCATTCCCTGTATAATCTACTTCCCTCAAATCATAGTTAATGTTATTCTCCCACCTCATTCTTGGTCTACCAACTGGGCGTTTTCCCTCTGGTTTTCCTACAAGAAGCTTCCATGCAAGTCTTTCATTCCCCATACGTGCAACATGTCCTGCCTATCGCAGTCTACGAGACTTAACTGTTCTTATTATATCTGGCTTCCTATAAAGACCATGTAGTTCGTTGTTACAAAGTCTTCTCCATTCACCTGTCTGTTCATCTCTCTTTGGTCACAAAAATTTTTTTAAGTACTTTATTCTCAAATACTTGTAATCTCCTTCCCTCCCTTAAAGTAAGAGTCCATGTTTCGCACCCATATAATATAACTGGTAGAATAAGAGTTTTATATATTTTCAGTTTAACGTCTTTTGAAAGGAGTTGGGCCTTGTTGCGTACATGGCTATTATTTACTACTTAGAATATAGTGAATTTAAATTGCAGTCATAACATTTTTTTTTTTCCAGAATAGATGATTATCATCTCTCCCAGTTAATCCAGGGTGAAATCATAAGAAGACTACTTACAGTTGTGGTAAGTTATCAATCCAAAAATCATTCTATGCCAACAAAACAAAAACAGAACAAGACAGTGTATTGTCAAACACGCTTCTCAAAACAAATCTTTAAGGAGACGTTTCTTAGCAGGCATTCGTCCAGGTGCACAATTACAATACATTGTTATTAAAACCAAGAAAGATATGGTTTGAGTCTGCAGTAAAGGCCTTCCTCAACATCTTTGGAATTTCGAGGTTTTCGAATAGGCCCCACATAATTTGAGGCAACTCGTTTGTTGCATCATTGTTATCCTAATTTTTTTAGAAAATATGAGACAAAGCTCGTGAATTTGCTTTTAAAACAACATCCGACGTTTAGCGAAGATCACCGCAGTAAGAGAAGCAAATCAAATTTATTTTATCTACTATTATAACAATCAGTGACGCTTTAGTTCGTAGTTACCAACGCAACAAA
Source organism: Diploptera punctata (assembly GCA_030220185.1). NCBI lineage: Eukaryota > Metazoa > Arthropoda > Insecta > Blattodea > Blaberidae > Diploptera > Diploptera punctata. Next base: position 510,906 of record JASPKZ010005287.1, on the reverse strand, counting down.
ACTGATACTTTATATTCTAACAAAACACGCTATTAAAACGTTTATTTATTTATTTAAATGCAGTGGTGTTTGACAATTTTCATTAGCCAGCAATGATTGGGGAAAACAAACAATAACAAGAGAGATTATAAAAGGTTCATCATTCTTTCTCTGGTTCCCCAGTATCTGTCCACGAAACTGCTGGTTGTTAGGGTTGGGCAAGTTCGGATGTGATCAGCCATCCATGTCTTCCATAATTTTGCAGAGGATATATTGTTATCTTGGTAGAAGACCGAGGCGATGAAAGTGTTTACCTAGGCAGTCGTGTCCTGTTGCAGTATGGAATGATGCAACGGCTACTCTTCTAGTACAATCTGGAAGTGAAGTTTGGATGGATGCTTTCCAAAGTTTGTCGGTCATTTGGAGCTCTAGAAAGTTTCTGAAGGCTTCTCTCACTCTGAAATGAATGTTCATAGCTGCTCTAGAGTAAGATAATAATAATAATTAATAATAATCATTAATAATAATAATTAATAATAATCATTTTTTATTATGGCAGAGTTAAGGCCATAAGGTCTTCTCTTATACTCAACCAGCACAAATTACAAGTACATATTTGACTCTATATAGATTATATATATACAATAATTATAAAGAATTAAAAATATATTAAATGTTGCAATGGAAATTTCATGTACAAACATGATGATGATGATAATAACAATAATACTTATGATGATGATGATGATGATAATAACGATAATTATACAGGGTGGACCGCTCGAATGGACCTAATTTCAATTGCTTGTTACTGGCAAACGGTTGAAGATAGAAACTTAAAACAACGTTCATATTACAGAAAAACTCACCAAGTTTTGATATCCAGATCACCACATCTCTATATGAGCCCCAGCAGTCACTGTGACGATATCAAAGCGATGAACAATTTCTTGCCAAGTACGTTGGAGTATGTCTTCTGGAATGTTCTCAATAGCCTCTATGATGCGCTCACGAAGATCACGAAGGTCTTTGACTGGGGTGGTGTAAACTTTATCTTTGACATAGCCCCAGAGAAAGAAATCCAGTGGTGTTAAATCGGGAGATCTCGGGGGCCACGCGATTGGTCCTCCCCTACCAATACAACGGCCAGGGAAAATGTTGTCCAAAGTCGTACGAACTTCATTGGACCAGTGGGGAGGAGCACCATCTTGCTGGAAAACGATGTTAGGCTGCAGTTGTTCAATTTGTGGAAAGAAGAACTGCTCCAGCATGTCAAGATATGTGGTACCACGAACAGTTTTCTCGGCGAAGAAAAGCGGTCCAATGACCTTATTATGTGACAAACTGCACCAAACATTCATCTTCGGACTATCACGAACATGCTCTTGAATAGCGTGAGGATTCTCCGATCCCCAGATCCGCACATTATGCCGGTTTACCTTGCCTGACAAATGGAAAGTGGCTTCGTCCGAGAAGAAAATCTTGGTCATGAAGTCAGGATCAGCGCCGAGACGGTCCAGCATCGTATTGGCGAATTCCACTCGTTTCGGCATGTCATTCGGCTCCAGACGTTGCACTAACTGCACTTTATATGCGTGCAGTTTGAGGCGTTTGTGGACAATCCGTTGTAATGTCGATTTTGGTATTTGAAGTTCCGCGAAGCTCTTCTTAATGACTTCCGGGGGCTTCGCTCAAATGCGGCTTGAACATTTGCTACCATTTCATCGGATGCTCTGCGACCACCACCATGCTTCTTCAACACAGATCCTGTAGCTAATAATGTATCACGCCACTTCTTTATGCTTCTAGCAGTTGGAGCATCACGGTTAAACACACGCCGGAACTCCCTTTGAACTCTAATGATTGATTTAAACTCCGCATACCACAAAACAGCTTGCGCTTTCATCTGCGGAGTCGCCATTTTCACAAACAATTAAATCTAAGAACGAGAAACGTATCTTTGTGCCATCTACCGACAGGATTCGAAACTTGGTGAGTTTTTCTGTACTATGAACGTTGTTTTAAGTTTCTATCTTCAACCGTTTGCCAGTAACAAGCAATTGAAATTAGGTCCATTCGAGCGGTCCACCCTGTATAATATTCTGTGATGTCTGAAGGATGTGAGTCCCATTCTTGGCCAGCAAATCCGCCATTTCATTCTCTGTAATGCTACAATGGGATGGTAACCACTGCAGAAAAACATTTTTACCTGTTATATTGATATTTTTGAGATATATATATATATATATATATATAACAACAATGTTTGTTGAATTATCGTGTTTTTTATATTTAAGCCTATAATTAGAGCAAGGAATTATATGAAATGTCATGTTTTATACTATTAGTCATAGAACACTGAGACAAAGTATCTTTACATTTATGATATATATATAAAATCAAATAAGTCAACAAAATTTTCACATTTAATAATATTTGGACAAATGTTAATGTTTTAGTGAACATTTTCTACAGCTTCATATTTTTTCAACTTTCAAATTCTGTTTTATTTTCAATAAAAGTTCTTGAAATTCGTTAAAAATGTTTTTTGAAAATTGTAGTTCTGCATTTTTTGACAATGTAACATAGTAAACAAGTAAAATTTCCTCTGTATCCCATCCTGAACTAGATGGATAGATTTGATAAAAAAGTAACAATTGGATGAGAAGACATGGAATGAAAGTTAGAATTTTGTCCGAAACTCGATCCTCAGAACATGAAGATGAAACTAGTGCGACAAAAAAAAACTTCTATACGTGCGAGCTATGAGTTTCTCTAGGGTCGGACTGAATTTTATGATTTTAGCCGGTGATAGATAAGGAACTATAGAAGGTAATTAGTGTTAAAAGAATTTTAGGTGACGTGATGGAAGAATTTTATTAAATATATTTTCTAAAATAAGTTAGATGTTAGTACGCAGAATTGCTAACGTGACTAGGGAAACTGGCAAACCACGAATTACGTAAGTTTTTAAAAAAAATGTAATATTTGAATTTCCGTTTTATCTTATGTCAACGTTAATGATAATTTATATTCCGAGTTCCTCCTGATACTCGCGGTGACTCTGCTCGTTATTCGAGTCTAAGCGTCATCTCCACACTTTGTAGGTTTATGTTCTTCGAATAGGAGCCCTCGCTCCACTTACTTTGACTATAGTTTACTAACGTTTTATGTAGAATTATTTAAGAAAGTCGTGGATTTGACTTATTTTTCCGTCGCCATTACAATTTTGATACAAAATTTTGATTGGATAACATAAGTGTTTTGCCACACCTCTATAGGCTACATGTGCAAGTCGATACAGGACTATCTTCCTTATCCTGGTTCAGTTACTCGACGTCGATGATCTTACTAGCTGTCCGCTATGTTTTGGAGGCTACATTTTTTTTACTGTTGAATTTCTTAGAGTAATAAACCATTATTTGCATCTCCCCCTAACAATATCTTTCACTGAGTTTTAACCTTGGAGGTTTGCGCAAAGCCTAAGACCGTAATATAACTGTCTTTAATACCTGCAGACTTCAAAATACGTAACACATGACCAGACAATAAACTTAACAGTTACTCATACTTCTCCACACACCCTCAAATAACTTAAAAAGTCGCTTGTCGGCAGTGACTTGTTTACTAGACAGTACTTTTATATTTTTACAATCAGAAGAAATACAAACTTTTGGTACAATAACGGTAGCCTTCAATTGTACTGGTACACTAGATGATAAGTAGAACAATAATGTTGGAATAATAACCAGCTATCCTTCTCTAATCAGATTGCAGCCAGTTTCTCTTGCTATCTAATGACAGTCCTTACTTTGAGAGTGGATTATAGCATTTAAATGTAGGAAAAACTGATTCCGCTAAACTTGAAGCAGTGTTGGAAAAATAAGGTCTTATTCCACTCTTCCAGAAGTTACTAGAGTTCTTGTAGGTAAGGTCAACATTATTCTCACTTACATCAAACTATCAAATATAGCGCGATACAAGTATAATCGTATAACATCGTTTGATGAGGAGCATACTTTTTCATCGTACAAATCAATTGTGACGGACAGGCGTTATAATTTGCTATGATAAAATATAGAATAAGCATCTAACAGTGTATTATGAACAGAATTCATAATTAGATTGTACAAATCAGAAATAGATCAATACTACACATTGTGCTAGGCCCATTTTATGAAAAAAAAATTAATGTTACAACAATTATAAAAAAATTCACCATGTTCATAGTTTAAGATTAAATCATAAATCATAATCATACTATTTTTGTGTCGTCACTTTCATATTTTTCATATTTTGTTATGATTTAATAATTTTGTATAATTTTCTTCATTTATATATATATATATATATATATATATATGATATGAAAAGAAAAATGAATGCTTGAGTCGGGATTCGAACTCGAGTCAATGACTCGAGTTCGAATCCCGACTCAAGCATTCATTTTTCTTTTCATATCATATTTGCCTTCATTGCCAAATGTCAAAAATATATTTATAATATCTATATATATATATATATATATATATATATATTCCGAAGCCCATATTACTCTTTCTCTAAAGATATATTTTCCGCAATAAATAAATTTCATTAAATATACAACATATACTAAAATACTCTGAACGTAGATAAAATATTGTAGACAACACGTAACAAAATTAGGTTAGTAACTAGTCATCTAAATATGTAGGCTATAAGATAAATAATAACCTAAACAATTACTCCCAGCGATAATAACATTAGATAAACCAGAGTTCGATCATGGTCAGTTTTTCAGTTTTATATCGAAGTTCCTGATATCGTTTCCATGTCCATTCCACGTCGTCAAAATGAAAGTTTTTCTTTAAAAAGAATATTATCCGCATTCAGTCAGGATCTTGTGAGAATGTGGTTTTTATTATTTATTTTGTGTGTAAGCTCATATGTTAAACTACGTATTAAGAGGATGTATGGAAGAATAAAACCGATAAGATCCACACATATAGACGAAGAAGGTAATTAAAAATAAAAAAGTCACGTATTTCAGAATAATAGAAGTCGTAACTCAAGATCAGGAAATAGAGCGTGATTTTTCCGCAAAACATGTCTCCCCAGAGATCCGTAAATCTTCTCTAAGTGCTTTCCTAGGTTCACTAATTGTGTTTCATTCTTATTTATAGCTATAGATATCATGATTATATAGAAATCTTTGTTAAATAAGTTACTATTAACCTACTTAATAATATTTAATTTATTTATTCACTATTTAGTACATGTAGACCAAGGGCGTATGCTGACGATGTGGTTATTATTCAAGAAAATGAAAATAATTAGCAGTACTCTTAACATCAATTAAATCAGTTACGCCAAGAATACAATTTCAAAATATCGAAAGAAAAAACAAAAATAATGACATTTTGGAGAAATGAACATATAAGATCAAAAATCGTAATAGACAACAAACCTCTGGAACAAGTAACAAATTTTAATTATTTGGGTTGTAATTTTACTATAAACACAAAAACTGAAAGAGACATAAATATGAAACTGTCAAAATTTCAAATGATATGCGGAACTATACTTAAAACATTAAAGAATAAGACAAGAAGAGATACTAGATTGAAGTTTTATACAACATTGGCAGTTCCTGCATTACTTTATGGGAGCAAAACTTAGGTAATGACCAAAAAATTGCAAAGTAGAATACAAAGCGCAGAAATGAACTTCCTTAGAAGAACAAAAGGCTGCACAAGATTGGATCGGATAAGGAATGAAGATATAAGAACAGAGTTAAATATATATCAATTGGATGAGAAAATCAGAGAATATACAGAGAAATGGTTTACACACGTGGAAAGAATGAATGTATCAAGATTACCAAGAGCAGCATTAAACTACAAGCCAAGAGGTTCAAGGAATGTAGGAAGGCCAGTGAAAAGATGGACAGAACAACTGTGAGGCTGAACAGGCAATTTGCCTAGCCTGTGAAGTTAAGAAGAAGAAGGCCAAGGGCCTTTAGGCCTGTCGCGCCATGGGGAGAGAGACTTAAAAGACTTAAGGTATCGAGACGTAGTTTTTTCTTAGTATTTTATTTAACGACGCTCGTTAACATCTTTGGTCATAAGCGTCGCAATTCACATCTGGGAAAGAAAGGGTCGACAAATATGGATGACAGGCCTCTGTTTTTCTAGCCTTGAAGTTATTTCTCGTGTTGTAAATATACTATACTTGTGTTTCCCTTTAGTATGAACATATGTAGGATTTCGGTACATATTTTAATTTTTCCCGGTCAGTTCAATTGCTATAGGGATACGATGTCCTCGGTTGTGGTCACTGTGATTAGCAAATTTTTACGAAGCCAAAGTTGACGTGTGGTAACTGTTTCTAATATAAATCTTTTCATTATTGCTTCTTGAATATTGTTCACTATGTCAAGTAGACTGATAGAACAACGCTTTAACTTGATATAATACAACGTATATAAGAGAAAAATTTGCGTCTAGATCGTAACTCGCCTCGGTAGCTCAGTTGGTAGAGCACTTGGCCCGGAAAACCAAGGGTCCCGGGTTCGAGTCCCGGTCTAGGCGAAAATTTTTCTCTTCAAATTTAATTTATCTTTCATTGAGAAATGTTAAATTAATAATAAAAACGTCATTAGAAGCCTTACTAGCTTATAAAGTAATGTTAAATTCCCAATAAATGTCTTCTTAACTAAGAAGCCGCCATTTGCAAAGATAGAAGCAATGGTTTCAAAAGCATTAGGCGATAGGGAATTACAACGTATATAAGAGAAAAATTTGCGTCTAGAGCGTAACTCGCCTCGGTAGCTCAGTTGGTAGAGCACTTGGCCCGGAAAGCCAAGGGTCCCGGGTTCGAGTCCCGGTCTAGGCGAAAATTTTTCTCTTCAAATTTAATTTATCTTTCATTGAGAAATGTTAAATTAATAATAAAAACATCATTAGAAGCCTTACTAGCTTATAAAGTAATGTTAAATTCCCAATAAATGTCTTCTTAACTAAGAAGCCGCCATTTGCAAAGATAGAAGCAATGGTTTCAAAAGCATTTGGCGATAGGGAATTACAACGTATATAAGAGAAAAATTTGCGTCTAGATCGTAACTCGCCTCGGTAGCTCAGTTGGTAGAGCACTTGGCCCGGAAAGCCAAGGGTCCCGGGTTCGAGTCCCGGTCTAGGCGAAAATTTTTCTCTTCAAATTTAATTTATCTTTCATTGAGAAATGTTAAATTAATAATAAAAACATCATTAGAAGCCTTACTAGCTTATAAAGTAATGTTAAATTCCCAATAAATGTCTTCTTAACTAAGAAGCCGCCATTTGCAAAGATAGAAGCAATGTTTTCAAAAGCATTTGGCGATATGGAATTACAACGTATATAAGAGAAAAATTTGCGTCTAGATCGTAACTCGCCTCGGTAGCTCAGTTGGTAGAGCACTTGGCCCGGAAAGCCAAGGGTCCCGGGTTCGAGTCCCGGTCTAGGCGAAAATTTTTCTCTTCAAATTTAATTGATATAATACAGTTTTAATAGTATCTTGAAGTACGATGAAGCAACCTGCTCTAATAGAACAGGAGCGGCCTGCTCGTAGCGAGTATAGGACTCAACTTATAGAATGTAGCGTAAATCTTTATCAATGTTGTAGAACGTAGTAATGACTCAACAGCTCGTCGAACATCTATGTAGAGCTTGAAACTTGTAAGTAACAATATAGTCTGCTCTAATAAAACAGGACGGTGTGCTCGCGGCATGGAGCAGAACTCAACCAAATAGAAAACACGACCATACAATTTGAAGGTCGAGATGATACTGTAGAGAGTCTACGTAGTACTTTGTAGAACTTCTCTTCAAGTAACATTATAGCCTGCACTAATGAAGCAGGACGGTCTGCTGGAAAGTTAGCAGAACTCAGTACAAATAGCCTGCCCACTAGGTGAAACAGGACGGTCTGCTCTAATGAGGAGCAGAGCTTAAACTAAATGGTCTACTCTAGGCAGGAGCAGAGTCTAAACTTAAACATGAGTAAATCCATTACTAAACAGGAAACCAGCAATCAGACCGAGTGCTTTCATAAATAAACAAACAATATGGTCGGTCTGAAGTAAACATAAAACAAGTGAAAGCAAGATAAACAGAGATAAGGTGATGACGCGTAAACAATAGTATCTTCGCTAAATTTAAATTATCATTACATTAAATCTAAGATTTAACAACATATGCTACGATTTTTACGCCATGAAAAATCCATCGACCACAACTAAGATTGGAACCACATCTGAGTATGTTAACCACTAGTCCACCAGGAGCTAACGTATTAATTGATTAATTTCTTAATATATATATTAGTGGTATTGTAAGTGGTTTTATTCACATTCTTAAGAGGACGGACAGTATTAGTTTGGCTATTTAACTCATGCCACAATGCTAGTCAATGACCAATCACGTTTCAATGAAGTTTGTTCTACAACCAATGACAGTCGTGTTTCACCTCGCTCTTTATCGATTTCTCTTTATCAGCTCCTGCTTTTGTGATAAAGAAAGCTCCTCCTTTTTAATGTTCTGAACAGGTCAAAGCATTATTTTTCTCCAACAAATACATTGAATATAGCAAACAATGAAAAGATTCCTTGATTTCACTGAGTTGTTTACTAAAAAAATAAATGAATAACCCGTAATGTTGATTATGATATATAGTTTGATGTGTTTCATTATTTCTCCACTTGGATGCACTCTTACAATATTGCGATCTTATTTGGCAATAAATAATATGATCAAGCAGCAGTGAATGAACATAACCTCACATTTCAGATTTGTTTTCAAACATCGCCGTTTACACTATATATATATATATATATATATATATATATATATATATTAATAACTATAGTTAAACAATGATTTGTGAGTAAACAGCTTATTTTTATTCGTTAAATAGTCCTAACAAATGCCACTCTTGATTTCCAAATTATCTAGATAAATTGGAAATCACTCGTGACATTAATTATGAGAAATACATTGTGGAGCCTATCCAAGAATCTGATCCCATTATTCTGACCTACTATGCCGCCAAAATTTCTGTCTGATCCTCCGTCCATTTTAGTATGTAGGCTACGTGAGGTACACTTTTTCAAATCTCATTTACATGTTTCGCAACATAGAAATGTGCAATTCCGCATGATAAAATTATGTGGTGATAATAATCCATCGAATTTTATAGATGATCGCTTATTGAAGTGTGAAATACTCGAATTTTAATATTAGTATTCTATATAATGACAACTTTACAACTGTTTTGCAAGTTAAAAGTAAACAAGCAAACGCGCGCGCGCACACGCAACACGCACACACACACACACACACACACACACACACACACACACACACACACACACTCACACATGTAGATAAAACAAAATATTTATGGAAAAATGTATATAGTTCTCTTTAGTACACAAAGGTATACTGTTTGGATAACAATACGTGACATATTGATTCGGTTTGGAGTATCGAGTTCTTGTCTATTCTTTGTTTTTCTTCTTTACACGTACATACTTCTCAGTGCTCCAAAGACGTAGTGAGATACATCGATAGTAGTTATTAATTAAATATATTAATTAATATTTTTTGGTATCCTGTGTCTATCATGGATATATAAATATATTGCAATTTCAATGTGGAAATTAGAGAATTTTTGTTTTCCGGAACCGATGCGTATAGCGTGTTACATTTCCTCTGGGAAGTAAAGTATTTAGCCTACTGCAGATTTTAAAGTGGTTAGATTAAGTTGCGATGCATTAATTCAAGTTCACAGTTCTGTAAAGATCTCATTTGTACCAATTCTGTGTTACGTTCTAGTTGTACTATACACAAACTTGCATAAGGTATTTCCCCCGCCGACTCCATCTATTGAGGGAATCGTGGTGCTACTTTTACCCGCCATATGACTGAATTGTGTATGGAGCTACACTCTAATTCAACCCAGGAAGTTACTATAGACCTTAAGGGCTACACCAGTGTCCCTATGCGTACAGAGGGTAGATATCGCCAAACTTATAACAACGGTATTTGTTTGTTTAGGGAGGGGAGGAGGGGCAAGGTTACCACTACATTTTCCAAATCCATCTACTATACATTTAAAGCACATAGTTTTTCTTTTACGGCATGCAAACTAGTTTTACAGTAAATATGACAGTCTACACTTTCATACAGGATAGTACAGATCCGCACGAGCTCAGTGACAAGTGGTAACTGTTTTTTTCTTTAAGAGGGGGTGATTTGTACGGTTACAACTTACAATTATATACCTGCTGTGCTACAATATTCGGTTTTATATAAGCATTTCTCTGAAGATAATACTGTTAAAATTGCAACCCAGTTCTCTATTCCAAACACACAGTAACTTCCTGGGTTGAATCTGACTGTATCATAGATACTCGTAGATGCATTATTCTTAGGAAACAAGTTATTTAACGAGAAATAAGACTGAATACAAGGTAAGATGTTAACAATAATTATTAAAAGGATCCATTTATTATTTATTTATGACAAAAATTATACATGGGCCTACATAATCGGGGTGTTTACGCCCTACACATGATATCGATAGATATCCATTATTCACGATTTCTACACATGTACTCACCTGCAATTACTGCTGTTATTTTCACCTATCCTGAATTACTAATATGGTATATTCTTTACTAAACTGTTTGAAAATATTCAAAATAATTTGTTTCTCTCCTCTTTTCAACTGTTTTTTTTCAGTGTCCTATAATTCTGCAGAAGCGACCATTCTAACAACTGGAATTCCAACATATTCTCCATTGCGCATGCGTAAGAATGAAACAATGGTTATTTAATCTATTCTCGATTGCGCATGCGTAAGAATGAAACAATGGTTATTTAATCTATTCTCGATTGCGCATGCGTATGAATGAAACAATGCTTATTTAATCTTTTCTCCATTGCACATGCGTAAGAATGAAACAATGGTTATTTAATCTATTCTCCATTGCGCATGCGTAAGAATGAAACAATGCTTATTTAATCTATTAAAATTTTAATTATATATTTTAAGATTCTCCTATTTTCCACCGCTGTGGTCTCGAGGTAGCGTGCTGCCTTGTCACGCAGCGGGCCCGGGTTCGATTACCGGTCGGGACAGTTTTTCTGGGTGAGGTTTTTATCGGGGTTTTTCCTCACCTATAAGACAAATGTCAGGAAAACTTTAAGGCCCAAACGGTCCCCGAAATCATATGGCCATCGCCATCAGCATCTTCATTCATATTCATCTTAGATTACGCTTAGGATTAGGACTCTCCTGGCGCACCATTATCATCATCATCACCCGTCATATCAGGGCAACGTAACCCCGCCTTCCAGGCGCCCCAACCTAAGAAGTGGGTTACAAGTACGCCATGCCAGGAGAGAACACCAGGAATGTCGACAGACAACCTGAGGGATCTGAAAAAAAATGAAAAAAAGATTATCCTATTTAACTTACGTAGACATGCGCTAAATAATAACTATTTTAATTATTTTTATTTTCATTATATCGAGTGTTAGAGAGGGAAGTATATTTTTTTACACGCTTAAAGGTAAATTCGTTATTCGATCAATGAAACTGCAGTAATATATCTGGTTTGTTTACATTAAACTGGAACTTAACTCGGAATTAGTATAGCAACTGGATAGTCCATTAATAGTCGAACTAATGCTAAACAAGTTATATTTTTCTTAAAATTTGCCGATCTAAGCCAGGGTTAGCTGTTGCTAAAATGTACAGAACAGTTTCAAAATACTGACTAAATCAGGAACCGAATTCATGATCTTCCGTTTTTAATGGATTGCCTAAACAAACTACACTATGATGTGCTCATTGGAACTAAAACATAAAATAGGCTATATACGGCGTAGTAAGCTGAAATAACAATATGAAGCGCCGTGAAATATTTAGTCCAGTAATAAATAAATAAATAACATTACATTTTATAGTCTGATCTGCTAGCTCAGGTGATCTCCGCAGTTCTTATGTTGAAATGGCATGTGGTACTGTTGATAGCGACTTGTCCGTCGGATAGGGACGTTAAGTCTGGCGGCCCCATTGGTGGTTTTTGATAGGGGTAGGCTATGTGCCGGCACCGAGTTTCACGTTCTCCCTTCTCTTCATTATCACTCCTCAAACAACAAAATATACACCGCTGCCCGCGTTGCACTGACGTGGACACTAACAACGTATAGTCAGGAACAAATAGCAAATGCAGCACTTGCCCAGCTACTTAGGGCTGCTCCACACCCACAGACTGATGTGAGGCGAGTGTACACGGCATTAGTTTGAAAATCATCCACAAATGAAGGAGATCAATTTTCGCTGTGTCGGATAATACGCAAAGTGTTCAGTCAAAGTGATGCGTAAATTGAAAACCGACAAAGTAACGCCATCTGAAGTAACCTGAAGTACGTAAAGTGCAGAGAGGTGACATTGGAACATAAATGTTTCATTTTTTTATTTCTAGAGTATTAGTCTTGTTGAAATTACATAAACTAATCCATAACTGTATATGTTATGACGTGAGTTACTATTTTTAAATGTAACCATTTTAAGATATGTTATAAAATGTTATAAAATATCTGAACATTTTTCTCTCGTTTTAGTAATTGGTTAGAAATGTGTCCAACTTTAAATGACGTGGTTATAAAAATGAATAGGAGTCCTGAAAAGGAATGAAAATAAATTTAGTGTCACCTCTTAAAACGAAGAAGTTGTTACATCTTATTTCTGGTGCAGTGTTGGACTTAAAAAAAAATGTGATTAAAAAGTTGGCTGAGTAGACGTGGTGAGGGGGGGAGGAAGTTGTGGAGTGTTCATCAGCCCTCAGCATCTTGTTCTCTTTCCCACGACAATACTAAAACCTAAATGCAACAATGACATTTGTATTTTGGTTATATATTCAATATATTTTATTTTTCGGTCTAAACTCGCACATGAAATCAAATATTTCCTGCAGTAAATAACACGTTGCTCGAGAAACCTTATATTCTGGAGGAGTAAAGCAAGAGACCACTGCCTCAAGGCCAGAGACTCCATGCTTTATGGCTAATGTACACTTAGCGCTGAGCCGCTTCAAAAAGCAGAGTTCGTGTTATGACCCACTGCGCATGCTCGAAAAGCCATAGCTGTGGATCACGAGGTAACGCATTGTTAAATGTTTTAAATACGCTGTATTTGGTTATAATCGTCGTAAATAGTTAAAGAACAGTGAATGAGACGTGTTTCTAGATATTTACGAGTATTCGACAAATCCAGTATTACCCAAATTGCAACATTTTAAATAAACTTCAACTCTCGTTCAAAGTGCAAAAGTAAACAAGACATCTAATATCCGATGTTCAAGTAGCGTAGATCGTTAAACCACTTACAAAAAGATGAAAATATATGAGAGCCAGGGTATGACTGCAGTTTCATTGATCGAACTATATTATTTAATTGATGTGCTCCCATTTATAAATTCATCATCTGAGGTTTCAAGCAGTACTAAACGGTCTTCATACGAAAGTGTTTGTATAATTCCATTTCTGAAAATCTGCATTTCTTTTTAAAATATCATTTGATGAGTCTTTACTATTTTATTAATGTACACGTTAAATAATACTGGCGAGAGGCCACAGTCTAGTCTCACCACTTTATTCACTAATATCTCCTCTGAGACTTTATCCTTTAAAGTTCTAATTTTTATTTCTGAATTAACATAACATACTTTGGAATGCTCTTATTAATGTATTGGGTATTGCTTTTTCTTATAAAATTTGCCACAATTTATTGCGGTTTATATTATCATAGGTTTTTTCTTCGAAAATTTATAAATAACAAGAATACCATTAAATTCTCTTATTTTCTCAATAATTTGGTTTAATGTAAATATTGTTTCAACTGTGCTCCTGCCTATTCGAAATTCACATTGTTCTCAATGTAATAATGGTAATTAATTCTTAAACATATAAATTAAAACTCCTAAAATGTTTTCTTGTAGATTTTACAGGTTGTTCAGCGGTATGGGCTGAGTACTTACTTACTTACTCACTGGCACTATCGACCCCGTAGGTTCATGGCCGCACGGACATAAGCTCTCCATACGTCCCTCTCCTGAGCTAATGCTTTCCAATCACTCCCTGTATAATCTACTTCCCTCAAATCATAGTTAATGTTGTTCTCCCACCTCATTCTTGGTCTACCAACTGGGCGTTTTCCTTCTGGCTTTCCTACAAGAAGCTTCCATGCAAATCTTTCATTCCCCATACGTGCAACATGTCCTGCCCATCGCAGTCTACGGGACTTAACTGTTCTTATTATATCTGGCTTCCTATAAAGACCATGTAGTTCATTGTTATGTAGTCTTCTCCATTCACCTGTCTGTTCATCTCTCTTTGGTCCAAAAATTTTCCTAAGAACTTTATTCTCAAATACTCGTAATCTCCTTTCCTCCCTTAAAGTAAGAGTCCATGTTTCGCACCCATATAATATAACTGGTAGAATAATAGTTTTATATATTTTCAGCTTAACGTTTTTTGAAAGGAGTTGGGACATCATGGGCTGAGTACTTAGCTGTAGGAATACTGCTCTACGGTGACTTATTACAGAGTAATGTTCTGTTGATGTTTCTTTGGACTTTAATAAAATGGGATGATATATACTGAGAAAAGGAGCATGCTATACATATTACACCTCCACAGCACTCTATTCTGTAAAAAATAACAATGGTTAACACGATTTTTGTCTCATGAGTACCAATAGTTGTACTTAATACAGTTTTTTATCGTATTTTCAAATATGTATTCGGAATTTCTCCAATACCCACAATTTTTTTATTTCAATTTCAATTAATGGATTTAAATAATTATTTTTTAATAAACATTTTTCCGTCCATTTGTCCATTGTAAAATAAAACCAAATGAGCTAACTCAAATGATTTCAGCAATGGAAAAGAGATATCAAGGCAAACGGAATCCTAATATGCTGGCAGATTATTGTTGGACCATCAAGAGGGATGCTCCACAGGCGATATGTAGCAGAAAATCGTCATTTCTCACTTTCTAGGTGAGTCCGAATGTTCGAATATTGTGTAGTTAAGAATGTAGAAAATATTAAAGTGTTTGAAATTAAAAATTCCTATCTCTCGGAAACCTTGCGTGATGGAGAAAAACCGATATCATATTTGAATTCAGGAGAAAAAATACTATCAGAATCACATATTTTTCTTTCCGAGACAAAAAAAAAGTTTATTTTTTGTTGCTCAGTGTAATCGGAGATCACGAGTTCCTCATATCAAAACACCTAGCCAACATCTCTGAAAATTTGAATTCTACTCCTCTCTGTATTCGCGTGCGCACGTGTGTGGTGTATAAGAAAATACAAAGAATGTTCAACATATGAAGTGTGAACATTCTCTAGACAGTTATTAATTTTGTATAGGTATTTATAAATCCTTATTGATGTGCAAATGCACAGCTATCTGCACTCTTTAGCATAAGAATACCACTAACTGTTAGGTTAGCTCTCATGTCAATAGAGTCCGCCAAATTGAAGTGAGTTATTTACTTGTTAAAGGAAACTGAAATAAATTCAAATGAAATGTGCCTGATTGAAGCACTCTCTGTTAACCAAACAATAGTAAATATTGGAGGAGCGTTTACACGCTGCGAATTAATTAAAATTCCAGTCGTGCCAACTGTACAGCTCCCTCTGATTGCATTACACTAAAATATTTCTATTTATATTTATTGCGTACAGAATGTCAACCAATGAGAGAACAATTATGTATCAGATCATGGGTAGATGTTTGTATCTTGTAAATATAAAAAAATACTCGCTATTGAAGGGGGGGGAGAGAATAATTTTACGAAAAATACTTAGTTATTCTAATGAAATAAAACAAAATATAAAATGAAGGATAAAAGGAGAAGGAGAACATGAAGCAAACGACGCATAAAATATTAATCACATCAAATTTTGCAGTAAATTATATCTTCGTCAAATAAGTGATTTCTGATTTTTTCCAGCTATAAGATAAATGACAAGAAATTTGAAACTCAAATAGTCCCTGAACAACATCTGGCTATCAAAATGATCCACAACGAAAACCAGTTACTGAAGATATATAAAATAGTTGTTCTCCCAGTTATACTATACGGATGCGAAACATGGACTCTTACTATAAGGGACGAGAAAATATATATATTTGAGAATAAAGTTCTTAGGAAAAATGTTTGACCAAAGAGAGATGAACAGACAAGCGAATGGAGAACACTACATAACATTGAACTACATGATCTTTATAGTAAAACAGACATAATTAGAACAGTTAAGTCTTGTAGACTGCGATGGGCAGGAGATGCGACATGAATGGGGAATGAAAGAGGGACAAGGAAGCTCCTTTTAGGAAGACCAAGAGGAAAACGCCCAGTTGGTAGGCCACGAATAAGGTGGGAGAATAAAATTAACAATGATTTGAAGGAAGTAGAGTACTGTATTTGAAAATAAAGGTATAGGGAAAATTATTGGACCAAAGAGAGATGAACAGACATGTGAATGGAGAAAACTACATAAAATGCTACATGGTCTTTATAGGAAGCCAGATATAATAAGAACAGTTAAGTCTCGTAGACTGCGATTGGCAAGACATGTACCACGAATGGGCAAATAAAGTTGCATGGAGGCTTCTTGTAGGAAAACCAGATAGTAGACTAAGAATGAGGCGGGAGAATAACATTAACTATGATTTGAGGGAAGTAGATTATGCAGGAGATGATTGGAAAAAGTTAGCTCGGGATAGGGATGTATGGAGAGCTTATGTACGGGCGGACATTAACCTACAGGTTAGATAGAGCCAGTGAGTTATTTAGATATTACTGGAGATGATTGGAAAACAGTTCAGGATAGGGTTCGATAGTACAAATTATTATTATTATTATTATTATTATTATTATTATTATTATTATTATTGTCCATCGCTGTGGTCTCGAAGTAGCGTGCTGCCTTGTCACGCAGCGGGCCCGGGTTCTATCCCCGGTCGGGGCAGTTTTTCTGGGTGAGGTTTTATCGGGGTTTTTCCTCACCTGTAAGACAAATGTCAGGAAAACTTTAAGGCCGAAACGATCCCTGAAACCATATGGCCATCATCATCATCATCATCATCATGATCCTTATCCTTATCAGCATCATCATCATCCTTCACCGGTGCGGAAAGCAACGGGAAGCTACCACACCTAAAATTCCCTAGTAAAGCTGCAAAGCATAGCATGAAAATGCTATGATTGCAGTGAAAGACCTGCCCTCGGACACAGTTACTATGGATGGATGGATTATTATTATTATCATTGTCTTTGTTATTATTATTATTGTTATTATTATTATTATTACTATTATTTATATACAGAATTTGAATGTTTACACATCTTTCTGTGCCTAAAGCTTTATTTTTCTTCTCCACTCGTCTCTCTCCATCCAATCCATGTCTTTCAGTCCTCTTACTCTCATTCCAGTTCTTATTTCCTGCATCCGTCCCGCGTCGTAGCCGAGCGGTTAAGGTAGGAAGCCTTGGCGCAGACCTACGGGGACTTGCGCTGGTTCGAGTCCCCATGGGGGTTGAAATTTTCTCATGGTATTTCGGCCAGTATGGGACCGGTGCCCACCCAGCATCGTGAAGCAATTGGGTAGCTACAATAAGTAGCGGCTCCAGGATGAGGAATCAGCTATAACGGCTGGGGGACTCGACATGCTAACCACATGTCACCCCTACACTGGCTGTTGATCATCTACCTCTGTTATTGACACATGTGGATGTGAAGGGCCAGCAGCCGGCTGGTAAAAGGGCAACCGCTGAAAATTGGAGAGACCCTCAATCAATCGGAATTTCCTGCATCCACGAGTTTCGAGGTCTTATTATTATTATTATTATTATTATTATTATTATTATTATTATTATTATTATTATTATTAGTATTATTGAGTATGAACATGGTAGTGTTGGGCATGAAAGTGTTTATTTAAAAAAATCTGAAACACAAACATTACCAAAATTTTCATTTTTGTGAAATATTTTAGTAATAATAGGCCTATGCAATTGTTATTGGAGCTTTGAAGCTGGAAGTTCGTATAACTTGTGCTCGACTGAAGCTACAGGTACAATGTAAACAAAACTCACACTGCGACTACTCAGACGCTAACAAAGTGGTCACTCTTAATCACATCAAACTGTGTCATGTCGAAGCCAATTACAACAGGTAATTACAGGTAAATGCTCTGTTTGGGGAAATAGAGAAAATACGTATTATTCACATTGTAATAGCTTGAAAACACACACAAATTGTGGCAAATGCCTTCGTACAGTAATTCGGACACGCATTGTGTTCTTCCAATTAACATGTTGTATTTTTTACTTACTTACTTACTCACTGGCACTATTTAACCCGTAGGTTCATGACCGCGCGGACATAAGCTCTCCATACATCCCCATCCTGAACTAATGCTTTCCAATCATTCCCTGTATAATCTACTTCCCTCAAATCATAGTTAATATTATTCTCCTACCTCATTCTTGGTCTACCAACTGGGCGTTTTCCCTCTGGCTTTCCTACAAGAAGCTTCCATGCAAGTCTTTCATTCCCATACGTGCAACATGTCCTGCCCATCGCAGTCTACGAGACTTAACGAAAGAATAATGTGAAAGTAAACAAAATCCACGTGACTTTCACCGTATCGCATACTCCCTTTCCGTCTGTACCTTATCCAATCTTAGAGTGATCCTAACATAAACAAAGGCCAATTGTATCCTTCCGCCATTCTTGTCACAATTACTGTTACATTGACAGGGAGCACTTGTGAAGTATATAAGGTACGTGATTGTTGAATGGGGTAGAGATTACAAGAAAGCTGGTGAGAATTTTCACTGAACTTGTGAAATAACTGTTATTTGACCACTAGTGAAAGGTTTGTCAGACTTGTGTTTTAAAAATTTATTTGGCGACACAGCAACAGAGGACTAGACACCTTCAGCCATTTTGTTGCATGAGAATCTATTGAAGTATGACTCAAATGCTTTATCCATATGTAATAAACTAATAATATTTTTAAAATTGTAATTATTATTTTTTTTGTCTAATGCCACCAGGTTGTAATTTATGACATTTCTGACTTTTTCCCTGGCATTGGCAGAATTGTAATCCATTTGTTAGGTTGGGGCACCTGGAAGGCGGAGTTACGTTAACCCAATTATATGATGGGTGATAAATGATAATGAAGCGCAGGAAAGTTCTTAACCTAAACTTAACCTAAATTCCAGACCATGGGCAACCACAGGAATAATTCCCTTTAAGAAACAATTCCTATGGTTTGATCGGGAATCGAACCAGGTACCTCATGAACAGTAGTCAGGAACTCTGACCACTAGCCTATGAGGCTGTTCAAGTTATAGTTATTGATTATGTATATTTTAGAGTATTGTCTACGTTTTGAATATAATTATTTTCATTCACGAATATTCAGAGGACATATACCGGTATTTAATTTAATGAAGGGGACTACTTTTTCGTGTACGTATTACTTCTAAATTGTACGTCGGTGGCCATAACCAATGAAAAGTGAGCAGGTCACGTGATTTTGTTTTGATAAGGACCACTTTAAGAACGAATAGCCTTTTAGATGTTAGCGCACAAAATTGTCCTTGATTAAATATCGAAATACAACTCTAACAACCTGAAATCGGAACAGGTAAATACCCTAATTCGTGAAGGATGATGATGATGTGTAGCATTAATCGCAAATGTTATATTCCATCCATAGTAATTCTGCCCGAAGGCAGGTCTTTCACTGCAATCATAGTATTTTCATGCTATGCTTACGTCTTTACTAGGGAATTGTAGGTGTGGTAGCTTCCCGTTGCTTTCCACATATGTTATATTAATTTATCGATTTAAAATATTACTGTCCACAATTTGTCGGCCGCCGTGGCCTACTGGTTATATTCCTTGCCTCTGGTCCTGAGGATCGCAGGTTCAAATTTGGTTGGGGTCGATGTGGTTTTTAGGATGGAAAAATTCAGGAAGGACTTCAAGCCATAGGTCCCGAGTCTGGATGTTTCACCTTAGTTATCTATTAGATGTCTCTTTGAATCTTAAGGTAATTTTAAAAAATAATATATATAAAGTTTTGATAAAGAACCCATATCCAGAAACGTACAATTTCTATGTAAAATAAGTTTGAAGATCGAAACACAATGGGCTGATATCGTGTGTGTTGTGTTTCCGAATAATATTACAAACTCCTAGGGGTTATACTACACCTATCGAATCGGAGGAAGATCTTCTTGCACAAATTCTGGTGGCAGCAGAAATTATTGAACACTCACCAGGTATTGCGGTGCCTGTGTATGGAAATATGCATCCCAGGTACACTTTGTGCAACGAACAGGGTCGCCACATGGAACCTCAGTTGTAGTACAATCCCCAGAAGTCTGTAATACTTATTCTGAAATACATGACACACGCTATCAGCCAATTGTGTTTCGAGCTTCAAACCTACTTTACATTGAAATGGTACGTTTCCCTTATCAAATGGGTCCCTTATCAAAACGTTATCTACTAAGTCCCCTCTATAACCCCAAGAAGTCTGTAATATTTATTCTCAAACACCCTGTGTGTGTATATATATATACATAGTATGATGTAAACATACGGATATTTCATAATTCTCCCTGGTTTTTAATACTTTGATTGACGTCAAATTCCTCCACACTTGATCTTCCTCTGCAAACAGTCTCTGTCCCCCACACGTGGAAACAATGCGAGCACCTATCAGTTATACACACCGCATCGCACTTCTATTATAGAATAGAATAGAATATGGAATTTATTGCCTTTTTTTTCAGAATAAAGAAAATACATATGCATTTACATTGCGCACGGGCCTGCTTGGCCGTACGTGCATTATTTTTCCATGAATAAAAAAATAAAACTAATAATATAAACAAATACCTACAAATACACCTGTATCAAACAACAATAACAGGCTACATATAAGTAAAATCTATGTCTGCACTAAATCAAAATAATACATATCTACATTCATCCACATTCCGTACATTAATATTAAAAAAAAAATGCTAGAAAACAAATTAGAAAAAAAAAGCTCACACACATACACCCACACACCCCCACACATATACACACCGCACGCTCATACCCCCCCCCCCCCCGTCCCTGCAGACATTAAGTGCACTATCAGACTATTCAACTTATCAGACCTACTTATTATATAACATGATTAAAGATCGAAAACAAAGACCATATTGAGATTCTTCTTACTGTTAATACATATATACTTAATCTACAATTTTGTTATATCTCAATTTTCTTACTGTACCCAAAAATTTGCATGTTTTTGATTCACTCTCGATCCGTCCTAAATGTACATAGTGTTATCTTGTTTCCAAATGCTGAGTCTTGTTGCAGAATTTCATATGAAAGAAAAATTCATACAATTTTTACCAGTCTCACAATAGTTCTCATTTTCGAGGGAACGTTAAGCTCTCGAAGACTGACTCTCATTATCCTCCAATTTTGTTAATTGAGAATACAAAATTAATAATAAATTATTTGCTGATGATCAATTAGTGATTTCCAGTTCAGAAGATGATCCACAAAGAGCTATTTTTATTTGGAAAAAATAAGTGTCAATTACAATTTAAACATTTCAAAGAATAAAACTAAAATTTGATCATTTAAAGGACATGATACCTTAAGAGCAAAAATAGTAACTGATAATACAATTTTAGAGCAAGTGAACCGTTTTAAATATCTAGGTTTCAATTTATCATATGTTAAAATTGAAGATATGAATAACAAAATTAATAAATTTAATCTAATGTGTGACACTATTTAAAGAACCCTTAAAAACACAAGAAAAGAAACAAAATTAAAATTTTATAAAGTAATGGCTGTTACTGTATTGATGTATGGATCAGAGTGTTGGACAATCACTAAAAGACAAGAACAAAGATTGGAAGCAGCTGAGATGCGATTTTTAAGAAATATAGCAGGATATACTCTGCTGGATAAGAAAAGAAATGAAGATTTCAGAAAGGAACTAAATATTTTCAAACTTACAGCCCGAATAATTAAATATAGGAGCGACTGGAAAGAACATATTGATAGAATGCCAGAAGGAAGATTTCCAGAAATATTGCTCAATTATAAACCGCACGGAAGGAGAAATGTTGGACGCCCACACAGAAGATGGTGTGAACAATTTTAACAATAAAATTTTAGCTTTCATGAAACCGAAACGAGCCAACAGGCTTAATCCCTAGATGGTGATGATGATGAAAATGAATAATTTAATAATGAAGATTAGAAAGGCTGGGTCATCCATAGTATGTCAGAACTAATTAACTAACTCAATGGAACTATAATAATAATAATAATAATAATAATAATAATAATAATAATAATAATAATAATAATAATAATAATAATAATAATAATAATAATAATAATAGCTTTATTTTACCTGGCAGAGTTAAGGCCTTAAGGCCTTGTCTACCACTCAACCAGGTTTAAAAAAATACAAACAAAAAATAGTCTTTAATCTAAATTACAATATATATATAAACGATTACAAGTTATGAATACAATGCAATTAATACTCAATTGAGTTGGTGTTTACTTGATGAAAATCCATATTTATTAATTAAATAAAAATAAAACGTAGTTTTATTTGATTTTCATATTTATTATATAATTCAGTGACAGCTGTTTCGGTACACTGTACCTTCTTCAGACATGTTAACAATTCATAATTTGTTAACATATCTGAAGAAGGTACAGTGTACCGAAACAGCTGTCACTGAATTATATAATAAATATGAAAATCAAATAAAACTACGTTTTATTTTTATTTAATTAATAAATACAATTAATATTTATAATGTATTTTGATTTACTCTAAATTTAACGAATTAAATGTGTAATATGTACAAGATATATAAAAAAACGAGGAAAAGATTAATGACATAGTATAAAATTAAATAAATATAGAAAAATTAATTATTAGACAACAGGTAACTGTATAAGCGTGACTTAAAGGTACCAAGTGTGCGGCAACCCCTGATATCTTGAGGAAGGAGATTCCAGGAGCGGGCAGAGGCTACCGTGAAGGAAGTAGAATAGGAGTAAGTGCTATGAAGAGGAATTGTTAGGAGACTGCTATCTTGTGATCTAGTGTCAATATTGTGGTAAGAGGATAACTTCTCAAATCTGGACGCCAGGTAAGTAGGGATGTAAGAATTCAGAAGCTTGAAAAGTAGTGAAAGAGAGTGCAATTTACGTCTGTCAGTAAGACGGAGCCAAGAGAGGTTATTAAAGTGTTCGGAAATAGAACTCGTAGTTCATGTTTGCATGGACATAAGCTTTCCATGCTTTTCTGTTCTGAGCCAACATCTTCCAATGATCTCCTGTATAATTTACCTACCTTCAATCATGAATTAATGTCATTCTGCCTCCGCATTCTTGGCCTACCTACTGAGCGCTTTCCGTCTGGATTACCCTAGTGGAGAAATTTATAACCAACGTTATATGTATTAATTAATTTCTGATGTCCTATGATGTACTCGTAAATATGTCAATTATATTTTTCTGCGTCATTTCCTGGAAAATAATTCGTTCAAGAAAGTGCAAGTAGTGTTTTTTGTGGTATAATCAATTGTTACAAATGTTTTTATATTATCTCTCGTATGCGCTACGTGTTGACATTCATGCACTATATATACAATCTGATAGCCGTATTTCTTGGAGAGTCAGTCACTGCAAAATAATGCGGTTGTAAATAAAAAATCATTGAAATGTGATTGGACATTGACTCTCATTTGGGGCATGAGTTAAATAGTCATTAAGAACATGTCGTCCATTGCTCCATTCCCCTGACTGTTCTCTCTCTTTGCCCAAAATTTTACTTAAGAACTTTATTCTCAAATACATGTAATATTTTCTCCTCCCTTAAAGTAAGAGTCCATATATCTTATCCATATAACTGGAAGCATAACAGTTTTATAATATACTAGCTAATACCCGGCCTGCGCTGCTACGTCTCGATAAATGAAATGTTAAAGGTTAATTAAATGATGTGGTATATTCTGCAACGAATGAAAGACGTGAATGGCAGAGTCTTGTAGGAAAATCAGAGGGGAAACGCCCAGTTGGTAGACCAAGAATGAAGTGGGAGAATAACATTGTCTATTATTTGAGAGAAGTAGATTAAACAGGGGATGATCGGAAACAGCTCAGAATAGGGATGTATGGAGATCTTATGTCTGCGCGGCCATGAACCTACGGATTCAATAGTGCCAGTGAGTTAATTTAGATAGTTAATTCTGCGACGAACCAAACGAAGAGGTTACTAGAATCAATTTTTAATTTCGAATTTTAGGAAAACCCCCATTTCTAATGGTCGGATTTCGCCGGTTTTGAATAATATCTACCTCATTTACAGTATTTCAATAGGATATACTGAGTTTCGTTGTGAAATATCGAAAATTCCGATCAATAAAGCGATTTTAAAATTTTAATTTCAGATGAACTTTTATACCTATGGTTTTAGAACGTAACATATAGCATAAAACTCTCCCCATGAAAAAATACATGTGCCAACTTTCAACACAGCGTAACCTCTGTAAGTCGAAATTCAAGGGAGATGCTAATAAATTCGAGTTGCAGAGTTTTCAAATTACAAACAGGTTTGACTTAGAGAGTTTTTGAAAGTTGCATTTTCCACTTACACAGGTTTTGATTCTATGCCACAGGACTCTAAGTTACAGAGGTGAAACAAAATAAAAATCCAAGTTACAGAGGTAATGTTTATTATACTAAATACGTAATATGAAAATAACATGTAATGATTTATGTATGTGCAATCAAATGAAAATCATTTAAAATTAAAATCAAATCAAAGTATTTACGTAATAATTAAGTGGGTGATATAAAGAAAAGATTTTTTTTCTTGCAGTAGTGCACCACTCACAATAATGTTTTTTTATTCCGACATGGCTTAAATCACTTAAGTTAATATTCTTCTAAGTTAGGAAATTCTGTAATTCGTTGTCTTTTACTCTACTATTTAATTCATGCCCCAAATGGGAGTTAATGATCTACCACGTTTCAATTAATTTTGTTTTACAACCAAGAGAGTCGTGTTTCACCTCGTTATTTTTCGAATTCTCTTTGTCAGTTCCTGTCTTTGTGATAAAGAAGGCACCTCCTTTTAATATTCTGACCAGGTCAGAGCATTATTTTGCAGTGATTGACTCTCCAACAAATACATTGAATATAACAAATAATGAACAGTTTCCTTCGAACTATACATTTGATAATTGCGGGGTCAATAATTGTGTTTTTAAATAACGATTTTACTGAGTCGATGACAAAAAAAAATTCATAACCTATAATGTTGGTTATAATATACAGTTTTATGTGTTTCATTTTTTCTCCACTAGGATGCAATTCTTACAATATTACGTTCCAGTGGGCCATCGCAGTATGCGATCCTATTTAGCAATAAATAATATGATCAAGTTGCAGTGAATCTACAAATGAAATATAACCACACATTTCTGATTTTTTTTCAAACATCGTCATTTAAATTAACCATATAAATATTTTAAAATACGGTAACTATATTTAAATAATTATTATTGAGTAAATAGCTTTATTTTATTCGTTAAATAGTCCTAACAAATGCCACTCTTAATTTCCATATCCTCTAAATAAAATCACTCCTCACTTCATGATTCGTGAATTCATCGATGATTTGGAAATCACTTGTGACACCACTTATGATCAATCTTGAACGCATTCAATTTTTTTTCTCAATATTTCGGATTAATTTTTATATTCTCGTTGACAGAGTATTCATCGGCAAGCCAAATAGTTCAGCGACGTTTTTTTTTCTTTCCTTATTACACATCTTTACAGATTTTATAACTTCTAACCTTTCAGAAAGACTCAAAAGTTTTTAATTTTCATTTAACAGCATTAATCTTAAAATATTCAAATTTTCCGTAACAGATATGTTAGTACGTATTGGCGTAATAAGATATTAAATATAAAATTGGTACCTGGAAAGTCAGTCGTCCTCAACTTAATTATTAAACTTCATTAAGTAGTTCCAATATGGAGGTCTTTCAAAATCAATGTTTCATCTTCTGCACTTTAACTGGTACCATTGTTTTTGAAAGGTCTCCATATTGGAACTACTTGATGAAGTTTATTTTTTAAGTTGAGGACGACAGACTTACCAGGTACCAATTTTATATATAATATCTTATTACATAACCTCTACGGTGCTTTAATTTGAGTTTTTAAAGTGTTGAGTATTGGTGTAATTCCAGTAGAAAGCAAGTTGCTAACTAAATTCTGTTAGTAAACAATTTCTACATTAAGACTTCAGTCGGTAGAGCTCAAAGGAAAGCAATAACAATAAAATAGGCAAATACAAATATGGAATAATTAAAACCACACCTGAGACCAAACGAGATTGATTTTAAATATGTGACAAAATCACGATCATAATCAAGGAATGAAGGCTTATGCTCCTATGGGCACATCTGAAGAATGTAATTAGAAACAAAAATCAGATCATTATCCAACAAAATACGAAATAATCGGTAAATTGAAGTATATGAAACCGAACTGGTTGGCTCAGGAGATATTGCTTGGGATTCGTATCCGGGAAATCCTGGGTTCAAACCCCTTTGTGGACCAACCTGACAGAGGTTTTATCCTGATTTCGAAGCAAGTACTGGAATTTCCATTACATATCGTTACAATTAAAATTAAATTATAACTACTTCCGAAAACACATGACAAACACTACAGAATTCTCAGCCTACTGAATACAACCAAAGATTTTTATCCTAAATGTTAAATCGTCTATAAATTTAATAAGAATTAACTTAAAAATAAGTTCATAGCGATCGACAATAATATAAGGTCAAATAATAAGATATAAATGCACAAAAATATAAAACCTTAAAAAAGTAGCTATGATAACGAGTCTGTCCGAATTAAAACTTATGAGAAAATGAAATCTTCTCGAGAAAGAGCAATTCATCCATGAAATATGCTAGAGCAAAATGAAACTTGAACTTTCAAGAAAGTCGCATAGGGACAGTCCATATATGCTTCATATAACATAAAGTGGGAGAATAAACATGAAAACAATATATGTTCTCGCGACATCTAGTAATAATGGAGAGTATAGTACATATATAAGAAAAATAAGTGTTTGAATTGGATTCGCCTGGTGGTGTAATGGATATCACGCTGAGGTACAGACTCAGAGATCCGGGTTCGAATCCCGTCCAGGCATTTATTTTTCTTATCATACCATATTAAGCTTGCATTGCTCAATGTTAAACATTTAATTATAACATCTATAAAGCGTCACTGCTATAAAGTAAAATAAATATTCTTTTTAATTTGCTTACTTGATATAGTCAGCTACTAGATGGCAGTGAAGACAGTGTTCTCGCGACATCTAGTAATAATGGAGAGTATAATACATATATAAGAACAATAAGTGTTTGAATTGGATTCGCCTGGTGGTGTAATGGATATCACGCTGAGGTACAGACTCAGAGATCCGGGTTCGAATCCCGTCCAGGCATTTATTTTTCTTATCATACCATATATATATATATATATATATATATATATAATATATATATAATACATCATTTATATTAAAGTGTTGATTCAGAAAATATTGGCAAAACTGCTTCTCTCTTTTTGAACATAAATTGACTTGAAGGGAATGATTGGCCTAGGAGGCAGGAGGCAATTTGGAGCGGAAGTTCAAGCAAAGGCAATTCACTTCTCCTTTGAGTTATCGGAAGAATTTTTTTACTATTCTTTTCACAGCAACCCTGTTTAGTGTATATACTTTTTGAACGTTTTTAGAACTTATAAATGGAAAGCCACAAGGAAATGATTGGAAGATTGTAAGTTATGATACCAGGAACAGATATAATCTACATTTCCTGATATTCGGCTCTAAGCTAAAGACAAGCTCCGAGAAAGATCGGACAAAAGATTGATACAAGGAAATTTGTAACGGAGTCTATCATTTGAGAATCAGTACTTTAGCCCTCGCCGCCAGCTGTGGTCACAGTTTCCTTCTGCATTAGTACGTAGAAACGCTCTATTGCGTAACACAAAGAAATTGGGACTGGAGGTAAACATAAATACAACTAAATATATGTTTACACATAGAAATACATTATATAACGGAAATGGACAGTTAATGACAATGAGAGAAATTTTGAAGAAGTGGCTGAATTCAAATACTTATGATTACAAACAAGAGCATACACAAATAAATTAAATATAGTCTCAATTCCGGAAATGCATGTTACTATGCATTATAGGGACTTTTGTCTTTCCAACTTCTCTAAAAAAACATTCATTCATTCATTCATAGTGTTCTGCCAAAGAGCAGGTCTTTCACTGCAAACTCAACATTCTTCACTCTGCCCTTAACTCAGCTTTACTTTTTGTATCTGCATACAAACCATTTATTTTAATATTGTCTATCATCTGATGTCTTTTTCTGCCACTAACTTTTCGTCAGGATACTTTAAGGCCCAAAACAGTCCCCGAACATCATCTGGCCATCATTATCATCAATATCATATTCACCTCATTAGATTAAGTTTAGGTTTAAGGGCTCTCCTGGCGCATCATTACCCATCGTCATCACCCATCATATCATCGGGGCAGCGTAACTCCGCCTTCCAGGCGCCCCAACCTCAGAAATGGGTTACAATACGCTAATTCCAGGAGAGAATACCTGAAATCTCGAATGATAAACAGGTAGCATTGGAAAAAAAAATCTTTCCATTGACCATTCCTTCTAGGGCATCCTTCAGCAGGCAGTTTCTTCGTAGCCAGTAGCCAATCCAATTTATTTTCTTCTTCTTTATGAGTTCCAGCATTGTTCTTCTTTCACCCACTCTGTATAGCACATCTTTATTTCTTACCTTGTCTGTCCATTTTATACGTTCCATTCTTCTCCATATCCACATTAAACTGAAAAAAAATCTCCCAGTTATATTATATGGATATGAAACATGGACTTTATTTTAAGGGAAGAGTAAAGGTGACCAGTGTTTGATAATAAAGTTCTTAGGAGCATTTTTGACCAAAAAGAGGTGAACAGACAGGTGATTGGAGAAGGCTTACACAATAGTAAGCTACTTGTTCTTTATGGGAAACAAGATTTATTAAGAAGAGTTAAGTCTCGTAGACTCCGATGGGCACGACTTGTGGCACGAATGGGGAATGAAAAAAGGATATGGAAGCTTCTTGTAGGAAAACCAGAGGGAAAACGCCCGGTTGGTAGATCAAGAATGAGGTGAGAGAATAACATCATCATCATCACTCCAGGGATTAGGCAATTGCCCGTTCCGACTTCATATTGCATCAGCCCAACGTCTTCTAGGTCTTCCAACATCACGCCTTCCTCTTGCTTGATAGTTCCTGGCTAACAATGGATATCTCTCCTTACTCATTCCATCCATGTGATCAATCCATTTATGTCTGTAATACGTGACTTTATCCAATAAAGGCTGTACTTTCAATTCTTCTCTTATATCCTCATTTCTTATTCTATCAAGTCTTGTACATCCTTTTACTTGTCTTAGGAACCGCATCTCTGCCGTCTGTATTCTATCCCTCTGTCTTTTCACTGGAGCCCAAGTTTCACATCCATACAATATTGTGGGAACCGCCATAACATTATACATTTTTATCTTGGTTTCTTTTCTAATTTTATTTTTGAATGTTCTCTGTATTGTTCCACACACCGTCTGAAATTTATTTATTTTGGAGTCAATATCTCTTTCCACATTGTAGCCAATACCATTAACCATTATTTGAGGAAAGAAGATTATACAGGAGATAATTGGAAAACATTAGCTCAGGATAGGGATGTGTGGAGAGCTTATCTACGCGGCCATGAACCTAAGCGTCCGATATTGCCAGTGAGTTTGTTAGTTATTAGGAAGTAGGAAGTTGTCCGGTTCGATTCTGGACAGGAATGGAGTGCTATTCTCTCTTTTTCTCTGTCTTTCCCTTCCTCCCTTTTTGTTCATATTAGTTATGAGTTATCAGTCAGTTAAATTGGCGTTTATTTGATGAAAATCCATAACTTATTTAATGAAATGAAAATAAAACTTAAAGTTTTATGTGATTTTCATATTTATTAAAATATAAATTAGTTACAGCTGTTTCGCTACTTCGTACCTTCTTCAGACATGATAACAAATTAATTAATTTTGTTATTATAGTACATAACAACTTAACTATGCAACCATTTTTTTACAATCTCTATTATAAATTTAAAAGAGGCGATTCATTCAAATCTAATTGGGAATTATTTAACAGCTTATTATCAATTTGCAATTTATTTATCTCCACAACTTCTAAAAGGTCCAACTTCTTTCCTTTGTCACAAACTATAATAACAAAATTCATTAATTTGTTATCATGTCTGAAGACGGTACAAAGTAGCGAAACAGCTGGAACTAATTTATATTTTTAAAAAGTATGCTAACCCATACTCCAATATGATCATTGTTTTGATTCAGATTTTAAAATTTTACATGTTTGTGACAAAGAAAAGAAGTTGGACCTTTAGGAAGTTTTAGAGATAAATAAATTGAAAAGTGGTAATAAGCTGTTAAATTCCAACTAGATTTGAATGAATCGCCTCTTTTAAATTTTTAATAGAGATTGTAAAAAAAAATCATGTCTGAAGAAGGTACAAAGTACCAAAACAGCTGTAACTAATTTATATTTTAATAAATATGAAAATCACTTAAAACTCTTTTTAATATATATATATATATATATATATATATATATATATATATGTATATTGACGATATTATGAAACAATGGAAAATTATAATGGACAAAGGCCTTAGATTGAACAATAACTCAAGTATTAATAACTTAATTTTCGCCGATGATTTAGTCTTACTACACCATGGTGAAGATCTGTTACAATTGGCTGCTTACAAACTAAATGCAATATGTAGCGATTATAATTTTAAAATTTCAATAAGTGAAACAAAAGTAATGACATTTTGTGGAAGAAATACTCTGCGTGCAAAAATAGTAATTAGAGACGAAATTATTGAACAAGTATCCCACTTTAAATATTTAGGATGTGACATCAGCTATGGGTATGATAAAGATATTGAACAAAAAACACATCAGTTTCAAGCTATTTGTGGTACAATAAATAGAACATTGAATAATAATGCCCATAAACAAACAAAATTAAAATTTTATAAAACAATGGCCGTCCCTGTCCTTTTGTATGGGAGTGAATCTTGGATTACCACTAACAAACAAGAAAGTAAAATCCAAGCAGCCGAGATGAAATTTTTAAGAAGAGTAAAAGGCTGCACTATTCTAGTGGACCAGATAAGAAACGAGGATATCCGTGAAGAACTGCATATCTACTCCATAAAAGAAAATATATTTAAAACAAGATACAGTGGAAAGGACATGTAGAAAGAATGGAAGAAAGTAGATTACCGAATAAAATCTTCCATTATTTTCCAAGAGGAAGAAGAGATGTCGGACGTTCTCGGAAGAGATGGCCTTAGATCTATTAGTGAAGACGGGAACAGACAACTCTTGCCTAAACCAGGAAGTGAAGAAGAAGAAGACATAAAACTTTTAAGTTATATTTTTATTTAATTAAATAGGCTATAAGTTACATTGAATATCCATTCCATTCCATTCCATTAACGAAGTTTAACCTCTCGCCTTTAAGTATATTTACTTGTCATCCGCCCGCTCGACCTTACAGTGATACTACTGTCGGGAGACAGATTTTAACTATGGATCACATACATAGCCTACTTTTTTGACGACACAGGGACAGGCCTCCCCGAATGAATTATCAGCTCAATGAAATCAGGGCCTCCTCCGAAACAACACAACATTAAAACGATACATATTCGTACTAAACATGGCGAATATGAAATTGATGATTATGATGGCTAGTTGTTGCTCGGAAACGGTTGGGCCTTAAAGTTTCCTGACATTTGTCTTATAAGTGAGGATAAACCCTGAAAAAAACATCAGCTACGAAATTTGACACAACCGAGGATCGAACTCGCCGCTGCGTACGAGGAAGCGACGTTACCCGACGTTGTCCAATAACATAAAATATCGTCAGGCGATGGAAAAATATCAATTATATACTGTGTTATCCGATATTTTCATTTCGCTCCCGTATAGTATTATGATTAGAGTCCGGATGTGCACTTTTTTATTTAATTTTTATTAAATGATTCTCATCACAGAAACATATACAGGATTTTATAAACATTTATTTAGATTTATTTGAACGTGAAATAGGTAGTACTTTATGTAGCTATATTCTATAACAGCTTAGGTCATGATCTTCGCAGTTCAAAGCTGGACATCAATAAATAATAGTTTTAAAAAACTAAAAAAAACACGCTTTATTAGAAAACCAAACTAAAAAAATTGAAAAATTACTTTAATTTCCAACATGCTTGGGATAAATAATTTTACCATCAAAAGCGTGGGGTGCTGTTTACCAATTAATATATTTGATAATAAACATATATTGGTAAAAGTAAAGTCTCTAAGAAGGAAATGTAAAAATCATAAAAAGCACCCCACGTTTTTGATGGTAAAATTATTTATCCCAAGCGTGTTGGAAATTAAAATTATTTTTCAATTTTTTAGTTCGGTTTTCTAATAAAGCGTGTTTTTTTTAGTTTTCTAAAACTATTATTTATTTTTTATTTTATTTTTAGTTTTAATATTTTACAGAATAAGATAAAAATGTAAATATCTTTAAATTCGATAGGCTACTATTGTAGTATGAGCTAAAAGTAATACTCTTCTAAAAAAACCTCCCAGCCGGATTTGAACCAGCGACCTATGGATTACTGAAATTATATACCATTAGAGTTTACCGCTATACCATCTGAGCTGTTACAACGATTGACTAAAAAGTCGACAACTCCGCAACCTATTATGCCAGTTTTCATTTTTTTTCTTTTTGATTTTCTGATGATTCTGGCCAGGATTTTAGAAACAAAATATGAATTTATTATATTGTCATGGATCCTTTACAAGTACACAAAGTTTCAAGTCCATCCAATGTTTCTAAGTGGGTGAAAATCGTGTTCAAAAATTCCGTTACATAGATACAAAGACACTTCTTTTTTTTATTTTCTGATGATTCTGGTCAGGATTTTAGAAAAAAAATATGAAATTATTGTATTATCACGGGCCTTTTACAAGTATACAAAGTTTCAAGTCGATCCAATGATTTTAAGTGGGCGAAAATCGCGTTAAAAGATTCAGTTACATAGATAGATACAGGTCAAGTTAATATAAAGCATATAAAAAGCCGGCAAATTTTAATAAGAAACTTCTTATTTCTAGCTCAGTGGCTCTTCCAAATCTATTGTATGGTAGCGCAGTTGGACATTGAAACAGAAGAATATGTAGAGTATCGTAATTACAAAGAAATGAACGTTATCTCAGTCAAAACATAAATTTATCAAGTCGACGTTTCAATCTCCTTATGTGAGATCATTTTCAAGACATGGTTGTTCATAAATAAAATATACAGAGACTTAGATCTGCTTAAAGTGCACCGCTTGGTCTCGAGGTAGCGTGCTGCCTTAACAAGCAGCGAGCCCGGGTTCGATGCCCGGTCGGACAAGTTTCCTGTGTGATGTTTTTTTGGGGGGGGGGATTTTTTCCTCATCTCTAAGAAAAATGTCAGGAAAATTTAAGGACCAAAAGTCCCCGAACATCATCTGGCCATCACTATCATCATTAACATATTCATTAAGTTTAGTATTAAGGCCTCTCCTGGCGCATCATTACCATCATCATCACCTATCATATATCATCAGGTCAGCGTAACTTCGCCTTCCAGGCGCTTCAACCTCAGAAGTGGGTTAAAATTACGCCATGCCAGGAGAGAATACAAGAATGTCGAAATGACAACTTGATGGCATTGAATAAAAAAAAGATCTGCTGAAATGAGATATCTTCGAAGGATTGTTGGATACACACTACTAGATCATAAAAAAAAGAAGACATCTTACAAGAATTACACATGGAACCTTTACAAACAAAATTTTTGATTTATAAGTCAATATGGATTCCACATGCTCATCGAATGGAGGATCACAGGATACCCAAACGGATGTTAGAATATCAACCTATAGGAAAAAGAAAATCAGGATGTCCAATCAAAAGACTTCTGGTTGGTATTTATAATGAGGCCGAAACAGATCAACAAATGGCCTAAATTCATGAATTGAGTATGATTATGATGACCTACTTTTCCGGGCTTGAATTTCTTTTATGTGCCAAAATCTACGATACGGGATCCAATATTTTATTTGCCTTTTGAAGGAAGCCATAGGCCTACTTACGATTCTTACGCCCTGAAAAATCCATCAACTATGGTCGATTAGAACCTACGAACCTAGGTACCAGTAACACTGGTCAACATGACTTTGTCTCATGAGTACCAATAGTTGTACTTAATGCAGTTTTTATCGTGTTTTCAAATAGTATTCGGAATTTCTCCATCACCCACAGTTTTTTAATTTCAATTTCAATTAATGGATTTAAATAATTATTTTTTAATAAACATTTTTTCGTCCATTTGTCCATTCTAAAATAAAACGGGGAACACATTTATCAGGAAATTTCAGCTATGGAAAAGAGATATCAAGGCAAATGGAATCCTAATATGCTGGCTGATTATTGTTGGGCCATTATGAGGGATGCTCCACAGGCGAAATATACAGAAAATCGTCATTTCTTACTTTCTAGGTGAGTCCGAATGTTCGAATATTGTGTAGTTACGAATGTAGAAAATATGAAAGTGTTTAAAATTATAAATTCCTGTCTCTCGGAAACCTTGCGCGATGGAGAAAAACCGATATCATATTTGAATTCAGGAGAAAAAAATACTATCAGAATCACATATTTTTCTTTCTGAGACAAAATAAAAATATTTTTTGTTGCTCAGTGTAATCAGTGGGACCGACTGATATAGAAATAAAATATATTCCTTCCCAAAATAAATTCCAGCTGATTCATAGCAAAATAACTGTTTAAAAAACTGTAGAGGAAGTTTTGCAACATCTAGTATATCTGTGTGTTGAGATCATTTATTAACCAGTTAATGGGAAAGCTGCACATGCGCATTTTTGTAATGGCTGTTATTTACTCACAATGTTGCTTTTTCTCCCTTCTTTTGTTCCGCTGATGAACAACGTTTTTTCTTATTGTGTCCTTTTTGATGAAATCTTCCCTCCCTCGCTGTAAGATGTTTTCGCGTCAAATTCTTTAATTCTGCTCATATCATCTAATATTTGTTGTTCCAGATATCAAGCATGGCATCTAGTTGCAGTGAGTTTTCTATTCTTTATGTCGACTAAGCGATTTCCAAGTAAACAGTAGAAAACAAAAGGCGATTGAGAAGTATTTTTTGCTAATTTCTAGGCTATGAAAATATTTGAAATAAAATGTAAAAATACGCAAATTTACAGAGCAATTCTAATTGTTGACACAAAAAGAAAAGATTCCTTTGAATGCTATAATTAATGTACAGAGTGTCTGAAATTGATGTGTATCCTTTGAAACGTTATTTCTCAACAAAGAAATGAGACAGAAATACAAGTTTTTTGTGTGTTGTATTCCTTAAACTTTCTTAAGCCAGTACATGTTCACAATATCCACCTTCTGCTTCAGTTCACTCCCAACAACCACGTCGAACAGAGCGATATACCATCTGGATTGTTGCTAACGGAATATCGTTGATGGCATATTCAATGTGATCTCTCAGTTCCTCCAGTGTTTGTGGTTTTGTGGCGTACATCGTGATCTTTTAAAGTTATCCAAAGGTAGAAGGGTTAAATCGGGGAGATCGAGGCAGGAACTCCGTAGCACTTCCACGTTTTGCTATCCACTTCTGATTGAATGTGCGATCGAGAACATTTCTCACATCGGTATGAAAGTAAGGTGGAGCCCCGTCTTGTTGGAACTACGCCTAATTTTCATTCTCAAAGAGATAATTAAGTCATAGAATTATGCCTTCCATCATTTTCAGGCAAATCTGGCCCGTGTATGGCTTCCATTATCGGGCTGTCAGAATTCGACGAACACTCGATTTCCCCCTTCTCTTTCTTCCGCACCGACCATTCAACACATCTTGTTCCATCGACTTCAAACTTGACTGGGGTTCTTGTTATTGTTACCCTTTTTTGGTGGCGGTGTACTAAATTGAATCCTCGAACGTCGTTGAACTTCAACAACATTCTCCACTTTCTAATAACACTTCAGTAACCACTTACGTTCATCGAATCATAATTTCACCTCATGTTTGTTTATAAACACATGAAGAATAATGAACGTGTTGCTAAGCTTTTCCAGTGCTTTCCGGATCATGCACAACAACAATTGTATTTCTATCTCATTTTGTTGTTGATAAATAACGTTTCAAAGAGTATATTTTACTGTCCACCGCTGTGGTCTCGAGATAGCGTGCTGCTGCCTTGTCACGCAGCGGGCCCGGGTTCGATCCCCGGTCGGGACAGTTTTTGTGGGTGAGGTTTTTATCGGGGTGTTTCCTCACCTGTAAGAC
The DNA here is from genome assembly GCA_030220185.1 of Diploptera punctata. Taxonomy (NCBI): domain Eukaryota; kingdom Metazoa; phylum Arthropoda; class Insecta; order Blattodea; family Blaberidae; genus Diploptera; species Diploptera punctata. The sequence continues at coordinate 474,158 of JASPKZ010005287.1, read as the reverse complement.
AAATGTCAGGAAAACTTTAAGGCCCAAACGGTCCCCGAAATCATATGACCATTGCAATCATCATCATTCATATTCATCTTAGGTTAAACTTAGGATTAAGGACTCTCCTGGCGCACCATTATCATCATCACCCATCATATCATCGAGGCAACGTAACTCCGCCTTCCAGGCGCCCCAAGCTCAGAAGTGGGTTACAAGTACGCCATGCCAGGAGAGAAACCAGGAATGTCGAAAGACAAACCTGGGGCATCTGAAAAAAAAGAGTAGATTTTACTTCAATTTGAGACACTCTGTCTTTCAAAAATACAAATGTAAAATGAAACCTTAACTGTCGATTTTTCCACGGGCATTCACAGGTGCTCGACGTGGGTGTACTTTGTGACACAGGCAGATGTCTATGCGACGCTATATCCGTACCAACATAGCATGACAAAGTGAGATAATCTGGTCTACTCTCCGCTACCTGACCAGCTGTATGTCCTGTTCAAATGAGTGTACGCATACCATGTCCTTCACATGCCCCTTAGGAAAATACCGTATGGGGTAAATTTGGGTGAACTACTGGACCGTAACATCAATAACACGTCGGGCCTTAAAGTTTCTCGAAATTGTATTCACCTAGACTTTCACGGCCGGAGTTGCTATGATGGGATTGAGGGGTTGAGGATGCCTGGTGAAGTCTCTGGCGAAACGTCGGGGAACTACTAGCCTCATGACCACGGTCTACAGCCCGAAAATCATCATTAAGATCATCATTTCTCGAAATTGTCTTACAAGTGAGGAAAAATTCGAAAAAAAAACCATCACTCATGAGATTTGTCACGACCGGTTTCGAATCCGGGCCGCTGCGTACGGACATCGACGCTACCTAGATCCACTGCTACATTAGAAGTTCTATATAATAAAAATATGCTATAATATTTCTTCCTCCATAGGGACTCGAACCAGCGCAAGTCCTATAGTTCCTCACCAAGGCATCGTGCCCTAGACAAATTGACTGTAGCGCAGGATCCATCCCATAATTGTAAACCATATATTTTGGACATGGATTTCCTCTCGTAAAATTATCAGTTGGTAATTTATCGGGGTGACATCACGTTGTCGGCGTTTTATAGTAGGCTTGTCAACAGTAGAAGTACGCCCTATTACTAGCAGTAAAAGTAATCAAATTACACGGTTTAGGAGGTTCTTGGGATAGTAGGAAGTTAAGGCTTTCATTTTTCTAGAAAATCGGCACAAGATGTAAGCCGGGTTGTCAGCACTGCGTGACGGCCGCTTTTACTCTCTGAACATATGTCTAGTAGTAATTTCTGTTAGAATGTATGTACCGCCAAAGGGTTTAGGCCAGTTTAAAAATCCTGATACAATCAGGAATCGAATCCGGGACCTTCCTAATTCTTGCGTATTTCCTTTACCAACTGAGCTATGACTTGTCCCAACTATACTAGGAGTAGTATTATTTTATTTAATGACGCTTTTTAACAACAAATGTCATCGTTGCAATTCAAAGCTAAACGCCTAACGGCCGGTCAATTTTGCTTAGAATCGTATTAATTCTGGCTTGGAGTTTCTTTACGTACCGTAAATTTACGACACAAGGCTCACAAATGTAGGCCTATATTCCTTCTAAAGTCTTACTAACAAGGGAACTGTCAACCATTGCATGCCGAAAATTATCTTAAAATGTCTTCCAGGTAAGCGTTGTAATGTACAACGACCGTGTACAAAAAATACTGCCGTTTCTAACTGCAATGTACTAAAATACAGCGCGAAATATCTCATTTAAACCATATGGAAGTAAAATAACGCCTGAATTGGTAGATTGAATAACCCTTAGTACCTGCCGTCCGCATCGCGTCCTGCCTCACTCCACTACACTCTTATTCAAGCAGGGACGACCATCTGCTCCATTCAGTGAGTAGTCATTGCTTGATTCTGACTTCGATTTCTGTACCCTGCACTTAAAAACGGCAGATTTTTGTGGACACTGCTTTGGTACATTACAAAGCTTTTCTGGAAAACATTTCGAGGTAGGTTTCGGCATGCAATGGTTGACAGTTCCCTTGTAACAATTTTAAGGTCCGTAGAAATTTATAGATCCGTAAAGAAGAATCCACAAACTTTGGCACTCGCGCGATTATAAAAATTAGTTGTCCACTGGACTGATAAATCTGTTTCTATGAAACTTTCTGTAAGTAATGGAAAGTGAGTCATAAGTACTATCCGACACAGCGGAACATTGATCTGCTTCGTTCGTGGGTGATATGCGAACTAATGCCGTGTCATCTTGCGTACACTCGCTTCACGTCAGTCTGTCTCGTCGTGGAGTGCAGTCGTTACCCCAAGTAAGCTGGGTAAGTGCTTCATTTGCCGTTTGTTTCTTACTATACATGGCTATACCCTGTCTGCTCTTAACGTGATCCTCGTCAAAACAAAACCATGTGACCTGCTCGCTTTTGATTGGTTATGGACACCGATGTACGTTGTAGAAGCAATATCCTTCCGTCATTCGCGCCACAATTGTTGTCACATTTGACAGGGAGATGAGGACACAGCTGCAGAATACTGGATACTTTCAGCCATTTTGTTTCATGAGAATCGACTGAAGCATGACTCAAATGCATCACCCATAAGTCATTATCATCATCATCATCATCATCATCACTCCAGGTATTAGGCAATTGCCCGTTCCGACTTCATATTGCATCAGCCCAACGTCTTCTAGGTCTTCCAACATCACGCCTTCCTCTTGCTTGATAATTTCTGGCTAACAATGGATATCTCTCCTTACTCATTCCATCCATGTGCTCAATCCATTTCTGTCTGTAATTCGTGACTTTATCCAATAAAAGCTGTACTTTCAATTCTTCTCTTATATCCTCATTTCTTATTCTATCAAGTCTTGTACATCCTTTTACTTGTCTTAGGAACCGCATCTCTGCCGTCTGTATTCTATCCTTCTGTCTTTTCACTGGAGCCCAAGTTTCACATCCATACAATATTGTGGGAACCGCCATAACATTATACATTTTTATCTTGGTTTCTTTATCACCCATAAGTAATAAACTATTTTAAGTTGTAATTATTGATTAGGTATATTTAAAAATATTTTGTATGCTTGTTTATTGTTATTTTGATTCACGAAAAATAACAAGTATATTCAGAGGACATATTTTTAATTTAATGAAGGCAACTACTTTTTCGCGTACTTACTGCTTCTACAACGTACGTCGGTATCTATAACCAATGGAAAGCGAGCAGGTCACGTGATTTTGTTTTGACGAGGATCAATTTAAGAGCGGACAGGTTATAGTATCTACGTCCTTGTGACGCAGCAACAGTGCTGCTATGACTGGTGGTAAACATATCGTTGTGTCATATAATACCTATTGAAGCTTCTGATTTATCGTACCAAATATTGTTATTAAATGTTACTGTTTAGCCTGTATGATTTTTATGTGGTAGCTAACTTTTTATCTTCCGATATTTTCCTTTAATTTTGAACACAGTCGTGTTTATTTCTATGTGAAATTGTGCTATTTCGTTCTCTTTTATTATTATGTAATGCCAGGCTATTGCCGATTTATTGCTTACTACTTTTAAGGCTATATTTCTTGAGCACTTTCTGCTTTCTTGTGAGAGCTTTATTCTCTTGATTTATTGTCCATTAAATATCGTACACAATTTTTGGAGTCTATTATGGCTTCTTTGCTGGCTGAATCTCCTTTACGGTTCATGCTCGTAGAAGTTTTTTTTTTTGCCTGTACCATTATTATGTACTCGTAAATAGGTTATGAAACCATTATAAACCAATGGATGTTCAAAAATATTTCATCCAAGTTGTTTTATTATTATTATTATTATTATTATTATTATTATTATTATTATTATTATTATTATTACTATTATTATTATTATTATTATTATTATTATTATTATTATTATTATTATTATTATTATTATTATTATAAATGAATATTGCAATAAATTGCCAATTAATGTAGGTATGATACTATTTTAAATATTTCAAATTCTAGGTTATTTCGTAGCGCAAACGGTTAGAAACTTGCCTCTCGCCGCTGGGATCTCTAGATCGAATCTCGGTCACTACATGTATGTTTCGTCGTGGAAGAAACGGAGCTTGGGTAGGGGTTTCTGGTAGTTTATCTGTTTTCAATTTCATTTCACCATTTATCCGTACTCGTATCATCCATTTTGTATCATTTCGATATATTTATTTATTTATTTATTTATGCACTTTCTTTTCTTTAGCACTGTAATTCTTGGGAAGACTTCTGTCTGTGATGCTCCTAATTTTACCATTTACTAATGTTGCTCGGGGTAACAGAGTGGAACCCTTGATAGAAGTAGTCCACTCCAGGGAGTACGCGCCCCTGCCCTTTTATGAGCTCCAGGTCCCACTCGCCCAGTGGGTAGTACCTGGATAAGGGCCCCGTCCACAGGGTTACGTGAGGAGAAGAGAAGTCCCCAATGCCGTAGTGAAGGCAACTTCTCTAGGAACGAACACTCCGAAATTGCAGTTCCCGGCCCTCCAGGAAGAGGGGTTTGGCTAGAGGCTGGTAACCTCTACTAGTAAAAAATAACTTACTCATAAACTAATCCATGGATGATGATGATAATGTTGCTCGGGTGTCACCACGAGGAGGCAACCAGCTTTGACCCCTTTCCGAACTCTAGTATATTAAAGTAAGAAACAAAGAAGGAAAACGTATATAAGTATATATTGAACTAAAGTGTGGAGGATGCTGAGTTTGCAGTGAAAGACCTGCTCTTGGGCAGAACACTATGATGCGTGAATCTAGAATTTGGGTGTTTTTCAATAAGCTATGTATTATCTGTTGATTTGCAAACTCCTGTGTATTTCTAACTAGTTCTTATTTATGGACGCTTTACCATGTAAGGTCAGTAAATATCTAGAATTTCCGTTTGTTTCCAGCAATTCGAAATATATATTTTTTTATTTTTCCCGTGTATTCTGTGATCAATATCAATTAATTAATTTTAATTATGTTATGAAATGTGGTTATGATGAAAAGAGTCTTGGTAGTGACGTTCCAATCTACATTTGTCTCCATAACTGATAAAAACCAAGGCAAGAATCCAGTTAGTTTTAACGCTGAACCAAATCTCTCCGTCCATTATCTTATCTTATATCAATTTTAATGAATTCAAAATTGTGGTTATTGATTACATTTAAATCTATCATTTGAAAAATAAACACATATTGGTGTAGTCTATATTTTTTATTCTTGCATGTGGCAGCGTGAAGGCTGGTGGCAAACTTTTATGAGATGTGCACCTACAGAAGCTGTAGAGTGACACTAATATTAAAATAAACAAGAAAAACTAAAACAAAGTTAAGTAATTATTAGTCATTCAAAATATCTCTGCAGGCGGAAGAATTACGAAGCTCGAGTTTGTTGCTACACGTGACGTCATGTAAGGCAGTGTATACTGTCAGCGTCCCACGTCCCATTCCCCTCAGCACTCATAGATAGCAGTGTCACGTGTTGTATTCCTGCATAAACACGACTGCAGTGCCCTCCGTCAACAACTGCACTTACTCCTTGAACGGGTAATAACAACTGGCCAGCATGCATTTATATAGAATATTGTTTTGTTACTGAAGAGTCATCTTTTCACACGTGCTGCACCGCTAAAGAAAAAGAAGAGCGATAGCGACAGAGAAAGAGTATCGAGAGCATGCGCAGATATGTACGCCACACGATATCTTGTCTCCAGATAGAAGCATGCGCAGATATGTACGCCACACGATATCTTGTCTCCAGATTCACAGTTTAAACGATATGTTATCTTCCCCCGTTACTTTCTTCGTCCTGCCCAAAATAATTTGAAGCCATAAAACCAAATAATGATTGGGTTTGGGAGTTCATCATTATTTCAACACGTCAAAAAAAAAAATGGTTTCTTCAGCGTGCTCATTTAAATGCTATATAACTAGGGGATTTTGTTTGTTGATATTTAATTTTATATATTGATTAATATAATTAATCTGCCAGAATACAAGCTGTTGAAATGAAATTCCTCAGACCAATAGCAGGATATCAAACAACAGACAAAAAACATAACACAGAAAGAAGACAACAACTAAAAGTGGAGGAATTAAACACAACAATAGTGAAATACAGAACAAACTGGAAAGAACACTTGGCAAGGATGACTGAGAATAGAATACCAAAAGCAGCATACAGTTATTCACCACGAGGAAGAAGAAGTTTGGGAAGACCAAAGAAAACATGGAAACAGCAGCAATTTGGAGCCGGAACAGGCTAGTAAATAAGCCTAAACCGTGATGAAGAAGAAGAAGATTAATATAATCTACTAATTAATACATGGGGGCACGCCGTAGCGTAGTGGTTAAGGCACTGAGCTACAAGCCGGAGGGTCGAGGGTTCAAGTCCCGTTGGGGTCAGGATTTTTAAACTGACCCAAACCCTCTGGCGGCACTATGGCCCTGGGGTCGACTCAGCCCCTAACAGAAATGAGTACCAGACGCTTGTTCTGGGATAAAGGCGGCCGTCACGCAGGGCTGACAACCCGGCTGACATAAAAGTGCCGATTGTCTAGAAAAAGTGGGAGCCTTAACCTTCTACTACCCCAAGGGCCTCCTGAGGCCTGTTGTGGGATCACTTTACTTACTTACTTTAATTAATACATTGGTACTATCGCACCCGTATGTCCATGGCCGCGCGGACATAAGTTCTCTATATATCCCTATCTTGAGCTAATGTTTTCCAATCATCCCCTGTATAATTTACTTCCCTCAAATAATTGTTAATGTTATTCGTCCACCTCATTCTTGGTCTACCAGTTGTTTTCATAAGTAATGCCACGAGTGATTTCCAAATTATCGATAAATTCACGACTCACGAAGTGAGGAGTGAATTTATCTAGAGAATTTGGAAATCAAGAGTGGCATTTGTTAGGACTATTTAACGAATAAAATTTAGCTGTTTACTCACAAATCATTATTTAACTATAGTTATTTTAAAATATTTATATATTTAATGTAAACGGCGATGTTTGAAAACAAATGAGAAACGATACGTACGCTTCTACTGCTTCTTTTGTTTATCACTGCAACCAGATCATACTATTTATTGCCAAAGGAACGCAATATTGTAAGAATGCTCTCTAGTGGAGAAAAAATGAAACACATCAATCTGTATATTAATTCATTTTTGATGTCGTATACATTTAAGAAAGTGCAAACAGTGGTTTCTTTTTTTGGTGGTATAATCAATTGCTACAAATGTTGACATGTAAGCACTATTATATACAATCTGGTAGCCGTATTTGTTATAGGCTCAGTCACTGCAAAATAACGGTCAGACCTGTTCAGAATATTAAAAAGGAGGAGCTTTGCTTAATATATGATAATCCTAACACTGATAAATATTTCGTGAAACACGTCTCTGATTGGTTGTAATACAGAAATCATTGAAACGTGATTGGTCATTGACTCCCATTTGGGGCATGAGTTAAATAGTCCCTATGATTTTCCTACAAGAAGTTTCCATTCGTGCCACTTGTCCTACCCATCGCAGTCTATGAGACTGAACTGTTCTTATTATATTCTGTTTCCCATAAATATCATGTAGCTCACCGTTATGAAGTCTTCTACATTCGCCTGTCTGTTCATCTCTCTTTGGTCCAAAAATTGTCCTTTTCATTCATTCATTCATTTTCAGAAACTTTTCATCATTGATGGTTTTCTCCAACCTTCATAATAATTAACATGAGTTCTAAAAAGTATAAAGTCCTAACATTCCATGTTCCTAGGAACATGTACCTATGTTTGAGCCTTTGGCATGGGTTCCCTGAAGTAGTCCCCGCCCGGAGAACCGAATGGGGGACTATTTGACCTCCGGAAAATTTTACCCCAGTTGAACCCATGTCCGCATTTATTGACGGTTGTATTTTTACGGTGAAAGATCGTCAAATTGGGACTGAAAGTAAATATCAATAAAACTAAATAGGCCTATATGGTCACACGTATAAATTCATTATATAATGGAAATGGGCAGCTAATGATAAATGAGGGAAATTTTGAGGAAGTGCCTGAATTCAAATACCTAGGAACAATAATCACAAACAGGAATGATATCCACAAGGAAATTAAACATAGGCTCAATTCTAGAAATGTGTATGCCTTACAGATACTCTTGACTTCCCAACTCCTTTCAAAAAACGTTAAACTGAAAATATATAAAACTATTATTCTACCAGATATATTATGTGGATGCGAAACATGGACTCTTACTTTAAGGGAGGAAAGGAGATTACGAGTATTTGAGAATAAAGTTCTTAGGAAAATGTTTGGACCAAAGAGAGATGAACAGACAGGTGAATGGTGAAGACTACATGACAATAAACTGCATGTCCTTTATAGGAAGCCAGATATAATAACAGTTAAGTCCCGTAGACTGCGATGGGCAGGACATGTGGCACGAATGGGAATGAAAGACGTGCATGGAAGATTCTTGTAGGAGAACCAGAGGGAAAACACCCAGTTGGTAGACCAAGAATGAGGTGGGAGAATAGCATGAACTATGATTTGAGTGAAGTAGATTATACAGGGGATGATTGGAAAACATTGGCTCAGGATAGGGATATATGGAGAGCTTATGTCCGCGCGGCCATGAACCTACGGGTTCGATAGTGCCAGTGAGTTAATTAGTTAGTTACCTTATATAATGTATGTGCACTTGTTCCATGGAAAAATCCAGAAACAGTTACTCATATAGCGTGTTAGTCATATACATTTAGATAGCCTGGGATTTAGTTAACGGAAATAAAAATAGACGGCTTCACAAAAACAATGAAGCATATAAGACGAACTTACAATTTACTTGAAATGAATAAATTAGAGAGTTTCTGGAGAATTCTTTGCTAATAAATATTTAATGTATAGTCCATTAATCTTGAAGGAATAACAGTCGGGAACAGCTTCAAACAGTTAATCAATAGGAACTCGGGATTTCATTCATAGCACGTTCCCTAGATTATTGCTAGAGAATTCTAAATACCCTGTCTTTCTAAATACACGTGGGTATCTAGAGCCCTTTCAAAAGATATGACATTTAATATTAAAAATAACCTCGCGTTATAAAATTGTTTTACATATAAGAAGCAATTTAACAACACAAACAAAAACCCGTTTTTAATATAAATGGCAAACAAATGTAGAAAGAAAAAATCATCATCATCATCTTCTTCAAGGTATGGGCTTGTTGGCCCGTTCCGCTCCCCGGTACACTATACGCTGCAGGTGCAGGTCGTCTTTCCAATGACGTTTTGGTCTTTCTACATTTCTTCAGCCTAGAGGTTTATAATGAAGCAGCTGTTTTGATAAACGATTATTTGGCATTCTTTGTAATGTTCAAAGCAATTACATTTATTTCTGTGTATTCTCTTGTTTATGTTATATATTTGCAATTCATCTCCAATATATTGACTTCTCTTTTGATCTCTTAGAGATACACCTGCAACTGATCTGAGAAATCTCATTTCTATTGTCTCAATTTTATGTTTATCAGAGATCGTTAAAGGCCAAGTCTCAGACCATTGGAACGGCTACTGTTTTGTAAAATTTTAATTGAGTTTTCCTTGTGGTCTTATTTCTCAAATATCTTCTTATTGAACCACATATCTGTTGAAATTTCCCTAATTTCTGCTCCATGTCCAAATTTTGCAGGTACGATATCATTCATCCCAGATAATTGAAACAAGTTCATTTATCATCATCATCTCCATCATCATCATCGACCAGGGATTAAGCCTGTTGGCTCGTTCCGGTTTCATGAAAGCTAGAATTGTTAAAATTGCTCAGACCATCTTTTTCGTGGGCGTGCATCATTTCTCCTTCCGTGCGGTTTATAATTTAGCAATAATTTTGGAAATCTTTCTTCTGGCATTCCATTAATATGTTCTTTGCAGGCGTCCCTATATTTAATTATTTGGTCTGTAAGTTTGAAAATATTTAGTTCCTTTCTTATATCTTTATTTATTTTCTTATCCAGCAAAGCATATCCTGCTTGAATAATAATAACAACATATTCCATTTTCTTAAAAAAAAGAGTTAATTTCATACAAGCAACTGCAACGTTTAAAGGAAAGATTGACAAAAGATTTGCCTCAAGCGGAAACTTTTGAGAGCCATATTCGGAAAGTCCCGGGATCAAATTTCGTTGCCGGCAAACCTGACTGAGGTTTCATTCTCAACCGTCTAGACGAATGTTGGGTTGTAAAGTCATTACCTTAGACGTAGGGAGTCCGGATTCGATCCCCAGTCGGGTCAAATCTCTTGGTCAAGGTATTTTCGATGTTTTTACTCACCTGTTCGACAAATTCGGAAAACGTTAAACGCATAAGCAGTCAACCGAAAACCATTTAGCTACCATAATCAGTTTTTCATATTCGCTGTTTAATTTGAATATATTACAAGTGATTGTTTTTTTATCTTAAATATACATGCTATCTTGAAGGTTGCCTGGCATCGAGCTGGTCACTCATCCGGGAGTCCTACACATCTTTGTGTGGTCAAAAGAGTATGTATATGATCTAGAATATAAGGCGGCGGTGATGTAGTGGTCATGTTCCTTGCCTCTAGTCCGAGGGTAGCGGGTTCAAATCCGGCCGGAGTCAATGGATTTTTTAGGATGGAAAAACCCGAACAAGTCCTCCGGGAGGGACTTTAAAACGGGGTACCAAGCCTGAATATTTTCAAGCTCGTAAAATAACCTTAACCCTGAAAAGAGAGACCTTTATTCAAAATTTACCGGCCTTCATAATCCAAGCAATGCCTTAGTTGTCTACTAGATGTCTCATTGGGTCATTATGTTCACAACATGCCTCTCATGTCATATGTAGGGAAATAAGTGTAGCTATATTAGCTTCGTCTAGAAACTCCTAACTAAGGCTACTCTCAAATGGCCGTAAAAACAATAAGGAAGCTAGTAAGTAATCTAGAGTTCAAGTTCACGTAACAGGTTGTATTTATATTGCCCTGAAGGCGTGGAGGGGGCACGTAAAAGAACATAAAAAGAAGATCATAATCCAAAGAAAAGTGTAATATATATTACAACGCATGCCGGGTATAGGCTAGTATATATATATATATATATATATATATGATATGAAAAGAAAAAATAATGCTTGAGTCGGGATTTGAACTCGAGTCTCTAAAGTCTGTACCTTTAGCGCTCTAACCAACTGAGCTACCCAAGAATTCCAATAAAAGCATACAATTTTCTTATACATGTAGTATTCTCAATTCACACAAGAGGTAGCGGAAATTTATTATATATATATACATATATATATACATAGCCTATATAGGCCTACTAGCTTATACCCGGCGTGCGTTGCTACGCTTAAATAAATGAAATATTGAAGGTTAATTAAATTGTATGGTATACTCTGAGGTGAACAAACATGGCGGTTGCTAGTCAATTTTTAATTTCTGATTTCAGATAAACCTCCTCTACTAATTGTCGGATTTCGCTCATTTTTGGATAACACTATCTCTGTTTATTTTAATTGGATATACTGAGATTCGTTGTGAAATATCGAAGATTGTGACTGCTAGAGCTATTTAAAACTTTAACTTCAGGTAAACTCCTATACCTAATGGTTTTAAAGGTCCAATTGTAATCTAAACCATCCAGGCACCCACACAAACACACACACACAAAAATTCATCATAATCGTTTAGGAGGAATTCAGTGACACACACGTCCAGTAGAATTATTATATATATATATATACTTACTTACTTACTCACTGGCACTATCGAACCCGTAGGTTCATGGCCGCACGGACATAAGCTCTCCATACATCCCTATCCTGAGCTAATGCTTTCCAATCATTCCCTGTATAATCTACTTCCCTCAAATCATAGTTAATGTTGTTCTCCCACCTCATTCTTGGTCTACCAACTGGGGCGTTTTCCTTCTGGCTTTCCTACAAGAAGTTTCCATGCACGTCTTTCATTCCCCATACGCGCAACATGAAAGACGTGCATGGAAACTTCTTGTAGGAAAGCCAGAAGGAAAACGCCCAGTTGGTAGACCAAGAATGAGGTGGGAGAACAACATTAACTATGATTTGAGGGAAGTAGATTATACAGGGATATATATATATATATATAATATATATATATATATATATACATATATATATACATATATATATACATATATATATATATATACATATATATATATAATTTTATGATTATGTAAAAACGTATTCTCGTAATGCAATTCCAACCCAACATTTGATTTGATGACTAGTGTAATAATTATATTATGAATATTTTCTCACTGTTGGCATAATTTAGAGGTCGTACAATTTACGTTTCTGAAAGTTCAACACATGGATGTCCTGATGGGATGTCCAATTCTATAAGCCAGCTTTACTTGGAAACCAGAAGCCGATTTACGAAATAATGATTATTGTCATTTACTTAATAATAATAATAATAATAATAATAATAATAATAATAATAATAATAATAATAATAATAATAATAATAATAATAATAATAATAATATAATAATAATAACAATAATAATAATAATAATAATAATAATTTTTAAACTACATAATATATGTGAACAATATAATCTCAAAATATCCATAGAAAAAACTAAGGTAATGGCATTCCAAGGGAAAAATCAAATCAGATCCAAAATAGTAATAGGAAACAAAATCATAGAACAGGTGAACCATCTCAATTATCTAGGATGTGACATTTCATTTAATTATGATAATGATATAACTAATAAAATAGCAAAATTCCAGGGAATATGTGGTACGATAAAAACGATCACTAAATAACAAAACAACAAGAGAGACCCAATTGAAATTTTATAAAACGTTGGCAATACCGGTACTGCTCTATGGTTCAGAAGCCTTGATACAAAAAACAAGACCTAAGTAGGATAACGGCGGCAGAAATGAAATTTTTGAGATCTGTTAAAGGGTGCACTAAGGAAGACAGAATCAAGAACACAGAAATAAGACAGGAACTTGAAATATTTGCAATAACTGATAAAATGGATACATATAGACAAAAATGGAAGCAACACATAGACAGAATGAATGAAGACAGATATCCAAAACAAATAACAAAATACAAATCTAAAGGCACCCGAGATGTGGGCAGACCTAGAAAGAGATGGGCTGAAGTCGGAACGGGTCAACAGACCTAATCCATGAATGAAGATGATGATGATGATAATAATAATGAAAAATAATGATAATGACAATAATAATAACATAGTAATAATAATAATAATAATTATTTGTTTATTTATAAACAGGTTTACAATGTAATAAAACATATTCCTGTGCCCAATGCTGTTTAAATTCGTATCTTCTTTCACCATTCTTCTCTACCTTCCCTTTCTAATTCTTCTAAACCTATCTCCGTCATACCTCTTCCTGTATCATCCATCCATTTAAATCTAGGTCGATTTCTCTTTCCTTTCCCAGGTGGAATCAATTCCGAATCCTGTCTGTGTAATCTTGTCTCTGGCATTCTACGTATATAACCATAACATTATAGTTGTCTGTGTCTCACTTATAATAATGATAATACGTAATAATAGTAATAATAATGATAATAATAATAGTAATAATAATAATAGTAATAATAAAAGTAATAATAATAATAATAATAATAATAATAATAATAATAATACATTTTTCTTGATGTAAATGGTCTAAACATCGGTTATCCGAACGAGTTTGCTGAAGAAGTAGCATTTGTGATTTGTATTTTGGAATTCCCAGATTCCAATAAATGCTTGATTGGAATTTAAAATTCAAGAACATCTTCAACATACTCACTATTTCAAATCAGTGAACTATTTAGAAAGAAAAAGACAGTCACAGCAATGTACACAACTGTACATCTAAAGATCTCAGTCCCTAAACGACCTGAGATGTTAGAGCGTCTACTAAATAAGAATTAAAGTAAAAATCGGTAAGCAATTAATTAGTAAAATTTAAAGAAAAACCTTCACAGCGGGTCAGATCGAGAAAACCCTTGGCCTACTATCAGGCTGCTGGCCTCACATGGACATTAGTTAATCACTGAGGTGAAGTATCATCCAGCTATGTGATCAGTATAACAGGTCTCGTAGCCGTTATAACAGATTTTCTCAATCTAGAGCTGCTACTTATTGTAGCTACCCAAATTACTCATGGATACCGATCACATACCGGCCGAAATCCCATGAACTAATTTCTTCCCTCTTGAGGACTGGAACAAGCGCCAACCTCGTGGCTCTGAATGAATAGTGTATAAACCGCTCGGGACCCATTTTATTTGAAAAACGAGCCAAATTCTAGCGCTATAATTCAATTTAAACATTGCAAAACTAAGTACACATAGTGTATAGAAATGATGTAGTGTAGACATCGATTTTACTTATATGTAGCCTATTATTGTTTTTTGACACAGATGTATTTGTAGGTATTTGTTTATATTATGATTAGTTTTATTTTATTTATTTATGGAAAAATAATGCTCGTACGGCCAAACAGGCCCGTGCGCAATGTAAATGCATATGTATTTTCTTTCTTCTGAAAAAAAGGCAATAAATTCCATTTACCTAATATGTTGAGTGGGACGGTGTACCGATCATTTTTCAAGAGGGAACCCGTGTCCGGTAATTTTTAGTTTGGGTGCTGTGGGGCGTCGAAGTTCGGGAATTGTTCAGATTAGACGAATGGTGAGGGTTCCACATTTCTTTTAAGAAACCTGTCATATTAACAATTAATACTTTTAAAATTTATTCTGAACCACCATAGAGATTAATATATAAAAAGTTAAAACATAAAACATGTGCCTGAGATCTTGTGGTCCTCAAAGAAAATTCCAGTAAAACATTGTAGACCTTTCGGTACATGTTGTTTCATCTTCAGAAGTTAAGGTTTTGTATACAGACCCCTGTATAAAGAACGCTCTTATAGTTACATCATGGGTATCGTTACGGTTGGACCAGGAAGTGTGTGCGGAGTGGAGCCTGAAGACGATGACGTTATTACTGTGACGTTTGTCAATGACAAATGCTCCATTTTTCTTTTCATTTTTATAGTTTATGAGAATAATACATATTTTTCTTTTGTAAAAGAAGTGCCCTTTGTTAAGTCATTTGAATTGGCACGATTGTATTTTGAGTTTTTTATGTTGCCTCTATTTTTCTGAAGGATGAACATTATAGAATATGCAAAAGCATAAATATCCATTTTATCCGACTAGCTAACTAAAACTGGATATGTATCGTCATTTTTTAAAAATTATCTTTTTTACCTATGTTCGTTACAGCTTTTAGAAATGTATTTATTTATTAGAGCCTGGTGGAGTTAAGGAATTGTGGCCTTCTCTTCCACTCACCAGGACAAACTTATGTTACATTTAAATAAAAGAAAATCACAGCAATATTAGATACTAAATGATTATTTGGTCAAACTGAACAATAATAAATACAAGATATAATAATACAATAAAGTTAATTATAATTAAACTTAAAACTAATAAAAGAATATATACATAAAGAAGAATAGCTCCTATCTATTATTTATACATGAAAAAGTACAAGGAAAGTAAAATAATTAAGGCTTCTAATGATGTTTTTATTATTAATTTAACATTTCTCAATGAAAGATAAATTAAATTTGAAGAGAAAAATTTTCGTCTAGACCGGGACTCGAACCCGGGACCCTTGGCTTTCCGGGCCAAGTGCTCTACCAACTGAGCTACCGAGGCGAGTTACGATCTAGACGCAAATTTTTCTCTTATATACGTTGTAATTCCCTATCGCTTTTTTTTTTCTCTTCAAATTTAATTTATCTTTCATTGAGAAATGTTAAGTTAATAATAAAAACATCATTAGAAGCCTTACTAGCTTTATAAAGTAATGCTAATTCCCAATAAATGTCTTCTTAACTAAGAAGCCGCCATTTGCAAAGATAGAAGCAATGGTTTAAAAGCATTTGGCGATAGGGAATTACAACGTATATAAGAGAAAAATTTGCGTCTAGATCGTAACTCGCCTCGGTAGCTCAGTTGGTAGAGCACTTGGCCCGGAAAGCCAAGGGTCCCGGGTTCGAGTCCCGGTCTAAGCGAAAATTTTTCTCTTCAAATTTAAAATAATTAATCTATCGCTTATATATGTATATATCCATCCATCCATAGTAATTCTGACCGAGGGCATGTCCTTCACTGCAATCATAGCATTTTCATGCTATGCTTTCAGCTTTACTAGGGGATTGTAGGTGTGGTAGCTTCCCGTTGCTTTCCACACCGGTGAAGGAAGATGGTGATGATAATGACAAGGATGATAATGGTGATGATGGCCATATGATTTCGGGGACCATTTGGGCCTTAAAGTTTTCCTGACATTTGTCTTACAGGTGAGGAAAAACCCCGATAAAAACCTCACTCAGAAAAACTGCCCCGACCGGGGATCGAACCCGGGCCCGCTGCGTGACAAGGCAGCACGCTACCTCGAGACCACAGCGGTGGACTATATATATATATATAAGGAATTAGGTCGAAATATTGATAAAACTTAATACCATTTTTTATTAAATAGAAGAAAAATAAATTATTAATATTGTTAAAGAATACTATTAGTGACATATTTTTATTAATTAATAAAGAATTCTTCAGTTTGTTTCTGAAAGATGTTGTAGTTGGTAGAGTCTGACATGGGGGGTGCAATCAAAAGTCCAGGCACCAGTGAAATTATATGATTAGTAATGCTTGATTTGCAACACTTGATTCAAACGTTATAGGGGTCTAAACCCTAAGAATCTCGTATTATCCAACTCTCCACTATAAATATTGATAGTATTACATAACAACGATACATGAATTCATTTTCAACTCATATCGTTTTTAATTTCCGATGCATGAGTATTAAATTATAATTTATTTTGTTCCACAGTTCAATTTTCGGTTATGAATTAATGAAATAAACCTCATGGCGCGACAAAGCTAGAAAGCCCACAAGCTACCAGAATTAATGAAATAGTACAAATGGAATAGAATTCGAAGTTTGAATAAAGTGAAGTAAATAAGATAATTAAAAATACCGACAATACGCATAATATAAAGAATAGAAGCAATCTACATCCCATAAAGCGTAGTTGGATTACTTTCTTTCGAATTGCTCTTATATATGTATACATTATAAACGCACCAATAATAGACACTGCATTAATAATTGGCACTTTTACACTAAGATGTAATAAATAAGGTTTTCGCTGGAAGTGCACAGTTGACCTGAGTGTGGTCATGTAGACCACACCATTTAGGAGCCACCACGCTCGGTTCAAGAACCTTATTTACTTAATTTTAGTATGAAAGTGTCAATTACTCTTGCAGTGTGTATTACCGGTACGTTTACCTTACTGGTAAGTGATTTGTTCAAGATATTTTGAAGATATGATATAGGAGATTTCAAACACCATAAATAAACCTTAGGAATCCTTGGCGCGGTTATAATGCTTATGATAGAATGAATTGTCTTTGGCATTGTGGACCGACCGATCTCTGGTCAGCTGATGCATCCTTTATAATGAAGTGGCAGGCTGACAAATCGAAAAACATTTATAACATAAAACTTACCTATGGTTTTGTGGATTTAGCCGAAGTTTCCTATTAATATTATAGTTAATTCTAATAACGACTGAAATACTCTTAATCCTCTCAGTACCACACTTTGAATTCAAATAATTTTTAACTAATATTTTATGTATTAATATAAGACATGACCACAAAAATACATAATCAATTGAGTTGGTGTTTACTTGATGAAAATCCATATTTATTAATTAAATAAAAATAAAACGTAGTTTTATTTGATTTTCATATTTATTATATAATTCAGTGACAGCTGTTTCGGTACACTGTACCTTCTTCAGACATGTTAACAAATTATGAATTGTGTTCCAACTGATCTAAGCAACAATACAACAATATTTATTTAAATTTTTTAATTTAACAAAGGGGATTCATTCAAATCAAGTTGAGAATTTAACAGTTTTTTACTACTTTTAAACTTATTAATTTCTACAGCCTCCAAAAGATCTAACTTCTTACCCTTATCACAAATATGTAAAATTTCAAAATTTGGATCGAAACAATGATTAAATTGGAATAGGTGGTTAGCATAGTTTGAATTTTCTAAATTTCTGTTATTGTTGTATTGTTGCTTAGATCAGTTGGAACACAATTCATAATTTGTTAACATGTCTGAAGAAGGTACAGTGTACCGAAACAGCTGTCACTGAATTATATAATAAATATGAAAATCAAATAAAACTACGTTTTATTTTTATTTAATTAACAAAAATACATATTTATGACCTGTTTTTCTAAGGAAGGAAGGATCCCGCCAACTCGTTTCAAAACGGTGAGAAAGAAAGCCAATTATGTTTAAGAAGGGTGGGTGGGGTTTAGGTGATCTTGGTTCAAGGTGAGCGATCGTTTAATGCAAGAATTTACATTTATTACTCATCCTATATTATTTATCTCTAAGTCGTCCACCGCTGTGTTCTCGAGGTAGCGTGCTGTCTTGTCACGCAGCGGGCCCGGGTTCCTGGTCGGGACAGACTCCTGGGTGAGGTTTTTTTCGGGGTTTTTCCTCATCTGTAAGACAAATATCAGGTCCCCGAAAATCATCCAGCCATCATCATCCATATCATCATTTCACCAGTGTGGAAAGCAACGGGAAGCTTCCATACCTATAATTCCCTAGTAAAGCTGCAAATCATAACATGAAAATGCTAAGTTTACAGGGAAAGACCTGCCTTATGGATGAATCTATAAATCCTAATAAATTACACGTTCAAGTATTTATTGTACTCCTTATACGGCTGTAGTCCATACGTAGTTTTGTGCATGGAAATTATTACCTTAAATGTGTGTAATCTAAATCTGCAGTGGAATTAGTTTTGAAATGTCCTATATCACACACTCCACCTTAGAAATGGGAGGTTGTACGGTTTGAAAATAGTAGCAGTATCTTTCCTTCCTTAGAAAAAAACATACTATAATATTTTTTGTTATAAAGTTAGTTCCTTAGTTCTTTATTCAGACTGGGAACGCAGACTGCTCTGAGCATCGCGACCTGAAAGATTTAAACCTTCCGTGAAAAATCTCATTTGCATATTTCTGCCAAAAACGTTTGAGAAATTGTCTTCCTCCTTCATTGAAAAAGTACTTGTCTCAACCTTGATTATGCTGCATTTCAATTATTGCGACTTACTCTTAACCAACGTGAGTATCACATTCGGAGAAAGACTGGGACGAGTTCATCATAATGCTTGTGCAAGTTACATAAACAACCTCCGTAAATCACATCACACAATTCCATCATTTGAAATATTCTTTCCCCCCCCCCCCAAATTCCCCAGGTTGTCTTTCGACATTCCTGGTATTCTCTCCTGGCATGGCGTACTTCTAACCCACCTCTGAGGTTGGGGCACCTGGAAGGCGGGGTTACGTTGCCCCGATGATATGATGGGCGATGATGATAGTGGTACGCCAGGAGAGTCCCTAATCCTAAGCTTAATCTAAGATCAATATGAATGATGATGAATGCGATGGCCATATGATTTCGGGGACCGTTTGAGCCTTAAATTTGTCCTGACATTTGTCTTACAGCTGAGGAAAAACCCCGATAAAAACCTCACCCAGAAAAACTGTTCCGACCGGGGATCGAACCCGGGCCCGCTGCGTGACAAGACAGCACGCTACCTCGAGACCACAGCGGTGGACTTTGAAATATTGTTTAGCTTCCGATTGGAAAACAGGCGAAAAATACATCGCCTCTTCTACTTGTACAACACTTCGTCTACCTCATCACCCCTATATATCTCTACTCGTTTCCATTCACTATCTTCTCACCAAAACGTAAACAAACGTTTACGTTAACTCTAGCTATACCTCTACGTCGAACATTTGACTATTCCTCATCCTTCCTTGTTTCAGCCATCCGACTCTGACATTCCCTTCCCTCTTATATCAAGGACTGTCTGATTCAAAATCAGTTTAAAAAAATCACTAAATGTTTCCTTAGCCAATGTAATGTATAACCATGTTCTTGGTATATTTTTATTATTATTTTATATTTTGCACTTTCTTTAGCAAGCCAATTATTTAATCGAATTATTATTATTATTATTATTATTATTATTTTTATTATTATTACTATTGTTATTATTTTTTTTATTATTATTATTATTGTTATTATTGTTATTATTGTTATTATTGTTATTATTGTTATTATTGTTATTATTGTTATTATTGTTATTATTGCTATTATTATTATTATTATTATTATTATTATTAGTGTATTATTGTTATTATTGTTATTATTGTTATTATTGCTATTATTATTTATATTATTATTATTATTATTATTATTGTTATTATTGTTATTATTGTTATTATTGTTATTATTGTTATTATTGCTATTATTGCTATTATTATTATTATTATTATTATTATTATTATTATTATTATTATTATTATTATTAGTCTTACTTGAATGATTATTTCATTATGGAATGTGTAATTATCTATTGATGATCTAAATTTCTTATGTATCATTAACATTACTCCAGTTCTTGCTCTTGTATTGTGATTTACTTCTTCTTCTTCTTCCTTCCAAGTATTAGGTCAAGGCCTGTTACGATCCTATAGAAAATTTTCCCTCCAGCGTTTCATACGACGGCCCAGTGATCTTCGTCCTCTTGGTATATAATTATAAACAGCTTTGGGGATTCGATTTGAACTCATTCTTTCTAGATAATGTTTCCAATTTAGTTGGAACTGTTTAATATATTCAAAAATTTGCGTAGTCTTCAATTCTTTTAAGATATCGGCGTTCCTTTCCCGATCCCATCTGGTGTAACCCGCTGTTCTGCGCATGATTCTCATTTCACAAGCTGTTATTCTGCTTTCATGTTGTCTTTTTAGTGTCCATGCTTCACTACCATAGGTCAACATTGGTGATTTACTCCGGCATAAAACTGTAAATAATTTTTTGTTTCTTTCGAACCTTTTAATTTATTTTTTGTTTCAGAAATTACCGCACTTGCAATTCCCTTCTTTGCCAGAATGTCGTCTAATTGATCCTCTTTATGGGAAATTCCCTGTACATTCCAGGTTGCAAATTTTAAAAGCAAAAGTTGGATATAGAACCCATTCTTCACTATATACAGAACTACCAGAACAACTGGAAAGCCCATTTTCAACGAATGCCATATCATAGAATTCCAAAAGCCATACTTCGCTACTGCCCCCAAGACAAAAGATCGCTGGGACATCCAAAAAAGCGCTGGATGAAAATTCCTCTTTGAGACCGTAACAGGCCACACGGCCTAATACTTGCATGGATTATAATAAAATAATTAATAATAATAATAATAATTATTATTATTATTATTATTACTGTTTTAATATGTTTTGTTCTTTCCCTTGTCAACTCTGTATTGTGTAACCTATACCTATTATGTATTATTAATCAATTTTTAGATAATTTATAATTTGTATTATACTCTTATGTATAACTAGCTAATACCCGGCGTGCGCTGCTACGCCTAAATAAATTAAAACTAATGTCATTTTATGTTTAATTGAATGAGTAAAAGGAATAACAATTATAAAATTATTTTTTTAGATACTCTGTGCTGATTGCCCGGCGTTGCCCGGGAATCTACTTATCACAATCTTCTTGATATAAATGAGCTGAAATATGATAATTAATGTGGTTTATGTTTAGTTAAATAAGTGAAACGAAAAATTTGTATCGTAATTATTTTTAGATATCCGTGCTGTTTACCCGGCATTGTCCGGGAATCTTCTCCAGAAAAGCCTGATTAGAGGCTATAAGATGGCAGCCCCATCACTGGTTTTGCCTTCCTTTGGCTAGCAACCAATCTAAGGGACTATTATTATGCTTTCAAGTCTTATGCCTATACGAGAATTTCCTGGAAAGATCAAACTTATGACTAACTAAATTGGAAACACCATCTTGAAAGAATGAGTTCAAATCGGATCCCCAAAGCTGTTTATAATTATATACCAAGAGGACGAAGATCTCTGGGCCGTCCTATGAAACGCTGGAGGGAAAATTTTCTATAGGATCGTAACAGGCCTTGGCCTAATATTTGGAAGGAAGAAGAAAAACAAAAGTTATGGCATTTCAAAGTGTAGATCCTGTCAGAAGTAAAATTGTACTGGACAATAAAATTTTGGAGCAAGTGAATAATTTTACATATCTAGGATGCAATATCTCATATGAAGAAGAAAAGGATGTAAATACAAAAATATCTAATTTTTTAAAGAATTTTAGGGTTAATAAATTCTATCTTCAAGCCACAGTCCAAAAGCATTCAAGACTGAAAGTGTATAAAACACTGGCTCTTCCAACTCTTTTGTATGGTAGCGAAGTATGGACGTTGAAACAGAAGGATATACAGAGACTTAGATCTGCTGAAATGAGATATCTTCGGAGGACTGCAGGATACACACTACTAGATCACAAAAAAATGAAGACATCTTAGAAGAATTACACATGGAATCTTTAGAAAACAAAATTTCTGATTATAAGTCAAGATGGATGCAACATGTTCATCGAATGGAAGATCACAGAATACCCAAACAAATGTTAAGATATCAACCTGCAGGAAGAAGAAGACCAGGACGTCCACTCAAAAGACTTTTGGATTATGTTTCTCTTGAGGCCGAAACAGGTCAACAAATGGCCTAAATTCGTGAATGTACTATGATGATGATGAAGAAAAGAAGAAGAATTTGACTACTCACAGCAGCTATCAGATGTTTAGGGATAGTGTACAATTTACTTTGATGGTATTTTTAACACTTTGTATATACTCCGTGTTATGAAACTGAAGCTGTTATCTGGTACGATATTTTAAACTGATATCTTATGGAAACGCTGGATGGTGCTTAGGTGCTGTGTGGTCTGTAAGTGCACACTTATACTTTCTCGAATTTAAATTTATCTCCCTTGTACAGTACATTTTGTAGTAAGTGAAGATAAGCGGATTGAACCAGTCTTAAGTTGAATAAAGGTTGGCACAACTCTGTTGCCATGGTGACCGAGGCGTCAGTCTTGCTGTCTGTGCTTGGGTTTATTAAAATGTCTGCCAAGACGGGCTGTTACACTCCGTGCCAGCTTCTTGCATAATATTATATCAGGCCAGCATACTACTGCATAATAATAATAATAATAATAATAATAATAATAATAATAATAATAATAATAATAATAATAATAATAATAATAATAATAATAATAATAATAATAATAATAATAATAATAATAATAATAATAATAATAATTACAATGTTTACAAATAATATTTATAATTAATACATTGTGTTCTGTCCAAGGTCAGGTATTTCACTGCAAACTCAACATTCTCTACTCTTTCCTTAACTTAGCCTTCCTTTTTGTATCTGCATACAAACCATTTATTTTAATATTGTCTATCATTTGATGTCTTTTTCTGCCTCTAACTTTCTTTCCATTGACTATTTATTCCTTCTAGGGCATCCGTCAGCACGCAGTTTCTTCTTAGCCAGTGGCCAATCCAATTTCATTTCCTCTTCTTTATGAGTTCCAGCATTGTTCTTCCTTCACCCACTGTCTAGCACATGTTTATTTTTAATTTTGTCTGTACATTTTTTACATTCCATCCTTCTCCATATCCACATCTCAAAAGCTTCTAGTCGCTTTTCCTCATTCCGTCATAATGCCCAAGTCTCTGCATCATATAATCCTAAACTCCACAGAAAGCACTTCACTAGCCTCTTCCGTAATTCTTTTGCCAAAGGTGCGCAGAAAATGCTTCTCTTCTTGTTAAAAGCTTATTTTGCCATTGATATCCTCTGCTTTACTTCTTGACCACAGTTCATGTTACTACTGATAGTACAACCCAAGTATTTTATGCTCTCTACTTGCTCAATGGCCTCATCTTTAATCCTCGTGTTTATATCCCTTGGTTTCCTTCCTATAATCATGACCTTCGTCTTATTTATATTTATCTTCATTCCACAATCCTCGCACTTGTCATTTAGCTCCATCAGCGTGTTCCCCAGTGTCATTACATTTGTTGAAAAATAATATTAGTAATAATAATAATAACTAACTCACTGGCTCTATTAAACCCGTAGATTCATGACCTCACGGAAAAAAGCTCTCCATACATTCCTATCCTTAGCTAATGTTTTCGAATCATCGCCTGTATAATTTACTTCCATCAAAACATGGTTATGTTTCGTCAACCAACTCCCCGTTTTTCCTCTGATGTTCCTACAAGAAACTTCCATGCCCCTCTTTCATTTCCCATTAGTGTCATAATTCCTGCCCCTCGAGACTTAACTTTTGTAATTATATCTGATTTCTTATAAATATAATGTAGCTCACTGTTAAGTAGTCTTATCCATTCGCCTGTCTCTTCATCTCTTTTTGGTCCAAACATTTTTCTAAGAACTTTATTGTCAAATATTTGTAATCTCCTCTCCTCGCTTAAATTAAGACTCCATGCTTCGCATCAATATAATATAACTGGGAGAATAACAGGTTTATATATTTTCAGTTCAGACGAAAATAGTTTCTGTAATGCATAATAACATGGCAATTCCAGAATTGAGCCTATACTTAATTTCTTTGTGCATATCATTCCTAGTAGCAATTATTATTCCTATATACATCGTGTTCCAATCTGATGGACGGGGTTTTAAGTATAGCTTTACAAACGAAATTGGATGCGTGATTATTTGCTATAATGAAAGAAAAACTGTGAACGTTTCATGTCCTGTATGCAGTAATTTGTTTTTTTGTCATTATTACATCGTCAGCGTTAAATTTGTGGAAATGGCGATTCCTGTACAGAAGTCATTCTGTGTGTTGCAATTTGCGAGGTCTGGTTCCATTGTTGCAGTGCAGCAAGCTTTCCGACGGCAATTTCGAATTGGTCCTCCGACAGATAAAATTATCCGTCGATGGTATAAACAGTTAGAAACAACTAGATGTATCTGTAAAAGGAAAAGTCCAGGACGTCCACGAACACCAAACGACGCGTCGGTCCGGATGACATGATTCATTTCCATACCCTCCACTGTCTCCCGATCTCACACCTTGTGATTTATTCCTGTGGGGGTATGTGAAGGACTATATGTACATACAACCACTTCCGGTCGACCTTCCAGACTTAAGAAGAAGGATTGTTGCTGCTGTTGAATCCATTACTCCAAATATGCTAATCAAGGTTTGGGAGGAATTCGACTATCGGCTAGATGTGTGCCTTGTGACGAAAGGTGCTCACATCGAACACTTATAAAGTATGTTATGAAAACTCGAAGAGTTTCTCTTTAATCCCATGTAACGTTTGTTCTTATATATATATATATATATATATATATATATATATATAATCATGTAAGGGAAATTAAATAACTTTGAAACCTAGTCCATAATTTTGGAGCACTCTGTATTTCAATTCAGCCATTCTTCAAAATTTCCCTCATATGTCAAATATTTCAATGTGCAACCATGTATTTAATAATTATTATAATGCTTTATTTAAGCTGACAGAGTTAAGGCCATAAGACCTTCATTTCCACTAAACCAGCGAATGATAAGATAATAAAAAAAATAGTTAATTATTACAATTTTAAAATATTAAAATATAGACTAAACAGAGGACAATGCTGATGTGATCTAATATTAGCTAACACTAACAAAACTAAAATAAAGTAAGAGAAGCTTCCTATAGATTAATTTTTATAGGTATATACAAAATGTTGAATGCAGTTGTTATGCAAGTAGTATTTTCAATGTGTGGAACTTAATATGTCAGTTAATGTGGATTTAAGTAATGCTAGTGATTGACAGTACCTGACATGACTGCGAAGTGAGTTCCATGTTTTAAGAATATATATATTCTATAAATTTCAGAGTGAAAACATGTCCTGCGCTGTGATATCGAAAGTAAAGGATCTTGTGATTGTATTCCTAAACTATGATAACCCGATAAATTTTGAAAATCCGTTGATAAGTAACTTGGTAAATATGTGTGCAGAATTTGGAATAGCAAAAGATGTGAATGTAGAGTTCTTCTGTCATTAGACTTAGCCACAGTTAAGTCTCACAGTCTGCGATGAACAGGACATATGGCACGAATGTGGAATGAAAGAGGGCATGGAAGCTACTTTTAGGAAAACCAGAGGGAAAACATCCAGTAGGTAGACCAAAAATGAGGTGGGAGAATAATAGTATTCGTGATTTGAGGAAAGTAGATTATACAGGGGATGATTGGAAAACATTAGCTCAGGATAGGGATGTATGGAGAGCTTATGTTCGCGTGGCCATGAACCGATGGCTTCAATAGTGACAATGAGTGTGTGAGTGAGTTTGTTAGTTAATTAGTTAGGATAAACCATGATAGGATTTAGTAATCATGATATTCAAAACTTCTATTAGTACAGAGGAGGATGTCCAACAAATAACCGAGGCAAATAAATGAACAAAAAGATAACGAAAAAGAAGAAGGAAATGTTCTTATATTATTGATCCTATCCTGTGTAGTCATGACAATGAATAAATATGAACAATTTAAATTTCCCATTCTTTTCAGAAAAAAGAAAATACTCCGTATTGTTAAACGTTTCCATGACAACAGCAAATTAGGAATGAAATTCAAAATTTAAAGCTAATTTTTTGTTCGTCAATAAAATAAATTTTCAGAAGATGGCGTCGCGAAATAGATCTAATAGTGAACGTGACAGCAAGAGATCTAGAAGAGGAAGATCTGGATCAAAACGTAGATCAAGACCTAGATCTAGATCAAGTGGTAGACATGGAAGGATATCTAGATCACGTAGTAGACATGGAAGGATATCTAAATCACGTGGTAGACATGGAAGGATATCTAGGTCACGTGGTAGACATTGAAGACTATCTAGATCACATGGTAGACATGGAAGGATATCTAGATCACGTGGTAGACATGGAAGGAGATCTAGATCACGTAGTAGACATGGAAGGATATCTAGATCACGTGGTAGACATTAAAGACTATCTAGATCACATGGTAGACATGGAAGGATATCTAGATCACGTAGTAGACATGGAAGGCTATCTAGGTCACGTGGTAGACATTGAAGACTATCTAGATCACATGGTAGACATGGAAGGATATCTAGATCACGTGGTAGACATGGAAGGAGATCTAGATCACGTAGTAGACATGGAAGGATATCTAGATCACGTGGTAGACATTGAAGGCTATATAAGTCACATGGTAGACATGGAAGGAGATCTAGATCACGTGGTAGACATGGAAGGATATCTAGGTCACGTGGTAGACATGAAGGATATCTAGATCACGTGGTAGACATGAAATGATATCTAGATCACGTGGTAGACATGAAATGATATCTAGGTCACGTGGTAGACATGGAAGGAGATCTAGATCACGTGGTAGACATTGAAGACTATCTAGATCACATGGTAGACATGGAAGGATATCTAGATCACGTGGTAGACATGGAAGGATATCTAGATCACGTGGTAGACATGGAAGGAGACCTAGATCACGTAGTAGACATGGAAGAATATCTAGATCACGTGGTAGACATAGAAGACTATCTAGATCACATGGTAGACATGGAAGGATATCTAGATCACGTAGTAGACATGGAAGGATATCTAGGTCACGTGGTAGACATTGAAGACTATCTAGATCACATGGTAGACATGGAAGGATATCTAGATCACGTGGTAGATATGGAAGGAGATCTAGATCACGTAGTAGACATGGAAGGATGTCTAGATCACGTGGTAGACATTGAAGGCTATCTAGGTCACGTGGTAGACATGGAAGGAGATCTAGATCACGTGGTAGATATGGAAGGATATCTAGGTCACGTGGTAGATATTGAAGACTATCTAGATCACATGGTAGACATGGAAGGATATCTAGATCACGTGGTAGACATTGAAGGCTATCTAGGTCACATGGTAGACATGGAAGGATATCTAGATCACGTGGTAGACATTGAAGACTATCTAGATCACGTGGTAGACATTGAAGGCTATCTAGATCACGTAGTAGACATGGAAGGATATCTAGATCACGTGATAGACATTGAAGATTATATAGGTCACATGGTAGACATGGAAGGATATCTAGAATTCGTGGTAGACATTGAAGGCTATCTAGATCACATGGTAGACATGGAAGGATATCTAGATCACGTGGTAGACATGGAAGGAGATCTAGATCACATAGTAGACATGGAAGGATATCTAGATCACGTGGTAGACATTGAAGACTATCTAGATCACATGGTAGACATGGAAGGATATCTAGATCACGTAGTAGACATGGAAGGATATCTAGGTCACGTGGTAGACATTGAAGACTATCTAGATCACATGGTAGACATGGAAGGATATCTAGATCACGTGGTAGACATGGAAGGAGATCTAGATCACGTAGTAGACATGGAAGGATATCTAGATCACGTGGTAGACATGGAAGGAGATCTAGGTCACGTAGTAGACATGGAAGGATATCTAAATCACGTGGTAGACATTCAAGGCTATCTAGATCACATGGTAGACATAGAAGGATATCTAGATCACGTGGTAGACATTGAAGACTATCTAGATCACATGGTAGACATGGAAGGATATCTAGATCGTGGTAGACATTGAAGGCTATCTAGATCACATGGTAGACATGGAAGGATATCTAGGTCACGTGGTAGACATTGAAGGCTATCTAGATCACATGGTAGACATGGAAGGATATCTAGGTCACGTGGTAGACATTGAAGACTATCTAGATCACATGGTAGACATGGAAGGATATCTAGATCACGTGGTAGACATTGAAGGAGATCTAGATCACGTAGTAGACATGGAATGATATCTAGGTCACGTGGTAGACATTGAAGGCTATCTAGATCACATGGTAGACATGGAAGGATATCTAGATCACGTGGTAGACATTGAAGGCTATCTAGATCACATGGTAGACATGGAAGAATATCTAGGTCACGTGGTAGACATTGAAGGCTATCTAGATCACATGGTAGACATGGAAGGATATCTAGGTCACGTGGTAGACATTGAAGGCTATCTAGATCACATGGTAGACATTGAAGACTATTTACATCACATGGTAGACATGGAAGGAGATCTAGATCACGTAGTAGATATGGAATGATATCTAGGTCACGTGGTAGACATTGAAGGCTATCTAGATCACGTGGTAGACATTGAAGACTATCTAGATCACATGGTAGACATGGAAGGATATCTAGATCACGTGGTAGACATGGAATGATATCTAGGTTACGTGGTAGACATTGAAGGCTATCTAAATCACATGGTAGACATGGAAGGATATCTAGATCACGTGGTAGACATTGAAGGCTATCTAGATCACATGGTAGACATGGAAGGATATCTAGATCACGTAGTAGACATGGAATGATATCTAGGTCACGTGGTAGACATTGAAGGCTATCTAGATCACATGGTAGACATGGAAGGATATCTAGGTCACGTGGTAGACATTGAAGACTATCTAGATCGCATGGTAGACATGGAAGGATATCTAGATCACGTGGTAGACATGGAAGGAGATCTAGATCACGTAGTAGACATGGAATGATATCTAGGTCACGTAGTAGACATGGAATGATATCTAGGTCACGTGGTAGACATTGAAGGCTATCTAGATCACATGGTAGACATGGAAGGATATCTAGATCACGTGGTAGACATTGAAGGCTATCTAGATAACATGGTAGACATGGAATGATATCTAGGTCACGTGGTAGATATTGAAGACTATCTAGATCACATGGTAGACATGGAAGGATATCTAGATCACGTGGTAGACATTGGAGGCTATCTAGATCACATGGTAGACATGGAAGGATATCTAGATCACGTGGTAGACATTGAAGGCTGTCTAGATCACATGGTAGACATGGAAGGAGATCTAGACCACGTGGTAGACATTGAAGACTATCTAGATCACATGGTAGACATGGAAGGATATCTAGATCACGTGGTAGACATTCAAGGCTATCTTGATCACATGGTAGACATAGAAGGATATCTAGATCACGTGGTAGACATTGAAGACTATCTAGATCACATGGTAGGCATGGAAGGATATCTAGATCACGTGGTAGACATTGAAGGCTATCTAGATCACATGGTAGACATGGAAGGATATCTAGATCACGTGGTAGACATTGAAGGCTATCTAGATCACGTGGTAGACATTCAAGGCTATCTAGATCACATGGTAGACATAGAAGGATATCTAGATCACGTGGTAGACATTGAAGACTATCTAGATCACATGGTAGACATGGAAGGATATCTAGATCACGTGGTAGACATTGAAGGCTATCTAGATCACATGGTAGACATGGAAGGATATCTAGATCACGTGGTAGACATTGAAGGCTATCTAGATCACGTGGTAGACATGGAAGGAGATCTAGATCACGTGGTAGACATTGAAGACTATCTAGATCACATGGTAGACATGGAAGGATATCTAGATCACGTGGTAGACATTGAAGGCTATCTAGATCACATGGTAGACATGGAAGGATATCTAGATCACGTGGTAGACATTGAAGGCTGTCTAGATCACATGGTAGACATGGAAGGAGATCTAGATCACGTGGTAGACATTGAAGACTATCTAGATCACATGGTAGACATGGAAGGATATCTAGATCACGTGGTAGACATTCAAGGCTATCTAGATCACATGGTAGACATAGAAGGATATCTAGATCACGTGGTAGACATTGAAGACTATCTAGATCACATGGTAGGCATGGAAGGATATCTAGATCACGTGGTAGACATTGAAGGCTATCTAGATCATATGGTAGACATGGAAGGATATCTAGATCACGTGGTAGACATTGAAGGCTATCTAGATCACGTGGTAGACATGGAAGGAGATCTAGATCACGTGGTAGACATTGAAGACTATCTAGATCACATGGTAGACATGGAAGGATATCTAGATCACGTGGTAGACATTGAAGGCTATCTAGATCACATGGTAGACATGGAAGGATATCTAGATCACGTGGTAGACATTGAAGGCTATCTAGATCACGTGGTAGACATGGAAGGAGATCTAGATCACTTAGTAGACATGGAATGATATCTAGGTCACGTGGTAGACATTGAAGGCTATCTAGATCACATGGTAGACATGGAAGGATATCTAGATCACGCGGTAGACATTGAAGGCTATCTAGATCACATGGTAGACATGGAAGGATATCTAGATCACGTGGTAGATATTGAAGGCTATCTAGATCACGTGGTAGACATGGAAGGAGATCTAGATCACTTAGTAGACATGGAATGATATCTAGGTCACGTGGTAGACATTGAAGGCTATCTAGATCACATGGTAGACATGGAAGGATATCTAGATCACGTGGTAGACATTGAAGGCTATCTAGATCACATGGTAGACATAGAAGGATATCTAGAACACGTGGTAGACATGGATGGAGATCTAGATCTCGTGGTAAATATGGAAGGAGATCCAGATTACGTGGTAGACGTGGAAGTATCTCGGGGGGGGGGGGAAACGTGCAGTGGAAAATATGGAAAAAATGTAAACCCTTTCTTCAATTTCGTGAAGACTATTAGAGAGAAATACAAGGGTTTTCCTGCGAACCAAATTTCGAAGAAGGGAGGAGAGATATGGAGATTCATGAGTGGCGACAGAAACAGCGGTTATATCAAGCAAGCCTGCGAGAGCCAGAAAAAATGCAAGAAAAGAAATAAGGGAAAACGACGTCGCAGTTCAAGTAGAAACAAATATCAATGTGCTTAAAAATCCTCAATATATATTTACATAAGATAATAAAATCCCTTGCTACATCCATTGATTATAAAAAAATCACTTGTATATTTATTTTCAAATTCTAAAATTAATTAAAAGTTCGTAAAGTAAACCTCAATTCGATGAAGTGAGCAGAGATATGGAAATCCATAAGTTGCAAGAGAAAGCAGGAATATACTAAACTTGCCAATCTCAGAAGAAATGCAGGAAAGAAAAAAAAAAATTAAAAAATCTCGAATATATATTTATATAAAATAACCAAATTTCGTACAAATCCCAAATCCAGTGATACGAAAAATTTCATTGTAGGCCTATTTTTGTTTTCAAATTATAAAATACATTAAGAATCGATTATGTAATATCATTGTTTCATAATTTTATGGATTTATAATATTTATTTTGTACATAAACATCTAGTAAGCACTTTTCATATTTAATAAAATTACAGTATAAAATTGTTTTTATTTAAATTAATTTTATTTAGTATACATAAAACTAGAATACACAGTTTTTTAAATTAATGTAAGTACCTATATATATATATATATATATATATATATATATATATATATATATGAGCCTGCCTCAATTAAAATTGATTTTTTGTTAAAAAGTTCATCAATTAGTTAGGACCATGTAGGCCTTTCAAAACATGTTCCATCTTCGGAATGTAAATTGGTACTGATGTTGGCGTATAAACTGTATAACGGGTTCAGGTCTGCGAGTGTGTTATACAGTGTATACGCCAACATCAGTACTAAATGACATGGCGAAGACGGAACATGTTCTGAAGGGCTTACAGGGTTTTATCTAATTGATGAAGTTTTTCAAACAAAACAACCATTTTAATTGAGGAAGACTGATATATAAACAGGTACTTACATTTAAAAAATATTACATAACCTCAATTGTGATTACAATGAATTTTATAAGTAGGATATTGGAAGTATAATCCAAATTTTTCTTTTAATTGCAGTGTTCCGCAAATACGCCGCAATAGAGAAACCGCGAATATGGAATGGTATTTTGTATGGGTATTAGGGAATACGTTCCAAGGTTCCAAAAGAAAATAAAAATTATCAAAATAAAATCAATTAATGAAAGATTTTGAACAATCTCTATTAATTATTACTGTCGGCCTTAGAAAGGGGCTTAAAGAACTTAGTAATTTTTTCCTGTTTTGTTGCTTTTAAAAGGTCTTTCAATCCTGATCGATATTTATCTGTGAATTCAGCGATATCATTCCTTATTTTGTCTTGGGATTTCTTGATGAATCGTACAGTTTATTAATTAACATTGAAACAGCATGATATAGACTCAAACAACTCGCCAACGCGTAAAGTGTAAAGCGTTTTTATTTTTACTTTAAGCGGCAACACTACAATTTTCCGCTTCAGAACTAATTTTCTTTCCTTTTACTCGACATTATAAATTGACAACAAAGCAGAAGAAATAAAAACATTGCAACGAATGACAAGTTGAAACAATAAAACACCGATCGTCGCGATGGCGGCATTTATCATCGGACATAGCGGCACGTGAAATAAGACATCAGTGGCTTTTAAAAACGAACTATAAGCTTAGTGACAATAAGGTTTGTTTTTCTTTGATATTAATTTGTCCATTTGGTTTGAATCGCACATGTCTGCAGTAAAAAAAGTTGCCGATGTTTTAATAATACCAATCCTTCTAATATACCGACTAGATCCGCGAATAAAGAAATTTTTAGCCGCGAATACAGAAACTGTGTCGCGAATAAGGGGACCGCGAATAAGGAGCTTTTACTGTATACTGTCGAACATTGTGTATCTACAATACAATTATTATTTACAATATATTTTTATTTACTCTAGATTTAACGAATAAACTTGGCGAATATGATAATGTCGTTTAGGGCTTAAAGTTTCCTGAAATTTCTCTTACACGCGAGGAAAAATCCCGGAAAAAAACTATGGAAACTTGTCCTGAACGGGGATCGAACCCGGGCCCTGCGTCTATGAGGCAGTCATGCTACTCCGAGACTTAATCAATTTTTTTCTTTGGATGTACAAATTGTTTTGAAACATACTGTAGTATATGAACGTTGTAATCGATAGTGAATTGCCTTGTGGAGGCTCTAATAATCCAAGGGTGAGAGAAACACTTTATGTGACGTCATACAGTGAAATCTATTAGTGGTTAAAGGGTTAATGTGCGATGTTAGTGTTAATTAATCAAATTGTGAACCACCTTCATTATGCCTTGCTTCCAAACTTTGTTACCTTCAATTTCATGTCGGTAATTCGATTATTCTTATAACAACAAACCGCTAGATGTCGTGAAACCTAGTTTTCAATTTTTATTAACTATTAGTTAATACCCGACGTGCGCTGCTACTCCTAAATAAATGTTAATGTGTGCACTATTCAGGAATCTGCTTATCCCGATCTTTTTGTTATCAATGAAAGACAAAAATTGTTATTGTGAGTTATATAGAAGATAACATTTTCTGTCGCGGACTTTTTTGTAGTTTTTTTTGAGATGTTCAATTTTGTGTACATGACTTTTGTGTATTTGTTATGGTTTAGGCAGCGTAAGCCATTTAAGCGTCAAAATAGGGACTTTATTTCACGTTTTTCACTACAAAGGGCGATTTCTAGGGGTAAAGGAGTTGAGTATTACAACTCTCTTATTACTTACTTACTTACTTACTTACTCACTGGCACTATCGAACCCGTAGGTTCATGGCCGCACGGACATAAGCTCTCCATACATCCCTATCCTGAGCTAATGCTTTCCAATCATTCCCTGTATAATCTACTTCCCTCAAATCATAGTTAATGTTGTTCTCCCACCTCATTCTTGGTCTACCAACTGGGCGTTTTCCTTCTGGCTTTCCTACAAGAAGTTTCCATGCACGTCTTTCATTCCCCATACGCGCAACATGTCCTGCCCAACGCAGTCTACGGGACTTAACTGTTCTTATTATATCTGGCTTCCTATAAAGACCATGTAGTTCATTGTTATGTAGTCTTCTCCATTCACCTGTCTGTTCAGCTCTCTTTGGTCCAAAAATTTTCCTAAGACCCTTATTCTCAAATAACTCTCTTATTGCCTATGTCAATCCCCGGAATCTCTTGAACATTTTACAAAAAACCCCATTTCAATCGGATGAACGGTATGGCAGAGCACGTTTGTCCGGGAATCTACTTATCCCGATCTTCTTGGTATCTATGAAAAGCAAAAATAGTTATTATGAGTTATCCGTAAAAGATAAACATATGCTGTCGCGGACTTTTTTGTAGAGTTCTTTGAGATATTCAATTCTATGTACGTTAATTTGGTGTATTTGTTATTGTTTAAGCTGCGTAAGCCATTTAAGCGTCAATATAGGGACTTTATTTCACGTTTTTCACTACAAAGGGTGATTTTTTAGGGTTGAAGGGGTTGAATATCACAACTATCTTATAGCCTATGTTCATCCCGGGAATTTTCTGAACCTTTTGAAAAAAAAAACCATCAAAATCAGATCAACGGTAAGATGTTACTGTTTGTGCTTTGCATATCGGTTTAATGATTTTGTCGTCTTAGTGCATAGTTCGATATGGTAGTGTTCACATATTTTGTTACACAATGTACACTCGCATGATTGGTTTGGTTCATGGTATGTTTTGGTTTTGCAGATTAGATGGTGAAACACATGGACTGCCAGTCTTGTTATTACGTGTCGCAATTCGAAGTTTTCTCTTGTCCATTCTCGGTCTATCATTGCTGCTGTGCCGTAGAATTATGTTGGAGTTTCTTCTATTTTCTTCCTAAGTCTTCTTAAGAGTTGGTCCGAAGCTTTTGTACTAGGCAAGATCAATTTAGTCCTTAGGTCTTCAATGAGAAAGGTCTCCCTTGCGAGCAGATATACAAGTCTGGATTGTGTGTTCTTGGAGACTCCAACCGCCTTCTTTAAATAAATGGCTTTTATTTTTTCTAGCGTTTTTGCTCATATTTACGCCCATATTAATTAATAAAAATATCGTTTTATGGGATTATAATCCAACAGAACACAAAATCTTTGTTTTGCAAAACAAGGCTGATCTTCAGAATTTCACATGGGAGTCATTATAGATTATTTTTATACAATTATATATACTCACATTGTCATCAATGATTGTGCTGAGCTGTACTCTACCTAGGTATACCTGAATGCTAAAATAATTATGATATAATTTTACAAATTTTCAAGAGTTCATAATTGAAAAACAAGAAATTATTACGTACAATTATATTAAAATTTGAAAGGGTTTTGAGTTTATTTCTCTAAAATTTTATAATGATCTTCCTCAATCATTAAAAGAATGGTCGATGATTAATTTTGAAGATACTCTAAAACAAACATTAATAACTAATCCTCTTTAATCTATAGCTGATTCTTTGTTTGTGGTAAATTCAAGATATTTTGTTATTAAGAGCCAGGATTTTAGGTTTTTTGCCTATTTTTCGCTAAGATTTATAATAAAACTAATGATGTCTATCACGTTTTATAAAATTTATACTATTTGGTAGAGTCTAATTGTGTCTAATGTACTTATTTTACCCATTACTATTTATTTAGTGTTTTTAACCTAAAATAGCCTTTTTACAATTTTAATGTATTAAAATGTCACTTTTATCCAGTTTTGTGTATTTTGAATCTAAAATGTCCTGAAAAAATAAATTTAGGGCCACATAATACGTCCAAATTCAGATTTTTGAAATTTTATCTGAATATTCAAAGAATGTTGTCCAATAAGATGAGAATAATTTTACTTTGTGGGCAATAAATATATTTACTATAATTACATACCCTCAGGGGTCCTCATCTAGGGGATATGTGGATGGCGACCACAAGGTGCCCAAGCTGAGCAAAACATTTCTTCCACTTACTTGTGTTTTGCACTCTTTTAACTTTACTATCTAACCTCTCTTGGTTAATTCTTGTTTTTTCGACCCCGACGCTATTAGGGTATCCGAGGGCTAGGGAGTCTTTCCTATCTTCCATTTCTTCTTTCCTTTATTTTCTTTTCTTCTCCAGAAAAGCCTGACTAGAGGCTATAAGATGGCAGCCCCATCACTGGTCTTGCCTTCCTTTGGTCAGCAACCAATCGAAGGGACTATTATTATGCTTTCAAATCTTATACGAGAATTTCCCGGAAGTTGGAGGGAAAATTTTCTATAGCATCGTAACAGGCCTTGGCCTAATACTTGGAAGGAAGAAGAAGAAGAAGACACTAATTAATTAATTAAATAATTCTTACCTCATGTTTTCTGTTAATGTTAGTGATATTACATGTTTAGCACGTTTTTAAAAACCTAGAACATATTTTACAGTTTTATGTGTAAATCTAAAAATCCGAGGTATATTTGTGATATAATGTAGACTATTTAACTCATGCCCCAAATGGGACTCAATGGCCAATCACGTTTCAATGATTTCTGTTTTACAACCAATCAGAGTCGTGTTTCACGAAATATTTATCAGTGTTATAATTACCATATTAAAGAAGGTTCCTTCTTTTTAATATTCTGAACAGGTCTGACCATTATTTTGCAGTGACTGAGCCCATGAGAAACACGGCTACCAGATTGTATATATAGTGCATGATGTCAACACATGCCGCCTGCGGGAGTTAATATAAAAACATTTGTAGCAATTGATTATACCACCAAAAAAAAGAAACCACTGTTTGCACTTTCTTAAATGTATTTTTTCCCTGGTAATAATCCAGACAAATATAATTGTCATATTTACGTCATATGACATCAGAAATGAATTAATATACAGTTTGATGTGTTTCACTTTTCTCCACTAGAGAGCATTCTTACAATATTGCGTTCCTTTGGCAATAAATAGTATGATCTGGTTGCAGTGATAAAGAAAAGAAGCAGATGAAGCGTACCTATCGCTTCTTATTTGTTTTCAAACATCGCCGTTTACATTAAATATATAAATATTTTAAAATAACTATAGTTAAATAATGATTTGTGAGTAAACAGCTTAATTTTATTCGTTAAATAGTCCTAACAAATGCCTCTCTTGATTTCCAAATTCTCTAGATAAATTCACTCCTCACTTCGTGAGTCGTGAATTTATCGATAATTTGGAAATCACTCGCAGCATTACTAATGACAAATAACGTAGCCTATATAACATATTACCGTTCGTACTATAGGACCGAAGCTAACAAATAGTGCATGGGTGCATTAAACCATAACACATACACCAAATTAATCATCATCATCATCATCACCACCATCTTTATCTTCATAGTACATTCACGAATATAGGTCATTTATTGACCTGATCGGCCTCAAGAGAAACACCACCCAAAAGTCTTTTGAGTGGACGTTCTGGTCTTTTTCTTCCTGCAGGTTGATAGCTGAACATTTGTTTGGGTATTCTGTGATCTTCCATTCGATGAACGTGTTGCATCCATCTTGACTTATAATCAGAAATTTTGTTTTCTATAGGTCCCATGATAGGCCTAATTCTTCTAAGATGTCTTCTTTTATTTTGCGATCTAGTAGTGTGTACCAAATTAATGTACACAGAATTGAATATCTCAAATAATTCTAAAAAAAAATCCGCGACAGCATATGTCTATCTTTTACGGATAACTCACAATAACATTTTGTCTTTCAAAATTATATTAAAAGTAATTAGCCTAATTACAACAACACAATGTTAATATTTATTGATGTACAGTTTAATAAATTCTTTATACATATGTTTAAATTACTTTGTCCACGTGAACAACATCGCGGATACAGCTAGTAATCTACAAACTAAGGACAAATTTAAAACATAAAGTAATGAAATATTTACCTAAAAGGTCCGTCTCCTCAACTTTATTGGTTATTTAACTGTAGCGCTTTCGGGACTAGTTCCATCATCAGCGATTCAAAACTGGTGTTACACTGAAGATCTGATACAGGGGGTTACTCGTACTGGGTGCGTTTTCATTTTACCAGATCTTCAGTGAAACACCAGTGAATCCTGCTGATGATGGGACTAGTCCCGAAAGCGCTACAGTTCGTCATCATCATCATCATCCATGCAAGCATTAGGCCATGTGGCCTGTTACGGTCTCAAAGAGGAATTTCCCATCCAGCGCTTTTTTGAACGTCCCAGCGATCTTTTGCCTTGGGGGCAGTAGCGAAGTATGGCTTTTGGAATTCTATGAGACGGCATTCGTTGAAGATGGGCTTTCCAGTTGTTCTGGTAGTTTTGTATATGGTGAAGAATGGGTTCTACATCCAACTCTTCCATAATTTCCTCATTTATTTTATGGTCCCACTTTGTGTAGCCTGCTGTTCGGCGCACAAATCGCATCTCATTTGCTGTTATTCGGCTTTCATCTCTTCTTCGTATTGTCCATGCTTCACTACCATATCTTAATACTGGTCTTGCGAAAACCTTATAAAGCCGTAATCTTGTGTTCTTCTGTACTAAAGATGGTTTCATTATACTGTTAATTATCCCCGTTGTTTTTGTAAAATTTGTGATTTTCTTCGATATATCAGCTTCATCTTGAAATCTTAAATTATAACCCAAATAATTAAATTCATTTACTCGTTCTAAAATTGCATCATCCAAAATAATTTTTCTAGGTATAGGGTATTTCCCACAAAAGGCCATCACTTTAGTTTTCTTTGTATTGATTTCCATATTGTACCTTTTTGCAATTATATTAAAATTGTGTATAGAATACTGTAAATATGTTTCTGTTGGAGCTATTAATACCAAATAATCTGCAAAAAAACAAAGAGTCTATTTTATGGTTTGTATTAATTTGGATAGAACCGTGTCTCATCTGTCGCCAATCTTGGAGTATTCTATACATGTATATGATAAAGAGCAAGGGCAAGAGGCCACATCCTTGTCTTACGCCCCTATTAAATTTGGTCAATTCTGTTTGTGTGTTATTGATTCGAAATTAAATCAAATTTGTTTTCTAGATGTTGTATAAATTTAAAATTTACTATGGTGTTGCGGTAGCGCTACAGTTAAATAACTAACAAATTTGAGGAGACGGACCTTTTAGGTAAAATTTTCATTATTTTATGTGTTTAATTTGAATAAATACCTCGACGGAACTTCATCATGAATCTTATAAATGTAAACTGAATTTTTAACAAAATAATTTTATATACTGTATTACGTGCATTGTTAATATATAGGCTTCATAAAATGAAAATAAAACACTTTAACGACTATGTGTAGTGTATAAAATGTCCCCATATAATTGCGAAGGGCAGTGTATGGTAGAGCATTTTGAGCGGTTGTTTGCCAGGGGTCTGGCAATGCTACGTACGGTCACAAAATTTTATCTCTTAAGGGGGAGAAAGCAAGCGTATGAGGAAAATTGAATTGAAGTCACACGGGGTCCACGCGAGATAAACCATGGACGCAGTAACATTTAGATTCATGTCTGCTCACATTTGCATTTTGATCTTCTCTTCACTTCCGTTTTAATATGCATTTCCTGTTACACCTACCACCCTCAACAGCTCTCCAGTGAATCTGATGTATTAGGCGAGTTCCAGATCTCCTCGTAATTGCATGGGTGATCTCCCTATTTAGTATGTCTACTGATCAAGATATCATTCTATCTCCATTTTTTTCATTCATTATAGGCCTAAGCGAATTCAATGTAACTGACGTAATAATTACAACAAAATGAAAAAAAAAACTTTTCTTTTTTTAAGCATTCAGTTAATAGGATACTTTTTTCTTAAAGTATTTAAATAGGGTTTGAATCTGTTTAACAGAAAATGTCGATGATCTTGAAGAAGATTTTCGGACTGTAAGGCCGTGGTCGTGAGGCTTGTAGTCCCCGACGTTTCGCCAGAGACTGCGTCTGGCAACCTCAAGTGTTGTCTTGAGACTGAGTCTACGTGAATACAGAAAATGTCGAGTTTCAATCAATAACAATTATACTTAAAATGTACGTTTTTATATCAGTAACTGACTTAACTGTAGAATGAAATTAAGTTTTAACGAGTGATGGTAAAGTAATAATCAATAGTAAAGTTTTCAATTTTATTTCAACAGACAATTGTGAATGCAGTATATTTAGGTAGAGTTACAAAATTCATGTTTTGAGTTTTAAGTACTAATAAACTTTAGTCACTGATTATACAAATTAAAAGTAAATGACAAAACAACTAACGTTTCTTTGTGGTGCAAGAATAAATTTAAATAAATAACAATTATTTATTGCGTACGAGTTTGCTCATATTCCACAATGTTTTGAGATGTTTAATAGTCTAGCTGTGATCTCAAGGTATCGTGATACCTTTTCACGCAGCGGACCAGGGTTCGATTGCCGGTCGGGATAGGCTCCTGGGTGAGGTTTTTTCGGGGTTTTTCCTCACTTGTAAGACAAATGTCAGGAAGCTTCGGGTCCAGCGTTCCCCGAAAACCATCCGATCATCATCCTTATTATTATCATCATCATCATCATCATCCTTCACCCGCGTGAAATGCAACGGAAAGCTACCACACCTATAATTCCCTAGCAAAGCTGCAAAGCATAACATGAAAATGCTATGATTGCAGTGAAAGACCTGCCCTCGTGCAGAATTACTATCGATGGATGGATATAGCACTTTGGGAAGTACGGGAGATGCATCTTGTATGTGTTATGTCAAACGTTAAGTGGAATTCACCTATACTAAGTAGCCTATATCATTACGATGTTGTGTTAATGCTATTAGTAGGGCCTATAGCGTAAATTACTTTGTTGTTTTAACTTATTCCTTTTATAGCGCTTTTACGTGTCCTACATCACAATTAATAATACGTATAGTAATATAAGTGACAAATAAATAATTAAAAATATTTCTTAACCAATGCCACCAGGATATCATTACGATATTTCTGGTATTCTCTCCTGGAATGACGTACTTATAACCCACTTCTAAGGTTGGGGCGCCTGGAAGTCGGGGTTACGTTACCCCGATGATGTGAAATGTGATAGTGATGGTAATGATGCGGCAGGAGAGGCCTTAAAACTAAACCTAATATAGGATATTAATGAAGCGATTATGATAATGTTGACCAGATGGTGTTTGGGGACCGTTTGGGCCCTAAAGTTTCTTGACATATAGTCTTACAGGTGTGAGAACCCCCCGCCCAA
Organism: Diploptera punctata; assembly: GCA_030220185.1. Classification (NCBI taxonomy): domain Eukaryota; kingdom Metazoa; phylum Arthropoda; class Insecta; order Blattodea; family Blaberidae; genus Diploptera; species Diploptera punctata. The sequence goes on along the minus strand of JASPKZ010005287.1, from coordinate 431,997 downwards.
AAAAGAAACCACACTCAGGAAACTTGTCCCGAACGGGCCCACTGCATTAAAGACAGCACGCTGTCTCGAGACCAATGCAGTGGACATTTGGTTTGAGTAAAATTCTATTTAGGAACTAGCGGTCAATGAGTTTCTATTTTATGATATGACTGTAAAATGATTAAATAACAATCTTCTTCCCATTGAGGGTCTTTCCACTTTTCAGCGGTTGCCCTTTTACCAGCCGGCTGCTGGCCCTTCACATCTACATGTGTCAATCACAGAGGTAGATGATCAACAGCCAGTGTAGGGGTGACATGTGGTTAGCATGTCGAGTCCCCCAGCCGTTATAGCTGGTTCTTCAACCTGGAGCCGCTACTTATTATAGCTACCCAATTGCCTCACGATGCTGGGTGGGCACCGGTCCCATACTGGCCGAAATACCATGAGAAAATTTCTTCCCCCATGGAGACCCGAACCAGCGCAAGTCCCGTAGCTCTGCGCCAAGGCTTCCTACCTTAACCGCTCGGCTACGGCGCGGGACAATCTTCTTCTAATATATAAAAATGTTTGTTTGTTTGTTCGTACTTTATGCACGGCCATACCGTTGATCCGATTGTGATGGGACTTTTTGCAACATGTTCAGGAGATTCCCGGGATGAACATAGGCTATAAGACAATTGTGATACTCATCTCCTACACCCTTAAAGATCGCCCTTTGTAATGAAAAAAGTAGCTCTTTGGATGCTTAAATGGCTTACGCAGCCTAAACCATAACAAATACACAAAATTAATGTACACAGAATTGAATATCTCACAAATATCTACAAAAAAGTCCACGACACCATATGTTTATCTCTTACGGATAACTCACAATAACCACTTTTGTCTTACATTGTTGCCAAGAAGATCGAGACAAGTACGTAGATTCCTGTGCACGCATAGCAGCACATGACGCGTATTCTTTTACGGGTAACTCACAATAACGAATTTTGTCTTTTAGCTCATTTATGCCAAGAGGATCGAGACAACTAGATTCCCGGGCAACACCGGGTAATCAGCACGGGAAATCTTAAAATAAGTACTATATACAATTATAATTATTTTTCATTTTATTTATTCAACTAATCATAAGAAGTACATTAATTTTTGTCTTTCAGCTCACTTATGTCAAAAAGATCGGGATGAGTAGATTCCCGGACAACGCCGGGTAAACAGCACGGGGTATCTGAAAATAATTACGATATACATTTTTCCTACTACTTATTCAACTAAACATAAAAGCACGTTAATTTTCATTTATTTAGGCGTAACAGCGCACGCCGGGTATTAGCTAGCAGTTAATAAAATAGAAAACAAGATTTCACGACATCTAGCGGTTTGTTGTTATAATTGATAAGAATAACCGAATTACCGACATGAAATTGAAGGTAACAAAGTTTGGAAGCAAGGCATAATGAAGGTGGTTGACAATTTGATTAATTAACACTAACATCGCACATTAACCCTTTAACCACTAATAGATTTCAGTGTATGACGTCACATAAAGTGTTTCTCTCACCCTTGGATTATTAGAGCCTCCACAAGGCAATTCACTATCGATTACAACGTTCATATACTACAGTATGTTTCAAAACAATTTTTACATAAAAAAAATGATTAAGTCTCGGGGTAGCATGACTGCCTCATACACGCAGGGCCCGGGTTCGATTCCCGTTCAGGACAAGTTTTCATAGATTTTTCCTCGCCTGTAAGACAAATTTCAGGAAACTTTATGCCCTAAGCGATCCCCAAACATCTTAAGGCCATCATAATCACCATTATCATATTCGCCAAGTTTATTCCTTAAATGTAGAGTAAATCAAAATGTATTGTAAATAACAATTGTATTGTAGATATACAATGTTCGACAGTATACAATAAAAGCTCCTTATTCGCGGTTCCCTTATTCGCGTTTTCATTATTCGCGGGTTAAAAATTTGCGACATATTTCTTGTATTCGCGGCTAAAAATGTCTTTATTCGCGGATCCAGTCGTTATATTAGAAGGATTAGTATCGTTTATTAACGCATCAGAAACTTTTTTTACTGCAGGCACGTGCCAAGGCGGCCTTTACAAATTGCGATTCAAACCAACTGGTCAAATTAATATAAAAGGAAAACAAACTTTATTGTCACTAAGTTTATAGTTCGTTTTTAAAAGCTCCCGACGTTATATTTCACGTGCCGCTATGTCCGTTGATAAATGCCGCCCTCGCCACGACAGGTGTTTCTTGTTTCAACTTATCATTAGTTGCAATGATTTTGTCTCTTCTGCTTTGTGGTCAGTTTATAATGTCGAGTAAAAGGAAAGAAAATTAGTTCTGAAGCGGAAAATTGTAGTGTTGCCGCTTAAAGTAAAAATAGAAACGCTTTACAGTTTACGCGTTGGCGAATCGTTTGAGTCTATATCATGCTGTTTCAATGTTAATTAATAAACTGTACGATTCATCAAGAAATCCCAAGACAAAATAAGGAATGATATCGCTGAATTCACAGCTAAATATCAATCTGAATTGAAATACCTTTTAAAAGCAGCAAAACCGGAAAAAATTACCAAGTTCTTTAAGCCCTTTCCTAAGACCGACAGTAATAATTAATAGAGATTGTTCAAAATCTCTCATTAATTGATTTTATTTTGATAATTTTTATTTTATTTTGGAACCTTGGAACATATCCCCTATATACTTACTCACTGGCACTATTGAACCTGTAGGTTCATAGCAGCACGGACATAAGGTCTCCATACATCCCTATCCTGAGCTAATACTTTCCAATCATTCCCCGTATAATCTACTTCCCTCAAATCATAGTTAATGTTGTTCTCCCACCTCATTCTTGGTCTACCAACTGGGCGTTTTCCCTCTGACTTTCCTACAAGAAGCTTCCATGCACGTCTTTCATTCCCCATACGTGCCACATGTCCTACCCAACGCAGTCTACGAGACTTAACTATTCTTATTATATCTGGCTTCCTGTAAAGACCATGTAGTTCATCGGTATGTAGTTATATATCCCCTACATACCCATACAAATTACCATTCCATATTCGCGGCATATTTGCAGAACATCCCTCGCGAAGAAGGAGCTTATTCTGTATTAAAATACGCTACATCTGGCGCAAAGATCGGCGATTAAAAAAAATGGCGCTAGTTCACTCTGATTTCACACTCGCCAGAAAACGTCATGGGATCGCAGAGTTATACCACAATTAAATGAGCTCTTTTTTTAAAGAGTACTATATTAAAGTTTACACCCATATTTAAAATATAGAAACCAAAGAATGATTGACGCCAAAAGATTTTACTAACTTGGAAATTAAATGTAAAATTTTGGATTATTCTTTCAATACTTGTAAAAAAGTCCACCGCTGTCCGCTGTAGTCTCGAGGTAGCGTGCTGCTTTGTCACGCAGCGGGCCCGGGTTCGATCTCCGCTCGGGACAAGTTTCCTGGGTGAGGTTTTTTCGGGGTTTTTCATCACCTGTAAGACAAATGTCAGGATACCTTAACCCTTAAATTTAAAATGTATCTTATTAGATACAATGATTTCATTTATTTAATATCGTTTTTAGATCAATAGAAGAACAAACGAGTAAAAATTACTTCAATTTGTGTAAAATTACGCACTCACACACTCACACTCACTCACTGGCACTATCGAACCCGTAGGTTCATGGCCGCGCGGACATAAGCTCTCCATACATCCCTATCCTGAGCCAATGCTTTCCAATCATTCCCTGTATAATCTACTTCTCTTAAATCATAGTTAATGTTGAACTGACTACCTTCTCCTGGCCACCTAACTTCCTGTAAAGCGACTATATCCAAGGGCGATTTATCTAGTTCCCGCGTTAATATCGCTAGTGCCCCACTATTGTATAAAGTCCTAACATTCCATGTTCCTAGGAACATGTCCCTGTGTTTGAGCCTTTGGCATGGGTTCCCTGAAGTAGTCCCGGCCCGGAGAACCGAATGGGGGACTATTTGACCTCCGGAAAATTTTACCCCAGATGAACCCATGTCCGCATTTCTTGACGGTTGTATTTTTACGGTGAAAGATCGTCACTCTTTCGCCCAAGGTACTTTTTTCGTCTGGCTTATCAGCTACGACCAGTCCGGCATGGGTAACCCTATCGGCAGCAATGCTACCGCCGGCATAGCTCTCAGGATCATTTAAGCACGCAAGCCACTCCACCACGACAAGGTAAAGATACCATGGAGGGTACGCAAAAATGTATAATAATAACTTAAGAGTTTTACATGAATTTATTTTCCTTGCGGTTCGGAGCATTTAAATAATTGGCACGAGATAATATTGTATTGACAATTTAAGGGTTAAGGCCCAAACGGTCCCCGAACATCATCTGGCCACCATTATCATCAATATCATATTCATCTCATTAGATTAAGTAAGGTTTAAGGCCTTTCCTGGCGCATCATTACCCATCGTCATCACCTAACATATCATTGGGGCAGCGTAACCCCGCCTTCCAGGCGCCCCAACCTAAGAAGTGGGTTACAATACGCCAATGCCAGGAGATAGTACCTGAAACGTCGAATCACAAACAGGTGGCATTGAACAAAAAAAAAGCTTGAACTTGTCATAATAATTGTTACGGGCAGGAGAAGAGCAATTTTTACGTCAAAAATTAAGAAGATAACTGAAATTGGGGAGAATCGAAGCGAAAGACGTCGTCGAGCAGAATTTTTGGGATCAAACCCACACTCGAAGGGGGGGAGACTTCTAAAATTCATTATATTCACAATTGAGGTTATGTAGTATTTTTTAAATATAAGTACCTGTTTTTATATATCAGTCTTCCTCAATTAAAATTGATGTTTTGTTTAAAAAGTTAATCAATTAGTTAAAATCATGTAGGCCCTTCAGAACACGTTCTTCTTCGCCATGTCATTTAGTACTGATGTTGGCGTATAAATTGTATAACACACCCACAGACCTAAACCCGTTATACAATTTACACGCCAACATCAGTACCAATTGACATTCCGAAGATGGAACATGTTTCGAAAGGCCTACATGGTTTTAACAAATTGATGATTTTTAAAAAAGATAACATGAATATACAAAAACTCGATTTAGAATTTATCATAAGTAATGCCACGAGTGATTTCCAAATTATCGATAAATTCACGACTCACGAAGTGAGGAGTGAATTTATCTAGAGAATTTGGAAATCAAGAGTGGCATTTGTTAGGACTATTTAACGAATAAAATTAAGATGTTTACTTACAAATCATTATTTAACTATAGTTATTTTAAAATATTTATATATTTAATGTAAACGGCGATGTTTGAAAACAAATGAGAAACGATAGGTACGCTTCTACTGCTTCTTTTGTTTATCACTGCAACCTGATCATATTATTTATTGCCAAAGGAACGCAATATTGTAAGAATGCTCTCTAGTGGAGAAAAAATTAAACACACCAAACTGTACATTAATACATTTCTGATCGTTTCTGATGTCATATGATGTAAATATGACAATTGTATTTTTCTGGATTATTACCTGGGGGAAAAAAAAAATACATTTAAGAAAGTGCAAACAGTGGTTTCTTTTTTTTTTGGTGGTATAATCAATTGCTACAAATGTTTTTATATATGTGTTGACATTCATGCACTATATATACAATATGGTAGCCGTATTTCTCACAGGCTCAGTCACTGCAAAATAATGGCCAGACCTGTTCAGAATATTAAAAAGGAGGAGCTTTCTTTAATATGGTAATTATAACACTGATAAATATTTCGTGAAACACGACTCTGATTGGTTGTAAAACAGAAATCATTGAAATGTGATTGGTCATTGACTCCCATTTGGGGCATGAGTTAAATAGTCGAAGAAAAGCAACTACAGTGGTACGGGCATATTAGGCGAATGGAGGATGAAAAATTACAAAATAAATATATAATGGAATGGACACCATCAGGAACGAGAATTAAAGGACGACCAAATCTCACGTGGATCCAAGGGATTAGAGAAACTTCGAAGGACTGAGAAATAGAGGAAGAAATGTGTTATGATAGAGACGAATGGAGGAAAATTATAAAGCGAACTTGAAGACAACTCATTGGTGACGGAAAAATGTATCAGCATTGTTAAAACCGGAAATACATACATTTTAACAAAGAATCGATTTTAATTCAGGAAGGCTGATATATATAAACAGGTACTTATATTAATTAAAAAACTGTGTATTCTTGTATTTATGTATACTTAACAAATTTATTTAAATAAAAACAGTAAAAATAGTTTTATATCGTAATTTTATTAAATATGAAAAGTGCTTACTTGATATTTAGGTACTAAATAAAGATTACATGATTATATGATTATGAAACAACGATATTACATAACGGATTCTTAATGTATTTCATAATTTGAAAACAAAAATACAATGAAATTTTTCATATCGATGGATTTGTACGAAATTTTGTTATTTTATGTAAATATATCTTAAAGATTTAAAAAAAAACAGTGATTTTTTTTTTACTTTCCCGAATTTCTTCTGAGCTTCGCAAGTTGGTATATTCCTGTTTCCTCTTACAACTTATGGATTTCCATATCTCTGCTCACTTCCTCAAATTCGGGTTTACTTTAAGAACTTGTAATTCATTTTAGAATTTGAAAATAAACATGCAAGTGATTTTTTTATAATCAGTGGATGTAGCAAGGAATTTGATTATCTTATGTAAATACATCTTGAGGATTTTTTAAGAACATTGATATTTGTTTCTACTGGAACTGCGACGTCGTTTTCCCTTATTTCTTTTCTTGCATTTTTTCTGGCTCTCGCAGGCTTGCTTGATATATCGCTGTTTCTGCTCGCAACTCATGGATCTCCATATTTCTCCTCCCTTCTTCGCAATTAGGTTCGCAGGACAACCCTTGTATTTATTTCTAATAGTCTTCAAGAAATTGAAGAAAGGGTTCACATTTTTTCCATATTTTCCACTGCACTTTTTTTTCGAGATCCTTCCATGTCTACCACGTGATCTAGATCTCCTTCCATGTCTACCACGTGATCTACATCTCCTTCCATGTCTACCACGTGATCTAGACCTCCTTCCATGTCTACCACGTGATCTAGATCTCCTTCCATGTCTACCACGTGATCTAGATCTAGATCTTGATCTACATTTTGATCTAGATGTTCCTTTTCTAGTTCTCTTGCTGTCACGTTCACTATTAGATCTATTTCGCGACGCCATCTTCTGAAAATTTATTTTATTGACGAACAAAAAATTAGCTTTAAATTTTGAATTTCATTCCTAATTAGCTGTTGTCATGGAAACGTTTAACAATATGGAGTATTTTCTTTTTTCTGAAAAGAATGGGAAATTTAAATTGTTCATATTTATTCATTGTCATGACTACACAGGATAGGATCAAAAATATAAGAATATTTCCTTCTTCTTTTTCATTATCTTTTTGTTCATTTATTTGCCTCGGTTATTTGTTGGACATCCTCCTCTGTACTAATAGAAGTTTTGAATATCATGATTACCAAATCCTATCATGGGTTATCCTAACTAATTAACTAACGAACTCACTCACACACTCTTTGTCACTATTGAAGCCATCGGTTCATGGCCGCGTGAACATAAGCTCTCCATACATCTCTATCCTGAGCTAATGTCTTCCAATCATCCCCTGTATAATCTACTTTCCTCAAATCACGGATAATATTATTCTCCCACCTCATTTTTGGTCTACCTACTGGATGTTTTCCCTCTGGTTTTCCTACAAGTAGCTTGCATGCCCCTCTTTCATTCCACATTCGTGTCATATGTCCTGTTCATCGCAGGCTACGAGACTTAACTGTTATTATAGCTAGCTTCCTATAAAGACTATGTAGCTGTTATATAGTCTTCTCCATTCATGTGTCTGTTCTCTCTCTTTGGTCCAAACATTTTCCTAAGATCTTTATTCTCAAATACTTGTAATCTCCTTTCCACCCTTAAAGTAAGAGTGTTTCGTGTCCATATAATATAACTGGAAGAATAACAGTCTTTATATATATATTTGGTCTAACGATTTTTGAAAGGAGTTAGGGCGACAAGAGTCCCTGTAATGCATAATACGAGCATGCATTTCCAGAATAGAGCCTATGCTTAATTTCTTTGTGCATCTGATTCCTATTTGTAATTATTGTTCCTAAGTATTTTAATTCAGCAACTTCTTCAAAATTTCTCCCATTTGTCCTTAGCTGACCATTCCATTATATAATATATTTCTATGTGTGAACATATATTTAGTTTCATTGATGTTTACTTCCAGTCTCAATTTCTTAGTGTTACTCAACAGAGTGTGTGTATTGGTCCTTAGTATCTCCCCGCTGTCGTCCAATAGTGCTACATCGTTAGCATAAAATAAGAGCTTATTAATACCATTGAGTTATAAGCTTTCTTTCATAATCTAAAGATTTGTTGGCATGGTCCAGTACAAAATCGAATAGTAGACGAGATAGTGCATCTCCTTGCTTTAACCCATCGTGAATTTCAAAAGTATCCGAAAGCTGTTTGCCTACACGTGCCCTATTCTTTGTGCCATTTAGACACATTCTTATAAGTCTAACTTTTTAGGAATTCCGACTTGGGTAAATTTCTGGACAAAACGCGGAAAATAAGAACAACACTCATTCATGAATAAATGTATGTTATCAAAATGCAATATCATTAATTCTTAATAATTATACATAACTTAATTAATTTATAATGCTATTGTATTATGTAATTGTAATATTATTGTGTTTTCTTTATGTGATTGTAATGTTATTGTTTTCTTTTTACACGCTTTATATTAGCGTGACCTGTATCTATCTATCTATCTATCTATCTATCTATCTATCTATCTATCTATCTATCTATCTATGTAACGGAATCTTTCAACGCGATTTTCACCCACTTAGAATCATTGGATCGACTTGAAACTTTGTATACTTGTAGAGGACCCGTGACAATACAATAATGTCATATTTATTTTCTAAAATCCTGGCCATAATCATCAGAAAATCAAAAAAAAAGTGTTTTTGTATCAATGTAACGGAATCTTTCAACGCGATTTTCACCCACTTAGAAACATTGAATCGACTTGAAACTTTGTATACGTGCAGAGGACCCGTGACAATACAATAATTTCATATTTTGTTTCTAAAATCCTGGCCAGAATCATCCGAAAATCAAAAAAATGAAAACTGGTATCATAGGTTGCGGACTTGTCGACTTTTTAGCCATTCGTTGTAAGAGCTCAGTTGGTAGAGCAGCGAACTCTTGGTGGTATATAATTTCAGTAATCCATACGTCGCTGGTTCATATCCGGCTGGGAGGGTTTTTTTTTATACAAGAGTATTACTTTTAACTCATACTACAATAGTATCGAATTTAAAGATATTTACATTTTTATCTTATTCTGTAAAATATTAAAACTAAACAATAAATAATAAATAATAGTTTTAAAAACTAAAACAACACGCTTTATTAGAAAACCGATCTAAAAAATGAAAAATAATTTTAATTTCCAATACGCTTGGGATAAAATTAAAGTGGTCAACAAAAAAATCATCTCCAACACATATAAAATAAAACTAGAGTTATCAACAAAAAGAAAATAATTTTACCATCAAAAGCGTGGGGTGCTTTTTATGATTTTTACATTTTCTTCTTAGAGAGCTTACTTTTACCAATATCTGTTTATTATCAAATATATTAACTGATATAGAGCACCCCACGCTTTTGATTGTAAAATTATTTTCTTTTTGTTGATAACTCTAGTTTAATTTTATATGTGTTGGAAATGATTTTTTTGTTGACCACTTTAATTTTATCCCAAGCGTATTGGAAATTAAAATTATTTTTCATTTTTAAGTTCGGTTTTCTAATATAGCGTGTTGTTTTAGTTTTTTAAAACTATTATTTTGTTTTTCTTTATACTATTACCAATTATTACTTTATTGTAACGGAATGTCAACAGCACGTACGGCTTACTGTCCGTGCGACTCATATTTGTAAATAATATTGTAAATATCTTACTTTTTGTCTAATAAAGTCCTACTACTATTAAAAAATACTTTTCTCTCTTAACTGAATCGCATGCCTTTTTTAAGTCAACATAATTAATTCACAGTACCATTATATTCCCATTTATTTTCTAAAACCTCTCTTATACTAAAAATCTGATATTTTGTAGACCTGTTTCTTCTAAATCCAAATTGATTAGCTCCTAGAATGTCATCTATCATAAATGTTGTAATTCTTCCATAAATAAATAATAGAATATTTAAATTTAATGATTACGTAATGTAGACTATACATGGATTATCCATAAATAAATGCCAGAATACTTAAACTTTATAAATACCTAATGCGATCATGGATTATCCTAAAATATTAGAGTTGTTCCCTAAATCAATGACCGTTTAGATTCCGTGGTACGCGGATTCAAATCCGGTAGGAAGCATTGACTTTTTATAGGGGTGTAAAATTCGTGGTATGGCTACCGTAGGAAGGGAATTAAATCTGTAGGTTCGATTTCATTCCCCTCGACACTCGAGGAACGGGATAGTGATGTGATGTTCCAGTGTTACAATGTATGAAATTGTCCCATACTGTGCACTCCGACTCCATAGAGTGCAGATAAAGGAAATCTGGATCCTCTAGTGCAGAGCCGCCCAAATTTATTTGTATACGGTAGCAGGCCAAATGGTAAAAACATCAAGGTGGCGCCGGTCATAGGCCCTATTATAGCTGTTGTGGATTATTATTATTATTATTATTATTATTATTAATATCATCATCATTATCAGTAATGTTATTATATTAATGAAATGGGAACAAAGCTGCAAAAGTATGGGTATCCCAATAGGCAACAGATTTTTGCTGACATTAAAATTTGCTGATGATCAACTGGTTTTAGCGCAAGACAAATTTGATAAGGAATTCATGATAAAAAGGTTGAAAAACACATATGAATCATGGGGTCTCACAGTAAATTTACAAAAAGCATAATATCTGGCAATAAATGGCAATGAAAGAGAAAATTTAAAATTGGAGGAAGGAATCCAAATAAAGCAAGTGAAACAAACTAAATATTTGGGAATAATTATGGATAACCTTGAAGGTATAGGCAAAGAGAATATAAAACATAGAATTGAATTGAGTAGCAAAATAATATCATCGTTAAATTCCATATGGAAAGACACAAAAAAATATATTGGTAAAACTTTGGTGGAATCTGTTGCAATGTATGGAAGTGAGGTATGGACAATCAATAATTATTACAAGAATTGACTAATACCTCTAGAAATGGATTATTTACGCAGATGTGCCAGAAAGTCAAAATTAGAACGTGTCACAAATAAGGAAATTAGAAATATAATGGAAGCAGAAAAAAGCATAATTGAAAGAATTGAGGAGAAGGAATTAAAATGGTTAGGACATGTTTTAAGAATGGAAGATGAGCGATGGCCAAAGCAACTATATCAATGACATCCGACCAGAAGGAGGAAGAGAGGGAGACCGAAGTTAACATGGAAGAAAAACATGAAGACATTAATGCAAGCAAGAGGGCTAAGCATTGAAGATGTCCCATTTTGTAGGTATTGGTGGTTTGGCACGGGAAGACGGCAGCAGCTGTAAAAACCCGAAGAAAGATAAATAGAGTAATGCTATTATTATTATTATTAGCATTGTTGTTATTATCATTTCATTTGCATTATTATTATTATTATTATTATTATTATTATTATTATTATTATTATTATTATTATTATTATTATTATTATTACAATATTTAGAAGAGATAACATAAGAAACAGTGTAATTAAATAAAAGATGAACATTCAAACTTCAATTGTGAATTTCATGAAAAACAATTAAAATTGAATGGACATGTAAAAAGAATGGCGGAAGACAATTCCCCAAGAAGAATACTAGAATGGGTGCCACATGGCAGGAAGAATAAGACGACCAAAAATAACGTGGATCGATGGTGTTTTGAGCAGAATAAGGTAAACAGGATTGAATAATGGAGATTGGAATGACAGAGACATGTGTTGGAGGACAGTACATTAATTGGACGCAGGAATATATGCTTATTATTATTATTATTATTATTATTATTATTATTATTAGTTTTTATTACTAATTATTATTGTTTTATTACTATCATTACTGTTACCCTATTGTTTGCAGATGACCAAATAATAATTGCAAATTAGAAGATAATGTACAGAAGGGTCTGTATGAACTTAACAAAATTACAGAAGAATATGGATTGAAGATATCTACAGAGAAAACAAAAATTATGGCATTTGAAGGTGTAGATCCTGTCAGAAGATAAATTGTACTTGAAAATAACATTTTGGAGCAGGTGAATAATATTACATATCTAGGGTGCAGTATCTCATATAAAGAAGAAAAGGATGTAAATGCAAAAAAATATATTTTTTAAAGAATTTTAGGGTTAATAAATTCTATCTTCAAGCCACAGTTATTCCAAAAACATTCAAATCTAAAAGTATATAAAACACTGGTTCTTCCAACTCTTTTGTATGATAGCGAAGTATGGACGTCGAAACAGGAGGATATACAGATACTTAGATCTGTTGAAATGAGATACCTTCGGAGGACTGCAGGATACACACTACTAGATTACAAAACAAATGAAGACATGTGTTTATAAGTCAAGATGGATGCAACATGTTCATCGAATGGAAGATCACATGATATCCAAACAAATGTTAAGATATCAACCTGCAGAAAGAAGAAGACCATGACGTCCACTCAAAAGACTTCTGGTTGGTGTTTCTCTTGAGGCCGAAACAGGTCAACAAATGACCTAAATTCGTGCATGTACTATGATGATGTTTATTATTATTATTATTATTATTATTATTATTATTATTATTGTTATTGTTATTATTATTATTATTATTATTATCATTATTATTATTATTATTATTATTATTATTATTATTATTATTATTATTATTATTATTATTATTATTAACGTGTGTTAATTTCCTACTTTTCTCGTTATGTCGTTATAACATTTCACATGTTCTTGTTCCATTACTGATAGACTAATATTATAGGCCTACCCTTAACATATTTTAATTTATTGGCATGCTACAGGCTTACAGGAGCCGGGTAGAAAATGATGCAGGGCCATATCCGGCCCGTCGGCTGTAGATTGGGCGTCCCTGCTCTAGTGAGATAGAAAACATCCCAGAAGACGTCTTTAATTTATCAGGATAATTAAATGAAGTTTAGTGGTAATATAATTTATTTCCATTTCTAAAGAAAGGAATACATTTTAATTTACATTGCGCACGGGCCTGCTTGGCCGTAAGTGCATTTTTTCATTAATAAAATGGAAACAAAAAAATGAAATTAAGTTGGAAGTACATAAGTTGTCTAATTAACACGTGGTTGCCCCGACTATGATCTAAGGTTCGAATCCAGAGCTTAGTTATATCTTATAACACAGTATTTCATCAGAAACACAACAGTCAATTCTAAGATTTGTTAACCTTGATCTGTGAGCACTTTTGTTAGCTTCAATGTTTGAAAACAACTGTTCGCATGAATATGTGTGAAGTATACCAACAATCGTCATAGGTACGACTGAAATTTACACGATAATATTCAAAATTAAATTAAATTATGGTTATACTCGTATTTTTTTGAAGGAGTTGCGCCACAAAAAAATGCAAAGGGCCACTTGCGGCCCGCGGACCATCAGTTTGCTTACCTGGTGTAGGAAATAGGAAACATATCCAGTATGATGACTGGGATATTATTATTGTCGAAAGTAGACAGAAGTTTTTTTAGTTCCAATGAGGCTGTTCGTGCCATTTGTACGTTAGAGCTAGATCCAGATCACCTAGCTCAAGACGAGATACCGTATTTTACGGACTATAAGACGCACTTTTTTCTTCAAAAAATTGCCTCCAAAATTCAGGTGCGTGTTATACTCGAAATTACTATAAAAATGTCCAGTGTTTGATTTAAAATTCCCGCCAGTCTTAAAAATTGCCATATATTCGATGCCGCGGGAACCTATCTCTATCTGGCAACATTGGATTCAACTGGCAGAGGCAGCACACCGATGCGACGAACTTGAGTTGCGGGGATTCACAAGCTGGCTAACAGTCTCCCTCCCGTCCCATCACAAACCCAGAACACTCTCTAGCCCAGGATGCGTCATTGCAGTCTAGGATGCCAGTGAACTTGAACAAATTAATGATGGTTCAAACTCAACATGAATTCACGCCGAAGAGAGCTTTAAAACGACATACAATCTAACAAGTGTGTCAGTGGATAAAAAAGTAGTGGCGTAGAGTGAGAGAATACATTATTGTAAATCTTTCAAGAAGTGGGCGTAAGTAACTCTCTCGATGACAGTGAAGACCATCTTATATATGAAGAGGACAACGATGACGAAAGGAAGAAGAAAAAGAAGAAGAAGAAATGTATTGACGTAGACTTTCACGGCCGGAGTTGTTATGATGATCTTGAAGAAGATTTTCGGGCTGTAGGCCGTGGTCGTGAGGCTTCTGGCATCCTCAAGGGTTGTCTTGAGACAGACAGTGGACAGAATTGCCAGTCTCAAGACAACCCTTGAGGATACCAGACGCAGTCTCTGGCGAAACGTTGGGGAACTACAAGCCTCACGACCACGGCCTACAGCCCGAAAATCTTCTTCAAGATCATCATAAGAAGAAGAAAGATCAGATGACGATTTTTAAGGATTTTAAAGATCAGAACGGTTTTATAAACTATTTTTTTTAGTCTGGCTTTTCAATCTAATAATAAAAAAATGTAAAAATGTAATTTTAAAAAGTGCGTCTTATAGTCCGTAGCATCTTATAGTCCGTAAAATACGTAGATAAAATGCCATTGTTAATTTTACTAATAAGAATAAAAAAACGGGAGTCAGCTCAGACGGTGCATTTGAGCGTATTCGGGAGGTACCGTATTCCAATACTGCTTTTCGTAATATAGTGCAGAAATTGTTCCATTCTTGGTCTACTGAATCTGCAGTTTCAGAATTGGCTGTGTTTAATTTAGTTATTTGTTGGTACAACCATCTAATACTGTCTTGATGTAAAGTGCTAATTTTAAACGTGTGTTTTTTCTTTATTATTTATTTAAATTTGTATCAAATTATACAACAATATGCAAATGGATAATAATTTAAAGTTATGCATGAATCGTTTTCACAAGAGGCTGATACTTTCAAATAAGCTGACACGAGAAATTGAGTTTCTCCAATTTCACAAAATAAATATATACTCCATAAACATCAAAATGGAACCATAAATTTGACTTGCTGAGAAATTCGCTTAGTTTACGCAGTTCCTGTGTGAGAGAATTTACTGTTTTATGTTTTCAAATCGAAACATACACAAAATAAGTTTTATAATATTTCAATAATAGCTAGAGTTTTTCTCTATAAAGTATTTTATTAAAGGTTTCGGAAAAACTTTAGATTGCCGAGTCCAATAATTTTTCTAAATTCTACATAATCATAGTGCGAATACGCGAACGCTTAAAGGGCGGACATATGTGTGAAATCGGCATGACCAACCTTCGCAATAAATTACCAAACATGTTTATAAGAAATGGATGTACACCAACTTCCCGCTTCCTAACGTAACAAAATAAATCACTTGCATAAATTATTTAATGAAATGTAAACTTAACTGATGTAAATAACTTGTCTCATCGAAACCTAATAAAATGAAGTGAGTGAACATCCATTTCTTGAAAAAAAAAATTTTTTTTTTGGTCATTCCGATTTATCAAGTATCCCCGCCATCTATTGGAAGTTTCTTTAAGCGTTCACGCATGCGCACAACAATTCTGAGAAAATAAAAAAAATCGTTTGAGATAAATGCAACAATTTCCGTATGTAAGTAAATATTTAATTATTGTTAAAAATGTTGTAAGTATCGTTACAAGACGTTTAAAATTGTACGAAATATTAGTACAGAGTAAAGGCGGAAGAAGTACGTATATACATATGTATGAAAAATCATAGGTCGAGATATTCTAAACTTGAGCCAAGAATTGTTATAAAAAATCACTTAACAGATACTGTAAATTATTTACATTTTTGCTTTAAAATTCAGGTAAGATGATTCCAGGTCTGCATTTTGTATTAAGTACTGTAAACAGTTGAAGATTGAAAAATGGAGAACATTAAATATAAACGTTAAGATGGTAGAAAGGGATTTTTAGCGAGGACGTGAGATATATTTATCTTGTGGGTTGTAGGAGGACATGACGAGAATTAATGGCGGAAAAAGTTGGCGTTGGAGACTGACCCGTGACTTTAACAAAAACCATTCTCAGCGTGCGTCTGTCACAAATTAATAAGACAGAGCTCCTGCACAGCAAGATGTGTTATTAAATACAAATGCATACACTTGGCAACACAGTTCAAATTACCTCCGCTAATTAAAACAGTGTAAAAAAACGAATTCAGATACTAATAAACAGTTAAAGAGGCTATTCTATTAATTATACAGGAGGTCAAAATGTGAAGCTTCAACACAGCTTTACAACATTAATGGTGATCATAATGATTGTGAGGTTATCCATAATGCCGGGCGTTAGCATCATTTAAAACAAATCTAAATTTATATTTGCACTAACTTTTGCTTGACTATTTAACTCATGCCACAAATGTTAGTCAATGACCAATCACGTTTCAATGAAGTTTGTTTTACAACCAATGACAGTCGTGTTTCACCTCGCTCTTTATCGATTTCTCTTTAACAGCTCCTGCTTTTGTGATAAAGAAAGCTCCTCCTTTTTAATGTTCTGAACAGGTCAAAGCATTGAATATAGCAAATAATGAAAAGATTCCTTGATTTTACTGAATTATTTACTAAAAAAATAAATGAATAACCCGTAATGTTGATTATGATATATAGTCTGATGTGTTTCATTATTCCCCCACTTGGGTGCACTCTTACAATATTGCGATCTTATTTGGCAATAAATAATATGATTAAGCAGCAGTGAATGAACATAACCTCACATTTCTGATTTGTTTTCAAACATCGCCGTTTGCATTAAATATATAAATATTTTAAAATAACTATAGTTAAACAATGATTTGTGAGTAAACAGCTTAATTTTATTCGTTAAATAGTCCTAACAAATGCCACTCTTGATTTCCAAATTATGTAGACTATTTAACTCATGCCAGGGGCACGCCGTAACGTAGTGGTTAAGGCACTGAGCTACAAGCCGGAGGGTCGAGGGTTCAAGTCCCGTTGGAGTCAGGATTTTTAAACTGACCCAAACCCTCTGGCGGCACTATGGCCCTGGGGTCGACTCAGCCTCTAACGGAAATGAGTACCAGACGCTTGTTCTGGAGGTAATGGCGGCCGTCACGCAGGGCTGACAACCCGGCTGACATAAAGTGCCGATTGTCTAGAAAAAGTGGGAGCCCTAACCTCCTACTACACCAAGGGCCTCCGGGTCTGTTGTGGCATCACTTTTATTTAACTCATGCCCCAAATGGGAGTCAATGACCAATCACGTTTCAATGATTTCTGTTTTACAACCAATTAGAATCGTGTTTCACGAAATATTTATCAGTGTTAAATTTACCATATTAAAGAAAGTTCCTCCTTTTTAATATTCTGAACAGGTCTGACCATTATTTTGCAGTGACTGAGCCTATAAAGAAATACGGCTACCAGATTGTATATATAGTGCATGGATGTCAAACATAGCGCATGCAGGAGTTAACATAAACACATTTGTAGCAATTTATTATACCATCAAAAAAAAAAAAAAAGAAACCATTGTTTTCACTTCCTTAAATGTATTTTTTCCCAGGTAATAATCCAGAAAAATATAATTGTCATATTTACATCATACGACATCAGAAATGAATTAATATACAGTTTCATTTTTTCTCCACTAGAGAGCATTCTTACAATATTGCGTTCCTTTGGCAATAAATAGTATGATCTGGTTGCAGTGATAAACAAAAGAAGCAGATGAAGCGTACCCATCGTTTCTCATTTGTTTTCAAACATCGCCGTTTACATTAAATATATAAATATTTTAAAATAACTGTAGTTAAATAATGATTTGTGAGTAAACAGCTTAATTTTATTCGTTAAATAGTCCTAACAAATCCCACTCTTGATATCCAAATTCTCTAGATAAATTCATTCCTCACTTCGTGAGTCGTGAATTTATCGATAATTTGGAAATCACTCGTGGCATTACTTATGATCATTACACCGTATGTAATGCACATACATGTATTAATTGGTGTTGTCCGTTTAATTTATTATGCTACTACTGTTAATAATGTTTTATTTATATACAGATTTTTGATATTTACATATCTTTCTGTGCCTAAAGTTTTTTTTTTCTTCTCCATTCTTCTCTATCCGTCCACTCCATATCCTCCAGTCATCTTGTTCTCATTATCGTTCTTATTTCTTTCATCCACGAGTTTCGAGGTCTTCCTTTCATTCTTCTTCCAGGTGTACACCATTCCAATGTTTTCCTGGGTACCTTTCTTCTTGCATTCGTTGTACGTGCCCATACCAATTTAATTGCTTATATCTTACGTGATCTACTATTGAATATCTAATATTAATTTTTTCTCGTATGACAGTATTTCTCATTTTTTAAATTTTGAACATCTCACTGCTCTCCTCAAGAAATCCACTTCCAATAATAATAATAATAATAATAATAATAATAATAATAATAATAATAATAATAATAATAATAATAATAATAATAATAATAATAATAATAATAATAGTGGAATGCAGGCTTTCACGGCCGGTAATCATGGTAATAAAAGATTCCGGGCTATGTGGCCGTGGTCTATAACTGTCGTTTCTTCCATACGTTTCTCCCTCAACTGCGGAGGGCATCTTCAGTGGCGAGCGCTTCCAGCTGTTGTTTCCCTGTCGTAGACTCGACTACATGTTATTGGAAAATAAGTATATAATTCCTGCCCCAACAACATCAGATGTAATTCATGGCATTGACATTATTTAGTTCAATGTTTTTGATTTTGATATATGTTTATTAGTTTCAACGTTGTTCATCCGGCCATCATTATCACCCTTATCATTATCATAAGTAATGCCACGAGTGATTTCCAAATTATCGATCAATTCACGACTCACGAAGTGAGGAGTGAATTTATCTAGAGAATTTGGAAATCATGAGTGGCATTTGTTGGGACTATTTAACAAATAAAATTAAGCTGTTTACTCACAAATCATTATTTAAACATAGTTATTTTAAAATATTTATATATTTAATGTAAACGGCGATGTTTGAAAACAAATGAGAAACGATTGGTACGCTTCATCTGCTTCTTTTGTTCGTCACTGCAACCAGATCATATTATTTATTGCCAAAGGAACGCAATATTGTAAGAATGCACTCTAGTGGAGAAAAAATGAAACACATCAAACTGCACATATTAATTAATTTGTGATGTCCTATGACAATTATATTTTTCTGGAATGTTATTAACTGAAACAAAATACATTTAAGAAAGTGCAAACAGTGGTTTTCTTTTTTGTGGTAAAATCAATTGCTACAAATGTTTTTATATTAACTCCTGCATGCTCTACGTGTTGACATTCATACACTATATATACACAATCTGGTAGTCGTGTTTCTTAAAGAGTCAGTCACTGCAAAATAATGATATGACCTATTCAGAGTGTTGAAAAGGAGGTGCTTTCTTTATTACGATAAACTTTAGTTGGTAAATTCTACGCGAAACACGACTGTGATTGGTTGTAAATAAAAAATAACTGAAATGTGATTGGTCATTGACTCCCATTTGGGGCATGAGTTAAATAGTCATCATCATCCTTCGCCGGTGTGGAAAGCAACGGGAAGCTACCACATCTATAATTCCTTACTAAAGCTGTAAAGCATAGCATGAAAATGCTATTGATTGCAGTGAAAGACCTGCCCTCGGGCAGAATTGCTATGGATGGATCTAGAAATGAGATATTGGGATACAATGTATTACTTAATACTTAATACAGGCTTTCCGCTTTACAACAGTTTGCCCTTGATTCCTGCTTTCCAGAGATTCCTATCTTCCCATTGTCCATCTTCCATACCCCTCTTCATCATGGCATCATATATTCCCTCATACCATGTTCTTCTACTTCTTCCCCTTCTCCTTCTGCCTGGTACCATCCAATCCAACACCTGTTTAGGCCACTGGTCTTCCGGCATCCGTTGTACATGTCCATACCATTGTAGAGCTCTCTTTGTTATCCTATCGATAACAGTTTCCTGTGCATCCATTTCTTGTCTGATATATGGATTTCGAATATGCTGTAGCCTGGATATTCTCATACTTCTCCGTAATCCATCCATTTCTGTCGCCAAGATTCTTTTCTGCATCCTTTCATTTATTGTCCAGCTTTCTGATCCATATGTAAGTATACTTTCTATTATTGTCTGTATAATCCCTTTTTTTGTTTTTCTGGTCAAATTTCTATTCCATAAAAGACCATTCAGGGATCTAATCGCCTTCCTTGCACAATTTACTCTGTTAATAATATCTTTTTCACAAGTACCAGATTTATCTATTATAGATCCAAGATATTTAAATTCTTCAACACGTTTAATTATCATATTATTTATTTGTAGGTCTTAATTTCCTCCGATTACCATATATTCTGTTTTAATATAATTTATCTTCAGTCCACCTACCTCAAATGCATCGACCAACTTTCTTATCATATATTCTATATCTTCTTTATCTTGTCCTATTATAATCTGGTCATCAGCGAATAATAAATTGTGCAGTAAATGGCCATTAATGTCGATTCCCATTCCTCTACATGACTTATTCCATTTCATTAATACGATACAATTTATAAGAGTGTAAATGAACGAAGAGTATAGGCTACTTCACACCATTTTGGAAAATTATTTTTTATTTAGGAGGATTAATATCCGTTTCCATACTTTAATTTTTGTCGCAAGTATTACGTCATCTCAGGCAACGTGAGAGATTCACTCTAGTTGAATTTTTGCAACAATTTCTAAAGAATTCCACGTTAAGAAGGAAAGCCATTGAGATGTTCGTGTATAAAGAAATAGTGGGATGTCTTCTTAAATTGGCGCTACTGAAGATATGTAATAGGCTTTGTTTGCATTGTATTCATTTGTCATGCGCAGAGCAAAACGTGATTCGACTCTGAAGAAAGAGGAATAATTCTTGGATTATGCAGGCGTAACAATAAGCCGAAACGGGGAACAAAAGAGAGTTCTGGGGAAAGAAAATGGAGGGTAGGCAATTGTTAGCTCGACGTGTCGCGAGTAAAAATCCGCGAGGTAATTTTATTTCCGAACGGAAACCGAACTTAATGGATATAATTTTCTTCATTCATCAATTTAACGCCATGTTTGCGATTCTTATAATTTACGGCGTGAAGCTTTTTTATTGTATTATTTGTTTTATGAAGATTCTAATTTATCGTATTGTAAGTGTACTAAGTAATTCCGTCGCCGTAGCATGGTCGATAAAGTCCTAAAATCTATCAGGCCGGGTTTGATTCCCGGCGAGATAGGCGAATTTAAATTTGTACCCTTGGACCGGGAATTTAAAAGGTGAATTTTTGGGTGAAATTTAAATTTAAATTTATTTCTAATTATTTTTGATGAGGCTATGAAATCTAATTAATAAACTAGGATTAGATACCCTATTATTTATGAATTAAAAATTTATGCATCCATTGTCTTGTGCTGTTTTCTGGAATGGCCGTGGCATACTCTAACTAAAGACCTAGAAATGCTCGCCACTGTGTATCTGTCTTCTACTTCTTCACTCCACGAACTACGGTAATTGCCTGTTCCGCCTCAGAGTTATGTCCATCTTTTCACTGGCCTTCCTAAATTCCTTGAACCTCTTGGCTTGTAGTTAAATGCTACTCTTGGTAATGTTGTTACATCCATTCTTTCTACATGTCTAAACATTTATCTCAATGTTCCTCAATGTACAGATTTCTTTTATTAACCAAACCTTTTTAATTAATAATGAAAAAAATAAATAAAAATTTTATTATTTCTTTGATTTCATCATTCAGTGGATACATATTTAACTGTTATTATATTTTCATTCTTTATCCGATCCAATCTTGTCATACTTTTGTTCTTCTAAGGAAGTTCATTTCCACACTTTGTATTCTACTTTGTAATTTTTTGGTCATTACCCAAGTTTCACTCCTATAAAATAATGGAGGAACTACCAATGTTTATAAAACTTTAATCTAGTATCTCTTCTTGTTTTGTTTTTTAATGTTTTATCTGTAGTTCCGCATATCATTTGAAATTTCGAGTTTCAAATTTATGCCTCTTTCAGTTTTTGTGTCATAATAAAATTACAACCCAAATAATTAAAATTTGTAACGTGTTCCAGAGGTTTGTTGTCTATTATGATTTTTGGTCTTATATGTTCATTTCCCCAAAATGTCAGTATATTTGTTTTTTCTTTTGATATTTTAAAATTATATTCTTGGCATAACTGATTTAATTAATGTAAAAAGTACTGAAAATTATTTTCATTTTCTTGAATAATAACTACATTATCAGCATACAGTGTATCTCTCTAATGAATGTAATTATAAATTATTATACCATAACTATTGTTGGCCGATAGCGAGGAGATACTAAAGGCCAACACGCACACACTATTGAGTAACACTAATAAATTAGGACTGGAAGTAAATATCAGTAAAACTAAATATATGGTCACACGTAGAAATTCAGTATATAATGGAAATGGACAGCTAAGGACAAATGAGGGAAATTTTGAGGAAGTGGCTGAATTCAAATACCTAGGAACAATAATCACAAATAGGAATGACATGCACAAAGAAATTAAACATAGGCTCAATTCTGGAAATGCATGCTATTATGCATTGCAGAGACTTTTGATGTCCCAACTCCTTTCAAAAAACGTTAAGCTGAAAATATATAAAACTATTATCCTACCAGTTATATTATATGGGTGCGAAACATGGACTCTTACTTTAAGGGAGGAAAGGAGATTACGAGTATTTGAGAATAAAGTACTTAGGAAAATTTTTGGATCAAAGAGAGATGAACAGACAGGTGAATGAAGAAGACTGCATAACAATGAACTACATGGTCTTTATAGGAAGCCAGATATAATAAGAACAGTTAAGTCTCGTAGACTGCGATGGGCAGGACATGTTGCGCGTTTGGGGAATGAAAGACGTGCATGGAAACTTCTTGTAGGAAAGCCAGAAGGAAAACGCCGTGTTGGTAGACCAAGAATGAGGTGGGAGAATAACATTAACTATGATTTGAGGGAAGTAGATTATACAGGGAATGATTGGAAAGCATTGGCTGAGGATAGGGATGTATGGAGAGCTTATGTCCGCGCGGCCATGAACCTACGGGTTCAATAGTGCCAGTGAGTAAGTAAGTAAGTAAGAGTATACCATAACTACATACGACCGATATAGGAATCTGACTTGCAAATTCCATGGGGAGTATATGTGTTACAAATTTGAGTAAATTAGACGGGAAACAAACAATAGAAAGAAGAATGTAGAACAATTAAAAACATATTACATAAATTTTTATTTATTTATAAACATGTTTACAATGAAATAACACATCTTCCTTGCCCAAAGCGTTTTAAATTATCTCCTTTCTCCCTTCTCTACCTTCCCATTCCAATTCATCCAGATCTCTCTCTCTCTCTCACTCCTCTTCTTATATTATCCACCCATTTAAATCTCAGTCTACCTCTCTTTCCTCTCCCAGTTGGGATCCGTTCCAAAGTTTTTCTGGGTAATAATGTCTCGACATCCTACGTATATGATCATACCATTCTAGCTGTCTATTTCGTATCTATCCATCCATAGTAATTCTGCCCGAAGGCAGGTCCTTCACTTCAATCGTAGCATTTTCATGCTATGCTTGCAGCTTTACTAGGGAATTGTAGGTGTGGTAGCTTCCCGTTGCTTTCCACACCGGTGAAGGATGATGATGATGATGATGATGATCGTGATGATGGCCATATGATTTCGGGGACCATTTGGGCCTTAAAGTTTTCCTGGCATTTGTCTTACAGGTGAGGAAATAGTCCGATAAAAAACTAACCCAAAAAAACTGCCCCGACCGGGGATCGAACCCGGGCCCGCTGCGTGACAAGGCAGCACGCTACCTCGAGACCACAGCGGTGGACCTATTTCGTATAATAGCCTATAATTTCTAATGAATTTGTTTGTATAAAAATACGTAGCAGTTCGTATTAATAGTCTATCCTAAAGCAGGAGATTTAGGACATTTAAATTTAAAATTAAGAAGGAATATTTTACATATTTTAAAATATTTAATACTATTTTTTAACTTTGTAAGGAATCTAAATATATCATATAAATTTATATGTTTGCATAAAATAGTGGTCTGAGCAATTAAAACATTCTTTGAGTTAATTTCTTTTAAACATTCAGTTAACGTGGAAAAATATTGTGTTCAATGCACTGTTAATACTTTTATATTTATAATTGTTTGAATAGATAAACTCATCATTAATTTAATTGGACAGAGGTAGACTACTACGAGGGCTACTACAAGGGAACACCACGTAGAAGTACTCGCCACTGAAGATGCCCTCCGATGTTGAGGGAGAAACGTCTGGAAGAAACACCATTTATAGACCACGGCCACATAGCCCGGAATCTATTAATATTATGATTACCGGCCGTGAAATCCTGCATTCCACAATATTTGAAATATCTCGAGTCTCCTTGAAGTGAGTCAACGCGAAATCCAATGAGTTACCCGACACCAAAACCTACCAGGATTTATCCTAGACATTAATTATCTTTTTTCAATCCATCCTTAATATTTACAATTAATCTGAGCCAAAGCAATATTAATTTAAGAACTTCAAGAAGCAACCATTACTTGACGAGTGTCCAATCAATCCAACATATTGGTACCATAAACGTGGTGTCAAAAGTCTAGCCTGAACACCCCTTCATTTTTTGGTCCAACCCTTGTGATTCGCAGGAAATGTTGTCTCGGGGAGAGCAAACCCAGATTCGATTCCTGTTAGTCTCCTGGGCGAGATATATTTGAAATTTCCCCCCACTTTAGAATAGATGTTAAGAAACCTTAACAAACACAGTCCTCCTAGTGTCCACCTTGTGGTCATCGTAAACACCAATATCAAATTCATCTTGTTTATTACGGATGAATGATATGTGTTTGTGTTGCCTCAGAGCATACATAATGATTTACATTACCCACTATAAGGTACATTTGCTATTCAGTTGTAATAATAATAATAATAATAATAATAATAATAATAATAATAATAATAATAATAATAATAATAATAATAATAATAATAATAATAATAATAATAGCTTTATTTTACCTGGCAGAGTTAAGGCCTTAAGGCCTTGTCTACCACTCAACCAGGTTTAAAAAAATACAAAAGAAAAGTCTTAAATCTAAATTACAATATATATATATATATATATATATAAACGATTAGGTATTAGGTCCTACATTTTTGTGTGTTTTCTGCATTTTTTTGTTTTTACTCTTTTCTTCTTTTTATTAATTTTCTGTTTCACCCTTTTTGTTTTCCATCATTTTCATTCATGAACAAACACACTCTCTTGAGAAACACACACCCACATCCACGGCGATGATCAACAGGTAGCATCGATAGGTAATTTATTGAAATGTCAACAGCAAACACATAGATCAATATTTACCAAAATTCAGGCGAAAGTGAGTATTGGTATGTCTACAATTATTGTGTGTTGAATATTTGACATTTTTTCTACTGTTGACTATTTGCATCTACGTAACAAACACTAGCGACGCCAAGAGAAAATACATTCAAGTTCTGATGGCCTTATAGCAGGGCTGATAAACGGTGCTCTGTAGTTGTTAAAAGACGGCCCACCTTTTATTATCCAACCCTATCCCAGACAAGCTGACAAGGTAAGAAACGTTTTCTCAGTTGTGTTGCTGCGTTTTGAGTGCATATGCATACGGGTGTGCTGAGTAAACAACAGGTGATGGCTGCGACTTGAACTAAATCGACAAAACAGATCTTCAACAGTGAATGGGAAAATAAATATTGTAAGGCACAAAAAAAAATCCATTCAATCTCGGTGTGAGGAGAAGATCGTGGTGTACAAATGTGATTGTGCGCGCTAGTACAAAGATGAGGAGCGTATAACACTATTTATAGCGATTCGTTCATGAGATGGGGATTTTATGGTAGTCTTCTTGGTACTTTTCGACAGGAGTATCCTAAGTACCGTCACAAGGTTTCATCTCCCATCTCTTCACCATTATCCCTCATATAATACACTTACCTTAGACACAAACAATTAATAATATGCACATCCTACACTTCTCTCTGTACACGATACGAGGATATATCCACGTAAATTGGCCTGCCGAAGTCGTGCGTAAATTGAGCATAAAACACATTAACGCCATCTATCCGTCTGGTGCGGAACCCGAAGCACGAAAAGAGCACTGGAAGACATTGGAGCAACATATTCTAAAACATTGTTATAGAACGCAACTTCCTCATCACCTCTATTTTCTCGAAAAGTTTTGTCTTAAGAAGTGGCCTTATGGTTAATCATACTTAAATGTTCCAGCATAAACTTGTACATCGAGTTTTACAAATTCAAAGTATTCTTACATCATAGGAAATAGCTTCAATTCTAACAAATGATACGAGATTTAATCAGTTAAAAAATACAGACATAATATTAAATGTTGATGTATTCTCTAAATTCAAGCAGCAGATTATTTGTTCTTGTCAGCTCCGCTGTAAAAACTGTATAATCTTCTTACAGGGCAGTTAAACAGTGCTCATGAGGCGTGAAAAGACAGTCCTCACTCCTAACCGCAACCAGGTGCACTCCCAATGAAAAAACCCAACTGACAAGTGAGTAGCAGTATCTTGCTTTCTCAGCTTTACCGATGTAGGATTAAATAGGAGGGGAGGGACATCTTATCACACTTATTGAGCACTGTTTAACGGTCCTTATTTCTCCTTAATTTCTTTTTCTTTTTTAGTTCCTGATTTAACTGCTATTTCTTATTTGCTGATTTAAATTCATTCATCATTTCCGTTTCTTAATTTCAAATCCAGTTTTATTGTATTGATACAGAATATTAACTTTGAAGCCTAGTCAATTCCAAAGATTACTTGCAGTAGAGTATACACTCATTTCGAGTTTGTTAATTAGTATTTTATTTAACGATTTATTTAATAACTCGTGTCATTATTGTCGCTATTTTAAATGTGTGCCTTATAAAACAGTCGTTTCAACTATAATAACTACTGTTATAAACGTCGTCACACTATTAAAATTATAGGCCTTTCAAATACTTTTTCATCTTAAGGAATTTTTATGGTACTGAAATTATTTGAATATTGGTTATTGGGTGTGTTCTCATTTAGCATATTTTTATTTTCTGCTTCCTTAATAATTTCAATTTCTTCCAGGATATTGATTTTTTGTCTATTCTTTGTGGATATATCCTGTAAGAGATTGGAATTATCAAGGAAGCAGAAAATAAAAATATGCTAAATGAGAACACACCCAACAACCAAAACCCTCTGTATGAAATATACAAATAATTCCAGTACCATAAGAATTCCTGAGGATGAAGCATGTCTTTAAAAGGCTTAGAATTTTAATAGCGTGACGATGTTTATAGCATAAGTTATTATAGTTGAGGACGACTATTTTATAAGGTACAACTTTAAAATTAAAATAATTTTATACTCAACGGTGTTCAAACATGATTACTATAAGTATAGATTATTGTCGCTATTGAAATTTTACTCATAGATATCTTATTCCAGAATTGAAGTTATTTTACAGACCATAGACCCCAATTCTTTGACGCAGGACCCATTGCTTTATTTACATTCTGAAGAATGTTATATCTTAAAAAAACTATTGACCTCAGCAGGTTTTGATTTAATCTGTGAATCTGGGAACCAGAAGCACCGAGCTCTATGAATGCGGACAGTTGCCGAGAAAGTTGAGTACGAAGTAGCAAAAGAAAGGAACGTGATCTTCTGTAGCCAATGAGAATCAGTTTTTGTCTAAAGCTTGTGAATTGAGGTGCTTGACGTTGCGTGTTTCTATTTAATAGGCTATTTCATTTGCTTCTTAAAATATTTTACTGGTGTAATTTCACGCAAAATAAAAAAAAAAAAAAAAAATAAAAGCTTCAACGTGATGTTTGGAATAAAAATACGAAAAATGGTCTTTCTTAGAGGCCCGCGAGCCGAAGTTCTGAGGTGTACTAAGTATAATAGTGCTTCATTATTTCAACTCGTTCAGCTGCAGCGAGTGGGGTAGGACTTCGCACTGTTAAAACAAATATAAAACGCCGCGCCGCCTGAATAACTTCTGCTACGCGAAGCATACTGAAGGAAATTATCCATACAGCTCGGTGACATTAGTCAACTGGGGCAGATCACTCTTTCCGGTATAAAAAGAAAGGATACCGACCGTAAGGAATCCATTACCACATCACGGAGATCATGCAAACTTCCAGGGTAACTGATACGGACATATAGCACAAAAGTTCAATCTAGGATATAATAAAACCTGATTGATAATATGTCAGTCTATAAACATATAAACCCACGAGGGGGAAAGGTGCTCCCTTGTGGGAGTTACTTATTAAAGTTAATCTAGTTACGCTTATTTTCTTACATATGTCCATCCATCCAACCATAGTAATTCTACCCGAGGGCAGGTCTTTCACTGTAATCATAGCATTTTCGTGCTATGCTTTTCAGCTTTACTAGGGAATTATAGGTGTGGTAACTTTCCGTGAAGGATGATGATGGTAATGATAAGGATGATTTTCGGGGACCACTGGGCCCTAAGCTACCTGATATTTGTCTTACAGGTGAGGAAAACCCCTGAAATAAACTTCACCCAGGAGCCTGTCCCGACCGGGAATCGAAACCGGGCCAGCTGTGCGTGACAAGGCAGCACGGCACCTCTAGAGCTCAGCGGTGGACTACATATGTCAATGAGTGACAAGTGGTTAGCCGATCGCCTCAAAAAAATCTAGTAGGCAACTAAGGTATTACTTGGTTGGGAAAGCAATGCTTAAGTTTAGCTTAGACTCTCTAATTTAGGCCCGAGGTTATTTTATGAGCCCTAAAATCTTCAGACTCGGGGCTCACAGTTTGAATTTTCTCCCGAAGAACTTGTCCATTATATTTTTCCATCCTAGAAATCTATCGATCCAGGCATAGTTTGAACCCGAGACTCCTAAGAACTAAATAACTTAACAGAGGTAAAGAACTTAACCCCTAGACCACCGAGGCTAATTGATTATTTAGCTAATGGAAATATAGGAACGCAAAAGAAGATATGGAAAGACCAGCTCTTCAGTGTAATCCAAAGCAGGACAGATGAGGAAGCCCAATCCCGGATAGTTGAAGACATTCTCTAGAAAAAGTTTGAAAATCATGAAATTGTTGTGTTACGTTGGAGAGTACCAACATTCCTGATGAAACTTGAGTGTGCTAGACTATATAGCAGATGTGCAAACTGGCGAACCTATTAATGCTATTGTCCCATCTCATTCTTGGTCTATTAACTGGCATTTTCCTTCTGGTTTTCCTACATGCAGTTTCTATGTCCCTCTTTCATTCCCCATTCGTGTCCACATGTCCTGCCCATCGCAGTCTACGAGATATTCAATTGTTGTTATTATTATTATTTTCGGCCCACCTTATTCGAAAAATATAACCACAATTTTTTTAAATTTTGTATTTTACCGCGCAACAGACAAGTCTCGTAGACTGCGATGGGCAGGATATGTGACACGATTGAGGAATCAAATAAGAACATGGAAACTTTTTTTAGGAAAACCAGAGGTAAAACGCCCAGTTAGTAGATAAATAATGGGGTGGGAGAATAACATTATAGATGATTTGAAAGAAATAAATTATACGGGAAAACATTCGTTCAGGATAGAGATGTATGGAAAGCTTATGTCCGCGCGGCCATGAATCTACGGGTTCGATTATGCCAGTGAGTTAGTTAGTTGTCTCACCGCGCAAATCTTATTCGAAAGTTAATAAAACAGCTCATAAATCACTGCTAACAGATGTCAACTTTTGTTATAAACTGGAGGTTGTGTGTTAGCCAAATTTTCAGAAACTGGTTTGAAACAAACGATGCCAAGTTTCTGGAAAACATTAATATTTTCAATTGGCCCGTTGTGTTTTTGATGAAATACCTTTTCAGTGTTTTATTATAATAAAACTAAAATGGTTATATTGTATCATTTTAAAATATTTTTATGTCCAATGAAACAACATAAATATGAATCGGGATCAAGCAAGAGTTCACCCATTAAAAAAAAATATTACATTCGGCATGCAGTGGTTGACAGTTCCCTTGTTAGATTTAGTTGTCGTAAGAGTAATTACAAAAATAAGAAATATGAAACTATAGGACATGCTGCCACTTTTCCCGGATACCCAAACATAGGATTGAAATGTAGGAAATATCCGGTTGAATATAGAATGTCTGGTAACAGGTCACACTTACTAATTGACTTTTGTCATTATCACAGGATGTATATCAGGTTGCATTGTGTAATGTTGTAGGAGGCTTATATTTCCAAGTGCGGACGGATATTAATTCGGTACTCTGTTATACTGTATATCACAAGTACATGTGCCCAAGATCATAAAGCGAGAGTCATACATATACAGTACACGATACTTCCATATACACTTCTGTTCTCAAATCTGTCATTTCGCTTTTTCTTGTTCACAAATGTACGTACGAACCGAAGAAGCAAACCACCCTGAGAGTCGCTATAGAAAATTGGGAAACTCTAAAAGTCTAATAGAATCACGCCTTAGCGGTTTAAGGCATCATGTCTTGGTGCGTAGATACAGACTTGTGCAAGTTCAGGTCTCCATGGAAGAAGGAAAGGAATTTCGGCCATTTCGCCCCATAGCCATCGGTTTAAGGCAACATGTCTTGTGCAGAGCAATGGGAATTGCATTGGTTCGAGTACCCGTAGGGGAGAAATGAAATTTTGACCAATGTGGGACCGATAAAATTTATTAAAAAATTAACCCACTAGAGGTCGACGGCACATGCCAAGATATTTATTTATTACTATTCAACTCAACGGAATTTTATAAATGTTGAATAATAATAATAATAATAATAATAATAATAATAATAATAATAATAATAATAATAATAATAATAATAATAATAATAATAATAATAATAATAATCATAATCATAATAATTTAAATAAAAATAATTTTAATATTAATATTAATTTATTTCACAGTAATATAATGTACGGTTAAAAACTATAATATAGTTACCTTGTAGGTCCGTCTCCTCAACTTAAGTTCTTTTAAAACTCTGTAGGCCTTTCGGGACTAGTCCCATCATCAGCAGAATGCATTAGGTCCGTTCTTGTTGACCCTTGTTGAATTTTACTATTATTAATTTATTTATTTAGCAGGTTTCACAATGCTCCACAACATGTTCTTGCGGCCGAGTAATCTACTGTCATTCTCCTCCACATCTCTGTTATTCCAATCCCCATCGTCCGATCCTTCCTCTCGTACTGCTCAAAACAACAGCAATCCACGTTATTTTTGGCCGTCTTGTTGTTCTACCAAGTGGTTCCCATTCTAGTACTCCTCTTGGGAATATCTCTTTTGCCATTCTTTTACATAACCACACCATTTTGTTCTTTTTTATGAAATCCACAATTGAAGTTTGAACTTCATATTTTGTTTAATTGCATTGATTTTCATTTTAGCTCTTATAGAAATTCCAGCTGAATGCCTAAAAATCCATTTATTTTAATTCCCATGTTTCTGTGCCCTATGTCATTGTACTCATTATTGTAGCTTATTTAAAATGTTTCTTTTTGTTTTAGTACTTACATTTTGATCCCAAAAAGCACAATTTAATTTTGATATTGCATACGTTTCCTTATTTATCCGCTCATTAATTTCAGCATCCTGACTTCCATCTAACCTCATTTTTTTCCCGAAAATAGGCCGATACATATTTCGTCACAGGATTCTCTTATTCCGTGCCCGTGTAATTCGGAAGCAGATCTCATGGATTTACTCTTCGCGTACCATATACTTTCATGTGGTTCCAAAGCTATCTTCAATCCCCAATAATAATAATAATAATAATAATAATAATAAGAATAATAATAATAATAGTAAGAATAATAATAATAATAAATAATAATAATAATAAAATAAGAATAAGAATAATAATAATAATAATGATAATGATGATGATAATGATGATAATGATAATGATAATGATAATGATAATGATAATTGATAATGATAATGATAATGGATAATGATAATGATTAATGATAATGATAATGCTAATTGGATAAATGATAATGATAATGATTAATGATAATGATAATGTGATAATGATGAAATGATAATGATAATGAAATGATAAGATAATGATAATGCTAATTGATAATGATAATGATTAATGATGATAATAATAACTATATAATAATACCAGTAATACCAATAATATCAGAAATAATGCCAGTAGATTAACTACTACTACTACTACTACTACTACTACTACTACTTAATACTACTACTAATACTACTAATAATAATAATAATTAATAAATAATAATAATAATAAGACTAATAATACCAAATAAAAATAATAATGGATTCATTGTAATGATAATCATCAGAATAATAATAATAATGGCTAAGGATAATGATAATATGAATACTACTAATCAGAATGATAATAATGATAATGATAATGATAATGATAATGATAATGATAATGATAATGATAATGATAATGATAATGATGATAATAATAATAATAATACCAGTAATACAATAATATCAGAAATAAGGCCAGTAATACTACTACTACTACATACTACTCTACTACTACTACTACTACTACTAATAATAATAATAATAATAATAATGATAATGATAATAATAATAATTATAATAATAAAATAATAATAATATAATGATAATGATAATAATGATAATGATAATGATAATGATAATGATAATGATAATGATAATGATAATGATAATGATAATGATAATGATAATGATAATGATAATGATGATAATAATATAATAATACCAGTAATACCAATAATATCAGAAAATATGCAGTAATACTATACTACTACTACTACTACTACTACTACTACTACTATCATACTAATAATAATAATAATAATAATAATAATAATAATAATAATGATAATGATAATAATGATAATGATAATGATAATGATAATGATAATGATAATGATATGATAATGATAATGATAATGATAATGATAATGATAATGATGATAATAATAATAATACCAGTAATACCAATAATATCAGAAATAATGCCAGTAATACTACTACTTACTACTACTACTACTACTAATAATATAATAAAATAATCATAATAATGATAATGATGATAATGATAATGATAATGATAATGATAATGATAATGATAATGATAATGATAATGATAATGATGATAATAATAATAATAATACCAGTAATACCAATAATATCAGAAATAATGCAGTAATACTACTACTACTACTACTACTACTACTACTACTACTACTAATAATAATAATAATAATAATAATAATAATAATGATAATGATGATAATGATAATGATAATGATAATGATAATGATAATGATAATGATAATGATAATGATAATGATAATGATAATGATAATGATGATAATAATAATATAATACCAGTAATACCAATAATATCAGAAATAATGCCAGTAATACTACTACTATACTACTACTACTACTACTACTAATAATAATAATAATAATAATAATAATAATAATAATAATAATGATAATGATAATAATGATAATGATAATGATAATGATAATGATAATGATAATGATAATGATAATGATGATAATAATAATAATACCAGTAATACCAATAATATCAGAAATAATGCCAGTAATACTACTACTACTACTACTACTACTACTAATAATAATAATAATAATAATAAAATAATGATAATAATAATAATAATAATAATAATAATAATAATAATAATAATAATAATAATGATAATGATAATAATGATAATGATAATGATAATGATAATGATAATGATAATGATAAATGATAATGATAATGATAATGATGATAATAATAATAATACCAGTAATACCAATAATATCAGAAATAATGCCAGTAATACTTCTACTACTACTACTACTACTACTACTACTACTACTAATAATAATAATCATATAATTAATAATCGATATAATAATAATAATAATAATAATAATAATAATAATAATAATAATGATCATGATAATAATGATAATGATAATGATAATGATAATGATAATGATAATGATAATGATGATTAATAATAATATACCAGTAATACCAATAATATCAGAAATAATGCCAGTAATACTACTACTACTACTAACTACGTACTACTACTACTACTAATAATAATAATAATAATAATAATGATAATAATAATAATAATAATAATAATTAATAATAATAATAATAATGATAATGATAATAATGATAATGATAATGATAATGATAATGATAATGATAATGATAATGATAATGATAATGATAATGATAATGATAATGATAATGATAATGATGATAATAATAATAATAATACCAGTAATACCAATAATATCAGAAATAATGCCAGTAATACTACTACTACTACTACTACTACTACTACTACTACTATAATAATAATAATGATAATAATAATAATAATAATAATAATAATGATAATGATAATAATGATAATGATAATGATAATGATAATGATAATGATAATGATAATGATAATGATAATGATGATAATAATAATAATACCAGTAATACCAATAATATCAGAAATAATGCCAGTAATAATCTACTACTACTACTACTACTACTACTACTAATAATAATAATAATAATAATGATAATAATAATAATAATAATAATAATAATAATAATAATAATGATAATAATGATAATGATAATGATAATGATAATGATAATGATAATGATAATGATAATGATAATGATAATAATGATAATGATAATGATAATGATAATGATGATAATAATAATAAAATACCAGTAATACAAATAATATCAGAAATAATGCCAGTAATACTACTACTACTACTACTACTACTAATAATAATAATAATAATAATAATAATGATAATAATAATAATAATAATAATAATAATTAATGATATGATAATAATGATAATGATAATGATAATGATAATGATAATGATAATGATAATGATAATGATAATGATAATGATAATGATAATGATAATGATGATTAAAATAATAATACCAGTAATACCAATAATATCAGAAATAATGCCAGTAATACTACTACTTACTACTACTACTACTACTATACTAATAATAATAATAATAATAATGATAATAATAATAATAATAATAATAATAATAATAATAATAATGATAATGATAATAATGATAATGATAATGATAATGATAATGATAATGATAATGATAATGATAATGATGATAATAATAATAATACAGTAATACCAATAATATCAGAAATAATGCCAGTAATACTACTACTACTACTACTACTACTACTACTACTAATAATAATAATAATAATAATGTGATAATACATAATAATAATAATAATAATAATAATAATAATAATAATAATAATATGATAATGATAATAATGATAATGATAATGATAATGATAATGATAATGATAATGATAATGATAATGATAATGATAATGATAATGATGAATAATAATAATAATAATACCAGTAATACCAATAATACCAGAAATAATGCCAGTATACTACGACTACTACTACTACTAATCCTACTACTACTACTAATCATAATAATAATAATAATAATAATACTGACAATGATAATAATAATAATAATAATACTAATAATGATAATGATAATAATGGATTTATGATCCATGATAATGATAATGATCCTGATAACGATAATGATAATGATAATGATAATGATCATGATAATGAGAATGATAATGATAATGATGATACTCATCATAATAATACCAGTAATACCAATACTTATCCAGAAATAATGCCAGTAGACTACTACTACTACTACTACTACTACTAAACTACAATCAATAATAATAATAATTAATAATAATAATAATAAATAATAATGATAATGATAATAATAATAATTAATAATAATAATAATAATGATACTAATGCTAATGATAATGATAATGGATTAAATATAATGATAATGATAATGATGTGATAAGGATAATGATAATGATGATAATAATAATTAATACCAGTAATACCAATAATATCAGAAATAATGCCAGTAATACGACATACTACTACTACTACTACTACTAATAATAATAATAATAATAATAATAATAATAATACTAATAATATTAATAATAAGAATTAATATTTATGATTATTATATTAATAATTAATAGATATATAATGAGATAATATTACATATTAAATAATAATAATATATTATGATTATATTATTATTATTTTTTCTTCTTATTCGTTCTTCTTATACTTCTTTCTTCTCTTCTATGAAAAAGTAACATTAGAGAATGCAATCGGAAGCTTTGAGTGTCATGTATAATTTGGTGTAGCCTATATATGTACGTACGTGTTTGTGCCTTGCAAATATTCCCTCTGTGTCGCCGATGTTTTGTGACGTCTCTTCGCATATAAAATAACTTCCCTTTTATGTAAGCGTTCTCAAGTCGCGTCTTCGCACGTAAGGCAAAGAAAAAATATCTTAAAAATCAAAGTAGAGGGGAGTATTTGTAAAGAAAGTATTCTTCGAAGATTTTAAAACTTTTCTGCTTTCAAGTAATATGTAATAAACCAGATAGACTGTGGAAGGTAAACATTTTGTGATTATTAACCAATAAAAGATGAAGTAAGACGTTTATTATTTCAATTTGTGTTTTCTGCAGCAGGTGATAAAAAAAATAATATACGCAACAAATCCAGATATATTTAATTTTAGTATTACAGGACAATTAAAAAAAGTATAGGTGTTTGAAACCTGGCGGCACCATGACCCTTGAGTCGATCCAGGCTCTAACGGAGGTTATTACCTGATGCTTGTTCTGGGGATAAAGACGGCCGTCACGACGGGTTGACAACCTGGGTGACATATCGTGCAGATTGTCTAAAAAGGTGGGAGCCTTAACCTCCTACAACCCCAAGGACCTCTTCAAGCCTGAAACAGGATCACTTTACCTTATACAGATGTTTCTTGTAATTTGTCTAATTGAGAGACATTTATTATTAGGCCTATTTAAAGTTACTTATTCCTAATACTTTAATAGGCACATTGATGATACCACTCATTCAGAGAGTAATAAGGGACACGTAGTAGCGTAGCTACTTAGAGCAATACGTTTACAAGGCGGAAGGTTGAGTGTTAGAGTCCCGGTGGGGTCAAGTTTTTAAACAGTTCCAAACCTTCTGGCGGCACCATGGCCCTAGGATCGACTCAACGTTGAACGGAAATGACTACTAGGCACTTGCTCTGAGGGTAAAGGCGGGCGTCATACAGGGCTAACAACTCGGCTTACATCTCGTGCCGATGGTTCTAAAAAAAGGTGGGAGCCTTAACCTCCTACTATCGCAAGGGCCTCTTGAGGTCTGCAGTTGGATCATTTTACCATTTACTAGTGTAATAACAAAGAAACTCCATGGCGCGACCGGCCTACAAGGTCCTTGGCCTACTGCAGAGGTAGACGATCATCCAGCCAGTGTAGGAGTGACATTTAGTCAGCATATCAGTTCCCTTAGCCGTTATAGCTGATTTTCTCAACCTGGAGCCGCTACTTATTGTAGGTACTCAAATTCCTCACGATGCTGGGTGGGCACAACCTCCATACTGGCAGTAATTCCATGAGAATATTTCTTCCTTCGTGGAGATTCGTACCAGGCAAGTTCCGTAGGTCTTTCCCAAGATATCTTGCCTTAACCACTCGGCTATGGCGCGGGACTTGACTAGAGTAACACAAACATACATTTAAAAACAATATTTTCTACCAAATTTAACAAAAAATAAAGTTTCCAGAACGAGAATATTGTGTAAGTGGAAGGAAACGAATTTTAAGCAATGGGAATTCGAACCACAAATTCCCCGAAGATTTTAATTTACGCCTTCTTATAACAAAATACGCCAATATATACTCTTTTCTATTCACGGCTTTTTATATCAGCCATTTACTGAATACACCAAACATCAACTCGTATCTTTGTCTAGACTTCTTCAGTACTAACTCGATTTCAACATTGCTAGACATATCATCTGAAATGAAGAACAAAATGGCTTTAGAACGGGGCGATCAACAACAGATAATTTATTCATATTACAGCAAATATTTAAAAAAAGAAGAGAACCTACTGACGAATGTTGCTTTTATTGATTTTGAGAAGGCATTTGATCGTGTTGAAAGAGATAAGTTATGGAAAACAATGGAAATACATGGCTACCCCGAAAAATTAATTTATGTGATAAAAAGTTTGTATGTAAAGTCTCAAATTATAATAAATATAGGCACATCAAATACCGAAGCTATTTTAATAAATAGAGGTGTAAGACAAAGTTGTAGTTTATCACCTACCCTTTTTAATCTATATATTAATGACGTCATCCAAAATTGGAAAAGTATTGTTAATATAGATATAAGAATGGACCGTTTTAAAATATAAAACATTTTATTGCATGCTGACGATGTGGTTATTGTTCAAGAAAATGAAAATAATTTGCAGTACTCTTTACGTCAATTAAATCAGTTATGCCATGAATATAATTTCAAAATATCAAAAGAAAAAACAAAAATTATGAAATTTTGGGGAAACGAACATATAAGATCAAAAATCGTAATAGACAACAAACCTCTGGAACAAGTAACAAATTTTAATTATTTGGGTTGTAATTTTACTATAAACACAAAAACTGAAAGAGACATACATATGAAACTGTCGAAATTTCAAATGATATGCGGAACTATACATAAAACATTAAAGAATAAAACAAGAAGAGATACTAGATTGAACTTTTATAAAATATTGATAGTTCCTGCATTACTTTATGGGAGCGAAACTTGGGTAATGACCAAAAATTGCAAAGTAGAATACAAAGCGCAGAAATTAACTTCCTTAGAAGAACAAAATGCTGCACAGGATTGGATCGGATAAGGAATGAAGATATAAGAACAGAGTTAAATATATATCCATTGAATGAGAAAATCAGAGAATATAGAGAGAAATGGTTTACACATTTGGAAAGAATGAATGTAACAAGATTACCAAGAGCAGCATTCAACTACAAGCCAATAGGTTCGAGGAATGTAGGAAGGCCAGTGAAAAGATGGACAGAACAACTGTGAGGCGGAACAGGCAATTTGCCTAGCCCGTGAAGTGAAGAAGAAGAAGAAGAAGAAGAATAAGATCATCTGAAATTCAACAATTATTCGAAATATGTCGGTATTCCAAAATCTACATGCTTTTAAAATGGCGACACAGACAACAATACTCACTTACAAATACTATGTTCCTACAACAAGTATGCACGAATCATCTTTAAATCTGTAACATTAAAGATAGAGACATGGATTTCAGTTCAAATATAAATGATCCTAATATAATCAAGTTTATATCAATATTTGTCGTGCAAAAAATGGTATGGGATACAACTGTATCGAGTGTATTTTTTAAACTTACTATAGTCGTAACGTAATATATTACAGAATGTCTCAAATTTATGTATACACTCTTTGATACGTTGTTTCTTAGCAACCGAAATAACATAATTTTTATTGTGCATGATCCAGAAGGCACTGGAAAAAGCTTTAGCAACACGTTCATCTTTCTTCATGGCGATGACATTATCATTCAGTGAACCTAAACGGTAACTGAAGTGTTATTGGAAACTTCAAATGAATGTTGAAGTTCAACATGATTCTATGTGTTAACCCTAAAATTGACAAAACTATTATTTCTCGTATCAGCTATTTAAATGTGGCGGACCGCACTGAAAACGAAATCGTACATAACTGTTATTATTAGGTATAATGGGTAATTTCATTCTTTTTCAGTTATTTCTTATCATTAGCTTTCTTCTGTTTTATTAGAACTGTTAGATTAATTAAAACAATTTATGTATCCTATAGGATACATTGCGAATTTAAGGGTTAATCATCTTGTTGAAAATAAAAATGAGGTTTATTTCCAACAAGACGGAGCTTCAAATTACTTTCATACCAATATGAGAAATTTTCTCGATCGCACATTTAATCATAGATGGATAGGACAACGAGGAAATGTTACGGAGATCCCATCTCGTTCTCCCGATTTAACTCCTCCATACTTCTCCTTTGGGGAACTTTAAAGAACACGGTGTACGCTACAAAATCACAAAACACTCGAAGAACTGAGAGATTAGATTGAATATGGCATCAATGATATTCCATTATCAACAATCCTGACGGTATGTAACTCTGTTCGAATTGTTGTTAAAAGTGTACTGTATCAGAAGGTGGACATTTTGAACAAGTACTGTACTGACTTAAGGAACTTTAAGGAATAGAACACAACAAAAAATGCATTTCTCTCTCATTTCTTTGTTGAGAAAAAACGTTTCAAAGAGTGTATACGTCAATTTGAAACACTCTGTATTAAGACCACCTTACAGTTGTAAAACATTGTTCAAAAAGTTTTAAAATATTGCACAGTATAATAATTATTGCTTTTGAATTAGCTGAATCAAATATTAGTCCTGGTTATCTGGACCACGAAGATACATATGTGAAGTCCGTTTCAATTTATGAATGTATTCATTTATTGCGTTTGAAATAAAATTATATTGAACACAAAACACATCAGTTTCAAGCTATTTGTGGTACAATAAATAGAACATTGAATAATAAAGCCCATAAACAAACAACATTAAAATTTTATAAAACAATGGCTGTCCCTGTCCTTTTGCTTGGGAGTGAATCTTGGATTACCACTACCAAACAAGAAAGTAAAATCCAAGCAGCCGACATGAAATTTTTAAGAAGAGTAAAAGGCTGCACTAGAATGGACCAGATAAGAAACGAGGATATCGTGAAGAACTGCAGATCTACTCCATAAAATAAAAGATATTTAACAACAAGATACGTGGAAAGAACATGTAGAAAGAATGGAAGAAAGTAGATTACCAAATAAAATCTTCCATTATTTTCCAGAGGAAGAAGAGATGTCGGACGTCCTTGGAAGAGGTGGTCTTAGATCTATTAATAATAATAATAATAATAATAATAATAATAATAATAATAATAATACTTTATTTATTCTGGCAGAGTTAAGGCCATAAGGCCCTCTCTTCCACTCAACCAGCACAAATACAAATAAATATTCGACAAATATAGATATACACTATACTAATTATAAACAGTTAAAGATACAATAAATGTAGCAATGTAAATGTCATGTACAAACAACATTTTATAGGGTAATAACAATAATGATACGATAATAATAATAATATTAGTGAAGACGGAACTGTTGCCTACACCAGGAAGTGAAGAAGAAGAATACTAAAATAAGTGTAAATCTGTAAGCCGTCGGCGTAAAGATGATGCTTTTGTAGTTTCTTGGACACGTCACTGTAATTAATGGAGAATATAATGGGACGAGTACGCTGTGTTCTCAATTGCACTGGTCAACATGATTTTTGTCTCATGAGTACCAATAGTTGTATTTAATGTAGTTTTTTTATCGTGTTTTCAAATATGTATTCGGAATTTCTCCATCACCCACAGTTTTTTTATTTCAATTTTAATTAATGGATTTAAATAATTATTTTTTTAATTAACGTTTTCTCGTCCATTTGTCCATTGTAAAGTAAAATCAAATGAGCTAACTCAAATGGTTTTAGCTATGGAAAAGAGATATCAAGGTAAATGGAATCCTAATATGCTGGCGATTATTGTTGGACCATCAAGAGGGATGCTCCACAGGCGAAATATAGCAGAAAATCGTCATTTCTTACTTTCTAGGTGAGTCCGAATGTTCGAATATTGTGTAGTTACGAATGTAGAAAATATTAAAGTGTTTGAAATTATAAATGCCTGTCTCTCGGAAACCTTGCGTGATGGAGAAAACCCGATATCATATTTGATTTCAGGAGATAAAATACCATCAGAATCACATATTTTTCTTTCTGAGACAAAAAAAAAGTTTATTTTTTTGTTGT
Source organism: Diploptera punctata (assembly GCA_030220185.1). NCBI lineage: Eukaryota > Metazoa > Arthropoda > Insecta > Blattodea > Blaberidae > Diploptera > Diploptera punctata. The sequence continues at coordinate 389,505 of JASPKZ010005287.1, read as the reverse complement.
CAGTGTAATCGCCAAAATGAAATGTGATTATTACTCAAGAGATTCCTGACGATTTGTGAGGTATGAGCTAAACCAATCAAGCCACTTGCCTGAAAGATTTAAATGTATATCTACTTCGTCAAATATTTTGCTGAACTCGAGTAGAACTATTGCAGAAATATAATTTATCAGACCAAATGGGTTTTCACACCTCAAGTGTAAATAATTCTGAATCAATATATACATTTTGTTAATTTATTTTTGATAGATTTACATAATATAAAAACATTTAACAGACAAATTAATAAACATTAATAAAGAAAATTTGGAAATAATAAAACTCTAAAATGAAGATGTATACGGGAGTTGAGAAAGTAATATAACTTTAGAGTTTTTATTGACTTTTTAATTTACTATAAACTATCCTATTGTTCGATTCTACAGAAAATTCCATATCAAATAATAGGAATAGTGAACGTAAAAAAGCATTGTTGATCAATTCAGTTATCAGATAATTCTATTTTATGGTCGAGTTTTCTTGAAATGTAAAATGGCTAGATTTTTCCAACCCTAGGTAGTTGACAAAAATGGTTAGTGCTGACATTGCACCCCTGAAGGAGGCAAATGCCGGAGACGCTTGTTGAATTTTAAAACATGGAGAGTGTTGGAAAACTTAATTTGAGGATATCATCTGTAGATGAGGCTCCATTCCTGTAACAGATGTTACCTAACGTGACGTCACATTACATCTCATTCTGTGAGATTTTTCAACACGATTCAGTGATACCTCGAACAGACTTAAAGAAAACTTAGGAATATTTCGATAATTAGGCCTATATTTGAACATTAAATATTTACAAAAGTACACTCTGCTCAAAACTACTTTTTTATATAACAAGAACATGAATATGATTAAATGGATTCTGGTAACGAAGTTCCAATCCAGCATTTGCCTTGATACGTGAATAAAATAAGAAGAAGAAAGAGCTCAAGTTAGTCAGCACTGGGCTTTGAACCAAAGTCTCAAACACTAACGCTTAGCCAAATTAATCGGTTAAACACGCATTTTGTATTTATGTTCACTTATATCTATTTTTAAATATATTATTAAAACTGTAACTGATTATTAATTCACAGGCGCTATCGAACCCGTAAGTTCATTGTCGCGCGGACATAAACTCTCCATACATCCCTATCCAGAGCTAATGTTTTCCAGTCATCCCCTGTATAATCTACTTCCTTCAAATCATGGTTAATGTTGTTCTTCCACCGCATTCCTGGCCTGCCTACTGGCGGTTTTCCTTCTGGTTTTTCTACAAGGAGTTTCCTTGCTCCTCTTTCAATCCTCATTTGTGCTGTATGTCCTGCCCATCATAGTCTATGAGACTTAACTCTTCTTTTTATATCTGGTTTCCCACAATGATCATGTAGCTCACTGTTATGCAGTCTTCTCCATTTGCCTGTCCATCTCTCTTTGGTCCAAAAATGTTCCTCCGATTGAGGGTCTTTCCACTTTTCAGCGGTTGCCCTTTTACCAGCCGGCTGCTGGCCCTTCACATCCACATGTGTCAATCACAGAGGCAGATGATCAACAGCCAGTGTAGGGGTGACATGTGGTTAGCATGTCGAGTCCCCCAGCCGTTATAGCTGGTTCCTCAACCTGGAGCCGCTACTTATTGTAGCTACCCAATTGCCTCACGATGCTGGGTGGGCACCGGTCCCATACTGGCCGAAATACCATGAGAAAATTTCTTCCCCCATGGAGACTCGAACCAGCGCAAGTCCCGTAGCTCTGCGCCAAGGCTTCCTACCTTAACCGCTCGGCTACGGCGCGGGACAATGTTCCTAAGGACATTATTCTCAAATACCAGAATTTTTTTTTCCTTAAAGTAAGATTCCATTACATCTATTATGATAATGAAATAGCAGCTCTGAATTTTCCATGGAAATTGAAGAAAATCACAAGAAAGTCTATCTTCAGATTTGGACGTGGGATCTTAAGAGTGACTAATCTCCAACGTTACCATCGGCGCTAACAGCTCAGAACATATTTAATATTATAATTTAATTTTAATATTTAAATTGTATACAAGTCCACCACTGTAATCTAGGGGTAGCGTCGCTATTTCGTATACAGGAGCCGAGTTATATACCCAGTCGAGACTACTTTCTGGCTTATGGTTTTTTTCGCGATTTTTCCTCGTCTGCAAGACAAATGTCAGACATTTTAAGGCCCAAAGAGTCCCCAAATATCATCTGGCTATTATAGTTCTAATCATCATTATAATATTCGCCATATTTTGTATGGATGTGTGTGTGTGTGAATGGTGTGTTTCGTCGTTATGTCGTGTTGTCTTGGTGGAGGTCCTGATATTGAGCTTATCATTCATTCGGAAAGGCCATCCATGCCATTGTGTTGTCAAAGAGCATGTGCGTGTTCCAGTGTTTAAAATGAGTCTCCCGACAGGTCGTGTCACTTTAAGGCCCGATTGGCGTGTGTGACATGTAAAAAGTAACTGTATGGTGAGAGGTTAAACCAAGTTAATATAAAGGAAATATAATACACATATATATTTAAAGTCCACCGCTGTGGTCTCAAGGTAGCGTGCTGCCTTATCACGCAGCGGGCCCGGGTTCGATCCCCAGTCGGGGCAGTTTTTCTAGGTGAGGTTTTTATCGGGGTTTTTCCTCACCTGTAAGACTAATGTCAGGAAAACTTTAAGGCACAAACGGTCCCCGAAATCATATGGCCATCATCATCATCCTTATCATTATGATCATCATCATAATCATCATCCTTCACCGGTGTGGAAAGCAACGGGAAGCTACCACACCTACAATTCCTAGTAAAGCTACAAGCATAGCATGAAAATGCTACGATTGCAGTGAAGGACCTGCCTTCGGGCAGAAAACTATGGATGGATATATTTAAAACTGTGCAATAAAATTTAATCCTATAGGCGGAAACAGAAAATCTGAGACTTATCTTATATATTATACATATGTATACATACCACCGCTGTGGTCTCGAGGTAGCGTGCTGCCTTGTCTGGCAGCGGGCACGGGTTCGATTCCCGGTCGGGACAGGCTTATAGGTGGGTTTTTTCGGGGTTTTTCCTGACTTGTAAGACAAATGTCAGGATGCTTAGGGCCCAATGGTCCCCGAAAATCATCCGGCCATCATCATCCTTACCATTATCATCCTTCACCGATGTGGAAAGCAACGGGAAGCTACCACACCTGTAATTCCCTAGTAAATCTGCAAAGCATAGCATGAAAATGATATGATTGCAGTGAAGGACCTGCCCTCGGGCAGAATTACTGGATGGATATATAAACCATCTTAAAATTAGATCGGTAGCCTAGTGATATCTTCGTTGCCTCAGTAGCAACTGCTCCGGATCCGATCTCCAGTAAGGAACAAGTTTCCTGGGTGAAGGTTTTTGGGCATTTTTCTTACCTGTAACATAAATGCCTAGAAGCTTTAAGGCTCACATAGTCCCCAAACATCATCATAATCAATCATATCATATTCTTATTAAATGTATAAGTGAATGATGTCTTGTCTTAAATGTTCGTATTGTCTCGGAGGTGGCCATGGCATTGAGCTGATCACAATTCCGAGGAGGCCTTTCATGTCCGCGTGTGGTAAAATATGGAAGTATGTAACCCAGACTTAAAAATCCTCTCCCGGTGGCGCAGGCTAAGTAAAAAGTAAAACTAAGGAAAAGAAAGAAAAATTATAAATCATTTTATAAGTTCGGTTACATTTAATTAATGGATGTTACACTTAATAATAATAATAATAATAATAATAATAATAATAATAATAATAATAATAATAATAAAAATAATAATAATAATAATACTTTATTTATTCTGGCAGAGTTAAGGCCATAAGGCCCTCTCTTCCACTCAACCAGCACAAATACAAATAAATATTCGATACACTTATTACGGTAATGACAGTTGTTAAACCAGTTACATGAAGAAAGCGTTGAGAGAAGAAATTTTCTAGTCGTGAATTATTAGGATGTGCGAAACATAATACTACATCATTTGTATTCATATATTACACATGGCGGTAGCACATTTACTTAATTACACTCAGTAAATTATAAATACTAGCAAGTTTTTAACTTCCGGTGAAATATTTTACCAAACTTAATCATCCTAGCTAAACATTCTGTATTAAGATATTCATCATCATCATCATCAACAACAAGGATTAAGCTCAATGGCCTGTTCCGATCTCATTATAGGTCGAATTGGTCCTTCCATCTCTTCAATGGTCTTCCCAACATTCTTCTCCCTTTTGGTTTATAATTAGTAGTAGTAGGACTTTATTAGACAAAAAGTAAGATATTTACAATATTATTTACAAATATGGGTCGCACGGGCAGTAAGCCGTACGTGCTGTTGACAGTCCGTTACAATAAAGTAATAATTGGTACTAGTGTAAAGAAAAATAAACAACAAAAACAGCAATAACATTACAATTACATAAAGAAAACACAATAATAATATTACAATTAAATAATAACACAATAGCATTATACACTAAAAACATTAACATTACAATTACATAAAGAAAACACAATAATATTTATTACAATTAAGTAATAACACAATAGCATTATACACTAAAAAAACATTAACATTACAATTACATAAAGAAAACACATTAATATTACAATTAAATAATAACACAACAGCATTATACACTAATTAATTTATATATAATTGTTAATAATTAATGGTATTGCATTTTGATAACATATATTTATTCATGAATGAGTGTTGTCCTTATTTTTCGCGTTTTGTCCAGAAATTTACCGAGGTTTATCCAATTTTCTGGATTTACCAATAATTCGTAGCATGCCAATCTTTCCCGATTTGAATTTAGAAATCTTTCCGGTAATAAACTGACGTCTCCAATATTCTAAATCATTACATTTTCCTAATATATGTATCTCATCTTCAAAGTTCCCGCACATTGGACATATTCGCATATCGTGATCGTCGCTAATTTTTAGAAATTTCCATGCCCCTAGCCTAAACCAAGCAAGCCCTGATCTCTCCTTAAATCCTAGTTGAGTATATACGATTCTTTTCCCAGACGTGTTTTAGGTATCTTTGTAAACACAGTGAGCGTTTTCCTGTACATTCGGCGAAAGTATCTTGTTGGTTTATATCTAAGTACCTCCTCCTTATTTTTCTCCACACGTTCTTGCGATTTTCAGTCCCTTTTTCCCATATCCAGCCCATCCCAATCTTTTGGAGTTCTCTCCTAACCTCGTCTGCCCAAAATTTAACATCTATGTTTTTAATTTGGTGGTCGTAACAAATTGCTTCTTCTTGGTATGCGCTGTTCATTCATTCGTAATACATGCTGCAGATAAGCATTTATTAAGATATTAATTATAAAATTGGTACCTGGTAAGTCAGTCGTCCTCAACTAAATTATTAAACTTCATCAAGTAGTTCCAATATGGAGGCCTTTCAAAAGAATGTTTCATGTTCTGCATTTCTAACAGGTACCAGAGTACCAGTTAAAAGGCAGAACATGAAATTTTTTTGAAAGGCATCCATATTGGAACTACTTGTGCATTTTAACTGGTACTCTGGTACTGTTACTGCGTTTTCCGCCTTTCAATTTTCACCGCCTAAATTATAGTATCTGAAGTGGATAAACTATTGGAACAAAAAAGTTACTAGACCTAGTCGATTTATTATGCTAATCCATAATTTCTGGTATCTAAACCAAATGGCACTCTTGTTTAATTGTTCACTATCGTAAATTGAATGTGAAAATAGTATTTGTTTCCCTTTACTTACCCTAGAGTATGCTTTCCAATCGTTCCATGAAACGGCTGTATTTTCTGTGATCTGAATTCTGTCTTTTTCACATTCCTTTGACTCCTCCTAGTAGGAAATATGCGACATTTATTACCCTGAATGAGGTACATAGATATAACATGCTCCATATGGATTTAAGTGTAGGCATACACATTTTGAGTAGCAAACTGTATAATTTTTTATGTTTGAGTTTTAAATAGGCCTACATATTTCAATGTTTTGATTCTTCATATATGAAGGAATATATTTCTCACCTTTGAGAAATATTCAATAGGTTGAAAGATGCCGGATTCACCGTTAATCCGGAGAAGATGCATTTGGGTTGTTCTAAAATACATTTTTTGGGATATCTGCCCTCTTCAGATGGTATAAAAGTCAATCCGGAAATAATGAAGTCATCAAGAATTTACCTGCGCCTCGGATCTTGAAAGCTGTTAGGAGTTTTCTCGGGATGGCGGGATTTTATGCACGGATCATACCCATTTTTTTTCGCAAATTGCTTATTCCTTGAACATACTGAAAAGGGAAAAAGTTAAATTTGTCTCTAAGTGCAATCGATGTGTGTAGTCGTTATTTAACACAAAACGTTGTGAATGTGTTAATAAGTTTATGAAATGAGGTTATGCAGTTAAAATAAGACAAGTACAACAGCAAAAATCTGATTTCTTCAAACCAGGGATCGGTTTAAAAATATAGTATTTTTTAGAGTTCTTGTATTTATGTGATGCTAAGAATGTGAGCCTACTGCATTAATATTTGTTATTGCGCGATAGTACGTTTTGTCGTACTTACAGCAATGGAGACCATGATTGAAAGTTCAGCTTCCTATATTTTGGGGTTGCCAGCCTAAGTAACTATACAGTAATAAAAATAACTATATTATAATATTACAAACACGTGTGTGGGAAGTAAAACCACTACCCTCTATGTATACTACATACAATGTAGCCTATATACAAAGACTATCCAAAAGGTAGTATTAATATACATTACACGAAACAAATCACTGCATTTTAAATGAACTGAGCTTTGTTTGAAACAATATAAAACAAATACGTACTTGCCACCATTTTATCACTAATAAACATTGCCCTCTCTATTAACGTTAGTCAATTATCTATAATGAACACAAGTATTTGCAATAAAGCTGTTATTATTTTACTATTATTTTGAAAACACCATCGCACAAAAAATAATGTACATCGGTCGTTTGTGAAGTGGTTTTACAGAATCTCGGAAATTAAACCTAGCTATCGCTCGGTTTTTAAACATTTTCCTCGATTCTGTAAAAACCACTTCCCAACCTCACATCCTAATATACTATTGTGAAATTTTATTATAAGGCGATTCATATTTCATTGTGCAATATCAATTGCATTATGCTTGTTTCTCGGTGAATTTTAATTCAATTTTAATAACTTCAGTTTGTACAAAACTGTAGAGTAGGCCTAGTGCATACTGTACTATTTACGCTACTTCAATACTGTTTTAATTAAAATTGTTTCCGCCCTTAGAAAAATATTTGCGTAATTTAATAAACTTATACACCATTAGTTATAATAAGAATTTCTCGTGTATTCTACCAGAAAAGCAAAATATGCAGTCAATATGCCCAATTCACGAATTAATGATTAAAATGGTCAATATATCTGGTCCTGAGGATGACAGCTTAGCTGTAGAAACATGTTGACCATTTTAATAATTCATTCGTGAATTGGGCATATTGACTGTATATTTTGCTATTTTACCACCAAGAAGATCACTCATGTATTAAATACAGAAATGTCGTAATGTCATACATAGGCCCACTTTCAAATAAAATATCTAAACATTTTAAAAAGTTGAACATTAATGTGACATTTAAAACTAATAAAACTTTACTAAATATAATAAAAAACAAAAAAACCAAAATAAAAAAAAATAAAAATTATCAGGTGTATTATTGAGGTGTGGCACATGTGACAATGTCTATATAGGATAAACTGGTAGACCTTTTATCTCTCGGATAAAGGAACACAAAAAAAATGAAGACATCTTAGAAGAATTACACATGGAATCTTTAGAAAACAAAATTTCTGATTATAAGTCAAGATGGATACGACATGTTCATCGAATGGAAGATCACAGAATACCCAAACTAATGTTAAGATATCAACCTGCAGGAAGAAGAAGACCAGGACGTCCACTCAAAAGACTTCTGGATGGTGTTTCTCTTGAGGCCGAAACAGGTCAACAAATGGCCTAAATTCGTGTGTGTACTATGATGATGATGATGATGATGGAGCATATAACAGAAATTTAGAATATTCAAAATATGCTAACCATCTATTCCAATTTAATCATTGTTTCAATCCAAATTTTAAAATGTTACATGTTTGTAATAAGGGTAAGAAGTTAGATCTTTTGGAGGCTGTAGAGATAAATAAATTGAAGAGTAGTAACAGACTGTTAAATTCTCAACTTGATTTGAATGAATCCCCTTTGTTAAATTTAAAAAAATAAATAAATATTGTTGTATTGTTGCTTAGATCAGTTGATATGTAATAACACAATTCATAATTTAACATGTCTGAAGAAGGTACAGTGTACCGAAACAGCTGTCACTGAATTATATAATAAATATGAAAATCAAATAAAACCACGTTTTATTTTTATTTAATTAATAGATACAGAAAAGCTAAAATATTACTTATTATCTAAATCTGATTTGTGAGTAATTCTGAATTGTAATTAATCTTTCCTCTTCACCTTGACGTAGTATAACTTAGGTTTATCTGTATTTATTTGCATCAAATCTTCAATATCTCTCATATGGTATTCAATGAAGAATTCAGTTACACGAGTTTTGAGACTCCCCATAACTTAAGATGTGGTTTCAATAAAGTAGATTCAGACATACATCACGCATGATCGACTTCAATCACACTCCTACGGTATAGGCTACGTAATACAGTTTCCTTCAAACTCCCCTTTTGAGAAAGTATGTAACTTGCATCACAATGTAGCAGTAGTTTATAATCATAAGTAATGCCACGAGTGATTTCCAAATTATCGATAAATTCACGACTCACGAAGTGAGGACTGAATTTATTTACAGAATTTGGAAATCAAGAGTGGAATTTGTTAGATCTATTTAACGAATAAAATTAAGCTCTTTACTAAAAAATAATTATTTGAATTTAGTTACCGCTGTTTTATAATACTTATATAGTTAATGTAAACGGCGATGTTTGAAAACAAATTAGAAATGTGAGGTTATGTATATTCACTGCAACTCCATCGTATTATTTATTGCCAAATAGGATCGCAATATTGTAAGAATGCACTCTAGTGGAGAAATAATGAAACACATCAAAATATTATATTCAACATTATAGGCTAATCATTTATATTTGAATAAACAACTCAGTAAAATCACTGAATCTGTTCATTATTTGCTATATTCAATGTATTTGCTGGAGAAAAATAATGGTTTAACCTGTTCAGAATATTAAAATAAGGAGGAGCTTTCTTTATCACAAAAGCAGGAGCTGATAAAGAGAAATCGATAAAGAGCGAGGTGAAACACGACTGTCATTGGCGTAAAACAGAATTCATTGAAACGTGATTGGTTATTGACTACCATTTGCGACATGAGTTAAATAGTCATAAGTAATGCCACGAGTGATTTCCAATTTATCTAGAGAATTTGAAAATCAAGAGTGGAATTTGTTTGGACTATTTAACGAATAAAATTAAGCTGTTTACTCACAAATGATTATTTAAATATAGTTATTTTAAAATATTTATATATTTAATCTAAACGGCAATGTTTGAAAACAAATTAGAAACGATTGGTACGCTTAATTTGCTTCTTTTGTTCATCACTGTAACCAGATCATATTATTTATTGCCAAAGAATCGCAATGTTGTAAGAATGCACTCTAGTGGAGAAAAAATGAAACACATCAAACTGTATATTAATTCATTTCTTATGTCCTATGATGTAAATATGACAATTATATTTTTCTGGAATGTTATTACCTGGGAAAAAATACATTTAAGAAAGTGCAAACAGTGGTTTCTTTTCTTTTTTTTTTGTGGTATAATCAATTGCTACAAATGTTTTTATATTAACTCCCGCATGCGCTATGTGTTGGCATTCATGCACTATATAAATACAATCTGGTAGCCGTATTTCTTAGGGAGTCAGTCACTGCAAAATAATGCTATGACCTACTCAGAATGTTAAAAAGGAGGTGCTTTCTTTTTTATTATTATAAACTTTAGTTGGTAAATTTTAGGCGAAACACGACTGTGATTGGTTATAAATAAAAAAATCATTGAAATGTCATTGGTCATTGACTCTCATTTGGAGCATGAGTTAAATAGTCTAAAGAAAATAAATTAAATTCTGGAAAAAAATATTGAATATAACATTCAGCTTTCGATACTTTCTTCAATTTTTAATTATGAAGTAATATTTAATAATAGTATATAAAGCGCCCAAAGGGCAAAATAATGACATATACTGAGACTAGAGTCAGGCTATATTAACGTGTTCAGATTAAACCTCATTGCAGCTTAAACAATATTGAGTCAGTGAAAATTAAATTTATTCTGCAATCTCAAGCATATATATATATATATATATATATATATGACACCGTTCACTACACAATGCACATATACACTCATTGTATGCCTTGTGGAATAACTTAAGAAATGTTTCAGATTTTTTTAACCAGACTAAACGTCAAATAAAAACAATTAAGTAAATTGTGCTTTCATAAAGTGTTCAAGAATATGTCGAACTACGTAGATAGATAGATATAGATTTTCAACGTTTAATATAAATAGGCAAGTACAAATTAAATGTATTTTCACTATGTGTATTTTACATGATTCAATCTTGAGGACTTTTTTCCTTAGAAGTTTGATCTACTTTTCAACACGACGTGTAAGATATTTATGAGGCACCCTGTGCACACAGTAAAATCGTGGACTTTGACGTCATACAAGGCCGTAAATATAAAGGGCATGGCATAAAAGCGCTACTAGAATTCCATGTTATTAATTGCGCCATCTTTTATCGCCCGGTTCACTTCATAAAACCGTACATACGGTCACTCTTTAATCATCTGCCTTTAACTAATAAACGCTTCAAATTCTGCACTTAAAAATTATCGTAAAAATCAACTCCACATCTAACGACTATGTAGTAAAAAGTTACAAATATTACTGACAGATGTCACTAGCAGATATAAAGTAATAATTACCTCTTAAACTCAACTTGTACCAACTGCTAATAAACAGCGTTGCAATATTATTGTACAGCATTACGCCTAATGTAAACTGTTTTGTACATATTGTTTCTGAATATTTTTATATTACGAAAGAGCGACAATAGAAGACCTAGTGATACAGTTCATGATATGTCAAAGATATTTGATATAAGGCCAGGTTTTGATGTCCGATTAAGTGGAGGGTTATCAGATTCGAATTTGAAATAAGGCGTATTTTCATTGTCCGATGATGTCCTGCACTGCATTTCGTTGATGACCTGCTAACTATAGAAGCAGGGAATACTATGACTGTTTATCTGTCTAGAGCTTGACAGCGAACAAAATGCAGCTCTAATATGTTCTTGGCTTGTATTCTTTCACTACTCACAGGGGAACTCTCAACCATTGCATGCCGAAACCCGCGTCGAAATTACTTCCAGAGAAGCATTCTCATGTACAAATGCCTTGTCCCAAAAAATATCTTCAATGTTTAACTGCAAGACACTAAAAATCCAGCGCCAAATCTCTCATTTAGACTGAATTTTTAATTTCGATAACCCTCACTACCCTCCGCGCCGCGACCTCCTCCCTTCACTCGGCTCTTAATCATGCAGGGAGACCATCTGCTCCATATACGGGGTTTCCATTGCTGGATTTTAGCTTCGATTTCTGTGCCTTGCATTTAAAAACGGCATGTATATTTTTTGGACACGGCCTTGGTACATCACAACGCTTCTCTGGGAGAAGTTTCAAGGTAAGTTTCGACATGCAATGGTTGACAGTTCCCTCATTAGACCTGTATTCTCCTCTTCAGCTCTTCTTCAACCAATCAGCGTCAAAACCCGTACAGTTTGCACTGTTGTTGGTACTGCCAGCAAAACATTTGCCACGTATTAACCTCTAACAACGATGTTGATGTAATTAAATGCCTTCAAGGTAACTACAACACTTGGTCACGCGGAATCTCCAGTCAAACTGTTTAGTAGGGAAACATTATGTAACTAACTCACTGGCACAATCATTCCTGTAGGTCATGACCATGTGTACTGGGGCAGTAGATTGGAGGCTGTTAAAGTCACTGGGGTTCCACTTTGATTTTATTGTGAATTTTTTACTTGCCCTACCTCAGTAGCTAGTCGGTTCCTGTTTCAGGGTGAGCGCTGAGACTCCTATCTATAACGGGTTCGGAAGGAGAATTGCGTGGGGACAGACAATCACTAATCATTTGAATTATTTTATTTAATTAATCTCTGCCAACTTAAATGCACATTACACTGTGAAGATAACACTTTTCTATCCCTGGCCTTCGATATTTCACTAATGAGGACTAGCAAATGACTTATGAGTTCGAGAGATTTTCCCTAAGTCCATAATCGTTATTACAAGATATTTTAACCAAAAAATTTTAGATCTTCTTATTATGAGGTGTTGAGTATAAGTGTATTAATTTGTCCTCATGAGTTCCGTATCGAAGTCAGGACCAATTATTCCCATATATGGTCGTATACCCTAACTCTGATTTTGATTGGTTAGAATATTCAATCACATGGCTTCTCAGGGCGTAAATATTTTATTTACATTCCCGCCTACATTTGTGATTTTATTCTCACGGTTAGGGAGCGTGTTTGCCAGTTCGGGCTTTCCGCGATTGTAAATTTTGGAGTTTGAAGTTTCTCCCAAACGTGATTTATGAATCTAGACCCAGCTTAAGGTTTTCAGTTCTTTGTGAGAACTATTTACCAATATATTTAATTTATTTTTAAACTATATTCAGTTCAGTCATTATTTATTCATTAAACATATTCCTTAATCACTATACTAGATTAGGGCCGTATCATATTCCCCACAGTACATAAGCTCCCCTTACTCCCTATCCTGATCTGATGTTTTCCAATTATCCCCTGTATAATTTACTTCCCTCAAATCATAATTATTGTTATTCTCCCAACTCAGTCTTGGCCTACCTACTGAGGACGTTTCCTTTGGTTTTCCTACAAGGAGTTTTCGTATCTTTCGCTTATAATTCGTACCACATATCCTCCTCATCGCAGTCTACGAGACTTAACTGTTTTCTATTTAATTCTATTTCCCATAAAGATCATGTAACTCGCTGTTATGTAGTGTTCTCCATCGCCTATCTGTTCAAATCCCTTTTGTCATTTTTTCTAAGAATTTTATTCTGAAATACTCGTAATACTTTTTCCTCCTTAAAGAATCCACGTTTTTGCATCCTTATAATAACTGGAAAAATAACTGTTTTATATAATTTGAGTTTAATGTTTTTTTTTATAGAGAAGTTGGAACGGTAAGAGTCCCTGTTGTGCGTAATAACATGCATTTCCAGAACTGAACTTATGTTTAATTCCTTTGTGTACCTCATTCCTGTTTGTAATTATGTTCCTAGATATTTTAATTAAGCCACTTCTTCAAAATTTCTCTCATTTGTTATTAACTGTTCATTTCAATTATACAGAGTGTCCCATTCAAACCTCCCACATTTTAATTAATCATAACTAACAAAGTATGCGGAATTATGAAATGAGGTTGGTATTAAACGAAACAGTAACTCAAAGAATTTTCATTGCCACACATTAAAATACATCTATATGTGCGCCATTTCTTTAATCTTTTCTTCTGAAACACGTGTACGAGCACCTCCTGATTCTTTTTTTAACGCTTCCAGTTACCAGAAACTTCTCAAGCCTTGCATTAATGGTCTTCCCATCAGGTATTTACTCCATATTCTCTTCGGTAATTTCTTTGCATTGTAATTATTAACTTCGTCTCTGCATACCAGAAAACAGTTTGTGCTCGCCATTTTGTTTTATGTCATTATTGTCCAACATGCCACAAATGAATTAACTGCAACAATGAAAACAAGAATTCTTTGAGTTTCTCTTTCTTTTAATACCAATTTGATTTTATGATGTTTACTCTCATACCCAATTTATTGATGTTACTCAATAATGTGTCCGTGTTGGCCCTTAGTATCTTCCCACTATCGCCTAAAAATGAAAGTGCGACCACTTTATTCCCTCTTGGATTTTCATAGGTGATGAGCCATCTATTAAAAATTATATTTTTAAACATTTCCATGTATTCCTTAGATGAAAAGAAATAGTTCAGTCATTCAAGACATTCGGTTTGGTTCCAGCCCGACTTCTATAACTCTTGAATGTAAACAATGCTATAAAACCAAGAACGGCTCCTTTTGCAGTGAATTTGTTAGTCTTTATGCGGAATTATACATTGTCATTGATGGAAGTGTAAATAACAAAAGGAAATAACCTTTTTATTGTAATTTATGTTTGAAGTGTGTTAAAAGAGGAAGTTAAAGTTTTATTATGTGGTAATCCTAGATTTATTTCCCTTTCAAGGAAAGTAAGTGTTTGATTGTCTATTGTTTTTTTAATCATGTTATTCTCTGATCAAGTTAAAACAACTGAAAGATTACTTCGACAATAAAAACGTAGCAAGGACTAATTAAAGGAAAATTTTATTCCAACAGAGAATTGAAGCTGCAGCTACAAAATAAACGACAATCGCTACATTTGTAATTACATCTGGCTTTAATCTCCTTTTATTTTTTTTTCTAGCAATTCCAATTTTTAGTTTCGTTTACAGTTTAATTTGTAAAATGAGTTTAAATTGGACTTTGTAGCCAAAGTACACTTATTTTAGAAGGCAAGGTTAAAAATTCGATTGTAAATAAATAAATAAACGAAATCAGTTGCCTGATACTATTAATTAATTACGTAATAATTAATTTTAACTGAAGAAGTTTCCCAGGGATAAATTAAGTAGATAGCCTATATATAATTATTAATAAGCTATATATAACTAAAAGAATATATAACTGAATAGCAATTGAAAAGGAATATATTAAAATAATTTTCATAATACCTATAAGTTACCAGGCTTCGTTAAATACATTAATTTGTATGTATAAGAAAATAACTATTGGGCGATAGCGAGGAGATACTAAAGGCCAACATACACACACTACTGAGTAACACTAAGAAATTGGGACTGGAAGTAAATATCAATAAAACTAAATATATGGTCACAAATCGAAATACATGATGTAATGGAAATGGACAGCTAACGACAAATGAGGAAAATTTTGAGTAAGTGGCTGAATTCAAATACCTAGGAACAATAATCACAAACAGGAATGAGATGCACAAAGAAAAAAAACATATGCTCAATTCTGGAAATGCGTGCTATTATGCATTACAGAGACTCTTGACGTTCCAACTCATTTCAGAAAACGTTAAACTGAAAATATATAAAAGTATTATTCTACCAGTTATATTATATGGGTGCGAAACATGGACTCTTACTTTAAGGGAGGAAAGGAGATTACGAGTATTTGAGAATAAAGTTCTTAGGAATTTTTTTGGACCAAAGAGAGATGAACAGACAGTCAATGGAGAAGACTACTTAACAATGAACTACATGGCCTTTATAGGAAGTCAGATATAATGAGTACAGTTAAGTCTCGTAGACTGCTATGGGCAGGACATATGGCACGAATGGGGAATGGAGGACGTGCATGGAAACTTCTTGTAGGAAAACCAGAGGGAAAACGCTCAGTTGGTAGACCAAGAATGAGGTGGGAGAATAACATTAACTATGATTTGAGGGAAGTAGATTATACAGGGGATGATTGGAAAACATTGGCTCAGGATAGGGATGTATGGAGAGCTTATGTCCGCGCGGCTATGAACCTACGGGTTCGATAATGCCAGTGAGTTAGTTAGTTATATAGGAAAATAAATAAATTAAAGAAAACAGGTCATATATAGAAAAATAATAACGATTGTAACGTCTCATTACTTCGTTTACAGAACACAAGGCATAACATGATTGTTTATTTCCACAACTAATGCAAAACGCGTATAATTAATTTAAACTAAGTTAATATATAATTTCAATATAGGCTGCAAGTAAGTCCTGGAGTATTGCATCGCTTCATATAGACTGTTTCCAGCAGGGTAGTTTTTGGCCTAGTGGAGGGAAAGTCTGTTTCCCGTGCACGAATATCTTCTTTTTTCTATTTCTCCTTCTGTCTCGTCCTTATTTCAATTAATTTTGTTTTCTTTTATTTGTTTTACTTTGTTTAATTTACAGCATTTACTGTACTACTTATTTACGCGAAATAATTTTTCCTTCCACCATACACAACGAAATAGAACGGATTTTAGTTTCTCAAATAGTTGTTCACTTGTAAACCAACAGACCTCTGATCATGCGCAATAGCTTTGTTCTGGGACTTGAAAATTATTCTGTGCGTCATCAATTCTTTCAAAGGCTGTACATAAAAATTAATCTAAGGTACAAATTATAACTTGCATGACTTCTTATTTTTCTTCTACTTCAAGAAATTAGGTATTTTGACCTGTTTTCACATCAAGTGGAATTTAATGAATTTTTCCATCTAGTAAATGGGCGTCCAACACTTCTATGTCCTATTGGTTTGTACTTTAGTAACAACAAGAGTTCTATCTGTAGGCATTCTTATAACGTGTTCATAGAAGTTGTTTTCCATTTTGTTAATTCTGTTTGTTAAATTAAAAATATTTAAGTATTTTCTAATATCTTCATTTCATTGTCAAACCTGCTGCTGAATGTAAAAACTTAATATCTGTAGTTTTTATTTTTCTTGCACGGTTTAAATTTTGAAAATAGTTTTTTATTATAGTTTATTCTTTGTTTTTTGTTAATATAAATATTGGAATAGATTAACAATATGCATTGTTTAGAGTATGTATTAAATCTTTTAAGATTATATTAATTGTATGAAACTTTGTATTATTTTATTATTCGCTGGTTGGCTAGAAAAAAAGGCCTTATGCCTTAATTCTGCCAACTTATATAAAGCAGTATTATTATTATTATTATTATTATTATTATTATTATTATTATTACTGTTATTATTGTTATTATTATGATTATCGTTTTATTATGATTATGATTATCATTACGATTGTCATTATTATTATCATTATCATTACGATTGTCATTATTATTATTATTATTATTATTATTATTATAACGATTGTCTATTATTATTATTATTATTATTATTATTATTACGATTGTCATTATTATCATTATGATTATTATCATCATTATAATAATATTATCATTATTATCAATATCATTACCCGTATTATTATTATCATCATCATCATCATTATTATCATCATACTTATTATATGGTTTCTGTTCCTTTAAAAAAAAGACAATACTGTGTAATTCTTTTCTACAAACACCCGTTATTGATGCATATCCTAATACGTAATGAAAACATACTTTGTTTGTCCAGCTATCAGGTTTTAAACTCGAACATGCAGTGACGTAACAGGAATACAGTGACGTCATATCTGATAACACATGATGGTGACCTCGCAGACTGTCTAGTGGACGCACTCGCCTCGCAAATCAACCAGGATTACCCTCTACACACACTGTGCCGACCATTTTTCCCCTTGATAGATGAGTCTCTCTCTCTCTCTCTCTCTCTCTCTCTCTCTCTCACTCTCACTCTCACTCACTTCTCTCTCTCTCTCGCGTCTCTCACTTTCTCTCTCTCCCCTTTCTCTCTCTCTCTTCTCTCTCCTCATCTCTCTCTCTCTCTCTCTCTCTCTCTCTCTCTCTCTCTCCGCTCTCTCTCTCTCCTCGACTCGTCCACTCTCTCCTCGCTCTCTCTCTCTCTCTCTCTCTCTCTTTCTCTGAATTGGTCGGACTTCCATTTCGATTTGTTCCGCAATATCTAGAGATTACCAAGTCTACTACAGACGATGGAATTCCCCCTCAATTCTACAGATGATAGGCAAGATTGTAGCTTCGTTAAATCCCTTATTTCTCTTCTCGTCGAGTTGCTTGTTTATTAAGAACTCGGATTTGTGGATAATTTTCTGGATTTTTTGTGACTTACTTCTCTTCTAATGGATTGTGATAACAAAGGAAGTCGAATAAATGAAGAAATCCAAGTTTTCATTTGTTTTTTTATCTAGATATTCCTTAATCTACAATCAATATGAAAGTATACAGAATGTTTTAAAACAAATTTAAAAAATGAAAATTCGAACTAGAGGTATAAAATCACATATTTTATCACTAGGTTCCAATTAGGAACAATAACTATAATTTACAAATTAGGGCGAATGACATTAGAAGTATGGTAAAATTAGAATAACATAATAAGAATTATTTTTTTATACGACGCTCTTTAACGTCTCAAGTCATTGGCGCCACAATTCAAATCAGGGCTTGAAAGGGGATAAAATATAATTTTGCACCAGAGAACTTTTATTTCAGACTTATTGTTCACTTATATGCCTAAAAACTAGAGATAGATGACTTTACTTAAATTTTTAAGGAAATGTACGGCCTTAAAAATCAATCGACACCAGATGGGGTTTACCCCACGAACCTCTGAGCATGGAGAAGTAGTCTACGTATTTTTTATTAGGACCCTAATTTATGTATATATACATTTAAAAAAAAAAAAAAAATTGCTTAACTGTTACGTTAGCCGCGAGATGGCAGTTGGAACAATTTCAGCTACCTCTTGTGTGAATTGAGAATACTACATGTATAAGAAAATTGTATGCTTGTATTGGAATTCTTGAGTAGCTCAGTTGGTTAGAGCGCTAAAGGTACAGACTTTAGAGACTCGAGTTCGAATCCCGACTCAAGCATTCATTTTTCTTTTCATGTCATTTTTTTTAAATGTTTACACATCTTTCTGTGCCTAAAGTTTTATTTTCCTTCTCCACTCGTCTCTGTCCATCCACTCCATGTCATCCAGTCCTCTCATTCCAGTTCTTATTTCTTGCATCCACGAGTTTCGTGGTCTTCTTTTCCTTCTTCTTCCAGGTGGACACCATTCCAATGTTTTTTTTTCGGGACAACCTTTTTTCTTGCATTCGTCGTACATGCCCATACCAATTTAATTGTTTACATCTTATAGTATAATTTACTGATAAGTATTTAAATTTTACATCATCTTCTTCTTACCATGTATTAAGCCTGATGATCTGTTACGATATCATTCCATCTTCCTAAATATCTCTTTCTTCTAGGAGAGTAATTTAAAAGATGAGGCATGCGATTTCGATCCATGCGTTGAAGATTTTAATAAGTATTCTTATATGTAGTCCACCGCTGTGGTCTCAGGGTGAAGTCGTTGCCTCCAACATAGGTGGACCAGGTTCGATTCCCGGTCCGGACAAGTTTCCTGGGTGAGGTTTTTTTTCGGGGTTTTTCTTTACCACTAAGATAACCGATGGGGAGTTTTAAGTCCCAATATCATCTGACCATCATAATCATCAACCATATCATATTTGTCTTCTTTAGTATGAATGACTGAGTGAATGGTGCGTCTTACCTTAAACGCTAGTGTTGTCTACGAGCTTACCCTGAATTGAGCTGATCACTCATCCAAGGAAGTCCTTCATGCCCTTAATGGTAAAAAATATTGTGTGTTGCATGGACATTTAAAAGTCTCTACAAAGGGAGAGGTTATATTAGAGAGAGAGAGAGAGAGAGAGAGAGAAGAGAGAGAGAGAGAGAATATATATATATATATATATATATATATATTCGTCCACCACTGTGGTCTCGAGGTAGGGTGCTGTCTTGTCACGCAGCGGGCCCGGGTTCGATTCCCGGTCGGGACAAGCTCCTGGATGAGGATTTTCGGGGTTCTCCTCACCTGTAAGACAAATGTCAGGAAGCTTAGGGGCCCAACGGATCCCCGAAAATCATCCGGCCATCATCATCATCCTTCACCAGTGTGGAAAGGGACGGGAAGCTACCACACTTATAATTTTCTTAGTAAAGCTGCAAAGCATAGCATGCAAAAGCTATGATTGCAATGAAAGACTTGCCATCGGGCAGAATTACTATGGATGGATATATATATATACCTAGAGGTAGATATATAGTCCGTAACAGAGATTAGAAGTTCTTGTAGATGTCCGGCATTTCTTTCTTTCTTTTGTATGTTTTATCTATCCATCTGTTCTTCTCACGAATTTCTTTCCATCACTGTACACTGTACACAGAATTGAATATCTCAAAAAATTCTACAAAAAAGTCCGCAACAGCATATGTTTATCTCTTATGGATATGAACCATCCATCCATGTCCGAGGGCAAGTCTTTCACTGCAATAATAGCATTTTCATGCTATGCTTGCAGCTTTACTAGGGAATTGTAGGTGTGGTAGCTTCCCGTTGCTTTCCACACCGGTGAAGGATGATGATAATAATGATAAGGATGATGATGATAATGATAAGGATGGCCATGCGATTTCGGGGACCGTTTGGGCCTTAAAGGTTTCCTGACAATTGTCTCACCCAGAAAAACTGCCCCGACCGGGTATCGAACCCGGGCCCGCTGCGTGACGAGGCAGCACGCTACCTCGAGACCACAGCGGTGGATATATATATATATATATATATATATATATATATATATATATAGTAAAGTGATCTCACAACAGACCCGGAGGCCCTTGGGGTAGTAGGAGGTTAAGGCTCCCACTTTTTTCTAGACAATCGGCACTTTATGTCAGCCGGGTTGTCAGCCCTGCGTGACGGCCGCCTTTACCCCCAGAACAAGCGTCTGGTACTCATTTCCGTTAGAGGCTGAGTCGACCCCAGGGCCATAGTGCCGCCAGAGGGTTTGGATATATTAATTCGTGTTATTACTAAGATTGGTTGAAGAAAACCCTCAATGATGAGGAAAATTCTCAAATGAATGAATGAAATTTATGTTCCATAAACCAGCAAAAAAAAAATCATAAATTCGACTTGGTAAGGAATTCACTTTTTAAGTTCACGCAATTCCTACGTGGCGGACTATTTTCCATCATGAACTCCACCAATTTTGATGTTTTTCGTTTTTGTTTTTAAAATTACAAAAAAAACTGACGGGGTACATGAAATCTGAATAAAGATTCGGATTCAGGGAGCTCTAGTTAACTGATATCACTTTTTTTTCCACTTGTAGACAAACATTTTTGAAATTCATATGAATATTACCTACATAAGGTGGTAGCCCTAACCTCCTACTCTCCCAAAGGCATCTTGAGGGCTGTAGTGACATCACTTTATATACTTGCATCTCTGAATGAACTCCATGTGTTAAATTATTATAAACTGTTTTTCTTTCTTGCAGTAATGAAACATGATCTCGTACAATAAAATATTTATGATGGGTTAATGTACAATTTACACAAATTCATTTGTTAGTAATAATTGACCTCAGTGTTTTCATTGCCGTCAACTCTGTCATCATAACTCCCTCATTTAATTAAAATTTATACGAGAAATGGTTTCAAATGTGGTGCAACATATTATATATTGAAATAGTTATTTGTTAAAATTTACCACTGTTATGCACTTATTTCATTAAATTTCCCACAACTAGTTTCAACATTATAATTTAAAGCCGTGTTTACGTGATGGAAATTCTTCTGTTGTGACTAAATATTTCTGCTATAGTTATTTGTTTTACATGGATTGAAAGTTAGGTTTTACAGTTGAGTTTATACGTTTTAAGGTCGGAATTTCAAAATTAATTCTTCTTCTTCTTCGGCTTTCCCCCACTTACAGGTTTGCCTTCTTCAGTTTCCATTTATCATTCCCTCTTCCAAATTCCTATCATCCATTATGGTTCTGACGTAGGTTTTCCATTTCCATCTTGGTCTGCCGCGTTTATTTCTTCCAGGGGGTGACCATTGATATATATTTTTTGGCCATCTTTCATTTTTCATTCTATGTAGTTTGATTATCAGTCCTCTTAACAGATGTGGTGACATTCATTTCTCTCCAAAGGAATTAATTTCTTATCTTATCCTGTCTTGTTTTTTGGAGGCTTCTTCTAAAATAATCAAATTCAACTGTTCTAATTTTATTCTTTTGTAATTCCGTCAAAGACCAAGTTTCACTTCCATATGACAAAATATTCTATATTATGATCTTATAAATTTTCATTTTAGTTTCAGGCTGGCAACCTGGCCCTGGAAAAAAGTATATCGCCACGCACTTCAGTAAAATATGTCAAAATGAATTCATAAAGCATATTCAACGGTACTCGTAAAAATGGTTTTTATATTATGTCTAATAACCGTATCATCATTTCATGAGCATATTAAGATGTATAACTGTTATAACCCTTAAATTGACTAAATACGTTTTATTCGCCTACGCCATTTTACGATCAATTCCCAAAAATTAGGGGGAGTCATTACCCTATTAAGTTATTGATTTGTTCAGTCTATGATTTTTATCAATTGCAGTTGCATCATTTCGTCTTGAGGGAACTGGTCATGCTTGTTTGGCAGCACATCTACGCTACTAGACTCTCCACACTGCATGATATGCAAGGAAACAAATACGATAATGAACAAGGATCACTTGATGTTCTGCGCTGATCTTCAGAAAATAGTTGGAACACCATTCCAAATTGCTGAATATTATTGGGAAGCCCGCAAGCAAATGATGACAAATCAAGAGCTTCAGAACATTTGAATACTACTACTACTACCACTACTGCTACTACTTATTTGTATCATTATTTGTATTTTTATGTTAATATACCCTAATTTCTCGCGACAGTTTGTGCCGCTTAGGGATCGTCTTTTGTTTTCGTTGCTTCTATTAGCGTAGATCTGATTACCTCCAAGGTTATTAATTACAAAATTACTTCCCTCGGGCCCATAGAAGGCAAGGATTGATTCATCTTTCTTTCCAAGGCGTGTTAACATAAATCAATAATGATTCTCAAACCCACAGAGTGACTAAAAATGATTGTTTTCACTATGATTATCAATCAGGAAAGCTAGACAGCAAAATAAAGGGAGCTGGAAATGATCTCCTAAGTGAGTGAGTTTCCGTATAGGATTATACCAAACAGCTACGTGCACATAAATCAGATTGAACATTAATTATATAAAAAATGATATTTAATGCAAACAAGTAGTTTGAAGTAAAAACAAAATCAAGATAAACATTTGATCATTCAAGAACATAATATAAATAAATAAATGATAATACTTTTACAAGACAAAGACCACACCATACCTCATACTACACTCATGCTAGCGTCCAAGCCAGGGTGGCTTCTTCCCTGGTCTACAGGACCAACTAAAACTGCGCCGCTTCTCGGCTTCAGACGACCTTGTCCATTTTAGAGTTCCAATCCCATCTCGGAATGGATCGATGAATGAATGAATGATAACGTTCTGCCTGTGCACCACGTATATAAAGGTTCCGAGGTAGATGGGAGATGCGCCGTAGGAACAGCGCACCAGGAGAGGTAAAGTGGGAGAGTGGGGGTAGATGCAAGGAGAAAGGAATATTGGCATAGTTCATGAATATCACAGTCTAGGGAGGATAACGACGCTGCAGTAATGAGCCGAAAAACGCACTTACGGTTCAAGTTATTTAAATGTGACGAACCTCAGTGGAAACAAAATCATATACAACTAAATTATCGTTGCGTATTGTGTAATCGACGTTTTCTATTGTTTCATTAAAGTATTGAGTAAGTTAAATCAATATACAGGATACATGCCTTGTCAAACAGCGGGCCCGAGTTCGATCCCAGATCGAGAAAAGTTTCCTGGATGGCGTTTTTTCGGGGTCTTTCCTCACCTGTAAGACAAATGTCAGGAAAATGTAAGGTCCAACGGCCATCTGGCCATCATTATCATATTCACCTCATTAGATTAGGATTAAGGTCTCTCCTGGCGCATCATCACCTATCATGACATTGTGGCAGAATAACCCCTCTTTCTAGGCGCCGCAACCTCAAAATTGGGTTACAATTTGCCAATGCCAGGAAGGAATACCAGAAATGTCGAAATGACAAGCTGGTGTCATTGAAAAAAACAATCTTACATGATATACTGCCAATTTAAGTGATTATCATTCAACAATCCTGACATTAAATGTAATGTTGAGTTGTTATGAGTATTCCAGAATAACTGACTAATTCACTGGCAGTATCAGTCCTGAAAATTCATCGCCGCGTGGACTTAAACTCCCCATACATTCATATCCTCCAATCATTCCCTGTTTAATTCACCTCTCTCGAATAGTGGTTAATGTTATTCTCCCACCTCATTTTTTTGCCTGCCTACAGGGCGATTTCCCTCTGGCTTTGCTGCAAGAAGTTGCCATGCCCTTTTTTACATTCCCATTCATGCCAGGTGTTCTGCCCATTTCATTTTATGAGACTTAATTGTGCTTATTACATCTGATTTTACATAAATATCATGCAGCTCACTCTTTTGTAGTTTTTTTATTCGCTTCATCCTTCTTTGGTCCAAAATTTTCCAAAGCGCTTTATTTTTAGATTTCTCTCTTAAAGTAAGGAATCGTATGTCGCATCCATGTATGAGTATCATTCAAAGATTCACCTTTTATATATTTTCAGTTTTATATCTTTTTTGGAGAAATTGCAATGACAGGAGTTCATATAAAGCATAATAGCATGCGTTACCAATGTTGATCCTATGTTTAATTTCTTTCTGAACTACATTCCTATTGGTAATCATTGTTTCTTGTATTTGAGTTCCTGGGATTATGAATTCTACAAAAATTCTCTGGTTTGTTGTTAAGTGTCCATTATCATTAAATAGCCTATATCTAATAAAAGGGGAAAAGTTATATAGTATCCTGCTGGAGTTCGGAATTCCTAAAAAGTTAGTTAAACTTATACGAATGTGTCTAAATGGCTCAAAGAGTAGGGTGCGTGTAGGCAAACAGTTTTCAGACACTTTTGAAATCCAGAATGGGTTGAAGCAAGGAGATGCACTATCTCCTCTACTATTTAATTTTGTACTAGAGCATGCCATTAAATCTTTAGAGAATGAGGAAGGCTTACAACTCAATGGTATTAATAAGCTGTTAGTTTATGCTGATGATGTAGTACTACTGGCCGATAGCGAGGAGATACTAAAGGCTAACACGCACACACTATTGAGTAACACTAAGAAATTAGGACTGGAAGTAAATATCAGTAAAACTAAATATATGGTCACATGTAGAAATTCAGTATATAATGGAAATGGACAGCTAAGGACAAATGAGGGAAATTTTGAGGAAGTGGCTGAATTCAAATACCTAAGAACAATGATCACAAATAGGAATGAGATGCACAAAGAAATTAAACATAGGCTCAATTCTGTAAATGCATGCTATTATGCATTGCAGAGACTTTTGATGTCCCAACTCCTTTCAAAAAACGTTAAGCTGAAAATATATAAAACTATTATTCTACCAGTTATATTATATGGGTGCGAAACATGGACTCTTACTTTAAGGGAGGAAAGGAGATTACGAGTATTTGAGAATAAAGTACTTAGGAAAACTTTTGGACCAAAGAGAGATGAACAGACAGGTGAATGGAGAAGACTACAGAAACAATGAACTACATGGTCTTTATAGGAAGCCAGATATAATAAGAACAGTTAAGTCTCGTAGACTGCGATGGGCAGGACATGTTGCGCGTATGGGGAATGAAAGACGTGCATGGAAGCTTCTTGTAGGAAAGCCAGAAGGAAAGCGCCCTGTTGGTAGACCAAGAATGAGGTGGGAGAACAACATTAACTATGATTTGAGGGAAGTAGATTATACAGGGAATGATTGGAAAGCATTGGCTGATGATAGGGATGTATGGAGAGCTTATGTCCGCGCGGCCATGAACCTACGGGTTCGATAGTGCCAGTGAGTAAGTAAGTAAGTATATCTAATAAAAGAGAGTAATACAGAGTTTTTCATTTATAACCTAACGATAATCTATCGTTAACGCCATGTGCCCGTTAAGTTATAAACCTCTACATTCGAAATAGGCCTATGTGTTAACACAATATTAATAATTTCATAAACTCACATTTATGAGTGTTTAATCAACCATTTGATTATTAGTTTGTTGTAATAGTAAAACAATTAAGATTGATTGAATATCTACCGCCTGGTTAGGAAGTCCCGCGCCGTAGCCGAGTGGTTAAGGAGAGATGCCTTGGCAGAGCTATGGGACTTGCGCTGGTTTGACTCTCCATGAGAGGAAAAAATTCTCATGAAATTTCTGTCAGTATGGGACCGGTGCCCACTCAGAATCATGAGGAACTTGGGTAGCTACAGTAAATAGCGGCTCCTGGTTGAGAAAACCGGCTATAACAGAAGAGGCGGGAAGTGCGTGAGAAGGAATGAAAAATACAATGTCAAAAATGACTGAGATTAGTGTCGGATCCATAATTTGGCGACAAAATTTGGATAAATAAATATTTGGGTAACGCCAGATACTCAGTCAATTATTTTATAATAGGCCTAAACAAATGAACATATAAATAGATATTATACAGAGTTTAAACGATGTAAGTTGCCAGAAATATTTTGAGAGTAGAGCAGAAAACACTAAACAAAAAAGTATAATTATTTCGATTTTATAATTACTCCGGAAACATGAACTCTTACGTTAAGGGGAGTAAAGGAGATTACGAGTATTTGAGAATAAAGTTCTTAGGAAAATTTTTGGACCAAAGAGAGATGAACAGACAGGAGAATGGAGAAGACTACATAACAGTGAATTACATGGTCTTTATACGAAGCCAGATATAATGAGAACAGTTAAGTCTCGTAGACTGCGATGGGCAGGACATGTGGCACGAATGGGAAGTGAAAGACGTGCATGGAAGCTTGTTGTAGGAAAGCCAGAGGGAAAACGCCCAGTTGGTAGACCAAGAATGAGGTGGGAGAATAACATTAATTATGATTTGAGGGAAGTAGATTATACAGGGATGATTGGAAAACATTGGCTCAGGATAGGGATGTATGGAGAGCTTATGTCCGCGCGGCCATTAACCTACGGGTTCGATAGTGCATGTGAGTTAGTTAGTTTATAATACTCAGGTTTCCCCCCCCCCCAAAAAAAATGTTTGAGAATAACGTTTTCGGAAAGAGGAAAGGAATTTTTCCAATCCAGTATTATGGTTACACCACTATATTAATTTTATTTATGCTTTAGGTACGATGCAGCCATACAACCTCTCGCAATGTACTCCAGAGCATTTGCTTACCGAGGAGACAGCGGACCTTCAAAGAACAAAATGGTAAGTAAGCTCTACACCTTTTAACTCTGTGAGAACGAACTTATGAGTTTAACTCCAATCATAATAAAAGTAAATTTGTTTACATAATTTACTATATTATCCGACATAGCGGAACATTGCTCTGCTTCGTTTCTGAATGATTTACGAACTAATGCCGTATCATCTCGCGTACACTCGTTTCACGTCATTCTGTGAGTTTCAATTAATGTTTGTATGTAGGAATACTAGCAATGATGAACAATTTAAGTCCTTCATTTGCTATTTGTTCCCATCTATACATGGTTAGTATATACATCATTGCCACGCAGCAAGAGTGCTGCTCTGACTGGAGGTAAACGTTCCGTGTGTCATATAATAAATTACTTATAAATAGAAAATTTATTTGTATTTATATTTGTCTGATGAAGATATAGTGTATTGGAACAGCTGTTACGAATGTTTAATAAAATGAATAATTATGCAAATCGTATAAAACGGCGATAGTTTTGATCCATATTTGGTTCGTCTTCCGGGCTTATAGGCCGTGGTCTGGTTGTCTTCATACTCGATGTTTCGTCTACTGCTGCGGTAGACATCATCAGGAGATACTGCGTGCTCTCTGTGAACTCCTCAACAGTCGGCTGCAGACTGGCTGGTCGTTGGAAACTGTCTCTCTGTTTATAGCTAAACCCCGGGTGGAGGGGGGGT
Source organism: Diploptera punctata (assembly GCA_030220185.1). Lineage (NCBI taxonomy): Eukaryota > Metazoa > Arthropoda > Insecta > Blattodea > Blaberidae > Diploptera > Diploptera punctata. The sequence continues at coordinate 361,582 of JASPKZ010005287.1, read as the reverse complement.
TTTCTGCGCGGACCGAGTTATGCGCTGTAGTGCAGTTTGCAGAAGTCATAGGCTTCGTTGTCGTGTTATGCAGTGCTGGGATCCAAATTTTGTTTATCTTCATGGTTTCTTCTTTTTTGTTGAAGGAATTCTTATGTTTATATATTTCAATGACTTCTCTATATAGTCTGGTGTAGTAATGTGATGTTTGTGACTATTTAACTCATGCCCCAAATGGGAGTCAATGACCAATCACGTTTCAATGATTTCTGTATTACAACCAATCAGAGACGTGTTTCACGAAATAATTATCAACGTTAGGATTATCATATATTAAGCAAAGCTCCTCCTTTTTAATATTCTGAACAGGTCTGACCGTTATTTTGCAGTGACTGAGCCTATAACAAATACGGCTACCAGATTGTATATAATAGTGCTTACATGTCAACATTTGTAGCAATTGATTATACCACCAAAAAAAGAAACCACTGTTTGCACTTTCTTAAATGTATACGACATCAAAAATGAATTAATATACAGATTGATGTGTTTCATTTTTTCTCCACTAGAGAGCATTCTTACAATATTGCGTTCCTTTGGCAATAAATAGTATGATCTGGTTGCAGTGATAAACAAAAGAAGCAGTAGAAGCGTAGGCTACCTATCGTTTCTCATTAGTTTTCAAACATCACCGTTTACTTTAAATATAAAAATATTTTTAAATAACTGTAGTTAAATAATGATTTGTGAGTAAACAGCTTTATTTTATTCGTTAAATAGTCCTAACAAATGCCACTCTTGATTTCCAAATTCTCTAGATAAATTCACTCCTCACTTCGTGAGTCGTGAATTTATCGATAATTTGGAAATCACTCGTGGCATTACTTATGATAATACCTGAGTATCTTCGAATCTTATAATATGTTGTTGGTTGTTCATCAGGTGTTCCGCTACGGCCGATTTTTCATTTTGTTTTAATCTGCAGTGTCTCATGTGTTCTTGTAATCTTGTGTTGATCATTCTTTTTGTTGTACCGATATACACCTCTCCACAACTGCACGGGATACGATATATACCGGCATGACTTAAAGGATCTCTAGTGTCTTTGGCTGGGCGCAGTATATTGCTGATTTTTTGTGTTGGTTTGTAGGTTGTTGCTATGTTGTATTTCTTTAATATTCGTCCAATTTTCTCTGTTGTTGTTTTGATATAAGGTAGGTAAACCTTACCATTTGTCTCTTCCTTGTTTTCGTTTTCGGGCCTATATTTCTTGGGGTTTATGGCTCGACGAAAATCTGTTTTGCTGTATCCATTGGTAGTTTTATTTATGAAATGCATAATGGAAATCAATTGATTTTTTAAATTGACAAATGTATCCTACAAGAAAAATTGGTTTAATTTACTTAATATTTTAATAATGCAATTGAAATTTCTAATAAATAAAAATTATTTATATTTGTGTTAAAATATATAATATTATGCAATAAACTGAAAATATATAAAACTATTATTCTACCAGTTATATTATATGGATGCGAAACATGGACTCTTACTTTAAGGGAGGAAAGGAGATTACGAGTATTTGAGAATAAAGTTCTTAGGAAAATGTTTGCACCAAAGAGAGATGAACAAACAGGTGAATGGAGAAGACTGCATAACAGTGAATTACACGGTCTTTATAGGAAGCCAGATATAATAAGAACAGTTAAATCTCGTAGACTGCGATGGGCAGGACATGTGGCACGAATGGGTAATGAAAGACGTGCATGGAAGCTTCTTGTAGGAAAACCAGAACGAAAGCGTCCAGTTGGTAGACCAAGAATGAGGTGGGAGAATAACATTAACTATGATTTGAGGGAAGTAGATTATACAGGGGTTGATTGGAAAACAGTGGCTCAGGATAGGGATATATGGAGAGCTTATGGCCGCGCTGCCATGAACCTACGGGTTCGATAGTGCCAGTGAGTTAGTTAGTTATTATGTACTGTATTAACTAGATAACATTAATACAAAAGCTGTTTAATTGTCAGACTGATAGCTCCAAAATCAAAGCTCACACTGGTCAACATGATTTTTGTCTCATGAGTACCAATAGCTGTACTTAATGCAGTTTTTTATCGTGTTTTCAAATATGTATTCGTAATTTCTCCATCATCCACAGTTTTTTTATTTCAATTTTAATTAATGAATTTAAATAATATTTTTTTAAAAATAAATGTCTTTCATCCACTTTTCCATTGTAAAATAAAACCAAATGAGCTAACTCAGGAGATTTCAGCTACGGAAAAAAGATATCAAGGTAAATGGAATCCTAACATGCTGGCCGATTATTGTTGGACTATCAAGAGGGATGCCCTACAGGCGAAATATAGTAGAAAATCGTCATTTCTTACTTTCTAGGTGAGTCCGAATATTGTGTAGTTACGAATGTAGAAAATATTAAAGTCTTTGAAATTATAAATTCCTGTTTCTCGGAAACCTTGCGCGATGGAGAAAACCCGATATCATATTTGAATTTAGGATAAAAAAATACTATCAGAATCACGTATTTTTCTTCCTGAGACAAAAAAAAAATCATGTTGCTCAGTGTTATCAGCAGCACTGTACATAATATATCTTGGTGGTACTGCACAAAAATCACCGTCAATAAGAAAATTATATGTCGTAGAAAAAATCGCCTAGGCTCAGAGTTAATGGATTCCGATGTGACATTATAAGCATAAATAAGTGTCGAGTAAAAAAAAAGTTCAGTAGAAAATTCTTTAACGTTTTTAGATATTTCACTGAATAAATTTCAAAACGAGTTGGAAACTTTAAGATGTTAGAAAAGGAATAAGCGCAGAGCAGAAAATGGGATCGATCGGCGTTTTTCCAGATCGCGAGACGCTCCATACATATAAATTGCTTGCAGACGTCGTGACGTCTTGCTGAAGCTGATTTATTTTTGTGTTTTTAGCTCCCTGTGACGTATTGCTCACATTTAATCTTCTCTGCAGCTGGTGAAATTTCGCCGACTATTTAACTCATGCCCCAAATGGGAGTCAATGACCAATCACATTTCAATGATTTCTATTTTACAACCAATCAGAGTCGTGTTTCACCAAATATTTATCAGTGTTATAATTACCATATTAAAGATAGCTCCTCCTTACAATATTGCGTTCCTTTGGCAATAAATAGTATGATCTGGTTGCAGTGATAAACAAAAGAAGCAGTAGAAGCGTACCTATCGTTTCTCATTTGTTTTCAAACATCGCCGTTTACATTAAATATATAAATATTTTAAAATAACTATAGTTAAATAATGATTTGTGAGTAAACAGCTTAATTTTATTCGTTAAATAGTCCTAACAAATGCCACTCTTGATTTCCAAATTCTCTAGATAAATTCACTCCTCACTTCGTGAGTCGTGAATTTATCGATAATTTGGAAATCACTCGTGGCATTACTTATGCAAATTTTAATATCATCTTTTCCAAGTACAGTAATTTAATTAATCGTGTTGACATTTATCACTACAGCCCAATTCGTGCCTCGGCTTCCCTTAGAACTTTCTTATAGACATCTCTGTCTCCAGGAATCAGCCACAATTCCTCGATTATGGCTGCCCTAAATCCTCCAACGCAGTCTCGGTCATCCCACATTACTTTGTCCTTCATATTTACAGTGACAACACAACAATCTGCCAGAATACAAGCTGCTGAAATGAGATTCCTCAGACCAATAGCAGGATATCAAAGAACAGACAAAAAACACAACAAAGAATAAGACATCAACTAAAAGTAGAGGAATTAAACACAACAATAGAGAAATACAGAACAAACTGGAAAGAACACTTGGTAAGGATGACTGAAAAGAGAATACCCAAAGCAGCATACAACTGTTCACCACAAGGAAGAAGACGTTTGGGAAGACGAAGGAAAAGATGGAAAGAGCAGCAATTTGGAGCCGGGACAGGCTAGTAAATAAGCCAAACCGTGAAGAAGAAGAGGAAGAAGAAGAAGAAGATGATGATTTTCTTGGGTACTTTGTGTTCAGTCATTCTTTGTAAGTGCCCTACCCATCGCAATCTCGAAACTTTAATTTATGTAAGCACATCATTAGACTCATACAATTGATAGAGTTAAGAGGTATACTTATCTTATATTCCATTCTCCTTTGTCACATATTGGGCCATAATTTTTTTTAATATATTATTTTAGATTAACTCAGTCTTGACATATCGGTCTTGGAAAAGGTCCATGTTTCACTGCCGTATATTAATATTGGTTTTATCAGAGTTTTATATAGAATCGCATTGAAATTAAACAAAAAAAACATAGGTACATGTCCTTCTGGATATGTCATTGGATATACACTCTCCGATGACTCCCAAATCCATTGGCGTATTTTAAAGTTAAACTTCCAGGTGAGAGAATTCGTGTTACGATTGTTAGCAGTTAAATATAATATATACTAGATTATTTCGACGTTAATTCTCGTTTAAGAATTCAGAAACTTGAAAAGAAGTAAAAGAAACTTACATCTGTCGCTAAGACGGAGCTAAGAGAGATTACTGAAGTGTTCGGATATATGGTCATAACGGCGGATGTTGAAAATAAAACGAACGCAAGCATTGTGAACACGCTGCATTGTCTGTAACAAGTCGAAGTGTATGTCATTATGATATAACGTAATCGAAGTGTGGCAACACAAGATTCTGCACAAGCGTTTGCTTTAATGGAACAGGGAGACATTTCTTTAAAGTCTATGATAATGTAAAACGGAGAAATTATTTTTACAGAAGCTTCACTTGTGTTTGCCAAGTTAAATTTGGGTCTAGATAAAATCCAAGATCTAGTATTAAAGAAGAAAGAATAAAGGAGTAAAATCTGTCAGTAGTTAATCCAGAACTATCAGAAAGACAAATGTAAACATCAATGTTAACTATGGAAAAAAATTGCCAATTTCTGTTTATATTTTAAAGAGGTTTCAATGCCTCTGTAATACGCTCTTTACACAACTCACGGGGAGATCTGAGTCGATTGCACAAGTAAATCTAAACGACCATGGATTTACATTTTTTTAAATAGTTAAGTACACAATAAAAAAGTGAAACGATGGTAGTGTTTTAGACTTTGTTTCTGCAATTTGTCCATAAAGAACTGGTTCGCTTAATGGGCACTGAATAATGTGGTAACTGTGGCAATAGTTCTCAGCCCCAAAATGCCATATCCGATCCGATTGAGGGTCTTTCCACTTTTCAGCGGTTGCCCTTTTACCAGCCGGCTGCTGGCCCTTCACATCCACATGTGTCAATCACAGAGGTAGATGATCAACAGCCAATGTAGGGGTGACATATGGTTAGCATGTCGAGTCTCCCAGCCGTTATAGCTGGTTCCTCAACCTGGAGCCGCTACTTATTGTAGCTACCCAATTGCCTCACGATGCTGGGTGGTCACCGGTCCCATACTGGCCGAAATACCATGAGAAAATTTCTTCCCCCATGGAGACTCGAACCAGCGCAAGTCCCGTAGCTCTGCGCCAAGGCTTCCTACCTTAACCGCTCGGCTACGGCGCGGGACAAATGCCATATCCAAGGCTCTAATTACATACCTTGATTTAATTAATCAGCGATACTTTGTCAGAGAACGCATTTATTAATAATGCCTGACACTTTTTAAGGAAATCTCTGAACGTTGCACGATACGCAATTCTGTATGAGTAATCTAGCGATACAATCCAAAAATTTGCAATCCTCGCCTGGTTCACAGACATTAGACGATAACGATGATGATAATTAAAAATATATGACGCGTGAAGCCTGGTATGCCAATCAGAGACGGTCGATCATCTAGTCAGGATAAGGGATGTTAGTTGGTAGGGATATCGAGTTCCTCAGCCATTATATAGGCCTAGTCTGTCCCTATAATCTGTAGAGAAGCTGTTCGAAAAAAAAGCTATCTACGCAGGAGGCGGGCAAAAATGCACCGCCAACGAGGCTACGGGAGGAAGTGCAGGAGTGAGAACAGATCACGTGACATTACTAATTTTGCTTTTGAGCTTCAAGCGAGAAAGATGTCTAATCGGAAAGGTGGCGAATTTATCTACACATTCACGGACGACTATAGATAGTTTTCTCAACCTAGAGCCGTTTTATTGTAATTACTCAAATCCCTCGCGATTCTTGGTAGGCACCGGTTCCATACTGACTGAAAATTCTTCTTATTCTTCTTCGTCTCGGTTTAGGCTTATTTACTAGCCTGTTCCGACTCTAAATTGCTGTTGTTTCCATCTTTTTTTGGTCTTCCCAAATTACTTCTTCCTCGTGGTGAATAGTTGTATGCTGCTTTTGGTATTCTATTCTCAGTCAACCTTGTTAAGTATTCTTTCCACTTTGTTCTGTATTTCACTATCGTTATGTTTAATTCCTCTACTTTTAGTTGTATTATTTATATGTCATGTATTTTGTCTGTTCTTTGATACCCTGATATTGGTCTGAAGAATTTAATTTCAGCAGCTTGTATTCTGGCAGATTGTTGTGTTGTCACTGCCCATGTTTGGGATCCATAAGTAATAATAAGAACTGCCATTGTCTTGTATAATTTCATTATAGAGTCTTTCCTCGCTTTATTTTTCAAAGTTCTTTTTAGTGTTCCTATTATATAATTAAACTTATTTAGTTTGTTATTTATATCTGTTTCCGCTGTGCATGATATTTCGCAACCTAGGAAGTTATATCTTACGATCTTCGAAAATTCATGAAAAAATGGTTCTTCCCTCATGAGGTCTTGAGACAGTTCCAGTCCCATAGCTCTGCACGAAGGCATGCCCATAAACCTTTCGGCTACAGCGCGGGTCTATACTGATGATGATTATTATTATTTAATACAGATTATCAATGTTTAGACATCTTTCTGTGCCTAAATTTTTATTTTCCTTCTCCACTGGTCCCTATCCATCCACTCCATGTCAACTAGTCTTCTTGTTATTTCAGTTATTTCTTGTGTCCATGAGTTTCGAAGTCTTCCTTATTCTCTTCTTCCATGTGGACATAATTCCAATGTTTTTCTGGGTAACCTTTCCTCTTGCATTCGTCGTACGTGGCCATACCAATTAAACTGCTTATATATTATAATCTATTCCTGAATATTTAATATTCATTTTTTCTCGTGTGACTTTATTTCGTATTTTTTTCAAATTTGAACATCTTGCTGCTCTTCTCAAGAAATCCATATCAATTGAGATTTTTGTTTGTTACAAGTTTTTGTTGAACTCTCATGCTTCAGCTCCATATGCGACAATTCCTCTCACTATTAAATTATATATTTGTAATTTATTTTTCCTGATTATATGTCTGTTCCATAGGACACAATTTAACATATCTGTCAATGCTCTATCTTTACTTATTCCGTTCTTAATATCACTTTCTTGCCTATCCTTTTTATGTAATTTTATCTCCAAATAACACTGAGCAACAAAAACAATTTTTTTTTTGTCTCAGAAAGAAAAATACGTGATTCTGATAGTATTTTTTTCTCCTGAATTCAAATAAGATATCGGGTTTTCTCCATCATGCAAGATTTCCGAGAGACAGGAATTTATAATTTCAAACACTTTAATGTTTTCTACATTCATAACTACACAATATTCGAACATTCGGACTCACTTAGAAAGTAAGAAATGACGATTTTCTGCTATATTTCGCCTGTGGAGCATCCCTCTTGATGGTCCAACAATAATCGGCCAGCATGTTAGGATTCCATTTGCCTTGATATCTCTTTTCCATAGCTGAAATCTCCTGAGTTAGCCCATTTGGTTTTATTTTACAATGGACAAATGGACGAAAAAACGTTTATTAAAAAGAGTTATTTAAATCCATTAATTGGAATTGAAATAAAAAACTGTGGGTGATGAAGAAATTCCGAATACGTATTTGAAAATACGATAAAAAACTGCATTAAATACAATTATTGGTACTCATGAGACAAAAATCATGTTGACCAATGTAATCAAATTCTTCACATCTGATCTTCTATTATTAAATATTCAAGTTTCAGCTCCATATCCCATATAAAATGTTTTTTTCTACATGTATTTTCAATAATAATAATAATAATAATAATAATAATAATAATAATAATAATAATAATAATAATAATAATAATAATAATACATTAAGTAGGAATTATGGGTATTCTGCTGTGAAAATGACATTAGCTGTAAGTTTGTGATTAATTAAAGAAGCGAGATGCATACAGAGGTTATTATAGCATCCTCCCCCGGTTTTCACCACCGGGGTATTGTTGTTATGGTAGTGTCAAAACGAGGCTTGTCGGTCCCCTAGTAACAAATGAAACAGCGGGTCCGGCCCATGATTTATCTACGTCACTGTACGTGATGCATGGCTGCCTATCTCTGATACATTCATATTTATGTGTTCAAGATATCAGCTATGCTCTCCACTGCACAATTCTTACGTTCGCTGTATGAGTGAGCATGTAAAAAATAGAAGTAAAACACAATATAAAAAATTAATTCTAATGGGCACAGATACTAGAGTATTTCAATAGCTTATTCTTACATTAAAATGTCATGTAATTTTTAACATTGTGCTCACAGTTTGTGTAGAAATTAGAATGTTTCGTTCGGCAACTCTAAAAACTATGTCTTATTAATATGTTTTACTCCAATATGCATTTGTTTACTATTCTATTTAGAATTTATGGTGATTTTTAAGTTGATATATATTTACCTTGACTATTTAACTCATTCCCCAAATGGGAGTCAATAACCAATCACATTTCAATGATTTTTATTTACAACCAATCACAGTCGTGTTTCGCCTAAAATTTACCAACTAAAGTTTATCATAATAAAGAAAGCACCTCCCTTTTAACATTCTGAATAGGTCATAGCATTATTTTGCAGTGACTGACCCCTAAGAAATACGGCTACCAGATTATATATATAGTGCATGAATGTCAACACGTAGCGCATATGTGAGATAATATTAAAAAAAAGTAACAATTGATTATACCAAAAAAAAAAAAGAAACCACTGTTTGCACTTTCTTAATCGAATTATTTTCCAGGAAATGACACAGAAAAATATAATTGACATATTTATATCATAGGACATCGGAAATTAATTAATACCTATAACGTTGGTTATAAATTTCTCTACTATGGTGCATTCTTACAACATTGCGATCTTTTGGCAATAAATAATATTATGATCTGGTTGCAGTGATGAACAAAAGAAGCAAATGAAGCGTACCATTGGTTTCTCATTTGTTTTCAAACATCGCCGTTTACATTAAATATATATATATATATATATATTAAAATAACTATAGTTAAATAATGATTTGTGAGTATACAGCTTAATTTTATTCGTTAAATAGTCCTAACAAATGCAACTCTTGATTTCCAAATTATGTGGATAAATTGGAAATCACTCGTGGCATTACTTACGAAAAAGATGTTTACCTTTGTTTTTAAATTATTTATCATAAAACAGAAAAAATTATTATTATAAATCAGGAAAAAACTGAATAAGTTAAAGATGATGATCGATCCCTATTCTTTCAGCTAGGGACGTGGATGCTCCCCTAATGGAACGTTTCTTAACCAGACTATTATATAATCATCGTCGTCTCTCCTAGGATTAGGCAATCGCCTGTTCCGACTTCATAATGCATCACCCCAAAGTTTTCTAGGTCTTCCAAAATCGCGTCTTCCTCTTGCTTGATCTTTTCTTGTCAACACGGATATCTCTCCTTACTCATTCCATTCATGTGATCAATCCACTTTTGTCTATAATTAGTGACCTTATTCAATAAATGCTACACGTTAAATTTTTCTCTTATATCCTCACCTCTAATTCTATCAAGTTTTGTACACCCTTTAACTTGTCTGAGGAACCTCATCTCTGTCTGTATTCTATCTTTCTGTTTTATCGTTGGAGCCCAAGTTTCACGTCGATACAATATTGTGGGAAATCCCATAACTTATACATTTTTTTTCTTTTTTCAGACTGTTATAGGTACGCTTATTACGCATAGATGGCAGCGAATAACATGTGGTTAGTACATCGCCTCAAGGAGATATCTATTAAGAACACTGAGCAACAAAACATAAACTTTTTTTTGTCTCAGAAAGAAAAATATGTGATTTTGACTGTATTTTGTTTTCCTGAATTCAAATATGATATCGGTTTTTGTCCATCACGCAAGGTTTCCGAGATACAGGAATTTATAATTTCAAACACTTTAATATTTTCTACATTCGTAACTACACAATTTTCAAACATTCGGACCCACCTAGAAAGTAAGAAATGACGATTTTCTGTATATTTCGCCTGTGGAGCATCCCTCTTGATGGTCCAACAATAATGGGCCAGCATATTAGGATTCCATTTCCCTTGATATCACTTTTCCATAGCTGAAATCTCCTGATGAAAGGGTTCCCCGTGTTCATCGCTCACTCGACAAATGGACGAAAAAACGTTTAATAAAAAAATAATTATTTGAATCCATTAATTGAAACTGAAATAAAAAAACTGTGGGTGATGGAGAAATTCCGAATACATATTTTAAAACACGATAAAAAAACTGCATTAAAAACAACTATTGGTACTCATGAGACAAAAATCATGTTGACCAGTGGAATCTGAGTGATTAATTTATTCAGAGACATTTTATCCAAGCTAGAAGCTCTTTTATGAGCCTGTAAACCTTCAGAGTCGGGGCACACGGCTTAAAGTCCCTCCCAGAGAAGGAGTTCCTTTGATTTATCCATCCTAAAAAAAAAAAAAATCGCCCCGGTCGGGTTTGAACACGCGACCCTTGGTACCAGAGGCAATGAACATAACTACTAGATCATTGCGACAGATAATAAGTTAAATAAATTATAAATCCCTGGAAAATACCACCGGAGAGCTAAGACCAATCTTCACTGTGGTCAACTGATAAATCATTTCCTTAGAGGCAGTGAAGCTGGATTTGATACCCATCAAAATAAGATTCCTAGATGAACTTTTTAAAATTTGTACGACTATTTAACTCATGTCGCAAATGGTAGTCAATGACCAATCACGTTTCAATGAATTCTGTTTTACACCAATGACAGTCGTGTTTCACCTCGCTCTTTATCGATTTCTCTTTATCAGCTCCTGCTTTTGTGATAAAGAAAGCTGCTTCTTTTATAATATTCTGAACAGGTTAGACCATTATTTTTCTCCAACTAATACATTGAATATAGCAAATAATGAATAGATTCAGTGATTTTACTGAGTTGTTTATTCAATATATAAATGATTAACCTATAATGTTGATTACAATAGTTTGATGTGTTTCATTATTTCTCCACTAGAGTGCATTCTTACAATATTACGATCATATTTGGCAATAAATAATATGATCGAGTTGCAGTGAATATACATAACCTCACATTTCTAATTTGTTTTCAAACATCGCCGTTTACATTAACTATATAAATATTTTAAAACACCGGTAACTATATTCAAATAATTATTTTTTTAGTAAAGAGCTTAATTTTATTCCTTAAATAGTCCTAAGAAATGCCACTTCGTGAGTCGTGAATTTGTCGATAATTTGGAAATCACTCGTGGCATTACTTATGATAAATATCAGGTAACATTAAAGCCCAAACAGGATCCGATAACTTCGTCATCATATTAGCTTTGTTTAGGGATGATACATTTACTCCAGAAATATTAATTGTAACTTTAACCAGTAGGAATGTGTGAATGTATGAGATGTTTTGTCATAAATGTTCATATTATCTCGTAAGTGGCCTTGATTTTCCGTTGATATCTCATCCGGTGAGACCTGTCATGTACGTTTCAGACTTCATACCTATCTAAAAATCTCAAACATAATGTTTGTTATTGCGGGGAATAGAAACAGAAATTAGTTTTACAAACTGTAACCATTATATTAGGATCTGTAAATTCTACGGTGCAAAATGATGCACGGTGTAAAAACTAAGCCATAAATTCAGTTTTACAAAGTTATACTGTCTGTTTCCTATTGTTCCTGGCCATGCTCCAGATATACAATGTTGCACAGAGAACCAGTGAAATATACTCTTTAGGATGACTTATTTATATACTTACTTATAGGAGAAAACTTTGGAATCTTGTATCATATAAACTACGTAATACCTGTAAATTTGCGTATTCATATTATATATTTTTTGTAAAATATATTCATATAATACATTTATGTTATAGGCTAAACTCTTATTGGCAGGGCATGTGGCACGAATGGGGAATGGAGAGGTGCATGGAAGATTCTTGTAGGAAAAGCAGAGGGAAAACGTCCAGTTGGTAGACCAAGAATTAGGTGGGAGAATAACATTAACGTCCCGCGCCGTAGCCGAGCGGTTAAGGTAGGAAGCCTCGGCCAGTATGGGACCGGTGCCCACCCAGCATCGTGAGGCAATTGGGTAGCTACAATAAGTAGCGGCTCCAGGTTGAGGAACCAGCTATAACGGCTGGGGGACTCGACATGCTAACCACATGTCACCCCTACACTGGCTGTTGATCATCTACCTCTGTGATTGACACATGTGGATGTGAAGGGCCAGCAGCCGGCTGGTAAAAGGACAACCGCTGAAAAGTGGAAATACCCTCAATCGGAATCGGTTAGTCCCGCGCCGTAGCCGAGCGGTTAAGGTAGGAAGCCTTGGCGCAGAGCTACGGGACTTGCGCTGGTTCGAGTCTCCATGGGGGAAGACATTTTCTCATGGTATTTCGGCCAGTATGGGACCGGTGCCCACCCAGCATCGTGAGGCAATTGGGTGGCTACAATAAGTAGCGGCTCCAGGTTGAGGAACCAGCTATAACGGCTGGGGGACTCGACATGCTAACCACATGTCACCCCTACACTGGCTGTTGATCATCTACCTCTGTGATTGACACATGTGGATGTGAAGGGCCAGCAGCCGGCTGGTAAAAGGACAACCGCTGAAAAGTGGAAATACCCTCAATCGGAATCGGTTAGTCCCGCGCCGCCGTAGCCGAGCGGTTAAGGTAGGAAGCCTTGGCGCAGAGCTACGGGACTTGCGCTGGTTCGAGTCTCCATGGGGGAAGACATTTTCTCATGGTATTTCGGCCAGTATGGGACCGGTGCCCACCCAGCATCGTGAGGCAATTGGGTAGCTACAATAAGTAGCGGCTCCAGGTTGAGGAACCAGCTATAACGGCTGGGGGACTCGACATGCTAACCACATGTCACCCCTACACTGGCTGTTGATCATCTACCTCTGTAATTGACACATGTGGATGTGAAGGGCCAGCAGCCGGCTGGTAAAAGGGCAACCGCTGAAAAGTGGAAAGACCCTCAATCGGAATCGGTTATAGTTCCCGTACTAAGTAGGTAATTTTTAATATTACAGTATAGTTATTTCGTGATTTAAAGGTTGGCAACCCCGAAATTTAGGAAATTGAACTTTCAATCATGGTCGCCTTTGCTGTAAGTACGACAGAACGCAGTATCGTGCAAAAACATATGCCGTGTATAACCTATTCCTCAGGTCGTTATTCACTTACTGCTAAACTTATTTGTGCGTTTTTGCTATTTTTCTTGTACTGGCAATTGACTGTCTTCTTCACTAGAGTATTGATGTGTACATTACTTTTAACCACTCTGTATTCCTGGTGATTTATGAGAATTTTATGTGATTTAAACATGGCGTCGGTGACAATCAGAATCCAGGAAAGTTGTTACCGTTTGTTGTGACCAGATATACCACTCTCAGTAATAAATACATAGAGATATTGCACTTGTCTCTCGTTGATAGGCTAAATGCAGTTTGTTTTCTGGAATTAGCGTCACCTGGGTTGGTTGTTTTTGTGAGCATTTGACAGCAGCACATTGTTGCATTACAAAGAGCTATGAAATGCGGAATTCCACATACTGCAGTAAATGTAGAGTTATAGCTTTTAATTTGTGCCACATTACATGTTCTATTATGTGCATTTTATTATCGTATTTCGTATTCAAACTTAGTTATCATTACAATTATATTATCTAAATTTGGAACGACGGTGCTTTTGAAACAGAAAGGGTTACATTATTTCAGCATAAAACGAGATATTAACGTGAATTTGCATGTTTTATTATGTAATTACATCACGCAAAATGGTGAGCTTTGAGGAAGGATGTAAATTTATTATTAAAATGAAGATTTTATATTTGTAATTTCTCATTATACTCATATTAGAATTTTCTATTATGCTTACAACATTAATGCGGCTATATTTTAATAAAATATGTAAAACAAGTGGCAGCTCAGTGGCGCAAGCGCTGACGCTTGCCTCTCACCATTGGCGGCTCGATATTGAGTCTTTTTTTTTTCCATTTGGGTTTCATTGTGGATAAAACGGAGCTTAGTCAGATTTTTCTCGGGGTTTCTTCCTTTTTCCCCTGCCATAAACTTCATTCCACCATTTCTCCATATTCATCTCATCCATTTCGTTCATCCGCTCCTGTGACGGTGCGCCGGGTTGGTCGGTCTTCATCTCAACTCATCCCTCGATCCGACCCTGAATTGGACACGGATTGAGGATATTATATGTAAAACAGGTGAAGTGCGAAGAGCAGAACGTGTATTTTTATATATCTGAGTATCTTTTGTTATTGGCTTGGTTCCATAGACATCTTATGTTTACTCTTATTCACACTAACAACCATAAATATTTATAAAATATTTGTGTGATCGTATGTATATTTATATTAAATTTAAAGGCGCTACATGAGGAATATTCCAAAAAATACTAACAAATTAGGATATCACTATGGTTACTCTATACAAATTGCAGTCTTGAATCTTAGAATGGGGGGGGGGGGAAATTATATCGCTTATTCTCGATTAACTTCGGTTACATCTCGTGCTACCAACATATTTATTCACGTTTGTGCCATATAATTCTTGGTTCTCCCATTAATATTGCAATCCATAAAGCACTCAAAAATATAATGTATACACAAAATGGACAAATATAAGGTTTGGTCAGGTTTTGTTTATTTTTTAAACTATAAGACTGTTTGTTATTCTTCTAGTTTTTAACGAATTCCAGTAAGTTGGCTACCCTGTTGAAATCATAAATACCCGAGAAATCGACGAGTGTAATAATAATAATAATACATGCAATCGTAGAAGTCTGAGCAAGGAAGATTTTTAATTACATAACACTGGTCTACAAAAATAATTCTTTTGTCTTCTACTGAGGAAATGCTATTTTATGCTGAACGCGATGCGCTGATTCCAGATCTGCAATCAGATTTATCCTAGCATGTCAGGTTGTTGAGTTATGGGAACCTAAAAATAATCGGAAATCTTACTATTCAATAGTTATTTAGTTATATTAATTTATCGTAAAGTCATTGGTATAAATTATATTATATTACTTTAAATAATTTTATGAGAATATAAAAACTTTCAATTAGTAGTAGGCACTAAAATATATATTAAATGTGCTTAGCGACTTTGCTTTTCCGCCTATGTTGGAATGTAGTTGATCGCTGTAGAAACCAGCAGAAATCACCAATCATACTCGGGCCATATTGACCCTGGTACCTGGATTCCATCGTTGATATGTCCTGATGGAATCTCTCACCATGTTCATCACTCACAGCCCCGAGATTTGTAGGAAAAAAGTCAAGATGAGAATGTTAAAAGTGCATTTTTAAAGACAATCGACAACCCAGATTCTGAAATGCTCTAAGCATGTTATGCACTAGCTCAACATAGTTTCAGCTCGATAATTTCCTAGAAACCTTGTTGTCACAAGTGCAAATGATTCACAAGCTTCGAGTCCAAGATCATTTAGTTTTGTCCTGAACGTTGTGTCACACATCAACTGTCGGATCTCTGGTCCAATAAAAATTCCCGCCTTCAATTTTTCATCACTCTTCATTCTCCCAAACTTCTCTTTCACATCCTTAAAACCATTCACCTCATGATTCAGCAACCTCACAAAGTTCTTCATGAGGCCCAGTTTAATATGAAGGAGTGGAAGAAATATCTTCTCTGCGTCAACAAGCGCTCTTATATTTCACATTGTTTATCCCCACAGTCATTTCAATCCTTGGAGGCCACTGTTGAATATTGAAATGCTTACTGTTATCTCGGCTATCCCGCAAACACAGAAAGCTCAACTGTAGACCAAGTAGAAGTGATATAACTTTCAAATCTCGGCAAATGTTGTGTAGTTAATCACTTGCAGAAGGATCTTCGTGGATTCGTATGTCTCCTTCAATCCGGTAGCATGAGCTATAGGGATTGATGGTTTGTTGTTACCATTCTGTAACAAAACACATTTTAAGCTCAGTTTGGATGAGTCAATGAACAACCTCCAATCAAGAGGTTCGTGTACATATCCTAATTGTTTCATGAGGAAATTTACATCATTACAAAAATACAAAGAATTACTTTCTGTATTAAAAAAGGCAGTTTCTTATTGCGGTCTCTATAAAGCGTGACTGTAGTACCATTCTTTAATAAATTTCACTTCTTCAGTCTAGATGCTAAGAGTTCACACTTCTCTTTTGAAAGAGAAAAATCCCTGATTAAGTCATTGACATCATCTTGATTTAACAAATGAGGTTTAGAATTCTCTAACTCATATACACGAAATTCGTCGTGTGAAGAGCTTTCTATTTCTTACTCGTCTTCATGGGAGAAATCGGCAATACAATCTTTGGGAGGAAGTGCTATAGGATTCTCTGAATCATGAGGAACTGGTTTCCGAGCAGATTCACAATTTGGATATAAAATTTTGAATTTATTTTTCTTCGAAAACCCAGCAATTTTTGTCATGCAAAATAACAATCTGTGGTGTGGTTCTTTTGCTTACGCCATATCATTGGCACAGTAAAAGGCAGAGATTTTCTATTACCAGATAGGATTGCATAAGACATAAGGTGCAACAATATTGGGGTGCCCAACTTTGTAATGGCCCCTACTCTATATTCAAAATAGTGCCTGTAAGCAGTCTTCTCTTTACTTGTTATCTTCTTACGCTGGCCGTGTGGTGTATATTTCCCACAGATATAGCAGAAATTGTCCGGATGGTTAACACAGCTTCTGTTTTTCTTCATATTAATGAAATTCCGAAATTAAATTGATCGCCGACATCAATGAAAGCAGTATATTAAAACTTTCACATATGAACCTCTTAACCTAAATTACTAGAATGACAAATCAATACTGCATTTGGTATGCAACAGTATTAAATCATTAACAGAAAAATTTTAAATAATTATGTAGAGTATACATACATTAGGGGCACGCCGTAGCGTAGTGGTTAAGGCACTGCGCTACAAGCCGGAAGGTCGAGGGTTCAAGTCCCGGTGGGGTCAGGATTTTTAAACTGACCAAAACCTTCTGGCGGCACTATGGTCCTGGGGTCGACTCAGCCTCTAAAGGAAATGAGTACCAGACGCTTGTTCTGGGGTAAAGGCGGCCGTCACGCAGGGCTGACATCCCGGCTGACATCAAGTGCCGATTGTCCAGAAAAAGTGGGAGCCTTAACCTCCCACTACCCCAAGGGCCTCCTGAGGCCTGTAGTGGGAATACTTTACTTTTTTATACATACATTACAGTGCTATAAGGAACAAAATGCTACTGATATTACTCCTCTTATACGGTATCACACACAAGAACTCACTATAGTTATAGTGGGGGAAAATAAAAAATTGGAGGGAAAATGCATACCCCTGGTGAGTAGATACTGAAATGTTAAAACAAAATATTTATAAATTATTATCAAGGAAGCCACAGTCACA
Organism: Diploptera punctata; assembly: GCA_030220185.1. Lineage (NCBI taxonomy): Eukaryota > Metazoa > Arthropoda > Insecta > Blattodea > Blaberidae > Diploptera > Diploptera punctata. Next base: position 343,805 of record JASPKZ010005287.1, on the reverse strand, counting down.
ACATATATGATCCCATTTATCTAGAGAAGCAATAATGAAATTAAGAAATTAACAAATAATTAAATATTAATGAAACGTATCTAAATACAAAATAAATGTAAAAATTAAAACATGTAATTATAATAAAATTGTGACGTGCTAGATAAAAACGAACTTCAGATCTGTAACCAGCACACTCGAATTAGGTTAGATACACTTGTTTTTGTTCAGTAGCAAAATCACTCCCACGCTCGTGGCATAATTACAAATTGTTCTTCGTTAGGGTTAAGCTTTGCTGACTTAATAAAATATTCTAAGCTGCAATAGTTTTATCACGTATGTCTATGTGAGTGCATGCTAATTTGAACTTGGTGAATATCTGTACTATACAGTGTGCCGTTAAGTAAACCATGCTGCACTGATCAAAAAAGTAAAAATGACCTTTAGTGTTTAGGGTTTAACAGTTTTGTGTTAATATTTTGATGATGGGAGCGATGATAGTGAAGTAGAACGACTAGCAGTATCTTTGGAATAAACTCGGGTAAAATAATTTACATCTCGTAATAGATTAACATGCTTTCAAGCAACCATATTTAGGGTCTACTTACAATTATATATTTCATATTGCACTCCTTGATTATTGTAAGAAGTGCTGTCATACCGCACGAGGTCAAGCAAAGTAGATAGGACCACACTGCATGTTTGGCTATTGACTCTGCCATATGCAGGAGGCTTGATTCTTTTAATATTATTAAGAACTTATCCCACTACTTAAATCACTCCTTTGCAGGTCATATCAGGTATTATACAGGGTGAAAATTATTTAAACCGACAAACTCTGGGAGGTTGTAGGGGGCACCAAAACAAACATTTTTCCCTAATGCCGTTTTTTCCTATGATGAGTATTTAAACCGGTAGAGGGCGTATTACGCTCTTCAGTTGTCATGACTGCAACTGCTGTTGTTGGTAGGAATTGTTTTGTCCACCAGTGTAGTAGTGAATTGTATCTGTTTACTAATGGAGCGACACACCTGGAGTGAGTACACTGATACGTGTGGGCCGGTATTGTTGGGGACTGTTTTATTGGGACATATCTCCTACCTAGGCCATTAAATTGCAGGAACTATTACAATTTTCTCTCCAGACCATTGTCAGATTTGCTGGAAGACGTCCCGCTCCCTACAATACAACGCATGTGGTTCCAACATGACGGGGCGCCGGCACATTTCAGTCGTATGCGTCGATTCTGGAACCAACGGTTTTCAGAAAAATTGATTGGCAGAGGTGGTCCTGTACCATGGCCTGCTCGGTCCCCAGATATGACCCCTTTGGATTTTTTTGTGTGGGGAGAGATACGCAACCTTGTATACACAACTCCTGTTGCATCAGAAAAGGATCTGGTTGCCCGGATAATAGCAGCAGCAGGAGCAATTAACGATACTCCTGGAGTTTTTGCTCGTGTTAGACAGAACATGATCCGCCGGTGTAACCTTTGTTTACAAGTCAATGGAGGCATTTTTGAACCTCTATTGTAATTTAAGTAATTGCGTTGTGTTAATGTGTTGTCTCGTGGTAATAAAAAATGCAAAAAGTGTTTGTTGGTTTAATTAATTTGCCACCAGAGAAATCTTCCTCTACTGGTTTAAATAATCCTTATAGGAAAAAATGACATTAGGGAAAAATATTTGTTTTGGTGTCCCCTACAACCTCCCAGAGTTTGTCGGTTTAAATAATTTTCACCCTGTATATTGAGTTAGTTATTCAAATTCAAGGCCGAACAATCTTAAGAACTTCGTTTGTTAAAAGAAATTACATTGGTTACCTCGAAAGCAAAATAAGACACATCCTATGATCTTGGCGTCCTAAAGAATGCTACCTTGTACATAAATCCTGATCACAGCCCTCAGATTATAGAAATGCATAAATATTAGACCAAGTTTTTATCATTTAGGCTATTTCTCATGTTTATTATTACTTTCATGGTATTATTACGTCTTTTAATTTTGTCACGTACAATATTATTAATTGAATATGTTGACATATTTAATATTATCTGAGCTGTAAATAAGCGCTAACACTCAAATATCCTAAGTTTAATTCGGATATCTGACTACTTTATGTACCTCTCATGAGCATTCTTGGAAAAACAATTTTTTTAAGAACTGATGAAAAAGATAAATATCGTCACAAAAATTACGATTCAAGTGGAAGGGGAAGCTTTTATATGTACAATTATTTTATTCATATGAATTACAGGTTTAAGTACTTTGACATCATTACTGACTGTGAAAACATCACATGGATAAACTCAATTTCAACTATTTAAATGATAAATGTTTAAGATTTTTGGGTGATTTTTAAAACATTTTAGATCATAAAGATCCGGGATTTATTTAATAAATTATCTCTGACTAATTCTGCAATAGATACGTCGGTTGCTTAGTAGGCTATGATTTGGGAAAAAGAGGCTCTTCCAAATGAATGGAAAAAATCTATTATCGTACCAATCTCTCCATCCATAATATTTCTGCCCGATTGCAGGTCCTTCACTGCAATCATAGCATTTTCATGTTATGCTTGCAGCTTTACTAGGAAATTGTAGGTGTGGTAGCTTCCCGTTGCTTTTCACACTGGTGAAGGATGATGATGATAATGATAATACCAATCTCTAAGAGATGATTATAAGAAGTCAATAAAAGACCCAAATCACCAAATTAAAATTTAAAAGAGTCAACTAGTTTCAATAGCGAAGCTATCATTTACAATTCAAAAATTAGTCTTGAAAATGATAGCTTCGCTATTGAAACTAGTTAGCGATTTTAAAATTCAATTTGGTGATTTGGCTCTTTTATTGACTTCTTATAATATAAATTTATCACTAAGAAGATCCTTCTATTGTGTTAATCTAAAATGTCAGATAAAATTTATTACAATAACAACGGGGACTTCTCATTATTTCCAACTATGTAAAAGATATCGTATAAATGTACAGTATAAGTGTCTATTCTTATTTCCTACATTGATGACGTAATAAATAATCAATGGATTTAGAAGAAATAGGTTTACAGTAGAAAAAATATTTAGTGTAAGGCATATTTTAGAAAATAAATTTAATATAATGACACTGTACACCAACTACACATAGACTTCAAAAAAGGATACAAAATTGTATAATATCCTGATGGGCTTCGGAAATCTTAAAAAGTTATATTTATAGGAATGTGTTCAAATTGCACGAAGACTAGACCCCTGGTATGCAAATAGTTTCCAGAATTTTTTTTTGAAATTCAAAATGGGTTAAACAAGGAGATGCACTATAGCCTCTACTCTTCAGTTTTGTACTAGGGCATGACATTAAATCTTTAAGGAAAATATAAAAGACATACAATTCACTGGTATCAATAAGTCGTTGGTATATGCTGATAATGTTATTAAGCGATATCGAGGATGTATACTAAGAGCCAACACGCACACTCTATTGAGTAACACTAAAAATGTGGCTGGAATTGAACACCAACAAAACTAAATACAGAGTCATTGAAAAAGGTGCAGCAATTTCAAACGTTCATAGTTCAGGAACTATTTGAGATATTAAGACGAGTATTTTTGTAAAATTCGCCAACTCAATTGTTTTCCTACCTTAGAATGTTTCTATGTGCACTCCGTTGTTGCTTTGCAAACTTCCACCCGATAGTCGATTTCGGCCCAACAGCGCTGGATCATCGCAGGCGTGATTGTTACAACAGCATCGACGATCCTTTGCCTTAAATGTTGCAGATCTCTGTTCGGTTCAGTGTACACAATGTTTTTTACGTATCTCCATAAAAACGTCTAGGGATGTCAAGTAGGGGTTTCTTGAAGGTCATTGATAGTATCGGAGATGTTTACTTAGACGTGCTAAACAGTACGTTTTCCCGCAAGTAGAGCAAATTGAAGAAGAAAATAACGTAACGTTATTCTTTCAACAAGATGGCGCGCCACTACACTTTTCCAAACAAGTTCGAGACGCTCTGCAGCAAAATTCCCTGATCGTTGGATTGGTAGGTCCGGTCCTATCCAGTGGCCTCCTAGAAGCCCCAACTTGGCACCCCTAGACCTTTTTATGTGGATACGTAAAAAAACATTGTGTACAGTGAACCGATCAGAGATCTGCAACATTTAAGGCAAAGGATCACCTTTGCTGTTGCTACAATCACGCCTGCGATGATCCAGCGCTGTTGGGCTGAAATCTACTATCGGGTGGATGTTTGCAGAGCATCCAACGGAGCGTATATAGAAACATTCTAAGGTAAGAAAAAAACTTTTTGAGTTGGTGAATTTAACAAAAAAAATGCTCGTTTTAATATCTCAAATAGTTCCTGAGCTATGATTGTTTGAAATTGCTGCAATATTTTTCGATGGCCCTATATGTGGTCAAACATTATATAATCTAAATAGACATTTAGTGCCAAATGAGGGATATTATGTAAGTGACTGAATTCATATACATAGGAACAATAATTACAACTAGGAACGAAGTACAGAGATAAATTAAGCCTAGACTCAATTCTGGAAACTGGAAATGCATGTATTACAGCGACTATTGTCAACCCAACTTCTTAAAAAAAAGTTACGCAGAAAATATGTAAATTGTTCCTATCTAGTTACATGGATGCGACATATTGACTCTTATGCAACGAGTTACTGGTAAACCCAGAAAATTAGATAAACCTGGGTAGATTTCTGGACAAAACGCGGAAAATAAAAACAACACGTATTCAGGAATAAATAAATATGTTAGCAAATTGCAATGTCATTAATTCTTAAAAATTCTACATAACTAAGTTAATGTATAATGTAATTGTATTGATATCTAATTGTAATTTTATTGTGTTTTTTTGTTTTGTTTTTAAACATAAACTTATTGTAACGGACTGTCAACAGCACGTACGGCTTACTGCCTGTGCGATCCATATTTGTGAATAACATAGTATGTATATTACTTTGACTTTAATAAAGTCCTTATGTGTGTACTTTAAGGGAGGCGAAAAGAGTATTTAAGAATAAAATTCTTAGTAAAGTTTTTGGACCAAAGAGAAACGAACAGACAGCTTTATTTAACAAATGTCTCTTGGAATTTGGGCTTTCAATAATATTGATTTCTTTTGGTTTACTATTAAAACGTTTTTTAATTCCCACATATGTACTACAGCACCAAATTTGCCTGCAGGCGATTTAAAGGGTTATTGTGTGTGTTAAGTGTAGTATTAAGTAACGCATTGTCGCACATTTCTGGGCGATGGTTATGATATGATGTCATTTGTGTAAAGAGGATGATGACGTGTTTTCATTAACTAAAGTCAACAGCATAGCGTCGCGCTTAGCTTGCCAGGACTCAAATGCAAGTTGCTAACAATGACTTTACAACCACAAAACACATTACACTTCTTACTTCAATTATCTTTATTATATTATTCCCTTAAGTTTTCCACGTTGATAGCACGTCTGCCTTCTGAACAGTGAATCGAGACTCGATACATCGTCTGGTTATAAATTTCTTCTTCTTCTTCTTCTTCTTCCTTTCCAGGATTAGGTCAATGTGACCTGTTCCGGTCTCAAGTCCATCGTTTCCTTGGCCGTCCCAAAGATCTTTTCCCATGTGGTTTGTAGGTGTTGATCTTTTTGGGTAATCTTATATTGTCCATTCTGTATAAATGTTCTTTCCATTAGTATTTGTGCTCTTCTAGTTTATCAACTATTGGAAATATCTCCAGTTCATTTCTTATTGATTGATTGTGTAATCTATCCATGCGTGTACAGCCTTTTACAGATCTTAAAAAATTCATTTCAGTGGCTTCAATGTGTGAGATATCTTTTCTTGTAAGTAACCAAGATTCAGATTCATATAAAAGAACAGAAACAGCCATAATTTTATAAAACCTGAGCTGAGTTACTCTTCGAGTGTTTCTGAGGGTTCTTCTTATGGTGCAACACATCATTTGATATCGGTTTAATTTATTATGTATATCCCAATCATTGCTATATGTTATATCTGAACCAAGATAGTTAAAATGTGCTAACATTATAGGTCATTAATTAATTTCTGATGTCTTGTGTCGAAAATTATATTTTTCTGGAACATAAATTCCTGAGAAATAATACGGTTAAGAAAGTGCAAACAGTGGTTTATTTTTATTGTGGTATAGTAATCAATTACTACCAATGTTTTTCTATTATATCCCGCAAGCAGTATGTTTACATTCGTAGACTATATTTATACAATCTGGTAGCAGTGTTTCTTACAGAGTCAGTCACTGAAAAATAATGCTCTGGCCTATTCAGAATGTTAAAAAGGAGGAACTTGATTTTAATATGATAAAATTAAACTGATAAAATCGAGGTGAAAAACGACTGCAATTGGTTGTAAATAAAAATTTATTGAAATGTGATTGGCTATTGACTCCGATTTGGGGCATGAATTAATTAGTCAATTTAAAATGTTACAGACCACACTATGTTAATAAATAACTGTAATACTTGTGAATTCGACTTGTGCAACTAGTAGTTGGAAGAAAGGGGGGACTTCTGTAACGTATATTTACGCCATGGAGTGATACATTGCTTTATTCTTTCGTTACGGAGACTATAGTAGAACACACTAACACAGAATCTAGATTTCAGAAAACCAAAACTGACTAAGACTATAAGAAAAAACATTTTAGAAGATTTACACTTAGCGACGAAAACAATGGGCTGACTCTTGATCTCGAACAACGCGCGATTCACACGAGTAAATTAATTGCATAGTAGAGCTACAATACGTTTCCCTTCTTCTTTTGAAGGACATTCTTTCAAGCGCAATTAGCCAGCGTACGCTTAGCTCAGTACTTAGTGGCTTAATGCATGTACGAAAGGTCACAGGTTCGATTCCCGACGAGGTTAAATGTTTTAATTGTTAAATGTTTTCTATTTTATTTCATGAAGATTGGTTGAGCGATTTAGAATTCTATTAATTTATGGTATACCAATATCCATTTATGTATGCATATATATATATATATATATATATATATATATATATATATATATACATATACAGGGTGTCCCATTCAAACCTCCCACGTTTAATTAATCATAACTAGCAAATTAGGCGGAATTATGAAATGAGGCCGGCATTAAACGAGACAGAAACTCGAAGAATGTTCATTGCCACACATTCCCTCACACTAACACACTTCTATATGTGCACCATTAGTAGCACTAACAATATCAAGTCTGTATTCGATTTCGTGTCACGTTCTATCCAACATGTCCATTGGTACTGTTGCAATTGTATCAAGGATACGGGTTCGTAAATCATGAAGATTTTGTACTGGAGTCGCAAACACACGGTCTTTTACATACCGTACTTGAAAGCGGTTTAGAATTCTATTAGTTTAAGATATACCAATATCCATTTATATATATATACAGGGTGTCCTATTCAATCCTCCCACGTTTTAATAAATCATAACTAGCAAAGTATGCTGAATTATGAAATAAGACTGGCATTAAACGAAACAGAAAGCAAAGAATTTTCATTGCCATACATTGTCACACACTAAAACACTGCTATATGTGCACCATTAATAGCACTAACAATATCAAGTCTGTTTTCGATTTCGTGCCACGTTCTGTACAACATGTCCATTGGTACCGTTGCAATTGTGTCAAGGATACGGGTTCGTAAATCATGAAGATTTTGTACTGGAGTCGCAAACACACGGTCTTTACATACCCCCAAAAGAATGAGTCCAGCAGAGTGACGTCTGGCGAACGTGGTGGCCAGCAAATTGATCCGCCACGTCCAATCCACCTATCTGGGAAGGATTCTTTCAGCGAATTGCGAACATCCAGACTCCAGTGTGGTAGGACTCCATCTTGCTGAAAGATTACTTGGGGTTGCAGATCAGCTACTTGAGGGTACAAAAACTATTCTAACATGTCTTAGTATACCGGACCAGTTATTGACTTATCATGGAAGGAAACAGGACCTATAATCCTGTTCTTCATCAGGCCGCACCAATGCCTTAATGGTTTTCCATCAGGTGCATTTCATCCATATTCTATCCGGTAACTTCTTTGCACTGTAATTATTGACTTCGTCTCTGCATACCAGAAAACAGTTTGTGCTAGTTGCTGAGGAGTCGCCATTTTGTTTTATGTCATTATTGTCCAACATGCAACAGATGGATCAACTGCAACAATGAAAACAGATTCATGTTTAATGTTCGAAAATACGATCACATTTCTCCATTATTTCACGAATTGTCATGGCTACATCTAAAAGAGAGAAGAAATTCGCACTGTCTAATTCTCCTATTTAAGATCCTACATACCTCGATTCCCAATTATTTATCATCCCGTTTCCAGTATCTATCCTCAAACCATAACTTAAACACAAGATCACAACATAGTATCTTACTTAATATACCGCAACATAGGACATCACATCACTCCATGTCATATACCATCTCCACTTCTCGCAAATGGAATTCCCTACCACAAGAAATAAGGGGTTGCCGGACATTGGCATCTATTAAAAGAAATCTAAATTTATATTTACTCTAAACTCGACTTCATTATTATCCAGTGTAAGATATATATATATATATATTAATTGGTGTTTCCTGTATAATGTATCATATTTATATTATTATTATTATTATTATTATTATTATTATTATCGTATCATTATTGTTATTACCCTATAAAATGTTGTTTGTACATGACATTTACATTGCTACATTTATTGTATCTTTAACTGTTTATAATTAGTATAGTGTATATCTATATTTGTCGAATATTTATTTGTATTTGTGATGGTTGAGTGGCCTTAACTCTGCCAGAATAAATAAAGTATTATTATTATTATTATTATTATTATTATTATTATTATTATATATTATTATTATTATTATTATTAAAACAAACATTCTTTGAGTTTCTCTTTCTTTTATGACAACCTCATTTCATAATTCCGCATACTTTTGAGAGCTATGATTAATGAAAATGTTGGAGGTTTGAAAGGGACACGGTATATATATATATATATATATATATATATATGTGTGTGTGTGTGTGTGTGTGTGTATGACAAGCCTCATGGGCTAGTAGTTAGCGTTTCTGATTACAGTTCATAAGGTTCCGGGTTCGATTCCCGGTAAAACCATAGGAATTTTTAAAGGGAATTATTCCTGTGGTCGCCCATTAATTAAGGCTAAGTTAATGACTCTCCTAGCGCTTCATTATTATTTATCACCCATCATATCATCGGGGTAACGTCACTCCGCGTTCCAGGTGCCCCAATCTAAGAAGTGGATTACGATTCTGCCTACGCCAGGGGAGATGCTAGATATGGTATAAAAGACAACATGGTGGCATTGGATAAATAAATATATAAATAAAAAAATATATACTGTGTATGTAGATATATATATATATATATATATATATATATATATATATATATATATTCTAGCTAATACCCGGCGTGCGCTGCTACTCATAAATAAATGCTAATATGTGTTTACCACCAGCCGTGCATTGTTCGGGAATCTGCTTATCCTGATATTATTGGCATTAATTAAAGACAAAAATGGTTATTGTGAATTATCCGTAGAAGTAAACATATGCTGTCGCGGACTTTTTTGTAGAGTTTTCTGAGATGTTCAATTCTGTGTACATTAATTCGGTGTTTTGTTATGGTTTAGGCAGCGTAAGCCATTTAAGCGTCAAAATAGGGACTTTATTTCACGTTTTTCACTATAGAAGTTGATTTTTAGAGGTGAAGGGGTTGAGTATTACAACTCCCTTATAGCCTATGTTCATCCCCGGAATCTCCTGAACATTTTTCAAAAAGCCACATCTCAATCGGATGAACAATATGGCAGAGCACGCTTGTCCGGGAATCGACATCTTCTTGGTATCAATGAAAAACAAAAATGATTATTGTGAGTTATCCGTAAAAGATAAACGTATGCTGTCGAGGACTTTTTTGTAGAGTTTTCTGAGATGTTCAATTCTGTGTACATTAATTCGGTGTTTTGTTATGGTTTAGGCAGAGTAAACCATTTAGGCGTCAAAATAGGGACTTTATTTCACGTTTTTCACTACATAGGGTGATTTTTAATGGTAAAGGGGTTGAATATCACAACTCTGTTATAGCCTATGTTCATCCCGGGAATCTTCTGAACATTTTGCAAAAAAACTGCCATTAAAATCGGATCAACGGTATGGCCGCGCATAGAATAAGAACAAACAAACAAACATTGATTTTTATATATAAGATATCCATCCATAGTAATTCTGCCCGAGGGCAGGTCCTTCACTGCAATCATAGCATTTTCATGCTATGCTTGCAGCTTTACTAGGGAATTGTAGGTATGGTAGCTTCCCGTTGCTTTCCACACCGGTGAAGGATGATGATGATGATAAGGATGATGATGGCCATATGATTTCGGGGACCGTTTGGGCCTTAAAGTTTTCCTGACATTTGTCTTACAGGTGAGGAAAAACCCCGATAAAAACCTCACCCAGAAAATCTGCCCCGACCGGGGATCGAACCCGGGCCCACTGCGTGACAAGGCAGCACGCTACCTCGAGACCACAGCGGTGGACATACAAGATATAAGTTATATATATCTGGATTGGCCTCTGACCAAATTAAATTTTACTTTATCTGATTATGACATGCTCGTCTTTAAATACCGGTAATATAAATTATTCTGGTTTGTCAGTATTTACGTTTCTTCTTTATAAAAAATATAAATGTGTTTGTCAATTTTCCCTCGTATTTCTAACATAGCTTGTATGTAATAGTTTGCAAGTGTAATCTATTTGAGTAATATCTACAGATGGCATTACAATCGGATTACAAGTGTATTGGTGCATCGTGGGTATGTAGTGTATTGCATTAAACATACATACCAGGGGAGGAACACTGCAACATGACGTAGCTTTAATGCCCCTGTGTTTATTTTTTATGAGGTCTAGTGGGGACAACTGTCTACCTTAACCAAGAGTATGTAGCAATCATTAATTCAACATGACCGTCTTGTGACATCACGATCTTTGTCTTTTGATTGAATGGTCTTAAAATTCCGCACATCGAAACTTTGGTTTACCTAAACATTAGTCTATGGTATACAAAAATAAAATCGAGTTATTTGTAAACACAGATAATTGAATAAACGTGGGTAGATTTCTGAAAAAGACGCGGAAAATAACACTTAGTCGTGAATAAATACATATATAAGCAAACTATAATTCTTCTTCTTCTTCTTCTCCCTTTCGAGTATTAGGCCAAGGCCTGTTACTATCCTATAGAAAATTTTCCCTCCAGTGTTTCATAGGACGGCCGAGAGATCTTCGTCCTCTTGGTATATAATTATAAACAGCTTTGGGGATCCGATTTGAACTCATTATTTCAAGATGGTGTTTCCAATTTAGTTGGTACTGTTTAATATATTCTAAAATTGGCGTAGTCTTCAATTCTTTTAAGATATCGGTGTCCCTTTTCCGATCCCATCTGGTGTAACCCGCTGTTCTGCGCATGAATCTCATTTCACAAGCCGTTATTCTGCTTTCATGTTTTCTTTTTAGTGTCCATTCAATATTAATTCTTAATTATTATAATTAGTTTAATTGTTAAATGTCGGCCGCGGTGGTCTAGTGGTTATGTTTCTTGTCTCTACTCCCGAGGATCGCAGATTTAAACCCGGCCGGGGTTGATGGAAAAATACAATTAACAAGTCCTCCGGGAAGGACTTTAAACCGTGGATCCCGAGTCTGAAAAATGTGAAGCTCGTAAAATAACCATAAACCTAGAAAAGGAGCCCTCTAAGGAAAATTTATCGACCTTCATCATCCAAGCAATACCTTAGTTGCCTACTAGATGTTTCATTGCGTCGGTATTCTGATTATATGCTACTCATAACATGTAGGGAAATTAAATTGGTTTGGTCTAGAAATTCCTAACAAGGGAGAGGCTACTCTCAAAGGGCCTTAAAGCTAATAAGTAAGTAATTGTTTAGTTTTTAATGTAATATAATGTTTTTTTTATTACTAGATGTTAAATTACTGATATGGCTTGCTACTCATGCGATCCTTATTTCTAACTAACATTGTATACATCTTTTAGTCTAATAAATTCCTACTACTACCGTACTCTTACTACTAATACTTCTAATAATAATAATAATAATAAAAATAATAATAATAATAATAATAATAATAATACATTCATTCATTCATAGTGTTCTGCTCAAGAGCAGGTCTTTCACTGCAAACTCAGCATTCTCCACTCTTTCCTTGACTCAGCTTTCCTTTTTGTATCTGCATACAAACCATTTATTTTAATATTGTCTATCATCTGATGTCTTCTTCTGCCACTAACTTTCTTTCCGTTGACCATTCCTTATAGGGCATCCTTCAGCAGGCAGTTTCTTCTTAGCCAGTGGCCAATCCAATTTATTTTCCTCTTCTTTATGAGTTCTAGCATTGTTTTTCTTTCACCCACTCTGTCTAGCACATCGTCATTTCGTACTTTGTCTGTCCATTTTATACGTTCCATTCTTCTCCATATCCACATCTCAAAAGCTTCCAGTCGCTTTTCCTCATTCCGTCGATATGTCATAATAATAATAATAATAATAATAATAATAATAATAATAATAATAATAATAATAATAATAATAATAATAATAATAATAATAATAATAATCCCTGGTTACTATTAATATTTCTAATAATGATAATAATAATGATAATAATAATTAATAATAATAATAATCAAGACTGGCAAATTCCTACCAGGGAAATGAAATGAATTTTAAGTACAGAAATAGATGTTTTAAGATGATCAGCTGGAAAATCTAGAAGGGATAGAATACGAAATAAAGAAATAAGGGAAATTATGGGTGTACAAGAGGAGCCGGACATCATAGACATTATAGAAAAGAAAAGATTGCAGTGGTATGGTCATGTCAAAAGAATGCCAGAGCAAAGATTGCCAAAAATTTTATGGAATGGATCCCAATGGAAAGGAGGAAGAGAATAAGACCGAAGAAAACTTGGATAGAAGGGGTACAAGCAGCTATGAATATCAGAGGACTGGAGGAAGATCAATGGATGGACAGAGAGGAATGGCGTTTGGTTTCCGGAAGACGACGGCAGCTGCCATGATACCGGATGAATAATAAATAATAATAATAATAATAATAATAATAATAATTAATAATAATGATAATAAAAGTTCTCTCAATATACTTCTCTTATATATATATATATATATATATATATATATATATATATATATATATATCCATATCCACAGTAATTCTGTCCGGGGGCAAGTCTTTCACTGCAATCATAACATTTCCATGCTATGCTTTTCAGCTTTACTAGGGAATTATAGGTGTGGTAGCTTCCCGTTGCTTTCTACACCGGTGAAAGATGATAATGCTAAGGGTGATATTGATGATGGCCGGATGATTTTCGGGGACCGTTGGGCCCTAAGCTTCCCGACATTTGTCTTACAGGTGAGGAAAAACCCCGAAAATCCTCACCTAGGAGCCTGTCCCGACCGGGAATCGAACCCGGGCACGCTGCGTGACAAGGTAGCACGCTACCTCGAGACCACAGCGGTGGATATATATATATATATATATATATATATATATATATATATATATATTCTATTTCATTAATGCAATTTAGCCTATCTATACTATAGGTACTTTTATGTGCCAATATGCTACCCGGTCCTTAGAGTGACACGACCTGTCGGTAATGGATTTTAACTATGGATAACATACATACTTTTTTTGACCACACAGGACATGGAGGTCCTTCCCGAATGAGCGTGCTATATATATATATATATATATATATGTGTGTGTGTGTGTGTGTGTGTGTGTGTGTGTGTTTGTGTGTGTGTGTCTATGGTTTTGACACATGATCCTAAAATACGTACGCAAACAGTATCAAATATTCACAATTTTCAGAATACGTAACGGAGTATGGAGATATGTATTCTGGGAATCAAACGCAGATATAGGTAAATAATTTCGTGGATCACGAGGATGGCATGACTGATAGACACTCGAGAATGAATTCACTGATGTGACAGTGGGTCCGGACGTATTGTCAGAAGTAATGTATGGATAAAATCAAATTCTTAGCTGAAAATCGTAAGACGAGAAGAGTTCTCATGCAATTTAATGGTTTATTGAATTGTTTATTTATTTTACCTGATGGAGTTAAGACAGTAAGGTTTTCTCTTCCTCTTCACATATAAAAATAAATATAAAAGCACTGTAGGGTAATGTGGAAAATAATTGGTCGAAATAGACGGATGTCTACAGTGCATTGACAACGATGATGTAGATTATTATAATGTACACATAAACAGGGTACAAACGTTCATATATTCGTTCTCAGGTCGGATCGAGGGAGAGTGGCGTGTTGGGATCTTTTAGGACGGATCGAGAGTGAATCAAAAACATGCAAATTTTTGGGTACAGTAAGAAAATTGAGATATAACAAAATTGTAGATTAAGGATATATGTATTAACAATAAGAAGAATCTCAATATGGTCTTTGTTTTCGATCTTTAATCATGTTATATAATAAGTAGGTCTGATAAGTTGAATAGTCTGATAGTGCACTTAATGTCTGCAGGGACGGGGGGAGGGGGGTATGAGCGTGCGGTGTGTATATGTGTGGGGGTGTGTGGGTGTATGTGTGTGTGCTTTTTTGTTTTCTAATTTGTTTTCTAGCATTTTTTTTTAATATTAATGTACGGAATGTGGATGAATGTAGATATGTATTATTTTGATTTAGTGCAGACATAGATTTTACTTATATGTAGCCTGTTATTGTTTTTTGATACAGGTGTATTTGTAGGTTATTTGTTTATATTATTAGTTTTATTTTTTATTCATGGAAAAATAATGCACGTACGGCCAAGCAGGCCCGTGTGCAATGTAAATGCATATGTATTTTCTTTATTCTGAAAAAAAGGCAATAAATTCCATATTCTATTCTATTCTATTCGTTTAAAACGTTTCTGGGAAGTGGGTTGCAAATTGCCAATGCCAGAAGGGAACATCAGAAAATATCGAAATGACAAACCTAGGGCGTTCAATAAAAAGAAATGTCAGCAGAAATAACTTACTGCCGTAAGGAATTCCGATTGATGGATGTGAATATATTATATTGTTTAGATATTCTTCTTTGGGGCTATAATGCAGAGATTGTGATGTGAACGTACGTTTAAATTATGAATGCGTATAAATACTGAAAATAGAGGCAAAATAACTTGGAGACGAAATGTGAGAAATCTTGAAGATAGCTAGATAATGCAATTTTCTCAGATTTTGGAGATGGTCCATGACAACTCGAGAAAAAATGGAGAAATGTTGTCAAATTTTCAAATCATTAAGTATGTATATCTGATATGAACATTCTGCAGGTTGTATGACAGTCCGTCGCTAAGGTATAAAGTCCCAATACTCAAAATGCAGTATTAGTAGGTTTTGAACTAAAATATTTGCGATAGTCATAGGAAGAAAATGTTCGAAACGTTTGAAGGAATTAATAAATAACATATTTTACAAGTTTGTGTTATTTTTATATTTCAATGAATTTCAAATCAAGATGGAACCACAAATTAATGGAGTCATGGGGTAACTTTGCGGAAATTCATTATACAGAGTGAAAATTATTTAAACCGACAAACTCTGGGACGTTGTAGGGGACACCAAAACAAATATTTTTCCCTAATGTCATATTTTCCTAAGAGGATTATTAAAACCGGTAGTGGAAGGTTTATCTGGTGGCAAATTAATTAAACCAACCAACACTTTTGCATCTTTATTATCAAGAGACAACACATTAACACAACGCAATTACTTAAATTACAGTGTAGGTTCAAAAATGCCTCAATTGACATGTAAACAAAGGTTACACCGGCGGATCATGTTCTAACACGGGCAAAAATTCCAGGAGTATCGTTAATTGTTCCTGCTGCTGCTACTACCCGGGCAACCAGATCCTCTTCTGATGTAACAGGAGTTGTGTAAACAAGGTTGCGCATCTCTCCCCACACAAAAAACTCCAGAGGGGTCATATCTGGGGATCGAGCAGACCATAGTACAAGACTACCTCTGCCAATACACTTTTGTGGAAACCGTTGGTTCAAGAATCGACGCACACAACGACTGAAATGTGCCGGCGCTCCATCATGTTGGAACCATATGCGTTGCCTTATAGGGAGCGGGACGTCTTCCAGCAATTGTGGCAATGCTCTGGCGAGAAAATTGTAATAGTGTCTGCCATTTAATAGCCTAGGTAGGTGATATGGTCCAATTAAACAGTCCCCAACAACACCGGCCCACACATTAACGAAGAACCGCATTTGATAAGTGTGAGTAACTGTGGCATGTGGGTTATCCTTCCTCCAAGCATGCGCATTGTGCGTGTCGAAGACTCCATCACGCCCGAACGTTGCTTCATCTGTAAACACAGAGGATGGAAATGTAGGATGCATTTGACACTGTTTCAGGTACCACTGCGAAATCTGTGTTCTGGGTGCATAATCAACTGGTTCCAGGTTGTGGAAAAGCTGTAAGTGAAATGGATGTAAGTATTGCTCATGAAGGACGTCTCTTACATTCGTCTGATTGTGTGCTGATTGAAGGATATCGCTCCACATGCTGCAGGACAGTTTCCTCAAATCGCAGCATTCTTACTGTGCGACGGCTTCCCTGTCCAGGTAATCTGATAAATGACCCGATATCACGCAGACGTTGGAACACAGCAGTAAACGTCGTATGATGCGGGATACGGCGATTAGGATATTGTTGTTGATAAACCCGCCGTGCAGCTCGTCCGTTGTGGTGCGCTACGTAGTACGCACCAACCATGTCAATGTACTCACGCCAGGTGTATCGCTCCATTAGTAAACATATACAATTCACTACTACACTGGTGGACAAAACAATTCCTACCACCAACAGCAGTTGCAGTCATGACAACTGAAAAGCGTAATACGCCCTCTACCGGTTTAAATCATCCTCATAGGAAAAAATATTTGTTTTTGTGTCCCCTACAACTTCCCAGAGTTTGTCGGTTTAAATAATTTTCACCCTGTATATACATATTGCCTTAGTAATATTGCTAAATGAATCAGCAATCAATATGGCATGTAAATGTGCCCAATTGATACTAAAGATACCAGTAAAAGTGATAAAACCACACTAGAAATATACTCAAATTTATCCCGACAAGTATTTCCCCTTGAACAGGGCATCACCAAGCTGTTTTACTTTGATATTATCGCCTTGATGATGCTCAGTGCAAGGGCGAAACACGTGTCGGGATGAATTTGGATATGTTTCTTGTCTTGTTTTATAACTTTCACTGGAATACGTGGTTTTAATTGTACAAATTTGCATCCTAGATTGATTGATGATTCTTGTAGCGGAATTACAACTAAGGTAAATTGTTTTATTTTAGATACAACCACAAATTTTGAGCAGAGTTTTCATATGGAATTTATATGATGTCTAAAATGAATACCGACATGTTATCTAATATATAAAAATGAACGTTTGTTTGTACTTTATGCGCGGTCATACCATTGATCCGATTGTGATGGGGCTTGTTTGCAAAATGTTCAGGAGATTCCCGGGATGAACATAGGCTATAAGAGAGTTGTGATACTCAACTCCTACACCCATAAAAATCGCTCTTTGGACGCTTAAATGGCTTACGCTGCCTAAACCATAACAAATACACAAAATTAATGTACATAGAATTGAATATCTCAAAAAGTTCTACAAAAAAGTCTACGACAGCATATGTTTATCTCTTACGGATAACTCACAATAGCCATTTTTGCCTTTCATTGATGCCAAGAAGATCCAGACAAGTACGTAGATTCCTGTGCAAGCATAGCAGCACATGGCGGGTATTCTTTTACGGATAACTCACAATAACGAATTTTGTCTTTTAGCTGATTTATGCCAAGAAGATCGAGAAAATAGATTCCCGGGCAACACCGGGTAATCAGCACGGGAAATCTTAAAATAATTACGATATACATTTATAATTATTTTTCATTCTTATTCAACTAATCATAAGAAGTACATTAATTTTCGTCTATCAGCTCATTTATTCCAAGAAGATCCGGATTCGTAGAATCCCGGACAACGTCGGGTAAAGAGCACGGGGTATCTAAAAATAATTGCGATATAAATGTTTCCTGTTACTTATTTAACTAAACATAAAACAAATTATTTTTCGTATTTCAGCTCATTTATGTCAAAAAGATCGGGATAAGTAGATTGCAGGTCAACGTCGGGTAATCAGCACGGGGTATCTAAAAATATAAATGTATAATTATTTTTCCTTTTACTTATTCAACTAAACATAAAAGTGTTAATTTTCATTTTTTAGGCATAGCTGCGCACGCCGGGTATTAGCTAGTTATATATAGTTTTAAGAGTCTTAGATGCTCAATAATAATAATAATAATAATAATAATAATAATAATAATAATTTATTTTTGTGACTTACCTGTATTTAGTTTTAATGGACATTTTTTGGATCATAAATATGTAAGTCTGAGGTTAGCGTGCACTCTATCAATATCCATCCATCCATAGTAATTCTGCCCGAAGGCAGGTCCTTTACTGCAATCATAGCATTTTCATGCTAAGCTTGCAGCTTTACTAGGGAATTGTGTAGGTGTGGTAGCTTCCCGTTGCTTTCCACACCGGTGAAGGATGATGGTGAAGATGATGATAATGATATGGATGATGATGATGATGATGGCCATATGATTTCGGGGACCGTTTGGGCCTTAAAGTTTTCCTGACATTTGTCTTACAGGTGAGGAAAAACCCCGATAAAAACCTCACCCAGAAAAACTGCCCCGACCGGGGATCGAACCCGGGCCCGCTGCGTGACAAGGCAGCACGCTACCTCGAGACCACAGCGGTGGACTGTATCAATATATTCGTTAATTTTTATCAGGTCTCAAGTGTGTATATGGTAAATCAGTAAGTCGTTGGTGTGAATATGATGATTGTACTGTTCCTGCTTGTAGGGCATATCACAATTATAAATGAAAAACAGTGGATGGAGAGTATACTGCTGTGAGGTTACCAGGACGAAATGCGGTTGTGGACAGAATATCATTTTTCATTTTATCTTATATAAGAACTGAATTAGTTATAGTTATATGACAGGTGTAATTTCTTTAATTAGCAGTTAGTAAAAAATCTAGCTCCAAAGACTTCACTGAAGTCAAATAGAAATAATTCAGTAAGTCATTTGTCATTTGGATACGTAATGCCCTCTACAATATCGAATAGTTAGGACTGCTTTCCCTAATTGAATGCACAATTCATTCCTGCATAATACAGACTGGTATGATTGAAGATGTACCTATCCCTTAAGGCTTATCTGTCCCCGACAGTTTTGTCATAAGTAATTCCACGAGTAATTTCCAAATTATCGATAAATTCACGACTCACGAAGTGAGTCTTGAATTTATCTAGAGAATTTGGAACTCAAGAGTGGCATTTGTTAGGACTATTTAACGAATAAAATTAAGCTGTTTAGTCACAAATAACTATTTAATCATACTTATTTTAAAATATTTATGTATTTAATGTAAACGGCGATGTTTGAAAACAAATGAGAAACGTTTGTTATGATTCACTTGTTCATCACAGCAACCAGATCATATTATTTATTGACAAAGGATCGCAATATTGTAATAATGCACCCTAGTGGAGAAAAAATTAAACACATCAAACCGTTTATAACCAACATATAGGGTATTAATTAATTTGATGTCCTATGATGTAACTATGTCAATTATATTTTTCTGAAACGTAAGTTCCTGGGAAATAATACTTTTAAGAATGTGCAAACAGTGTTTATTTTTTTTGTGGTATAATCAATTGCTACAACTGTTTTTCTATTATATCACGCAAAGCACTATCTGGTTACTTTCGTGCACTATATATATATATATATATATATATATATATATATATATATATACAATCTGATAGCCACATGCATTCAAAAATTCTTACATCTTAATATATATTGTTATATTCAACGTATTCCTTAGAGAGTCAGTCACTGCAAAATAATACTCTGACCTATTAAGAATGTTAAAAAGGAGGAGCTTGATTTTAAAGCGATAACATTAAATTGATAAAATCGAGGCGAAAAACGACTGTGATTGATTGTAAATCAAAATTCATTGAAATGTGATTGGTCACTGACTCTCATTTGGGGCATGAGTTCAGTAGTCACGTAAAATGTTTGCTTTTACTTCTTTTTCAGTTCACCGCTGTTGTCTCGAGGTAGCGTGCTGCCTTGTCACGCAGCAGGCCCGTGTTCATTTTCCGGTCGGGACAAATTTCCTGGATGTGGTTTCTTTGGTTTTTTTTCCTCGCCTGTAAGACAAATGTCAGGAAACTTTAAGGCCCAAACGGTCCATGCATATCATCTGGCTATCATTATCATCACTTTCATATTCACTTCATTAGATTAAGTTAGGATTAATACCTCTCCTGGTGCATCATTACCATTATCACACCCAACATATCATTGGGGCAGCGTAGCCCCGGCCCGCCTTCCAGGACAAAGTTTATAATGTCATACAGTTTCATTATTTTCCGACAGTTGTATGTGACGTACATTAGTTTTAAAATGGCGGCTGCTCGTGAAACGCGTTCAAAGCAGAGAGCTTTGATTCAATTTCTTTCCGCAGAGCAGGAGACCATTTCGAACATTCAGTCGTTGGGTTAGCAGAATGTCAGCAAGACTGTTATATCTCCATGAACTTTAATCACAGCTCTCTGCTTTCTATATGATTCGTGAGTAACCACCATTTTAAAACTAAAGTATATCACAGCTATCTGTCGGAAAACAATGAAACTTCGTGACGTTATAAAGGAAGGATTGAAAATAAATGTTGTATATAATACACAAGTGATCTTCTTGGTGATCAAATATTAAAATATATATACAGTCAATATGCCCATTTCACCAATTAATGTTTAAAAAGGTCAACAAGTTTCCACAGCCAAGCTGTCATTCTCAAGACCAGATATTGACTGAGTCAATATCTGGTCTTGAGAATGACAGCTTGGCTGTGGAAACTTGTTGACCTTTTTAAACATTAATTGGTGAAATGGGCATATTGACTGTATATATATTTTAAATGTTGTATAGTATCGTTGATTTCCAATGAAAGACAATCGAGGACTAAAGCAATGTGCATTATTTATTGAACGTTCCAAGTATTTATTTGTGATTTTTTCTGGTGTTCCTATGTATATTGTCGGAATATGTAAACACGAAAATATTTATAACACGGTGCATTCCACTTTCCTAAAAGCCTAAACCTCTTGCATTACTATTTATGTATGTATGTGTATACCCCAAACATCCAGCATGGAAACACGGGCACTCCTTAGTGGGAGTTTTTTAAACAAGCTAATTTAAGTACGCTATATTACCTACATATCTCAACAAGTGACTAGGGTTAACACATCGCCATAATGATACATCTAGTAGGCAATTAAAATATTACTTGGATGGTTGAAGGTCGGTAAATTTTGCACAGATGACTTCTTATTCAGGTTTGCGGTTCTTTTACGAGCCTGAAAATCTTCCAGACTCGAGACATTACTCCATACAAGGTATCGCGACTATTCGATATCAGCCATAAGTAACAAAATTAAAATTAGTTGAATGTAGGCTTTCACGGCCGGTAATCGTAATGATGAGTGATTCCGGGTTATGTGGCCGTGGTCCATAGTTGGTGTTGATACCAGACGTTTCGCCCTCAACTGCGGAGGGCATCTTCAGTGGCGAGTGCTTCTATGCGTGTTTCCTGGTCGGAAGATCTACTTAGAATGAGTAGATCTTCCGACCAGGAAACACGCATAGAAGCACTCGCCACTGAAGATGCCCTCCGCAGTTGAGGGCGAAACGTCTGGTATCAACACCAACTATGGACCACGGCCACATAACCCGGAATCACTCAACATTAAAATTAAAATTACTTTAAAATAAAACTATTTTGCGATTACTTCTTAAAATGTTCATCGTTTACTTATTTGAAATAGTACTATTAATAACCAACTAATTCACTGGCACTATCGAACCCATAGGTACGTGGCCGCACGGATATAAGCTCTCCACACATCTCTATCCTGAGCTAATGTTTTCTAATCACCCCTGTATAATCAATCTACTTCTCTCAAATCATGGATTATGTTACTGCCCACCTCATTCTTGGTCTACCAACAGGACGTTTTCCCTCTCGTTCTCCTGCAACAAGCTTAAATGCACTTATTCCATTCCCCATTCGTGACAACATGTCCTGCCCATCGCTGTTTACGAGGCTTAATGTGCTTAATTTCCCGCGCCGTAGCCGAGCGGTTAAGGCAGGAAGCCTTGGCGCAGAGCTATGGGACTTGCGCTGGTTCGAGTGCCCATGGGGGAAGAAATGTTCTCATGGTATTTCGGCCAGTATGGGACCGGTGCCCACCCAGCATCGTGAAGCATTTGGGTAGCTACAATAAGTAGCGGCTCCAGGTTGAGAAAACCAGATATAACGGCTGGGGGACTCGACATGCTGACCACATGTCACCTCTACACTGGCTGGATGATCATCTACCTCTGTGATTGACACATGTGGATGTGAGACCAGCAGCTGGCTGGTAGGCTAAAGGCCTTCTAGGCCTGTCGCACCAGGAGTATAGTATATAATGTGCTTACTATATCTGGTTTCCTATAAAGATCATGTAACTCACTGTTAAGCAGTCTTCTAATATCATTTTTAATAGTAACGGTAATGTATTGACTTAGGCTTTCACGGCCGAAGTTATTATGATGACCTTCAAGATTTCCGGGCTGTAGGCCTGGTCATGGGGCTTGAAGTTCCCCTTCAACCCTCAAGACCACGGCATACAGCACGGACATCTTCTTCAAGGTCATCATAGTAACAATAATATTTAAATACTATTTCCAGCATGTCACCTTTAACAGTATATTGCGATACAAATGAGGTAAGCACTTGTTACGGATCGAGAAAAAGTTTGAAAAAAAAAAAACGAGGCGCTTGCGCCGAGTTTTTTCAATTTTCGAGATCTGTTACATGCTTACCTTATGTGTATTGCATACTATTTTTTGGTCGATCTGACTAATTTTATTAAATATAGTAATACATTTGAGACTTTTAGTAATAAAGTATTTCCTCTGGGTACGTTACTGGCGTTCCGCAGAGTGACATGTACGATGGGATTGCCATCTTAAGGCTAGATATCATAGCCCCCAGTTGTATGAACCCCAAATGAAGGGCTGCCTCTTCCGCTCCTAAGGACCGTTGAGGACTTCTCCCTTGTTACCCCGGGAATGGGTCTCCACATTTTTCCCTGGAAAATGGGTGCCTCCTCCGCACATTTATTTCTGTCCTTTGAGGTCTTCACACGTTACCCTGTGCAAGGGACCCTTCGATCAGGTACTACACACCGGGTTCAGAAGATGGTCTACAGAAATCGCTCTTTCAGTTAAATAACATTATACAGAAATATAATTTCAAAATATCAATAAGTAAAACGAAAATCCTAGCTTTTAAGGGATCAGATACCGTAAGAGCTAAAATAATTGAACAAGTGAACCATTTTAAATACCTGGGTTATGAAATCTCCTATTCTAAAAATGAAGATCTATTTAACAAACTTAATAAATTTAATTATATATGTGGAACAATCAAAAGGATATTTAAAAGCACAAGAAAAGAAACAAAACTAAAATTTTATAAAGTAGTGGCAGTCCCCTTACTATTGTATGGTAGTGAATTTTGGGTTTTAACTAAAAGAGAAGAGAACATCATAGAAGTAGCTGAAATGAGATTTCTGAGAAGTGTGGCTGGTTGCAAGCTTCTAGATAAGAGAAGAAGTGAAGATATTAGAAATGAGCTAAATATCTTTAAACTCGTAGATAGAATAAAAGAATGTAGAAAAAATGGAAAGAACATGTTAAAAGAATGGAAGATGATCACATTCCCAAAATTATACTTAAATACAAACCAAAAGGACGCAGGAATGTTGGTAGACCGAAGAAGAGATGGATCCAACTTTTGAATGAGAATCTATGAGACCGGAACAAGCCCACATGGGCTTAATCCGTGATTGTTGATGATGATGATGATGATGATAGTAATAAATTAATTAAAATATTGGTTGGATGTAAATGACTTCTATGAGAAAGAAACATTTGGTGATCGTTATTATGTAGTTTTTCATTTGTTTTATTATAAGTAAGAATTGTTGGTTGTGGATACATTTTTATATTTAGTACCGCGATTAGAATCTGTTTGATAATTTTATTATGTAAGGAGTCATGGTAGATTATAGAGAAATTGAATCTGTTTGATAATTTTATTATGTAAGGAGTCATGGTAGATTATAGAGAAATTGAATGTTCTTCTTCGGCTTTCCCCCACTTATATGTTTGCCGTCTTCAGTTTCCATTTATCTCTAATTGAATCTATTTGATAATTTTATTATGTAAGGAGTCATGATAGATTATAGATAAATTGAATCTGTTTGATAATTTTATTATGTAAAGAGTCATGGTAGATTATAGATAAATTGAATCTGTTTGATAATTTTATTATGTAAGGAGTCATGGTAGATTATAGGGAAATTGAAGAAGCCTGGAGAGTGGGATGTTCTGCATTAATTCCGGAAAAGTCTAAAGAAAGGTACGAGTTAGTGTACAAAACATTCAAGAAATGTTTTATTTTACTTACCGAACGTGTGCTTTTTGAGTCCATATCAGCATTGCGATTTCTTTTGTTTGCATATCAACCAGGATAGATGTGGGAACGTTGACTTACTTCCAGTAACAACAATATTGGTAAGTATAAGAAATTAGTCACATCGACCAAAAAAAAACTTTCAGGAGTAATCACAAAACGCTTTCTTTTTTACGTTTTGTTCGTATCGAATAGACGTGATAGCCTGTATAGAGGGTTGTCTGCAGCGCAGGGACAGTAACAACTCCCACAAGCACTTTGGACTGCGGTCACGTGCCTACAAAATAAATTCATTATTACGCGCACGGCCCTTGAGATCCATACCGCTTTTCTACACCCGATTGTACGGATTGCATTCTTCTAAACCGATAACGTTAACATATGTCACAGTTTTCTCTCGGCAGTAGGAAATTTATTTTAAAACTATTTTAGAAGTGTTACAATTTCGAAGAAATTCGAGATACATCGCTAGTTTTCTTTGTTGCCTAGAGTAAACATTTTAAGATTTACGAAAGGTATTGCATTTATTGATGTAAATGACAAATCTGTGGCTGATACTTCTAAAGAATCAAGGGCGATTTTATTAGTTACTGTCTCTGGTTAACATAACTAACTCTAACTCACTGGCGCTATCGAATCCGTCGGTTCATGGCCGCGTGGACCTGAGCCAATGTTTTCCAATAATCCCCTATATAATCTACTTTCCTCAAATCATAGTTAATGTTATCCTCCCACCTCATTCTTGGTCTACCAACTGATCGTTTTCCCTCTAGTTTTCCTACAAGAAGCTTCCATGTACGTCTTTTATTCCCCATTGGCGCCACATGTCCTGCCCATTGCAGTCTACGAGACTTAACTGTTCTCAGTATATCTGGTTAACAGATGTAATTTAATTGCTCCTCGTGTTTAACGTAATATATTACCTAAATTTATAGTTCTGTTTTCTTAACTGAATTTCGCCACTTACCAAGGTACATTATTACTTGCATTCAGATATCTGAGTGAATCTCGTTCTACGTGTTTATGCTGTTTATTGATTTCAATACTTAATGAAAATGATTGATACAGTAATCACATCCAATCAAATTACGATGAGACAATTGTGAAGAGGGTTAAAATGTAGCTCGTCACCGAAAAAAATATATTTCTGATTCTAATTCCCCATATTTAGTAAGGATGTGTGTGTGTGTGTGTGTGTGTGTGTGTGTGTGTGTGTGTGTGTGTGTGTGAATTATATGTTTCGTCTTAGTACTGTGTTGTCTTAGAGTAGGCACTGAGATTGAGCTGATCACTCATTCGGGGAAGCCCTTCATGTCCTTGGTGAACAGAAAGTATGTATGTCTTCCACAATTTAGAATCCCTCTTCCTGCAAGTGTCACTGTAAGGCCTAGGTAGCATGTGACGTAAGGAAAGTACTTATAAGGCAAGAGGTTAAACCAAGTTAATGGATTCTAATTACTTGATATTATTAAAAATGTTAATTAAGAGTATTTAGCTTAAATGTATACTCGCGCATATATATGAAAAGAAAAATGAATGCTTGAGTCGGGATTTGAACCCGAGTCTCTAAACTCTGTACGTTTAACGCTCTAACCAACTGAGCTACTCAAGTATTCCAAAACAAACATACATTTTTCTTATATTCATACAAGAGGTAACGAGAAGACGTTCCAGCTACCATCTAGCGGCTACCATAAAAATAAAGGGTGTCCCAATAAGAACGCCGGATTTAATAATGCACAAAATAAAATATATTTGAAAGAAATTCCATATATTTATACATGAACACAAAGGGTATACGTTCCGATTTAAGTATGGAAAATGACATCTGGCATATGTCCACCACGAGATGCTCTGCAGCTAGTGACTCTGTCCATGAAATTTGTGATTACTTTTGCACAGTCTTGCGCCTGGACGTCGAATTTCCTGCTTCAGGTCTTGTATGGTTCGGTGATTGTGTTCATAAACCTGTGATTTGAGAAACCCCCAAAGAAAGAAGTTGCACGGTGTCAGGTCACATGACCTTGGTGGCCAGTTTTGGTCACCTCTGCGCGAGATGACACGGTTTGGAAATTTCTCATGCAACAGATGAATAGTCTCATTGGAGGTGTCACCATCTTGCTGGAACCACAACTGCTCGTAATCAATGTTATCCAAATAAGGCCACAAGAAATCCCTAACCATATTACGGTAACGTTTTTCATTAATTGTTGTTGCATTACCATCGTTATCTTTGAAAAAGTAAGGCTCTATCACTCCACCGGCCCAAAGTCCACACCAAGCAGTCACTTGTTGATAGTGTAATCCCTTTTCAATAATTTTTTTAGGGTTTTCTGTTCCCCAAATGCGACAGTTCTGTTTGTTTACGAAGCCTGAAAGATGAAAATGAGCCTTGTCACTAAAGATAATTTTGTTGGCAAAGTTGTGGTCTGCAAGTTGCCTCTCAAGAATCCACTGAACGAACTTACTTCGTTGCAAATGGTCTGTTGGTTTCAGTTCTTGGGCTCACTGCATTTTAAATGCATGCATGTGCAGATCTTTCACGAGAATCCTCTGCAATGAGTTTCTTGAAATGCCTAACTGCTGTAAACGTCAATGAATGGATTTGTTCGGAATCACTTGAACACTTATCTCTCACAATGATGATGTTCTGAACAGACCGCGTACGACGAGTGCATTTGGATGTTGGAATGTTTGCAGTGTTCCCTGTTGCCTCGAATTTCGTCATCAGCTTCCGAACAGATGACTCATTATGCGCATTATTCCGGCCTAAGAGCGCACGAAGCCTTCGAACAGTTTGAGCATAACACTCACCATTCTGGTAATGCGTTTTCACGATTAAAACTCGTTGTTCAGCAGTGTAAAGCTCCATATCCAATAATTGCAACAAATATAGAAAACAAAAAGTGTAGGTAGAGTGCTGCCAACCTCATAGTAAAAAAATGGCGGCCAATTCAAATCCGGCGTTCTTATTGGGACATCCTATATAAGTTATAACATCTAAATATATATATATATATAAACGTAAATCAACATTTCAATAAAGATAAGATATAGATAGGGACATAGAGCAGACCCGGGGATAAGGGCATTATGCCCGAGGTAACCCGGCGGGGTGGTGTAGTTTCGAGGTAGCGTGCTGCCTTGTCACGCAGCGGACCCGGGTTCGATCCCCGGTCGGGACAGTTTTTCTGGGTGAGGCTTTTATCAGGGTTTTTCCTCACCTGTAAGACAAATGTCAGAAAAACTTTAAAAGGCCCAAACGGTCCCCGAAAACATATGACCATCGCGATCATCATCATTCATATTCAACTTAGATTAAGCTTAGGATTAGGGACTCTCCTGGCCCACAACTATCATCATTTTCACCCATCATATCATCGGGGCAACGTAACCCCGCCTTCCAGGCGTCCCAACCTCAGAAGTGGGTTAGAAGTACGCTATGCCAGGAGAGAACACCAGGAATGTCGAAAGACAAACTGGGGCATTCGCAAAAAAAATATATCCATAGTAATTCTGCTCGAGGGCAGGTCCTTCACTGCATTCATAGTATTCTCATGCTATGCTTTGCAGCTTTATTAGGGAATTATAGGCGTGGTAGCTTCCCGTTGTTTTCCACGTAGGTGAAGGATGATGATGATAATGATAAGGATGATGATGGCCGGATGATTTTCGGGAACCGTTGGATCCTAATCTTGCTGACATTTGTCTTACAAATGAGGAAAAACCCCAAAAAAACCTCACCCATAAGCCTGTCCTGACCGGAGATCGAACCCGGGCCCGCTGCCTGACAAGGCATCACGCTACCTGGAGACCACAACGGTCCTTTACATGGTCCTTTAAGATCAAGTAGAAACAAAGAAAAATGGAAGTGAAGAAAACTACATATAGGGTAACAATGAACTAAATGATCTGTATGGTAAAATATGTAGTAAGAACAGTTACGCTTCATTGACTGCGATGTAAAGGACATGTGGTACGAATAGGGAATGGAATAGGGGCATGGAAACTTATTTTAAGAAAACATTTTAGGAAAATTACAATAAAAGCGCCCAGAAGGCATTCCAAGATACTGAGATTAAAGATTTGTGAGTGATAAATTATACAGGGAATTATGAAAGACTATTTAACCCATGCCACAAATGCCAGTCAATGACCAATCACGTTTCAATGAATGTTGTTTTACAATCAATGACAGTCGTGTTTCACCTCGCTCTTAATCGATTTCTCTTTATCAGCTCCTGCTTTTGTGATAAATAAAGCTCCTCCTTCTTAATGTTCTGATCAGGTCAAAGCATTATTTTTCTCCAAAAATTACATTGAATATAGCAAATAATGAAAATATTCCTTGATTTTACTGAGTTGTTTACTAAAAAATAAATGAATAAACCGTAATGTTGATTATGATATATAGTTTGATGTGTTTCATTATTTCTCCATTTGGGTGCACTCTTGTAATATTGCGATCTTATTTGGCAATAAATAATATGATCAAGCAGCAGTGAATGAACATAACCTCACATTTCTGATTTGTTTTCAAACATCGACGTTTACATTAAATATATAAATATTTTAAAATAACTACAGTTAAAAATGATTTGTGAGTAAACAGCTTAATTTTATTCGTTAAATAGTCCTAACAAATGCCACTCTTGATTTCCAAATTCTCTAGATAAATTCACTCCTCACTTCGTGAGTCGTGAATTTATCGATTATTTGGAAATCACTCGTGGCATTATTTATGAATATTAGTTTAGGATAGGAATGTAGAGAGTGCTTATGTTCACGCAGTGATTAGCCTCCGGGTTCGATAGTGCCAGTCAGATAATTTTGCAAACACACACATACACACATGTGTGTGTTTCTGTATGTTTGTATGTATGTATGTATGTATGCGTGTGTGTGTGTGTGTGTGTGTGTGTGTGTGTGTGTCTGTATGTGCATTTATAAATGAATAAGTACATCCGTGGCACGATAGTTTCGAAGAATCAACACCGAATGACTTGGTTGTATTTACGTTCATACATATAAAAACACAAGAGAAACTCAATTGAAATTTTACATAACAGTAGCCGTTTCAACGTCAACATACGGGTCTGAGATTTGGCCTTTAACGATTTCTGATAAACATAAAATTGAGACAATATGAATGAGATTTCTGAGATCCGTTGCAGGTGTATCTTTAAGAGATCAAAAGAGAAATCAAGATATCAGAGATGATTTACAAATATATAATATAAACGAGAGAATATACAGAAATAAATACAAATGGTTTGAATATGTCTAATGCCAAATAATATTTTATCAAAACAGGTATTTATTATAGACCTGAAGGCCGAAGGATTGTAGGAAGACCAAAACGACGTTGGAAGGACGACATGTAGCATATTAAATTAAAAATATAAAAATAGATACCTGAGATCTCAGTCTTCCTCAACTTTGGATGTAGGGTGTGGAGTACTTTCGAAGCATATGCTTCAACATCAGCTTGTAAATTGATTAGTACTAGTTTACAAGCTGATGATGGAGCATAGGCTCCGAAAGTACACCTCATCTAACATTCAAAGTTGAGGAAGACTGAGATCTCAGGTATTTATTTTTATATTTTAAATTTTATGTGACCTCAACGGTGTTACGTCATGGATTTTAAAAGAACTGTAGCATATTGTGCAGCGGGGAGCGGAACGCGCCAAGAGACCTATACCTTGAAGAAGAATATGATGATATAAAAACCCCATGCATGACATGTCTCTCTATCTCCCTCTCTCTCTCCTCTCTCTCTCTCCCCTCTCTCTCTCTATCTCTCTCTTTCTCTCTCTCTCTCTTTCTCTCTCTCTTTCTCTCTCTCTTTCTCTCTCTCTATTTATCTCACTCTCTTTTTCTCTCTCTTTCTTTCTCTCTCTTTATTTTTCTCTCTCTTTTTTATCTCTCTCTCTTTCTCTCTCTCTTTCCCTATCTTTTTCTCTCTCTTCTTCTCTCTCTTTCTCTCTCTCTCTTTCTCTCTTTCTCTTTCTCTCTTTCCCTCTCTTTCTCTTTCTCTCTTTCTCTTTCTCTTCTTCTCTCTCTTTCTCTCTCTCTCTTATCTTTCTCTCTTTCTCCTTACTCTCTCTTACTCTCCTATGTCTGCTCTCTTTCTTCCTCTATGTCTCTCTCTTTTTTCTATCGCGTTCTCTCTCTCTATTTTCTCTCTTTCTCTCTCTCTTTTTCTCTCTTTCTCTCTCTCTTTTTCTCTCTTTCTCTCTCTCTTTCCCTCTCTTTCTCTCTCTCTGAAAAACACATGGCGATAAGTAAAACTAATTATGAAAAATGTTGGAAAAAGCAGGTACGTGTAATTTTATTTGAAACGTCGTGTTGTTATTTCTATTGGGCAAGATCATAAAGGAAACAACTCTTTTAACAATATAACGCTAGATCTGTTTTTCACAATAGATTGGAATTGTACGTTGACCAATACTTGGAAGTATTATACTCGCAGTAAATGTGAAACCAACCATTGGAGTGCCTTTCCCTCGCGATAATACCATTTAAGCCGTGTGTAGTTAAAAAACAGAAGGAAACACATTGATGGCGTCATAAAGCCACCCGCGATATCAGAGCGACCCGACGCCTGGCGTCTCTCGATAAAAAGGCGTCTCAAGACAACTAACAAGCTCACTTAACATGTGACAAAAATATACAGTGATGACATTTTGTTGAAACCCACATTTTATAATTTAGCCGTTGCATCAGATTATAGTCACATGATCAAAACCTGGAAACATTAATTATAAATAGGAATGAGATACTTGTAGGTATTAAACATAGGCTCAATTCTGGAAATGCGTTCTATTATGCATTACAGGGACTCTTGTTCCAATTTCTCTCATAAAACGTTAAACAATATATATGAAACTGTTATTCTACCAGTTTTATATTATTATATGGATGCGAGACTTGGGCTCTTACTTTAAGTAAGGAGAAAATATTACGAGTATTTGAGAATAAAATTCTTAGGAACATTTTTGGACCACAGAGAGATGAACAGACAGGAGAATGGAGAAGACTATCTAACAGTGAGCTACATATAGGAAACCACATAACATAAGAACAATTAAGTCTCGTAGACTGCGACGGGCAGAATATGTGGCACGAGTAGGGAATGAATGAGGGGCATGGGAGCTTATTATAGGAAATCCAGAAGGGAAACGCCCAGTTAATACACCAGAATGAGATGGAATAATAACATTAATCATAATTTGAGGGAAGTAGGTTATACAGGGCATGATTAGAAAACATTAGCTCAGGATAGGGATGTGTGGACAACTTATGACCATGAACCTACGGGTTCGATAATGCCAGTGAGTTACTTAGTCACGTAATAAAAAATATCACGATTTAATACTCCTTGGAAATAAAACAATCGAAAATTTAAAATAAAATACGTAGGACCGAGTGAGTTGACTAAAGCGGTAGCGTTTGAGACTCATATTCTGGAGGTTCCGGGTTCAAACCTCGGTGCCGACCAGACTGACTGAGGTTTTCCTCTATTAAAAAAACAAATATGGGTATGAACATATATAAATATCAATTTCGTTACATTCTCGATTTAATACTGTAAAATGAATAACGGGAGATTTCCTGGGGTAAAGACGGCGGAAGAATAGGGTTAGCCATCCTACTCCCTGCTCGTGTCTTTGATTAAGACTGTAAATAATATGCGTTCGCGCATCATAATTTTTGTTTAATTTGTATAAATATTTATTTATAATTAAACACGTTAAGATATTGTGTAAATATTTTCTGTATTTAATATTTTTCGCTGGTTGAGTGGAAGAGAATGCCTTATGGCACTAACTCTGCCACTTCAAATAAATTATTATTTATTTATTTGATTATTTTTATTGATTTATTATTTTTATTAATTTTATTATTTTTATTAATTTTATTATTTTTATCATAATTTTCATCATTATTTTCATCATCATTTTCATCATCATTTTCATCATTTCATCATTTTCATCATCATTTTCATCATCATCATCGTCATCATTTTCATGATCTTCTTCATCTTCAACATCAATTTCATCATCATCTTCAACATCAATTTCATCATCATCTTCAACATCAATTTCATCATCATCTTCAACATTTTCATCATCTTCGTCAACGTCATCATTTTCATCATCTTCGTCATCATCATCATCTCATCATCGTTTTCATCATCATCATTTTCATCATCATCATCATTTTCATCATTTTCATCATCATCTTCATCATCATCATTTTCATCGTCATTTTCATTATCATGAACATTATTACTATTATTATTTATCATAATCATCAGCAGCATCTCAAGGATATTCGTGTCTTTATCTTTAAGCAATAAATGTTATACTTTTTGAAAATATATTTATTTATTTAGCAGGTTTCGCAGTGTTCAACATCATCTTCCTGTGCCTATTTAATTTACTGTCATTCTCCTCCACATGAAATTCCAATCTCCATAGTCCAATTATTTTTCTCTCATGCTACTCAAAGCAGTACCAAACCACTTTATTTTTGGCCGTTCTCTGCTTCTTCTACCAAGTGGCACCCATTGTAGTATTCTTCTTGGGAATCTGTCTTGTTCTTTATTTTTAGATGACCATTTTGTTTTTTTTTATAAAGTCCACAATTGAATTTTGAACAATCATATTTTTAGTTTAATTACACTCTATCTTATTTTATCTCTTCTTGAAATTCTAGCTGAACGCTTCCAAAAATCCATTTCTGCAGAATTTAATTTACTTATTGTTCGTCATCATCATCAACTTCATGGTAGGCCGTCAGCCTGTTCCGCTCTCAGAATTCATCTTCCCATCGTCTTCTAGGACGTCCCGCATCTCTATAGCCTTGAGGTTGGTACAACGGTGCTTGTTTTGTTAGCTTAGAAGAGAGAGTCCATTCTTAAAATATGTTCATGCCAATTTTGTTTATAGTTTTGTATTTTTTCATTTAGATTAAAAATGTTGAGTTCACTCTTAGAGTATATCCTGCAACGTATCTGAGGAACTTCATCTCTGATGTTTCTAGTAATCTTCTGTCTGATCTATTCATGGCCCAATTCTCTAAACCATATGTCACAATGGGAAATGCCATTACCTTATAAAACTTTACTTATTGTTCTGTATTTTAATCCCCATGTTTCTGCACCGTACGTCATTGTACTCATTAAAAAAATTGTTTTTGTTTTACAACATATCATGTACATTTTACAACATGTATCATTACAAATATATGAAAATAGAAAAAATGACTTATCGAGCGAGTTGGCTCAGGAGATAATGTTTAAGATTCAAATTGCTTAGGAACCGGGTTCAAATCCCGGTGCCGACTACCTGAATGAGGAATTATTTATTCGTCAAAGCAAATGCTGGGTTTGAATTTAATTATCAGAGCTCATATAATGATAGTCTAAAACTAAACTCATTTGCTTATCAGACCTAGAAGGCTATTGACCGGCTGCTGTGTTCCTACCTGAACTTGTAAATCAGAGAGGTGGACGATAATCCAGTCAGTACAGGGGTGACATGTCGGTATATGGGGTCCTCCAGCCGTTATAAGTGATTTCCGTAACCTAGATCTGTTACTTATTGTCTTCTTCTTCTTCTACTACAAGGTTTAGGCTATGCAGCCTGTTCAGGCGAAGTTAAAAGTGGAGTCCATCTTCTACGTGGTCGGCCAACATATCTTGTTCCTCTGGGGTTATACAGGAAGGTTCTTTTTGGTATTCTTTCGTTGTTCATTCTCATTAAGTGTTCTGTCCATTTCTTATTATTTTCGCTGATTTTATCTTCAATTTTATATATATTTAATTCTTCTCGTATAGTTTCATTCCTTATTCTATCCGCTCTTGTGCATCCTTTCACATTATGTAAAAACAGCATTTCCGCAGTCTGTATCCTGCTTTTATCCCTTGATTTCATTATCCAATTTTCACTTCCATACAACAACAAAGGAACAGCCATTGTTTTATATAATTTAAGTTTCGTATCTTTCCTTGTTTTCCGACCTAAGGTTCTTTTTATGGTTCCACAAATAGCCTGAAATTTATTTACTTTATTTTCTATATCTTTATTTTCTCTATAAGTTATATCACATCCTAAATATTGGAAATGTGATACTTGTTCTATTATTTTCTTATCCAGTACAATTTTTGATCTAATTCCATATTTACCAATAAATGTCATTACTTTTGACTTATTTATTGATATTTTACAATTATATCTATTGGCTATTAATTTAGATCTATATGCTAACATTTGGAGCTCATTTTCAGATTCTGCTAAAAGTACAACATCGTCAGCGAATAATAAAGCAGTTACTTATTGTAGCTACCCTAATTCCTCACGATACGTGAGTGCAAACTAGCCGAAATTCCGCGAGAAAAAAATTTTCCCGTGGGAGATTCGAACCAGCTCAAGTTCTGAACTCTGCACCAAGGCATGATGATTTAAAATGCTCGTCCACGCCGCGACACATATTCATAATCACTAATTCATAATATAATTAAACTTTCACAGTAACACATGACTACTACAATAGATACGAAGAATGTTACGGGATTTAACCTACACATTTTGTTAGGAACGATCTATCATGCTGTACTCACAGCAAAATAAAGTCCCAAGAAAGAATGGGGCTGAGCCGAACGCCACATCAGTCTAGGGTGTACTGTACGAAAACATAGTTTGGCAATGATCCTAAGTTAGATTAAAAACTAGTATAACTTATTATAAAACTAATACATTAAAACTTGCTCAAAGCGGAATCGCATGGGACCAATTTTTTTTCCACATTAGACAAAATTCAGCATTATAAAAAAGGCTAAAACCTACTAATAATCTTAGATTATAGAGTACCTTATATGTATTTTTTCGTACCCGGCTTAATTGCAGTTCCGCTGCCGTTGAAAAGTGAAGTATAGTATGTAAGAGCGACAATCGACGGTAACGCGCGAAAAAACAGTCCCGTTTCGTCAGCGTTAAAAATGTCTCTTAGGTGCGTATCTTTAAATTAAAGTATGCAGTTTCGGTTTCCGCTCACTAACTACACTTTCGTCCACATGCTTTGATTCCTCGCAAATTTCATTCCACACTTCATTGTGTCGTCTTTTAAAACTGTCCGGCAAACCTGAAGATGCCTTGAAATCGTTATTCCCTAGGGATTTAGCAAGAGCTAGCGTTTGACTTTGGAGCATCAGTCCGGAAATTTGGAGATTTATCTTCAATCACTTTCACTTTTCGTTTAATGAGAATGATGCATACGTTTTAGCCATCTTTATTCCGTAAATTCAGAACGCTACCTGTGAAAGATCGGTTTCAGAATTTAAACTAATATTTAAGAATTTACAGTACAATTGTTATTTGTAAGACAGTGGAATGGGAGCGCGGTGGAATGGTGTGAGAATCTGTATTTCGGATAACAGGTATCCAGTGAAGCTGAAAGTAAGTTTCAGGTACAGATAGAGTCTCTACTTCACCCGGCACGGCAGCAGGAATCATTCCTCTTTTTTTTGGCCTAACGTGAATGAAGTGGAAACTAATTTACTTCTCTGTCTGTCTTTCCGCTTTATAATTTTTTTCATGAACTGTGTAGAAATATCCTTCCGTTTCCCCGTTGGACAGATTCCGTTTTATGTAAAATAAATACACATAAAATTACTATTATTTCGCCGGGTCCAATGAATTTGTTCATATTGGACAGATTTCCGCATTATTCACGTTCCGGATTAAACAAGTTTTACTCTATAACATATGAAACTAGTGTGACGTCATATGGGTGTGATAGTCAAATTAACACAATAAGCCTTGCTCAATAGCAGGAATCTGTACCAACAAATCTACTTTATGTATCATACAATGGAACAACAATCGCTACGTCATCACTATACCTTATTCCGCTCTTAGAGTGATCCTGACAAACGCCAATTGTATCCTTCCGCCATTCACACCACAATTACTGCCACATTGACAGAGAGCATGTGTGAATTATATAAGACATGTGATCAATGAATGGGGTAGATTACAAGAAAGTTGGTGAGATTTTTCACTGAACTCGTGAAATTTATTTAAAATAGCTTTTTTTTTACCTAAAGTCAAAGGTTTGCAAGACTTGTTTTAAAACTTTAGATGACGACACACCAACAGAAGTCTCGACGCCTTCAGCCATTTTGTTGCATCATAATCGACTGAAGCTTGACTCAAATGCATCATCCATATGTATAATAAAGTATTTTAAGTTGTAATTATTGATTAGCTATATTTTAGAATATTTTTGTTTTGTTTTGAATATTATCATTTTCTTTCACGAGTATATTCAGAGGACATATTTTAAATTGAATGAAGGAAACTACCTTTCCGCACACTTAATGCTTCTATATCGTACGTTAGTGTCCGTAACCAATGAAAAGCGAGCAGGTCACATGGTTTTGTTTTGACGGGGATCACTTTAAGAGCGGATAGCCTATAGCCAATAGTATTCGAGGAATTTATCTGTTTATAAACTCATCCGCCGCCCGTTCCGCACTAAACCTTCATTCCCGCGCGGGGATTTTCTTTGACTGGGAGTACAGCACCACAAGGAATATATTCTTTTAATGAGTATACCCAAACAGGTCATTCAGGAACTAACTGTCAACATTTGGAAAAATTTGATTCCAAGATCAGGATCTATCACATAGCCAGTGAATTTAACGCCCTTTGATTTTTTTAGGGGTTTGTCAAGCATGTTGTGTATGAAACTCGAGTTACTACCGGAGCTTAGCTGATTTCCTTAATCGGTGAAGCGTTTCACCACATCAAACTGATTTCATACCATAATCGGTAGAGTTGGACGATTGTTGGTCCAAACGTGCAATAAGTCACAATTTAGACTTTTGAGCACATATCAGAATATGCCTTTAAATAAAATTTATTTTGACCACAGTTGTTTTTATTCATTGTCCAAATCTTACGAATTAGCACCTCGACCAATGCTCAGAATTCATAAACGACGTGATGGTAACATTATATGGTCCCTAAAAAAATATAACCTCTCTAAATTGTTCCTACAAGTTGATCTTTAAGTTTTATAATATCCTGTATACACAATCAATTGAAAACAGTCAAATTACTACACATGATAGATATTAAAGCCTCTGTAAATAAAGCTTGAAATAAACAAGTGACGAAAAATAGTGCAGAAAACTTGGATGTGTTCTTCTGAAACTGAAGTATATAATATTTAATAACAAGATCAAATAAACTTCCGAAGAAGGTGATATCGATTATTGCATTACAATACGGATTATTTGTTTCTAAATAGAATTCTTCCGAGCTAAGTTCCAGTTGTAATGTAAAGAAACCAGATGTATGACTGCATTTTCATGGGTCGAATAACGTTTTTACTTTTGAGCGTAAAATAAATTGTAGTTAACACGAAATAGATAAAATAAAAATAATAAAAATATATATTATCTAGCAAATGTCTATGTAAGTTACATAGGAGAATCCTAAAATATATAATTTATTATAATTTTAAAAGATTAAGTAAGCATTGTTTTATTCTTACGCATGCGCAATGCAGAATACGTTGGATTTTCAATTGTTTCAAAATGGCCGCTTCTGTAAAATTTCTTTAAAAATTAGAAAAGAAAGGATTTAAAATGCGGAGAGAAATAGATTATTTGTAATATTTTCAAACAGTTTAGTGAGAAAATCCTCCATTAGCGTTTGAGGATGTGGTGAAAATAACAGCAGAATTTACAGATGACTTAGTATGGAGCATACATTCTGCTCGTAATGAAATTGTAAATAAAGGATATCTATCGACAACATGGAAGAACCGTAAGCGTCTGATTAGGTAGGCCCATATATAATTCTTGTCACAAATAAATAATAAATGGGTTCACCGCTGTGGTCTCGAGGTAGCATGCTGCCTTGTCACGCAGCGGGCTCGGGTTCGATCCCCGGTCGGGACAGTTTTTCTGGGTGAGGTTTTTATCGGGGTTTTTCCTCACCTGTAAGACAAATGTCAGGAAAACTTTAAGGCCCAAACGGTCCCCGAAATCATATGGCCATCGCAATCATCATCATTCATATTCATCTTAGATTAAGCTTAGGATTAGGGACTCTCCTGGCGCACCACTATCATCATCATCATCATCTCCCGTCATATCATCGGGGCAATGTAACTCCGCCTTCCAGGCGCCCCAACCTCAGGAGTGGGTTACAAGTACGCCATGCCAGGAGAGGACACCAGGAATATGGAAAGACAACGTGGAGCATTTGCAAAAAAAAAATGGAGCAAGTTCCATATTATTGGTATCATCTAACCTTGCATTCAGTCGTATTTCCTATAAAATGCAATTTTGACTAAGAACACTGATTCCATCGATGACAGTTCCGTAAACAATTCAGTCATATGGCGGGTAAAAGTAGCACCACGGTTCCCCCAATATACAGTGTCGGGCAGGTAATACTTGATGCAAATTTGTTTATAGTACAACTGGAACTTAGCTCAGAATTGATATATTTGGTTCAAGCGCTACCGTTTGGGACTCGTATGCGGAAGATTCCGAGCTAAAGCTCCGGTAGCCGTCCAATGTACCTGAGATTTGTTGTCGCATTTTCTCAATCATCAAGGCAAAATGCTAAGTTGGAATGTATTATCATTACCCATTTAATAAAATGATTCACCTTTTCATAATATAATTATTTATCCATCCATAGTAATTCTGCCCGAAGACAGGTCCTTCACTGCAATCGTAGCATTTTCATGCTATGCATGCAGCTTTACCAGGGAATTGTAGGTGTGGTAGCTTCCCGTAGCTTTCCACACCGGTGAAGGATGATGATGATAATGATAAGGATGATGATGGTGACCATATGATTTCGGGTCTTAAAGCTTTCCTGACATTTGTCTTACAGGTGAGGAAAAACCCCGATAAAAACTTCACCCAGAAAAACTGCCCGACCAGGGATCGAATCCGGGCCCGCTGCGTGACAAGGCAGCACGCTACCTCGAGACCACAGCGGTGGACTCATTATTTATAAGTAGAGAATAATTTTATCCCACTGTAGGCCTTAGGAGGGTGTTGCACATTAACCCTTCCACCTTTCTAGAAAATCGGCACGAGATATCTGCCGGGTTGTCAGTCATGCACGGCGCTTTTCCTTCTAGAACATGCCTCTGGTACACATTTCCGTTAGAGGTAAAATCGACATCGTTAAACATTTAGACCAATTTAAAAATTGACCCCTAGAGACTCAAACCCTTGTAACGTGTTGAGTTAACCAACTATTCGTAAATTAATGAGTAATTTTTTAACATCTTACCTCATATTTTATGTTTCTTCAAACACGGGAACTAGTTTTCGAGAGAAGGATCTCTCTCATTTTCAACCGACATTAGCTGAGTCATAATGTCGGTTGAAAATGAGAGAGAACCTTCTCTCGAAAACTAGTTCCCGTGTTTGAAGAAACATAAAATATGCGGTAAGATGTTAAAAAATTACTCATTAATTTACGAATTAAGAACCTCATAATGTTATTTCCCGTATTTAACTATGAATTAACCAACGATGCTTACAGCGTACAAAATACAATTTAAAAATGCAAATTAAAAATAAAAATAAATAAAATAAAAATACGTGTAGTCTATTTAATATATATTTTTCTTATTTAAAGATATCTTTATCTAAACGAGAAACGCAAATCAGAAAATATGAACCAATCATTGCTTACCCCTTATCAGCATGATCCAGAATCGGACGTATTGCCTTTAAATAGAAAGGCTGATATCAGTACGCTGAACCGAATGACACTTTCGTAGTATGGGAATAACTACTTAATTTATTTAAAAGACAATTGTATATTTGATCAGAGTTTATGAATCACCCTATATCAAATTACTTTGATGTCCTCAGGTGTTCTGTTTGAAACAGACGTACTCCCCTTCTTGAGACAGTCAGGTAAGCAACTTTCAATACTGGGGCTTCAACACTATTCCTAAGGGAGTTTTCACCCTCTACAAACGTACATCAGATCGTATAGAGGCTTGCTTATTCACTCTGCTACACAAATCAACATACCTTTAGCATTAACATCGGACTAACATCGCTCTTTTTAAGTGCGAACACATGGGGAAATTTTAGGTGGTGTAATTCCATATTATTTATAGATTCTTTTATATGCTAGTGTTCGCCAAGGGGTAGAAATTCGACCATAAATAACACGTCACTTTATATTATATTAGAGACTGTTGGTTTAAAAATGTATTAGGCCATAAAAATACAGGGTTTATATTTATGTTGGAGTGTAACTGATAATCAAGATGATAGTATTCTAAATTAGCACATAGCATCATGAGGAATAAGTAGCGGGTCCACGTTGAGAAAAACTAGCTATAACGGCTGGTTGAACCGACATGCTGACCACATGTGACTCCTTTACTGGCAAGATATCGTCTACCTATGTGATTAACACATGCACATGTATTACTTCCCTATAGTTTAAATGAGAGCTTTAGCGCTGAATTTTAGTGCCTTACAGTTAAAAATGGCAGGTATTTTTGATATGGTAAAAGAAATTTAACTCTTGCAACATGGAGGTTTCCCATAAACAGCCTTGTAGTTAAAAACGGCAGCAATATCTTCCCAAAACTTTTTTACTGATAACACTAAAGCTCGTTTAACAGCTACAAAAAAAACTGTTGTCAAACAGAGCAGAAAAAAGTACTTAACTGTTATATATATATATATATATATATATATATATATATGTGTGTGTGTGTGTGTGTGTGTGTGTGTGTGTGTGTGTGTGTGTGTGTGTGTGTGTGTGTGTGTGTGTGTGTGTGTGTGTGTGTGTGTGTGTGTGTGTGTGTGTGTGTGTGCGGTATTACTTCCCCATAGTTTATGTGGGAACTTTGGCGCTGGATTTTAGGGTCTTGCAGCAAAAAAAAAACAGATTTTTTTTGGTATGACCTTTGTACATCACACGCTTCTCTGTAAGAAATTTAACTTTTGCACCATGGAGATATTCCACAAACACTGCCTTGAAGTTAAAAACGACAGAACTATTTCCAATTTGTTCTTATTGCTAACACTAAAGCAAAAAGTAAAATAAAAGTTTGTATACATTTCTATGTATAGCTAAGGCTAAACTCTAAACTGAGTTTTACATAACTAAATTTTCTGGTTACTCATGACCATCAAAATGTTATATAGCCAGCCATTTTCACTTGCATTATCGAAAATACATACCGGTGTCAAGGATTGTAAAAATGTCATTAACTCAGGATCAGCAAAGCTTTTCACGAGAACGTTAACGCATATGCCCGCGCGCGCTCACACACACACACACACACGCACACATACACATACGCACACGCACACACACATGCACACACATACATACATGCACACACATACATACATATATATAGCTCGATGTTATAACTAAATTTTGGCATTTATCAATGAAAACCAAATGTTACACGAAAAGAAAAATAATAAAAATTAATGAGAGTCTGAGTGGAGAAGATGGCATCTCACTAACGTATAAAGTTAGAGGTATCTGGTTCAATTCCCGGTCCAGGCTTTAATTTTTCATTTCATATAATATGCATATCCTCAACACAGAACCTCCCATTAAATTCCTATAGGTCCTATACCACAAGAAATCAGGGACATATTTTTAACTTAATGAAGAGAACTACTTTTTCGGGTACTTATTGCTTCTACAACGTACGTCGGTGTCCATAACCAATGAAAAGCGAGCAGGTCACATGGTTTTGTTTTGACGAGGATCACTTTAAAAGCGAACAGGGTATTAAAGACCAAACAAATAAGATGCTGAAGATCGGAGACTTTGGAAGTTTGGCACGGGAAGACGACAGCAGCTGCAGAACTCGAAGGTAGATAGATAGAGTATGTATATTGCTTTCTATTGCGGAAAATATAACGTCTAGTTATTTCTTGTGTCAATGATCTAACATAGAACTAACAATATTTGCTCTGAGTTTACACTGTTCATGTATAGAGTGTTGTTTTAGAAGTTTATTTCATTACTTAAAGTGATTTTTACAGCATACTCTCTGTTTGTTCGTCACTTATGAAAAATGCTTGGATTCTGTATTCTCATTTGTTGTTTATCTCATAAATAATCTTGATTTTTTTGTACACGAAAATTCTTAGTGATGTAAGACAGTTGGTAAAATGTCAGAAAACATTAATTTTATAACTAACGTTTAGAGTTATTTCCTTTGTAGTGACACATTCTACATTATCTCAAATTCTTTGTTATAACAATATCTTATATAGAAACTGAGGTGGTGATTTCCAAAACCTTAAATGTATCATCATCATCGCCGTCGTCTTTAAAGATTGGGCATGATTGTCGGTTCCGACTTATAATTGCTCACGCTATATCTCTAAAGGTTGACCTATAATTTTGCTTCTCCCTTTCATTTATAATATAAGATACTCGTAGTTCTTGCCATCCTAGTGTTTGGCACTCGTAGGACATATTCTCTCCAATGTATTCTGTAATTTATATTAATGTTGTGATTGGTTCTATGTTCAATTCCTTTCTGATATTAGTACTTATTTTCTAATATAATAATGTATTTCCAATTAGAAAGCGGAGAAATTTAATTTGTGAAATTTTGTTTTGTCTTACTTGATCAGAGGAAGTATCCAACTTTCACATCCATATAATGAGAATTGCAATGTAACCACTATGTTTTAGCAGTGTTTTCTCTTACATTGTAATATAATGTTCACTGTGCTATACCACAGAAGTGCCTGAATCTATTCAGTTTTATTTCGTCTTGACCTTAAAGGGACTGGGTAGTGATTTACACATAATAAATTAATTTTATGTCCTAAAGTATATGTCAATGTTTCTCAGATTGTATTGCTGATAACTAATTAAACATTTGTATAGATATAGTATGAAACTTTGTGCGTCCAATGGTATAAAACACAATTAATTGCTTTTTGTATCTAACGTAATTACAACATGTCAACTGATGGCCTATTTTCCAACATTTTATTATTTATATTCATCATCATCTGCATTCATGAATTAGGTCTGTTGACCCGTTCCGCCTTCAGCCCATCTCTTTCTAGGTCTGCCCACATCTCGGGTGCCTTTAGGTTTGTATTTTGTTATTTGTTAAATGATGTCTGTTCTCAATTATAAAGCGAAATTAATAAATACGTCATACATAACATAAAAAATAAAATATTTAGTTAGA
The DNA here is from genome assembly GCA_030220185.1 of Diploptera punctata. Lineage (NCBI taxonomy): Eukaryota > Metazoa > Arthropoda > Insecta > Blattodea > Blaberidae > Diploptera > Diploptera punctata. Next base: position 299,689 of record JASPKZ010005287.1, on the reverse strand, counting down.
GAAAATATTTTTAAAAAAAGTTAATTAAATTAAAGATATTTTATATTGACCTTCAGAGTGAAATATTTAAATAACTTTGGCTTTAGAATTGAGAAACGACATAATTTAACATATTTTAAAAAATCAAGGAATTTGAATAAAACATATTGAAGGAAAGTGCACTTGAAATTGAATATCTATTTTAAAATGTTGTAAAATACGTCATCAGTTAACATGTTGTAATTACCTTAGATACAAACACAATTAAATGCGTCTTATACCATTGGATGCACAAAGTTTCAGAGTATTTCTATACACATTTTCAATTAGTTATCAGCAATACAAGATGATAAGCATTGAAATATTCTTTTGGATATAAAATTAATTTATTATGTGTAAATCACTACCCAGTTCCCTTAAATTTATATGAAATGAAATAGGTGAATAATTTTACATATCTAGGATGCAATATCTCATATGAAGAAGAAAAGGATGTAAATGCAAAAATATCTAAATTTTTAAGAATTTTAGGGTTAATAAATTCTATCTTCAAGCCACAGTTAGTCCAAAAGCATTCAAGACTGAAAGTGTATAAAACACTGGCTCTTCCAACTCTTTTGTATGGTAGCGAAGTATGGACGTTGAAACAGAAGGATATACGGAGACTTAGATCTGCTGAAATGAGATATCTTCGGAGGACTGCAGGATACACACTACTAGATCACAAAAAAAATGAAGACATCTTAGAAGAATTACACATGGAATCTTTAGAAAACAAAATTTCTGATTATAAGTCAAGATGGATACAACATGTTCATCGAATGGAAGATCACAGAATACCCAAACTAATGTTAAGATATCAACCTGCAGGAAGAAGAAGACCAGGACGTCCACTCAAAAGACTTCTGGATGGTGTTTCTCTTGAGGCCGAAACAGGTCAACAAATGGCCTAAATTCGTGAATGTACTATGATGATGATGATGATGAAATTCTGAATTCCCAGATGATTTTAGAAAAATCTGAATTAAAAAATTCTTACTGTTTAATGTAACGGTTTATATAAATATATTAATTGATTATATTTCGTGATTTTTTGACATTGCTGGTTGTTGAATACCCCTGTACCATAATGGTGAATGAAGAGCACTCCGCACTACACAACATTTCCCTCTTGTGTTACTTGCAACCCTCTTCATGCAAATCAGCCCCCACCGGTTTAGAAACTCACAAACTTTAACCCCACAGCCGATGTGAGACGAAAATGGATTGTAAATTCTGCATTCAACCTGTCACTAATATTTATTTAAGATTCTGAAATTCAATAATTTAAGTAAAACATAACAAGTAATTATAAAATGTATATAAATTTTAACACTGAAGAATTCTATAAACATAGGAATATGTTTAATAGTAGCTAAAACGGCAAGATTAATAACGAAATAAATCAAAGGAAGTCTTCCATGATATGCGAGTACTGTAATTTGAATACATAGTCCGCAATTTAACTTATACATCGCATAGACATATACCACATTTCAAACTAGTTGATAGAGGACGAAGGGTTTTCATTCCCCCTCTACCTACCATAAGTAGGTTATATGCGTGTTGGAGGGACTGTCCTAAGTAATCTTGTTCAGTACTGACAGTAAAGAAAACGTGTATCTTTCTCTCGGTACACTGTGCCCGGCGTGGTTACTTACTTACTTACTTACTCACTGGCACTATCGAACCCGTAGGTTCATGGCCGCGCGGACATAAGCTCTCCATACATCCCTATCCTGAGCTAATCCTTTCATTCCCTGTATAATCTACTTCCCTCAAATCATAGTTAATGTTATTCTCCCACCTCATTCTTGGTCTACCAACTGGGCGTTTTCCCTCTGGCTTCCTACAAGAAGCTTCCATGCAAGTCTTTCATTCCCCATACGTGCAACATGTCCCGCCCATCGCAGTCTACGAGACTTGACTGTTCTTATTATATCCGGCTTCCTATAAAGTCCATGTTATGTAGTCTTCTCCATTCACCTGTCTGTTCATCTCTCTTTGGTCCAAAAATTTTCCTAAGTACTTTATTCTCAAATACCTGTAATCTCCTTTCCTCCCTTAAAGTAAGAGTCCATGTTTCGCACCCATATAATATAACTGGTAGAATAATAGTTTTATATATTTTCCGTTTAACGTTTTTTGAAAGGAGTTGGGAAATCAAGAGTCTCTGCAATGCATAATAGCACGCATTTCCAGAATTGAGCCTATGTTTAATTTCTTTGTGCATCTCATTCCTATTTGTGATTATTGTTCCTAGGTATTTGAATTCAGCCACTTCCTCAAAATTTCCCTCATTTGTCATTAGCTGTCCACTTCCATTATATAATGTATTTCTACGTGTGACCATATATTTAGTTTTATTGATATTTACTTCCAGTCCTAAGCCCGGCGTGGTTAGTTTTTATATTTTACTTTCAGAATATTCAGTTCAAATTTAAATAGTTATTTAGTGTTTAGTTATTGTTGCATAGTTACAAGAAATAAAATATTTAAACTTTAGTTTATTATAGTGTATATACGAAAATATATAAAACTGTCATTCTCCTAGTTACATGGATACGAAACATCAACTGTAACTCTTAGAGAGTAGAAAATATTACGAGAATTTGAGAATAAAGTTCTAAGAAAAATGTTCGGACCAAAGAGAGATGAACAGGTAGGCGAATGCAGAAGATTGCATGACAGTGAGCTACGCGATCTTTATGGGAAAGCAGGTACTGTATAATAAGAATATATAAGTCTCATAGACTGCAATGTGCAGAACAGAATTTAATAAATAAATGTAATAATGTAGGACTATATTTTCATAACTGTGAGAACTGATTTTTTTGCAACAGAGAATAATACCTTCCCCTTCCTGGCTGCTTGTAGCTGCTAGTGGAGTGAGTGAAGAGGGGATCTCTATCAACTCATTTGAAATTGACCATAGTGTTACTGGAGGTTCAGGACTGTTACTTATTTGTCATCTTATAGCCTAAGGGCTAACCCCTAGTACAGACCTGAAAGAAAATGCTATCTCTGTTGTTTGTATAAGTGGTGAGATAGTTCCTGCCGTGTGCTATAAGCGATAGGTATGTATTCATGTATTAGTTTAACTTACTAATCGGTTCTAATAAGGGAACTGTCAACTGCATGCCGAAACCCATCTTGAAATTTCTCCCAGAGAAGCGTTGTGATGTACCAAAGGCGTATAAAAAATACTTGACCGTTTTTAACTGCAAGGCACTATATCCAGCACCAAATCTCTCATTTAGACTAAAGGGAAGTAACTCGTGACTCTGTAGAATGGATAATCTTCACTAACTGCCATCTGCGCCGCGTCCTACCTCAATCCACTCCGCTCTTAATCAAAGAGGGAGAGCATTTGCTCCGTAAACAAGGTTGCCATTGCTGGATTCTGGCTTCAATTTTTGAGCCTTGCAGTTTAAAAGGGAGTTAAGTTTTGGTAACGGAATTTGTACAGTACATCACAATTCATCTCTGGGAGAAATTACGAGGTAGGTTTCGGCATGCAATGGTTGACAATTCCCTTGTAAGTACAAATACACATCTGAAATATCTGTTCAGTAATAAGAGATGAGTCGGTATTTTAAGTTAGTTAGTAGTATCAATTCACTATTTGTTTTCCCAATTATAACAATCACGGACCAGCAAGTTTAGAATGTGCGAGTTATACATTTACAGAGTTTTTAGCAAATCGTTTATATTATTATCTCCCAAAAATGGTTAGTTCCTACATTATTCGTTTTCCATTAGGAAGCGTATCTAATCACAAAGTATCATTTTAATAATGAAATATAAGATACAGAGTGATTGAAAAGTATCTTGACATTTTCGTCAAACCAATGTTTTATGCCAAACTTATTACATATGGAAAGTAATGACACTGGATCATAAACTAAGTACTTTTCAATGTGGTGGCCCTCTAAGTCACGGCCCAGACTCCATCTTTCTTGAGTACAGCGAAACAATTTTGCCAGCATAGCTGGTGTGATTGCAGCTACTGCTGCAGCTATTCGATTTCTCAATTGCTATAAGTTGTTGGCTGCAGTTAGTCGGTTTCTCAATTGCTGTAAGGTGTTGATCTCCACTTCATACACTTTGGACGTAACAAAACCACAAACAAATATGTCTAGTGATTTCAGATCTGGAGAACGGGCTGCCCTAATTCTCGGTGAACCACGACCGATCCACCTACCAGGGAACACTTCGTTGAGGTGGTCGCGAACAATGATGGCAAAATAGGGTGGTGCGCCATCTTGCTGGAAAACCACAGTATCTTGCACACCATACTTTCCAGGTATTGTTCTAACATGTCAAGAAAGTTACTTCCAGTTACTGTTGTTTCCGCAAACATGAAAGGCCCGTGAATTTTTGTTTTTTGTTACTCCCAGCCACACATTTACCTTCGGTGTGTGTCTATGAAACTCTTGTATGGCGTCTGATTGTTCGCCTGCCCAAATCCTACAATTATGCCTATTCACTTGTCCTCATGTGTGGAATGTTGCCTCATCACCGAACAACATATGTTCCATGAGGTCTTCATTTTCAATGGCATTTAAAACATAGCCTGTCGAACTACATAGTCTTTGATTCAAGCTTCTGCATTATCTGGATGTGATAAGGGCGTTTGTTCAGTTTGAAGCGCAAGGTACCCATACAGTGCTTTGAGACATACCCAACTCTTTGCTGAGTCTTCTGGTTGATGCACCGGGACTTCGTGAGATGGCATCTTATATGGTTTGCACATCTTCTGGTGTTGTAGACGACCTTCCTCTAATGCTTCATCAGCAACAGATTCCGTCCGTTTAATTTTCAGTACCAGATTTCTAATAGCTTGCCTGCTAGGATCTGGTTTTCTGAACGTTCTAGTGAAATCTTGGACCTGCTCGTACGTCAATCCTCGTATACGAGCGAAAATGACAGGTAATATTTACTCTATTGTTAGCGTAGCTTCCAATTAAATATATAAAAGATATATACATTAACGATATGAGGAAAATGTCAAGAGACTTTTGAATCAACCTGTATTTCGCTTATACAAGTTCTAACTGCCATGTCGTTATTTATTTCATTACAGCTGTTGTATCTAGGTTCCAGGCATTTTCTCTTTTGAACAAGTCGCAGTACAGTCAGTAGAGATATATAGAAAGGAGCATTTATAACAGAGAGGCTATTTTAAATTTTACATTTATGTATAGTAGATTATTTTTATGTACGGGTGGAGTTGTGTGTGTAAGTGTTTTATGTGTGTGTGTGTAAATACTATATGTATATATATATATATATATATATATATATATATGAAAAGAAAAAAGAATGTTTTTCTTTTCATATCATATTTGCCTTCATTGCCAAATGTCAAAAATATATGTATAATATCTATATATAAAAGCGTTACTACTATAAAGTAAATATTCTCTTTAAAAATTTGCTTAACTGTTATGTTAGCCACCAGATGTCAGTTGGAACAAATTTCCGCTACCTCTTGTGTGAATTGAGAATACTACATGTATAAGAAAATTGTATGTTTGTGTTAGAATTCTTGGGTAGCTCAGTTGGTTAGAGCGCTAAAGGTACAGACTTTAGAGACTCGAGTTCAAATCCCGACTCAAGCATTCATTTTTCTTTTCACATCATATTTGCCTTCATTGCCAAATGTTAAAAAAATATATTTATAATATCTATATATACAAGCGTTACTGCTATAAAGTAAATATTCTCTTTAAAAATTTGCTTAACTGTTATGTTAGCCACCAGATGTCAGTTGGAACAAATTTCCGCTACCTCTTGTGTGAATTGAGAATACTACATGTATAAGAAAATTGTATGTTTGTGTTGGAATTCTTGGGTAGCTCAGTTGGTTAGAGCGCTAAAGGTACAGACTTTAGAGACTCGAGTTCAAATCCCGACTCAAGCATTCATTTTTCTTTTCATATATATATATATATATATATATATATATATATATATATATATATATATATGTCATGAATAGAGAAATAAATCTTGAACCGGGATTGAAGCTGATACCTCTAACTTCATACGTTAGTGAGCTACCAATTATTCCATTCAGGCTCCTAGTGCAAACATTGATTTTTTTCTGATCTTCTATACAATTCTCTCTCTCTTACGAGACAGAATGACAACGCTCGCAATGACTTCGTATGGCTTCTATAATAAGAAAGCATGTTATGAGAATAGTTTACTTTATAGCAGTAACGTTCTTTATTTCGACGTTTTAATTAAATTTTGACATTTAGCAATGAAGGCCAAATGTGACATGACAAGAATAATAAATGCCAGAACCGAGATTTGAACCAGATATATATAACTTAATACGTTAACAAAAAATTCCTGAACCCGGATTTGAACCCGAGACCTTTAACTTTTAGTCGTGGAACTGGAATAGGTCAAAGGCATGATAAGAAAAATAAATGCCTGGACGGGATTTGAACCCGGACCTCTGGATTGACATTCCTGTGCGCTATCAATTACGCAACCAGGCAAATCTAGTACAGGGATTTATTTTTCTTATATATTCTCTACTATAAGAAAAATACTAGATTTGCCTGATAGCGTAATTGGTAGCGCACTGGAATGCCAATCAAGAGGTCCGGGTTCAAATCCCGTCCAGGCATTTATTTTTCTTATCGTGTCATATTAAGCTTGCACTGCTTGATGTCAAAAATTTAACTATAACACATGTGCATGTGTGTGTTTTTGTATGTTTTTTTTGTGTTTTTGTATGTGTGTGTTTTGCGCGCGCAATATATTGAAAATGTTTGTAATTTTTTTCGGAAAACAAAATATAAATAAATTTCACTACTGCTAGTACATTCAAATACATTATGATAAAGATTCCTTAGATGGCCATTGAACCTACAACAACACGAGTAGGTGTAGTTATAAATTTCATCTCAACAAGTATTAAATATAACTCATTAGCATAACATGTGAACGAACATCTCTATATGTTTGAGCCTTCTGCAGCAAAGCTTATGTTATATAAACAATATATTTAACTCTTATTTTAAGAAGAAATATCTTTATACCCGTATTCCTACGTATTAAAAGCGTGCTCCCTTGCGGGAGATACTTAACAAAGCTAATTTAATTACGCTTATTTCCTTACAGATGCCAACAAGACACAAATACTTAGCTTGTAGGATCAAAGAGACACCTAGTAGGCAGCTTAGGTATTACTTAGATAGGAAAGACTGATTAAATTTTGCACAGAGACACTAATTTAGCCTTGATGTTTTTTTATGATCACGAAAATCTTCTGACTCTGGACCCACAGTTTACAATCCCTCTTGGAGAACTTATCCCACGGAGGTCTACTGATAAGAAATCGGGAGACTCATGCGACAAGGACCTGCCCTCGCAAATATGATTTTAAATGTTGGTCCTGTTTTTGTCAAAAAATACGCAGAATGGTTGTCATGTTGAAGCCATTTTACTTTCCTCACAGTCTGTTGGACTCATTAATGATTCATCTTATTAGCAGTTAGATTATGAAACTACAATTTTTTGGCTCATTAAATTTTTTTTTTTCCTTATATATATCAGTCGCTATAAACGGCCTCTTGATGCCACTCTGCAAGATCATCTTAGATTTATTACTGTAATAATATTGTAAGGCGTCGTAAAAACGACGTTTAAATTTCTCGTGCGAAAGGCTTGAATAATGGTCTCGCATTAGTAGGAATGTATTTGCGAGTCGATGACATCGAAATGTCTGTGCCCTCATTCCAGATATATCTTCAAGTCTCTACTTCCCCTTTCGGGAAAGATCAGTGACTAGAAACTTCCATGTCTGAAAGTGTCCCGACCATAAGTCTAGAAATTTCCTCTTCGCCTATACAGGGCAAGTCAAAATGTTGTGCAGGTTTTCAGAAATTTATTATGTGAAATGTAATGAACATATAATATCGTGAGACATATTGTATGAAAGGTAAACTCTCAAAGTTTAGTTGTCCACTTCTAAAGTTCCGCGTTCACCCGCAAGATGTCAACAGCAGAGCAGTAAAGGAAAATGGCGTTGACTGGGGATCAGAAGTCTTTCTGTGTGCTTGATTACCATGTAAACAACTCTGTGACTAGTGTTCAACGACATTTCCGTACCAGATACGATAAAGACCCGCCGGATGGGAGATCCATTCGTAAGTGGTACACACAATTTAGGGATTCAGGCTGTATCTGTAAACGAAAATCGACTGGCCGTCCGTCGACGAGTGAAGAGACAGTCGAACGCGTTCGCACATGCTTCGTGCGGAGTCCACAGAAATCCACCTACCGGGGAGCGACAGAACTTCAACTACCACAAAAAACTGTATGGCGGATTCTCCGGAAACGTTTACAGATGAAACCCTACCACTTGCAACTGGTTCAAGCCTTAAAACCCGCCGATTATGCTTTGCGAGCGTCCCTTCTGTGTTGATTTTCTCGCATTAATGGAAGAGAATGAGTTCCATGAGAGGGTAGTTTACAGTGATGAAGCGACTTTCCACCTTTCAGGAAAAGTGAATAGACACAATGTAAGGATTTGGGGAACTGGTAACCCCCATGCAACTCTGGAACATCAACGCGATTCTCCGAAAGTGAATGTCTTTTGTGCCATTTCCCATGCAAAGGTTTATGGGCCCTTTTTCTTTCATGAACGTACTGTGAACGGACATGTTTTCCTTGATATGCTACAACAATGGCTCCTTCCGCAGCTTGAAGCGGATAGTCCAGATTTCATTCTGCAGTTGGATGGTGCCCCTCCACATTACCATGGCAGTGTTCGAGACCATTTGAATACGGCTTTACCACAACGCTGGATAGGCCGTGCATCTCAGGGTGATCAACAACTCATTCATTGGCCACCTCGTTCACCAGATCTAACCCCGTGTGATTTCTTCATGTGGGGTCTTGTAAAGGATCATGTTTACGTACCACCACTTCCAACAACACTGCATGAACTGCGTGCCCGCATCACAGCAGCCATTGCTGATATCGACCGCGGACTGCTACAGAAAGTTTGGCAGCAGATTGAATATCGGCTTGACATCTGTCGTGTAACAAAAGGCGCTCACATAGAACATCTGTGAATATTTAAAAAAAAACTTTGAGAGTTTACCTTTCATACAATATGTCTCACAATATTATATGTTCATTACATTTCACATAATAAATTTCTGAAAACCTGCACAACATTTTGACTTGCCCTGTATATCTGTGTGGAAGGCAGGAAGCGAGCCAGTCATGTTTTTGATAGCGATAGATAAAATGAAATAGTAAATAGATTGTAGTGAGTGTACTCGTCAGAGACTGTAGAATAATTGTGAAACAGATAATCTTTGAATCAAGATTAATTGTTAGTGCAAATTATGAGTAACAGTTTACTGATAACACTGATCAAGAAAAAATAAACTTTTTTTTTGTCTCAGAAAGAAAATTATGCGATTCTGATAGTATGTTTTCCTCCTGAATTCATATATGATATCGGTTTTTTCTATCACGCAAGGTTTCCGAGAGACAGGCATTTATAATTTCAAACACTTTAATATTTTCTACATTCTTAACTATACAATATTCGAACATTCGGGTTCACCTAGAAAGTAAGAAATTACGATTTTCTGCTATATTTCGCCTGTGGAGCATCCCTCTTGATGGTCCAACAATAATTAGCCAGCATATTAGGATTCCATTTGCCTTGATATCTCTTTTCCATAGCTGAAATCTCCTGAGTTCGCTCATTTGGTTTTATTTTACAATGGACAAATGATAATATTATAATGATATTGTGAAAAGAAAAATTAATGTGTGAAGCAGGAATCGAACCGTGGACCTCTACTTCACACATTAATTTTTCTTTTCACAATATCATTATAATATTATAATATGATCCATTATTGGAACTGTGTTAAAATAACAGTATTGGAAAATGTTAAATAATGGACAAATGGACGAAAAAAGGTTTATTAAAAATAATTATTTAAATCCATTAATTTAAATTGAAACAAAAAGAACTGTGGGTGATGGAGAAATTCCGAATACATATTTGAAATAAAGGAGCTCTATTGGTACTCATTCGACAAAAATCATGTTGACAAGTGTAATTTGAAGAACTAAATAAGTTAAAGCAAATATTATACGAATTCTGTGTGGATTATTTGCGACATAAACTACGTGAAAACGAATCCCCCATAATCTGACAATATCAAGAAGTAATATATTATTTTGTGATTTCAAAATACTACATACAGTGTTAATCATATATTTATGTTTTGGGGAGAATTGATAATGATCATGTAACGCAACAAATTAATCTTTCTATACTTGTATTCTATTTATAACATTTACTATTATTACTTTTTAAGTTCACTTATTATTGTGTATTATTGCTCGCACTCTTTATAACATATATTTCAGCAAATGTGACAGGACGTTCGTCGAGCGAACAAATATTTTATGTGGCGGAAAGAATGGTTCGAGTCTGTGCAGTAAAGCAAATCATCTGTTTCGGTCAGCAAAACAAAAGTAATGACCCTCTTGTAGATTTTCATTTGTTCTAATGAAAAATACACAATCCTACATTATGTTCTGTTGCAATTACATGAACAGACCTCAGATTCAACTCGATCCCAATTTCTTTAGAGCACAAAAACCTTTATAATCTTGTAAATAAAAATTTTATACTAGAAAGTTAAATAAAGAATAAATGGTATGTCCATGACAGGTTGTAACATCAAAGAAAATTTTAACTGCAAATTTATAGATACTGTCTCAAAAGAAATATTGTTTTATAAGTAAAATTGTATTTATAATTTTTCTGACAAGAAAATAAACAACTCTTTCAAAATAATTACCAACAGATTCTATGCTCTTGAACCATTTTTGAGCGAGATTTATTATCCCGCGTTGGTGCCAGTCTCCGGTTTTTGATGCGAAGAATTCGTTGAGATCCACAGTTTCAGTTTTTCCGAAATTTCATGCAAGAAATGGACGAGATGGACCATAAATCGAAACATGGTAATCTGAAGGCACAAGATCAGGGATACATGCTGGATTTGGTAGCAGTTCGATTCCCCCCAATTTTGAATTCTTGTCGTGATTGTTCGCGCAGTATGGGATCTGGTCAGGTTTGAACCCGCGACCCCCAAAATTACAAGAATTCGTTCCAGTTGTTGAGAATAGAGGTCCACATCGACTGTAAGCACGTTTGGAACAAACTCCCAATGGATGAAACTTTCAAAATTCTACCACACGCACATTAGATTAAAAACCGATAACACTATTGAGACAAGGTAATATTATTCAAATTAATTTTATAATTACACTAGTCACCATGATTTTTGTCTCATGAGTACCAATAGTTGTACTTAATGCAGTTTTTATTGTGTTTTCAAATATGTATTCAGAATTTCACCATCACCCACAGTTTTTTTATTTAAATTTCAATTAATGGATTTAAATAATTATTTTTTAATAAACTTTTTTCGTCCATATGTCCATTGTAAAATAAAACCAAATGAGCTAACTCAAATGGTTTTCAGCTATGGAAAAGATATATCAAGGCAAATGAAATCCTAATATGCTGGCTGATTATTGTTGGACCATCAAGAGAGATGCTCCACAGGGGAAACATAGCAGAAAAACGTAATGCCTTACTTTCTAGGTGAGTCCGAATGTTCGAATATTGTGCAGCTACGAATGTAGAAAATATTAAAGTGTTTGAAATTATAAATTTCCGTCTCTCGGAAACCTTGCGTGATGGAGAAAAACCGATATCATATATGAATTCAGGAGAAAAAATACTATCATAATTGCATTTTTTTTTCTGAGACAAAAAAAGTTTATTTTTTGTTCCTCAGTGTTATCAACCGAATACCCTGTGTGCGATGTTACGCCTAAATAAATTAAATGTGTTTTTATTTAGTTGAATGAGTTAAAAGGTCAACCGCTGTGGTCGCAAGGTAGCGTGCTGCCTTGTCACGCAGCGGGCCCGGGACAGGCTCCTGGGTGAGGTTTTTTCGGGGTTTTTCCTCACCTGTAAGACAAATGTCAGGAAGCTTAGGGACCAACGGTCCCCGAAAATCATCCGGCCATCATCATCATCGTCATCCTTATTATCATCATCATCCTTCACCGGTGTGGAAAGCAACGGGAAGCTACCACACCTATAATTCCCTGTTAAACCTGCAATGCATAGCATGAAAATGTTACAATTGTAGTGAAAGATCTGACCTCGGGGAGAATTACTATGGATGGATGGATGGAGTTAAAAGAAAATTACGGATTAATTAAATTGTATGGTATATATTGCAAGCAACCAAACGGTATTGGTGGTTGCTAGAGTCAATTTTGATTTATAATTTCGTTTAAGACCCCAATTCTAAAGGTCGCATTTCGCTTATTTTAGATAATACCAACCTCGGGTTTATTTGAATAGAATATACCAAATTTCGTTGTGAAACATTGAAAATTGCGACTGCTATAGCGATTTTCAAATTTTCCTTTCAGGAGAACTTATCTTATTCGTTTTAGAGAATATTAGATAGCGAATAAACACTCACTGTACTTGAAAACATGTATGTGCACTTTTTTTTATAAAAATCTGTTGCGTGGTTTAGAAATTTAGAAATCACAAACATACACACATTCCATGATGATCTTGAAGAAGTCTACGTAAATACATCACACACATTCCATTTTATATAATAGATTGAAGGTCTTTATTTTATAATACGCTTATTTGTAGATACTTGTATGATACGTAGTTACATGCCTATATTTTCACCAGTTTCTTTATGCGAATTAATACTTCAAACCTCACACTACTGGCGTGAACAATTTAATATTTCAGTTGTCATACACTGTATTGATCAATTTTTGTATTGACTTATTGTAGATTGGTAGAAACCTTCAATTTGTCATTTATAAAATTGATGCATTGATTTGTCATAGGAGAACATAGGAAATGTTACATTTTTTTAACCATTTAGTATTTGCTAGGTAATTTGTTTTTCTTTTAGAAACCGGAGAAGCAGGTAACGTTCCATTTTTGTTTTGTTTGTTTTTTCTGACTTCATAAAATGGACAAAAGAGGGAGATAACAATGAGGACGAATGACATGTCAAATTGCTCTATTAGCTGTTCACGTTAACAAAAAATAATTAGGAAGGTACAAAATAGGTCGGAAATATAATGGTGTGATTTAGTTCGTACTACTACAGCATTACTCTTTCATGTTAAATGCTAGGAATGAGTTGTCGATTCTCTTTCTTCTCTTACTATGTTGCCACTTCCTGTCCCCTGTATTGTGTTATTTGTCTGAGAGGGGAACGCTGGGAAATACTGTATTTTTTTTTTTTTTTTTTGCACCGCGTAGAATGCCCATGGATATATTTATTATACTTAAGTGGCTTACAATATGGATTGCAATCTACAAACCTTTGCCCGGGCCCATGAGAGGCAAAAATTGATACATCTTTCATGTGCTGTTTTCGTGAAATATACACTAATTATCATGAAATAGTAAATACCTTCAAGTAATTTAGAAAGTTGTATCAAATCCTAACGATATCATAATCACGGGAGCAAGAAAGGGAAGGGAGCCAATTTGACCTGAGAAAGCTTGTAACATAGGAACTAGCACTAAACAGCTATATTATAGCAAGTTGAACTGCAAACAAGCATCTTTTGGCTCGACTGCACTTCTACTTACGCTTGATATTCAGTTTATTATTATAAACTATAGCTATTCTTCTGTATTTACTAACATTATTTAATATTTTAAACTTTTTCAAACAATTTTTATAACATTATCAGACAATTTTGTAGTATTTATTTAAATACGCAAATCACGACACGAGAAGACTGTTAGACAACAAAGTGATGCTAACTGCTATTTCTCCACAAAATATATTACTTAGTCTATGATTTTTCTATCGCCCTTTTGGGTTAATGCTGGTTGGATCGGCGTTAGGGAGTGATAAGTAAGTATACACCCATTTTTAATAAACGTTTGGTAATTTTAATATTATTAATACATTTTTAACATAAATTTGGGGATTATTGCAAAGATTGGTCACTTAAATTCCATAGCGACATGCTGTCATCTAGCTTAAGATTTTTGAACTTTAGTACGATATCAATAGTAATCGAGGATAATCGATATGTGGTTCGATTGTGGGTTATCGCTGGCTCTATAAACTCTGGCGCATGCGCACTTTTGTTCTGTAGGACTTTGAAAATATTTCACGCAAGTTTAAGTGCAGTTTTTCCCATCTTTTAATTAAAATATATTTAATGTATAAATAGTGAGTCAAATATTGAATAAAGATAATAATTACAAATGAACTGAACATTAACAATATTTGACCAATATGTAAATTAAAGAAAAAAATAAACAATATTAACAATAGAAATTAAGCAAATCGGTCGTCTACAAATCCAACATTCTGGAATTATAAATACAGTAACAATGATCAACCATACGTACATTCATACAACAGTCCAACCGAGGGCTAGGGTCCACACCCAGGACACGCTACCCCGGCTTTCAGGACCAACCAACCAAAGTAGAACTGCTCTGCTCGAGCTCCAAACGACGATTCTTGAATCTACACGCAAGATGTAGAAGAGACGACGTAAAGTTACAGACGAAAAATATACTTTCGGTACATTTTAAATGATCCGTCACCTACAGTAGTCGCTGGTCAAATGAATAATCCGGCAATAATATTACTACTGAGAATGAATTGCCCTCCTTTGCCGTCTTCACTACATGTTGCCAATTCCCATTCCCCGTGTTGTATTAACACTGTAATTTTAAATGATCCGAAACCTTCAAGAGTGGTCGACTAAACGGCTAATTTGACAACCATGTTATGATATTTCACTTGTGTTCAGGGATTATCCCTTCCATAGAGAAATAGTTTGGCGACACTAGAGCCAAAACACTTACCCTCCAGCCGTGCAGACTTAACTTGGGCGAGTAATAGTTGTCTTCATTGTGATTACGGAAGAGTTCGCCCTCCGAAGTGAATATTTTAAAGTAGTCATTTCTTATGTCATGTTTCTGATATATGTTAATTTAATATGTTTTCCTTAAGCAAAACTTCAATTTTTGCTGTGCTTAAACAAATACAAAATGGTGGGATGGTCATGAAAACAATAAAATCTCAATTTAATAGGGCTGATTTTTATCTCGGTAGATGTGTTGTATTCAACATTTTCTTGTATTTCACTAGTTTAAAGCAGTATTACAAGGCAAAACTGAATTTATAATTCATATAAATTTTAGATTCGTAAATATGCACCGCTATAAACGTGAACCCCTTAAGAAGTTCCCAACAAAACTTAACCGTGAAAGCAGATTATTCTCCCCAACTGAAAGCTTCTCGGTGTCAAATAAGATTAACGCTGTGCTGCAGCGGCAACTTCCCCTTCACAACTTTATTGCGTGGACTATAAGCAGTAGCAGCAACTCGAGTAAATGCGAAGATTTCAATACTTTAATTTACTGTATACAGACTACTTGAAAAAAAGGAAAAGTAATATTACATTGGCAATGACATTCGCACAGGCGTGTTTGATCGTTGTTATATATTTCTGTTAATAAAGTGTATATATATATATATATATATATATATATATATATATATATACAAAGAACAATAAATGCATGATTCGGGATTTGAACCCGAGTCTCTAAACTCTGTACATTTAGCGCTCTAACCATCTGAGCCACTCAGGTATCCTAACACATATATTTGTTTTCTTATATATGTATTTTCAATTTACACGAGAGGTAACGGGATATCGTTCCAACGTCTTCTCGTGACCACCATAACAGGTAAGCAAATTTTAAAGAGAATACTTACTTTACAGCAAATTAACGCTTGTATATTTAGATGTCGTAACTATATTTTTGACATTTGGCAATGACGGCAAATAAATGAAAAAATGCCTGAATCGGGATTTGAACCCGAGTCTCTAAACTCTGTACGTTTATAATAATATTTTATTTATGAATATTACACAATGCAATGTTTCTCCTTCAACACAAAGTGATTTGTCGCCAGAGGTTTATGTCTAAAGCATCTTCTTCCCTCAAATCTCTAGCTTCCATACTTCTCAGCCTATATTTTAATATTTTTAAATTGTAATAAGTATGTAATTTTGTATTATTTTATTATTCGCTGGTTGAGTGGAAGAGAAGGTCTTACGGTCTTAACTCTGCCAACTTAAATAAAGATGTATTATTATTATTATTATTATTATTATTATTATTATTATTATTATTATTATTATTATTATTATTATTATTACTATTGTACCGAAAGTGCTATTTCGGTACGAAACATCTGTGCTGTTATCCTCCCTCTACAGTGAGATTAATGAACCATGCCAATTTCCTTTCTCTTTGTGTCTACTCCTCTCTCCTTCCTACCCCTCCCTTTGCTCTGTTTGTAGTGCACAACTTCCCTCTAGCTCGGAACTCTCAAATATGCTAAACAAGTGGTAAGCTGTATCATTCATTCATTCATTCATTCATTCATTCAATCTTCATTCTTTCAAACAGTTGGTTATCGTCTGAAAGGCATGATCTGAAGGAGAGCTGCGTTGTTTTGAGTTTAGTCCGGTAAGCCTGGGTAGGATACCCTAGGCAGGACTAAAAAGGTATGCATGGGTGTTTGAGTGTGTAAAGATTATTACTTTTCTTATTATTATTGTTTTTCTTTAACTTTGGAATGGTCAAGTACTATCTGTGTTTAATATATTTTGATATTTCAACTTCAGACGTACAATTGAAATATTAAATCTTATTTTAAGTCAACAAGAATGTCTAATTATTGTATTTGCTAGCTATGCTACAGCTGTCTTATATAATTCCTGTTTATAAGCTTTCTCAAGGTTACATTAGCTCCCCTTTCCTGTCTAGCTTTCATGGCTGAAAATAATATACTCAGTTTAACAACGAATCATAAATTACTACAGTGTGTTAAAAAATTATTGTTAATTAATATGTGTTTATAGGAAAGATGTATCAATCTTTGCCTCTGATGGGCCCGGGCCAAGAATAATAAATAGCACTGACAGTTATGATCTGTAACTAAACATATTAATAAATTCTCTATAGGCCATGCGGCACAAAATGGTAGCGGAGCGTAAGTTTATGCCTAGAAGAAGTGGATCGCGCGCCTGTGCACTATTATTATTATTATTATTATTATTATTATTATTATTATTATTATTATTATTATTATTATTATTATTATTATTATTATTATTATTATTATTATTATCCTATATAATACAAAAATAAGTTTTGAGCTCATAAAGATCTCCAACTTTGGGGACCAAAAAACTCTTATCTCAAAAGTATATACTTTGCACTCAAAAATACAATAGACGTAAAAGTGAAATTTTATCATAATTCCACTTCAGAAGTAAAGATATTAAGTATTATTGTATGTTTTAGCGTATAATAGATATGTAAATATGTGGTCACAGTGGGAACATTGATTGGTGGAATAATGCGAAGAGAGAGTACTAAAAATGTATGTGTAAGCTTTCAAGCATTCAGTTCATTTTGCCTGAGAAATGATGGTGTCAGTAATACCAACGTGACGAGATTGTTCCGCTACATTAGTTTACCTGCTTCTCACTTCGCCAGTTCCCTGATGGATTTATTTACACAAACTTCAGCAGCAATCCTAACTAAATACATGGTGTGCCTAGAACTGTGCCAAGCAAATCCACAGCAGCATATATCTAAAGAAACGTGTATAGTAGTAGTAGTAGGACTTTATTAGACAGAAAGTAAGATATTTACAATATTATTTACATATATGGGTCGCACGGCGAATAAGCCGTACGTGCTGTTGACAGTCCGTTACAATAAAGTAATAATTGGTAATAGTATAAAGAAAAACAAACAAACAATAACATTACAATTACATAAAGAAAACACAATAATAATACAATTACATAATAATACAATAGCATTATACACTAATTAAGTTATGTATAATTGTTAAGAATTAATGGTATTGCATTTTGATAACATATACTTATTCATGAATGAGTGTTGTTCTTATTTTCCGCGTTTTGTCCAGAAATTTACCCAAGTTGATACAATGTATTAATTAATTGGTTGCTGTGACTGACTAATATTACTGACTTCTTAGCCAGTTATTACCGGAAAGATTTCTAAATTCAAATCGGGAAAGATTGGCATGCTACGAGTTATTGGTAAATCCAGAAAATTGGATAAACCTCGGTAAATTTCTGGACAAAACGCGAAAAATAAGGACAACACTCATTCATGAATAAATATATGTTATCAAAATGCAATACCATTAATTATTAACAATTATATATAAATTAATTAGTGTATAATGCTATTGTGTTATTATTTTAATTGTAATATTAATGTGTTTTCTTTATGTAATTGTAATGTTAATGTTTTTCTAGTGTATAATGCTATTGTGTTATTACTTAATTGTAATATTATTGTGTTTTCTTTATGTAATTGTAATGTTATTGCTGTTTTTGTTGTTTATTTTTCTTTACACTAGTACCAATTATTACTTTATTGTAACGGACTGTCAACAGCACGTACGGCTTACTGCCCGTGCGACCCATATTTGTAAATAATATTGTAAATATCTTACTTTTTGTCTAATAAAGTCCTACTACTACAAATATTTTATTCCTCTACGGCGCAAGTGATGTAGTTTTCCTTTCAGAATCTGAAGATAATTTACAAAGATCTTTACATCAATTTAATATAAATGCCAGAAAACACAATATGAAAATTAATGCGAATAAGACTAAATACTTTACAGTATCAAAAGAACCAGTAAGATCCAACTTAGAAGAGGAAAGAAAATTACAGAACAATTATCAGAATTTGATTATTTAGGTGTATTAATAACAAACACCAAAAATTTAATGAAATATGTAAATAAACAAAGCACAAATACCAGGATATATGAAAGATTTAATTTGGCGCAACAAGCATAGGAAATGGAAAGCAAAACGCGCATATACAAAACTATAGTTCGACCAGTTATCGTATATGCAGCAGAAACTAGGGCTGATACAACAATTATTGGTTTATCTCCAATCGGCTACTCCGATCGGTAATCAAAACGTGAAAGAGCTGTAATAGCTTCCTCAAGGTTAAGCTTTTTTTATTAATTTGTAATTTCCATAATTCGATTCACACACTAGTAATTATATGAATTTATTTTTATACATCTTCTGGAAAGACATCAGAAATATGCGAGTGTAACATAATATATGGATGTATGCGGTAGCATAAATGGTTAATGCAGTACGCTACAAACCGAAAAGTCGATGATTCGAGTCCCGGTGGGGTCAGAATTTTTAAGCTGACCCAAATCCTTCTGGTGGCATCATGAATCTGGGATCGCTTCAGCCTCTAACGGGAATGAGTACCGGACGCTTGTTCTGGAGTAAAAGTGGCCGTCACGCAGGACTGACAACCCGGCTGACATCAAGTGCCGATTGTCTAGAAAAAATGGGAGCATTAACCTCCTAGTATCCCAAGGGTCTCCTATGGCCTTTACATTTACCTAACATAATACATGTTTGTTTGTAGGTAAAAGTTAAGACTTCATGGACTTCATGATCTATTGTATAGCGCTGATATTGCAAATAATTGTGTAGATGTAGCACTTTTTCCACCAATAAATACAACTGACCACACTGAGCAACAAAAAAGAAACTTTTTTTGTCTCAGAAAGAAAAATATGTGATTCTGATAGTATTTTTTCTCCTGAATCAAATATGATATCGGTTTTCTCCATCACGCAAGGTTTCCGAGAGAGGAATTTATACACTTTAATATTTTCTACATTCGTAACTACATAATAGGCCTATTCGAACATTCGGACTCACCTAGAAAGTAATAAATGGCGATATTCTACTATATTTCGCATGTGGAGCATCCCTCTTGATTGTCCAACAATAATCGGCCAGCATATAAGGATTTCATTTGCCTTGATATCTCTTTTCCATAGCTGAAACCATTTGAATTAGCTCATTTGGTTTTATTTTACAATGGGCAAATGGACGAAGAAACGTTTATTAAAAAATAATTATTTAAATCCATTAATTGAAATTGAAATAAAAAATGTAGGTGATGGAGAAATTCCGAATACATATTTGAAAACACGATTAAAAACTGCATTAAGTACAACTATTGGTACTCATGAGACAAAAATCATGTTGACCGGTGTTATCTAACGGATGAAGATTCAGGAACTGAAGATAATCCTTGTATAGATAATCTGCCCACAAACTAATTCAATAGTACAGTATTGTTAACTAACTTCCATTTTGAACCTGTGATCTCAAATTATACTTCTCAATCAACACAAAATTGCTAGGTGGGTCATTTTCATCTTCACTGTCTTTATTTATTGACATTCTTGAGGTAGCATGCTGCCTTGTCACGCAGCAGTAGGCCCGGGTTCGATTCCCGGTCGGGAAAGGTTCCTGGGATTTTCCTCACCTGTAAGATAAATGTCAGGAAGCTTAGAGCCCAAAGATCCTCGAAAATCATCCGGCCATCATCATCATCCTCCTTAACATCAACATCCTTCTCCGGTGTGGAAAGCAACCGGAAGCTACCACACCTATAATTCCCTAGTAAAGCTGTAAAGCATAAACTTGGTATGAAAATGCTACGATTACAAGTAAAAGGCCAGCCCTCGGGCAGAATTATTATGGATGGATTATCCAATTATATTTACACGATAACTTGTATGTATGTATGTATGTATGTGTATGTATGTAGGTCTATCCTATTCGTCCCATATGGGGACATGGGGGCTCTCTGACGGGAGAGTCTTACCAAGTTAAGTTAGTTACCTTCATTTACCTACAGGTATCAACGAGTGACACGTGGTCATCACATCGCCTCAATGAGATACTTATCTAGTAGGTAACTAAGGTATTACTCGGATGGATGAAAACCGATTATATTTTACAAAGAAACCTTTTTTTCAGGCTTGCTTAAAAATCTTCAGACTCGAGACGCACGGCTTAAAGTCCCTCCAGAAGGACTTTTCTCTTGGATATTTCCATCCAAAAATCCATGGACCCCGACCGAGTTTGAACCCGCGATCCTCGGGACTAGGGGTAAACACAATAACTTAAGGATAAATATAATATGAAGGGCTCAGGGAAAAAACCAGATAAGTCATGTTTCCATCAAAACCTGGAAAGTACTTTTAACTATACAATATACCTACTTCCTTACCTGAATGCCAATCTTTGAAGCTAAATAAAATGTTTCTTTTACAGTTTCGCACTTCAAAAATATAATCTTCTACATGTAGAATCTGGTATCTCAGACTCAGTTTCTTCAAAGAAGGCACTTATATGGTTAGGCACTTGTGTCTGTAAAATTACTAAATTGTTTAGAAAGAAATAAATTAAATATTCCATCCAGCCATCCATCCATCCATCCATCCATCCATCCATCCGCAGTAATTCTATCTTTCACTTAATTTTAATAATTGTAAAACAGTACCTGATATCTCAGTCGTCCTCGATAATTTGCAGTGTTGTTTTATAGGAGGCCTTTCGATAACTTATGTATCATCTTTTGCTTTCATTTTGGTACTGACTGTTGTTGGTAATTATTTTGTACAGAGGGTTTACATTGCAGGGTATGTTCTCGTTCAGCAGGTGTTTATTTGTGGTTTCCTTGATGACTTCTAATTCTTCGAGAACGTTGATTTTCGATACCTCGTTTTCTCTATGTAGTATCGATAATACGTTGTCTATTGTGTTGAATTGATGTCCTGCTTCTAGTATATGTTTTGAAAATCTAGATTTACCTTCAACAGAGTTTCGTAATGTATTTTAAAAACAGGTCTTTCACTGCAATCATAGCATTTTCTTGCTATGCTTTGCAGCTTTACTAGGGAATTATAGGTGTGGTAGTTTCCCGTTGCTTTCCACACAGGTGAAGGATGATAATGATAAGGATGATGATGATGGCCGGATGATTTTCGGAGACCGTTGGGCCCTAAGCTTCCTGACATTTGTCTTACAGGTGAGGAAAACCCCCGAAAAACACTCACCCAGGAGCCTGTCCCGAATGGGAATCGAACCCGGTTCCGCTGCGTGACAAGGCTGCACGCTACCTCGAGACCACAGCGGTGGACATTTAAATATTAAGCAACACTAATTATTTAAACCATAAACTTAATTCACAAAATTGATAATGGCTATAGAATATTTGCAATCTTTATTTTTTCGATTTTTTGTAATCGTGAGTTCATGTGGTATTAAGATGTTAATTATATACGTTTTTTACCTGGTAAGTCAGTCGTCCTCAAATAAGTTATTAAACTTCTTCAAGTTGTTCTAAAATGAGGCCTCATTTTATAATTAACATCTTATTACATAACCTCAACGGTGCTTTAATATGAATTTCAAAAGTGTTGATCATGTGGTATTGTCCAAAAGTGCGCGTTTATTGTTTTGCAATGAATGATAACAATGCTAACATTGAGATGTGAGTTTGGAACTGTTTTGAAACTGTCATATGCGATGTGTTGGTATGTGTTTAAGTAATGATATGGGATATGCATGGTATGACACAAGATGGCGGAAACAGAGATGTAATTAAAATCTCCAGCGTTAGGCCGGAGCCATCTCCCCATTTCCCTGATTGGTTTCTCATCGCCATCATAAATAATAACATGCAATCTGCAAACATTGTCCTCTATCCTTATTGTACTATCCAAACACAAAACATTGTCCATTTAATTTCTCTATCTATCTTCGGGTTTTTACAGCTGCTGCCGTCTTCCCGTGCCAAACCTCCAAAGCCTACGGTCTTGGGCATCTTCGATGCTTAGCCCTCTAGCTTGCATTACTGTCTTCATGTTTTCCTTCCATGTTAACCTTGGTCTTCCTCTTTTGTTCTTTCTGTTAGGATGCCATTCATATAGTTGCTTCGGCCATCGCTCATCTTCCATTCTTAAAACATGTCCTAACCACTTTAATTCCTTTTCCTCAATTCTTTCAATTATGCTTTCTTCTGCTTCCATTTTGTTTCTAATTTCCTTATTTGTGACACGTTCTAATTTAGACTTTCTGGGCACTTCTTCGTAAATAATCCATTTCTAGAGCTATTAGTTTATTCTTGTAGTACTTATTGATTGTCCATACCTCACTTCCGTACATTGCAACAGATTCCACCAATGTTTTAACCAATATATTTTTTTGTGTCTTTCCAAATATGCTTATCCCACCATATGGAATTTAATGATGATATTATTTTGCTACTCAATTCAATTCTATGTTTTATGTTCTCTTTGCCTATACCTTCGATGTTATCCATAATCATTCCCAAATATTTAGTTTGTTTCACTTGCTTTATTTGGATTCCATCTTCCAATACTAAATTTTCTCTTTCATTGCTATTTATTGCCAGATATTGTGTTTTTTTGTAAATTTACTGTGAGACCCCATGATTCATATGTGCTTTTCAACCTTTTTATCATGAATTCCATATCAAAATTGTCTTGCGCTAAAACCAGTTGATCATCGGCAAATTGTAATGTCAGCAAAAATCTATTGCCTATTGGGATCCCCATACCTTTGCAGCTTTGTTTCCATTTCGTTAATATAAATTCTACATAAATATTAAATAAAATTGGTGATAGACTGCACCCTTGTTTCAATCCCTTTGAGGTGTTTATAGGATTAGACATTATATTTCCCATTTTAACATAAGCGGAGTTATCTTTATAGGTTTGTTTAATAATTTCTATTAGGTTTCTGTCAATATTGTATTTCTCCAATACTTCCCATAATTTGTTCCTCGGAATTGAGTCATAAGCTTTCTCTAAATGTCCATTTAATTTCACTGTTACAATAACCTAAAAGGAAATTAACATCGCAACAAAATATTCATGTAATAATATAAAAAATATGTAAGTATTATTTTATTTTCTCGCACTGCAGGCCAAGATAGTAGGGTGGACGCGTGGCTTCCCCGACTGGGATTACAGGTTCGAATACGACAGTTCCTGAGGGATATTGGTGGTTGGCCACATCGAGATTCTCCTGTCCTCTTCCCTCACCCATCATGTCAATTCATCTCCATTCATTAATTCCATGCTACCTCTCATGTTAGGTAAAAAAATAGTCTGGTTTAACAAACCACAGGTGTTTAAAATATGTGGTTGTGGTGATCTAATGAAGCACACTCGTGTACTTCCTCATGACTCCGAGCCTGTGTATCAACTTAGAGCAGAATAGGGTCAAAGGAATGATTGTAGCCTCTCTTTAATGTATTGTGCCCAGCCAAAATAAATGGTGGTGTGAGTCATGTGTGTGAATGCTTATTTGTGTCCAACTAGGAAGGCCATAACAGACTACATATCACTGTAGAGCAGATTTCATCACATGCATACCATATAGTAAGGATGGGTAATACAATAAACCAAAAAAAAAGGATTGCCTTATTAGGATCTTACACCCGAACTCATCTTTACTAATTTAATCTAGCGCCTATTAACTTATACTTCCTGTGATATTTCCGATATATTCTCTGCAATTAAAGGGATAGCGAATTTGACTTACAACTGTGCAGTAGAAAGTATCTTTAAGGTAAGATCTGAAACGATGTACACACAGTCTCGTGTAGATTACTAGGAAGGTAGGTGAATTGAAAATAGCTTCATTCGACACACTTAAACTGTACAAAATATGTGGTCTGTCGAAGTGGTGCGGACATGTTTTGGGGAATGAAAGACGCGCATGGAAGCTTCTTGTAGAAAAGCCAGAGGGAAAACGCCCAGTTGGTAGACCAAGAATGAGGTGGGATAATAACATTAACTATGATTTGAGGGAAGTAGATTATACAGGAAATGATTGGAAAGCATTAGCTCAGGATACGGATGTATGGAGAGCTTATGTCCGCGCGGCCATGAACCTACGGGTTCGATAGTGCCAGGGAGTAAGTAAGTATAGTCAAACAGGCGTTGTATCTACCAAATTTTTGTTCCTGTTTAAGAAATTAACTGTTCTCAAAATATTAAATTATATGTCACTATGTACAAATCCTTGTGCAGAATCTTGTGTTACCACACTTCGATTATTGTGACATTATATATAATGATCTAAACTATGACTTGTCGCAGAGACTGCAGCGTGTTCATAATGCTTGCGTTCGATTCCATTTTCAATATCCGCCGTTATGACCATATTTCCGAACACTTTAATAACCTCTCTTGGCTCCGTCTTACTGACAGACGTAAATTGCACTCTCTTTCACTACTTTTCAAGCTTCTGAATTCCTACATTCCTACTTACCTGGCGTCCAGATTTGAGAAGTTATCCTTATCACAATATTGACACTAGATCACAAGATAGCAGTCTGCTAACGATTCCTCTTCATAGCACTTCCTCCTATTCTACTTCCTTCACAGTAGCCTCTGCCCGCTCCTGGAATCTCCTTCCTCAAGATATCAGGAGTTGCCGCACACTTGGTACCTTTAAGTCACGCTTATACAGTTACCTGTTTTCCAATAATTAATTTTTCTCTATTTATCTAATTTTATACTATTTCATTAATCTTTTCCTCGTTTTTTATATATCTTGTACATATTATATATTTAATTTGTTAAATTTAGAGTAAATCAAATTACATTATAAATATTAATTGTATTGTATTCATAACTTGTAATCGTTTATATATATTGTAATTTAGTTTTAAGACTATTTTCTTTTTTTGTATTATTTTAAACCTGGTTGAGTGGTAGACAAGGCTTTAAGGCCTTAACTCTGCCAGGTAAAATAAAGCTATTATTATTATTATTATTATTATTATTATTATTATTATTATTATTATTATTATTATTACTATTATTATTATTATTATTATTATTATTATTATTATTATTATTATTATGTATATATAGTAAAAGCTCCTTATTCGCGAGGGATATGTTCCGCAAATATGCTACGAATACAGAAACCGCGAATATGGAATGGTGATTTGTATGGGTATGTTAGGGATACGTTACAAGGTTCTAAAATATATAAAAATTATCAAAATAAAATCAATTAATGAGAGATTTTGAACAAATTCTATTAATTATTACTGTCAGGTTTAGGCAAGGACTTAATATTTTTTTTTCATTGTTTTTACGCTTTTAAAAGGTATTTCAATTAAGATTCATATTCACCTGTGAATTCTGCGATAGAATTCCTTATTTTGTCTTCGAATTTCTTGATTCATTAACATTGAAACAGCGTGATATAGACGCAAACGACTCGCCAACGCGTATAAACGGTCAAGCATTTCTATTTTTTACTTTAAGCGGCAACATCCTTTTTTTCTCTTTGGTACTAATTTTTCTTTCCTTTTACTCGACATTATAAACTGGAAACAAAGCACAAGAGACATGTATTATTCAATCAAAATTATTGCAACGAATTACAGTTGAAACAGTAATATATCGATCATGGCGATGGAGGTATTATCGAGTACATATCGGCACGTGAAATACAACAGCTTTTAACAAATGAACTTCATGGTTAGTAACAATATGGCAATATGGTTTGTTTTGTTTTGAAAACTATTTGTCCATTTGGTTTGAATCACTATTTGTAAAAGCCCCTTGGCACCTGCCTGCGACAAAAAAAAATTGTTAATGGTTAATAAAGGACACTAGTCCTCTAACCCAATCGCCTCAGAAGACGAGGTGCACTCGCCGGCTGTTAAATGACCTTGAACTCAGTAGACGAGTTACACTCGCTTAACTCTGCTGTTTTATATTTTGCAATATGTTGTACATCCCTTGGCTGGTTATCTTTTGTTAACATATGAATAGTAGAGGGATATGTTTTGGCCTTCACTATTATTGTAATTTCAAGTATCGTTATCTTTTGTTCGTTTTGAATGTCTGAAAATAGACAATATAATTTACGGTGACTTAAATCCGGTATCTGAGGAAATGCATTGAGCATTTAAACCTGAAGTGATTGGGTTAATATGCCGACTGGACCCGTGAATAAATACATTTTTAGCCGCGAATACAGGGTTTTACAGTATGGAAATATAATAACTGTATTCTTTTTACAATGGGAAATACCTGAAAATATAAAGTAGTAAAGTAAAGTAAGTAAAGTGATCCCACAACAGACCTCAGGAGGCCCTTGGGGTAGTAGGAGGTTAAGGCTCCCACTTTTTCTAGACAATCAGCACTTGATGTCAGCCGGGTTGTCAGCCCTGCGTGACGGCCGCCTTTACCCCAGAACAAGCGTCTGGTACTCATTTCCGTTAGAGGCTGAGTCGACCCCAGGGCCATAGTGCCGCCAGAGGGTTTGGGTCAGTTTAAAAATCCTGACCCCACCGGGACTTGAACCCTCGACCCTCCGGCTTGTAGCTCAGTGCCTTAACCACTACGCTACGGCGTGCCCCCAAATATAAAGTAGTATTGTTACTTTTTATAGTGTTGGTATATTAAATATATAAGAATATTTTTACAAAGAAGAGCAATAAAACTGAACAAGAGCGTGAATAATGCTTATACAGAATGTGGCAAGCGCTTGCATCTATCGACTTTAAAACTTGTAAAACTTTTGCTGAGTATGAAGTTTATGGAATAACTTAGTTCCGTCAATACATACACAAGAGAAATGTTGGATTCTGCAGTCCCTACTTCAACTTCGTATTGAATAACTACTCCAGTAAAAAAAAATTGTAAAGCAAATCACACGCTATATTGGGAACGAATTATTATGTAAAATGTGGCTATTGAGAGAAATAAAGAAGAAGAAGAGAAATTAGATTGTTCACTGGCTATGAAGAAGCAGCCTGCTGAAGGATGCCTGAGAAGGAATGGTCAACGGAGACAAGATTAAAGGCAGAAAAAGACATCAGTTGATAGACAGTATTATAATTAAATTTCGCGCTGTAAAATATTAAGCGTCTATAAATTAGAAAAGGACGTGGATAGCACTTAGTGGCTTTTGCCAGACTGTGAATAATCATATTTAAATTAATATTGGGAAGTAAATATTATGAGGTTATATCATTAATAGTGAGTGGAGAACATATTTTTAACGACTCACCTCATATATTTTCAAATTTCTTTGATACCGGCGATTTCAGACAATATCTTGTCCCTCTTCAGTCATGGCTTCCACTGATGAAATTCTCTGGTTGTTGATCTCTTCAAGGACACCACCTCCTGTGCTGCCTTCTTTGGTTGGGATTATAAACTTTGTAATTAAATGTTTATCCACCGGAATATCGAAGATCATAGATCGATATTTATTCTTCTGAATGAATACTTTTTCCCAAAGTGTCAATTCCAACAGTCCTTCCAATTGTTTCAAAAGTTTTGAAACCGTTGGAATTGACAATTTGGGAAAAGATATTCATTCAGAAGAATATATATCGATCTATGAACTTCGATATTCCGGTGGATAAAAATGTAATTACAAAGTTTATAATCCCAACCAAGGATGGCAGCACAGGAGGTGGTGTCCTTGGAGAGATCAACAACCAGAGAATTTCATCAGTGGAAGCCATGACTGAACAGGGACAAGGTAATGTCTGAAACCGCCGGTATCAAAGAAATTTGAAAATATATGAGGTGAGTCGTTAAAAATATGTTCTCCACTCACTATTAATGTGAAGAATCATTTTTGTAATATAGTAGTGTACATATCTCAAAACAGCCAATTTTGGACGTAGTGACTTCTGCTTGAACACCGAGGTTATTATGATGTATACATTATATTAATGTGTAAGACTGTTATTGCACGCAGCACTTAATTTAGGTTTAGTAATGTGTATTTTATTTAACGACGCTTTTAACATCTCACTTCATTAATTCCCAATTCATATATGGGTGCATAAAAGCAATAAATTTTGCTCAGTTGCCACTTAATTCATGCCTGAGGTTCTTTCACGCGATGAAAATCTACGATAGTGGACCCACGACTTGACTTCTCTTCCAAATAAATTCATGCTCAGGATTTTTACGCCCTCAAATAACCTATCGACATACTCTGCGTAAACCCTAAACTGCAATAGAAAGCTGAGCACTGGACTGGAATCCTCAGGGTTCAAGGAGGAGAGGAAGACCAGAAATGACTTGGAAGAAGATTATTCAAGGAGATATACGTGAGATGGGAAATACTTGGTTGGAGGTGAAGAGGTTGGTAGATTATACAGCTAAATGGAGAAATTTCATTAAGGCCCTATGCTCACGGTAGAATCAAAACGAAATGATAATGAAATAATTTATAGACCCGAATTTGAACCCGCGAACTTCGGAACCAGAGATAAGTATGGTAACCATTATTCCGCTTAGGCTGACTCATTTAGGTTTAAATTTGGTTGGGATGGCAGGTTCCAGTTATAGGTACCATTATAAGGCCATGCTTGCTTACTTACTTACCCACTGGTACTATCGAACCCGTAGTTTCATGGCCGCGCGGACATAAGCTCTCCATACATCCCTATCCTGAGCTAATGCTTTCCATTCATTCCCTGTGTAATCTCCGATTGAGGGTATTTCCACTTTTCAGCGGTTGCCCTTTTACCAGCCGGCTGCTGGCCCTTCACATCCACATGTGTCAATCACAGAGGTAGATGATCAACAGCCAGTGTAGGGGTGACATGTGGTTAGCATGTCGAGTCCCCCAGCCGTTATAGCTGGTTCCTCAACCTGGAGCCGCTACTTATTGTAGCTACCCAATTGCCTCGCGATGCTGGGTGGGCACCGGTCCCATACTGGCCGAAATACCATGAGAAAATTTATTCCCCCATGGAGACTCGAACCAGCGCAAGTCCCGTAGCTCTGCGCCAAGGCTTCCTACCTTAACCGCTCGGCTACGGCGCGGGACTCCCTGTGTAATCTACTTCCCTCAAATCATAGTTAATGTTATTCTCCCACCTCATTCTTGGTCTACCAACTGGGCGTTTTCCCTCTGGCTTTTCTACAAGAAGCTTCCATGCAAGTCTTTCATTCACCATATGTGCAACATGCCCTGCCCCATCGCAGTCTACGAGACTTAACTGTTCTTATTATATCTGGCTTCCTATAAAGACCATGTAGTTCATTGTTAAGTAGTCTTCTCCATTCGCCTGTCTTTTCCTCTCTCTTTGGTGCAAACATTTTCCTAAGTAGTTTATTCTCAAATACTTGTAATCTCCTTTCCTCCCTTAAAGTAAGAGTCCATGTTTCACATCCATATAATATAACTAGTACAATAATAGTTTTATATATTTTCAATTTAACATTTTTAAAAAGGAGTTGGGACATCAAGAGTCTCTGCAATGCATAATGACACGCATTTCCTGAACTGAGTCTATGTTTAATTTCTTTTTTATTCATCTCATTCCTATCCATTATAAGGTCATAAGCTAAAAAATGAACTTAGATTAACGGAAGAATTCATATAGGTAACGTTATAAAAATATTTAATATTTATTATTTAAAAAACACACGAATGTGATCACTTTGACATTATTATCACAATAGCTTCCACTAAGCATTTATAAAATCAGATTAAATGTTACTTGCACTGTTGAATGATATAATTTTAAGTAATTGCAAAGATAAGTCCCGCGCCGTAGCCGAGTGGTTAAGGTAGGAAGCCATGGCGCAGAGCTACGGGACTTGCGCTGGTTCGAGTCTCCATGGGGGGAGAAATTTTCTCATGATATTTCGGCCAGTATGGGACCGGTGCCCACCCAGCATCGTGAGGCAATTGGGTAGCTACAATAAGTAGCGGCTCCAGGCTGAGGAACCAGCTATAACGGCTGGGGGACTCGACATGCTAACCACATGTCACCCCTACACTGGCTGTTGATCATCTACCTCTGCGATTGACACATGTGGATGTGAAGGGCCAGCAGCCGGCTGGTAAAAAGGGCAACCGCTGAAAAGTGGAAAGACCCTCAATCGGATCGGCAAAGATAACGCGAATAATCATCGCGGAGACTGGCAGAGAGTCTGCACACGTTTGAATTAAACCTGCATCTGGGGCCTGCAGCAAATGCAACCGCATATAAAGAATTTAGAAATAGCTTCTGGAACGTTCTCCAGATATAGCCTACGTAGTTTAAAGTAGCAGCCCTAAGTTTAAGAGAACCGGCTATGGTAGAACATAATAACCAATTGGAAAAAATATTTAACTTGCTAATACCCGGCGCGCGATGCTACACCTAAATAAATGGTAATGTTTTTTTCATTCAGTTGAATAAGTAAAAGGAAAATTAGATATAAATTGATATCGTTATTATTATAAGATAACCCGTGCTGATTACCCGGCATCGCCCGGGAATCTACGCATCCCGATGTACTTGGCATATATGAGCTGAAAGACAAAATTCGTTATTTTGAGTTATCCATAAAAGAATACCAATCTTCTTGGCATCAATGAAAGACAAAAATGGTTATTGTGAGTTATCCTTAAAAGATACACATATGCTGTCGCGGACTTTTCTGTAGAGTTTTTTGAGATATTCAATTCTGTGTACAATGATTTTGTGTATTTGTTATGGTTTACGCAGCGTAAGCCATTAAAATTACAAAAAGCGACTTTTTTTTCACGGTTTTTTTCACTACAGAAGGTGATTTTTAAGGGTGAAAAGCTTCAGCATTAAAACTCTCTTATAACCTATAACCTTCCCGGGAAAATCCTGAACATTTTGCAAAAAGCCCCATGACAATCGGATTAATGGTATGGCAGCACATGCTTGCCCGGGAATCTACTTATCCCGATCTCCTTAGCATCAATGAAAGACAAAAATGGCTATCGTATGATATCTGTAAAAGATAAACATATGCTGTCGCGGACTTTTTTGTAGAGTTTTTTTAGATATTCAATTTTGTGTATATTAATTTTGTGTATTTGTTATGGTTTAGGCAGCGTAAGCCATTTAAGGGTAAAAAAAGGGACTTTTTAACGTTTTTCACTATAAAGGGCGTTTTTAAGGGTGTAGGAGTTGAGTATCTCAACTCTCGTATAGCCTATGTTCATCCCGGGAATCTCCTGAACATTTTGCAAAAATCCCCATCACAATAGGATCAACTTATGGCCGCGCATAAAGTACGAACAAACAAACATTCATTTGTATATATTAGAGTAACACCTCCTAGTAAGAGGGGGAGGACCGTATATACCAACCTGGTCCAAATAAAATTAAGCCAAGACTTGCATTTTCAAGAAACAAAGAATCGCTAGCAGGTGCAGATAGGATAGAAGCATCTCGAATCTTCTATAAATGTAAGAGTGCACTATATAAATATATTACGCAACAATATGCAAATCATATACATTTAAAATTAATTTTTTATTTGGAAGTGAGGGTGGAAATTAAGAATCATCCATTGGTAATATGATAGTGTGTTGGTGTTTTGAGTTGACATTTCCCCCACCCCCAATATGTATCCATTAACAATGAGCTACAGTAATACGTGCACGTAATGTACTATTTTCGTCAAAATGCAGAGGTTTACTAGCGTGGATGACGAGTTGCACCTGACGTCGCAGGGTTGATGTGCACCACATGGGGAGGGTTACGTTACGTCACAGAGACAGCCAGAAACTCAATTACCGTCCAAACGCAATTATCATGGGCCAACTGCTAGCAATAATTGACCTGTATGAGTTGAAATCCATTTGCAAAGGATGCTGGGAGCATGTATCATGATTACTGGCATCGAACTCCGGTCTCTAGGCGGTTGCCTAGTTACAGCAATGCGGTGCTTGTTCTAATTCCCTCTGGTCACAGTAATCACCGAACACACCCCCAAGTGAATCACGTCATATGGAGAAAATTAAATGCCTTTACCAATCCAGTTTGTTTATTTGAAATTTTATACATTATATATGTACATTTTTAATGAGTTCAGAAAAAAAAATTAAAACGTCGCTACAAAGGAAAAGGTAAAATATTCCCACTACAGGCCTCAGGAGGCCCTTGGGGTAGTGGGAGGTTAAGGCTCCCTACTTTTTCTGGACAATTGGCACTTGATGTCAGCCGGGTTGTCAGCCCTGTGTGACGGCCGCCTTTACCCCAGAACAAGCGCTGGTACTCATTTTCGTTAGAGGCTGAGTCGACCCCAGGACCATAGTGCCGCCAGAAGGTTTGGGTCAGTTTAAAAATCCTGACCCCACCGGGACTTGAACCCTCGACCTTCCGGCTTGTACCGCAGTGCCTTAACCACTACGCTACGGCGTGCCCCCAACCGTCGCTACATTTCATTCTAATATTCATGAAACTATACAGCTAAACACGTTTAAATTCTTGAACTAGTTCAATATTTTATTTATATACAGATTTTTAACTTTACACATATTTCTGTGCCTAAAGTTTTTTTTTTCTCCACTCATCTCTGTCTATTCACTCCATGCCCTCCAGTCCTCTTGTTCTCATTAGTGTTCTTATTTCTTGCATCCACGAGTTTCGAGGTCATCCTTTCCTTCTTCTTCCAGGTGGACACCATTTCAATGATTTTCTGGTGGGTAACCTTTCTTCTTGCATTCGTCGTACATGCCCATAAAAATGTAATTGCTTATGGCTTATATAACACTGGTCAACATTATTTTTGTCTCATGAGTACCAATAGTTGTACTTGCAGTTTTTTATTGTGTTTTCAAATATGTATTTGGAATTTCTCCACCGCCCACAGTTTTTTTTTATTTCAATTTCAATTAATGGAGTTAAAGAATTATTTTTAATAAACGTTTTTTTCGTCCATCTGTCCATTGTAAAATAAAACCAAATGAGCTAACTCAAATGGTTTTAGCTAAGGAAAAGAGTTATCAAGGCAAATGCTGGCCGATTATTGTTGGACCATCAAGACGGATGCTCCACAGGAGAAATATAGCAGAAAATCGTCATTTCCTACTTTCTAGGTGAGTCCGAATGTTCGAATATTGTGTAGTTACGAATGTAGAAAATATTAAAGTGTTTAAAATTATAAATTCCTGTCTCTCGGAAACCTTGCGTGACGGAGAAAACCGATATCATATTTGAATTCAGGAGAAAAATATTATCATAATCACGTATTTTCCTTTCTGAGACAAAAAAAAAGTTTATTTTATGTTGCTCAGTGTAATCTATTGAATATCTAATATTAATTTTTTTCTCGTGTGACAGTATTTCTTATTTTAGTCTAGTAGTTTAATGTAACATATATAGTCTAAAAACACTATATATTATATCGAATGGATCCACATATTTATATTGCATTCCATTCCCATGTATTTAATAAATAAAAAGAAATATTAATTAAATAAAATCAAATAAAACTACGTTTTATTTTTATTTAATTAATAAATATGGATTTTCATCAAGTAAACACCAACTCAAATGATTAAAAAGAAATATGTGTAGCAACAGATCCTAAGAACCTCAGTAGATTGAACTGTTTGATTTTACTGACTAGAAGATGCCTAACTAAACTTACTGGCACTATCGAACCCGTAGGTTCATGGCCGCGCGGACATAAGCTCTCTATACATCCCTATAATCGGCCGCGATGGACTAGTCGTTATGCTACTTGTCTCTGGTCCCGAGAGTCGCGGGTTCAAACACGGCCGGGGTTGATGGATTTTTTTAGGATAGAAAAATCTAAGGACTAAGTCCTCTGGGAGGGACTTTAATCCATGGGTCTCGAGTCTGAAATGTTCAGGTTCGTAAAATATCCTTAAGCCTGAATAAAAATGCCTCTAAGCAAAATTTACCGACCCCATCACCCAATCATTGCTTTAGTTGCCTGCTAGATGTCTCATTGGGTCGGTATGTTGACCGCATACCATTCATGACAACTATGGGCAAATAAGCGTAACTAAATTAACTAGGTCCAGTAACTCTTAATAAAGGAGAGCCTAGGCTCAACATTGGGCTATGCCATTGTAGATAAATGCACCGCTATCCTGACCTATTTTCTAATCATCTCCTGTATAATCTACTTCCCTCAAATTATGGTTAATGTTATTCTCCAACCTTACTCTTGGTCTACCAACTACGTGTTTTCCATCTGGTTTTCCTTCAAAAAGTTTCCATGTGCCTCTTTCATTCCCCATTCGTAACACATGTCCTGTCCGTCGCATCCTAGGAGGCTAAACTGTTCTTATTATTATATTGACTTAGGCTTTCACGGCCGGAGTTACTATGATGATCTTGTAGAAGATTTCCGGCCTGTTGGCCGTTGTCTTGAGGCTTGTAGTTCCCCAACATTTCGCCAGGGACTGAGTCCGGAATCCTCAAGGGTTGTCAGTCTCAAGACAATCTTCTACATGTTCTTATTATATCTGAGTTCCTATAAAGATCATGTAGCTCACTGATGAGTAATCTTCTCCATTCACCTGTATGTTCATCTCTCTTTTGTCCAAACATTTTCCTAAGAACTTTATTCTTAAATACTCACTATTCTTCTCCTCCCTTAAAGTAAGTGTCCACGTTTCGCATCCATATAAAATAGGCCTAATTGGGAGAAGACAGATTTATTTATTTATTTGCCACTCAAAATGACTCTATACGAAAACAAGTGTAACTAAATTAGTATGGTTCAAATTCTTCCCTGTGGGGGAGAGCGCCTAAATCTCTGTAAAGGGACACATGGGCTTACAATACAAAAAAAAATCAGTTTTAACGTTTTTGAGACAAATTGGGACGAGAGAAGTTGTAATGCTTAATAGTATGTATTTCTAGAACTGCATGGACGGTGTGAGAACTAGTATTAGTGAATTAGAACTCACCTATTTCAAATCATGGTTAATGTTATTATTCCACTTCATTCTTGGCTTACCGCTTTCTTTCTGATTTTGCTAAAAATATATCTTTCATTCAATCCATGCTACATTCCCTGTTCATCGTAGTCTACGAAACTAAAGAGTTCTTATTTCATATGGCTTTCCATAAATTCATGTAGCTCACTGTTATGTAGTTTTCTCCATTCACCTATCTGTTCGTTTATTCTTTGGTCCATTTTTTCTTTCCCTAATCACTTTATTCTCAAATACTCGTAATCGTATCTCCTCTCTCAAGTAACAAAACATGTTTCGCATCCATATAACTTAGAGAATTGCCATTTTAAACGTTCAGTTTAATACTTCAAGGGAAATTGGGAAGATAAGAGTCCTTGTAATGAGTTATGTAATATTGTGGTTTTCCAGAGTTCTGCATTCTTTTAATTTGTTTCTGCGCCTCATTCCTGTTTTAAATTACTAATTATCGTTCCTAGGTATTTTAATTCTGTCATTTTTTTCAACATTTCACTCATTTGTTAAGTGCCTATTCCGATAAAATGTTAAGAAATGTTAAAAATGTTAGACGAGTACCTTAGACAGTGCGATCAGTATTGCACTGGACAGCAGACGCGGGGATTTCACTATACACTGCTGACACACTCGCGGCAGGAAACGGACAGCATAGGATCGCGGTGATACAACCACACACATTTTCGTAACTATTTTACAAATTGTCGTACTACCAACTTTATCGAAGCAGATGTTGGAACTGTTCACCTTCATTGTCCATACATTTTGACACCTCTTTATAAAATTTGTTGTACAGATTATGGACTGTTAAACGTGACGAAATGTTTACACCCGGGAATCATGTTTCAAAAAGTCTTCGTACTTGGCTGGCAGATTGAGTTAACAAATATTGATGACTATCTAACTCATGCCCCAAATGGGAGTCAATGACCAATCACGTTTCAATGATTTCTGTTTTACAACCAATCAGAGTCGTGTTTCACGAAATATTTATCAGTGTTAGGATTATCATATATTAAACAAAGCTCCTCCTTTTTAATATTCTGAACAGGTGTGACCGTTATTTTGCAGTGACTGAGCCTATAACAAATACGGCTACCAGATTGTATATAATAGTGCTTACATGTCAACATTTGTAGCAATTGATTATACCACCAAAAAAAGAAACCACTGTTTGCACTTTCTTAAATGTATTTTTTCCCAGGTAATAATCGAGAAAAATATAATTGTCATATTTACATCATACGACATCAAAAATGAATTAATATACAGATTGATGTGTTTCATTTTTTCTCCACTAGAGAGCATTCTTACAATATTGCGTTCCTTTGGCAATAAATAGTATGATCTGGTTGCAGTGATAAACAAAAGAAGCAGTAGAAGCGTACCTATCGTTTCTCATTTGTTTTCAAACATCGCCGTTTATATTAAATATATGAATATTTTAAAATAACTATAGTTAAATAATGATTTGTGAGTAAACAGCTTAATTTTATTCGTTAAATAGTCCTAACAAATGCCACTCTTGATTTCCAAATTCTCTAGATAAATTCACTCCTCACTTCGTGAGTCGAATTTATCGATAATTTGGAAATCACTCGTGGCATTACTTATGATAAATAAATACACGTTGTTCAGTAGGAAAATTATTGGCCATTATGTAGTTTATACTTTACACTTATACACACGTCATTCAGTTTACATTTATACACTCCTGTTTTATAAGAGTCCACCGCTGTGGTGTCGAGGTAGCGTGCTGCCTTGTCACGCAGCGGGCCCGGTTCGATCCCCGGTCGGGGCAGTTTTTCTTGGTGAGGTTTTTATCGGGGTTTTTCCGCACCTGTAAGACAAATGTCAGGAAAACTTTAGGACCCAAACGGTCCCCAAAATCATATGGCCATCATCATCTTCCTTATCATCATCATCATCATCATCATCCTTCAGCGGTGTGGAAAGCAACGGGAAGCTACCACATCTACAATTCCCTATGATTGCAGTGAAGGACCTGCCTTCGGACAGAATTACTATGGATGGATGTTTTATAAGATACACATTTTAAAATTGAAATAACTTATACACACGCCATTCTATACACAAGGAAGAGAGCGCGAGCACCTTATCCACTCGAAACAAACGATCTGACTGCGACTGTGAATGTATGGGATGTGCTTGTATACTGCTGAGTCTGCGCACATTTCACGTCCCGTGTCTGCATGTGCAAGCCTTCGTCACCGCACAGCACAAACCCCGCGTCTCCTGTCCAATGCTATACTGATCGCACTGTGTATAGGATGTCCTCTTTCACCTATTCTTTTCAACATATACCTGGAAGACCTATGAAGAACTGCTTCAGGAATTCGGGAGGAGTAAACATGGGAGAAAGAAGAATTAAGTGCATAAGATTTGCTGATGATATGGCATAGATGCAATGACACTGAGGAACATCCTGATGGAGCTAAATGACAAATGTGACGATTATGGGATGAAGATAAATAAAAAATATAACGAAGGTCATGGTTATAGGAAGAAAACCAAGGATGATAAACGTGAGAATTAATGATGAGATCATTGAGCAAATGGAGAGATTCAAATACTTGGGTTGTACTATCAGTACCGTCGTGAGACAGCTTAGATTTACCCTACTGATGACGGTCGTTGCGACAGTAATCCTGCTCACTACGAGAGGAACGGCAGATTCAGAATTATCATTAAAAGAACCAGCGAGCTAGAAGTATAGCAATAGGATGGCAATGGCAAAAGAAGCTTTTAACATTTTCTGCGGACCTTTGGCAAAATACGAGTAATTACGGAAGAGGCTAGTGAAGTGCTTTGTGTGGATTGTATTATTGTATGGTGCAGAGACTTGGACATTACGACGGAATGAGGAAAAGCGACTGAAAGCTTTTGAGATGCGGATATGAAGAACAAAACGTATAAATTGGATAGACAAAATAAAAAATAAAGATGTGCTAGACAGAGTGGGTGATGGAAGAACAATGATGGAACTCATAAAGAAGAGGAAGATAAATTAGATTGGCCACTGGCTAAGAAGAAACTGCCTGCTGACGGATGCCCTAGAAGGAATGGTCAACGGAAAGAAAGTTAGAGGCAGAAAAAAGACAATATTAAAATAAATTGTTTGTATGCGGATACAAAAAGGAAAGCTGAGTTAAGGAAAGAGTGGAGAGGGCTGAGAATTTGCAGTGAAATACCTGTTCTTGGGCAGAAGACTATGTATGTATGTATGTATGTATTTATGTGTGTATATATATATATATATATATATATATATATGTGTGTGTGTGTGTGTGTGTGTGTGTGTGTGTCGTCTTCAACTAAAATAAAGTTCTGTTTAATCTGATACTCAGTTCAAATGCAAAAGATGAAACATGGTTTTGAAAGGCCTTCATAGTTTTAACAACTTGATGAAGTTTTCGAATTGAATTTTATTTTAGTTGAGTACGTTGTAGCGTAGTGGTTAAGGTACTACGCTACAAGCCGGAATGTCGAGGGTTCGACTCCCGGGTGGTCAGGATTTTTAAACTGACCCAAACCTTCTAGTGGCACTATGGCCTTGGGGGTCGACTCAGCCTCTAACGGAAACGAGTACCAGGCGCTTGTTCTGGGGGTAAAGGCGGCGGTCACGCAGGGTTGATAACCCGGTTGACAATAAGTGCCGATTGTCTAGAAAAAGTGGGAGCCTTAACCTCCTACTACCCCAAGGACCTCCTAATGCTTGTAGTGGGATCAGTTTACCTTTTACCTGTTGAAATGCAGAAGATGAAACATAACTTTGAAAGGCCTTTATAGTTTTTACTACTTCATGGAGTTTTTCAAACATAACTTTATTTAAGTTGAGGATGACTGATACGTATCAGGTACCGGTATTCATTTTATAGTTTTAACATTTTATTACATAACCTGAACAGTGCTTTGAAATAAATGTTAGAAGTATTGTCAATTCCGATTTAATAATTTATTTATGTGTATTACTATATATTTAGTTTTATTGGTACTCAATCCAACTAAACTATACATATAATACAAGAATGAATAAAACATGTAACAGCGAATTAGATATGTATCCATTGGTACTTCGGATGTGAGATACAAGGGTAATGAAATAACAAATGTTCAAACGATATAAGGATGGATGTATGTATGGCATGAAAGTGTGCGATTTTCTAAAAGTTCACTTTAACTGAAGAGTAATTGGATTTCTACGGAACTGCAGATAACACGGAGGTCACGTATCTGGAGAGGTTAGGGCATCGATTCCCCAAGAGAACAACTGTTAAACGAGTTTGTTCCAGTGCTTTCGATTCAAACAGCGCACTTTTTATATCCACGCAGCCATATAGATACTTCAAAACTAGAACAAGCGAAATGGAAGCATGGCCTTCTGTTAGAGTACGTGCGTGGCGAATGGAAAACAAAGTATGATCAATGTTTCTACTTCAAATATACACGAGCAACAAATCTAGTTTGAGAATCAAGACAAAATACCATTTTGCGCGATAATGTGTTTTGTCGTACTTACAGCAATGGCGACCATGATTGAAAGATCAACTGCCTACATTTCGGGGTTGCCAACCTAAATAACTATACTGTAATATTACATATTACAAACCATGTGTGAGGGGTAAAATCACTAACCTTTATGTATACTTCTTACAATGTATATATATCCAAAAAATATCTAGAAGGTAGTGTTAATATACATTATACAAAACAAATCACTGCATTTTAAATGAACTGAACTTTATTTGAAACAATATAAAATACGTACTTTCCGCCATTTTATGTCACGGCCTTCCGTATTTTCAACTCGTAAACATTGCCCACACTGTTAACGTTAGTCAGTTGTTTATAATGAACGCAAATATTTCCAACAGATATATTATTTTACTATTATTTATTATTTTTAAAACACCATTGTGCAAAAAAATAATGTACAACGCACGTTTGTGAAGTGTTTTACAAAATCTCGGAAATTAAAACACTGGCTATCGCTCGGTTTTTCAACATTTTTCTTGATTTTGTAAAAACCACTTCCCAATCTCGCATCGTAATATACTATTGTTTCTTATTCCCAACACTAAATAACAGAATAACTAATTCACCCACTAGCACTGGAGTTAAAAGCCTGTTCCGTCTTCTCATTGAACTCAATTCAACCTTTCGTAGGATTCCCTTATATACAGAGTGTAACTAAATTCACATTACAGACTTTAAGAACGTGTATTGAGGACCAAGATGGTTAATTGTATCATATGTAATGCCGCGAGTGATTTCCAAATATATCTAGAGAATTTGGAAATGAAAAGTGGCATTTGTTAGGACTATTTAACGAATAAAATTAAGCTGTTTACTCACAAATTCTTATTTAAATATAGTTATTTAAAATATTTATATATTTAATGTAAACATTGATGTTTGAAAACAAATGAGAAACGTTTGTTATGTTTCACTTGTTCATCACTGCAACCAGATCATATTATTTATCGCCAAAGATATCGCAATATTTTAAGAATGCACCCTAGTGGGAAAAAAATGAAACACATCAAACTGTTTATAAGCAACATTATAGGTTATTAATTTATTTCTGATGTCCTATGATGTAAATATGGCAATTATATGTTTCTGGAATGTAAAAACCTGGAAATAATACGTTTAGCCACATGCATTCTAGAATTCTTACATCTTAATATATAAATGCTTATATTCAACGTATTTGTTAGAGAGTCAGTCACTGCAAAATAATGCTCTGACCTATTCAGAATGTTAAAAAGGAGGAGCTTGATTTTAATGTGATAAAATCGAGGTGAAAAACGACTGTGATTGGTTGTAAAACAAAATTCATTGAAATACGATGGTCATTGACTCCCATTTGGGCCATTGAATGTAATATACAGAAAAGTGCCGTTTTCCCGCCACACGCTCACAAAATACCACAGCACACGTTCAACTATCCCTCACTTTTGGCGCCAAAGACCTGTGAGGTCACATGAAATCCTTCATTTATGAGACTTCTGTGACATCCGACGAAGACATACTGGCGCGGATTATGCTGCGGCCAACGTTACAGGA
This sequence comes from Diploptera punctata, assembly GCA_030220185.1. NCBI lineage: Eukaryota > Metazoa > Arthropoda > Insecta > Blattodea > Blaberidae > Diploptera > Diploptera punctata. Next base: position 257,767 of record JASPKZ010005287.1, on the reverse strand, counting down.
CCAAGGATTGGGATCGTGTGTACCATTTCAATGTAAAGAGGTACCGTATCTGTGTTGGTATTGGTGGTTGTTATATCGAGCCCTTCTTGTAAGTGGACCCAGATGAGAAGCAGCAGGCGTCAGAAGGAATAACGTTTGTCGTGGTATTTTTCGTTTAGTGGGGAAAGTGACGCATTTCCGAACATGAGTTTGTATGCAAAACGAACTGTATGGGTCCCCACTTAACGTCCTTATAGTCTGTAATGGGAATTTAGTTACAGCCTGTATATTTTTCATTTAGTTGATCTGTTGTATTAGTTAATCAATTGAGTTGGTGTTTACTTGATGAAAATCCATATTCATTAATTTAAAAAAAAATAAAACGTAGTTTTATTTGATTTTCATATTTATTATATAATTCAGTGACAGCTGTTTCGGTACACTGTACCTTCTTTAGACATGTTAACAAATTATGAATTGTGTTCCAACTGATCTAAGCAACATTACAACAATATTTATTTAATTTTTTTAATTTAATTTTTATTTATTTATAAATAAATTTAAAAGTAGTAACAAACTGTTAAATTCTCAACTTGATTTGAATGAATCCCCTTTCTTAAATTAAAAAATTTAAATAAATATTGTTGTATTGTTGCTTAGATCAGTTGGAACACAATTCATAATTTGTTAACATGTCTGAAGAAGGTACAGTGTACCGAAACAGCTGTCACTGAATTATATAATAAATATGAAAATCAAATAAAACTACGTTTTATTTTTGTTGTATTAGTGTTAGTAGTAATTTGTTGGGCATTCGAGACAGATATTGATTCCATTCATATTTTAGTATTATATTTTATCATTTAAATTATGAATATTTAATTATTCACAAATATTATTATTACGTATCACTTCTCTCCAAATACCTCCTTCCATTCGAGGAAAAAACCTCATCTCTGCAGCTTGCAATTTACTCTTGTCTCTTTTTAAAAATTCACGACTCGTTTCCATACGTCTATACTGGTACCGCTGTTGTTTCATGAAATTTTAATTTTGTTTCCCCTCTTGTTCTATTTTATAATATTCTATTTAGTATGCCACATTCAGAATTTATTTCTTTTATATTCAATATTTGTCTTTTGATGAACTGGAATAACCAGTGTGGGTTATAGTTTCAGATGATGATATTATTAATAATAATATTATTCTTCTTCTTCACTACTTCCTGGTTTAGGCATTAGTTGCCTGTTCCGTCTTCACTAATAGATCTAAGACCATCTCTTCCGAGGACGTCTCTTCCTCTCGGAAAATAATATAAGATTTCATTTGGTAATCTACTTTCATCCATTCTTTCTACATGTTCTTTCCATTGAATCTTGTTGTTAAATATATTTTCTTTTATGAAGTAGATCTACAGTTCTTCACGGATAACCTCGTTTCTTATCAGGTCCATTCTAGTGCATTCTTTTACTTTTCTAAGCCTTCATGTTGATGATAATGATCTTTAACCCTTAAATTGGCAAAACACAAATTTCGTCTGTTACTTATTTGAATACGGCGGACCGCAGTGAAAACGGAATATTGTATAACTGTTATTATTAGGTATATTGTATAATTACGGTAACATTTAAGTGGTTCCTTTTTGTTCGTTTTCTTCTGATTTATTTAAAATATTAAATTAATTGAACCAACTGATGTATCCAAAAGGATACATTATGAATTTAAGGGTTAAGTATGGCACATTGCCAAATTAACCTTTTAATTGACAAAAAACTTAATTTCTCGTGCCAGTTACTTGAATGTGGCGGACCGAAATGAAAACAAAATCACTGATGACTGTTATTATTATGTTATTTGTGTAATTCGACTCACATTTTAGTTATTAGTATTCGTTTGTTTTCTTCTGTTTCATTAATAATGCTAAATAAATCGAAACAAATCATGTTTCATATAGGATACATTGTCAATTAAAGGGTTAAGGGTTTAGTGTAAAAGTTTATGTACAGTATCACATACGTGTATTAAAGGTATCCTGAATGCCCTACATCGCATCGCCCCTATTAAAATATATAATAAATTGCATGTTTTATTATGTTCTATTCAAAAGATATATTTCAAATTTTCGCGAAATATTTAACAAATACGTTTATGCAATTTAAAGCACAATTGAATGATTACAAAATACTCCTCCTGCAGAACATAGCTATTCAGAATTACCTAGTATTAGAGTTTAAAAATTATTGGTTCTAACGTGGCAGATTAGTGCAATAGATTTAAGCCCCATATATAAAGAAAATAGTTCTCCCTTTTGTTGGGATTTCTTTTTTATTTTTTTACTATTGGATTTGTATGTAAAATTCTGTTAAAATTCATATAGCAGATTGTAGATTTACCGAAAGAGATGGTGGACTATTTTAATATATGAGTCAGTCTGATAGCCTAAAACTTCTCGACCAATTTGAATGGGGGATTTGCCATCATTTAGAGATTTTTTGGTACATTTAACGTACATATATTACCGTACGTACTACTATAGGGCCGGAGCTATAAAAAAAGTGCATCGGTGCACTAAAAAAGGAGGTTTTTTGACACTTAAATGGCTTACGCTGCCTAAACCATAACAAACAGGCTACATCAAATCAATGTATACACAATCAAAAATTTATATAAAACATTTCCGACAGCATGTCTATCATTTACTAAAACTCACAATGTCTTTCAGCCCATTGACGCCAAGAAGATCGGGATAAATAGATTCCCGGACAACGCCGGGTAATCTGCACAAGGTATCTAAAATAATTATGATATAAATTTATAATTATTTTCCTCTTTACTTATTTAACCAAGCATAAAAACACATTTTATTTATTTACGCGTAGCAGCGCACGCAAGTATACAATAAATAACAATTGTATCATTGTTAAATATATGTTCAACTGAGTGCTACACTTTCATTCCTCAGGATCAACATTTGTGTTTCTCGAACCACAGTTTGTAAACACTAATGTTATGATTGCGGTTGCGACGTTGCTAAGTTGTTACCACTAACAGATAAACACGATGCATGTTAGAAGCTTGAGATAAGCGTTGTACACAAGATGGATGAGAGAATGTACACACTGGCATATCTACAAACCACACATCGTCAATAAACAGCATCCAGAAACTGTTGCCAGGGTTTTAAGTAAACAAATACCCCGTTCAATCAAGCGGTGACGTGAGTATTTTTAATTGCAGGCATTTAATGAAGATACTACAAACAATGCAACTTCTCCTTTCCTCAAATCTCAGAAAGAAAGAAATTGTCGATTTTTGTATTAAACGTTCATTAAGGGCGTCCTAAGGATGAAATGTTTATTTCATGGCGCAATATGTTTTATTTTATTATAGGTTCTTATTAGCTTTTTATTAGAAGTCTTAAAAAATACTGTGAGAAGGTACTTGTGAAACATTCGGTATAAAGCGCCTCTTGCAGAACTGTATAATTCATGGTGCTGGCAGGAATTTTGGGTTTTCGCAATGCAGGGTTTGCAATGGAATTACTGAGTAGCTTTTAGAACCCAGCTCTCCTATTGCAACAACTATTTTTAATTAAACAACATCAAGTTTTGCTTGCATATTGATTCAGGTTTACCAACAACTCTTCCATTAATTATATCGTTGCTCCCGTTAATTATTCAATTTATCCCTTACATTTTACATATCATAGATTATCGATTTTAGTAATATCCCAATCATTTAGTAAAGGCTTAAAATTATTAATGTATCACCTATATTAATTAATTTCCTATTTTATCAATTATTTAATTTATAAAATAGTTTATAAATTGTTATAAAAATGAACCACTTAGAGTAAAAACTTTATTATAGAATAAAACATCTAACTAGGTAGGCAATTTTAATTGTCTGGGGCACAATGTGTCATGTATAAGAAGTGACGACATTTCAAACAAAACTAACACATTTAATTATATGTGTGGTACCATAAAACGCAGACTCAAAGGAATTAGAAAGGAGACACTTTTAAAATTGTATTTAAAAAATGGCGGTTCCCACATATGTTTATGGATTGGAACACTGGGTCTTATCAAAAAAACTAGGAACGAAGAATAGAAACTTTAAAAAAATATTTTTGCGGGGTGTTGCTGGCTGTGCAACATCAGGTCGGAAACGAAATGAAGATATATGAACAGAACTAAATATATTCAAGCTAGTAGATATGATTGCACAATACAGGGACGAATGGATGGACCACACCAATAGAATGGTTAACAGCAGAATCCCGAAACAGATTCTTGACTACAGACCACAAGGACAAAGAAATGGAGGAAGCCCCTGTAAAAGATGGACACGATAAATTATAACATGAGATCAGAACAGACCTTAAGGTCTAATCCTTGTAGCTGATGATGATGATGATGATGATGATGATGAAACATACTAATTTTATAAAATTGTAACAAATTTAAAACTTACAAATACTTTTGTAAGATAATAAGAAATAAATGAATCCCATTACAACAAGTAAAAATGCTCCACAAATTAAATATAAACTTTTTCAAAATTCAGGATAAGGTTATATGATTTATTGATCCCGTTCGTCCCGATAAGGACACATGTGCTCCCCTAGTGGAAAGTTTCTTAATCAGACTATTTAGCGACCCTTATTTCCATATATATATCATCGAGTGGCATGTGGTTAGTAAATCGGCTCGAGGAGATATATAATAGGAAAGTAAGGTATTATTTGGATATAGAAAGTACGGTTAAATTTTGCTCAGGGGCCTTTTTATTGAGGCTTGAGGTTCTTTCAAGAGTCTAAAAATCTTCAGACTCAGGATCCACGACATAAAGTTCCTCCCGGTGATTAGTCCCGTTTATCTTTCCATCCTAAAAAGCCATCCACCCAGGCCGAGTTTGAACCCGCAACCCTCGGGACTAGAGGTAAGGAACATAACCACTAGACCACTGCGGCCGACAAGATTATATAATTAATTTAAAAACTATTCTCGTTCCAGCGTAATGTCCAGTTGAGGGGTGAGATGAGATGAGAATATTATTGAAAGTCTGTGCTATATCACAAATTAAAAATAAAAGAAGAGAGTTTCATTTACCAACTCTTTTACTATTAATGGATTTTAAACAAGCAAGTGCTAGAGTCTAACGTTTAATTTTGTAGAATATTTTGGAATTGTATGGAATTTTATAAAACTAGGAGAATCAGTTAGTTTTTTTTACCGAAACAAATGTATAATAATAATAATAATAATAATAATAATAATAATAATAATAATAATAATAATAATAATAATACTAATAATAATAATAATAATATCCTCAACTCGTGTCCAACTAGGGGTCGGGCAGAGGGATGAGATGAAATGAAGCCCCTTATATAGAGGTCTGTGGATAACAAGAGTGCCGGCCGACCACGCCTGACGCACCATCACAGGAGCAGATGAACCAAATGAAACTAAATGAGTGAGATGAGCATGGAGAAATTGTGGAATTAAAATGTGACAGGGGAAAACGGGTAAAAACCTCGAGAAAAACCTGCCCAAGCTCCGTTTCGTCCACCACGAAACCCACATGGAGTGACTGAGACTCGATTTCAAGACCCCAGCGGCGAGAGGCGAACGTCTAACTGCTTGCGCCACGGAATCGCCTACAAATGTATTAAGATAAATTATTTTTAAAAATCAAGTAAGATACCAACTTCAAGAGAACTGAGACAAGTACGTGAACTGTCTCCCTTATTGGTCAATTTGTATATCAATAAATTCATTCAAGAATGGAAAATAGCACAACAAATTCAACAAATTGTAATATCTCTCAATGAGAGAATTAAATCTCAACACTGCTATATCCTGATTACCAAGTGATTCTGAAAAAGAATTACAGCGAGGAGCTCATAATCTTTTTAAAACCCCTCCTATAGTATACTTAGAATTAGATGCCGTTACAGCAATTATCACTGTTTACATACCATATATGTACTGAATATGGTATCACAATATCTGTTAACTAAATTAAACCAATTGGTATGCATGGAAGGAATTAAGGCGGGTTAAAATCGTGATTGATGATCAAATCATTGAAACCTACAATTGTTTGAGAAATGTAATATCACATAATGGTATGGAGGATCTTGATAATAAAATGTCCAAATATAATAAAATTAATGGTATAATCATGACTATTTAACTCATGCCCCAAATGGGAGTCAATGACCAATCACGTTTCAATGATTTCTGTTTTACAACCAATCAGAGTCGTGTTTCACCAAATATTTATCAGTGTTATAATTACCATATTAAAGAAAGCTCCTCCTTACAATATTGCGTTCCTTTGGCAATAAATAGTATGATCTGGTTGCAGTGATAAACAAAAGAAGCAGTAGAAGCGTACCTATCGTTTCTCATTTGTTTTCAAACATCGCCGTTTACATTAAATATATAAATATTTTAAAATAACTATAGTTAAATAATGATTTGTGAGTAAACAGCTTAATTTTATTCGTTAAATAGTCCTAACAAATGCCACTCTTGATTTCCAAATTCTCTAGATAAATTCACTCCTCACTTCGTGAGTCGTGAATTTATCGATAATTTGGAAATCACTCGTGGCATTACTTATGATAATTTTTTAAATGACATGAAATATCTACATTATGCTCCATAAAATCACAGCTAAACCTGCACTGATGTTTGGATTAGAAACCTGGGTCCTCAGAAAGAATGATGAAAGGAGATTGGAAATACAACAGATGAGATTCCTTAGATCATTGGTCGGGAATACCAGACGAGATCACATCCCTAATGAAACAATAAGAGAAGGCCTACAAGTTAACAATATAGTACAAGATATCTCAAAATACAGAGAACAGTGGGGGAGACACTTGTGTCGAATTCCATTTGAGATATTTACTAAAAATGTGTTGAATTATAGACTAGATGGAAGGAGGGAAGTTGACAGACAATATTGGTCTGACAATTTTGTTGAGCCTTTATAGAGCTCAATCTTCTCAATCCTAATGTTAGTTTTTTGACCTGTTCCACTCCCCACTGCACAATATGCTACAGGTCGTCCTTCCAACGTCGTTTCGGTCTTCCTACATTTCTTCTGGCCTTGAGGTTTATAATGAAGCAATCTTGGGGAATTTGATATAATGATGATGATATGATGGGAATTTGATATAATGATGATGATATGATGGGAATTTGATATAATGATGATGATATGATGGGAATTTAATATAATGATGATGATATGATGGGAATTTGATATAATGATGATGATATGATGGGAATTTGATATAATGATGATGATATGATGGGAATTTGAATTAATGATGATGATATGAGGGAATTGATATAATGATGATGATATGATGGGAATTTGATATAATGATGAGAATATGATGGGAATTTGATATAATGATGATGATATGATGGGAATTTATATAATGATGATGATATGATGGGAATTTGATATAATGATGATGATATGATGGGAATTTGATATAATGATGATGATATGATGGGAATTTGATATAATGATGATGATATGATGGGGAATTGATCTAATGATGATGATATGATGGGGAATTTATATAATGATGTGATATGATGGGGAATTTGATTATAATGTGATGATTATGATGGGAATTTGATATAATGATGATTGATATGATGGGAATTTATGATTATAGATGAGGATATGATGGGAATTTGTTATAATTGATGATGATATGATGGGAATTGATTGAATAATGATGAGGATAGATGGGAATTTGATATAATGATGATGATATGATGGGAATTTGATATAATGATGATGATATGATGGGAAATTTGATATAATGATGATGATATGATGGGAATTTGATATAATGATGATGATATGATGGGAATTTGATATAATGATGATGATATGATACACATTTAATCCGGTGAAGGCAGTGTTGATGAACAAGGAAACAACAGAAAAATAAAATATCTAATGAAATCATGCCCTATGATCACAAACAAATTACTGAACAAAATAAATGGTTAACTAATAAAATGTCATCATCTCTTACAATAAAATCTCTTCCAAAATTCCATAAACCTAATATTCCAAAGAGGCATGCAATATGTCATGCATAAATGCTCTTAATGACAAAATTGCAAAACCAATTATTACTAAGAAAATAAAAGAAGAAAAAACTCAATGTTGCCAACTCGTGTATGGGAAAAGAAGTTCAATATAAATTAAAAATAGCCAAAACAGCCAAACATTATGTTAAATAAATGGCTTAATAAAATCCTGAAAGTTAATAATAATAATAATAATAATAATAATAATAATAATAATAATAATAATAATAATCATCATCATCATCCGGTATCATGGCAGCTGCCACCGTCTTCCGGAAACCAAACGCCATTCCTCTCTGTCCATCCATTGCTCTTCCTCCAATCCTTTGATATTCATGGCTGCTTGTACCCCTTCTATCCAAGTTTTCTTCGGTCTTCCTCTCTTCCTCCTTTCCATTGGGATCCATTCCATAACAATTTTAGGCAATATTTGCTCTGGTATTCTTTTGACATGTCCATACCACTGTAATCTTTTCTTTTCTATAATGTCTATGATGTCCGGCTCCTCTTCTACACCCATAATAATAATAATAATAATAATAATAATAATAATAATAATAATAATAATAATAATAATAATAATAATAATAATAAATACTCGCTAACACATATAAATTATGTCTGCTTCTTCATCTCCTTCCTCTCTGTCATGTTCTCTGCTGATTCCTGCCTCAGAACTAGTTGCTGCATATGAAGAAATGTTCAAGGAACCATTCATATACTAAGCACACTTTGAAAACGTTTGTACGAAGAAAAAAAACTTCTTACAATCCCAAAAACTCAGAAGAGAGATGTGATTTACTTTTTGTCTAGAGATTTCAAAATACAATGATCACAGAATAGAAGGGAACAATGTTCAGACAGAAATATAGCCATCTTACCTTCAATTCCACGTAGCTTATTCCTAATGACGTTATTGCGGGAACGAAAGCGATTGTTATGTGACTCTTAGAAGTAAAATGATCCGCGTCTTTTCCCTCTTTATCCCTTTGTGCGTGTGCCTTCGAATCACTGAATCTAGCTTCATTCACATTTACAGCACTTACAATACGCTTTGTTTTGTCCAGGGAGAGAGGTTCTAATGATTCTTACTCCTTTCTGTGCCCCTCAACATATTTTGGAGCCATTATTGTAATAAACAATATACACAATTTTAGCAATATTGAAACACCTGATGCGGACAAAGGAGAGCATACAGAAATATAAGTAAGTTAAACACTGCACATGGTTGCAAGGAAAAAAATTAGATTTTGGGTTTGAATAATAATAAATAATAATAATAATAATAATACTCAGGGGTCCTCATCTAGGGGATATGTGGATGGCGACCACAAGTGCCCAAGCTGAGCAAAAACATTTCTTCCACTTACTTGTGTTTTGCACTCTTTTAACTTTACTATCTAACCTCTCTCGGTTAACACTTGTTTTTTTCGACCCCGACGCTATTAGAGGCATCCGAGTGCTAGGGAGTCTTTCCTTTCTTGTATTTCTTCTTTCCTTTATTTTCTTTTCTTCTCCAGAAAAGCCTGACCAGAGGCTACTAAGATGGCAGCCCCATCACTGGTCTTGCCTTCCTTTGGCCAGCAACCAATCGAAGGGACTATTATATGCTTTCAATCTTATACGAGAATTTTCCAGAAGGATCAATTTCTATAGGATCGTAAACAGGCCTTGGCCTAATACTTGGAAGGAAGAAGAAGAATAATGATTTATTTTAGCTGGCAGAGTTAAGGCCATAAGGCCCTTCTCTTCCACTCAACCAGCGAATCGTAAAATTTATACAAAAATTACGTGCATATTCAATTTTAAGATATTAAATTACAGACCTTACAACAAAATACAATGATGGTGGATCTAATACTAGCTAATGCTAACAAAAACCAGTAGAATATAATAAAAAATTAAAATTATATAAATAAAGTAAGTAGCTTCCTACATGATTATTAATAGAATGCTCTATATAGTTGTTATGTAGTTAATGTTTTCATTGTGTCGAACTTAAGATATCAGTTAATTTGGATTTAAATAATGATAGCGATTGACAGTCCCTGACATGACTGGGAAGTGAGTTCCATGCTCTAGCCATAGATATTGTGTAAGATTCAGAGTACAGACAGGTCCTGTGTTGTGGTATCAAAAGTAAAGAAGAATACGGGACCTTCAGAATACAGGATGTCTCATTCAAACCTCCCACATTTTAATTAATCATAACTAACAAGTATGCGGAATTATGAAATGAGACCGGTATTAAACGAAACAGAAACTCAAAGAATTTTCATTGCCGCTCACTAAAATCTTTGAGTTTCTGTTTCGTTTAATACCGGTCGTGCACCATTAGTAGCACAAACAATATCAAGTCTGTATTCGATTTCGTGCCACGTTCTGTCCAACATGTCCATTGGTACTGTTGCAAATGTGTCAAGAATACGAGTTCGTAAATCATAAAGATCTTGTACTGGTGTAGAAAACACACGGTCTTTTACATACCAGAAAAGTTTGTTCTCGTTGCTGAGGAGTCGCCATTTTGTTTGATGTCATTATTGTCCAACATGCGACAGATGAATTAACTGCAACAATGAAAACAAAAATTCTTTGAGTTTCTCTTTCTTTTAATGCTAACTTAATTTCATAATTCCGCATACTTTGAGAGTTATGATTAATTAAAATGTGGGATGTTTGAATACGGGACCTTCAGAATATAATCTCAAATACTACTAAGCAGTAGTATATTCTGAACGTCCCGTATTCAAACCCAAGTCAACCAATCTGATTTTGTTTCCTTGCAACCATGTACAGTGGTAAACAGACTTATATGTTATTGCTATTGTGTTATTACTTAATTGTAATATTATTGTGTTTTCTTTATGTAATTGTAATGTTAATGTTTTTAGTGTATAATGCTATTGTGTTATTATTTAATTGTAATATTTTTATTGTGTTTTCTTTATGTAATTGTAATGTTATTGCTGTTTTTGTTTATTTTTCTTTACACTAGTGCCAATTATTACTTTATTGTAACGGACTGTTAACAGCACGTACGGCTTACTGCCCGTGCGACCCATATTTGTAAATAATATTGTAAATATCTTACTTTTTTGTCTAATAAAGTCCTACTACTAAAAAAAAAGTCCTACTACTATACAGTGCCTGTACATTGAAAGCACGTTAGAGACGTGCCACAGAGCTCTCGACCTGAAAATCCCACAAGTATTTTGAAATGGACTCATACTAGTTAATTTCCTTGATTACGTAAGCTCGGGTATAAAAATTACCAACTATAGATATTAAAATATATAATTCCATACCTTAATTTGCTGATAAAATAGGATAAACATGAATTAAATACAAATCATTATTATTTAAAATTAACATATGGACCAGAAAAGTTATAAAAAATAGTATTGTTATTTTGATACCAAACACATATATAGCCTAACACCAAAATCTTAAATGTATTAGCAATCTGCTATTCAAAAACATTAGATTTGGCTGTAAAAGCTACCTTAGGAACAATGAATAAAATTAGAAAATCAATATATAATAAAATAAATCGTATGAATCGGAGGATTTTTTTTAAATCTAAAAATTAACAATAACACAAAAATGACGTCCTTTGATAAAAAAATTAAACACTAAAATTCCTACAAACGAAACAATCAAAATCCATCCATAGTACTTCTGCCCGAGTGCAGGTCTTTCACTGCAATCGTAACATCTCCATGCTATGCTTTGCAGCTTTACTAGGAAATTATAGGTGTGGTAGCTTCCTGTTGCTTTCCACACCGGTGAAGGAAGGTGATGATTGATGATAATGATAGGGATGATGATGGTGATGGCTGGATGATTTTCGGGGACCGTTGGGCCCTAAGCTAACTGACATTTGTCTTACAGGTGAGGAAATGCCCCGAAAAAAAACTCACCCAGGAGTCTGTCCCAACCGGGCATCGAACCCGGGCCCGTTGCGTGACAAGGCAGCACACTACCTTGAGATCACAGCGGTGCAATGAAAAATAATAAACAAAATATTAACAAAGGGCGAAGTTCTTAAAAATAACATAGTCCTAAATCAGTTAAATTAAATAATAAAAACTATAATACAACAAAAGTTCTTGCAATTAAACAACGCACTCTTTGTGAAAAAAGTTTCAATGGGAAATGCCCAACGTCTAGTATTACATTCGAAATCTTATTGCAAGAATTAGAGAACTGACATTTCAATCAATCAAATTTTAATTTAACATGTAATTAATTCAAGATGACATGTCAATGATTCACTAATTTACGTAAAATTAATTAGATTTTTTTAGATTAAACCGATGTTTCCCTTTACAGAGATTTAGGCGCTCTTCCCCTACAGGGAAGAATTTGAACCATACTAATTTAGTTACACTTGTTTTCGTATAGATGTCATTTGAGTGGTCCGTGGTCGGCGTTCCGCCTCATACTGACATCTAGGACGGGAAAATTCGGTAAATTTTGCTTAGAGGCCTTTTCATTCAGGCTTAAGGATCTTTTACGAGCCTGAAAATCTTCAGACTCGGGACCCACGGCTTAAAGTCCCTCCCGGAGGACTTGCTCCTTGGATTTTTCCGTCCTAAAAACTCCATCGACCCCAGCCAGGTTTGAACCCGCGACCTTCAGGACTAGAGGCAAGGACCATAACCACTAGTCCACCGCGGCGAAAATTAATACCGAAAAAAAATAGTATCGCAATAACTAAATAGCATAAGTAATTACCTATTTCTGTTCTGTACTGTATATAATTTTAAATATATTATTGAAATTCAGTTATCACTTACGCTTGTGGGCAGCAAGTGTTTTTAAAAAGATTTTTGCAATAAAATTTTGGATTTTTAAACTGATCCAAACCTTCTGGCGACACTATGACCCTGAGGTCGACTGAGCCTCTAACGGAAATGAGTACCAGACGCTTGTTCTGGGGGTAGAGGCGGCCATCACCCGTCACGCAGGACTGACAACCCGGCTGACATCAAGTGCTAATTGTCCAGAAAAAGTGGGAACCTTAACATCCTACTACCCCAAGGTCCTCCTGAGGACTGTAGTGGGAGTACTTTACTTTTTAATTAAATAATTTTTCAACAACTTTTATATTTTTGAGCTCATAGGCCCGTATTTTATTTTTTATTATGGCGTAGGCCTACATTTTTGGGAGATAAAATATCAAGGATTGTTTTGTTATTTATAATTTTCATAACAGAAAGACGGATAAAAACATTTTCTAATAGATATGTTTATATTGTCATATAGCCCACCACTGTGGCTCGAGGTAGCGTGCTGCCTTGTCACGCAGCGGGCCCGGGTACGATTCCCGGTCGGGACAGGCTCCTGGATAAGGTTTTTCGGAGTTTTTCCTCACCTGTAAGACATACGTCAGGAAGCTTAGGGCCCAACGAACCCCGAAAATCATCTGGCGTTCACCATCAACCTTGTCATTATCACCATCATCCAGCACCGGTGTGGAAAGCAACAGGAAGCTACCACACCTATAATTCCTTAGTAAAGCTGCAAAGCATAGCATGAAAATGCTATTATTGCAGTGAAAGACCTGCCCTCGGGCAGAATACTATGGAATAGAATATGTCATATTTCGTGTGAATATTGAATAAACTATTTTAAGGAATTTTTGTTATGTAACTTATTTCTTAAAGGTATTTAAAAATTAATCATTTCTATTGGAAAATATAATCTTACATTTATCGCATCCTGTGTAAATTATGGTAATTGATGTAAGTTTTCCTTCTTGCAACTAGTGTTTTGTGGGAGAAAGAATTTCTCGCGAATCACAGTGAAGTGTTCTCAGAGAATTGTATTCGCAATAACAAACCGTGGATGAGAAATATATGCGGCAAAATAAATTGAAATGAGCAGAAAATAGGATGAAAAGAGATTGAAATTAATGGACGACAAGAAGTATTGGAAAGAAATAAAATTCAGATCAATCAACCCCGGCCCTAATGACACGCGGAAGTCAGAACCACCAACTACACACTTCAAATTACAGTCTATTTTCATACGCGCTGGAAATGTGTCATTTTTCAACTTCTCCTCCCCATATCACCCCGTCGTGTGGCTTAGAGTGCAGCTTGCAAAAACCCTGACAGAGAATTTTCATATAAAAAGCCCCTCTACATCATGTCAGATATATAATGTGTTTCTATACATCCTCGTGTGAATAAGCTTTCAGCGTATTTTCAAAACCACATAATCATGTTTATAAAAATAGAGGATGATGTCTCGACTGCTTTCCAAAAAAAAAAAAAAATTAGATTGCTATTTATTTAGTTGTGATGAAAATGTACATGGATTCCCCCGACTGAAGATGATCCTTTGGTCCATCGATTGCAAACCTACCATCATCATTAATAATAATAATAATGATAATAATAATAATAATAATAATAATAATAATAATAATAATAATAATAATAATAATAATAATAATAATAATAATAATAATAATAAATAATGATAATAATCTTCTTCTTGTATCTTGCAAGCCCATGTTTCCCTTAACAGAGATTTAGATGCTCTCCCCCTGCAGGGAAGAATTTGAACCATACTAATTTAGTTACACTTTTTTTTAATTTTTACAGGAATTAATCACTATGAGGTTTAATTTATGGTAAAATCAAATGTGTCTTATCTCTCCTACAAATCTTTGTATAAGGAGAAGTAAGAAACATATGATTTTACCATTACTTACAATTGTTTTCGTACAGATGTCATTTGAGTGGTCCGTGGTCAGCATTCCGCCTCATACTGACATATAGGAAACCAAGGTAGTACTAGGACGGGAAAATTCGGTAAATTTTGCTTAGAGGCCTTTTCATTCAGGCTTAAGGATCTTTTATTAGCCTGAAAATCTTCAGACTCGGGAGCCACGGCTTAAAGTCCCTCCCGGAGGACTTCCTCCTTGGATTTTAATAATAATGATAATAATAATAATAATAATAATAATAATAATAATAATAATAATAATAATAATAATAATAATAATAATAATAATAATTGATAATAATAATAATAATAATAATAATAATAATAATAATAATAATTTTAGTAGGAATATTTCACAATACAGCGTTTCTCCAACCCAAAATGATTTGTCGTCAGAGGTTCATGTCTAAAGCATCTTCTTCCCTCAAATATCTAGCTTCCATACTTCTCCTCGCTCCATCTATCCAACGTTCTCTAGGTGCCTTGTAGTTCAATGTTAATTCACTAAAGGCTAGAAGAGGACAACTTTGATTAAAAATTACCTGGTCTTCTAGGTTGGAGATTGTAGTAATGGACCAGCTTCTCATTCTGCTGAAAAATATACACAATGCTAAAAATCTAAAGAGAATAATAATAATAACATTATTATAATAATGATGATGATGATGGTGGTGATTATTATTATTATTATTTTTATTGTCGGCCGCGGTGGGCTAGTGGTTATGCTCCTTACCTCTGGTCCCGAGGGTCGCGGGTTCAAACCCGGCCGGGGTCGATGGATTTTTTTTTTAGGATGGAAAAATCCAAGGAGAAAGTCCTCCGGGAGGGACTTTAAGCCGTGGGTCCCGAGTCTGAAGATTTTCAGGCAAAGGATCCTTAAGCCTGAATGAAAGGCCTATAAGCAAAATTTACCGAATTTTCCCGTCCTAGTACTACCTTGGTTTCCTAGATGTCAGTATAAGGCGGAACGCTGACCATGGACCACTCAAAATGACATCTATACGAAAACAAGTGTAACTAAATTAGTATGGTTCAAATTCTTCCCTGTAGGGGGAGAGCGCCTAAATCTCTGTAAAGGGAAAACATGGGCTTACAAAAAAAATATTTTTATTATGGGGGTGAAGGTGGTGATGATTATGATGATGATTATTATTATTGTGGTGATGATTGTGATTATTATTATTATTATTATTATTATTATTATTATTATTATTATTATTATTATTATTATTATTATTGTGGTGATGATGATCATGATGATGATATATACGAATTGCGCACAATATGTAAAGTATATGACACTCGCTGCAGAACTGTGTAGTGAGATCGTTCTCTGGGGGGCACCAATATGCATGATATGTCGCACACCATTTCACACAGTTTTCGTTTGGATGGTGAACGTTCTTTGATTTACTGATCTTGTTATGAAATCCGTGGATATTAAAGCGGGTGTCTGTATGTCAGAGTTTGTATGATAGTCCCCTCCAATCGTTTGTTGTCATGACAGTGGTGGCGTAAAACTCGCTCCACATCTCTGTCTTCTTATTTTTGAGTTCCTGGATCACACTTTGATATGCAGGTGTAGATGATTGCATTAATCCTGATGTAAGGCGTAGGTCTTCTAAGTATAAAAAAAGAATAATCAGAAATGAAATGGGCCTAAACTTACCATCATTAAAATCCAGTCGTAATTTGAAGATATATATGGGGCGCAGACCGGTTCGTTAATTGTTTTGCCTTATTCACCCTCTCTGTAACTATCTCTCTCTCTCTCTCTCTCTCTCTCTCTCTCTCTCTCTCTCTCGCACACTCTCTCGCACTCTCTCTCGCTCTCTCACACACTATCTCACACTATCTCACACTATCTCTCTCTCTCTCTCTCTCTCTCTCTCTCTCTCTCTCTCTCTCACTCCCTATATATATTGTTACTTGACTGTATAATTCGTTACTTGTGTAAGCGGTGTTTGAATTGCGCGGGTGAGTCGCCCCTAGTGAGTTCGTGACCCGCAGATCCGCTTGAATTGTCTGGAATGTGCTGCCAGACGTTTATACTGGTCTCTCCCGTGTCCTTGGAGAAAGATCGGAAGCCAAAGTTTTCTGGGCTTCGAAGTTGCCCGAACCTGTTACTAGAGTTTTCCTCCCGCTTATATAAAAGAGCGGAGGTGAAGGTCAGTCAGTTAGTGTAGCGATAGTCATGTGTTGGAAAGCGAGAGGTTGAATTGTAAGTGAAACTGTGAGGAAGTACTGTGTCTGTAATTGTGTGATAAGTGATTATCTGATAAACTTTAAAAGAGAACAGTAGTAAGATAAAATTGTAATTGAAGATTCATTGATAATTGTGAGAAGAAAATAAAGTGAAAAGAAAAATTTCACATAGCGACTGTGTACTTATGTAAGTCCAAATAAGTTAAAGGAAAACACTGTGCCATCGGGGACAATATATATAATCATAGGTGGCACTGTAGCCCATTTGGCCGCTAACAAGATCATCCCTGTCCAACGCCGTCTTTTCCCATCCTCTTACACCAAGTTTTTAAAGATCTTCTTCTATTCTATCTGACCATCTCAACTTCGGTCTGTCAATTCTTTTACTTCCTTCAGGTTTCAATATAGTTTTTTTAATAATGTATACAATTCATGATTTTATTACTTTCCACCTTCCATTTCCATTTACTGGTCCAAATATCCTCCTGAGAACTTTCCTCTCAAAACCCCTGAGTTGTTCATCACTTTTCGAGTGTGTCCAACACTCCGTATAAATATAGTAGATGCTGATAAAGGCAATTCCTGCACTTTCGTGGAATCAGCTAGAGCCAATTGCCAACATGTTTACGCATATCAAGGGATTCTATCCCAGGAGTCCACATACATTAATGGGCAAATTGGGATTAGAATATGAGTAAGTAAATGTTAGATGGACAAGTTTGAGTGAGAAAATGGGCGAGTTAGTAACCTACACCAGATTAGATAGGCGTTTCACAATTTGTTAGTGGGATTTTCTGATAAGTTGATTACATTGTCTGATCAATGACAAATACGTATTTTATATTGCAAATATGGTGATTTTAGGTTACCTTGAACTCAACTTCTCACTTCATTTTAAGGCATTTCTCACTTTAAAAAACAACATGTGTATATAGTCTCAAGTAATTATTCTCATACTGCAACAGTAATTATTTTTTTAATTGAATTTATGTAGGTGGCATAGAACCGCAAATAATAATAATAATAATTATTATTATTATCATTATTATTATTATTATTATTATTATTATTATTATTATTATTATCATTATTATCATTATTATTATCATTATTATTATTATATTATTATTATCATTATTATTATCATCATTATTATTATCATTATAATTATCATCATTATTATTATCATTATTATTATCATTGTTATTATTATCATTATTATTAACGTTATCATTATTGTTATCATTATTATTATCATTATTATTATCGTTATCATTATTGTTATCATTATCATTATTATTATCATTATTGTTATCATTATCATTATTATTATCATTATTATATCATTATTATTATTATCATTATTATTATTATCATTATTATTATTATTATTTTCATTATTATTATCATTATCATTATTATCATTATTATTATTATCATTATTATTATTATTATTATCATTATTATTATCATTATTATTATTTTTATTATCATTACTATCATTATAATTACCATTATCTTTATCATTATTATTATTATTATTATTATTATTATTATTATTATTATTAAAACATAGGGATTACGGGTAAATTATAATAAAACAGAATATCTTTCATTGGATCCAACAGACGAGTTAGACTTTAATTCAGGAAGAATACCCAATATTAAATGTTTTAAATATTTAGGATCTATTTTAGATAAAAATGAGAACTCAACTACAGAAACTTAATGAGAAATAACTGATAGAAGAAGAACCATTGATATGTTGAATGAGTGCTATGGAATAGAAATATAATATAAGGAATTAAGAAAAATATTTTCAAGCCCTATTACAAACATTTTATTGTATGATTCCGAAACCTCTGGACAGTACAACAAGCCAAAAACTGTTAACAGTAGAAGTGGATTTTTGGAGGCCATCGACATTAATTTCAAGATGGGATAAAGTTAGAAACAGCACAATAAGGGAATTATGCAAGTTAAAAAAATAAGGAAAAATGGAAGAATAACGTTTGAAATGGTATGGACACCTCATGAAAATGATAGAATACCAAAGAAGATCATTGAATGCAAAACTAATGGAAGAAGTGGAAGAGATATATCCAGAGAACATTGTATAGATGGAGTGAGGAGAATTATGGAAGAAAGAGATTTGAGGGAAGAAGAAGCTTTAGACAGGAACCACTGACGACAAATCACTTTGGGTTGAAGGAGAACCACTGTAGTGTGGAATATTCCTAAAAAAATATTATCATTATCATTATCATTATTATTATTACTATTATTATTATATATTATCACTATTATTATTATTATTATCACTACTATTATTACCACTATTATTATTATCATCATTATTATTATTATTATTATTATTAATATTATTATTATCACTATTATTACTACTAATATTATTATTACGTATTATCATTATTATTATTATTATTACTATTATTATTATTATTATTATTATTATTATTATTATTATTATTATTATTATTATTATTATTATTATTATTATTATTATTATTATTATTATTATTATTATTAAACTATAAAGTCGGCCGCGGTGGAAAAGTGGTTATGCTCCTTGCTTCTGGTCCCAAGGATCAAACCCGGCCGGGGTCGATGGATTTTTTTTAGGACGGAAAAATCCAAGGAGCAAGTCCTCCGGGAGGGACTTTAAGTCGTGGGTCCCGAGTCTGAAGATTTTCAGGCTCGTAAAAGATCATTAAGTCTGAATGAAAAGGCCTCTAAGCAAAATTTACCGAATTTTCCCGTCCTATTACTACCTTGGTTTCCTATATGTCAGTATGAGGCGGAACGCTGACCACGGACCACTCAAAATGACATCTATACGAAAACAAGTGTAACTAAATTAGCATGGTTCAAATGCTTCCCTGTAGGGGGAGAGCACCTAAATCTCTGTAAAGGGAAAACATGGGCTTACAAAAATTATACTATAGAAAGAACAGGGTTAATACTGTTATTTCAATACATATGGTAATATGGGTGGTTAGCCTCTCAAAGGAATGAGAAATTGTGGCAGTTGTGATAAGGACAAGCAGCACACAATAAAAATCTAACAGAACATCCAAGCTCGTTCATTTTTAAAAGAAATAACTTTAATACTATTCTGTCTAGCCAGTTCATCAGTGTTATGGCTAAAAGATTTTCTAACAGAATGTGTCGTAAATTCTGTTACGACATAGAAAAAGAAGAGAACATAGCGCACAAAGTTTTTAACATATTGCAAAAAAGACCTCAAGAAGAAGTTGAGTATTTTGTGAACTACGAGCACAAAATTTTATGCTGAAAATTCGTTTCCTTTTTATGGATAATACTTTTTTCTTATTTTCTCATTCTTAATTTAGAAAACGCCGTAAAATAAAGTAGCTCTCTATTCAGTTTGAAATAAACTTCTTAACCAGAATATGGCCACTGACTTGAATTTATATGTGAACAAACGTTTATTTTCTCATTAGTTTCAGTTGAAATTCTGCGATATATATATATATATATGTGTGTGTGTGTGTGTGTGTGTGTGTGTGTGTGTGTGTGTGTGTGTGTGTGTGTGTGTGTGTGTGTGTGTGTCCACCGCTGTGGTCTCGAGGTAGCGTACTGCCTTGTCACGCAGCGGACCCGGGTTCGATCCACGGTCGGGGCTGTTTTTCTGGGTGAGGTTTTTATCCGGGTTTTTCCTCACCCGTAAGACAAATGTCAGGAAAACTTTAAGGCCCAAACGGTCCCCGAAATCATATGGCCATCATCACCATCATCATCCTTAACATCATCATCATCATCATCCTTCAGCGGTGTGGAAAGCAACGGGAAGCTACCACACCTACAATTCCCTAGTAAAGCTGCAAGCATAGCATGAAAATGCTATGACTGCAGTGAAGGACCTGCCCTCGGGCAGAATTACTATGGATGGATATATATATATATGTATATATATATATGGTATGATAAGAAAAATAAATGCCTATATATATATATATATATATATATATACACACACACACACTCAGGGTGTAACTAAATTCCCATTACAAACTGTGAAGACTTTTAGTGGCCACCAAGACGGTAACGTTTAGCATAGGAACTCATGTCCGGAAACGTACCACTTTCCCGCTATACGCAGACAAAATACCACAACTCACGTTCAAATCTCCCGCATTTTCGGCGAAAAAATTCTGCGTGCTCTCCCGACTTGACCCTGTTAGACTACTGCGTATAGGGTCATATGAGATCCCTGAGTTACGGGACTACTATGGAATTGATGAAGACGTATTAGAGTGGATTATGGCTGCGGCGGATATTGCAGCACCAACGATTGGTGATCGTGTGTACCAGAACATGGTACGGAGGTAACGTATCTGAGTTGACGTGGTAGTCGTCACATCGAGCCTTTCTTGTGGACCCAGACAACAAGCATCAGGCGTCAGAGAGAGCAACGTGTGTTGTAGTATTTTGCATGTAGTGAGAAACGGTACGTTTCCGGACACGAGTTCCTATGCTAAACGTAACCGCCTAGGTCCACACTATACGTCCTTAAAGTCTGTAATGTAAATTTAGATACACCCTGTGTGTGTAAATATATATATATATATATATATATATATATATATATATATATATATATATATATATCTCCAGCCATAGTAATTTTGCCCAAGGGCAGGTCATCCACTGCAAACATAGCATTTCCATGCAATGCTTTGCAGCGTTACTATGAAATTATAGGTGTGGTAGCTTCCCGTTGCTTTCCACACCGATGAAAGTTGATGATGATGATGGCCGGATGATTTTCGGGGACCGTTGAGCCCTAAGCTTCCTGACATTTGTCTTACAGGTGAGGAAAAACCCCACAAAAAACCCTCACCCAGAAGCCTGTCCCGGCCGGGAATCGAACTCGGGCCCGCTGCGTGACAAGGCAGCACGCTACCTCGAGAATATATATATATATATATATATATATATATATATATATATATATATATGGTATGATAAGAAAAATAAATGCCTGGACGGGATTCGAACCCGGATCTCTGAGTCTGTACCTCAGTGTGATATCCATTACACCACCAGGCGAATCCAATTCAAACATTTATTTTTCTTATATATGTATTATGTTCCCCATTATTACTAGATGTCGCGAGAACTCGGTCTTCACTGCCATCTTAGCTGACTATAACACGTAAGCAAATTAAAGAGAACATTTTTACTCTATAGCAGTGACGCTATATAAACTCACTGGCACTATCGAACCCATACGTTTATAACCGTACGGACACAAACTCTCCATATATCCGTATCAGTGTCTTCCAATCATTCTCTGTATAATTTATCTCCCTCAAAGCATGGTTAATGTTATTCCCCCACTTCATTCTTGGTTTACCTATTGGACTATTCTACAAGGATTTTCTAGCTCATCTGTCTTTCCTCATTCGTGCTACACGTCCTGCTCATCGCAATGTACGAGACCTAAGTATTGTTATTTCATCTAGTTTACCAATCTTATTAGAAATGGTTTACCATAATGGCAATGTAGCTCACAGTTATGTATCCTTCTCCATTTACCTGTCTGTCCATCTTTATTCGGTCCAACATTTTCCTAAGAACTTTATTCTCGGTTTCACTTAATCCTTTCTCTTCCCTTAAAATAGGAGTCCCTGTTTCGCATCCATTATATACATCAGGAAGATGACTGATTCCCTTTCGTCCCGCTCGGGAACGAGATTCCTTCCTAGTGGGACGTTTCTTAAACTTATGTAGATGCGCTTATTTCCCTACATGTCATTTAGACCCATGTGGTTAGTGTATCTTTCGTGACGACGTCTAGTAGAAAACTAAGGTATTACTCCGGCAGATCAAGGTCGGTTAAATTTTGTTTATATGTTTTTTATTCAGAAAGATTATTTCACGAACCCGAAAATCTTCGGATTCTGTATCCACGTTCTAAAGTCCTTCCCGGAGGACTTATTTCCTTGGATTTTTCAATTTTAAGAATCTAAGCATTCGAATGAGTTTGAACCCATGATCCTCGAGACTAGAGGCAAGGAACATAACGGTAACCACTAGATCAACGCGGTCGACTGTATATATATATATATATATATATATATATATATATATATATATATATATATTTGGAGTCAGAATCCATAATAATTTCATCTTCTCTACCAGTGAGGGGGCTACGTACTCTCAGAGCACTGGTGCGCTCACAAAAACATACAGATAAGAGAAAATATAAACCAGTCCAATGTTGTTGTACCTTTCAAAATGTGCATCCTCTAATAGAAATGTACTGGCGATGTAAAATGCATTATACCCCATTGATCAGATTTCATTCCGTTTATGTAGATTATACAGGGGATGATTGGAAACATTAGCTCAGGATACTAAGTAATATAATGTACGGTTAAAAACTATAATATAGTTACCTTGTAGGTCCGTCTCCTGAACTTAAGTTCTTTTAAAACTCTGTAGGCCTTTCGGGACTAGTCCCATCATCAGCAGAATGCATTATGTCCGTTCTTGTTGACCCTTGTTGAAGCACTGACTTGGTTGTGAGAATTTTGTACAGAGGATTGTGTGGATTGGGTGTGTATTCATTGAGAATCAGGTTGTTGTTGATTTCTCTTAGGATTGCGATTTCCTCCAGTATATTTATTCTCGTTGGAATGTTTTCTCTATGTACTATTGTGAGGGTGTTATCGATGTTATGCATATGGTGTCCAGCTTGAATTACGTGTTTTGCTTAACTTGATTTTCATATGCATAACATCGATAACACCCTTACAATAGTACATAGAGAAAACATTCCAACGAGAATAAATATACTGGAGGAAATCGCAATCCTAAGAGAAATCAACAACAATCTGATTCTCAATGAATACATACCTTATCCACACAATCCTCTGTACAAAATTCTCACAACCAAGTCAGTGCTTCAACAAGGGTCAACAAGAACGGACCTAATGCATTCTGCTGATGATGGGACTAGTCCCGAAAGGCCTACAGAGTTTTAAAAGAACTTAAGTTGAGGAGACGGACCTACAAGGTAACTATATTGTATTTTTAACCGTACATTATATTACTGTGAACTAATACCTCAACGGAAAATCACCATGAATTTTACTAGTATCGATCAGGATACTAAAGTGTGGAGTGCTTATTTCAACGCGGCTATGAACCTATGGGTTCGATAGTGCCAGTGAGTTAGTTATTATCAAGTTATTATTAAAATCTATCTAAAACTGGTTTAATAATGTAAACAAATCTTCCGGATCCAATGTTCTATGAGTTAAACCTAAATATTGATAATAAATTTCTTCTTCTTCAGTCTTCCCTATCATTCCATTCTCTTCCTTCTATCTTCCTTTTTTTCTCATTGTCTTTATACCCGGAATCCACTTAGCATTTAAGTAAAAAAGTTATAAATCTCTTGAGAAAAACAAGAATTAAGGAGAAGGAAGTGGAAAGAGATGAACATAAAAGTCGGTCACGAAGTAACTGGGTAAACTAAGCGAATTTCTTGGATTATCAAATTTATGGTCCGATTTTGATGATTTACTGAATTTTGTTAATTAAATCTTGTGTTTCAAGTTATGTAGCGAGAAAACAAATATGGCGGGCGTTAAAGCGATTTCGCTGATGTTTGCAGAATTCCTTTCTCATTCTATCTCGATTATATATATCGAATTTCGTTGCGAAAAATAAAAAAATTGCAGCCGCCTAGAGCACTTTTTAAATTTAATGAACGTATTCCTCTTTTTTTAAATACCTTTCTCGTTTCATTCCAATGGCATATAGCGATTTCGTTGAGTAAAATAAAAACAATTCAGTCATTAGTGTGATTTTTTTCAATTATCGCTTCACTTAAACCTCTACTTTAATAGTCATATTTTGCTGATTATTGAATTCGAACTAACTTTCCTTAATTGATTGTCATGTACCGAGTTTGGTTCCGAAAACAATTGAAGCCTTTAAAGCGTTAATAAACATTTTCGGTGTCTGCTAATTAGTATCGATGAATGTACGTAATGTTTTCAAAAATATTTTCTTAGAAGAAATTTAAAGCTTCATTCCTTTCGAATTCGCTAAAAATAGAAGCAGAGAAAGTTTAAAAAAGTAAGAGATGAAAGAAAGGGAAGTTCAAGAAATGTATGAATATATATATATATATGTTATAATTAAATGTTTAACATTGAGCAATGCAAGCTTAATATGGTATGATAAGAAAAATAAATGCCTGGACGGGATTCGAACCCTGATCTCTGAGTCTGTACCTCAGCGTGATATCCATTACACTACCAGGCGAATCCAATTCAAACACTTATTTTTCTTATATATGTATTATATTCTCCATTATTACTAGATGTCGCGAGAACTCGGTCTTCACTGCCATCTATTAGCTGACTATAACAAGCAAGCAAATTAAAGAGAATATTTTTACCTTATAGCAATGACGCTTTATAGATGTTATAAATAAATGTTTAACATTGAGCAATGCTAGCTTAATATGGTATGATAAGAAAAAAAGTGTTTGAATTGGATTCGCCTGGTAGTGTAATGGATATCACGCTGAGGTACAGACCCAGAGATCCGGGTTCGAATCCCGTCCAGGCATTTATTTTTCTTATCTTACTATATATATATATATATATATATATATATATATATATATAGTATAAATGAAAACAATGAACTATTTAAAGAATAAAAAATAGCCTTTCACAAGATAATAATTATATAATATTAATATTAAAAATAATAATATTTTTTTTTAGCTAGCAGATTTAAGCCATTAAGACCTTCTCTTCCACTCAACAAGGAAATAATAAAATCATACAAAAATGAAATACTTATTACAAATTTAATATATTAATTAAGTACCAGAATAAACAAAGGACAAACGTGGAATTAAATAAAATAAAGTAAGAAAAGCTTCCTAGATGAATATTTATAGGTATATAGATGATGATTATGATGATGATGATGATGATATAGTATATACAAAATGCTGAATATAGTTGTTATGCAGGTAGTACTTTCATTGTGTGGAACTTAATATGAGTTAAATTGAATTAAAAAATATATATCCATCCATCCATAGTAATTCTGTCCGAGGGCAGGTCTTTCACTGCAATCATAGCATTTTCATGCTATGCTTGCAGCTTTACTAGGAATTGTAGGTGTGGTAGCTTCCCGTTGCTTTCACACCGGTGAAGGATGATGATGATGGCCATATGATTTCGGGGACCTGACATTTGTCTTACATGTGAGAAAAAATCCCGATTAAAAAAACCTCGCCCAGAAAGAAAAAAAACTGCTCCGACCGGGGATCGGACCCGGGCCCGCTGCGTGACATGGCAGCACGCTACCTCGAGACCTCAGCGGTGGACAATATATATATAACTTTCCTCATTAGAGGATTGCCTCAAGGACAAAGTGATACAGACATTTTTTTTAAATTGATGAAATACATTTTGTAAATACATTTTAAAAATTTAATTTGTAATTGATGTTTACAAGTGATTTCCATGCTCTGGTCATAGATACTGTGTAAGATTTAGGGTATAAATATGTCCTATGTTGTGGTATAGAAAGAAAATAAGTAGACCTATCTTTTGATCTTGTTCCTAAATTGTGATGAGCCGATAAATTTTGAAAACGCGTTGGTAAATAACTTACTGTTAGTAAATATGAGTGCAGAATATGGAATAGCAAAACATGTGAATGTAGAGTTATTCTGTAATTTAAACGCAGCCACGATAGGACCTTTCTGATTTAAAAGCAACCCCTCATATCGTAGTCTCATAGAGATCATTTTGAACGTTTGGGAGTTGTAACCTATAAGGTTATCATAAGTAATGCCACGAGTGATTTCCAATTTATCTAGAGAATTTGAAAATCAAGAGTGGCATTTGTTAGGGCTATTTAACGAATAAAATTAAGCTGCTTACTCACAAATCATTATTTAACTATAGTTATTTTAAAATATTTATATATTTAATGTAAACGGCGATGTTTGAAAACAAATGAGAAGCGATAGGTACGCTTCATCTGCTTCTTTTGTTTATCACTGCAACCAGATCTGTACCGTAGCTCAATGGTAGGCAAAAGATCTCAGGGTTATGAACTCTTTATAAGCAAAAGAACAACGTATAAATGTACACTCAATTTTAACGAATCCAAGAACTCTTTATTTTTGGAGAAATACACTTTTGTTAATACAGTTACAAGTTTTATCTAAGAGTGGAGTCGATGAAATACTTAGAGGTCCACGTGCTCGAGTCAATATTTCTAAAGTCCAAATGCCTAACGGACTATAACTTTAAATTTAACTATTTCTCGGACGAATCTAATATTAACACTGAATCGGAGATCGCGGTCTGCAAGTCTACGATGTTCCAACACTGAACACAGAGTCACTGAGAGTGATAGAGCCTATTTTGATATAAGTTCTCGCTTATAAAGGCGGTGGCTCCTCCCACTTTTCTCGAATCCACTCCTTACAATTGAATATATATTTATGTTTTGTAATATTATTTACTAGTATGTATAACATTTCTAAGAACTGGGTAAATTGGTTCTTTGATATTTAATAGAAAAATGTTTACCAGTTTCTTTGTAAACTGTCAATGTTAAGAGATTATATTTTCTAGAGGTGAATGAATGTCTCTTGTTGTCTGTACTAGGCAGGTATTAATTCTTTATCATCATTTCTTGGAATTCCTTAGTAGCGTTAATTGGTTTCTAAGAATTGGTCAATAGATTTTTAATATTTTTAATAGCTAACTAATGTTATCTTTTCTTATTAGTTGTATAGACTGCTAATTGGAATTCTTTTGACAATACCCTATTTGTGTTCCTATATTATTTGTAAGTTGTGTAGTAGGTAGAGTTCTGACAATACCTCTTTATTTGTCATTTGCATAGCAGGTAGCGTTTTACAGTATTTTATTCTAGACAAATGTAGGTGGAATTTTTACCTGGATATTTTTACTTTTCCACATACATATTTTATAGCGATATTAGTAATATATTCTATTTTCATTTTTTTATAGATTTATTTAATTTTTATAACAATTTAATATATTTCGGAACATTTTAGTTTCAGCTCCATGCATATTAGAGTTGTATCTTAGTTTATATGTCTCCTTACATATTAATCGCTACAGATCATACTATTTATTCCCAAAGGAACGCAATATTGTAAGAATGCTCTCTAGTGGAGAAAAAATGAAACACATCAAACTGTATATTAATTCATTTCTGATGTCGTATGATGTAAATATGACAGTTATATTTTTCTGGATTATTACGTGGGAAAAAATACGTTTAAGAAAGTGCAAACAGTGGTTTCTTTTTTTGGTGGTATAATAAATTGCTACAAATGTTTTTATATTAACTCCTGCAAGCGCTATGTGTTGACATCTATGCATTATGTATAGAATCTGGTAGCCGTATTTCTTATAGGCTCAGTCACTGCAAAATAATGGTCAGACCTGTTCAGAATATTAAAAAGGAGGAGCTTTCTTCAATATGGTGAATATAACACTGATAAATATTTCGTGAAACACGACTCTGATTAGTTGTAAAACAGAAATCATTCAAACGTGATTGGTCATTGACTCCCATTTGGGGCATGCGTTATATAGTCATAAGTAATGCCACGAGTGACTTCCAATTTATGTAGAAATTTGGAAATCAAGAGTGGCATTTTTAGGACTATTTAACGAATAAAATGAATCTCTTTACTCACAAATCATTATTTAAATATAGTTATTTTAAAATATGTATATATTTAATATAAACTGCAATGTTTGAAAACAAATCAGAAATGTGACGTTATGTTTCATTTGTTTGTTCATTGCAACCAGATCATATTATTTATTACCAAATGGGATTGCAATATTGTATGAATGCACCCTAGTGGAGAAAAATGAAACACATCAAACTGTATATTATAACCAACATCATACGTAATTTTTTTTAGGAAACAACTCCGTAAAATCATTACTTAAAAACACAATTATTGAACACACAGTTATCAAATGTGTAGTTCGAAGGAATCTGTTCAATATTTGCTATATTCAACGTATTTGTTGGAGTGTCAGTTACTGCAAAATAATGCTCTGACCTGTTCAGAGTATTAAAAGGGAGGAGCTTTCTTTATTTGGTAAACAGAATTACATAAATATCGAGGTGAAACACGACTGGTTGTAAAATAAAATCCATTAAAAAAAATGTGTATGGAATAAAGGTACTGAACTATTATGTATTTATTACATTTAAAGAAACTGATGCATTGTAGAGATAAAATTTAACTTTTTAAATGAGCTCTCTTATTAAACAAACCATGGTACACGGAAGATTCTGGCAGTTTTCGTGCTATTGGTTCAGTTATAACGATTGCCTTTATCCCATCCCATATTTCACGCTGTAAAAGGAAATGTGTTCCGCGAAGATAAAACTCCGCCAAAATATCTTTTGTATCCGTTCAGTTCCTCGCTTTTTTGTGCTTTTTTTTTTATCCTTTTTGCAGTATTTACGATCCTAACAATCTCCAAATTAGTTCATCTTCTTATAAATTATCGTGATACAACATTAAAAATGCTTTTAAATCTTTCCGCTTTGTTCTTTTTTATTTTTTTTTTCAATGACACCAGTATGTCATTTCGACGTTTCTGATATTCTCTCCTGGGGTTGGCGAATTGTAACCAACTTTTGAGGTTGAGGCGCTTGGAAGGCGGGGTTACGCTGTCCCTATGATATGATAGTTCTTCTTCTTCTTAAACTTAATTTGTAGGATCTCCATCCTGTTTATTTCCAAAATCACTCATCGGAGGAAGATGTACAGAATGTGCATTCACTGTCTATCCATCTCTTGGCTGGTCTTCCTCTTGTTCTTCTCCCGTCCTTTGGTCTATCTTCTTTAGCTCTTTTTTGCAAGTCGGTTTTCTTCCATTCTTTCTATATGATCCTTCCAATTTTTCGTCTATCTATAATAAATTTGATTATGTCTTGAATATGATATTTGTCCCTAATTTCTGTGTTGTGTATTTTATCAAATAATGTTTTCCCCCGTATAGTTCTTAAGATTTTTATTTCACATGTGTTTATTATTTGTTTAGTTTTTGTTGTATCAGCCCTAGTTTCTGTCCCATATACGATAACTGGTCGAACTATTGTTTTGTATATGCGGGTTTTGTTTTCTATTGATATTTGTTTGTTGCGCCAAGTTAAATATTTCATATATCCTGATATTTGTGCTGCTTTATCAGCTGATATGAGAGGTGATAATGATTTTTATATAGCTATTTACCAGATATATACCAGATGAAGTTAAGACCGTAAGGTCTTTTCTTCCACTTCACTAGGTGATGATGGTAATGATAGGCTAGCCGAGATCTCAATCCTAAACTTAATCTAATGATGTGAATATGATGACAGTCAGATGATGTTCGGGCTTTAAAAGTGTCCTATCATTTGCCTTAAAGGCGAGAAAAGACTCCAAAAAACCTCACCCAGGAAACTTATCCGAATCAAAACTCGAACCTTGGTCCCGCTGCGTGACACGCTACCTCGAGACCACAGCGGTGAACTATATTTCTCTTTAACTAACTCATTGGCACTATCGAACCCATAGGTTCATGGCTGCGCCGACGTAAGCTCTCCATATATCCCTATCATGAGCTAATGTGTTCCAATCATTCCCTGTATAACCTACTTCCCTCAAATCATAGTTAATGTTATTCTCCCACCTCATTCTTTGTTACCAACTAGGAGTTTTCCTTCTGGTTTTCCTATAAGAAGTTTCCACGCACGTCTTTCTCTTTATTGATTGTAAATGTTTAAGAACCGATAAAAATAAAAACGAAGATATAAGAACAGAACTTAATATATTTAATCTCTGTGAAAGAATAAAATATTATCAACATGCTTATCTTCAGCACGTATTACGAATGAATGAACAGCGCATACCAAGCAGAATGTATAATTATAAACCAAAAGGGAGAAGAATGTTGGGAAGACCATTGAGATCGGAACAGGCCATTGGGCTTAATCCTTGTTGTTGATGATGATGATGATGATGATGATGATGATGATGATGATGTTTAAATATATTATGAACACTTTCGTAAAACAGAATGATATTGAATTTGCTGGCACAATATCCTCAGGTTCTAATGTAGAGTGTGCAATGTTTATTTAGATGTAACTTGTCCAAACGGTTTGGAGCCTGGCAGCACTGGAGCGCAAGAGAGACAAGTTTAAAGAATAATATCGGTAGAGTGTACGTACTTGTTTCTATCCCCGAGCCCCATGACAGCGTTTCCACTCTACACTGTAATGTGTCAGGTCTACAGTGTGGTCTTACGCAGGTTATATAGAATGAGGATAAGCAAACCATCACGAGATTCTTTGTAGAAAATTGTGCAGTTATTTTATCATAAGTAATGCAACGAGTGATTTCCAAATTATCTAGAGGATTTATAAATCAAGATTGGCATTTGTTAGGAATATTTAACGAATAAAATTAAGTTGTTTACTCAAATGTCGTTATGTAAAAACATAGTTACCGTTATTTTAAAATATTTATATGTTTAATGTAAACGGCGATGTTTGAAAACAAATCAGAAATGTGAGGTTATGTATACTCACTGCAACTTGATCATATTATTTATTGCCAAATAGGATCGCAACATTGTAAGAAAGCATCCTAGTGGAGAAATAATGAAATACACCAAACTGTATATTATAATCAACATGATAGGTTATTAATTTATTTTTTTAGTAAACAACTCAGTAAAATCAATGAATTTATTCATTATTTGCTATATGCCTATTCAATGTATTTGTTGGAGAAAAATAATGCTCTGAGCTGTTCAGAATATTAAAAAAGGAGGAGCTTTCTTTATAACAAAAGCAGGCGCTTATAAATGGAAATCGATAAAGAGTGAGGTGAAACACGACTGTCATTGGTTGTAAAACAAAATTCATTGAAACCTGACTGGTATTGACTACCATTAGGGGCATGAGTTAAAAATCTCCGAAAATTCTCTACAACGAATGACTGTTCAGTTGGAAAGTTATAATACAGTTTTGATTTAATATCTAATTACTAAACAAAACAAAGCTACCTGTTCCACGAAAAGTGTTCAGAAAAGAATATTCTAGGCCTATTGCATGTTCTACAGCATGTTTAAGATATATTACCTGTTTCTTTGAGTACTTTAGAACCCTTCTTGTAAATATAGGTTATATATTTTTTTAATGCACATATTTTTCTTCGTTCTATTGTTATTTCATTTTTTAAGTTGTTTTACCATTTGTCCCCTATTTACAAATACACGACACACACACGCATACCTAAAATGGAGACTTAAAATTCCATACCCCGCCGAAAATCGAAACCCTGGTCGCCAGAGTGAATGGGAGTCGGCAACGTGTGGACTTATAGCCAATCATAATACAAACCAACAGCCTATCAAACTTGCATCCAGTACTTTAGCATTCACAAAATAATAGAGTCGTTCTTGGTGGAACAGTGGCTACCATGCTCGTCTCTAGCTCCATGGCCCGTGGGTTCAAAACCGGTTAAGGAATTCTCAATGCCAAAACTGATCAGTAAGGCTAGGATTTACGTATATGTAACTAGCCAATATCCGGCGTGCGCTGCTACGACTTAATAAATTAAATATTGAGGGCTAATTAATTATATGGTATACATTGATACAAACCAAACATGGCGGTTGCTATAGAAAATTTTTAATTACAAATTTCAGGTAACCCCCTACTTCTAATGGTTGGATTTCATTGATTTTTGGAAAATACATACCTTGGTTTACTTTAATACGATATTCTGAGTGTTGTGAAACATCGAAATTTGCGATTTCTAGAGCGATTTTTACAATTTAGTTTCAGGTGAACTACTACACCTAATTATTTTAGAATATAATAGATAACGCATCTGAAATCCTGTACATACAAATTTTCACGAATATCGGTTGAACGGTTTAACATTTTTAATAATTCGATTATATGATATAAATCAATAGAAAAACAAATGAGTAGAAATTACTTACATTTGCATAACATTACATAGTAATGTACAATATTAGAGTTTTATATAATTTTGTTTCCTTTGAGGTCCGGAATATATAAATAACTGGCAGAATGAATTATTGTTTCGTC
Organism: Diploptera punctata; assembly: GCA_030220185.1. Lineage (NCBI taxonomy): Eukaryota > Metazoa > Arthropoda > Insecta > Blattodea > Blaberidae > Diploptera > Diploptera punctata. The sequence goes on along the minus strand of JASPKZ010005287.1, from coordinate 224,495 downwards.
AATTTAAGGTTAGGCCAATCATTTTTTTCAATAGTCCAAGATCCGGCTGCAAGATTACTACGTTCACCGAGCGTATGAATAAAATCATTATTTTTTCATAATATTGTAAATTACTGAATAAATTTTTGCTGAGTTGCCTATTAAAATTCGGCCGCCAGTATGTTTAATTAAAAAATATAGTTAATTTATTTATTCGAATTAATTTGATTCACTTGTTATTAAAATAAATTATAATTCATTTCGCAGAAATCGATGTATAGAGCTTGAAAAGTTTTGGTTGCCCTTGCACACTTGGCCGTAAACCTCCTCGCAGGTTATGACACCAATCAGTAATAAAATGGCGGTAAATATGTAATTATTGCAAGATCTCCTTTATGACCTTAATGATCCAGTTGTTTATTTCTATGCAGAGGGCACACTGTAACTGAGTTGGTTAAGGCAATGTGCTACAAGCCAAAACGTCGAGGATTTGAGTCTGATGAGGTCAGATTTTTTAACTGGCCTAAATCTCCTGGTGGCATTTTGTCTCTGGAGTCGATTCAGTTTCACACACAATTGAGTACCAGACTACGTTCTGGGGGTAAAGTTAACCAACACAGAAGGCTGAAAACACACATGACATCTCGTGCCAATTACACTGGTTGACTAGGATTTCTTCACAAGAAATCTGATTTGTGAATCTAGTGCATTTTTTCATACTGGAATCAGAAATGCAGTCAGAATTTTTCCATCAGGCACAGTTTTTTGTGACATACTTTTTAAAATATTATTTTAGCATTCTCTTTGACCTTTCATAGGAACATTTACTCTATATTTAGCGATTTTATTCAAGTTGTATTCTAGGAAATGATATATAATGTCATGCTGAAGCATCAAAAGACAAGACTGCTCGGACTCATTCATGTTTTGACAATGCTCAAACCTGTCAATCTGGCATTGTGATGTGTCAGTCACACTACGTTAAAAATAATGGCCTAAATGTGAATCTCTTATCCCTGGCCAGAAAAATGTGTCACATGTCCCTTTAATGAATCCTGAAAAAACAGATTTACCTCCATTGCATATTAAATTAGGAGTAATGAAAAATTTCGTCAAAGTTATGGATAAACCTGCTGAAGGATTCTTGTACTTGAAATCGAAATGTTTCCCAAAATCAATCAGGCTAAACTGAAAGAAGGAATTTTTATAGGACCACAAATCTGATCAATAACGGCTCATGAACATTTTGAGGACTGTTAAATCCACTTGAAAAAGCAGCCTGGCAATCTTTCAAAAAATATATGTTGCAATTTCCTTGGAAAACATAAAGCAGAAAACTATCGTGGCCTAGTGGCTAATCTTCTGGATTCTAATAAAGCAACATGTACCGGTATTTAAAAATTCACTTCTTGGATTCTCACTTAGATTTCATCCCAGAAATTCTTGGGGCTGTGAGCAATATCAACAGCAAATTTGTACAATGGAAAACAGGTACCAAGGCAAGCGTTTGTTATAAATAGACAGTTTGATGAGTTTCATTTTTTTTTTCTCCACTAGGGTGCATTCTTACAATATTGCGATTTTAGTGGGTTATCGCTGATTGCAATCCTATTTGGCAATAAATAATATGATCAAGTTGTAGTGAATAAACATAACCAATACATTTCTGATTTGTTTTCAAATATCGCAGTTTACATTAAATACATAAATATTTTAAAATACCGGTAACTATATTTAAATAATAGTGATTTTTTAGTTCAATTTTATTCGTTAAATAGTCCTAACAAATGCCACTCTTGATTTCCAAATTCTCTAGATAAATTGAGAAATCACTCGTGGCATTACTTATGATAATTTAATCGTAGAAAATAAAGCGTTTATTTGTTCAATATTCCATATTTATTATTTCGTTGGCACTCATTTTTCTTCCAACTTAACTATATTGTGAGGATTGGTGGTTATACTCCTTGCCTCTAGTTCCGAGGGTCAGGGGTTCAAACCCGGACGGGGTTGATGGATTTTTTGGATGGAAAATTCCAAGGAACAAGTTGTCCGAGAGGGACTTTCCATGGGTCCCGAGTCTGAAGATTTTCAGGCTCGTAAAAGATCCTTGTCCCGCGCCGTAGCCGAGCGGTTAAGGTAGGAAGCCTTGGCGCAGAGCTACGGGACTTGCGCTGGTTCGAGTCTCCATGGGGGAAGAAATTTTCTCATGGTATTTCGGCCAGTATGGGACCGGTGCCCACCCAGCATCGTGAGGCAATTGGGTAGCTACAATAAGTAGCGGCTCCAGGTTGAGGAACCAGCTATAACGGCTGGGGGACTCGACATGCTAACCACATGTCACCCCTACACTGGCTGTTGATCATCTACCTCTGTGATTGACACATGTGGATGTGAAGGGCCAGCAGCCGGCTGGTAAAAGGGCAACCGCTGAAAAGTGGAAAGACCCTCAATCGGAATCGGAAAAGATCCTTAAGGCTGGATAAGGAGGCCTTTAACCGAAATTTACCGACATCAACGTCCTAGTAATATCTTAGTTGCCAGTTATATGTCTCATTGAGTCGGTGTGCTGACCGCATGTTATCCATGATATCTAGGAGCAAATAAAGTAACTGAAAATTAACTTGGTCTAGTAACTCCTTAAAAAGAAAGAGGGTACAACTCAACAATGGGCTAGGCCATTATAGGTAGAGATAACTATGTTGTATTTGCGGGTATTCCATTTCACCGCTCTAAATAACTATCTTCTTTTCAATTATATTATATATTGTAGTTAATAAATATTTAAATATTCATCTATTAGTAATTATTATTATTTTTTTCAAATGCCTCAGGTTTGTCTTTCGACATTCCTGGTTTCTCTCCTGGTATGGCGTACTTGTAACCCACTTCTGAGGTTGGGGCGCCTGGAAGGCGGGGTTACGTTGCCCCGATGATATGATGGTGATTATGATGATAGTGGTGCGCCAGGAGAGTCCCTCTTAACCTAAGATGAATATGAATGATGATGATTGCGATGGCCATTTGATTTCGGGGCCGTTTGGGCCTTAAAGTTTTCCTGACATTTGTCTTACAGGTGAGGAAAAACCCCGATAAAAACCTCACCCAGAAAAACTGTCACGACCGGAGATCGAACCCGGGCCCGCTGCGTGACAAGGCAGCACGCTACTCCGAGACCACAGCGGTATTATTATTATTATTGTTGTTATTGTTGTTGTTATTATTGTTATTGTTGTTGTTATTATTGTTATTGTTGTTATTGTTCTTGTTATTGTTGTTGTTATTATTGTTATTGTTGTTGTTATTATTGTTATTGTTGTTGTTATTGTTGTTGTTATTGTTATTGTTGTTATTGTTATTGTTGTTATTGTTGTTGTTATTGTTGTTGTTACTGTTGTTGTTATTGTTGTTGTATTGTTGTTGTTGTTATTGTTGTTGTTATTGTTGTTGTTCTTATTATTGTTATCGTTGTTGTTGTTATTGTTATTATTGTTATTTTTGTTATTTTTGTTGTTGTTATTGTTGTTATTGTTCTTGTTCTTGTTATTGCTGTTGTTGTTGTTGTTATTGTTGTTGTTATTGTTGTTATTGTTGTTGTTATTGTTGTTGTTATTGTTGTTGTTATTGTTGTTATTGTTATTATTGTTATTGTTGTTGTTGTTATTGTTATTATTGTTATTGTTGTTGTTGTTATTGTTGTTGTTATTGTTGTTATTGTTGTTGTTGTTCTTGTTCTTGTTGTTGTTGTTATTGTTGTTGTTGTTGTTGTGTTATTATTGTTGTTGTTATTGTTGTTATTGTGGTTGTTGTTGTTATTGTTGTTATTGTTGTTGTTATTGTTGTTATTGTTATTGTTGTTGTTATTGTTGTTGTTGTTGTTATTGTTGTTGTTATTGTTGTTCTTGTTCTTGTTGTTATTATTGTTGTTGTTATTGTTATTGTTGTTGTTATTGTTGTTATTGTTCTTGTTCTTGTTCTTGTTATTGTTGTTATTGTTCTTGTTCTTGTTATTGTTGTTATTGTTGTTGTTGTTCTTATTGTTGTTATTGTTGCTATTTAGTTCGTGATGTGTAACAAATCAACCCTATCATGGAGGTTCAAGTAATTTAAGAACCTCCCCAGTGCACCTACGCGTCATCTCGGTCAAGCTTCATCGATGTAATGGATTGGTTACATCACCATACAGAAATTTCCAGATATTAACTAAGTCAGGTGACCAACTGCTATATTCCTATTGGTAGATGCCTAATCATTATTCCAGATACATTAAATTTGGCCATTTGAAAGATTTCAACACTCTCTTCCCAATTAAAATAAAAATCAGTTTATCTATTTAATCGATTATAGACATAAAATTTTAAACAGTTCAATGAATACATTATTTTTATAGGTTTACTCAACAAATATTTAAAATAAATGTTCTAAGTGATTATTTAAATATTTATGTATTAAATATTTTAAGAAATAATGTTTACTGTTTAAATCACTATTTATATCCAAGAAACTAATTTATAAGAAATATTTTGATTCTTTACAAAAATAAAAATGTGTATTAAATATTTTAAAGTAATAAATTAATCATTTTTAATTTAATATTCAACTTTTTCTATTATCTCTAGTACGAGTAATTGGGTATCGAATTTGGTGGCAGCCTGTATAAGTTGTAGACTACGTGATTTATTGACGGATATAATTGTGTTCAATGTAACTACAAAAGTGTAACCTATTTATTATAGATGTGGACACGGAATTCCACTACCTGAGGAAGTTCACGTGATAAAGTTACATTAACTATATCCATGGCGCAACGAATTTTAAGGCCCTTAGCCTATCAGTCCGTTACAAGTCTCACATCCATATCTGCAATTTACAGATGTGAACGTTTGATAGTTGTTAGTAGTACTTTATTTAACGACGCTCTTTAACATGTTACGTCATTAATGTCGGAATTCAAACATGGGTGTGAAAGGGTCGACAAATTTAGCACAGAGGCCTCCTATTTCAGGTTTGAGATTCTTTTACGTGCCGTTAATCTACATAACGGGATCCACGGCTTAATCTAAGTTCCGAAGATAGCCGTATTCAGGTCATCCAGCAGATTAGAGGTTACATGTGGTCAGCAAGTCGGGTGTACCAGCCGTTATATCTGAATTTCTTTACCTCGAGCCGCTACTTATTGTACATATTAAAATTCCACGCGATGCTGGGTGGGCACCGAGCCTATACTGGCCTAAATTCCATAATACCGCGAGGTTTCGAACAAGTGAATTTCCTTAGCTCTGCACCATTCATGTCGTCTTAAACCGCTACGTTATATAGGGGTTTCCATGTCTAAAAAAATAGTATTGCTCTCAAGGGAACGCTGTTTTCACATGACGCCGCAGACTGAGTGACAGAGATGGAAATATAATCTCCAACTTTCGTTGAAAGATTATGATTCAATGGCATCAGCGCTAGTTGCTGTTCCGATAATTGAGTTCACCCCTAACTTTATTAAATAACTGGTTGATAATTATATGTTCCATAAATATATTTTTTATATAAATCGAGTGCCCACTTTCTTGGCAAAGTTGTAGGTGACACTATTGAACTAAATTATTTCTTGCAAATGAATTATCTGATAAGTCAATCTCACATAGAAGGACACGTTTACTACCAAGAATTGTTCCATAAGAGCAATGATATTTTCTAGACGTGAAAACCCCTATAGTATGTTACGATACAAGGAAGGAAGATGATGTTCAACGTAAGAGTTGAAGTGGTTATGCCCAAGTTGATGACAAAAGTATAATTTTTCAACGAATACGTAAAAGTCTTGCATATACTTGTAAATTAACTAACTCACTGGCACTGTCGAACAGGTAGGTTCATGGCCGCACGGATATATGCTCTCCATTTATCCATACACTAAGTAAATATTTCCTAATCACCCTCTGTATAATCTAAAAAAAAAAGTAAAGTGATCCCACAACAGGCTCGGAGGCCCTTTGGCTAGTAGGAGGTTAAGGCTCCCAATTTTTCTAGACAATCGGCACTTTATGTCAGCCGGGTTGTCAGCCCTGCGTGACGGCCGCCTTTACCCCAGAACAAGCGTCTGGTACTCATTTTCGTTAGAGGCTGAGTCGACCCCAGGGCCCTAGTGCCGCCAAAAGGTTTGGGTCAGTTTAAAAATCCTGACCACAACGGGACTTGAACCCTCGACCCTCCGGGTTGTAGCTCAGTGCCTTAACCATTACGCTACGGCGTACCCCCCTCTGTATAATCTACTTCCCTCAAATCATTGTTAATGTTATTCTCCCCACCTCATTACTGATCTACCAACTGGGCGCTCTCCCTCTGATTTTCCTACAAGCAATATTTCTAGTTACCCACAACTACTATATAATATCCTAACATTCCATGTTCCTAGGAACATGTCCTAGTGTTTGATCCTTTGAGTCGTGGATTCCCTGAAGTAAAATCCGTCCGGAGAACCGAATGGAGGACTATCTTACATCCGGGAAAATTTACCCAAGAGGAACCTATTACCGCGTTTCTTGACAGTTGAATTTTTACGGTAAATGACCGTCACTCTCTTGACCAAGGTACTTTTTTTCGTCTGACTTATCGCCTTCGGCCTGTTCCGGCATGGGTATCCTTTTCAGCAGCAATCCTACTGCCGGCATAGCTCTCGGTGTTATTTAAAGCACGCAAGCGACTCCACCGTGATAAGGTAAAGGAGGGCTTCCAGACTTGTCCAATATTTTATATTATACTATGTGATTTTTTTACATTAGTTAATTAGAATAGTATTTTATATAAATAATACATCAAGTTTAATATTACGTTGCTGATTTCAGAGCCGCCTCTTAGAATATTATTTTATTCAATGACACCTGGTTGCCCATACAATATTTCTGGTATTCTTTACTGACTTGGCGTACTTGTAACCCACTTCTGATGTTAGCATGCTTCAGTACAAAATTAAATAATATTATTTGTAAAGTACTCAGGAAAATGTTTGGACCAAAGAGAGATGAACAGACGGGTGAATGGAGAAGACTACATAACAATGAACTACGTAGTATTTATAGGAAGCCAGATATAATAAGAACAGTTAAGTCTCGTAGACTGCGATGGGCAGGACATGTTGCACGTATGGGGAATGAAAGAATTGCATGGAAGCTAATTGTAGGAAAGCCAGAGGGAAAACGCCCAGTTGGTAGACCAAGAATGAGGTGGGAGAATAACATTAACTATGATTTGAGGGAAGTAGATTATGCAGGGAATGATTGGAAAGCATTAGCTCAGGATAGGGATGTATGGAGAGCTTATGTCCGCGCGGCCATGAACCTACGGGTTCGATAGTGCCAGGTCGTAAGTAAGTAGGGCCTAAGTATTTGAATTGATTATACAATCTCCCATTCAATAAAATTAACTAATTCATTTATAATAAAATAGAATCTCAAGAAATTAACGTCACTTTTGATAATGAGAGAACACACTCTCATAAGAGACACCAAATCCAAACACTAATAGAGATGGGTCATGACACCTTCGGTATCACACATGCCAATCTCTACAAGCTGCGAGAAACGCATTAGGAGCTGCTAAAGCTATCCTACAACTTCCAAATCAGCGACAACGGGTTGTTCACAATGCTGGTATTATCTGACCAACGGATCTGTGCCCCCTTAAGATACGCAAACTAAACACTATATTCCTTTTTCTGCCTCGGCAAATCATTTCCCTCTCTGCATTCCTATATCTCTCTTTTCTTTCGCCCCACTACTCACAATTTTGAACCTTCTAGGGGACAGATTATTTGAACTTGAAGTCCAGTGTTGTCATCTCAACATGTATGCTGTAGCATGGAGTGGTGAAATAAATATTATTAAGCAAGTAATAAAACTCATTTAGCGTCATTAGACCTACTTAAATATGAAGAAGTAATAATTAACTTTACATGATTCAATATTCAAGATCCATGACAGTGTTTGAGGGAAGTTTGGCAACATCCTCACTCGGAAATGTTCGTGGCTGCTGGTGGAAGGGAAGCGCGAGGAATGGAGTGAGTACAGTCATTAACTTTTCTAAGAACGACTGTAGCGCTGAAGGAGCAATAACTACATTGAAGAGCAGTAAACTTGTTAACATATATCTCTTTTGTATCAGTTGAAATAGTTGCCACTATTAAAGTTAATTTTCCACACTCATTATAATAACAGAAACATATAAAATTGAAATCTTCTAAATAAATTGTTAGGCTAGCGAACAATAGAGAGTTATTCACTTGATTGCATACTCATTATAATAGGGGTCCGTGGTGCAAGTGGTCAGACAGTCGTCCTCCACCTCTGGGACTCAAATTCGCATTCGGCCATTCCACATGGGATTCATGGTGGACCACTTTTTTTCCCTGCCAAAAACTTCATTCCACCCTGGTGTATACCCATCTAGTCCATTTCGTTTCATTCTATCTCATCTTAAACATTTGTAGTTGAATCAACTGGAAATCTAATATATAAAAATGAATATTTGTTTGTTTGTTTGTTTGTTCGTACTTTATGCGCGGCCAAACCGTTGATCTGATTGTGATGGCGCTTTTTTGCAAAATGTTTAGGAGATTCCCGGGATGAACATATGCTATAAGAGAGTTGTGATACTCAACTCCTACATCCTTAAAAATCGCTCTTTGTAGTGGAAAACGTGAAAAAAGTAGCTCTTTGGACGATTAAATGGCTTACGCTGCCTAAACCATAACAAATACACAAAATTAATGTATGCAGAATTGAATATCTTAAAATACTCTACAAAAAAGTCCGCGACAGCATATGTTTATCTCTTACGAATAACTCACAATAACCATTTTTGTCTTTCATTGATGCCAAGAAGATCGAGACAAGCGCGTATTCCTGTGCAAGCATAAGCAGCACATGGCGGGTATTCTTTTACTGATAACTCACAATAGCGGATTTTCTCTTTTAGCTCATTTATGCCAAGAATATCGAGATAAGTAGATTCCCGGACAACGCCGGTAAACAGCACGGGGAATCTTAAATAATTACGATATAAATGTTTCCTTTTACTTATTCAACTAAACATAAAAGAACATTAATTTTCATTTATTTAGGCGTAGCAGCGCACGGGTATTAGCTATTAACGTATAAAACATTTTCCTTGTGATAAAAAGTGAGAACAACCCTCTGAAGATATAATATTTAAACAGTATGTGAATTCATAGAATTTATAATATTTAATTAACAGTTTCATTGTACAGTAAAATATTTCAGACGTACCCACACTTAATGTCCCGGAGAGAAATGCTTATTGGAATTTTAATTAAATATTTTGTAGGATATTCTATTTTTAAACATCCGATAATGTCGATATTATAATCTGAAAACAAGAGAGAAAATTATTACATGAATATTATTCTTTGATACTTTTTATAAGCGCAACAATAGGAACAAATGACTGACAAATGAAACCATTAATACGTAATAAATGTTCGCAAAATACATTTATTTATGTAATGTCAATAATCAGACTTAAATACTGCATAATAAATGGATGGTTCAGAATTGAGTGAACAACGTTCACGATTATGTGTTTTCAGGAACGTTCTAAGTTAAATAATTGCAATTAATTATACCCCTTTGATCTAATTTACTAATTTGTTTGCATAGCTGTATATCGATGGTAAGCAATGAAAACCACATAACCCCAGTAGCCAGCACAGAAATATGTGATGCTTAACCTGTTGAGAACACGGACTTCAAATTTGTTATAATTTGACATGTATTATGTAGAAAATATGTGGGAATTATTGCTGTGTCAATTTTCATAATTATTTGTTTCTCCTGTAAAATTTACCAAAATGGAGTTACGAGGTTTTCAATGTCTACCATCGATATCTAATTTAACTCGTTGCGATATAACGTCCATGTACCACCCAATATCTCTCGAAAATTAAAGTTTGTGCTGTACTTGATTCATTATAATGAACAACAAAAGAGAAACTTATTTTTTGTCTCAGAAAGAAAAATATGTGATTCTGATAGTATTTTTTCTCCTGAATTCAAATATGATATCGGTTTTTCTCCATCACGCAAGGTTTCCAACAGGCAGGCATTTATAATTTCAAACACTTTAATATTTTCTACATTCTTAACTACACAATATTCGAACATTCGGAATCACCTAGAAAGTAATAAATTACGATTCTCTGCTATATTTCGCCTGTGGAGCATCCCTCTTGATGATCCAACAATAATCGACCAGCATATTAGGATTCCATTTGCCTTGATATCTCTTTTCCATAGCTGAAATCTCCTGATGAAAGTGTTCCCCGTGCTCATCGCTCACTGAGCCAAGACAATAAATGGACGAAAAAACGTGTATTAAATAAATCATTATTTAAATCCATTAATTCAAATTTAAATAAAAAAACTGTGGGTGATGGAGAAATTTCGAATACATATTTGAAAACACGATAAAAAAAACTGCATTAAGTACAACTATTGGTACTCATGAGACAAAAATCATGTTGACCAGTGTTATTTGTTTCTTCTGTAAAATTTACCAAAATGGAGTTACGAGGTTTTCATTGCCCACCATCGATATCTAATTTAACCCCATTGCGATATAACGTCCATGTACAACTCAATATTTCTCAGAAACTAAAATTTGTGCTGGACTTCATTCACTATATTTCTGAAACTTTAAACCTTACAGTGACTAGACACTTTATGAGTTAGCCATATTTAAAACAATAATTTATTAGTTTTATTTTTTTTAATTGCAAGTTAAAAATATATATATTTGGCTCAACTGCACTTCTACTATCGCTTGATTTTTCAGTTATATTGTTGTAAACTGTAGCTCTTTTTCTGAATTTACTAACATTATTTCATTTTTAAACTTTTTCAAACAATTTTTATAACATTATTAGACAATTTTGAAGTATTTATTTAAATATGCAAATCACAATATTGCGATGCTAATTGCTATTTCCTCCACAGAGTATATATCTTAGTCTATGATTTTTCTATCGCTGTTTTGGGTTATGGCTGGTTGGATCAGCGTTAGGGAGTGATAAGTAAGTGTACACACATTTTTAATAAACGTTTGGTAATTTTAATGTTAGAAATATATTTTTTAAACATGGATTTGGGGATTTATTGCAAATATTGGTCATTTAAATTTCATAGCGACGGATAGCAATCAAGGATGATAATCGATAAGTGGTTCGATTGTGGGTTATCGCTGGCTCAATAAACTCTGGCGCAAGCGCACTGTTGTTCTGTAGGACTTTGAAAATATTTCACGCTAGTTTAAGTGCAATTTTCCCATATATATTTTAACAGTTTTTAAATGTATATAACATTTTCCTGTTTCCAATATTAAGTTTTGACACTCTTCCTCCATTCATCTCTATCCTCCCAGTCTCCATCTTGCATTCCCCTGCCCTTCATCAAATTAATAATTCCCTGTATCCATGCCTTCTTATGTCTCCTTCTTCTTTTCCTCCGATTTGGAATCCACTCCAAATTTCTAACTGGCCATCTATATTCATTGTTAACAATTGTAAGAACTTTAATATTTAGTACGTATTAAAATGAACTATTAATTGAATATACGCAGGTACATTGTTATGACTATTTAACTCATGTCGCAAATGGTAGTCAATGACCAATCACGTTTCAATGTATTCTGTTTTACACCAATGACAGTCGTGTACACCTCGCTCTTTATCGATTTCTCTTTATCAGCTCCTGCTTTTGTGATAAAGAAAGCTCCTCCTTTTTTAATATTCTGAACAGGTTAGACCATTATTTTTCTCCAACAAATACATTGAATATAGCAAATAATTAATAAATTCAGTGATTTTACTAAGTTGTTTATTCAAAATATAAATGATTAACCTATAATGTTGATTATAATAGTTTGATGTGTTTCATTATTTCTCCACTAGAGTGCATTCTTACAATATTGCGATCCTATTTGGCAATAAATGATATGATCGAGTTGCAGTGAATATACATAACCTCACATGTCTAATTTGTTTTCAAACATCGCCATTTACATTAACTATATAAATATTTTAAAACACCGGTAACTATATTCAAATAATTACTTTTTAGTAAAGAGCTTAATTTTATTCGTTAAATAGTCGTAACAAATGCCACTCTTGATTTCCAAATTATGGATAAATTCACGACTCACGAAGTGGCCTTACTTATGATTAATTATCTATACCTGTTTCCAGCTAAGTTCTAGTTCTAATATAAACAAACCAGATGTATGACTGCATTTGCAATGGTCGAATAATGGTTTTACTTTTAAGCATGTAAGAAAATGTAGTTCGCTCTGTAACACTCAAAATAAAGGAAATAAAAATATAGGATATATTGACTTAGGCTTTCACGGCCGAAGTTGCTATGATGATCTCGTAGAAGATTTCCGGGCTGTAGGCCGTGGTCTCGAGGCTTGAATTTCCCCGACATTTCGCCAGAGACTGCGTCTGGCATCCTCAAGGGTTGTCTTGAAACTGGCAATTTTGTACACTGTCTGTCCCATTTATCTGTACGGTATAAATAAGAAATATTCTTCAAGATAGGCTATATTATCTATCACATGTCTATATAAACTCATGGTAGAATCTTAAAATACATATATTTTTTTTTGTTTTAATAGATTAAATGAGCGTTTTTTATTCTTATGCACATGCAATATAGAATACGTAGGAATTTAAATTGTTTTAAAATGGCAAAATTTCTGTAGAATTTCTGTAGAATTGGAAATCAAAGCATTTGAAAAGCGGAGAGAAACAAATTATTTTGAAAGTTATCTAACAGCTTCCCGTTGCTTTCCACGCCGGTGAAGGATGATGATAAAAAGGATAATGACGATGGCCGGATGATTTTCGGGGACATTGGGCCCTAAGCTTCCTGACATTTGTCTTATAGGTGAGGAAAAACCCCGACCGGGAATCAAACCCGGGCTCGCTGCATGACAAGGCAGCACGCTACCTGGAGACCACAGCGGTAGACTCAATTCATCATATGGCGTTTAAATGTAGCACCACGGTTGTCTCATACATGAAGTCTGCGGATTAATACATTATACAAGTTTGTTACAGTACAACTGGATCTTAGCTCGGAATTAATATAATAGCAGTTTTATTTCACTTTATGCTCTGTGATGTCATATAATTCTGAAATATTTTCTAATGGTATCTCATGTAACAGGCTTCTGAATCGTTGTCATTTATCTAGTTATGGGATTTTTTACAGAGATTAAAATGTTTATGTTCCCAGTAAATCGTTTAAACAATTTTATACAAATTTTAAAAAAAGTCTTAAAAAATGTAAAAAAACAGACTACTGAGTGGATTCCTTATTTTTAAATAGAAAATCCGATGTCTATCATAATATTTCCGGCTTCATTTTCCAAGTCTTCTTGGTGTTATGAACAAAAATGATAAATCATTGACCATATTAAAAAGTGTAAAAACCAAGTGAGCTTGGTATGGCTGGGATTTTTACACCAAAAAATCCGACCTATACGTTATTAAAAAAATGCCCATTCTAATTTTTCAATTATCTAGGTGATTGAGCAAATATGACAATATTTCTAACATCATCAAAAATGGTATTTACATGTTTATATTCAATAAATTGGAATGTTCTCGTAACACTTCAATTATCAAAAAACGTTAAACTGAAAATATATAAAATATTATTCTACCAGTTATATTATATGGATGCGAAACTATTATTCTACCAGTTATATTATATGGGTGCGAAACATGGACTCTTACTTTAAGGGAGAAAAGGAGATTACAAGTATTTGAGAATAAAGTACTTAGGAAAATTGTTGGACCAAAGAGAGATGAACAGACAGTCAATGGAGAAGACTACTTAACAATGAACTACATTGTCTTTATAGGAAGCCAGATATAATAAGATCAGTTAAGTCTCGTAGACTGCGATGGGCAGGACATGTTGCACATATGGGGAATGAAACACTTGTATGGAAGCTTCTTGTAGGAAAGTCAGAGGGAAAACGCCCAGTTGGTAGACCAAGAATGAGGTGGGAGAATAACATTAACTATGATTTGAGGGAAGTATATTATACAGGGAATGATTGGAAAGCATTAGCTCAGGATAGGGATGTATGGAGAGTATGTCCTCGCGGCCATGAACCCACGTGTTCGATAGTGCCAGTGAGTAAGTAAGTAAGTAACACTTCAATTAAGTTCATAGTTCCTTTTGTTGTTCATTTTTCCCCTTCAGTAATGTTACTTCAATAGCCAACTCTCTGTTCACACGTTTTTTAAATCTGCAACACAATTCGTAAATTAATGTACAATGTTTGAAAAATACATTTTTATCACAATTGAGGTTATGTAATAAAATGTTTATATATAATAATACAAGTACCTTTTTATACCCGTCTTCCTCAATTAGAATGGATTTTTGTTTATAAAAACTTCGTTGATTATTAAAATCATGAAGGCCTTTCAAAACACGTTTTATCTTCAGCAAGCCGGATATAAAAAAAGGTACTTATATTAATATTTAAATATTTTAATGTACAGTACAACCAGTTTATATATCCCAACTTCGATGTGACTAGGAAAACAATGTATTCCAATCAACTAGGTTCGTCAGTATTCCCTTGTGCTTGTATAAACAACAGTTGCGTTTACGAACGACACGACTTTAATTTTTGTCTCTGGCTTATCATTTTGTGGAAAGAAATGAAACTCCTTTTCATGCTTGCTTCCTTTGACACACAAAAAAATCATTACCTCTAACTATAATTGTTGCATTTTTTATCGGAAAAGAGATTAAATTTGTTTTGTTTCTGTTTTGTCCGTTAGGTGAAAACCTGTATTAACAATAGGCCTATATCCAGTTTCCAATACAGTTACAGTCGGGAAGCAGAAGAGTTCAGAACATTCAAGCAGGTAGGTTCTGTACATCTTGCAATAGACATTTATAAAAACCTAATTGGAAACTCTTCTAGTTGCATGAACTGTATTTATTTTTGTAGAAGAAATATTAAGTTTTAATTATATTTTAATTTTAGTGAAAAGAGAAAATATTCTAAACATTTTTCGATTATTTATATAGTACCGGTACAACATAGATATTACAATTTATGACTAGAATATACTTTTATTCCATAAGATACCTGAAATATTTATTTTATGATTGGAAAATATGTTGTTTTCAAATGCTGGGCCTTGGCAATGAAGTCATTAGCTATCTTGCTCTCCAATAGATTTGAAAATATTAGTTACAAATTTGAAGCTTGAAATGAAAATTTAAAAGAAAATGGATATAACTACCCAACATGCTTTAATTTTTCTTTCCTTTTTTTTTCTGTTGTCTGCTAGACGATACATTTTTTAACCTGGATAAAACTTTTAAGATTATAAATCATTATTATTGGTTAAAATCTTCAATTTGGGCAATTTAATCTACGAGGGTGGATCAAATATAAGACGGAATTTGTATCTGGAGGCTCTGGTAGCGAACTGCAAAGGTTGCGGTTTGGAGGGGAAGTTGGTGGAGGTGTCTGGAGTAGGGATCTTGATGTGTCGCACTCCGAAGAGCGGCCGCTTGCTTCAGTACGCCATGAGCGAGCAAGAGGTATACACGTCTGTTGCGCAACGCATTATTATTACGTTTTTGGCGAAAGAAGGCACTAAACCTTCTGGAATTTTGAGAAGACTCCATGCGCAGTTCGGGGTAGCAACCCTTTCGAAGACGCACGTGTATGATTGGCGCAAAAAAAAATAGCGGGCCGGGATTCAGTGGAAAATGAGCCCCACCAAAGACGGCAACGAACAAGCATCACTGCAGACAACATTCGTGCTGTACGGGACCTTATTGGGGAGGATCGGCGCGTAACAATTTCTGAAATTGCTTTACACGTTGGAATAAGCTTCGGAAAGCAGCATATCGCAACAAGCGCCGCCGGAAACCGATCCCAAATGTGATTGTGCTGCATGACAATGCAAGGCCACACACTGCTCGGTTGACACAAGAAAAACTGACGAAAATGCATTGGCTACCTCTGGAACATCCTCCTTAGCAGTCCAGATTTGTTACCCTGTGACTACCATTTGTTTGCGCCACTGAAAGAAGACCTGGGAGGAAGGCGGTTTGGTGACAATGCAGCGGTAGAGGAGTTCGTGCGCAACTGGCTGAATACACGTCATCCCTCATTCTTCAAGGACTGCATAAAAAAGTTGCCAACTCGATGGCAAAAGTGTGTTGGAAATGCAGGAGACTATGTAGAAAAATGAGGTGGTGGTTTTGTATTTTTTTGTTAATTAAATAAAATTGTAAACAATAATTGCGGTTTATGTTTGATTCACCCTCGTAACTATGCCTACCCTACTTTCAGTTTGTGTACTAGTTATTCGATTGCAAAATAATATAATTTTTGGATTGCAGGTCAGATGGCTTGACACAATAATAAAAAACAGGTCATAGTTAATTAATTATTGTTGTAGAATATTAGCGATCTGATGAATATATCGTATCAGCCGCGGTGGACTAGTGGTTATGCTCCTTGCCTCTGGTCCCGAGGATCGCGGGTTCAAACCCGGCCGGGGTCGATGGATTTTTTAGGACGGAAAAATCCAAGGAGCAAGTCCTCCGGGAGGGACTTTAAGCCGTGGGTCCCGAGTCTGAAGATTTTCAGGCTCGTAAAAAATCCTTAAGCCCATATGGAAAGGCCTCTAAGCAAAATTTACCGAATTTTCCCGTCCTAGTACTACCTTGGTTTCCTAGATGTCAGTATGAGGCGGAACGCTGACCACGTACCACTCAAAATGGCATCTATACGAAAACAAGTGTAACTAAATTAGTATGGTTCAAATTCTTCCCTGTAGGGAGAGAGCGCCTAAATCTCTGTAAAGGGAAAACATAGGCTTACAATACAATACAATACAATGAATATATCGTCGCCTTACAAGTGAAACCCGCTACGATTTCACCGAAATTTAGATTTTACATGTTCCTCAAGTAAATTTCACGATCTTTCGAAGTCTGTTAAGTTACATCTCAAGCAGTTTTTTTAAAAAATTAACAATTTCCATACTCACTAAATCGGTATTTTTAGAATATATTCTAGGGAAACACGCCAAGTCCTTAATGTGTTTCACCTGTCAATTTATTGTATTATAATACAGATTTCAAAAATGGGAAAAACTGCACTTAAACTAGCGTGAAATATTTTCAGTCCTATACAACAACAGTGCGCATGCGCCAGAGATTGTAGAGCCAGCGATAACCCACAATCGAACCACATATCGATTATCATCCTCAATTACTATCCGTCGCTATGAAATTTAAATGACCAATATTTGCAATAAATCCCCAAATCTATGTTAAAAAATATATTAATAATATTAGAATTACGAAACATTTATTAAAATGGGTGTACACTTACTTATCACTCCCTAACGCTTATCCAACCAACGATAACCCAAAACAACAATATAAAATTCATAGATTAAGTAGTATACTCTGTGGAGAAAATAGCAGTTAGCACCACAATATTGTCTAACAGTGTCATAATATTGTGATTTGCATATTTAAATATATACTTCAAAATTGTTTAATAATGTAAAAATTGTTTGAAAAAGTTTAAAATATTAAATAATGTTAGTAAATACAGAAGGAGAGCTATAGTTTACAACAATATAACTGAAAAATTAAGCGCTAGTAGAGGTGCAGTTGAGCCCAAAAATGTTACGGTCCGCATTGTCTACTTACGGTCTTACTAATAAAAATCTCTAATACAGGCTTTCATCAGTTGTTTAATTATACAATATATAAGCCTTATGTAGATCACGTATAATTTCCTTACTAATAAACGCTGTGCCGGAGCTATATAACAAAACAGCAGTTATACACAATACGTCACATATTCGTCATCATAATGACGTCAGAACAATATTACTCGCAGTTTGTAACAGAAATAAAACAACATCAACTAGTGATTATTGGGTAAGAAATTGAATATGTATAAGAATTAATAGAGATTCCCTAATTGAGGAGGTACGGAAAAAATATAGTGTGTTTTAATTTATATACATTTCACTTCACGCTATGTCAAATAAAACGTAGAATTGGTTTCACAGATAATGTGCTTGCCTCGCTAACGTCAAGAATTTCGACCAATTCTTGGAAAATAATAAAAGCTTTCCCCATTACTTATGAATTCTATGCAGTGTTTTAAGATGCGTTATAGAAAACGTTTCCAAATTGTAGGAAATGTTACCAACAACCAAGATATCATTTCAAAACGAAAAAGAAACGATCACTGTAGTTTGACCGGGAATCGAACCTAAGACCTCACGACATCGTAGTCAGAAGATCTAACCACAAGGGACTACCAAGTTGACATGTAGCTTGTCGCAATAATAGTACATCTATAGATTAACTAATCTTTGCACATTGTGCGCTATACATTATAATTATATACTTAAATAATTTATGAGATTTAAACTACATTTTATACCGGTGTTGTGTGTTATGTATTAAAGATGCCAAGAAAGTTTTCTTAAGATAATATTATGAAGCATTTAACCTACATTCAGGTTAAATTCTTGTCTACAGGCCATTATTGTAGAAACCCCATATCCTTTTGTGATTCAATGTTCAATTTTAAAATATTTTTAGGCCTAATCGAGAATGAGTGTAACGAAAGGAAATTTTATGATGCCTTTATTTTCCTACCCAGAGCTTTATTAATATTATTTATGCCCTGTGCATCCATCAAACAGTCATTAAAGTGTTGCATGTTGGGTTAAATTTAAGGAAACTTTCATCAATATCATAAGAATACAAACAGTTGATCTTGATGTCCGACATTTTGTCTAGTTATAGAATCCTTAAACAAGGCTGGAGGCATGTATAACGATTACCATGTAAAGTTGTACACCTCTTCTACACTGAACAGCTAATACAGTGTTTATTAGTAAGAATTTTCAACTGAGATGTGTATAAACCTTGTATAAAAGTTATATATGGATTATTAGTAAGAGGGCTAGTGGATAAATACTGCCTACAGCGATTTGTTTCTTGTGAAAGTCAGCAGTTTGCCTCAAACTTTACATTTAATTGTATTATTGAAATAATACTGTGAACCGAAAGTGTGTTTTTCGGCTCATTATTGTAACGTCGTTCTCCTCCCTAGACTGGAATATTTATGAACTATGCCAATATCCCTTTCTCCTTGTATTTACCCCCTCTTTCTACTCTTTACCCTTCCCGCTGCGCAATGTCTACGGCGCATCTCCCCTCTACCACGGAACCTTCATATACGTGGTGCACGGGCAGAACGTTATCATTCAATCATTCAAGCGTTCATCGTTTAGTTCTTTGAGCAGATTCAAAGTTTGAATCAGCATCCAGTTCGCGATGCGATTGAAGCTCTAATGGACAAGCTGGTCTGAAGCCGAGAAGCGGCGTGGTTTAGTTGGTTCGGCAGACCAGGGAAGAAGTGGCTCCTGGTTCGGACGTTAGCATGAGTGTGACGCGAGGTATGCTGTGGTTATTTCTATTGTAAGAATATCGTTATTTATTCGTTTCTATTTTTGTTTAAATTGAATGATCCAAATGTCTTTGTAAATTTGTTTTTAATTCAGACAACTTGTTTCTATTAAAGGTAATCTTTTATACTATTTATCTGCGGCTTTATTGATGTGCACGTAGTTGTTTTCAATCCTATACGGAAATTCACTCACGTAGGAAATTATTTTCAGCTCCCTTGCTATTTTGCTGTTTAGCTTTCTTGAATGACAATTATTATCATTTTCACTCACTCTATGTATTTGAGAATCATTATTTATTTATGTCAATATATCTGAGAGAGAAAGATGAATCGATTGCTGCCTTCTATGGGCCCAAGGCAAGCAACTTCGTGATTGATAACCTTGCAGGAAAGCAGATCCACGTTAATAGAGACAGCAGTAACAAAACCCGATCCCAGATTTATGGTAGTAGTAGCGTGGGTTAATAAACGCCACAAATGGTAGTAGAAGCGTGGTTTCTAACCCGCACAAATGGTAGCAGTAACCGTGGTTTATTAGAGAGGTTAAACTATTCTCCCTCACCCCGCCCGCACAAATGATAGTAGTAGCGTGGTTAACAAACGCCACAACTGGAAGGAAAAAAAACATTATTACCATTAACGAAATTGTGGTAAGTTCTACATACAGATGACAAAACGATTCTTCGGTGAAGAAAATGGTTCAACGGAAGTAAAATTAGTATTTCTAATTATAATAATAAAATGGTTTTGTTGGAGGAAAAAATAATATATAGGACCCCGTCCCTCTGCATCTCACCCCCAACTGAAACTCTATATTAATAATCATCAACATCAAGGCTCCGGCCCTCTGTCCCATTCCGACTTCAAGAGATTTGGTCTCTCTATCTAGCAAATGGTCTTCCTTGACGACTATATCCTGTAGGTCTGTAGTTCAAAATAATTTAGGAGGTCTATCATCCGGCATTATTAGTAGACGTTCGTACCAATTTTATCTTTGTTTGTCAATTTTATTCGTCAGGATAAAAATTATAATACATACATTAATACTGTTGGATAGAAAAAAAAACATTTATAGTATTTTTAAAATAATAATATATAATAATAAATAATAATTAAAATTAATACGAATAATAATAATAAGAATATAAGGCTCAACTGCACTGCTACTGGCGCTTGCTTGTTTCAGTTTAGATTTGTTGTAAACTATAGCTCTTAGTCTGTATTTACATAGCATTATTTAATATTTGAAACTTTTCAAGAGAATGTCCATAACATTATTACACAATTTTGAGTAAAGTATTTATTTTAAATATGCAAACCACACAATTATGACCACTGTTAGACAATAGTTGCGATGCTAACTGCTATTTTCTCCACAGAGTATATTACTTAGTCTATGATTTTTCTATCGCTGTTTTAGGTTATCGCTGGTTGGATCAGCGTTAGGGAGTGATAAGTAAGTGTACACCCATTTTAATAAACGTTTGGCAATTTTAATATTATTAATATCTTTTTGAACATAGATTTGGGGATTTTATTTCCACCCCACCCCCCCCCAATCTTGGTTCTTTTAAAATTTCATAGCGACGGATAATATTCGAGGATGATAATCGATATGTGGTTCGATTGTGGGTTATCTCTGGTTCTATAAACTCTGGCGTATGCGCTCTGTTCTTCTATAGGACTTTAAAAATATTTCATGATAGTTTAAGTGCAGTTTTTCCATATATATAATACCGTTGGCTAGAAAAACATTGCAAATTATTTAAATTAAACATAACTAAATGGCTTCAATTAACAGCATGAATGTACAAAGTGTATATTTATTAATTCCCATTGTTTGAGTAACATGTGCAGGAGTGTAGTAGATTTTTTTCCTCAGAAGTATCGTAAACAATGACTAGTTTTAAAGATGAAAGTTTGTAGACCTATTGAAATAAACTTACAAGGCTATTCAGTGTCGGTGATGAATTTGAGGTAATCCAACCGATGCAATCCCAAATTTTTCCTCGGACACATAGACTCGTTTAATTTGAAGGGTATGAAAATTTGGCAACTGAAGAAGAAAAACTATTTCCAGAATTAAGTCCTTACAATAAAACCCTGCTAAAAAAGGGTATTCCACATAGTGAAAACTGATATAAGTAGAGAATGGGAGTCTATAAGAGATACTGTTAAATTGTCAACATCAGAAAGCTTATGCTATTTTTAAAAGAGGCAAAACAAGAAATGATTCGATGGGGAATGTGCTGATATTGTAAACAAATGAAAGCTAGAAAAAATAATTGCTTACGTGAGCAAAATGTTGTAAATTTAGAACAATTGGATAACATCAGAGGGGGGAAACCGCTAGGAATAGGGGAATATTGGAGAAAGAAGATTAATTATTTTAAATGAATGAAGGAAATAGGAACATCAGAGAATTATATCTATATCAGGGAAATAGGATAGAGGGAAAAAGGTTTCAGGCTGTATCAAACATAATTAGGAATGAAAGTTGGAATATAATTGCAGCTTCCATTAGTATATTAAATATACGGGAAAATTACTTTAATCAGATAAATGTACGTGCAGAACATGACATTGATGATAATAATTTAGACAGCAGACATATTAGCCACAGAACCAACATTAGAGCTTCAAATGGCGATAGAAAAATTAAATATCTATAAAGCATCTGATTCATAAAAAATACCAGCAAAACTAATAAAATAAGGAGGAGAAAAATTGATGGAAAATATACCTCAGTTACTTAGTATGATTTGGAAATGAAGGATCTTCCAAATGAATGGAAATAATATGTAATTGTACGAGTACAAATCTACAAGAAAGGAGGAAAAACATTTTACAACTACAGGAGCATCTCCTTACTTTCAACTTTGTACAAAATGTCAACAAATATATCGGTATCCAGACTTATTCCCTATATTGACGACGTAATAGGTGATCATCGATTTGGATTTAGAAGAAGCAGGTCTACAATAGATCAGATTTTTAGTATAAGACATGTTTTAGAAAGGAAATGGGAATATAATGGCGCTTCGCATCAACTATAATATTATGTAAACTTCAAATTTTGAAGGAGTGGTTGAATTCAAATACCTAGGAACAATAATTACAAGCAGGAATGAGTAGAATAAAGAAATTAAACATATACTTAATTCTGGAAATACGTGCTATTATGCATTATAGGGACTTTTGTCATCACATCTTCTCTAAAAAACACAAAACTGAAAATGTATTAACTGTTATTCTCCCAGTTGTATGGCTAGGAAACATGGACTTTTTCTTTAAGGAAGGAGAAAATATTATGAGTATATGAGAACAAAGATTTTTTTTAAATGTTTTGACCAAAGGCAGATGAACAGAAAGGCGAATGGAGAAGACTACATTATCTACAGCAGGTGTGTCCAATCCGCGGCCATCGATCCCATCGCATGCGGCCCGCAATTATATTTGCTCAATCACATCGCATTCGGCCCACAGTGATATTTGTAAGTTATAGTCTGATAGAAATTATGAAATAAGTAATTCTGTTTGGTATAAGATACATTTGAAAGAGTAAGACATGTGTTTCCGAAAGTTCATCCTACTCATCCACTTATTCAAAACATGGAGAAATCATATTCGTTTTAAGAAACACCTAGCCCACATTTGTATTCTCCTGTATTGTAGACCGCGCGGTTACTACTTTCAAAGGCGAGTGTGTGCTGTATGTTTTGCTATCGTTATATTTGTACTTTTCAAGTTAGTTTCCAGATTTCAGTAGTTGTTCACTCACATTGTAGTGTGAGTGTTAGTGAGAGGATTGAAGAATTTAATTAATTCTGTGAGTTTTATAAGTGTTAATTATATCTTCCAAGTGTAGCGGGAAGAAAAGAAAAGTAGATCATTTCAAATAAAGTGGACAAATCAGTAGTTTTTTACTGAATTAAACAAGAAAGCAGTGTGTTTAATTTGCAAAGAAACAGTTTGTGTTTAAGGAGTTAACAAAAGCGACATTACGACACCAAACATGCGTCTTCATATGATAAATTTGACGGTTATTTTCGTGAAGACAAGGTATCCGAACTTGGAGTTAAACTTTCGGGACAGCAGTTAATTTTTAAGAATGTGTCAAGGAGAATGTTATAAGTTTCAATCTGTTTTCCCCGATGATCTGCAAATGGATTGCATTGGTTTTCAATGTGCGTCAGACCTAAAAAAAAATTAGTTTAACTGTGTCCCATTACTACAATTTTATCGCGAATACTTTCTCAGAGAAAAATATCCAGGCACTTAATTTCGCATACCTTTTCTGTATCACATACATATGCAATCAAATGTTCTCCAGGATGAAACTTATGAAGTGCGCAACGAGAACGCGAATCACCTACAGTCATCTGGAGATCTTGAAGAAGATTTCCGGACTGTAGGCCGTAGTCTCGAGGCTTGAAGTTCACCGATGTTTCGCCAGAGACTGCGTCTGGCATCCTCAAGGGTTGTCTTGAGAGCCTCGAGACCACGGCCTACAGCCCGTAAATCTTCAAGATCATCATAGCAACTCCGTCCGTGAAAGCCTAAGTCAATACATTAGTCATTTGAAGAGGTCACTTCAATCAAACCAGATATTGGATTATTCGTGAAAAACAGTGCCAGGTATCGCATTGACAAGAAAATAATTATTTTAATATAATAATTTTTGTCATCCCACTAATAATAAATATATTTACTACAATCACATAAATAAGTGAATATATATATATATATATATATATATATTAATTAATTATTCAATAATATAATTTAAGTTTTTATTTAAAGGGGGGGGGTAAAATTAAATTGGAATATATCTACATAGTAGTAATATTTTGAAAATTATTTAATTAGCAATATTATATATTATATATTTCAAAAAAAGTTAAACGTAAATATATAAAACAGTTATGCTCCCAGTTATATTATATGAATGCGAAACATGGACTTTTATTTTAATGGAGGAGAATATAAGAATAAAGAATAAAGTTCGTAGCCGAGCGGTTAAGGTGGGAAGCCTTGGCGCAGAGCTACGGGACTTGCGCTGGTTCGAGTCTCCATGGGGGAAGAAATTTTCTCACGGTATTTCGGCCAGTATGGGACCGGTGCCCACCCAGCATCGTGAGGCAATTGGGTAGCTACAATAAGTAGCGGCTCCAGGTTGAGGAACCAGCTATAACGGCTAGGGGACTCGACATGCTAACCACATGTCACCCCTACACTGGCTGTTGATCATCTACCTCTGTGATTGACACATGTGGATGTGAGGGTTCAGCAGCCGGCTTGTAAAAGGGCAACGCCTGAAAAGTGGAAAGACCCTCAATCGGAGGAAAATCTGTTTGGGCCAAAGAGAGATGGACCAGACAGGTGAATGGAGAAAATTGAAAAAGGACATAAGTGAGACTGATGTGTAAAGGAAGCCAGATATCATTAAGAACAGCTAAGTCTCGTTGGCTGCGCTGGGCAGACATGTGGCACGTATGGGGAATGAAAGAAGTGCATGAAAGCTTCTGATAAAAAAATCAGAGATAAGACGCCCAGTTGGTAGACCAATAATGAGGTGGGAGAATAACATTATCCATGATTTGAGGGAAGTTGATTATACAGGGGATGATTGGAAAACATTACCTCAGGATATGGATACATGGAGAGCTTATGTCCGCGCGACCATGAACCTACAGGTTCGATAGAGCCAGTGAGTTAGTTACAATAATATTTTTTTAAATTTTAAACTAAGATTTATATTAAACATAAAAGAGTTGATAATATTTTATTTCTATTGTTCAATTCAGATTTTAGAATTGTATTACACATATTATATATATATATATATATATATATAATTTTAAAAATAGCTCAATTGATATATTATTAATATTTTAATAAAAACAATATATCAATATATTAGCTATTTTATATTTAAATTAATTGGTTTATCTTAGATCCTATTTAATACTGTAAAAAAATCGGAACATGTGGCCCGCAAACCAATTCACCTTAACGACAGCGGCCCTTTTCCAGAAAAAGTTGGACATGCCTGATCTACAGTGAGCTACATGATCTTTATACGAAACCAGATATAATAACAGTTAAATCTCGTATACTGCAATGGACAGGACATAAAGCACGAATGGGGAATGGAAGAGAGGCATGGAAGTTTTTGTAGGAAATCCAGAAGGAAAACGCCCAGTTGGTAGACCAATTATGAGGTTGGAGAATAACATTAACCATTTGAGGGAAGTAGATTATACAGAGAATGTTAAAAAAAAACATTAGCTCAGTAAAGGGATGTGTGGAGAGCTTATATGCGCGCCGCCCTGAACCTAATGGTTCTATAGTGCTAATGAATTAGTTGGTTTAAAATAGAATTACAATAAAAGTATAACAATCGCCTTGATTTAATAAAAGTGTACAGTATAGATTTTATTGTTTCTTCGTCTCACGGTCACGCTCAACTCACGTGAATAATTCATTCACCAACTTACGCAAAAAAAAAAATAGAGTAGTTTTATTTTTTTTAATAACATGCAATAGAGTATTAAAGTTTTTATCAATGATTGAAGTGTACTAATTTAACTTATGAGTCGCACAAAGAAAATCTTTGAAGAGGAGTGTCTGATTTAAAACGGTTGAAAGCTACTGGTTTAGATCATTGTTGATGCGCAAAATGGACGGCTTTAGAAAAAGGTATTGTGAAAGTTTCGCCTATATTTTTGAGTTTCCAATCCATTACCAAGTTGCACACCATCTGCATGTATACAATAATATATATATAAACTTCCACATTCACAATTTTACAAAGTGAAGGCCATCATATTGAATATTAAGAAATTGGATGGGATTGAACGTAACCAGTTATTTACTTACACAACTTAAGACATTTTTGATACAATTTATTCCATTACCAAGTGATATATATTACATTTTTCCCCGGAAAATTACCATCTTGAAAGTATGTTAATGTAATGTCAAATTTACGAGTGGAAATTTGTTTTTGCGTTGTAACCGTCGGCCATTTAGAATTTACATAGAAGATGTAATTTTTTTACGCATTTAAACACATTTAAAATTTAACTAATCTAAGAGCTAACGTAACCTAATTCAGTTACTCTAACCTATGTGAATCGGTTTGGTCTCGAGGTAGCGTGCTGCCTTGCCATGCAGCGGGCCCGGGTTCGATTCTCGGTCGGGGCAGGCTGCTGGGTGAGTTTTTTTTCGGGGTTTTTCCTCATCTGTAAGACAAATATCAGGAAGCTTAGGGTTAAACGGTCCCCGAAAATCATCCGGCCATTATTATCATCCTTATCATAAGTAATGCCACGAGTGATTTCCAAATTATCGATAAATTCACGACTCACGAAGTGAGGAGTGAATTTATCTAGAGAATTTGGAAATCAAGAGTGGCATTTGTTAGGACTATTTAACGAATAAAATTAAGCTGTTTACTCACAAATCATTATTTAACTATAGTTATTTTAAAATATTTATATATTTAATGTAAACGGCGATGTTTGAAAACAAATGAGAAACGATAGGTACGCTTCTACTGCTTCTTTTGTTTATCACTGCAACCAGATCATACTATTTATTGCCAAAGGAACGCAATATTGTAAGGAGGAGCTTTCTTTAATATGGTAATCATAACACTGATAAATATTTGGTGAAACACGACTCTGATTGGTTCTAATACAGAAATCATTGAAACGTGATTGGTCATTGACTCCCATTTGGGGCATGAGTTAAATAGTCATTATAATCATCATTCTTCACCGGTGTGGAAAGCAACGGGAAACTACCACACCTATAATTACCTTGTAAAACTGCAAGCATAGCATGAAAATGCTATGATTGCAGTGAAAGACCTGCCCTCGGACAGAACACTATGGAATGGAATGTGAATCACATGAAACAACTTTTTTTGCGCGGTTAAATATGTACATTTGTTTGTGTTTTACGCCGTTAAATTCGGGCGTAAATCAGTTATTATCGACCGAGATGCTGTGTTATCGACAGAGCCGTGGGTTTATCGCTAGTTATTAGCTTGGTTATCGCAGGTTATTACTGTGGTTATCGCTAGTTATTACCGTGGTTATCGCTGGTTCATAGAATAACTGTGTTTTTTTAAACTGTGAATAACTGTGAATTTTAAGTGTTGATAATAACTGTTGTAACCAGAGTGGTGATGACAGGAAATAGTACCACTTTTTGTCCTTATTAACTAGTAAAATGAGTTAAAGATAATTAAAATCCAGGGCTAAATATGTTTAATATATAATTTCATGATTGTTTGTTGCATTTAAATGGTGTTTAAGTGCGTAATTAAATATCGTGCTAGCTTCCACGGCGCCAGAAATTGATGTATGATGTAAAAATAAAATTGCATTGTCTTTTTAATGTAGTTCTTTAGTTCTCGTTCTTTATTCGGACTGGGCGAGCACACTGCCCTGAGTACCTCAACCTGAAAGATCTATTGAGCTATCCCAGTATATTGTAGATTGTCTTCCAGATCCGGTACACCAAGTTCTTCTTCCATGACACAAATCGTCTTTTTTCGGTTGGACCCGTGGACGCAAGATGGACACTACTATAACCTCCCAGTTGACCTGTTTCTGCTGAAATTTATAGTTCAGTTTTGTCCACGTAATCACGAGCCAGCACCCCGTATGGGTCCCATCCACTTAGAGCGTATATAACCACTAATTTTTCCTCCTAACATTGAAAACGTATGATATGAAAGGGGGGAGCGGAAGATTGGGATAGAGTGTGTTATTAGGATGCATTACGAAAATGGGAAGTAGAACCTTAAGTTAAACCGAAAGACTTCCTAGTTTGCCTCACTACCAAAAACCTTCTGGAACTGCCAGGGTTTCGAACCTGAGGATCCCAGTCGAGACAGTCCCACACACTGGCGCACATGTTGATTACCAAGATTAGATGTGGTGGTATTACAAAATTTATTATTTTCAAAATTTAGTTAATTCTATTTCATGAATACTTTTCACATAAATACAAAAATAAATGTAATTTTAACCACTATTATCGATAAAGGCAAACCGTCAATACAATTTTTTATATAATGAAAAATGAAGAATAATAATATATTATTGGTGTTTAGGATTAAGATTAAAAGAGGTATGATTAATTAATAGTATTTAAGACATTATTATTAATATTAATAATATTATTTAAAGATAATTATTAAGATTACTAAAATTATTAGTGTTATTTATTATTATGGTTATTTTATGTATTATATGCTATTAGTATTTGTTATTATTATGGTTATTATGGTTTATTATTATGATCATTATCCCGCGCCGTAGCAAAACTTCCATGGGGTGGAAACATTTGTTCATGAGACTTGTTTCGCGCCAGTATGAGAACGGTGTCCACCCAGCATCGGGGGGGAATTTGGGTATCTACAATATTAGTATCGGCGCTACTCTCCAGGTTTAAGATAACTAGTTATAACACGGCTGGTAAGGTTGCGGACCCGACATTCTGACTACATGTCACCCTACATTTCACGATGATCGTCTACCTTTGTGATTAACACATGTGGATATGAGGGCAGCAGCCGTCTGGTAGGCCAAGGGCCTTCTAATCCTGTCGCGCCATGGAGTTTTTTTTTCATAATCATAATTTTCGTTAAATTGTATTATTTTATATTATTTTAAATAATATCTCTCTAAAATACAATTTGAGGATATCTACATCTAAAACAAAAATATTAGCTTTGAAAAAAAAAGTGAAATAAGAACAAAAAGTGATTATGTAATTATAGACCAAGTTCAGAATTTTAATTATTTGTGATGTCATTTAGGTAATGACAGAAATTTAAATAAACACACTAAAATACAACGATTCAATTATCTATGTGGCACAATTAAACTCACTTTATTGAATAAAACTAGAAAAGAAACTATTTTAAAATTTTACAAAGTATTGGCAGTTCCATCTCTTATCTATGGATGTGAAACCTGAATTTTAACAAAGGCAAATAGTAAACAAATAGAGGCTGCAGAAATGAAGATGTTGAGAGCAATACAAGGATACCAAAGGACCGACAAAAAGAAAAACGAAGATATAAGAACAGAACTTAATATATTTAATCTCTGTGAAAGAATAAAATACTATCAAAATGCTTACCTCCAGCACGTATTACGAATGAATGAATAAATAGCGCATACCAAGAAGGATGTATAATTATAAACCAAAAGATAGAAGATTGCTGGGAAGACCATTGAAGATATGGAAGGACCAATTCGACTTATA
This sequence comes from Diploptera punctata, assembly GCA_030220185.1. Classification (NCBI taxonomy): domain Eukaryota; kingdom Metazoa; phylum Arthropoda; class Insecta; order Blattodea; family Blaberidae; genus Diploptera; species Diploptera punctata. The sequence continues at coordinate 194,663 of JASPKZ010005287.1, read as the reverse complement.
ATGAGATCGGAACAGACCATTGGACTTAATCCTTATTGTTGATGATGATTTTATATTATTAACATCGTTTGTTTGTGAGAAGGCACATTCGATGTTACAAGAATAGAAGTAGCAGAGGATTGGTATTGCTTTAAGAGAAAAAAGGCAAGCATTGCAGCGTGAGTCTTTTGACTACGTATCATAAGTTTAGAATAATGTGGTGGAAAGGAAATATGGGGATGATGCACACTCCGCTGCCCTCTCAGCACACCCTATACCCCAACGATTTTTGTTACCACGTAATCAATGAATTACTATCCCAACTACAGTACACTTTCGATATGTCATGCATGTTTATGTGCCCGGAAAAATGACTTTATCCACCTAGCTTTTTCTTATATGCAACATTTGTAACTTGCACAACAACTTACTTACTTACTCACTGGCACTATCGAACCCGAAGGTTCATGGCCGCGCGGACATAAGCTCTCCATACATCCCTATCCTGAGCTAATGCTTTCCAATCATTCCGTGTATAATCTACTTCCCTCAAATCATAGTTAATGTTGTTCTCCCACCTCATTCTTGGTCTACCAACTGGGCGTTTTCCCTCTGGCTTTCCTACAAGAAGTTTCCATGTCCACATGTCCTGCCCATCGCAGTCTACGAGACTTAACTGTTCGTATTATATCTGGCTTCCTATAAAGACCATGTAGTTCATTGTTATGTAGTATTCTCCATTCACTTGTCTGTTCATCTCTCTTTGGTCCAAAAATTTTCCTAAGAACTTTATTCTCAAAAACTTGCACAACAACAGTAATAATAATAATAATAATAATAATAATAATAATAATAATAATAGTAATAATAGTAATAATAATAATACAGGGTGTCCACAAACAATAGAATTGATAGAATAAATTTAGAATAGATTAGAGTAGAATAGATTTATTTAGCCTGGTGGAGTTAAGGCCATGTGGTCTTCTCTTCCATTCACCAGGACAAACATATGTTACATATAAATACAAAAAATACAGTAATAGTACATACTAAACAATTAATTATCTGTCAAATTGAATAATAATGAAAATAATGTCTATAATATAATAATATTAAATACAATTAAAATGAAACTAATGATAGAAGGTATACAGAAAGGAATAACAGCTCGAATCTATTATATATAAAAGTAAAATAAAGAAAAAAATACAAAGAAAATAATAAACTATAATGAATTAATCAATCGCTTATTATACAAGGCATTAGGTAAATATATTAACAAATCTTAAAACTATTTTTATTAAATAATTAAAAAACAGTAATATAATGTACGGTTAAAAACTATAATATAGTTACCTTGTAGGTCCGTCTCCTCAACTTAAGTTCTTTTAAAACTCTGTAGGCCTTTCGGGACTAGTCCCATCATCAGCAGAATGCATTAGGTCCGTTCTTGTTGACCCTTGTTGAAGCAGGAGACGGACCTACAAGGTAACTATATTATAGTTTTTAACCGTACATTGTATTACTGTGAACTAATACCTCAACGGAAAATCACCATGAATTTTACTAGTATCAATGAAAAAAACATAGTTGTGATCCAGGATGCTTGTCACAATCGTTGTTAAAGGGCTCGAGTCCTCTAATATCCGCCTGAGTTTTTGAAGGAGTACTTCTCTGTTGATGAGGTCGAACGCTTTCTTGTAATCAATGAACACTGCGAAATACTTCTTTCCATTATGTCTTAATGTGTCTTCAATCGAGTCTATGAGGTAGTTCACCGCTTGTAATGTGCCTCTGCCCTTTCTGAAGCCAAATTGGCATTTCATGACAGCTGATATTGTGGATATCACCAAAGATAGTGCGACATCGATCATAATGTACGCTGATGACATGGTATTGGGATCATCAAACAAAGATGAACTACAATGCACATTAAATAGACTCGAAAAATGGGCAAATGAAAACTGCCTGCAAATAAACCATGACCTTCAGAAAAGGAGGAAAACCTACTGAAAATGACAGGCTAATGCTCCTTGGTGAGCCACTAGACGTTGTATCGCAATTCACCTACCTAGGCATCACCCTACAAACAACCATTAAATCCTACAGAATACATGTGCAACAGAAGGTTTCAGCTGCAATAAGAGCGATATACAGCATCAAAAATCTCCACCAATTATCAACAGAAACAGCTATGACGCTCTTCAAGACAGTCATAACTCCCATAACAACATATGGAATTAACATAATATGGGACAAACTCACAAACAGAGACTTGACACAAATAGAAACAGTAAAAGCACGCTTCATGAAAAGAGTTCTGGGAGTTGGAAAAACAGCACCTTCAAGAATGACGTACGTCTTAATGAAAGAAACCTTCTTCATTGAAGACATTAGACGGCAGCTATTCCTACCGAACACCTGCGCATATGAGACAACAATGCAAGGACTACAGGAGAAGAGGAATAACATCTGCAGCGAATTCTACACAACAGAGGCTATGTGTACGAGAGAGTGGACACGACCAAACTACGAGATGAGGCACATCCTAACACGGTATGCAATCCATGGCTTTCACCACAAGGTTTGCAGCATAAAGCGATTCCACGAGCCAAACCAAGAATGCATATGCGAACTGTGTAACAATCCATGTGAACGATATCACGTCGAAAAGTGTGCGGAAAGACAATTATCGTTTAACAAGTTTTGCTTAGACTAAATTTACTAACAATTTGCACATTTGTGCGCATTTACTTTCATTCAATGAAAAAAACAGATTATTAATTTTTAAAAAGTAATATTAGTGAGTTGCTTCTGTTAATAATTTTATTTTCAATTTGTGTCTGAAAGATGGTAAAGTTTGGCAGTCTCTGACATAGTCCAGCTACCAAAACTTAGCTTGTAAACTATTTGAGATAGATACACGCGGTTATTTGCAACGTATTCTACATCTCAAAGTTTTTTTTACATTTGTTGCATTGTGATTTAAATGACAATGACGACATCACAGGTAAATACCCAATGTGTATGTGGTATGTTGAGTCTGGTAAATCATCAGTACCCCCATATCCAAACGTTATGGCGATCAACATGTCCAGATACAAAGAAAGTCGCTTCGTCAGAGAACATCACTCCCTGCAGGTACTCATTGTCTTCGTCAATTGCGATCAGCATGGAATCAGAATTCAGCACACTTAGGGAAGTCAGTTGGCAACAACGCTTGCGTAATTTGCACTTTATAGGCCTGAAGACGTAGCCGCTTATGGAGGACTTTATGAATGGTCGTCCACTCCGAGACTAGTCCATTACACTGCCAGTCGCTGGGTATTTCTCGGCTCATCTAATTATGGATTATTTGGATGGAGGATCTTTTCCATATTGCCGGTGGAAATTATGCTGAACAGTTACTGGTGATTTAGGTACCAGACTCAGCATACGACCATACACATTGGAACTTTTCCTGTGGTGTCCTCGCTGTCATTTAATTCACAATCTGCAAAAAATGTAAACAAAACTTTGAGAGATGTAAAATACGTTGCAAAAAACCGCACGTCTGTATCACAATTAGTTTGAGTTATGTTACATTGTTTTGGTAGCAGGACTTTGTGGACACCCTGTATAATAATAATAATAATAATAACTTACACTATCGAACCCGTAGGTTTTTTACCGCGCGGACGTTAAGTTCTCTACACATCCCTATCCTGAGATGTTTCCCAATCATTCCCTGTATAATCTACTTCCCCTTAAATCCCTTCCCTTAAAATGTTATTCTCCCACCTCATTCTTGGTTTACCAACTGCGCGTTTTGCTTCTGGTTTTCCTAAAAGAAGCTTCCAAGCACCTCTTTTTATTCCCCATTCGTGCCACATGTCCTGTCATCGTAGTCTTCGAGACTTAATTGTTCTTATTATATCTGGTTTCCTATGAAGATCATGAGGCTCACTGTAATGTAGTCTTCTCCATTCACCTGTCTGTTCATCTCTCCTTGGCCGAAAATGTTCTTAACAACTTTATTCTCAAATACTCATAATCGTTTCTGCTCTCTTGAAATAAGAGTCCAATTTTCGCATCCATGTAACTAGGATGACAACATTTTTATATTTTCAATTTAACTTTTTTTTAGAGAAGATGGGATAAGAAGAGTCCCTGTAATGCATAATAGCATGCATTTCCATAATTGAACCTATGTTTAATTTCCTTGTGCACCTCATTCCTATTTGTAATCATTGTTCCTAGATATTTTAATTTAATAATAATAATAATAATAATAATAATATATGATGATGATTTTTCCTATTTTGAACATATTGCTGCTTCCCTCAAGAAAACCATTTCCATGGACATACGTTTTTTTGTTGAATTTCCAATAGGCCTATATGTGTGTGTGTGTGTGTTTGTGTGTTTGTGTGTGTTTGTGTGTGTTTGTGTGTGTGTGTGCGTGCGTGTGTGTGTGTGCGCGCGCGCGTGTGTGTGTGTGTGTGTGTGATTTACACCTCAGTAAAAAATAATCTTTGGGTTTTGGGTTATGGGTACTTTCATTACAAAAGTGCAATATTTAAATATCAAAATTGCTTCAAATTGCGCATTTATAAAGTATAAGTGAGAAAGCATGCCAGGTTGCAGTAGCGCCGGAAAAATTGTTACTCGATCGCAGGCAAGCATGCTAAACTTGGCAGTGGGCCACCCGCCGATTTCTAGCATAATGTTATAATGAAGTAATAATAATAAGTAAAATACGGATGAAATTACCCATATTGCCACCTTCGTTAATAATATTAATAATAATATTAATAATAATAATAATAATAATAATAATAAATTCGTTTTTGAAATTCAGATTAAAATTCATTTCGTTATTTCAATTTACACTATCCTCATTCTCTGATCGTTTTAGAAATGTATGTATTCCCCCATACGAATTGTATGTCCTTTCTACCTTGACTGTATAAAATGATGTTTGTGAAACTTTCTGCAATGTGTAATTTGAATTTGTCTTGTTAAATTAGTTGTATGTACTTTTGTTCAGAACCGTGTGCCATGGATTAAACACGTATCAATATTGGTACAACTTGGAGCAGTGACAAATACCCCCGCTACAAATCACGTGTTTCAATATAAACATAGTGCCTTCCAATTAATAGCAAAACAGATTTTCTTATTCGCATTTAATGAAAAAGTTTATGCACATTCTCCTGTCAAAACTTTTTTCATATAACTTGAGAAATGCGTTGAACATTTTTTTAGTTGTTAAGCTCATATTAATTTTAAAAAGATCTTCTCACAACTCGGATATCAGTTCCTTGTTAATTCAGAACTTCAATGTTAGGGGAAATAAGCTCATAATATTACACATTAATGAGATTATTCCTACACACACGTCCCCTCCCCCCCCTCTCTCTCTCTCTCTCTCTCTCTCTCTCACACACACACACACACACACACACACACACACACACACACACATCTCCATGCTATGCTTGCAGCTTTACTAGGGAATTGTAGGTATGGTAGCTTCCCGTTGCTTTCCACACCGGTGAAGGATGATGTGATAGTCATAAGGATGATGATGATGTGATAATCATAAGGATGATGATGATGATGATGATGATCATGATGGCCATATGATTTCGGGGACCGTTTGGGCCTTAAAGTTTTCCTGACATTTGACTTACAGGTGAGGAAAAACCCCGATAAAAACCTCACCCAGAAAAACTGCCCCGACCGGGGATCGAACCCGGGCCCGCTGCGTGACAAGGAGCACGCTACCTCGAGACCACAGCGGTGGAATATATATACATATATATATATATATATATATATATATATATATATATATATATATATATATATCCATTAAACCATAGTAATTCTGCCCAAAGGCAGGTCTTTCACTGCAATCATAGCATTTCCATGCTATGCTTTGCAACTTTACTAGGAGATTATAGGTGTGGTAGCTTCCCGTTGCTTTCCGCACCGGTGAAGGATGATGATGATGGCCTGATGATTTTCGGCGACCGTTGGGCACTAAGCTTCCTGATATGTCTTACAGGTGAGGAAAACCCCGAAAAAATCTCACCCAGGAACCTGTCCCGACCGGGATTCGAACCCGGGTCCGCTGCGTGACAAGGCAGCACGCTATCTCGAGACCACAGAGGTGGATATATATATAATGTTCTACCCTATGACAGGTGTTTCACTGCAATCATAGCATTTTCATGACATGCCTTGTAGGTTTACTAGGGAATTTTGTGTGTGGTAGCTTCCCGTTGCTTTCTGCGGTGAAAGACGGTAATGATGATGATGATGGCCGGATGATGGTCGGTTTCACTGTACAAAGTATTGGATTGGTCAGCACCCTAATCAACATTTGAAATTTTTTTCGGTAGATATGGGGCATGACTGGGGAATGAAAAAGGGGGACTTGAGTTCAGAATACTTTGACCTATGATTTTTCATATTACATTCTTGTAATACTGTTGCTCTAAGTACTTTTTCCGTCGTTACTCCTGTTTTGCATTGTTTTAAACGTTTTGCAACGTTACATATAGGCCTAGCATTGTTTCACAATTATTAAATATTTATTTACGTATCTCGAATGATTTTTTTTCTGTGTGTTTTCCCTCAGGTTTTCTACAAGAAATTTCCAAGCTCCTCTTGGAAAAATTTTAGATTACCTCGACCAATGATTTTTTATCATTCTATAGAATCACAGTGCGCTTGCGCGAACGTTTAAATTCCGCAAGATGGCGGATATATCTGTGAAATAGGAATGGCCAACATTCAGAAATATGTTTTAAAAATGGATGTTTACTCATTTCATTTTGTTAGGTTCCGATAGGACAAATTAGTGTAATCAGATTAATATTTACACTTCATTAAATAATAAGCTTGTAATTTATTTTGTTAGGTTATGAAGGGGAAAGTTGTACATCAATGTCTTATAAACATGCTTGGGAATTTATTGCGAAGATTGGTCATACCGATTTCGCACATGTCCGCCATCTAGCGGACGTTTCTTTAAGTGTTCACGCATGTTCATTGAGATTCTGTAGAATTTTTCAAAAATCATCGACAACAAGGATTAAGCTTAATGGCCTGTTCCGATCTCATTATAGGTCGAATTGGTTCTTCCATATTCTAACAAATATATTAGTAAGCAGACTTACTCCCTATATTGATGACATTCTAGGAGATCATCAATGTGCATTTAGAAGAAACAGGTCTACAGTCGATCAGATTTTTAGTATAAGACAGATTTTAGAAACGAAATGGGAATAAAATGGTACTGTACATCAACTATACGTAGACTTCAAAAATGCATATGATTCAATTAAGAGGGAGAAGTTATATAGTATCCTGCTGGAGTTCGGAATTCCTAAAAAGTTAGTTAGACTTATATGAATGTGTCTAAATGGCACAAAGAGTAGGGTGCGTGTAGGCAAACAGTTTTCAGACACTTTTAAAATCCAGAATGGATTGAAGCAAGGCGATGCACTATCTCCTCTACTATTTAATTTTGTACTAGAGCATGCCATTAAACCTTTAGAGAAAGAGGATGTCTTACAACTCAATGGTATTAATAAGCTGTTAGTTTATGCTGACGATGTAGTACTATTGGCCGATAGCGAGGAGATACTAAAGGCCAACACGCACACATTATTGAGTAACACTAAGGAATTATGACTGGAAGTAAATATCAATAAAACAAAATATATGGTCACACGTAGAAATACATTATATAATAGAAATGGACAGCTAATTACAAATGAGGGAAATTTTGAGGAAGTGGCTGAATTCAAATACCTAGGAACAATAATCACAAATAGCAATGAGATGCACAAAGAAATTAAACATAGGCTCAATTCTGGAAATGCGTGCTATTATGCTGTGCAGAGACTCTTGATGTCCCAACTCCTTTCAAAAAACGTTAAACTGAAAATATATAAAACTATTATTCTACCAGTTATATTATATGGGTGCGAAACACTGACTCTTACTTTAAGGGAGGAAAGGAGATTACAAGTATTTGAGAATAAAGTACTTAGGAACATTTTTGGACCAAAGAGAGATGAACAGACAGGTGAATGGAGAAGACTACATAACAATGAACTACATGGTCTTTATAGGAAGCCAGATATAATAAGAACAGTTAAGTCTCGTAGACTGCGATGGGCAGGACATATTGCACGTATGGGGAATGAAAGACGCATGGAAGCTTCTTGTAGGAAAGCCAGAGGGAAAACGCCCAGTTGGTAGACCAAGAATGAGGTGGGAGAATAACAGTAACTATGATTTGAAGGAAGTAGATCATACAGGGAATGATTGGAAAGCATTATCTCAGGATAGGGATGTGTGGAGAGCTTATATCCGCGCGGCCATGAACCTACGGGTTCCATAGTGCCAGTGAGTAAGTAAGTAGTAGTAGGACTTTATTAGACAAAAAGTAAGATATTTACAATATTATTTACAAATATGGGTCGCACGGGCAGTAAGCCGTACGTGCTGTTGACAGTCCGTTACAATAAAGTAATAATTAGTACTAGTGTAAAGAAAAATAAACAACAAAAACAGCAATAACATTACAATTACATAAAGAAAACACAATAATAATATTACAATTAAATAATAACACAATAGCATTATACACTAAAAACATTAACATTACAATTACATAAAGAAAACACAATAATATTACAATTAAATAATAACACAATAGCATAATACACTAAAAAACATTAACATTACAATTACATAAAGAAAACACATTAATATTACAATTAAATAATAACACAATAGCATTATACACTAATTAATTTATATATAATTGTTAATAATTAATGTTATTGCATTTTGATAACATATATTTATTCATGAATGAGTGTTGTCCTTATTTTCCGCGTTTTGTCCAGAAATTTACCGAGGTTTATCCAATTTTCTGGATTTACCAATAACTCGTAGCATGCCAATCTTTCCCGATTTGAATTTAGAAATCTTTCCGGTAATAACTGACGTCTCCAATATTCTAAATCATTACATTTTCCTAATATATGTATCTCATCTTCAAAGTTCCCGCACATTGGACATATTCGTATATCGTGATCGTCGCTAATTTTTAGAAATTTGGTCCTTCCATGGCTTCAATGGTCTTCCCAACAATCTTCTCCCTTTTGGTTTATAATTATACATTCTTCTTGGTATGCGCTGTTCATTTATTCGTAATACGTGCTGAAGGTAAGCATTTTGATAGTATTTTATTCTTTCACAGAGATTAAATATATTAACTTCTGTTCTTATATCCTCGTTTTTCTTTTTATCGGTCCTTTGGTATCCTGCTATTTCTCTCAACATCTTCATTTCTGCAGCCTCTATTTGTTTACTGTCTGCCTTTGTTAATATCTAGGTTTCACATCCATAGATAAGAGATTATCATCCTGCCAGGTATTAGTCCTAGAAGAACTGTTACGGCCTGAGAAAGCGGTTTTCGTGCCATCTTTTCATAGGTCGACCAAGTGACCGTTTCCCATTTGGACAGTAGTTCATTGAAACTGCCAATACTTTGTAAAATTTTAAAATAGTTTATTTTCTACTTTTATTCAATAAAGTACGTTTAATTGTGCCACATAGATAATTGAATCGTTGTATTTTAGTGTGTTTATCTAAATTTCTGTTATTACTTAAATGACATCCCAAATAATTAAAATTCTGAACTTGGTCTATAATTACATCGTTTATCACTCTTTTTGGAGAGTTAGCAGCAAGAGATGTCAGAAATCATTGGTCGAGATAATATATATTTTTTTTTTTCCAAGAGGGGCTTGGAAACTTCATGTAGGAAAACCTGAGGGCAAGTGCACAGTAGTTAAGCCAAGAACGAGGTAGAAAATTGTTATTCATGTTTTGAGGGAAGTAGATTATGCGTGGGATAATTGGAAAACATTGTCACGATAGGGATGTATGGAGAGCTTATGTCAGTGCGACCATGAATATACGGGTTCGATAGTGCCAGTCAGTTTTTAGTTAGATACAATGTTAATTAGTTTCGAGATTTTCCTCGAGTGGCTTCTATTATAGTATGTGTAATATTTCAAATACATACCGTTTCCGATTGTGTGAGCCATCTCTGACACGTAGATATTGGTTTTCTTATTGTAATGCGACACAAGATTTAGCGTAATGCTCTCGGTTTAATAATGATTAACTGACATCCGCTGTTCCTCACTAATAGAGCACTTAATACCTAATGTTACAATTACCGTTATTCAGAAGTGGCTCTACGGTTATTAAACAATGGATTCTAGTTGTCAACAATCATCATATCATTGCGTCATTTCGGTATCTAGTTTACCAGCGGTATTGGCTGTGCCTCTTCGCAGCTAAGTTCCAGTTGTAATGTAAACAAACCACATGTATCACTGCATTTTAATTGGTCGAATGGCAGTTTTACATTTAAGCGTGTTAGAAAATGTAGTTTATTCTCTAACACTCGAAATAAAGAAAATAAAAATTCATCCATAGTAATTCTGCCGGAGGGCAGATCTTTCCCTGCAATCATAGCATTTCCATGCTATGCTTTGCAGCTTTACTAGGGAATTATATCCTACATCTCATTCTACGAAACTTCTGCTACGAGTCCTGTACATCTCTTTCTATGAGACTTTTTTTTCAATATGCCCCAGGTTGTCTTTCGACATTCCTGGTGTTCTCTCCTGGCATGGCGTTCTTGTAACCCACTTCTGAGGTTGAGGCGCCTGGAAGGCGGGGTTACGTTGCCTCCATGATATATGATGGGTGATGATGATGATAGTGATGCGCCAGGAGAGTCCCTAATCATAAGCTTAATCTAAGGTGAATATGAATTATGATGATTGCGATGGCCATATGATGTTCGGGGACCATTTGGGCCTTAGTTTTCCTGACATTTACCTCACCCAGAAAAACTGTCCCGACCGTGGATCGAACCCCGGCCCGCTGCGTGACAAGGCAGCACGCTACCTCGAGACCACAGCGGTGGACTTTTACGAGACTTAACTGTGCTTATTATGTGGGGGTTGAAAACCCAAACCACGGTCTGACTACCATTTGTGCGGGCAAGTTACCACGCAACTGCTACCATTTGTGCGCACGCGGAGCGGAACTTGACCAAAATAATAAACTACAATAACTGCTACCTCTAATCCGGGATCGGGTTTTGTAATTGCTGTTTCTATTAATGTGGATCTCATTTCCAAAGAAGTTATCTATCAGGAAGTGGCTTGCCTTGGGCCCATAGAAGGCAGCCGTTGATTCATCTTTCTTTCTCTGATATATATAAACATAGAAGAATACTAATTTTTAAATACATACAGTGAGTGAACAAGGTAATAATTGTGTTTCAGGAACGCTAAACAGCATAATAGTTAAGGAGCTCGGAATAGTTTCCTACTTGAGTGATTTTCCGTACAGGATAGTAAACAACTACGTATACTTAAATGATGAAACAGGGGCGTTGTTTAAAAGATAACATTTAATATAAACAAGTTGGCTGAGTAAAAATAAATTAACAAAAATAATAATACTGATCACACGATCAAAATAGCCATACAAATAAATAAATGAACAACATACCATACATCACGCAACACTCATACTTGCGTCCGAGTTTCAGGGACCACCTCTTCCCTGGACTGCCGGACTAACTCAAACAGGCGCCTTCTTGGCCTCAGATCAGCTTGTCTATTTAGAATTCCAGTCGCATCGCGACCTGGAAACGGATTCCAATCTTGAATCCGTTTAAACAACAAAACGATGACTGCTAGGATGATCGAATGATACTGTTCTGTTAGTGCACCACGTATATGAAGGTTCCGAGGTAGAGGGGTGATGCGCCGTAGACAATGCGCGGCAGGAAGGAGAACAGGATATTGGCATAGTTCATAAATATTCCAGTGTAGGGAGGAGAACGAAGCTACCATACTGAGCCGAAAAATGCACTTTCGGTTCAATTACATCTGGCATTTCCCATTCGTGCTACATGTCCTGTACATCTCTTTCTATGAGACTTAACTGCTTATTACATCTGACATCCCATAACGATCTATAGCTCATTATTAAATGGTCTTCTCCATTCACCTTCCATGTTCGTCTCTCGTTGGTAAAAAAAAATCGTAGCTTTTTTCTCAAATACTCAAATTATTGTCTCCTCATTAAAAGCAACAGTCCATGTTTCAGATACATATAACTGGAAGAATAATCGTGTTTATGGGGACCGAAAGGTGAAAATGTTGAAAAAAATGGTTTAAAATGCATTTTTTGTTTATTTGCTTTTTAATGACTCTGATTCCTTAGGATTATTTTCACCTAAACATTTTTATTGTATGAACAAAATTGACCCCCTAACATAAGAGTTTAACTACCCTTGCACGTATGGTTAGCATTACTGCTTAAAATTTAAAATGCATTTTTTTTTATTTTGTTGACATTTTCCAAAACTTAAAATGCTCCTTAAGATGCAGTTGTTTTGCTATCAAAGTGAAATCTCGTGGTTAGACTCTCCAATAAATGATAATTCAAACTTGCTATGCAGTTATTAGTCTAAGACACATGTGTTCTTTTAAATTCAGATGAAAAAATAACAAGAGTGATAACATTTTTTTTTTTCACAAAATGAAAAATAAGCAGTATCCTCCCTTTATGAATATGTTTTACATAGCAAATGTGTTCAGTGGAATCATGAAGATTCCGAATCTCAAATTTCAACAGAGAATATTTAAAAATGCATCGTAAGGAGCCGTTTTTAGGAAATATTAAACAAATAGTTTTAAAAAATCATAATTCTGAAACTTTTATACTTATAAACACCAAACTTCACAGAAAGTTTCTATAAGCAGAACATTGAATGTGATAAAAATTTCAAAACCATCAGCAAAACTAAAAGAAATTTGAAATTCACCTTATGTATTTATATTTTAACTTGTTTTATAAAAGTAAAATAACAATTGAGTTCCTATAATGTGTAATATGCATTTCCAGAAATGAACCTATGTTAATTTTTTTCCCATTCCAGATTCTTGTTTCTAGTTATTGTTCTTGAATACGTAATCGGATCAACCATTTCATAAAATTTTGCTGATATCTCATTAACTGTCCATTTCCATTATACATCTATACATGTGTCCATATGTTTAGTTTTATTTAATTTACTTTCAGCCCCAATTTTTGTATTACTCAATAGATCGTGCCTTTAGTGTCTCCTCGCTATCACCTAGTGTACTATATATCATTAGCTAATATGAACATATTGTCATTTAATTCTACGCCTTCTTCATCTTCTAAATATTTTATGGCACGGTACAGTACAAAATCGATTAGTACAGAAGATAGTTCATATATCTGCTTTAACTCATTGTGACCACAAAAAGTATTACTTACTTCCTTTCTGGCATTATCGAACCCGTAGGTTCATGGCCGCGCGGATATAAGCTCTCCACACGGCCCTATCCTGAGCTTATGCTTTCCAATCATTCCCTGTATAATCTACTTCCCTCAAATCATAGTTAATGTTATTCTCCCACCTCATTCTTGGTCTATCAACTGGGTGTTTTCCCTCTAGTTGTCCTACAAGAAGCTTCCATGCACGTCTTTCACTCCCCATACGTGCAACATGTCCTGCCCATCGCAGTCTACGAGACTTAACTGTTATTATTATATCTGGCTTCCTATAAAGGACATGTAGTTTGTCATGTAAGTCTTCTCCATTCACTTGTCTGTTCATCTTTCTTTGGTCCTAAAATTTTCCTAAGTACTTTATTCTCAAATATTCGTAATCTCCTTTCCTCCCTTAAAGTAAGAGTCCACGTTTCGCATCCATAAAATATAACTGGTAGAATAATAGTTTTATATACAGTATTTTCAGTTTAACGTTTATTGAAAGGAGTTGGGACATCAAAAGTCTCTGTAATGCGTAATAGCACATATTTCCAGAATTGAGCCTATGTTTTATTTCTTTGTTCATCTCATTCTTATTTGTGATTATTGTCCTAGGTATTCGAATTTAGCCACTTCCTCAAAATTTCCCTCATTTGTAATTAGCTGTCCATTTCCATTATATAATGTATTTCTACGTGTGACCATATATTTAGTTTTATTGATATTTACATCCAGTCCTAATTTCTTAGTGTTACTTAATAGCGTATGCGTGTTGTCCTTTAGTATCTCCTCACTATCGACCAATAGTACTATATCATCAGCATAAAACTAACAGCTTATTAATATCATTGAGTTGTAGGCCTTCTTCATCCTCTAGAGATTTGATGGCATGCTCTAATATAAAATTAAATAGTAGAGGAGATGGTGCATATCCTTTCTTCAACCCATTCTGGATATCAAAAGTGTCCCAAAACTTTTTGCCTACACATACCCTACTCTTTGTACCATTTAGACACATTCGTATAAGTCCAAATAAAAAAAAATAAGAAGTATAAGGTCCATATAATTTTAGAGAATTCATTATTTACCAAAACTGATACCTTCCCTCTTAGCTGCAGCGATTTTTAAACCAATTAAATGATTTTTGTTTGTAATCTGCTGCATTTCCAGGACCACGACGAGGACGTGAGGGATAGGTTCCTGTATTCTCTTCATATATTTTAATGCATTAATTACATTATGCCTTTCACTGAATGCATTCTGAACATAATGAAAGAAAGAAACAGGTATTTGGTCCCGTTAATGTTTATATGTAAAATATACTTTTACATAAAACATTTCACCAAAAGCAAGTAACACTTGTAAATTTTGCAATTTTTATCTAACTTGATACAAAAATATTCTCAGAACCAAAAATAAAAAAATAAGGTTACTTGCTAATTGGTCCTATTAATTAATAAATTTCCATGATGAGAGCTAACTACTCCACAGGGATTCATTGTTCGCAAGAAATTATCAAACAAGAGGAAGACGTGATGTCGGAAGACCTAGAAAAGGTTGAGCTGATACATTATGAAGCCGGAACGGGCAAATGCCTAATCCTTGGAGTGACTATGATGATGATGATAAAGATTAGAATTAGCATTAGGAAAATAAAGTAATTATTATTATCATCGATACCACAATCATTATTATTAATATAATTATTATTGCTTATAAGCACATCAAATAACATAGTATTAAGAAAAGCAGGTGTATATCCGACATGTTATAAATCATAATAATTATTTAATAAAATCATGGCCATTTAAAACTCCTTTTAAAACACTTTTTTATATCTCTTTTTAAAAAAATTAAATCGGTTTATTTATTGGCAATTACCTTCGATTCATATAAATACGAGAACATGAGAACTTCTGCGCTGTTACTATTATCGCAGAAAGTAGTATACATAGGAAAGTTTACAAATTATATCAGTTATTTCATAAAAACAAGTTTTATTTCAATTTTCATACCATAACATTGATATATTCATGAAACATAAATTTACTTATTATTATTATTATTATTATTATTATTATTATTATTATTATTATTATTATTATTATTATTATTATTATTATTATTACTATTATTTTTTTTATTATTATTTTTATTATTATTGTTATTATTATTATTATTATTATTATTATTATTATTATTATTATTATTATTATTATTATTATTATTATTATTATTATTATTATTATTACATACAAGCCCATACAAGGGAGCACGCCGTAGCGTAGTGGTTAAGGTACTGCGCTACAAGCCGGAAGGTCGAGGGTTCAAGTCCCGTTGGGGTCAGGATTTTTTAAACTGACCAAAACCTTCTGGAGGCACTATGGCCCTGGGATCGACTCAGCCTCTAACTGAAATGAGTACCAGACGCTTGCTCTGGGGTAAATGCGGCCGTCACGCAGGGCTGACAACCCGGCTGGCAAAAAAGTGCCGATTGTCTAGAAAAAGTGGGAGCCTTAACCTCTTACAACCCCAAGAGCCTCCTGAGGCCTGTTGTGGGATCACTTTACTTTACTTTACAAGCATTTACAAATGAGATATTCGTATTAGGAGAAGATAATGTTTATTTTATTATTATTATTATTATTATTATTATTATTATTATTATTATTATTATTATTATTTCATACAAGCCCATTATGGGATGCGTATTAGGAAAAGATAATGTTTATTATTAGTATTATTATTATTATTATTATTATTATTATTATTATTATTATTATCGGGTTAAATCTCATACAAAGTAGATTAAAATTAAGAAGGTAATTCTTATCATTATTATTATTATTATTATCATCATCATCATTATCGTTATCGTTATCATTATTATTATTATTATCATTATTAAGGTTGTAGATATCACCCACATTATTTAAGATATTCATATGCAAAACTGGAGCTAAAAAATTGGAGATGGATCAACAAATACATACCAGTATATACTGTTTTTTTTTTTGCGGATGATCAAAAAATAATTGCACAAAAATATGAAGACATTGATTTTATGTCTAGTAAATCATTGGCCGTATACGATAATTGGGGTTTGAAAATAAATTTAGAAAAAAAAACATTTTATATGGGATGTGGAGCAGATACTGAAGATTTAATAATAGAAGATCAGAAGCGGCTTTTTAGAAGATGTGAAGAATTTGAGTATTGGGGGGGGGGGTAAAAGTAGATAAAGAGGATAGGCATAATTTAGTTATGATCATTTACCAACAGATGTCAACGAGTGACAGGTAGTTGGCACATCGCCTTGAAGAGACATACAGTAGGGAACAAAGTTATTACTAACCTATGCTCGAGGTTCTAATAGGAGCCCGAAAATCTTCAGTCTCTCCCAGAGAACTTGTTCTTTGTATTTTTAATATAATAGTATACCGGTATAATATTTTGTGCAGTAATTTTATATGTATTTGTATTTAATGATAATACTATAACAGTTTTTCTTGGTTAGACCAGTTTTTGTACAGTAATTTACTTGTATACAAGGCAGAAGAAGGATTTGTTTCACAATATTTGGATATTTAACCTGAATAAAACACTGTGTACTGTTGTTTTACTTAGCGTTTACAAAGACACTTTCATATTTTCTCAACATGCAATATATACTGCGCGTGGATTTGTAATTTAATACCGAAATATAGTGCACAATCTAGCAATTAAAAATTGTACACCACAATCCGTCCTGCCTCCGAGACTGAAAATTTCACAATTAAATTAATCTAATTTAATTAATTTTACAATTAAACATATTCAACACCGGGGGCTATCGAACTCATGTCCGGTAAGACAGGAAGCACACATGCAGCCACCTGAGCCAGTACATCGGAATCATGAAAGTGTATTAATTAATTAAAAACATATGAATTTATACAATGTAAATATTTCATTATTAATATCTTGAAACTTACCAAACTTGAAAATATATTTAACAACAAGAATCAGTGGAAAGAACTTGTAGAAAGAATGAAAGAAAGTAGATTACCAAATAAAATCTTACATTATTTTCCGAGAGGAAGAAGAGATGTCATCCGTCCTCGGAAGAGATGGTTATAGATTTATTAGTGAAGATGGAACAGGCAATTAAAGCCTAAACCAGAAAGTGAAGAAGAAGAAGAAGAAAAACATTATTTAATACGCTATATTGCGTGTTCAATCCTATAGAACACGACATGTGTGAAGTCAGTTTCTGGCCTGTTTAATAATTGCATGGTATGGAGTTTGGTCCAGCGGTTTGTTTCAGTTCTGCAACATAGATGGTAGTGCTGTCGCCAAAAGCTAAACAACAATATTTAATGATGGATTATGAAAAATAAAACTAATTAATTGTTATTTATATGATAGTTGTTGATGTTTATGTGTCTCGTATACAGGGTGTGTGTTAAAAGCTTGAATTTGATAACACGGTAATTCATAGTTGATAATATTAAATGAATATCGCAGCAGTATATTCCGTTTCGACATTTTAGACATTACACATACGTGTTTGGCTTTTTACGAGATGCATTTTGCTCATTTCGCGTTATAGTTTATTTCATACTATAATTTTTGGAGTGGGTTTTTGGGCCAGTTCCTAAAATCCACAAATATAATAACTAAATAATCACAACATTTGCATGTTTTGTTCGCTCTCAGTTGTATTGAAGACAGTAAGTTGGTTATTCACATTTTTTGGAGTGGTCCCCTAATACTTTAAAAGCTTGTATTTGATAACACGGTAATTCATAGTTGAAAATACCAAGTAAATATTGCAGCAGTATATTCCATTCCGACATTTTAGACATTATACTCGTACATACGTGTTTGGCTTTTTACAGGATGCGTTTTGTTCATTGAACATTTGGTGTTATAATTTATTCCATACTATAATTTTTTGAGTGGGTTCTGGGGAGCGTCATAAAATCCACAAATATAATAACTAAATTATCACAAAATTTGCATGTTTTGTTCGCTGTAAGTCTTATTGAAGATTGTAAGTTAGTAATTCACAATTTTTGGTGTGGTCCCCTAATACGTTATTTCATTTTCGCACCATGCGTTTTGTTCATTGAACATTTGGTGTTATAATTTATTCCATACTATAATTTTTTGAGTGGGTTCTGGGGAGCGTCATAAAATCCACAAATATAATAACTAAATTATCACAAAATTTGCATGTTTTGTTCGCTGTAAGTCTTATTGAAGATTGTAAGTTAGTAATTCACAATTTTTGGTGTGGTCCCCTAATACGTTATTTCATTTTCGCACCATGCGTTTTGTTCATTGAACATTTGGTGTTATAATTTATTCCATACTATAATTTTTTGAGTGGGTTCTGGGGAGCGTCATAAAATCCACAAATATAATAACTAAATTATCACAAAATTTGCATGTTTTGTTCGCTGTAAGTCTTATTGAAGATTGTAAGTTAGTAATTCACAATTTTTGGTGTGGTCCCCTAATACGTTATTTCATTTTCGCACCATGCGTTTTGTTCATTGAACATTTCGTGTTATAATTTATTTCATACTATAATTTTTGGAGTGGGTTTTGGGGCATCTCCTAAAATCCACAAATATAATAACTAAATTATCACAAAATTTGCATGTTTTGTTCGCTGTAAGTTTTATTGAAGATTGTAAGTTAGTAATTCACAATTTTTGGTGTGGTCCCCTAATACGTTATTTCATTTTCGCACCATGCGTTTTGTTCATTGAACATTTCGTGTTATAATTTATTTCATACTATAATTTTTGGAGTGGGTTTTGGGGCATCTCCTAAAATCCACAAATATAATAACTAAATTATCACAAAATTTGCATGTTTTGTTCGCTGTAAGTTTTATTGAAGATTGTAAGTTAGTAATTCACAATTTTTGGTGTGGTCCCCTAATACGTTATTTCATTTTCGCACCATGCGTTTTGTTCATTGAACATTTCGTGTTATAATTTATTTCATACTATAATTTTTGGAGTGGGTTTTGGGGCATCTCCTAAAATCCACAAATATAATAACTAAATTATCACAAAATTTGCATGTTTTGTTCGCTGTAAGTTTTATTGAAGATTGTAAGTTAGTAATTCACAATTTTTGGTGTGGTCCCCTAATACGTTATTTCATTTTCGCACCATGCGTTTTGTTCATTG
The DNA here is from genome assembly GCA_030220185.1 of Diploptera punctata. Lineage (NCBI taxonomy): Eukaryota > Metazoa > Arthropoda > Insecta > Blattodea > Blaberidae > Diploptera > Diploptera punctata. Next base: position 175,089 of record JASPKZ010005287.1, on the reverse strand, counting down.
AACATTTCGTGTTATAATTTATTTCATACTATAATTTTTGGAGTGGGTTTTGGGGCATCTCCTAAAATCCACAAATATAATAACTAAATTATCACAAAATTTGCATGTTTTGTTCGCTGTAAGTTTTATTGAAGATTGTAAGTTAGTAATTCACAATTTTTGGTGTGGTCCCCTAATACGTTATTTCATTTTCGCACCATGCGTTTTGTTCATTGAACATTTCGTGTTATAATTTATTTCATACTATAATTTTTGGAGTGGGTTTTGGGGTATCTCCTAAAATCCACAAATATAATAACTAAATTATCACAACATTTGCATGTTTTGTTCGCTCTAAGTTTTATTGAAGACTGTAAGTTGGTTATTCACATGTTTGTGAGTGGTCCCCTAACTCTTTTAAAACAGCTTGTATTTGGATAGACATGTGGTTATATTATAGTTGTTGAAAATACCAAGTAAATATCGCAGCAGTATATTCCGTTCCGACATTTTAGACATTATACATACGTGTTTGGCTTTTTACATGATGCGTTTTGTTCATTGAACATTTGGTGTTATAATTTATTTCATACTATAATTTTTGAGTGGGTTTTGGGGCATCTCCTAAAATTCACAAATATAATAACTAACTTATCACAAAATTTGCATGTTTTGTTCGCTGCAAGTTTTATTGAAGATTGTAAGTTAGTAATTCACAATTTTTGGTGTGGTCCCCTAATACGTTATTTCATTTTCGCACCATGCGTTTTGTTCATTGAACATTTCGTGTTATAATTTATTTCATACTATAATTTTTGGAGTGGGTTTTGGGGTATCTCCTAAAATCCACAAATATAATAACTAAATTATCACAACATTTGCATGTTTTGTTCGCTCTAAGTTTTATTGAAGACTGTAAGTTGGTTATTCACATTTTTGTGAGTGGTCCCCTAATACTTTAAAAGCTTGTATTTGATAACACGGTAATTCATAGTTGAAAATACCAAGTAAATATCGCAGCAGTATATTCCGTTCCGACATTTTAGACATTATACATACGTGTTTGGCTTTTTACATGATGCGTTTTGTTCATTGAACATTTGGTGTTATAATTTATTTCATACTATAATTTTTGAGTGGGTTTTGGGGCATCTCCTAAAATTCACAAATATAATAACTAACTTATCACAAAATTTGCATGTTTTGTTCGCTGCAAGTTTTATTGAAGACTGTAAGTTAGTAATTCACAATTTTTGGAGTGGTCCCCTAATGCGTTATTTCATTTTCGCACCTTGACTCGAGCTTCATTACACTATAATCCTCGAAAGGGGACCCTGAAACATTGGACTCCCTCAGAGAAGTCAACATTGCTTCATGAGTTTCGCAATATATTGTACTATATTATATTTCATATTGTAATTTTTGGGGTCGGTACTGTATTTTATTTCATACTGGGGTCGGTACTATATTTTATTTCATATTGTAATTTTTAGGGTCGGTACTATATTTTATTTCATACTATAATTTTTGGAATGGGTTTTGGGCCAGGTCCTAAAATCCACAAATATAATGACTAAATTATCACACAATTAGCATGTTTTGATCGCTGTAAGTTTTATTGAACTGTAAGTTAGTAAATCACAATTTTTGGAGTGGTCCCCTAATACGTTATTTCATTTTCGCACCTTGCCTCGAGCTTCATTACACTATAATCCTCGAAAGGGGATCCTGAAATATAGGACTCCCTTAGAGAAGTCAACACTGCTTCATGAGTTTCCCAATATCTGCTACTATATTTTATTTCATACTATAATTTTTGGGGTCGGTCCTAAATCCACAAATATAATAACTAAAATCATCATAATCATCCATGCAAGTATTAGGCCGTGTGGCCTGTTACGGTCTCAATAACTAAAATATCACACAATATGCATCTTTTTTTCGCTCTAAGTTTTATTGAAGTCTGTGAGTTGTTCACAATTTTTGGAGTGGTCCCCTAATACATTATTATTTCATTTTCGAACCTTGCATCGAATTTCGTTATAGTATGATCCTCAAAAGGGGACCCTGAAACATCGGACTCCCTCAGAGAAGCCAACCTTGCTTCATGAGTTTACAGTTTACATCCCCCAAGGTGACCGTCCACCATGGTCATTCCCCCATATTAAAAGTGTCACAGCCTCATGGGCTAGTGGTCAGCGTTTCTGACTACTGTTCATGAGATCCCGTGCTCGGTTCCCGGACAAACCATAGATTTTTTCCTTAAAGGGAAATTATTCCTGTTGCCCTTGGTCTGTAATTTAGGTTAAGAACTCTCCTGGCGCTTCATTATCATTTATCACCCATCATATCATCGGGGTAACGTTAACTCCGCCTTCTAGGTGCCCCAACCTAAGAAATGGATTCAATTCCGCCAATGCCAGGGGAGTAAACCAGAATTGTGATAAAATACAACCTGGTGGCATTAGACAAAAGACATTTGCAGTCGATTTAATGGTCTTACGCCTTAAATCGACATAAATACTATTCATTGCATAATATTTCATAGGCCTACTATATTTTTTGCCTTGAATTCAATGGTCTTGCGCCTTAAATCGATAAAATCCTAATTTTTAAAGTCGATTTAATAGTATTACGCCTTAAATCGATATAAATACATAATACTGCTGCGATGTTATAATTTGAATCGGTTATTTAGAAAAGGCAATATATCCATAATTATTTATTTATACACAGGGTGCCAAATGACGTTGTATGTTATACTACAGAAAATGTTTGCTTGATGATATGCCTTAAATGGATGTAAATACTATTCATTGCATAATATTTCATACTATAATCCTGCTGGAGTTCGGAATTCCTAAAAAGTTAGTTAGACTTATACGAAAGTGTCTAAATGGCACAAAGAGTAGGGTGCGTGTAGGCAAACAGTTTTGGGACACTTTTGAAATCCAGAATGGGTTGAAGCAAGGAGATGCACTATCTCCTCTACTATTTAATTTTGTACTAGAGCATGCCATTAAATCTTTAGAGAATGAGGATGGCTTACAACTCAATGGTATTAATAAGCTGTTAGTTTATGCTGATGATGTAGTATTGTTGGCCGATAGCGAGGAGATACTAAAGGACAACACGCACATACTATTGAGTAACACTAAGAAATTAGGACTGGAAGTAAATATCAATAAAACTAAATATATGGTCACACATATAAATCTATTAAATAATGGAAATGGACAGCTAATGACAAATGAGGGAAATTTTGAGGAAATGGCTGAATTCAAATACCTAGGAACAATAATCACAAATAGGAATGAGATGCACAAAGAAATTAAACATAGGCTCAATTCTGGAAATGCATGCTATTATGCATTGCAGAGGCTCTTGATGTCCCAACTCCTTTCAAAAAACGTTAAACTGAAAATATATAAAACCATTATTCTACCAGTTATATTATATGGGTGCGAAACATGGACTCTTACTTTAAGAGAGGAAAGGAGAAAACAAGTATTTGAGAATAAAGTACTTAGGAAAGTTTTTGGACCAAAGAGAGATGAACAGACAGGTGAATGGAGAAGACTACATAACAATGAACTGCATGGTCTTTACTGGAAGCCAGATATAATAAGAATAGTTAAGTCTCGTAGACTGCGATGGGCAGGGCATGTTGCACGTATGGGGAATGAAAGACTTGCATGGAAGCTTCTTGTAGGAAAGCCAGAGGGAAAACGCCCAGTTGGTAGACCAAGAATGAGGTGGGAGAATAACATTAACTATGATTTGAGGGAAGTAGATTATACAGGGAATGATTGGAAAGCATTAGCTCAGGTAGGGATGTATGGAGAGCTTATGTCCGTGCGGCCATGAACCTACGGGTTCGATAGTGCCAGTGAGTAAGTAAGTAAGTAAGTAAGTATAATTTTTGCACTTGATTTAATGGTCTTACGCCTTAAATCTATATAAATACATATTTTTTTAAGTCAATTTAATGGTGCTACGCCTTAAATCGAATCGGTTATTTGGAAAAGGCAATATATCTATCAATATTTATTTATGCACAAAGTGCCAAATGACAAAGTATATTACACTACACGCAATTTCTGCTTGGTGATGGTCTTAAATCGATATAAATTCGTAATACTGATACAATTTAAATCGGTTATTATTATTATTTTTATATCATACTACAAGTCATTTTTTGAAGTTAATTTAATGGTGTTAGACCTTAAATCAATATAAATACTTAATACTGCTGCGATGTTATAAATTGAATCTTTTTTTGGAAAAATATAAAATATATCCATAATTATTTAATGATACACAGGGTGACTAATACCTTAGTATGTTATACTACAGACAATTCTTGAAGTCGATTTAATGGTGTTAAGCCTTAATCGATATAAATGCATAATACTTTGCGCTGTTATAAATCTAATCGGTTGTTTAGAAGAAGGCAATATGCTCATAATTATATAACAATGCCCAGAGTGAAAAATGACATTGTATGTTATACTACAGACAATTTTGCTTGGTGATAGGCATAAATCAATATAAATACATAATGCTGCTGCGACGTTATAAATTTTACATAATTAATTAACAAATTACATCTGGCCACCTTTTATTCTTTACTAACGTAAAACAATTTTTGCAGTCGATTTATTGGTGCTATACCTAAAATCGATATAAATGTATTAGGCCTAATACTGCTGAGAGGTTATGGGCATGTACGGCGAATGCAAGAAGAAAGTTACCCAGGAAAATATTAGAAGAAAGTTAGTTACCCAGGAAAACATTGGAATGGTGTCCACCTGGAAGAAGAAGGAAAGGAAGACCTCAAAGTTCGTGGATGCAAGAAATAAGAACTGGAATGAGAACTAGAGGACTGGAGAACATGGAGTGGATGGATAGAGACGAGTGGAGAAGGAAAATAAAAATTTAGGCACAGAAAGATCTGTAAACATTAAAAAGCTGTATATAAATACTATTATATTATTATTAATCCACCGCTGTGGTCTCGAGGTAGCGTGCTGCCTTGTCACGCAGCGGGCCCGGGTTCGATCCCCGGTCGGGGCAGTTTTCTGGGTGAAGTTTTTATCAGGGTTTTTCCTCAACTGTAAGACAAATGTCAGAAAAAACTTTAAGGCCCAAACGGTCCCCGAAATCATATGGCCATAATCATCGTCATCATCCTTCACCGGTGTGGAAAGCAACGGGAAGCTACCACGCCTATAATTCCCTAGTAAAGCTGCAAGCATAGCTTAAAATGCTATGATAGCAGTGAAGGACCTGCCTTCGGGCAGAATTACTATGGATGATTATTATTATATGTATTTGTATTTAATGATGATCCTACTATTACATTATATTATATTATATTATATTATATTATATTATATTATATTATATTATATTATATTATATTATATTATATTATATTATATTATATTATATTATATTATATTATATTATATTATATTATATTATATTATATTATATTATATTATATTATATATATATATATTATATATATTATATTATATTATATTATATTATATTATATTATATTATATTATATTATATTATATTATATTATATTATAATTATATTATATTATATTATACGGCACGCCGTAGCGTAGTGGTTAAGGCACTGCGCTACAAGCCGGAAGGTCGAGGGTTCAAGTCCCGGTGGGGTCAGGATTTTTAAAACTGACCCAAACCTTCTGGCGGCACTATGGCCCTGGGGTCGACTAAGCCTCTAACGGAAATGAGTACCAGACGCTTGTTCTGGGGGTACAGGCGGCCGTCACGCAGGGCTGACAACCCGGCTGACATCAAGTGCCGATTGTCAAGAAAAAGTGGGAGCTTTAACCTCCCACTACCCCAAGGGCCTCCTGAGGCCTGTAGTGGGAATACTTTACTTATATTATATTATAATTATATTATATTATTATTATATTAGGCCTATATTATTATTATATTGTTATTATTATTTTATTATTTTTATTTTATTTTTATTTTATTATTATTATTATTATTATTATTATTATTATTATTATTAAGTAAAAGCGGCATTTTATAAATTATACGTAATTTTAATGAAACTTCCTTCTTGTATTACTGTTATAACATGATATTTTTTAGTTTTTTTAGCTGCATATAGGCCTACACACACATATATAAGCTAACACATATGTCCCACGTGGTACACGGGTACTCCTTAGGGGACTTCCTTAACCAAGCATAATTTAGTTATCCTCATTTACCTACAGATGCCAACGAGTGAGACATGATTAGCACATCGCATTGAAGAGACATCTAGTAGGAAACTAAGTTACTACTTGGGTGGTGAAGGCCTATTAAGAGCCACTAACTTAGGCTCGAGGTTCTTTTGTGAACCCAAAAATCTTCGGACTCAGCTAAAAGTCTCTCCCGGAGAACTTGTCCTTTGTATTTTTCATATAACGGTAAACCGGTGTAATATTTTTTTCAGTAATTTTAGATGTATTTGTATTTAATGCTGATCCTACAACAGTTTGTCTTGGTTAAACCAGTTATTGTACAGTAATTTACATGTAGCCTATACAAGTCAGAAGAAGGATTTGTTTCACAATATTTGGATTTTTAACCTGAATGAAACACTGATTACTTAGGGTTTACAAAGACACTTTTACATTTTCTTAACATGCAATATGTTCTGCTCAGGGATTTGAAATGTAATACAAAAATCTAGTGCACAATCTAGCGATTAAAAATTGTACACCACAATCCCTCCTGCCTCCGAGACTGAAAATTTCACAATTGAATTAGGACTGCAGGATACACACTACTAGATCATAAAAAAATGAAGACATCTTAGAAGAATTACACATGGAACCTTTAGAAAGCAAAATTTCTGATTATAAGTCAAGATGGATGCAACATGTTCATCGAATGGAAGATCACAGAATACCCAAACAAATGTTAAGATATCAACCTGCAGGAAGAAGAAGACCAGGACGTCCACCCAAAAGACTTTTGGATGGTGTTTCTCTTGAGGCCGAAACAGGTCAACAAATAGCCTAAATTCGTGAATGTACTATGATGATGATGATTAATTGAATTTAATTAATTTTACAGTTCAAAATATTCAACGCTGTCGGGTGTCGAACCCATGTCCGGTATAAGTCAGGAAGCACATAGGCTATGCTACTACCTGAGCCAGTGCGTCGAAATCATGAAAATGTATCAATTAATTAAAAATGTATGGATTTATACAATGTAAATATATCTTGAAACTTACCTAAGTTCCGTTCATAATACCTTTGATATTATACTGTATATATGACACTATTGACCCCGGATCACGGATATAAGTTCTATCTGCATCCCTATCTTCAACATTTTCATATGTTTCGGAGTACATGACAAATTACAATTAGTCATCAAACATTTTGAAACATTTAATCGTTGCTACGTTACGAACTATGCAATACAATAACACATTTTAACAATGTTGTTTTTTTAGCGATACTCAACGCCTACTGGTAGCATGTGAAATTAAAGTTCTGCGAACAATAGAAAACATATTATCGCCTCACTATGATGGTTGTCCGTTTATATAAAAGCGGGTGTCACGCGACAATTCTGGACAATGTTTAACATGCGGAATTATTATAGTGCGGTAGTCGGCATCTTTTTTTATGATATATAACAGCTGCGGGCAAACAAAGCGAGCCGCTGGACAACCATCATAGTGAGGCTACAATAGTTTCCGTTGCTTTCCACACCATGGGATTATGATAATGATGATGATGATGATAATGATGCTGATGATGATGGCCAGTTGATGTTCGGGGACCTTTTGGGCCTCAAAACTTCCTGACATTTGTCTTAGAGGTGAGGAAAAACCCCGAAAAAAACATCAGCCAGGAAGCTTGCCCCGACCGGGAATCGAACCCGGATCCGCTGCGTGACAAGGCAGCACGCTATCTCGAGACCACAGTGGTGGACAATTAATAATAATAATAATAATAATAATAATAATAATCAATATCTACAATGGCATAACAGCCCAATGTTGGGTCTTATCCTCTCCTTTGTTAGGACTTACTAGATCAAGTTCATTTATTTCCGCTTATTTCCCTAGAGATGGCATGAATGGTATTCGGTTAATGAGACATGTAGTGGGCAACAAGGTATTACGAAGATGAAGGTCGATAATTTTTGCACGGATGCCTTTTTATTCAGGCTTGCGTTTTTTTATGAGCTTGAAAATCTTCAGACTCGGGACTCCCGGCTGTAAGTCCCTCCCGGAGGACTTGCTCCTTGGTGTGGTAGGTTCCCGTTGCTTTCCACGCTGGTGAAGGATGATTATGATGATGGCCGGATTTATTTCGGGGACCGTTGGGCCCTAGCTTCCTGACATTTGCCTTACAGGTGAGGAAAAACCCCGAAAAAAAGCTCACCCAGCCTGTCCCGACCGGGAATCAAACTCGGGCCCGCTGCGTGACAAGGCAGCACGCTACCTCGAGACCACAACGGTGGACAAAATAGAAATAATTCAACACTGATTTAGGTACCAAAATTTAAACATATAGGCCCAGACCTAATAAAATTAACGTATCCATTAAATCCCACTGGGGCACGCCGTAGCGTAGTGGTTAAGGCACTGAGCTACAAGCCGGAGGGTCGAGGGTTCAAGTCCCGTTGGGGTCAGGATTTTTAAAATGACCCAAACCCTCTGGCGGCACTATGGCCCTGGGGTCGACTCAGCCTCTAACTGAAATGAGTACCAGACGCTTGTTCTGGGGTAAAGGCGGCCGTCACGCAGGGCTGACAACCCGGCTGACATAAAGTGCCGATTGTCTAGAAAAAGTGGGAGCCTTAACCTCCTACTACCCCAAGGGCCTCCTGAGGCCTGTTGTGGGAACACTTTTACTTTTATTAAATCCCACTTTGCGAAACATATAAATTACTTACAAAATTACGAATTCAGAATATCACATCAAAAGGAGCCTTAAAATTTAGCACTGAACGAGCGATACTGAGAAAGAGAGATACACAAAGATTGGAAGCAGTACAAATGAACCTTGTCAGGCCTATAATGGAGTAACGCGTTTGGATCTACATATAAGATGTGAATCTATCAGGCAAAAATTCAATGCAATAAATATAGTGCAGGAAATTACAGAATATCAACAAAATTGACTACAGCAAGTAAGAAGAATGACTAAAGACATAATCCCACGGCAGGCTTTAAACTACAAACCGAGGGATAAACGAGACATTGGACAACCACTGACAAGATGGAGACTGCATTCTCATCTGGAAGAAACAGAACTAGCTAATAAAAAGCCTAAACCTTAACTGTTCATGATGATGATGAAAATTTATATTATCATAAGTAATGCCACGAGTGATTTCCAAATTATCGATAAATTCACGACTCACGAAGTGAGGAGTGAATTTATCTAGAGAATTTGGAAATCAAGAGTGGCATTTGTTAGGACTATTTAACGAATAAAATTAAGCTGTTTACTCACAAATAATTATTTAAATATAGTTATTTTAACATATTTATATATTTAATGTAAACGGCGATGTTTGAAAACAAATGAGAAACGATAGTTACGCTTCATCTGCTTCTTTTGTTTATCACTGCAACCAGATCATACTATTTATATGCTATTTATTGCCAAAGAAACGCAATATTGTAAGAATGCTCTCTAGTGGAGAAAAAATGAAACACATCAAACTGTATATTAATTCATTTCTGATGTCGTATGATGTAAATATGACAATTATATTTTTCTGGATTGTTACCTGGGAAAAAATACATTTAAGAAAGTGCAAACAGTGGTTTCTTTTTTTGGTGGTATAATCAATTGCTACAAATGTTTTTATATTAACTCCCGCATGCGGTATGTGTTGACATTCATGCACTATATATACAATCTGGTAGCCGTATTTCTCATAGGCTCAGTCACTGCAAAATAATGGTCAGACCTGTTCAGAATATTAAAAAGGAGGAGCCTTCTTTAATATGGTAATTATAACACTGATAAATATTTCGTGAAACATGACTCTGATTGGTTGTAAAACAGAAATCATTGAAACGTGATTGGCCATTGAGTCCCATTTGGGGCATGAGGTAAATAGTCTATGTAAGTTATATGGGAGAATTTTAAAAATAAAGAATTACGATTTTAATAGATTAATTACGCATGTTATATTCTTACGCACGTCCACCGCTGTGGTCTCGGGGTAGCGTGCTGCCTTGTCACGCAGCGGTCCCGGGTTCGATCCCCGGTCGGGGCAGTTTTTCTGGGTGAGGTTTTTATCGGGTTTTTTTCTTACCTGTAAGACAAATGTCAGGAAAACTTTAAGGCCCAAACGGTCCCCGAAAGCATATGGCCATCGCAATCATCATCTTTCATATTCATCTTAGGTTAAGCTTAGGGTTAGGGACTCTCCTGGCGCACCATTATCATCATCACCCATTATATCATCGGCGCAACGTAACCCCGCCTTCCATGCGCCCCAACCTCAGAAGTGGGTTACAAGTACGCCATGCCAGGAGAGAAACCAGGAATGTCGAAAGACAAACCTGGAGCATTTGAATATATATATATATATATATATATATATATATATATATATATATATTCTTACGCATGCGCAATGCCGAATATTTCGGGATTTCTATTGTATTAAAATGGCTGCTATATGTATTTTTTAAAACATTGGAAATTATACCATTTAAAAAGCGTACAGAAACAAATTATTTCGAAATTTTGTCAAAAGGTTTAGTGAAAAATATCCTACATATGCCGTTAAGAATGTAGTAAAAATAACAGCAGAATTTACAGGTGAATCAGCAAAGAGCATATATTCTCCTCTTAATGAAATTGCAAATAAAGGATATCTATCAACATCATAGAAAAAGCGTAAACGTCTGATTAGGTAGACCCACATACATTTTTTATCATGAATAAATAAGAGATGGAAGTTCATAATTATTCGTACATCTTACCTTAAAATAAAATAAGTTAAAATACCTTCTTAGGTAAAATCCGTCATCCTCAACTTTTAAAATATGTTATCTTTATGTCTGTAGGCCTTTCAGGACAGGCATAAAGATAACATATTTTAAAAGTTGAGGACGACGGATTTTAGCTAAGAAGGTATTTTAACTTATTTTATTTTATGACTCTCCAACCTCAACGGTTTTAACAATGAATTTTATTAGTATTGACATCTTACCTTGTATCCAGTGTTATTTCCCATAAACGGCATTTCCATACACAATTTGGTCATATGGCGGGTAAACGTAGCACCACGATTCCCACAATAGATGGAGTCTGCGGAGTAATAGGCCAATCTTAGGCAAGTTTGTTTACAGTACAACTGTTAGTTTTCCAGAAATGACCAATGATGAATTCACTAACTGGTTATATTAATACTCTTGTACCGGTTCAGTTGCAATGTGACTAAAATCGCTTGAAAACCTCTAGCCATTTTGATGATTGTTATGTTTAATCACCAAATCATGTGTTTCATGTTTTAGTAATGTTTCCTGCGACTATTTTCAATTTTCATGCATATTTTTAAATGCTGAACAAGCAAGTTTCAATTGTTCAACAGCAAACTAAGCCAGCCATAGAAAACAAGGGCGTATGTACGTTTATACTGAGTGTTTCAAAAGTTTAACTAAACATTAAACACATTAAAATATATATACAGTCAATATGCCCATTTCACCAATAAATATTTAAAATGGTCAACTAGTTTCTACAGCCAAGCTGTCATTCTCAAGACCAGATATTGACTGAGTCTTGAGAATGACAGCTTGGCTGTAGAAACTAGTTGACCATTTTAAATATTTATTGGTGAAATGGGCATATTGACTGTATATATATTTTAATATTGTATCACCGAGAAGATCAATTGTGTACTAAATTAAACACATTAGTTTTCGTATTTCAGCTCATTTATGTCAAGAAGATTGGGATAAGTAGATTCCCGGGAAACGCCGAGTAATCAGCACGGGGTATCTAAAAAATATAAACTTACAATTATTTTTCCTTCTGCTTATTCAATTAAACATAAAAGCACATTAATTTTAATTTGTTTCGGCGTAACAGCGCACGCCGGGAAGTAGCTAATTATTGATAAATTAAATGCAATTGTCATAGATTTTCTTGGAATTATTAACTAATAGTCAACTAGCAACAAATGATATATTGTAACTGGCTAATTTACGGAACAGATAGGCGAATGGGGAAGACAACATAACGATGAGCTACATGATAAGAGCAATTAAATCTGTTTTACTGCGATGAACAGGACTTGTTGCACACATGGAGACTCCTTGTAGGAAACCAGAGAGAAATCGCCCAATAGATAGGCTAAGAATGAGATGGGACAATAACATTAACCATTCTTTGAGGGAAGTAGATTATACAAGAAATAACTGGAAAACGTGAGCTCAGAACAGGGATTATTTCGAGAACTTATGTCCGCGCGGCCATGAACATACGGGTTCGATAGTGGCAGTGAATTAGTTTTTTTTTTGTATGATAGTGCGTTTTGTCGTACTTACAACAGTGGCGACTGTGATTGAAAGTTCAACTTCCTACATTTCGGGATTGCCAACCTAAATAACGATACGGTAATATTACATTTACACGCACGTGCGGGAAGGAAAACCACTCTCCTCTATGTGTACTACATACAATGTATATACGAAAAATATCCAAAAGGTAGTGTTAATATACATTATATGAAACAAATCACTGCATTTTAAATGAACTGAACTTTATTTAAAACAATATAAAACAATAAATACATACTTGCCGCCATTTTATCAATAGTAATGGTCCCACGGCCTCCTGTGCTTTCAACTAATAAACGTTGCCCACACTGTAACGTTACTCAACTGTTTATGATGAACGTACATATTTCCAACAAATATGTTATTATTTTACTACTATTTATTATTTTGAAAACACCATCGCGCAAAAAATAATGTACAACGCACGTATGTGAAGTGTTTTACAGAATCTCGGAAATTAAAAACCTCACTATAGCTCGGTTTTTAAACATTTTCCTCGATTCTATAAATACCACTTCCCAACCTTGCATCGTAATATACTGTTGTGCTATACAAGTACGCTAAAGTGTATTTCTGGTGCTTGTTACATTTTTTGTAATACGTACGGTAGGCGGCCTACTGTGTTGTATTGAGAAACATACAAAGGTAACATAAAGTGATCCCGCTACAGGCCCTTGAAGTAGTAGGATGTTAAGGCTCCAGTTTTTCTAGACAATCGGCACTTGATGTCAGTCCTGCGTGACGGCCGCCTTTACCCCAGAACAAGCTTCTGGTACTCATTTCCATTAGAGGCTGAGTCGACTCCTGGGTCATGGTGCCACCAGGAGGTATGGTTCAGTTTAAAAATTCTGACCAGACTGGGACTCGAACACTCAATCTTTCGGTTTTTAGCGTATTGCCTTAACCATCTAAGCTATGGTGTGCTCCCTACTGAGAAACATAAGCTTATTGAATTCTATATATTAACTAGAAGTCCCAGGCACGCGTTGCTGTGGCTAAGGTATACGTTAAACATGTAATTAAGTTGCTGTCTTTCAGCCAGATTACTTAATACTAATACTTACACACGAAATTAATAATATTGAAAATAAAATAAACACTGAACACACTTAAATTATGAAATAATCAATATTTGTAATGCAATTGAAATTCATGGTTGCAACAAAAAACACAGCCATCTGGATCTCTCTTTGTTAAATAATAAACCAATTACCTTACCAAATTACCTTACACCGCCATCTGTTAGAATCATATGGAAGTCACAGATAATTATAACTCTTTGTTAAATAATAAACAAATAATTAGCAATAAAAGTGATGCGATTATAAATTTAGTTATAAACTACCCTAAGTCTTAAGTTGGATCAAACTGCACACAGTGTGCAAAATTTTATTAAAATCTGTTTAGTAGATTAGGATTCCATCGCGGACAAACAACGTGACACGAAATTTTTATATATTAAGATTATTCTGCATTTCTTTCTGGTATTAGTTCTCAAAACCGGATGCGGATCGTCAACACGCAGTTCTAACACTTGCATTTGAAGAGGATGTGTTGAGACAGTTCGATAAGGACATGTCCGTCAGCACTCGTCAAACGCCGCAAGAGTTGGACACACGTGCGTGGAATGTTTTCCATGAACTACAGTTACATCCATTCCTGTAGCCGTTCGTAGAATCAGATAATGGTGTTCCCAATTAAAAATATATACGTAACATGTCACAACGTTTATCGTCAATATTCTAGATATATTAACGTTTTAAGCTTTATTTACAGTATTATATATATGCATTCTCCTCAGGGCTCCTCATCTAGGGGATATGTGGATGGCGAGCACAAGGTGCCCAAGCTGTGCAAAACATTTCTTCCACTTACTTGTGTTTTGCACTCTTTTAACTTTACTATCTAACCTCTCTTCGTTAACTCTTGTTTTTTCGACCCGATGCTATTAGGGCATCCGAGGGCTAGGGAGTCCTTCCTTTCTTCCATTTCTTCTTTCCTTTATTTTCTTTTCTTCTCCAGAAAAGCCTGACCAGAGGCTATAAGATGGCAGCCCCATCACTAGTCTTGCCTTCCTTTGGCCAGCAACCAATCGATGGGACTATTATTATGCTTTCAAGCCTTATACGAGAATTTCCCATAAGGAAAAATTCTCTATAGTATCGTAACAGGCCTTGGCCTAATACTTGGAAGGAAGAAGAAGAAGATATATATTCATTAAAATAAAAAACCAAAAATATTAAATTAGATTGATTTATATAATGATAATATAATATATAAAAAATAATGTTTGTTTGTACTTTATGCGCGGTCATACCGTTGATCCGATTGTGATGAGACTTATTGTAAAATGTTCAGGAGATTCCCGGGATGAACGTAGGCTATAAGAGAGCTGTGATATTCAACTCCTACACACGGGTGATAAATCAAGCTATGCTAAACATCTCATTAACACAGGTCATCGAATGAACACAATAGAAAACACTCTCACGATAATCCACCGAGAAAACATTCCAGCTAGGATAAATATATTTGAAGACCTCGAAATTATAAAGGAAACAAACAACACCTCACTTCTCAATGAGAACGCACCCCAGTCAAACTCATTATACGAGATCGTCAAAAACAAGTCAGTTGCTGCTACAAACAGTTGGAGTATACATCACCGTACACAACAACAACAAGTAACGGAAACTCAACCTGCAGAAGATTGAAGATAACTTCCGAAAGCTCTCCAGTTAATTTTATATACAATATTTTAACAAAGTTGAGGACGACGGCACCTACCAACAGGTACAATTTAATTTTTAACTTTCATCATATGACTTCGCCTCAACGCAATTTGATATGAATTTTACTAGTATTAACTCCTACGCTCTTAAAAATCGCCCTATGTGGTGGAAAACGTTAAAAAAAAGTAGCTCTTTGGACGCTTAAATGGCTTACGCTGCCTACACCATAACAAATACACAAAATTAATGTACACAGAATTGAATATCTCCAAAAGCTCTACATAAAAGTCCGCGACAGTATGTGTTTATCTCTTACGGATAACTCGTTTTTGTCTTTCATTGATGCTAAAAGATCGAGACAAGTACGTAGATTCCTGTGCAAGCATAACAGCACATGGCGGGTATTCTTTTACGAATAACTCGCAATAACGAATTTTATCTTTTAGCTCATTTATACCAAGAAGATCGAGATAAGTAGATTCCCGAGCAACACCGGGTAATCAGCACGGGAATCTTAAAATAATTACGATATACATTTATAATTATTTTTCATTCTACTTATTCAACTAATCATAAGAATTACATTAATTTTCGTCTTTCAGCTCATTATTTTCAAGAAGATCGGGATGAGTAGATTCCTGGACAATGCCTGTTAAACAGCACGGGGTATCTAAAAACAATTACGATATGAATGTTTCGTCTCACTTACTTAACTAAACATAAAACACATTAATTTTCGTATTTCAGCTCATTTATGTCAAGAAGATCGGGATAAGTAGATTCCCTGACAACGTTGGATAATCAGCATGGGGTATCTAAAAAATATAAATTTATAATTAATTTTCCTTTTACTTATTCAACTAAACATAAAAGCACATTAATGTTCATTTATGTAGACGTAGCAGCGCACGCCGGGTATTAGTTAGTAGGAGATATAGGAGATCTGGTTTTAGTAGATGGACATGGAAAATTAAAAGTATGTGACGAATATGTATATTTGTGATAAAAATTAATGCAGATGGAAGTCATGAGGTCGAAATTGATGAGATGATCAATTATTTGAAGAGAAAAAATTTCGCCCAGACTGATACTCGAACCTAGGACCTTCGGCTTTCCCGACCAAAGGTCCTGGGTTCGAGTCTGTCTGGGCGAATTTTTTTTTCTCTTCAAATATAATTTATCCTTCAGTGAGTAGTGTTAAAATTGATATTTAAAAACTAAATACTCTTTTATGGGAATGTCCCGCGCCGTACCGAGTGGTTAAGGCAGGAAGCCTTGACGCAGAGCTACGGGACTAGCGCTGGTTCGGGTCTCCATGTGGGAAGAAATTTTCTCATGATATTTCAACCAGTATGGGACCCGTGCCCACCTAGCATCGTGAGGCATTTGGGTAGCTACAATAAGAAGCGGCTCCAGGTTGAGAAAATCAGCTATAACGGCTGGGGGACTCGAGATGCTGACCACATGTCACGCCTACACTGGCTGATCATCTTCCTCTGTGACTGA
Organism: Diploptera punctata; assembly: GCA_030220185.1. Taxonomy (NCBI): domain Eukaryota; kingdom Metazoa; phylum Arthropoda; class Insecta; order Blattodea; family Blaberidae; genus Diploptera; species Diploptera punctata. The sequence goes on along the minus strand of JASPKZ010005287.1, from coordinate 158,275 downwards.
CATATGTGGATGAGATGCCAGCAGCCGGCTGGTAGGCTAAGGGCCTTCTAGGCCTGTCGCGCCAGGAGTTTTTTTTTGTAGGAATAGAATATATGTTCTAAAAAATGCACTAAAGGAGTGCAATGACATTCGGTGCAGAAACATGGGAATTAATAGTATATTACGATGCGAGGTTGGGAAGTGGTTTTTACAGAATCGAGGAAAATGTTTAAAATCCGAGCGACAGCGAGGTTTTTAATTTCCGTGATTCTGTAAAACGCTTCACAAACGTGCGTTTTACATTATTTTTTGAGCGATGGTGTTTTCAAAATAATAAATAATAGTAAAATAATATCTTTGTTGGAAATATCTGCGTTCATTATAAACAATTGACTAACGTTAACAGTGTGGACAATGTTTTAGTTGAAACAACAGGAGGCCTTGAGGTTAATTATTGATAATATGACCGCATGTACGTATTTATTGTTTTATATTGTTTCAAATAAAGTTCAGTTCATTTAAAATGCAGTGATTTGTTTCATATAATCTATATTAACACTACCTTTTGGATATTTTTGTGTATACTTGCATACATAGAGGGCAGTGGTTTTACTTCCCGCACGTGGTTGTAAATGTAATATAACATTATAGTTATTTAGGTTGGCAATCCCGAAATATAGGAAGTTCAACTTTCAATGAAGGTCGCCATTGCTGTAAGTACGATAAAACGCACTATCGCGCAAGAAATGTATTTAATTTCTTCAGAAATTTAGTATATTATATGGATGCGAAACATGGACTCTTACTTTAAGGGAGGAAAGAAGATTACGAGTATTTGAGAATAAAGTTCTTAGGAAAATTTTTGAAAGAGAGATGAACAGACAGGTGAATGGAGAAGACTACATAACAATGAACTACATGGTCCTTTATAGGAAGCCAGATATAATAAGAACAGTTAAGTCTCGTAGACTGCGATGGGCAGGTCATGTTGCACGTATGGGGAATGAAAGACGTGCATGGAAACTTCTTGTAGGAAAGCCAGAAGGAAATCGCCCAGTTGGTAGACCAAGAATGAGGTGGGAGAACAACATTAACTATGATTTGTGGGAAGTAGATTATACAGGGAATGATTGGAAAGCATTAGCTCAGGATAGGGATGTATGGAGAGCTTATGTCCGTGCGGCCATCAACTTACGGGTCCGATAGTGCCAGTAAGTAAGTATTTAGTTTTGGAGGCGTTCAGTTGGAATTTATAGCAGAGAAAATAAAAAAAAAACAATGTAATTAAATGAAAGTTGAATATTCAAACTCTGATTGTTGATTTCATGAAAAAAATTGGTATGGCCATATAAAAAGAATGGCGAAAAGGCAGATTTCGAAGAAGAATAATAGAATACGTGCCACTTGGTAGAAGAAAAATAAGAAGACCAAAATAGCGTGGATTCATGGTGTTTTGAGCAGAAAAAAATGTGAAACCTGCTAAATGATAATATATAATTAGATCAACAAAGCCCAACTAAACTTAAACTTTCTAATTGTTATACATGTAAAGTCCATCGTGAAAATACTTTTGATAAAATTTGGAATGTCCATTATAGAATTTCTGCCCCACAGTCAATCCTCTATAATAATTAGTCTAAAAAAATCTGAAAGTTCCCATTTAAATTCATTTATGTAAGTTCATCTGGCAGTCTTAATTTTGAGCAAACTTATCACTTTCTCACTAAAATTTGAAATGTTAATAAATGAAATTCTTCTCCGCCAATAGCATTACTAAAGCACATTCTATCTGTTCTGGCTGTCCAATTGCTGAGCTATATTCGTAATGCCCAAGAATGCGGCACCCCATAGCATAGTTGGTTAAGACAGTATGCTACAAGTCGAAAGGGTGGGCATTCGAGTCCCGGTGGGTCAGGATTTTTAAACTGGATTAATCTTTCTAACAGCACTGGGGTCTTGGAATCTTTTCAGCTCTAACTGAAATGAGTGCTAGAAGCTAATTCTGGGGGTAAAGGCGGCCGTCACGTTAGGGTGATTTCGTCGCTGACACCTCGTTCCGAAGATGGGAGCCTCAACCTCTTATTACCCCCAAGGATCTCCTAAGGTCTGTTGTAGAATCAGATTATATTTTTACTTATGTTTTGAAAATATTTTGGATATGATATTTTGAAGATTGTGTACATTTTTTATTTACTACGCCAAATGAATATAACCTTACATCAGAGTGAGTCCACAGATTTTCTCCAGTAAATAAATAAATTTAATTAAGCGTAAATAGGTTTATTTATTGGTACTATCGATTCTCTCTTTCTACGACAGATGAGTTAAGCAAATATGCTAAAACTAAAATATATAAATCAGTAATCAAGCAACTTTGTACATATACAGCAGAAACTAGACCAGGAACAAGTGATACTCGACGCCTACTGGAAACGTGTGAAATGGAAGTTCTGAGAACAACAGAAAAATAACATTAAGAGATCACATTAGAAGTGATAAGATAAGAGAAAATTTACAATAGAACAAATTTCAAACTGGATAAACAAAAGAAGGAAAGAATAGAATGAATATATAAATAGAATGTTAAACGACAGAAAAGTTAAAATAGCTCGGGATAAATTCCCAACTGGTTAAAAGAAATATTGGATGCTCAAAAAAAAATTAAAAATACAATTGAGGCAATTCATTGAAGAGTAACAGACACCTCATCTACGATGGATGGAAGAAGAAGAAGAGGAAGAGTTAATAAATTATCCCTGTATTTTCTAGATAGACTGCGATGGGCAGGACATGTTGCACGTATGGGGAATGAAAGACTTGCATGGAAGCTTCTTGTAGGAAAGCCAGAGGGAACACGCCCAGTTGATAGACCAAGAATGAGGTGGGAGAATAACATTAACTATGATTTGAGGGAAGTAGATTATACAGGGAATGATTGGAAAGGATTAGCTCAGGATAGGGAAGTATGGGGAGCTTATGTCCGCGCGGCCATGAACCTACGGGTTCGATAGTGCCAGTAAGTAAGTATTTTGTAAATAGTTAGCATTTAAAAGTAATAATACGTAAACGCAATTTAAAAATATATCAAGAGGACATTTCTAATGAATCCTTTATTCCTTTGTGAAACGAGCTAAGTTAGAATTGCCGAAAGGATTGAAGATTATTGCCTTTATCGAATTCCGTGGAAGACAAAGTGAGGAATAAGTTGTAACAATGCAGAACGGAAGCAAAGTGGAGATGAGTAAAGGAGGAAACTTATTTACATCGGGGGAAATTAATTAATAGGCGTGTGTAGTGGTAGCGACAGCAGGTATGCAGTAGCAGCTTTGAAACAGAGCCCACGTGACCCAGGGCGCATCTTTCTCCTTTTAATTGATTTTGACGTCTTTTAAATGACCTTCAGGCATTCTACTTCATTTTTCTTTCCTCGTTGATCTATAATTTACAAATGTGAACATCTACATTCCCGATTCCGATTGAGGGTCTTTCCACTTTTCAGCGGTTGCCCTTTTACCAGCCGGCTGCTGGCCCTTCACATCCACATGTGTCAATCACAGAGGTAGATGATCAACAGCCAGTGTAGGGGTGACATGTGGTTAGCATGTCGAGTCCCCCAGCCGTTATAGCTGGTTCCTCAACTTGGAGCCGCTACTTATTGTAGCTACCCAATTGTCTCACGATGCTGGGTGGGCACCGGTCCCATACTGGCCGAAATACCATGAGAAAATTTCTTCCCCCATGGAGACTCGAACCAGCGCAAGTCCCGTAGCTCTGCGCCAAGGCTTCCTACCTTAACCGCTCGGCTACGGCGTGGGACCTACATTCCCCGAAACCTTTAAAAACAGCATCATTTTTCTTCAATATATCTCAGAGTGCAAGTAATATAAATGCTCAGATTTAAACTATGAATTATTATAACATTATTATTATTAATTATTATTATTATTATTATTATTATTATCTGTGTATTGAGGTCTAAATCTTAGTATCATTCCTAAAGGCAATCATTACAAAACCTCCTTTGGCATTCTTTCATCTTCCATACATGTTTTAATCGTCTACATTTCACATTCTCTTTATTGATTTTTGCCTAATCTTTTTGTATTACTTTTTTTTTTTTTTCCAGATCTAGAGTATCAGGCTGTTTTCAAGTCAAGCGTATTAGGCTGGACATCGAAAGTAATTAATTTCTAGTATTGATAATTATATTAAAATTAAATGTAAATGTAATCAAAATGACTTAAAAGGGAACTTTTAACCATTGCATGTACAAAGGCCGTGTTGAAAAAATGATCTGCCTTTTTAACTCCAAGGCACTAAAATCCAGCGCGAAATCTCTCATTTGAGCTAAAGGGAAGTAATACAACTCTTGTATTGGTACATTGGATAACCGTTATTACCTGTCGTCCGCGCCTTGTCCCGCCCCACAACATTCCGCTCTTACTCATGCCGGGACTTTCATGTGCACCGTATAGTGAGTTCCCATTGTTGGATTCAGCCTTCGAATTCTGTGCTTTGTGGTTAAAAACGCAGCTAATTTTTTGTACACGGTCTTGGTACATCACAAAGTTCCTCTGGGAGAAATATCAAGGTAGGTTTCGGTATATAATTTTTAGCAGTTTTTTGTCAGATAAATTTGTTAAAAATGAACGGAAAAAAGGAATAGCTATACAGAAGTTTTATTCATTTGTCATCTTAATAATAATGGTGATGATTGGCCTCATTTTTACATAGCATAGCATGTTTACATTGCATAGCCGACGAGAGTGGATCAGTGTTATTTAATAATACACTATCTAATACCCGACGTGCGCTGCTGCGCCTAAAAAAATGAAAATTAATGTGTTTTTATGTTTAGTTAAATACGTAAATTGAAAAATAATTATAAATTTATAATTTTTTTAGATATCCCGTGCTGATTACCTGGCGTTGCCCGGGAATCTACTTATTCCGATCTTCTTGACGTAAATAAGCTGAAATACGAAAATGAATGTGTTTTATGTTTAGTTAAATCCATCCATAGTAATTCTGCCCGAAGACAGGTCCTTCACTGCAATCATAGCATTTTCATGCTATGCTTGCAGCTTTACTAGGGAATTGTAGGTGTGGTAGCTTCCCGTTGCTATCCACACCGGTGAAGGGTGATGACGATAAGGATGATTTTGATGGTCATATGATTTCGGGGACCGTTTGGGCCTCAAAGTTTTCCTGACATTTGTCTTACAGGTGAGGAAAAACCCCGATAAAAACCTCACCCAGAAAAACTGCCCCGACCGGGGATCGAACCCGGGCCCTCTGCGTGACAAGGCAGCACGCTACCTCGAGACCACAGCGGTGGACGTTTAGTTAAATAAGTGACAGAAAAAAATGTATATCATAATTATTTTTAGATACCTCGTGCTGTTTACCCCGCGTTATCCGGAAACTACTCATCCCGATCTTCTTGGCATAAATGAGCTGAAAGACAAAAATTAACGTACTTCTTATGATTAGTTGAATAAGTATAAATGAAAAATAATCATAAATGTATATCGTAATTATTTTAAGATTCCCGTGCTGATTATCCGGTGTTGCCCGGGAATCTATTTATCTCGATCTTCTTGGCATAAATGGCTAAAAGACAAAATTCGTTATTGTGAGTTATCCGTAAAAGAATACCCATCATGTGCTGCTATGCTTGCATAGGAATCTACGTACTTGTCTAGATCTTCTTGGCATCAATGAAAGACAAAAATGGTTATTGTGAGTTATCCAACATTTTACAATACTGTTATTTTAACACAGTTTCAATAATGGATCATATTAAAATATTATAATGATATTGTGAAAAGAAAAATTTCGATTCCTGGTTCAGACATTAATTTTTCTTTTCACAATATTATATTGTGAGTTATCTGTAATAGATAAACATATGCTGTCGCGGACTTTTTTTGTAGATCTTTTTGAGATATTCTATTCTGTGTAAGTCATTTAAGCGTCCAAAGAGCTACTTTTTTTAACGTTTTCCACTATAACGGGCGATTTTTATGGATGTAGGAGTTGAGTAGCACAACTCTCTTATAGCCTATGTTCATCCCGGGAATCTCCTGAACATTTTGCAAAAAGCCCCAACACAATCGGATCAACGGTATGGCGCGCATAAAGTACAAACAAACAAACATACATTGTTTTTTATATATTAGATGTTGTACACACCTGTAATGTTAATTTCTTCTCGCGTAGCATTAATATCATATTTATTTCAATATTTGCTGAAACCTAAAATGTATAAAAAATAATTTCTCGACTTCTATTGCTGAAAAATCATCAGCATATAAATAATTCTGTACATTTTTTCTCATAAAAATACAGTATATACCGGTACCTACAAAGAATTGCAATATATTAAAAACATGACAAAAGCTTACGGTTTCAATAAACAAATCATAGATAAACTTGTAAAAAGCAAAGAAGAAAAAATGACATATATAATATAACAAAAATTGAAAAATAATCTGTCCACAATAAAACATGGATAACATGCACAGGCAGTGAAATCACAAAATTAGCTAGAACTTCAAAAAAACATAAACACAGCTTTCAAACTCAAAGCAAATTAAACAACATGATATATAATGGCATACAAGAACAACGAATTTAATAATAAGGGAGATTATAGGCTGACCTGTAAAGGATTGCAATAAGTTTTATATATGCAGGACAAATATAAATTTTAACACAAAAAAAAGATACAAGGACCACCTTAAAGGTTTTATGTACACGTGTGGTAAATCAAGCTATGCCAAACATATCATTAACGCTGGTCACCAAATAGACGCAATACAGAGTGAATCAGAAATATGGCTATACGTTTGATCGCATGTTGTGACGAAAATAATATTATTAAAGGAAATATGATGTTATAATGGAAAGGGAATCCTTAAAATTACAAAAATAAAACAAAACAAATCACTGCTCACGTCCAGCTTGGCGGATTGATTTTTGTGGGCTAGCGTCGAACGCCTGCACAATTCTCTTCGTTGTTTCTGCATTCGTGCTAATGCGAGGCCTTCCAGGAGGTTTGATTTTCCAGCAGTCGTTTTCCCCACTTCCCCACAGTCGACGGCTGCAGTGCTACGTTAAACTCACGTCTTGCGGCCTCACTATCATTAGCATACGTTATTGCCCATGCAGCAATTGTAATTTACTGTTGCATATTCAACGCCATTTTGACTAATGACGTAAGTTCTAGACTGTTTTGTTTTATTTCATTATTGTAATTTGAATAATTGCCTTTCCAACGGTAATTTCGTATTTCCTGTAATGGTAATATTTTCATCACACAACGCGATCAAACGTATAGCCATATTTATGATTCACCCCGTATAAAGCACTCTAACGATAGTTCACAAAGAAAAATTTCCAGCAAAGATATATTGGAAGACCTTGAAATTATCGAAGAAATGAACGCCTTACTACTCAATGACAACACCCCCAATCGTAAACCCATTATACGACATTGTTAAAAACAGTTGCTACTAACGACACTTCAAGTCTAAAACGTCGTAAACAACTACTAGTAGCAGACACTCATGCGACTGATGATGGAAGTTAACTTCCGACAGGCCTCCAGATAATATTTTAAATACAATATTTTTAACACAGTTGACGACGGCACATGCCAACATGTATATGTTTTAATTTTTATCTTAGGCTATGATTATTCACATCAACGGAATTTGATGTGAATTTCATTAGTATTGAAGGGAGAGGTTGTTGCATGCCGTAGCGTATTTGGTTAAAGAAATACGCTACAAACAGAAAAGTCGATGGTTCGAGTCCCGGTGGGGGTCAGGATTTTTAAACTGACCCAAATCTTCTGGTAGCACCATGGCCTTGAGGTCGACCCATCCTCTAACAGAAATGAGTACCAGACGCTTGTTCTGGAGCTAAAGGTGGCCGTTACCAGGACTGACAATCTAGCTGATATCTAGAACCGACTGTCTAGAAACTGTGTGAGCCTTAACCTCCTATTACCCCAAGAGTTTTCTATAGCCTGTAGTGGGATTAATTTATCTTTTACAATGGAGAGGTTAAACTAAGGTAATGAGAGATAATCGAGTCTATTCTTCTTTTGTGGTTAGTCTCCTGAACACCCAAAGGAGAAGTTAGTATTTTTATATATTGAAAAGCTTTAACAGCTCAGGCCATGAGACGCCATTGCTCGATGCTGAAGAAACTTACCCTGAAATGATGATCTGTTGGCTTGGTATTTTACTCCAAAAAAAAATTATCAGACATTTTGAATCCAGAAACTTGAGAAGAATAACATTTTCTAGAAGAGATAAAAAGAAGAATAAAATCTTTGGTTGAAATTGAGGAATAAAAGAAGAAAAAGAATAAGAAAAGCGGATAATAGCAGGAGTTTCTTATTGATCCCTGACGTAATAAATATTAAACGTCCCTGAAGAAATGCGCAACTTTTATTTATACCTAATCCCCTCGGAAAGTTTGCGACAGTTTTAAGGTTATGTTTGCTGTTGAATGCTTTTCTTCCCTTTGTTGGCAGATTGCCAGGGTTGTCCCTCTCTACAGCCATAGCATTTTGATCCTTGTGAAAATTTAATTCATATTGTTATATTCGGTGTCCTGGCATTACTGCATTTCAAATTAACTAACACAGGGTGTCAAGAAAAGTAGTGTTTGTGCTGAAGGAAGGTTCTTCATTTTTTCGTTATTTTTTTTAGAAAAAATTCCACTAATATGAATTCCTAGAAGTAATTATCCAACTTTATTCTCCTAATATATTTTCGTAAAATACATTATTTCATTGTTGTATGAAATGTTCAAATATTGGTTATATAAGCATTGCTTTAACATTGCTATTTGATGTCAGTTTAATTTTTATGTACACCCTTAGACAAAGAAAAATTAGTCATCTCTTGATTCTATCAACCGATCGGGGAACTTCGTGAGCACTCGTTGAAGCCTTATTCACATTAACACGTTTTCAGTAATTGTACTGTGTTGTTTGCTAGTTAACGCAGTGCACACTCAAGTAACATAAAAGAGAGAGCTTGCCTTTGTGTGCTTCCGTGGTCGAGAGGTTTAACACACAACATCTGCGTTCGTAACCTCACGGGTTCGATTCCCGTTCTACTTTTTTTTTTTTTTACTGAATGTTAGGATAGCATTTCGCCTGTAATATAGTTTCATATTTAATTTTATATTTGAGTTTTATGGCTTTAATGCACACACAAAACACATAAATGAAAACCTTCTAATAATTAAATGAAGAAAGAAAATAATATCTTCTAAAATGAAAATTTAACAAAATTAATATTGGGTGTATGAACCCTCAGCATCTATTACCGCCCTCAATCAAATTTCTACAGTCACGTGGACTTTCGGCTAGAGCATCTCAGACGTCCTGAATTTGTGCCCATAAGCCATCTTTCGTCTTTCCTGCATCTGCAGGACAATTAGAGTTCATTATAAACAAACTTGTTAGAGGCTGTTGCTTTTGCGCAGAACGTGTGCGCATCAGTCTATTAAAATCAATACATTGACATCACCTAGAACAAACCATGAATGTGGTAAAATAATTGTTACAGTAACGACATTAACATTGATTTAGTTCAATTGTCAAAATAATATGTATTTAATTCATGAAACATTTTAATACAAATACCACGAAAAAAAACTACATAATTGAGGACGCGAACCTGCGACCTTCATTAACAGAAACAGTGACTGCATGCTTTACCGCAGACCTAACAGGGCACGTAGGAGTATCTTCACTCAGTTCATGCCAGGGCCTGCGCAATTATGACTAGTTTACTAGGGTGAACCCAGCGCTGTGTCGAGTAGGACTTAGAAGAAATATGCGTTCAAGAGATGGCTCATTTTTTTTTGTCTAAGGGTGTACAAAATCTAGTGTTGCCACATTTCGATTATTGTGACGATATGTTATAAATCATCATATACGCAGTCAGTTCTGCGTGTTAGAAGATTTTTCTTCTGAAAACGACATACGCGAAGGACAGTCACACGAAAACTGTAGAAACTTAAGTTCACAGTATTGAATGTTAGGAGAATTAATTATAAAAAAAGGTGGGTTCAATGCGGGTACTGAAAGAACTATTGGTAGATGTATGATATTTGTACGATGTACAGGAATATGTGGAACAGTAATGGCAGAATGGAATCTAGGAATCATATCTTAGCAATAAGAAATGTCGAATGAAACATCACTCTCGGGGTACATAACTGGCAGCATTATCTTACACCAAGGGAAAGATGGCTAAGTGCATAGAAGAGAATCATTTATTGCAAGGGCTTAGTTTAAATGTGTTCCAAAACTATCCAGTATGTGCTTTCAGTAATATAATAAAACTCTGAGTTTTAAAAGAACTTAAGTTGAGGAGACGGACCTACAAGGTAACTATATTATAGTTTTTAACCGTACATTATATTACTGTGAACTAATACCTCAACGGAAATCCACCATGAATTTTACTAGTATCGAATATGTGTTTTGTTCAATATTTAACCAATATTAAACATTTCAAGTGTAATTAGGCCTACATAACAACTTAACCTCTACATCTCTTCCGAGCTAAGTCCCAGTTGTAATGTAAACAAACCAGATGTATGACTGCATTTTCGTTGGTCGAATAATGGTTTTACCTGTAAGCGTGTAAGAAAATGTAGTTCGCTCTCTTCTTCTTCTTCTTATTATTATTATTATTATTATTATTATTATTATTATTATTATTATTCCTTTCCAGGATTAGGTCAATGCGACCTGTTCCGGTCTCAAGTCCATCGTTCCCTTGGCCTGTCAAAGATATTTTTCCATGTGGTTTGTAGGTGTTGATCTTTTTGGGTAATCTTGTATTATCCGTTCTGTCTAAATATTCTTTCCATTGGTATTTGTGCTGTTCTAGTTAATCGACTATTGAAAATATCTCCAGCTCATTTCTTATTGATTCATTGTATAATCCATCCGTGCGAGTACATTCTTTTACGGATCTTAAAAATTCATTTCAGTGACTTGAATGCGAGATATCTTTTTTTGTAAGTACCCAAGATTCAGATCCATGTAAAATAACAGGAACAGCCATAATTTTATAAAACCTGTGCTGAGTTTCTCTTCGTGTCTTTCGGAGGTTTCTTCTTATGGTTCGCTCTCTAACATCCGAAATAAAGGAAATAAAAGTATGTATTATCTAACACATGTCTATATAAGTTATATGGGAGAATCTTAAAATATATAACTACAATTTTAATAGATTAAATAAATAAACATTTAAGTGTTTAATTTTTACGCATGCGCAATTCAGAATACATTGCAATTTCAATATTTTAAAATGGCTGCTTCTCCTACACAAGCATCAAAAAAGAAAATTTCGAAAAGCGGAGAGAAACAAATTATTTTGAATGTTTTTAAACAGTTTAGTGAAAAAAAACATGTATTGGCAATTGAGGTTGTGGTGAAAATAACAGCAGAATTTACCGGTGATTGAGTAGAGCATATATTCTTCCCGTAATGAAATGTCAAATAAAGGACATCTATCGACATCATGAAATAACCTAAATATATTTTAGGGAGGCCCATATATAATAGGGTGGGCCGAAAAACTCTTTTTTTTTATTTCGAAGTTGTAATAGCGCGGAAAAGATGCGAATTATATAGGCAAAAGAAAAAAATATATATCAAAATCGGTTGACATCTTCCGGTCGTGCAAAGGCTCTAAAGTTTGACAAAATATGAAAAAACATCATTTTTGAGATTATTTCTTGAATTTTTAATTAGTTGTTTTCGTAAAGTAATAGTTCGTAGCGTCTTCAAATAGACCTAAAAATATTGTGTTTTAATTTGGCTTAGATCAGTTGATATCTTCCGGTCGCCCGTAAGCTCCAAAATTTGCAGAATAACAAATGTTATATTTTACGCATTTTTTTTTTGTATTTGATAAATTACTTCCAGAGTATTGATTGTTAGATCCCACAGAGAGACACAAACGTGCTTAGCAAAGATCAGCAATACCTACTTGATATTAATAAAAAATAAATATTTGCAAAAATGAAGTTAATAAGATAATCTACAGAAAGGTCTGTATGAACTTAACAAAATTACAGAAGAATATGGATTAAAGATATGTACAGAAAAGACAAAAATTATGGCATTTCAAGGTGTAGATCCTGTCAGAAGTAAAATTGTACTGGACAATAAAATTTTGGAGCAGGTGAATAATTTTACATATCTAGGATGCAATATCTCATATGAAGAAGAAAAGGATGTAAATGCAAAAATATCTAAATTTTTAAGAATTTTAGGGTTAATAAATTCTATCTTCAAGCCACAGTTAGTCCAAAAGCATTCAAGACTGAAAGTGTATAAAACACTGGCTCTTCCAACTCTTTTGTATGGTAGCGAAGTATGGACGTTGAAACAGAAGGTTATACAGAGACTTAGATCTGCTGAAATGAGATATCTTCGGAGGACTGCAGGATACACACTACTAGATCACAAAAAAAATGAAGACATCTTAGAAGAATTACACATGGAATCTTTAGAAAACAAAATTTCTGATTATAAGTCAAGATGGATGCAACATGTTCATCGGATGGAAAATCACAGAATACCCAAACAAATGTTAAGATATCAACCTGCAGGAAGGAGAAGACCAGGACGTCCACTCAAAAGACTTCTGGATGGTGTTTCTCTTGGGTCCGAAACAGGTCAACAAATGGCCTAAATTCGTGAATGTACTATGATGATGATGAAGTTTTTTTCATATTTTGCCAAATTTCAGAGCCTTTGCGCGACCGGAAGATGTCAACCGATTTGATTTTTTTTTCTTTTTTAACTACATAATTCACAACTTTTCCGCGCTATTATAACTTCGAAATAAAAAAATGAGTTTTTTCGGCCCACCCTAATATATAATGATTTGTCATATATAAATAAGAAATGGAAATTCATAATTACAGGTACCATCTTATCTTGTATTATTTCATGTAAAATACGATGTTGCATAAGATCAATGTTTCTATTGGTGACAGTCCCGTACACAATTCAGTCATATGGCGAGTAAAAGTAGCACCACAGTTCCCCAATAAACGAAACCGGAGTAGTAATATCTTATGCAAGTTTTTTTTAGAGTACTACTGGAACTTAACTCGGAATTGGTATAATAAAAACACTGGTCAACATGCTTTTGTCTCATGAGTTCCAGTAGTTGTACTTAATGCTGCTTTTTATCGTGTTTTCAAATATGTATTCGGATTTTCTCCATCACCCACAGTTGTTTTATTTCAATTTCAATTAATGGATTTAAATAATTATTTTTTTAATAAATGTTTTTTAATCCATTTGTCCATTGTAAAATAAAACGGGACACTTTCATCGGGAATTTCAGCTATGAAAAAGAGATATCAAGGCAAATGGAATCCTAATATGCTGGCCGATTATTGTTGGACCATCAAAAGGGATGCTCCACAGTCGAAATATAGTAGAAAATCGTAATTTCTTACTTTCTAGGCGAGTCCGAATGTTCGAATACTGTTTAGTTACGAATTTAGAAAATATTAAAGTGTTTGAAATTATAAATGCCTGTCTCTCGAAATCCTTGCGTGATGGAGAAAACCCGATATCATATTTTAATTCAGGAGAAAAAAATATTATCAGAATCACATATTTTTCTTTCTGAGACAAAAAAAAAGTTTATTTTTGTTGCTCAGTGCAATTATCTCTACTGAAAATACTCTAACCTATTCTCTTCCTTGCTTCAAAATGTCTTTTATAAGACATAACTTGCTAGGCGTAAAAGAGACTCGGTGTGGCGGTGTTTGTTGATTTGTTGTTAAATCTGGCGCCTGGGTATATCAGTGACCGGTTTGCTGTTTAAACGCGGAGTGTGTATGGAATATGAAACACACATATTGGGGTTACTTGGGGTCACAATGTGTTGGAAAACTTCCCTCTACAATCTTCATAAATACATTATGTGAGTATCTGGCCGCCTGCCCGCTCACTGCCCGCCCATCGATACATTAACCCATGACAATTGTACGGGATTACCGCACTGCAGGCAACCTCTGTTACACAAATATATGAATATGATATCTTAAAATTTACTTAAACCATCAACTTCATCTTAGATTAAAGTTTTTGTGCACAGATCACCATCTCTCCTGACAAACTTTAGTTTTTCCATCATATAGATTTCACGATTGTTACAATGTGGATTTTTTTCGGACGAGATGATCGTGACATAGCCCTAACTATTAAAATGAATACAGGGTCATCGAAAAAGGTTGCAGCAATTTCAAACAACCATAGCTCAGGAACTATTTGAGATATTAAAACGAGTATTTTTTTTTGTTAAATTCACCAACTCAAAAAGTGTTTTTTTTTCTACCTTAAAATGTTTCTATGTGCGCTCAGTTGGTTGCTCTGCAAACATCCCAGCCGATAGTCGATTTCGGGTCTTAAAGTTTCCTGATCGGCCGCGGTGAACTAGTGGTTATGCTCCTTGGCTCTGGTCCCGAGGGTCGCGGGTTCAAACCCGGCCAGGGTCGATGGATTTTTTAGGATGGAAATATCCAAGGGGCAAGTCCTCCGGGAGGGACTTTAAGCCGTGGGTTTCGAGTCTGAAGATTTTCAGGCTCGTAAAAGATCCTTAAGCCTGAATGGAAAGGTCTCTAAGCAAAATTTACGGAATTTTCCCATCCTAGTACTACCTTGGTTTCCTAGATTTCAATATGAGGCGGGACGCTGACCACGGACCACTCAAATGACATCTGTACGAAAACAAGTGTAACAAAAAAATTAGTATGGTAAAAAAATTAGTATGGTTCAAATTCTTCCCTGTAGGGGAGAGCGCCTAAATCTCTGTTAAGGGAAACATAGCTTACAAGATACAAGAAGAAAGTTTCTTGACCTTTACCTTAGAGATGAGGAAAAACCACGAAGAAAAAACCATCACCCAAGAAACTTGTCCCGACCGGGGATAGAACCCGGGTCCGCTGCGTTCGAGGCAGCAACGCCACCCCGAGATCATAGCGGTTGACCATATGACCATATGACTTTAAGCCGTGGGTCCCGAGTCTGAAGATTTTCAGGCTCGTAAAAGATCCTTAAGCCTGAATGGAAAGGTCTCTAAGCAAAATTTACGGAATTTTCCTATCCTAGTACTACCTTGGTTTCCTAGATTTCAATATGAGGCGGGACGCTGACCACGGACCACTCAAATGACATCTGTACGAAAACAAGTGTAACAAAAAAATTAGTATGGTAAAAAAATTAGTATGGTTCAAATTCTTCCCTGTAGGGGAGAGCGCCTAAATCTCTGTTAAGGGAAACATAGCTTACAAGATACAAGAAGAAAGTTTCTTGACCTTTACCTTAGAGATGAGGAAAAACCACGAAGAAAAAACCATCACCCAAGAAACTTGTCCCGACCGGGGATAGAACCCGGGTCCGCTGCGTTCGATGCAGCAACGCCACCCCGAGATCATAGCGGTTGACCATATGACCAGATATTGTATAACATTCAAAATATTGTAAACTGGACAAATTAACATTTTTAAATTTGTGACATCGACTAGTTTTAAAATTTTACAAAAAGGTTAAAAATAGTTTAGGTCTAATTGTTTAAGATAATAAATTTTTCGGAGACTGTCCAGCTAACTTAACGCAGTACTCCTTGAGTAATGCTAATAGACCGGGATGTAATTTGCCAATTGCTATTTTTATTATTTACTAAATAAATTTAATCTAATGTGTGGCACTATTAAAAGAACCCTTAAAAACACAAGAAAAGAAACAAAAATTAAATTTTATGAAGTAATGACTGTTCCTGTATTGATGTATGGATCAGAATGTTGGACGATCATTAAAAGACAAGAACAAAGATTGGAAGCAGCTGAGATGAGATTTTTAAAAAATATAGTAGGATATACTCTGCTGGATAAGAAAAGAAATGAAGATATAAGAAAGGAACTAAATATTGTCAAACTTACAGACTGGATAATTAAATATAGGGACGACCGGAAAGAACATATTGATAGAATGCCAGAAGGAAGATTTCCAAAATTATTGCTAAGTTATAAACCGCGCGGAAGGAGAAATGTTGGTCTCCCACCCAGAAGATGGTCTGAACAATTTTAACAATTCTAGCTTTCATGAAACCGGAACGAGCCAACAGGCTTAATCCCTGGAAGAAGAAGATTATGATGATGACTATTTTTTTGAACCGGGACCCAATATACCTACTACATTTTTTCTACGGCCGGGACCCAGTTTACCGGCGCCGCTTCCATGACTTACAAGGGAACTGTCAACCATTGCACACCGAAACCTACCTTGAAATCTCTTACAGAGAATCGTTGTTAATGTACTAAGACCGTGTTCAAAATAATATCTGCAGTTTCTAACTGAAAGGTACTAAAATCCAGCGCTAAATCTCTCATTTAAACTACACTCCACTCTATTCTGCTCTTACGCAGTCCATCTACTCCCTTCATTGGGTTGCCATTGGTGGATTCTGGTTTCGATTTCTGTGCCTTGAAGTTAAAAGCGGCAGATAATTTTTAGAACACGTGCTTGGTACATCACAACGCTTCTCTGGGAGAAATTTCAAGATTTATTTCGACATGCAGTGGTTGACAGTTCCCTTGTTAGAATCCTAAAAGGCGCCCTGGAGCCACAACTCATTGATGTATAAGAATATGATTTGGCAGGTTTTTCTTAAGTTTAATTATGCATATTCGACATTAAAGTATGCATCCTCGAGACAACACTCATAATCCAGTACTGAAATAGGACTAAAGAATGTTATGACTAGAGCTACGAATTTCAGGTGCTGCACCTTACTTTTTTTTGTTACTACAATGCTCGAATTAGCTTGTCTTGCAAAGAAAACATTAAATAAATGCCCCTAATTGTGTTTTAGTTTCACCTTTTTGCAACTTTTTTCAATGCTAGCACTTTTTTGCACCTTTTTTTCAGTGCAAGCACATTTTGCACTTTTTAAAACCTTTTTTTCTCTCCTTTGCAGCATTTTATTCCCAAAATAATATATATATATATATATATATATATATATATATATATATATTACATTTCTTAAAATACGTTTTCAAGAGTTGGTAATTGTGTGGTATCAGTCCACATCATATTAATTCCACTTCATCACCCTGCTGATGATGGCAGTTAACTTCTGAAAGGCCTCCAACTAATATTTTAAATACATAATTTTAACAAAGTTGAAAACGACGGTACCTGCCGACAGGTGTATTTTAATTTTAATTTTTATCTTAAAACACTGAGTTGTTAAAAAATATATACTTTAACAATTTTCTGGACTTGTGATTTCAGTAACATAATGTTCTGGGACTTTTCTTATGCAGACTTTTTAATACATGAGAACATGGATGAATTTTGTGTTGTTAGTTATTTGATGTAAATGGTTTTGATACTGTTTAATGGTATTTACATGGGGAATTTGCACCTTTTATTTTTTTAAAAATTGCACCTTTTTCTGCTAAATTAAAGCACCTTTTTGCACCTTTTTCACCAAAATTTTGCACTTAAAATTCGTAGGTCTATTTATAACATATATAACTATTAAAAATAATTACCCTTATTTCAAAATTTAAAATTTATAAAAATATTTCAAGTTTCTCATTATTTTCTGACATTTCTGCAGATCCTTTCAAAGCTGAATTCGGAAAATATTTTTGATCAATTCTTAACGCCCAATTCTCAATGGTCTACAGTAATCCATTTTTTTTATTTTATGCTGTATTATTAGCAAAAAATCTTACTATACGTATTGGCTACACAGCAGTTCAAGTCCAATCATAACCTCTCCTTCATTAGGAGTGTCTAGACCAAGCTAATTTAGTTGCGCTTATTTCCCTAATCATGACAAGGGTGGCATTGCCCCAATAAGACAAAGTTGTTGGTAACTAAGGAATTACTTAGATGATGGAGGTCGATAAATTTAGGTTAGAGGCCTCTTTTTCAGGCCTAAGATTATTTTATGTGCCTAAAAACGTCAGACTCGTGACCCACGGCGTATTCCCTCACGGAGGACTGGCTCTTTGATCTATTTTTCCATCCTAAAAATCATCGACTCCGACCGGATTTGAATCCGCGACTCGACAAATCGTATCTTTTGAGAATTCAAGAGTTTTCTTTATTAAATTTTGATTTTAGTAGCACGAATAGGTTATGTCATAAATCGTCCAGGATCTTTGAATGTATACTCGGACCAATGGATATGTGCTCCTATAGCGCTGGCATTGTTCTTAGAAAAGTACACGTCAATACTCACACCCTTTCACCGCATTCCCCTCCCTCCACGTCAAACGGCAGCCAACGGTAACTTACCGAGTAGGGACGTTGCCAAACTTCCCCCCGTATCATGGCTCTTGAATATTTAATAATGCAAGGTTGCAGTTGAGTTGACAACACTGGAGTGCAAGTGCGAGAGAGATATAGAAAAGAGAGGGATAGAAAAGAGAGAGATAGAAAAGAGAGAGAGATAGAAAACAGAGGTGGAAAAGAGAGAGATGGAAAAGAGAGAGATGGAAAAGAGAGAGATGGAAGAGAGAGAGAGAGAGAGACAGAGAGATGGAAAAGAGAGAGAGAGAGATGGAAAAGAGAGAGAGAGAGAGATGGAAAAGAGAGAGATAGGAGTGCAGGGAGGGAAACGATTTACCGAGGCAGTAAAGGAAGTAGGCTTGAGTTCGCATATCTTACGGGGGCACAGATCCGTTGTACAGACAATACTAAATATCAACCGACTGTGCGTGTCTATTGAGTATGTGTATCAGTAAACCTAATATACTAGTTACCTCGAAAAATAACCAAATCATCCCATTACGCCACTGGTGAAGTCTGCTTGAATAGAAAATTCGCTTCAAGATCAAGGCACACTTTCCGTTATTATGATTTACTGCGCAATGCGTCATGTAAAAAAAAAACTGAAGATATTGCAAAAAAATAAATAGATTGAATAATATGCGTGACACTTTAAACGAAATATCAAGGGAACTAGAATGTAAATACTTTTAAAATTTTATAAAACAATGGCGGTTTCAATGTTAGTATATGGCTCGGAACACTGGCGACAAATCACTTTGGGTTGAAGGAGAAACACTGTATTGTGGAATATTCCTAAATTAAAAAATTATTATTATTATTATTATTATTATTATTATTATTATTATTATTATTATTATTATTATTATTATTATTATTATTATTATTATTATTATTATTATTATTATTATTATTGGGACACGCCGTAGCGTAGTGGTTAAGGCACTGCGCTACAAGTCGGAAGGTCGAGGGTTCAAGTCCCGGTGGGGTCAGGATTTTTAAACTGACCAAAACCTTCTGGCGGCACTATGGCCCTGGGGTCGACTCAGCCTCTAACGGAAATGAGTACCAGACGCTTGTTCTGGGGTAAAGGCGGCCGTCACGCAGGGCTGACAACCCGGCTGACATCAAGTGCCGATTGTTTAGAAAAAGTGGGAGCCTTAACTTCCTACTACCCCAAGGGCCTCCCGAGGCCTGTTGTGGGATTACTTTTTTTTTTTTGCTTTTTTTATATTATTATTATTATTATTATTATTATTATTATTATTATTATTCAATTAATGCAATGAGCCATAATAGCATTTAAGCTTGTGAAACATGTATTTTCATAAATTTTAATCAGAATGTATCTCACTAAATCTTGGAGATCAAATTAACTGATTAACAATAATATTTTATTATCAAGTAACTAACTTACAACAGATGAGCCATTCCAAAATATTGTATTAATTTTATTCTAATACCAGTGTCAAAATTAGCAATATCAGTCATTAATCATTATAGTTGGACGATAACTCCAGTCTTTCTACTGTATAAATAAATTTAATAAGCGTAAATTCTGTTCGTGACACGAAACTTCGTTTAAATCTAAACTGAAAAGTTCTCTGCCTTGTTCTTTTTCTTCTGCAAAAAACATAGGTTTGGGTTTATTCCCGTCTGTGAACTACAACTGGAACTGGTCTGTCCTACGTCTCTGTTTCCTGCAGGGTGATAATTTATTAAGGCTTTTGGTAAAAGATTTTCTGGCACCCTAAGAACGTTCTGTCTCCATTCATGTTGATGAAACTGAACTTTCGTTGTCATTTCTCCAACACCCAAGAAGTTGTAATGTCATCTCCCCTCATGCGGTCTCTCGTGGGAACACCAGTAATTCATCGTAGATATCCCATTTCTGATGTGTTGATTCTCTTTTATCAGTTTGTCGTAACGTCCAACGTTCACTACCTAGAAAAGAGATGGGTTGTCTTCTTCTTCTTCTTCCTTCCAAGTATTAGGCCAAGGCCTGTTACGATCCTATAGAAAATTTTCCCTCCAGCGTTTCATAGGACGGCCCAGTGATCTTCGTCCTCTTGGTATATAATTATAAACAGCTTTGGGGATCCGATTTGAACTCATTCTTTCAAGATGGTGTTTCCAATTTAGTTGGTACTGTTTAATATATTCCAAAATTGGCGTAGTCTTCAATTCTTTTAAGATATCAGTGTTCCTTTTCCGATCCCATCTGGTGTAACCCGCTGTTCTGCGCATGAATCTCATTTCACAAGCCGTTATTCTGCTTTCATGTTGTTTTTTTAGTGTCCATGCTTCACTACCATAGGTCAACATTGGTCTAGACAAAGTGTTATATAAACGTAATCTGGTGTTGTTTTTTTGTACAAGGGATGGTTTCATAACTTGATTAATAAATTCCTAAACTTTTATTATAACTAGTAACTTTTTCAGGGATATCCTTTTCATCCCAGATAGAGAGATAATATCCAAGATATTTAAATTGATTAGATCTCTCTAAAATTTTATTCTGGAGACAGATTTTACTTTGTATGGGGTCCTTCCCATGAAATGCCATAATTTTAGTTTTGTTAATTGATATTTCCACATTAAATTTGGCACCTATTTTTGTAAATTATAAATTGATCGTTCCAATTCATTTTCGGAAAGTGCCAGAAGAGCTAAATCGTCTGCAAAAAGAATAGCATCGAGTTTGAGGTTCCTATTGATGGGTATATATCCTCGTTGTGTTTTCCTCCATTCATTTATTAATTTATTCATGTATATAATGAAAAGCACCGGTGAAAGTCCACATCCCTGTCTTACTCCAGTGTTGATCTTTTCCCAAGAAGATAATTTGCCATCTTGTTTAACAGAGATTTCATTATCTTTATAGATGTTGAAGATATTAGTAATATATTGTTGTGGAACGTTATCATCAGCTAAAATTTGTAGTAATATATTTCTGTCTACTTTGTCAAAAGCCTTTATGAAGTCAACGAAGGCGATATGAGTTTCTATATTGAATTCCTTGTGCTTTTCTAATAGTAGTTTTAGAGTAAAGAATCCATATGTACAAGATCTACCCTTTCTGAATCCGAGATGGTTTGTATATTACGAAATCTAAATAGAATAATCTTTCGCGTTGATTTACCAAAATTTCTTCACAAAATCCCATTTAAGCGGTTTTATTTTATTAATTTTTTAATATATGTACTAGCTAATACCCGGCGTGCGTTGTTACGCCTAAATAAATTAAATGCATTTTTATGTTTAGTTGAATAAGAAGAAAGAAAAATGATTATACATTTATATCGTAATTATTTTTAGATATCCCGTGCTGATCACCCGATGTTGCCCGGGAATCTACTTATCACGATCATTCTTGACATAAATGAGCTGAAAGACAAAAATAGTTATTTAGAGTTTGTCCTTAAAAGAATACCCGTCGTGCGCTGCTACGCTTGCCCGGGAATCTAGTCATCCTGATCTTCTTGGCATCAATGAGCTACAAGATAAAAATGGTTATTATGAGTTATCCGTAAAAGAGAGACGTATGCTATAGCGGACTTTTTTTTTGTAGATATATCATCATGAACAAATTCGTTTTAGGCCATGTGAACTGTACGGTAAACCTAGCGAAGATGGTCTTGATCTTTCCACCGATTGGTCCCTAATATATATATATATATATTCAATACTGTGTATATTAATTTGGTGTATATGGTATGGTTTTAAGCCATTTAAGCGTCCAAAAAGTTCCAAGAAATACGTTTTTTTCTCTGCAAAGGCTGATTTTTATGGGTGAAGGAGTTGAGTATTACAACTCTCTTATAGACTAAAATCTTCCCGGGAAACTCCTGAACATTTTGCATAATGCCCCATCACAATGCAGCGCATAAATGATATACAGATAGACATTCGTTTGTGTGTGTGTGTGTGTATATATATATATATATATATATATTTGGTGATCATAATGAAATGTGACAAAAAAGTTATATGTAAAGTGATATTATCGCCGTGCTCCTGCGGCAACTTCTACGACACAACTGTTTGCACAAGTAGTCTGAAAAGTGTTTTACAGGCGTTACCAGTAAATTGTACCAAAACAAATATGAATGACGATATTCTAGTCTAGTTGAATACAACATGATCGTATAATGATCGATTCTTTTAAGTTATTGATTTTGTGGGGTTTCTTTCTTTTTCCATTCTAGATTAAAATGGTGTATTTTTTCTTTAATATGTCCTTAATTAGTCAGAGAATATAAAAACACATTGAAAAGTATTACATTTGTTGTAACATTAATTGTATTAATTTTAAAATATTGAAATTGAACCTATAAATCTCTGGATAAATGATAGAAGACCAAATTGGAACGATCACATAGATAGAATGGAGAACAGTAGACTAGTGAAGAAAGTACATGACTGGACACCTCAGCAGAAAAGGCCGTTAGGAAGACCACAACTACGATGGAAGGACGTCACCAAACCCCGGACCTGTAGTGAATGAACACGCAACAAGCTGCCAACTTTCATGCTTAGAGGAAGAAGAAGAAGAAGATGAAGAAGAAAAAAGTAAGATGCAGGCTTGAGAAATGAAATTCTTTGAAGGAGTTTAAAGATGTACAAAACTGGATCACATAAAAATGAGAAAATAAGAGAGGAATTGGAAATTTTTAATTTGAATGATAGGTTAAAATATTATAAACAACAGTGGAAGAATATCTAGAGGGAATGCCAACTTCAAAAATAATCAAATACATTTTAAGCTATAAAGTTAGTGGAAACAGATCAGTGGTTACACTTAGAAGAAGATGGTTGGAAAATACTTTAAGTCGGAGAAGGCAATTCATTGTCTATACATTAAAGTGAAGATGGTGATGATGATTTATTTGTTATCTACTAAGATCTTAGGTGTTATGCTTCAATTGGTAGAAAGAATGATTTTTGATATCATCTTCATCGCCATCCTCAATTCATAAGATTGTTTGTTACGTAAAATTGTGGTTGGGGAACAATAGCAAGAAACTGGTAGAATACAATGGTGACACATGTTAGCTTCAACGAAACGGATACAAAATGGAACGGTTAGCAATAAAGAATGACAAATGGTATCGGTATTTAATTCTATATCTCGGAAAATCCTGGAAGTACGAGTTGCTTGTAAAAGAATGTTCCGTAAGTTATATACCCAAAATAAAACTACATGGCACGACAGAGCTAAAGGCTCTTGTCCTACCAGTCGGTTGCTGGCCTCACATCCACAGAGATGAACGATTATTTAGCCAGTATAGAGGTGACATGTGGTCTGCAAGTCTGGTCTCCCAGCCATTACAGCTGGAGCCGCTACTTATTGTAGCTACCCAAATTCCTCACGATGCTGGATGGGCACCGGTCCCAGACTGGCCGAAATTCTATTAGAAAATGCTTTCCCCCCCCCATGGAGACTCGAACCAACGCAAGTCCGTAGCTCTGCGCCAAGGCATCATTCCTTAACCGCTCGGCTACGACGCGCGGGACATACCCACAATATTCAATTTATTATTATTATTATTATTATTATTATTATTATTATTATTATTATTATTATTATTATTATTATTATTATTATTATTATTATTGGGGGTACGCCGTAGCGTAGTGTTTAAGGCATTGAGCTACAAGCCGGAGGGTCGAGGGTTTAAGTCCCGTTGGGGTCAGGATTTTTAAACTGACCCAAACCCAAAATAAAACTACATGGCACGACAGAGCTAAAGGCTCTTGTCCTACCAGTCGGTTGCTGGCCTCACATCCACAGAGATGAACGATTATTTAGCCAGTATAGAGGTGACATGTGGTCTGCAAGTCTGGTCTCCCAGCCATTACAGCTGGAGCCGCTACTTATTGTAGCTACCCAAATTCCTCACGATGCTGGATGGGCACCGGTCCCAGACTGGCCGAAATTCTATTAGAAAATGCTTTCCCCCCCCCATGGAGACTCGAACCAACGCAAGTCCGTAGCTCTGCGCCAAGGCATCATTCCTTAACCGCTCGGCTACGACGCGCGGGACATACCCACAATATTCAATTTATTATTATTATTATTATTATTATTATTATTATTATTATTATTATTATTATTATTATTATTATTATTATTATTGGGGGTACGCCGTAGCGTAGTGTTTAAGGCATTGAGCTACAAGCCGGAGGGTCGAGGGTTTAAGTCCCGTTGGGGTCAGGATTTTTAAACTGACCCAAACCCTCTGGCGGCACTATGGCACTGGGGTCGACTCAGCCTCTAACTGAAATGAGTACCAGACGCTTGTTCTGGGGTAAAGGCGGCCGTCACGCAGGGCTGACAACCCGGCTGACATAAAGTGCCGATTGTCTAGAAAAAGTGCCGATTGTCTAGAAAAAGTGCCGATTGTCTAGAAAAAGTGGGAGCCTTAACCTCCTACTACCCCAAGGGCCTCCTGAGGCCTGTTGTGGGATCACTTTACCATTATTATTATTATTATTATTATTATTATTATTATTATTATTATTATTATTATTATTATTATTATGTTGATGTTGAATAATAGCATGATTTGCCTCTAACTTATCGAGTGGTTGTACACTATTAGAAAATCACATGTTATCTCTCTATCTTTTTTCTCTCTCCCTCTCGACCACTTCCTCTTCTCACACTCTCTTTCGTTCGCTCACTCTCTATCATTCTCTTTTTTTTTAGCAGGGGATTGTGACAATGCAGTCTTTACGTTTGTTCCTAAAACCAGTAGGTCCCTACTATCTTAAAGACGTGAAAATTCTTATAGTTAATATTTAATTTAACAACACATTCTAATAACTTGGGTCATTATCGTCGCAATGCAAATCTGGACGCAAAAGAGTAAGAAATTTTGTTTAGAAGCCCCTTATTTCAGTTTTGTGGTTATTTTATGTGCCAAACAAACTTGCAGCGAAGTTTTATGAAATTTGCTTTTAATAACTATATGATGGTAGACTACGCCCATTTATTTTATTTTTATATTTTAATTCATACAGCAAATATTTTTATAATAGATTCCATGCAAATTATTAGCATTTTTATTGAGTATACTCTTTGAAATACTTCGTGTGATCCAAGAAGTAAGTGTGCTCGACAAGTATGTAATGAATCTGTCCACCGCTGTGGTCTCGAGGTAGCGTGCTGCCTTCTCACGGAGCGGGCCCGGGTTCGATCCCCAGTCGGGACAGTTTTTCTGGGTGAGGTTTTTATCGGGGGTTTTCCTCGCCTGTAAGACAAATGTCAGGAAAACTTTAAGGCCCAAACGGCCCCCGAAATCATATGGCCATCGCAATGATCATCATTCACATTCGTCTTAGGTTAAGCTTAGGTTTAGGGAGTCTCCTGGCGCACCATTATCATCATCACCCATCATAACATCGGGGCAACGTAACCCCGCCTTCCAGGCGCCCCAACCTCAGAAGAGGGTTACAATTCATAATATTTCAACTATTCCTATTTATAAAATATAAACAAGCTTAGCCCTATCTATCTTAAACTAAACTAAAAAATTAATTAATAATTAAAAAATTAAAGAAAAGTTTTAAATTAAATTTTTTTTCCACAAGTACACCATGCCAGGAGAGAAATTAGGAATGTCGAAAGACAAACCTGGGGCATTTGAAAAAAAAATGAAATGATTCTATTCAGACATTTCCTGTTGAAATGCCATCTCAAGAACTCACTCGCGTGAGCCAGAATGTGGTTATCAGATGCAATGCTTGTATAACTCAGGAAGTGCGACACATTCAACGTATGTTATAAGGTACGGTTAATGTGATACTTTTTATACAGTTAAAACAGTGAAGCTGGGCGCGCGTCGAGTAACTCACTCGCGTGAGCCAGAATGTGGTTATCAGATGCACTCGCGTGAGCCAGAATGTGGTTATCAGATGCAATGCTTGTATAACTCAGGAAGTGCGACACATTCAACGTATGTTATAAGGTACGGTTAATGTGATACTTTTTATACAGTTAAAACAGTGAAGCTGGGCGCGCGTCGAGTAACTCACTCGCGTGAGCCAGAATGTGGTTATCAGATGCACTCGCGTGAGCCAGAATGTGGTTATCAGATGCAATGCTTGTATAACTCAGGAAGTGCGACACATTCAACGTATGTTATAAGGTACGGTTAATGTGATACTTTTTATACAGTTAAAACAGTGAAGCTGGGCGCGCGTCGAGTAACTCACTCGCGTGAGCCAGAATGTGGTTATCAGATGCAATGCTTGTATAACTCAGGAAGTGCGACACATTCAACGTATGTTATAAGGTACGTTAATGTGATACTTTTTATACAGTTAAAAAACAGTGAAGCTGGGCGCGCGTCGAGTAACTCACTCGCGTGAGCCAGAATGTGGTTATCAGATGCAATGCTTGTATAACTCAGGAAGTGCGACACATTCAACGTATGTTATAAGGTACGGTTAATGTGATACTTTTTATACAGTTAAAACAGTGAAGCTGGGCGCGCGTCGAGTAACTCACTCGCGTAAGCCAGAATGTGGTTATCAGATGCAATGCTTGTATAACTCAGGAAGTGCGACACATTCAACGTATGTTATAAGGTACGGTTAATGTGATACTTTTTATACAGTTTAAAACAGTGAAGCTGGGCGCGCGTCGAGTAACTCACTCGCGTAAGCCAGAATGTGGTTATCAGATGCAATGCTTGTATAACTCAGGAAGTGCGACACATTCAACGTATGTTATAAGGTACGGTTAATGTGATACTTTTTATACAGTTAAAACAGTGAAGCTGGGCGCGCGTCGAGTAACTCACTCGCGTAAGCCAGAATGTGGTTATCAGATGCAATGCTTGTATAACTCAGGAAGTGCGACACATTCAACGTATGTTATAAGGTACGGTTAATGTGATACTTTTTATACAGTTAAAACAGTGAAGCTGGGCGCGCGTCGAGTAACTCACTCGCGTAAGCCAGAATGTGGTTATCAGATGCAATGCTTGTATAACTCAGGAAGTGCGACACATTCAACGTATGTTATAAGGTACGGTTAATGTGATACTTTTTATACAGTTAAAACAGTGAAGCTGGGCGCGCGTCGAGTGCTGCTAATGCGGGCTTCGTAGCTGAGAGTGCAAACACCTCTCGCGCAGATACAACATTCAACGCAGACCCTGAAGATATATATCTAATATATAAAATGAATGTTTGTTCAATCCGGCCTTTGCTTTGAGATGAATCAGTAATAATAAATGTCCCCTGACCGCGTTACGAGCGCTGTGCAGGGTAAGGATAATGACAGGGCTGCTGTCTCAGAGCATCTATCCATGCTCCTCTAAGTATTAACCCCTTTAGAGAGGGTTGCTGCTTCCGCCCCTTGAGCCGTTGTGATGATCGCCCGGTATCACGTCGCCTCGTAGACCGTTGCAGACTTCTTGGTCGAAGTCAACCTTCTGGCAGACGTCTCCCACGTTGCGAATGAATGAACAACGCATATCAAGAAGAATGTATAATTATAAACCAAAAGGAAGAAGAATGTTGGGAAGAGCATTGAAGAGATGGAAGGACCAATTCGACCTATGAGATCGGAACAGGCCATTGGGCTTAATCCTTGTTGTTGATGACGATGAATGTTTGTTTTTTTGTTTGTTCGTACTTTATGCGCGGCCATACCGTTGATCCGATTGTGATGGGTTTTTTGCAAAACGTTCAGGAGATTCCCGGGATGAACATAGACTATAAGAGAGTTGAGATACGCAATTCCTACTCCCTTAAAAAGCACCCTTTGTAGTGAAAACGTGAAAAAGTCCCTTTTTTACCCTTAAATGGCTTATGCTACCTAAACAATAACAAATGCACAAAATTAATGTACACAGAATTGAATATCTCAAAAAACTCTACAAAAAAAAGCACGCGAGAGCTTATGTTTTTCTTTTACAGATAACGCACAATAACCATTTTTGTCCTTCATTGATGCCAAGAAGATTGGGATAAACAGATTCCCGGGCAAGTATGTGCTGCCATATCATTCATCCGATTGCCATGGGGCTATTTGCAAGTCTTCAGGATTTTCCCGGGAAGGTTATAGGTTATAAGATAGTTTTAATGCTCAAGCCCTTTACCCTAAAACACCACCTTCTGTAGTGAAAAAACGTGAAAAAAATTTCGTTTTTTTTTTTTTTTTTTTTGTAAGCTTACATGGCTTACTCTGCCTAAACCATAACAAATACACAAAATTATTATACACAGAATTGAATATCTCAAAAACCTCTACAGAAAAGTCCGCGACAACATATGTTTATCTTTTAAGGATAACTCAGAATAACCATTTTTGTCTTTCATTTATGCCAAGATGATTGGAATGAGTAGATTCCCGGTCAAGCATAGCAGCACATGGCGGGTATTCTTTTATGGATAACTCAGAATAACGAATTTTGTCTTTTAGCTCATTTATGCCAAAAAGACCAGATAAGTAGATTCCCGGGCAACATCGGATAATCAGCACGGGGAATCTTAAAATAATTACGATATACATTTATAATTTATTTTTCATTTTACTTATTCAACTAATCATAAAAAGTACATTAAGTTTCGTCTTTCAGCTCATTTATGCCAAGAAGATCGGGATGAGTAGATTCTTGGACAACGCCGGGTAAACAGCAAGGGGTATCTAAAAATAATTACGATATAAATTTTTCCATTCACTTATTTAACTAAACATAAAACACATTAATTTTCGTATTTCAGCTCATTTATGTCAAGAAGATCGGGATAAGTAGATTCCCGGGCAACGCCGGGTAACCAGCACGGGGTATCTAAAAAAATATAAATTTATAATTATTTTTCTTTTACTTATTCAACTAAACATAAAAACACATTAACTTTCATTTATTTAGGCGTAGCAGCGCACGCCGGGTATTAGCTAGTCTTTAATAATGAAATATGCCATGATCGGTTCTCTCGTAATGTATTTGCTGCTTAGAGCGTTATTCTATTTCGGCCTCTCCAGGTATATCAGTACGGTATATGTAGAATGGGGTGTCCTCAATCCCTTAAAGCAAACAGAATACCACTGCACGTGATTACGGAAGTAATGAACTCATGCGCAGTGGTGCGAGAAATGTTTAGTGACCTGGAACCCTCGAGGCGGCAGTGAAAAAGCAGAGCAAGGCATCAAAGTCGGGGGGAGGGTTGATGTAAGGGTGGCGACCTTGCACGCGACAACCTTCACCCCCTCCCGGTAGGGCGTGTTAATAGGTATCTGGGGCGTACATGACAATCATCACAGCTAAAGTGTTGAAAGCATCGCCAGACAGTGGAAAAACTATTTATGTGCTCTCAAACGCGGCTACTGTACTGTATTGAAAACACTTTCGTTAAACATATTGTTACAATCAGTGGTGGCATTAAAACATCAATACATTTTATTACGTAAGCTAATTTAACCAACATTGCTTTTATGTCAGAACAATTTTAAAAAGTGTAAAGAAGCGAATCTGATCACGATGGAGTTGATACGTCATAATATTGATGTTTTTCGTGAATGGTCTTCTGCTTTTAATTTAAAAGCTTTGCATCGTTATGATACTTTTAAATAAATTATCATTAATAGTATTAATTTTAACTCTCTATTATATGGATGCGAAACACGGATTCTTACTTTAAGGGCACCGAATGGTGGAAATATTGAAAAAATGGCAAAAAATGCATTTTTTTGTCTATTTGCTTTTAATAAATTTGATTCTTTATGATCATTTTCATGTAAAAAATAAAAATGTTTACTGGAGGAGCAAAATTGAGTCCGTGACGTAAGAGTTTAAATAAATGTCCTTGAACGTGTGGTCTGCATTACTACTTACGGTCTTACTAATAAAAATCTCTAATACACGCTTTCATCAGTTGTTTAATTATACAATATATAAGCCTTATGTAGATCACATATAATTTCCTTACCAATAAACGTTGTGCCGGAGCTATATAACAAAATAGCAGTTTTACACAATACGCCACATATTCGTCATCATAATGACGTCAGAACAATATTACTCGCAGTTTGTAACATAAATAAAACATCATCAACTAGTGATTTATTGTGTAAGAAATGAATATGGATAAGAATTAATAGAAATTCCCTAATTGAGGAGGTACGGAAAAAATAAGTGTGTTTTAATTTATATACATTTCCCTTTACGCTATGTCAAATAAAACGTTGAATTGGTTTCACAGATAATGTGCTGCCATCTAACGTCAAGAATTTCGACCAATTCTTGGAAACTAATAAAAGCTTTCCCCATTACTTATGAATTATATGCAGTGTTTTAAGATGCGTTAGAAAACGTTCAAAATAGTAGGAAATGTTACCGACAACAAAATATTATTTCAAGCGAAAAAAAAATCACTATAGTTTGACCGGGAATCGAACCTACGACCTCACGCATCGTAGTCAGAAGCTCTAACCACAAGACTACCATGTAGCTATTTCCAATAATAGTACCTCTATACTTAAATACATTTTTATATCGGTGTGTGTGTTATATATTAATGATGTAAGAAAGTTGTCTTAAAATAATATTATGAAGCATTTAAACTACATTCAGGTTAAATCCTGTCTCACAGCAACTATTGTAGAACATATCCTTTTGTGATTCAATGTTCAATTTTAAAATTTTTTAGGCCTAATCGAGAATGAGTGTAACGAAACGCAGGGCTGACAACCCGGCTGACATAAAGTGCCGATTGTCTAGAAAAAGTGGGAGCCTTAACCTCCTACTACCCCAAGGGCCTCCGGGTCTGTTGTGGGATCACTTTACTTTACTTTACTTTACTTTACTTTATTTTACTTTACTTTACTTTACTTTACTTTACTTTACTTTACTTTACTTTACTTTACTTTACTTTACTTTACTTTACTTTACTTTACTTTACTTTACTTTACTTTACTTTACTTTACTTTACTTTACTTTACTTTACTTTACTTTACTTTACTTTACTTTACTTTAATTTACTTTACTTTACATATCCTTTTGTGATTCAATGTTCAATTTTAAAATTTGTTAGGCCTAATCGAGAATGAGTGTAACGAAAGGCATTTTATGATGCCTTTATTTTCCTACCCAGAGCTTTGTTAATATTATTTATGCCCTGTGCATTCATCAAACAGTTGATAAAGTGTTGCATTTTGGGTTAAATTTAAGGAAACTTTCATCAATATCATAAGAAAACAATCAGTTGATCTTGATGTCCGACATTTTGTCTAGTTATAGAATCCTTAAACAAGGCTGGAGGCATGTATAACGATTCCCATGTAAAGTTGTACAATTCTTCTACACTGAACTGCTAATACAGTGTTTATTAGTAAGAATTTTCAACTGAGATGTGTATAAACCTTGTATAAAAGTTATATATGGATTATTAGTAAGAGGGTTAAACTTTAATGTGGTTTTTTTCTGTTTCCATTTTTTTTCACGCTTTCCAAAACTTAAAATGCTCCTTAAGGTGCAATTTTTATGCTATCGAAATGAAATTTTGTGCTTAGACTCCCCGATATATGCTACAATAACTCAAATTTGCTATGCAGTTACTGGTCTAAAAAACATGTGTTATTTTAATTGAGATGGAAATGCATGAGAGTGGATTAAAAGTATATTTTTAATGAAAAATAAGCAGTATCCTCCCTTTATGAATTGTTTGCATACAAAATGTGTTTAATGGAATCATAAATACTCTGAATCTCAAATTTCATGAGAGGGTATTTAAAAATGCATTGTAAGGAGCATTTTTTAGAAAATATAAAAAAATAGATTTACTGTAAAAATCATAATTCTGAAACTATTCTACTTATAAACACCAAACTTCACAGAAATACTTCTATAAGCAAATAATGTTGGTGATAAAAAGTTCAAAATCATATGAAAGAAAAAAAAATTGAAATTCACTAGTCGGTCTCCTTAACGACGAGAATATGTTAAGAGTATTTGAGAATAAAGTTCTTCGGATTTTTTTTTTGGAACAAAGAGAGATAAAGATAGGCAAATGGAGAAGACTGTATAACAGTGATCTACGTGATATTTATAGGAAACCAGATTAAATAAGAACAGTTAAGTCTTAGACTGCCATGCGCAGGACATGTGGCACGAATGGGGAATGAGAGAGAGGTGTAGAGGCATCTTGTAGAAAGACCTGAGGGTGAACGCCCAGTTGGTAGACCAAGATTAAGGTGGGAGAATAACTTTAACCATGATTTGAGGGAAGTATATTATACAGGGGATGATTGGAAACATTAGTTCAGGACAGGGATGTGTTGATGTGTGTCCACGAGGTCATGAACGTACGAGTTCAATAGTGCAAGTGAAGGAGTTAGATAGCACAAGGACTGTGATTATTGGTACCAGGATATAATATGTACGTACTAAGGGGTTGTAGTGTTAGTGATTCATTTGTGACGGTCATCGCCGATCATATGGCGCTCAGAAGGCCTGACTGTACGCCATTTGTTATGACTAGAGCCCGGATTTTATGTAATTACAATATTCTGTTGCAGTGTATGTAGGCCTAGTTATAAAAAAGCTAAAATGTCGACGAATTAAACTGAAAAGACCTGTATTCCAAAGTTTTAAAGTGCATATTTTTATATATTTCTCGCTATAATACATATTTCACACCGTAGTACATAATTTTACACATTTTAATATTTTTTGCGGAATTATTATAAATTTTCGTCAATCCCATTAATTTTCTGTACATAGCAAGAAAGGAAAAACAATTGTAATTTTATTATTGTGCTTCTCATGCATTGTCGTCAATCCTATACATTTCCGTTGCATTCAAAGCTAAATTGCACGAGTTCGATGCGAACAACAATGGCTTCTTCTAAACATTTTTTCTTCCTTGTTCTCAAACGTTTAATAAATGATAACAATCAGTTGCATTTATTTTTATTATTGATTTCGTACATCTCAATGATGGATAAATCATATTTGAAGAGAAAATTATACGCTCAGACCGGGACTTGAACCCGGGACCCTTGGTTCTCTAGACCAAGTGCTCTACCAACTGAGCTACCTGAGCAAGTACCGATCTAAACGCAAATCTTTCTCTATATACATTGTAATTCCCATCCACCAAATGCTGTGAAGCCATGCTTCTATCTTGCAAATGGCGGCTCCTTTATTAAGAAGACATATTTGGGAATTATACATTACAGCCAGTACGGCTTTTTCCAAGTTTTTATTATTGATTTCGTACATCTCAATGATGGATAAATCATATTTGAAGAGAAAAATTATACGCTCAGACCGGGACTTGAACCCGGGACCCTTGGTTCTCTAGACCAAGTGCTCTACCAACTGAGCTACCTGAGCAAGTACCGATCTAAACGCAAAAGTTGCATTTAATTTAACCATGACACCGGTTGCGTCTTCATTGTCTTCAAAGCTAAAAACGTGGATTTCTGTTGACACTGCTTTAATCGCTGATGGTAAAACAGTCCTCTGCCAAACTTGTGATAAACGTATTGGGTGTACGATGAAATCTCATATTGAACAACATTTATGAAGCAATTTGCATATTAAAAATAAACAAGAGTCTCTTCAAAGAAACAGGTACTACTTACACAGTTGCAGGGACAGCCTACATCATCTAATAGTGGATTTTACAAAGAACTTGTATGACGTTGGTTGCAGGGAACTTGCCCTGGAACAAACTTCAGGTACCTGAATTTAAACATTTCTTACAAAAATGCTGCAGCTGCAACATTCCCGACAAGTCCATTCTCTGGAAGAATTACGTGAATTCTTGTTACGTTGACGTATTAGAAAACATCAGGATTGACATAGGCAACTCACCGATATGGATTTCTGCTGATGAGACGACGGATGCTGCAGGCCGTTTCATCAATAATCTAATTGTGGGCAAGATGGGCTCTGAAACTGCATCAAAACCCTACTTAATTTATTGTAAACCTTTAGAGGTAACAAATAGTTCAACAATTGCTAGATTCATTAATGACGGACTTAAGGTACTATGGCTAGATGTCGTAAAAGAAGAGAGGGTCCTACTGATGTACACAGATGCAGCTCGATGCATGTTAAAAGCGAGGAAATCGCTTACTGTATTTTATCCAAACATATTGCATGTTACATATACGGCTCATGCATTGCAACGAGTGGCAGAGACAGTTAGACATGAATTCCCAGAAGTAAATACACTGATATCAGCAACGAAGAAGGTTTTCTTAAAATGTCCTTATCGTGTACAACGCTACAAGGAGCAGCTACCTGATGTACCTCTGCCTCCAGAGCCAGTGATAACCAGGTAGTCAACGTGGATGGAAGCTGTAATTTTCTACGGTAAGCACTTCGAAACTGTGAAGTCAGTGATTGAGAACTTTTCTTCTGATCCTGCAGTGTGTTGTTAGCATTCAACAGTTCTAAAGTGCTCAGTTCAGTTTCATACATCGCAAGTCACTTCAGCTGGCTTCCTAACAGTATCAAGAAACTGGAAACTTCAGGTAACTCTCCAAGAAGCTGTGGAAATAATGGAAGATGCAGTTCAAACGGTCAGTGTTGTACCAGGCGAAGTGGATAGTGTAGTTTATACTAAATGCAAGTCTGTGCTAAACATAAACGCAGGATACCCAACCCTTGTTACTCTTTGTCGCTTATTTAATGGTGAAAATGTAGAACCCCCTGAGAATATTATTCCTAGCACAATCCCGCTATATAAATATGCATCGTTGACTTCTTACGAAGTTGAGCGATCTTTTTCAATTAACAAATAATATTGTCAGACAGAAGACTGTGCATGACAACAGAACATTTGGAAAAGTATATTATAATCAATTGTGGACACCGATCCAATGTGGCTTGAATGCTTTGAATAGTTGATACTTGTACTTCAGTACTGTACTTTGTAGCAGAACTGAAATGATTAAAAATTAACATAGAGATTTGACTATGTGGACTTATTTTCTATAACAAAGAAATGGCATTTTGGATTTTACATATAATTGCTTTATTACATATTTATTTGCATATTTCACAATATTTGGTTACATATTTCTTAATTTGATATTACATAAAATCCGGGTCCTAGTTATGACTTTCCTGGTAGAGCTGAGGTGCTTTCAGAGGTAAACAGTGTTAGCAACATTCACTCTAGGATATAACCATACTCAGTTGGCATGTCAAGAATGAGGCGGGAGAATAATATTAACCATTTTAAATATGTGGGTTACGAAATCTCCTATTTTAAAAATGAAGATATTTTTAACAAACTTAATTCTTTTAATTGCATACGTGGCACAATTAAGAGAATATTTAAAAATACAAGACAGGAAACAAAACTAAAATTTTATGAAGCAGTGGCTGTCCCCTTACTTTTGTATGATAGTGAATTTTGGGTTTTAACTAGAAGTGAAGAGAAGATCATACTCCGTAGAAGCAGCTGAAATGAGATTTCTGAGAAGCTGCAAACTTCTAGATAAAAGAAGAAGTGAAGATATTAGAAATGAGCTAAACATTTCTTAACCTTTATATAAAATACAAGAATCTAGAAAATACTGGAAAGAACATGTTCAAAGAATGAAAGATGGACGCAAACCAAAAATTATACTTAGTTACAAACCAAAAGGTGACAGGAAGTTGGTAGACCGAAAAAGAGATGGATTTAACGTTTTGAATGAGAATCTATGAGACCGGAACAAGCCACATGGGCTCCATCCGTGATTGTTGTTGTTGATGATGATGAATATTAGCCGCGATTTGAGGGAAGTGAACTATACAGGGGAAGATATAAAATATTAACTCAGGATATTTATTTATTTATTTAGCCTGATGGAGTTAAGTCCATGTGGCCTTCTCTTTCACTCACCAGGACAAACAAAAAATTACAGTAATATTACATACTAAACAATAAATTATCTGGTCAAACTGAAAAATAATAATAATAATGTCTAATAACACAATAAAAATTTTTGGACCAAAGAGAGATGAACAGACAGGTGAATGGAGAAGACTTCATAACAATGAACTACATGGTCTTTATAGGAAGGCAGATATAATAAGAACAGTTAAGTCTCGTAGACTGCGATGGGCAGGACATGTCGTACGTATGGGGAATGAAAGACTTGCATGGAAGCTTCTTGTAGAAAAGCCAGAGGGAAAACGCCCAGTTGGTAGACCAAGAATGAGGTGGGATAATGACATTAACTATGATTTGAGGGAAGTAGATTATACAGGGAATGATTGGAAAGCATTAGCTCAGGATAGGGATGTATGGAGAGCTTATGTCCGCGCGGCCATGAACCTACGGGTTCGATAGTGCCAGTGAGTAAGTAAGTAAGTAAATAACACAATAAAATTAAAAGACAATTAAAATTAAAACTATTAAATTAAGAATACACAAAAGAATAATAGCTCGAATCTAGTATAAAAGAAACACAAATACAAAGAAAGTAATAAATTGTAATTAATTAATCTAGGGTTTATATTTATAAGACATTAGGTAAAAGGGTAGAATGTATGGAGAGCTTATGTCCGCGAGGCCATGAACCTATGGGTTCGATAGTGCCAGTGAGTTAGTTATAAGATGTTAATTATAACTTTTTTTACCTGGTAAGTCAGTCGTCCTCAGCTAAATTATTAAACTTCAAGTTATTCCAATATGGAGGCCTTTCGAAAACAGTTTCATCTTCTGCGTTATAACTGGAACTGAAGGAGTTATATAATAATAATAATTTAATAATAATAATAATAATAGTAATAATAATAATAGTAATAATAATAATAATAATGACTAATATAAGCATATATATAGAATAGTATTAACATAATAACAATTCTGACGCAGATACAGGCCTATGATAAGCCAGTTATTCGCCCAAGTGTTATACAAATTATGATTCCTATAGGGAATTCGTAAAGCAGCCAGGTAAGGATCCGTTTTCAAGATATTAACACTCCCAAAGAAACACTAACTCACTGGCACTATCGAACCTATAGGTCCATGATCGGGCGGACATAAGGTCTCCACACATCCCGTTCCTGAGTTAATGTTTTCCATTCATCCCCTGTATAATCTGCTTCCCTCAAATCACGGTTAATGTTATTCTCCCTCCACATTCTTGGTCTACAAATGGGATTTTTCCTCTGTTTTTTTTTTTTTGCAAGAAACATCCATGCATATCTTTCAATCCCCTTCCGTGCCATATGTTCTGCCTATCGCAGTCTTCAAGACTTAACTATATTATTATATCTGGTTTCCTATAAATATCATGTGACCTACTGTTATGAAATCTTCTTCGTTCATCTGTCTGTTTATCTCAATTCGGTCAAAACATTTTCCTAAGAGTTTTTTTTTTTTTTCAACTACTCGAGACACACCAAAATAAAGCTCGTGTAAAGGAGAAATGACGTACACACAGAACAATGTTATCACTCAGACGCCATTACGAACTTCCATGGAAATAAACCCTGTAATTGCACTGCAATTGACTAAATACACTTTTTAAAGAATAGTACCATTAGTCTAATATTGTAATGAATGGCGCACCAGTGTTACTGTTTTGTGCACTTAATCATACTTGACAAAGTTAATTATATAGTGTTCCCCCAAAACCGAGACATTGAAATACGGTACAATTCTATTTATGACAAAATAGATTAGCATAAGGAGCAGAAACAATGATTCACAAGATATGAGATAATGGAGTTATGTAAATGTTCGCTCTGGGTTCTGCGTTTTAAACTTAACTGATTTGGAAAACTGGAAGGTAAATACATATATTCACTGTAATTTAACAACTTTAATCGTTAAAAATCTCTCTACCGGATTCGAACTTCAACGATTCTGTATAACTGTAGGCTTTCACGGCCGGCGTCTTGATCCCTATTAGGTTCGTCTTCCGGGCATATAGGCCGTGGTCCAGTCGTTCTTCTACTCGACGTTTCGTCTACTGCTGCGGTAGACATCTTCAGGAGATACTGCGTGCTCTCTGTGAACTCCTCAACAGTCGGCTGCAGACTGGCTGGTCGTTGGAAACTCCCTCCCTATTTATAGGCACACCCAGTAGAACGACTGGACCACGGCCTATATGCCCGGAAGACGAACCTAATAGGGTTCAACGATTCTGTTTGTAGTAGGGAGCATGTACTTAAATAACGAACTTCATCACAGAAGAATCAAGATAACATTGTGCATAAGTTATTCCATATTTTTATAAGTAGTGTCACGAGTGATTTCCAAATCATCGATAAATTCACGATGTCAGGAAGTAACGAGTGAATTTATTTAGATGATTTGGAAATCAAAAGTGGCATTTGTAAGGAATACGGTATTAAACGAATAAATTTAGCTGTTTACTCAAAAATCATTATTTAAATATAGTTATCGATAATTTAAAATACTTATATATTTAATGAAAACTGTGATGTTTGAAAACAAACCCGAAATGTGTCGTTAAGTTTCATTTGTTCATTCAGTGCAACTTGATAATATAATATTATTTGTTGTCATCTGGGGTGGAAACTTGAAGTAGGGTCGCAATATTGTGAGAATACACCCTAGTGGAGAAAAAATCAAACACATCAAACTCGCCTCGCCACTGAATACTACCGTTACTATTGTACCATTGTAGATGCTGATGATGGAAGAAAATATTTAATGTTTGACGACGTTTCATAAACAAAAGTTCGTTTTAGTTGAGGACAAGTGATACAACAGGTACAAATGTTATATTTTAGCAACGGTTGTTTTCCATGAATTTTAAAAGTATTGATAAATGTATTCAATTGATGGATATATTACTTTTTAGAATATTACGCATGAATAATAATATTATATTTCCCGCTCTGTAGCCGGCAGAGCTACGGAACTTGAGTTGGTTCGGGTCTCCATGGGGGAAGAAATTTTCTCATGGAATTTCGGCCAGTATGGGACCGGTGCCTACCCAGCATCGTGAGGCTTTTGAGTAGCTACAATAAATAGCGGTAGCGGCTCCAGGTTTAAATGATCCCGAGAGCTATGCCGGCGGTAGTATTGCTGCCGATAGGGTTACCCATGCCGGACTGGTCGAGGGTGATAAGCCAGACGAAAAAGGTACCTTGGTCGAAAGAGTGACGATCTTTCACCGTAAAAATACAACCGTCAAGAAATGCGGACATGGGTTCTACTGGGGTAAAATTGTCCGGATATCAAATAGTCACCCATTCGGTTCTCCGGGCGGGGACTACTTCAGGGAACCCATTCCAAAGGCTCAAACACAGGGACATGTTCCTATGAACATGGAATATTAGGACTTTATACAATAGTGGGGCACTAGAGATATTAACGCAGGAATTAGATAAATCACCCTTGGATATAGTCGCTTTACAAGGAAGTTAGGTGGCCAGGAGAAGGTAGTCAGGAATCAGGATGCTTTGCATTATACTACGGGGGTGCAGAAAGACCTGCATTTGGAACGGGTTTTTTAGTCAGAAGGAGGATCCTGTCCGCTATCCGAGATATTAAGTTTGTTAGTGACAGGATATCATACATAATTCTAAAGGGTAAACGACATGATTTTATAATTGTAAATGTACATTCCCCCACAGAAGATAAAGATGACAAGATCAAGGATGAGTTCTATGAAGAATTAGAATGCTTATTTGATAGCTATTATAAACCCAACTGGATTTCTTAGGCTTAAAGGACCTTCGGGACTTGGAAAATCTGGTAGCGTTTATCTAGCCGAGCGTTAGTGTGAGGATATACAGTTATACATGTGTTGAAATAAACAAAAGAAGTCTTATTTTAAACTATTTTATTACCAAGGTATAAATAATTAGAATCCCTAAATATTCTAGCCCTAAATAACTAATCTAAGCCTATATTAAAAACTACAGTACTTTCTGGGGTTTGAGAGAGTGGGAGTTGTGGAAGTTATAAATCTGCCCTAATCTAAATGTTTAAAAATGTTATATCCCCTTTTGAAAATATAGTATCAAAATGTTAATTGTACTTGATTCAAAACATAAAAGTACAGAATACATGTTAAGAAAAATGTAGCTTACTCACCCGTCAACACCTCTGGTTGTCACACATCAACAGACACGAGACCCTCACTACCCCAGGGTTATATACTCAATTTGACCTCTAGTTACCCTAACTGTACTCACTAACATTCCAGTAAACTAAATGTAGGGATGTTTACAGTTAGCGAAGCAAAACTTTGCTCTGAACTATATCATGTCTAAACTCTATGTCAACCGACTTTGAATGTCTAAACTCTATTTCAAAAGATTTTGCTTGAATAATTAAAATAATCTATAAAACAATTAAAAATCTATATAAAAGACTATGTATTCATAACAATAGCCTTTCACGATATCATATGAGAATTGTCTTAGGAGATTTTAATGCAAATGTGGGGCGGGAAGATATATTCAAA